>CM040623.1:84185336-85497830 GCA_022817965.1 Solanum lycopersicoides
AACTTGTTTCATGTAAACCATTTGAAATTTCACAATTTAAATTCTAAACCTTGTTGTGAATCCAGATATAGAATTTTTTTTTATGTTAGATTCCTTTTTTTCGCATAGTTGAAAATTATGCAAATATATTACAAATCATAACAATTAATAACTTAAATCGTGAATAGACATGTAAAAGAAATTTCGGTCAAAGAAACTTTGCTTGACTCTTAAATTTTTACTATGATACTCTAGATATAAAAATTTGCAACACTTTTAAAAGTAATTTAAAATTGTTTTAACTTAAAAACACTTGATATAAAACCAATCTAAACACTCTTAAAAGTAAAGTTTCATATTAAAATTATTTAAATTTACCTAATTTTATTTTTCCTTTTTATTGTCTCACACGTCAATGCCTATCTGTCTACTACCCCTTTCAAAAAAACCAATAAATACTAGTTAACCAAAACCAACAAAGAACCAAAACTTCAATTTGTTCTACCCTATTACTCTTTTCCTCTCAAACACAAAAAACTGATATCGCCAAAGAAAAATTCTGACTCTCGACCGCCTACTGAAAACAAGAGGTCATCATCATCGCCCGACGATACATCTCCTCCTTCGCAACGTCAAAAGGTTTGCACAAATTAACTTTCATACATTTATTCATTAGTGTTTTTGTGAACGATTGATTTATATATATATATATATATATATATATATATATATATATATGAATTGGTGTCAACTGATTTTTTTTATGCAAATGATGAAAATGTGGATTCATTTGAAAAATCAATAACGTCCCCGGAGAAAGCGAAGGATTTAGTCTCAACTGATCAATCAAAATTCGGCGGCGGCAACGACTCAATCGAGAAAGTTGATGATGCAATTGTCGAAAAAACAACCATGATCATTGAAAAAAGCTACGACACCTGTCATAGAAGGCAAACGTTATTTTTTCACTCAATTCATCCATTAATTTACTTATCCGTATAAATGCATGTGTGAACATTAGATTGTCTTTTAGTAGTTGTTGATTTAATTGCATTTATTTTATTAATTATTTTAATTCAAAGTCAGGTGTTTATAAGTAATTTTTTAACTAATTCAAACATTTTAAAATTATTTAAAAAATATTTTTATTTTAAAACTAGCATACTTTTGATTTATGATTTATAAGCTAAAAATCTATATGTTTAAAAATTTTAAATAAATTTTGATTTTTTTATCATCTTACATAAAAATTAAATAATTATACGCATTTTTTCTTTATTTATCCAAACACTTTAAGTTGTTTTAGAATTATTTTAACTTAAAAGTACTATAAATTAATCGATCTAAAATAACCTCTCAAGTCTATTTTAATATATTAAAAGAAAATTAGGAAAATAAACAATAAATTAACGCGAACAAATAAAAATGTGTAAATGTAAGCATGTAGTTATTTATCTATTTTTTTTTTGAGAAGTTCACTGTTTTTTCTATCTTTTATACTAATATTATAATGCACGTATCACTCAGGTACTGAAACGAAGAAACCTTGGTGCAGACTTATATCAGAATTTTCACAGGTTTTTTATTAGTAGTATTTATTATGTATATGTTTTAGATTTTGATTAATTTGAATTCACATTTTTAGAATTTTATCGGAGAGAAAGTGTATCAAAGATATTTTCATAGTAAGTACTTGAACTTGAAATCTCAAATTAAGGAAGAAATAATTTTATCTAATGCACCACATTCTTAGTTCTTTTAACTATTTTTGTTGTTGAATTTTGTTTTATACACTGTGAACACACCACAAAACTTTTGTTTAATATCTAACTGAATGTGAATACATTGCAGAATTCAATTGTTGAGATTTTTGAGCCACGTTTCATGGCTGATGCGGGCAAAAACCTTTCTGAAAATGCAATGGAGTGTGTAATAAGACGTAAAGTGGTAGTATTCCAATTTCGATTCTCTTCTCTATTACGCTGTTCAAATATTTTGGTGATGTAAAGACAAAATATATTAGAAAAACTTAAATTTTTGAATAGTAATAAATTAAAGTATATTTTCTTAGAGAACTTTTTTTTTAAGATGCAAAGTTGATGATATATTGTTAAAAAGTTATTTGGAGATGTAAAACTGTGTCTTAATTTTTGTATAATTTTTTTTCTCTTATAATAAATAAAAATTTCCAGCACAATTTAAAACGTAAAGAAGAATTTTGAAGTTATAGCATCAAATTAGCTCTCCGTACACTTTTATTTTATTTTTAATACAATATTTTTAATAATTTTATTATTGCTACCCTCAAAATTTGTGGGCCATAAACGCCCTTCGGCTTTACCTTCCTCACTAAATGTTGATTAGCTCAACAGTTAGGGCCATCGGAGAATTGAATTTGTAAAGCTACCGGAAAGTTGAACAAACTTCTTCCTGAGAGGTTACCGGAGATGTAATTAGTTGGCATTTGTTTGATTGTTTTGTGAGATGGGGAAATTTATATTGTATAGTACAGTATGATTGATCATTATTTGTGTAAATTAACAGTACCAAAACAACTGGGTTGCTATTATTGAGAGGAAGGCAAGCAGAGAATCTGTGCAAGTCAATGGGCATAGACATGATAGGAATACCAGTGGCCTTCTCAATTCTGGCGATGAGATCGTCTCCGGTCCATGGGGAAAATATGATCCATGTGATAACTCCATGAATGAAGATTGAGAGCTTAGTGTACTACAGAGAGAAAAGAGAAAGTAGAAAGCATATCATTTATCTCAATTGAAATTTCTGTTACATTGCATTCTCTTGTATGTGTATTGCATTCACTAATCACCTATATATACACATTGGGATTCTAACACACTTCCCAACTGAATATAAGTCCTTGCTAACTGAATATTGGAATGTGGACCTTATTAACTCATACCATATAGCTTGTAACCACCTACACCAATCAACAACATGATATAACTAAAGAAAGTATTTGTTAACAGATGTTGGAGGAAAAAAGGTTGACCGAGGAATCAATACATGCTTCAACATCATCAGGGATGTCTTCCATACCTTCTGTATTTACGGAAAAGATTCAGGCAACAATGATTGATGGAAAAGATATAGAAGTGTCATTTGATGAGCTCCCTTATTACTTAAGGTATGCCTCAAGACCACATAGCATAATCCAATTACCCTGTGCTTTTTGCTTGTGATTTGATCTTTTGTTCTTGATGCTTGTAGCTATCCCCTAGTATGTAGCTATGTAATTTAAATAAACCTTAGTTTTGGTGAAGATGTCTATATCTGTGAATTTGCAGTGAGACCACAAAAGCTATGCTGATTGCTGATACATATATACACCTTAAGCATAGAGAGCAACTTAAATATGTCTCTGAGCTTCCTGCGGTCAACTCAAGAATTTGCTTTCTGGTCCAGCAGGTTCGTTGCTTTCTCAGTAATTATTTAAATTATTTTGTCTCTTGTAATTATTTTTGATTTCTCTCACCAAGTGCTTGGTAGATATTAATCTATGCGTACTGACCAGTTCTGCTTTTGTTTTCAAGGAACTGAAATATATCAGGAGATGCTGGTGAAGGCACTTGCTCGTTATTATGGAGCTAAATTGTTCATTTTTGATAGTGATGCTTTTTTGAATGTAAGAACAAATTACTCATTATGTTATCGACGAACATTGCAAAATTACACCTTAATTTTTTATCCGCTCTTGATCCCCTTGAAGTACTACTAGTAGTCACCTTGCGATTAAGACCTTGTTTCATATTTCTGTAAGAGTGGTCTTTGGTTATTTGCTGCTCTTTTGAGTTATAAAGGGAAAAGACCTGTGAAGGTGCTATAGACATATTGGGATGTAAGGAGAGTAGTCACATGCAGCTTGTGAAAGCTTCTTTTCATGTTGTGTGTGTGTGTGTGTGTTTTGTGGGTTGGGTTGCGGTTGGACTATTAAAAACTTCATGTCAGTTTCTGGCCTTGTTATTCTCTTGCTCAGCTGCAAATCATTAATATATTTCCATATCATTCAGGGGGTATCTTTGAAGGAAGCTGAGCCAATGAAAGAGGAATGTTGTGCACTCAAATCCGGGGCATCAAATGTATTTAGGATAGGTATTGTCTGCTCTTTGGTTATTAAGGAATTATATCTTTCTTCTTCAGCTTTTTCTTTTTTACTAATAACTGATGTTGAAGATGTTTAGGTGATAGAGTCAAATATATTGGCTCTGCTCCTGGTGCACTGCACTTGAGTCCCAATACCAACTCATTTGTACTCAAAATGATCTTTATCTTCTTATATTTTAACAAATTTCTGATGTTATATTTTGATGGTCTGTTTGTAATCTTTTCTCAATGCCATCAATGAAACTATTTTATCCAAAAAAAAAAAGAATCATTCTTGATGGACATGAAAGTAACTATATGGTTTAAGGATAATCAGCGTGAGAGAGGAGCATTTGTTTACTTCTTTTTGTATTTGTTTTATATATAAAGTGAAGACGTTTTTGCTTTTCTGCATTTTCTAGAAAGTGATTTGTTCTTTATCTCCTGTACCACATTTTGTTCTGCAACTGCTCATTCTATGTTTTAGTACAATCTGAGGCTTTAACCTTCTCTGTATAGTTCCATTGTTCCAGGAGTGTAAAAGTTGGGTCTACAGGGAGGGTTGCATTGTCTTTCAACGATAATCTATTCGCAAAAGTTGGTGTAAGATTTGATAAACCCTTCATATATGGCATCGACTTAGGTGGTCTTTGTGATGATTCTCATGGATACTTCTGCAAAGGTACTTTTGGAACACATTTAACTATTTTCCTTTAGTTTATTAAGTTAAACATTCTTAAGTTTGCAGTCTTAATTTTGAACAGTGCAATGTGGAATTTCTGTTCCTTCCTTTCTGGGTTAAACTTTACTCTTTACATTTCATTATACTTTTTCAGGTTGTATTCAATGAGAGCCTGAAGTCGCCATTCATTTTGTTCATGAAAGATGCTGACAAAGTAATGGCAGGAAACTCAAAATTATCAACATTCATAAGTCGGCTTGAGAAGCTTCCTGATAATGTAATTACTATTGGTTCACACGCTCATACAGATAATCATAAGGATAAGGTACTATTTGAGATCATATTGCCCACGAATATATGCATGTAATTATATTTATTCCTGTTATATAATGTGTATACAGTGTATTGAAAGGCCTGCTATGAAAATTTATTGTGGATTATATTTCTTGGCTATAGTAGTTATTGGTGCCAAAATCTTGTTAGACTGAGGCTTGATCAAGAGAATGAGAGGTGATTCCTATTACAACAAAAAGTTTAAAAGACCGTCTTCGAAGCACAAAAGAGACATTAGTCCTGCTATATATAAATGCATGCAAGCACATGCAACATACACACACTACACAGTGCGGCACACTCTCTCTTTCGTGTGTGTATATATATATACATAAAAATGGCCTCAACGGCCGTATACAAGAGATGTACCGAAAAGTAGAAAATTTACAAAATGATATGATTCTCTACAGACTCCACCCAATCATCTATTCAACTAGAAATTTTCTGAGTGCACCAAAAGAAAATAAGAGAACAAAGACTACTACACCTTCAAAAGCTCTCTTGTTTCTCTCTCTCTCCAAACAACCCACATTAGCGCTAGTGGAATCGTATTCCAATCCCTTCATCTTCTCTTTCTTATGCTTTTCCAACTGAACATCAACTCTCTCACATTTTTTTACATTGCCTAAGATGTGTGAAACCACCCAAGCATATCCCTATATATACATAAACATGGTCTCAATGGCCGTATACAAGAGATGTACCGAAAAGTAGAGAATTTACAAAATGATATGATTCTCTATAAACTCCACCCAATCATCTATTCAACAAGAAACTTTCTGAGTGCACCAAAAGAAAATAAGAGAGCAAATACTACTACACCTTCAAAAGCTCTCATGTTTCTCTCTCTCCAAACAACCGACATTAGCGCTAGTGGAATCGTATTCCAATCCCTTCATCTTCTCTTTCTTATGCTTTTCCAACTGAACATCAACTCTCTCACATTGTTTGACATTGCCTAAGATGTGTGAAACCACCCAAGCATATCCCTATATATACATAAACATGGTCTCAATGGCCGTATACAAGAGATATACCGAAAAGTAGAGAATTTACAAAATGATATGATTCTCTATAAACTCCACCCAATCATCTATTCAACAAGAAACTTTCTGAGTGCACCAAAAGAAAATAAGAGAACAAATACTACTACACCTTCAAAAGCTCTCATGTTTCTCTCTCTCCAAACAACCGACATTAGCGCTAGTGGAATCGTATTCCAATCCCTTCATCTTCTCTTTCTTATGCTTTTCCAACTGAACATCAACTCTCTCACATTGTTTGACATTGCCTAAGATGTGTGAAACCACCCAAGCATATCCCTATATATACATAAACATGGTCTCAATGGCCGTATACAAGAGATGTACCGAAAAGTAGAGAATTTACAAAATGATATGATTCTCTACAAACTCCACCCAATCATCTATTCAACAAGAAACTTTCTGAGTGCACCAAAAGAAAATAAGAGAACAAATACTACTACACCTTCAAAAGCTCTCATGTTTCTCTCTCTCCAAACAACCGACATTAGCGCTAGTGGAATCGTATTCCAATCCCTTCATCTTCTCCTTCTCATGCTCTTCCAATTGAACATCAACTCTCTCACAGGGTTTGACATTGTCTAAGAAGTGCGAAACCACCCAAGCATATCCCACCATAACATCATAATCAATCAAAAATCCTACTTTTTGGAAAATTTAGAATTTGAAATCAGGATTCAAAATGCCTTTAAAAGGGAAAGATGCATTATCTTGTAACAGACTAAAAAGGATAGTAAGGTGAATAAATTGAAAGGAGGCCAAATATTCTATAAATAGATTCAAGCACAATGTTTTTTAAAATGCCTAAATGCAGCAAAAGATAGTGAATCATGTAATTGTGATGTATGTGGTAAATAATTAGTACTCTATCTTGAATACCATACTGAATGATCAAATGGTGTTTGATTGTTCTGGTTGCTTATGGTAATTCTGCCCATAATAGCCAACCCAACCATATACATATGGACTGACAATACTAAACCATAAATATAGTTGGCGTCTTGACGAAGTCATGCATTAATTTTGAGAAAATGCTATAACTGAACTTCTAGAGATAGGAATAAGAAATTAGAAATTTAGTGTAAGATATTTGCCACAGAAAACTTTAGGTTACATCTTTCCATTCAAATCAGAAATTTGAAATGAACTTTGAACTTAATTGGCATCATTTTTGCTTCATATTTATGCTTAGTCATAGTTTTTCCATCTTTTTCAAATTTCAAATAATTATTGTTTATGTTTATCACTTGAAGGTGCAAAGAAGGTTGTTGGATGGGCATTGAGCCATCACTTGATGCAGAACACTCAAGCGGATCCTAACGTGAAACTTGTTTTGTCTCCTGAGAGGTAATGGGTATAGCAGCAGCTGATACTCCTATACATGGTTCGTTTGACTGTCATAATATTGAATTGAACAACTGTGGGAATCTTTTGCTATTTAACAGCATTCAGTATGGGTTGGAAATTTTACAAGCTAAGCAAAATAACACCAAGAGCTTGAAGAAGTCACTTAAGGTGATTATAACATCCCTTATATGATGCTTTGCTAAATTTGTTTGTTAGTAAAAGATACGTAGTGATAGTGGAGTTATTTAATTATGAACTCATAAACAAATTTGTGTCCAAACCCAGGATGTTGCGACAGAAAATGAATTTGAGAACAGGATTCTGGATGATGTTATCCTGCGCGGTGATATTGGGGTGACATTTGATGATATTGGTGCACTTGAAAATGTCAAAGGATACAATAAAAGAATTGGTCATGCTTTCCTTACAAAGACCTGAACCTTTTTGCAAGAGTCAACTAACCAAGGTTTACATCAACATTTTGTCCGTAGTTTGCTTATCTAATTGTATTAGCTTGTTGAATGTTTATTGCTGATTTTCTGAAGTCCCCCGAAGAAGATACATTAAAACTTTATCTCTTGATGTCAAAATTTCCTTTTAATGTGTGTCTCCTCTTGTGCTTTTACGTTTCTTCTAAGCGTCATTTGGCGGTTTGACAAGAAGTTTGTGTTTGATGAGAAACTTGCTTCAACTTTTGTTTCTCCTTTTTGGACTTGAATCTTCAAGCATCATGTTGAGATTTGTGGTTACTTAAGAAAATCGTCGCTCTATTCTTTCGCAGCCATGCAAGGGAATACTTTTGTTTGGTCCCCCTGGAACTGGGAAAACCATGCTGGCAAAAGCTGTTGCCACCGAAGCGGGTGCAAATTTTATCAATATTTCAATGTCAAGTATCACTTCAAAGGTTTGTTTCACTTGGAGCTTATTTGTGCTCTATCGAGTATAGATGATGTTGTTAATAGTGCTTCTTCGCATTATGACAGTCTAAATTGTCTTCTTTCTCATGCTGCAGTTGTTTGGTGAGGGTGAGAAATATGTAAAAGCTGTCTTCTCGCTGGCTAGTAAAATTGCTCCCTGTGTTGTTTTTGTTGATGAAGTATGCTTCCTTAAACATTAGCATATTTCTTTATCCTTTCCTGCTTTAAAATTTTATACTTTTGCTGATCCCTTTTTTCTCCTATTTGTTTATGCTGCCTTCCCAAGGTTGATAGTTTGCTGGGACTGTTGCGGAAGCCGAATATATAGAGAGTGATGGAATCACAACTGCTATATCTAAATGTAGCTAATAAATAGTAAATGAGACAACAACAAAAAGGAACACCAAGAATTAACGAGGTTCGGCAAACTTATGTTTTCTTTTGCCTAGTCCTCAGACACAACCAACCAATATTTATTTCACTCCAAAAGAGTACAAGTGAAATAATACAAGAGAGAAAGAAGAACAAATGCCTTAGGAGATGAGAAGGCAAGTGAGAGGTGTATTACAAATGAATTAGGAGCTACCTATTTATAGGAGTGAATTCTTCCTATTGATGTCATCCATGACATCAAAATATGTCAAAAATGTCAAGATTTACCTTGTGAAACCAATTTATGGTTCACCTAAATTTCACATACAAAAGATGCTATTTTGACTTTTCTACCAATGAAGAATTATCCTCCTAACTACCATATCTTCTCATTAATTCATTTTTGAATTTTGTCAAATTTAACAGGGACGAAGGGAAAATCCAGGAGAACATGAGGTGGCGCGTAAAATAAAAAATGAATTCATGGTGAATTGGGATGGATTGCGCACGAAGGATTCCGAACGAGTTATGATACTTGCAGCAACAAACAGGCCATTTGACCTCTATGAGGCTGTGATAAGGCGACTGCCCCGTAGGTAAAAGGGGCACGACTAATTTGCAGATATGATTTAAGTTGAGTTTCATATATCACTTCATTAATACCCTTTTCATGTCTTTTCTGTATAGGTTGATGGTCAAGTTACCAGATGCTCCAAACAGAGCAATAATTCTCAAAGTGATACTCGCAAAAGAGGACTTGGCTCAGGAGGTTGATCTGAATTTAATTGCAAGTATGACAAAAGGATATTCAGGTAGTGACCTTAAGGTGTCTTTGCTAATCACGTTTGCTTAAATAAACGACTAGTCATGTTTCATCATTCTGAAGTTTGAAGACGCTTTGTTTTCTAATTTAACTCCTTTGTTATGTAGAATCTCTGTGTAACAGCTGCATATCGACCCATCAAAGAGATCGTAGAAAAGGAAAAGAAGGTATAGCTTTCCTTTGTTTGATGTTTGTTCATTGATTGCTTAACTGAGACAGAAAATATATTGTTGGTCTATTCCACTTTTGATGTTTGTTCTTCGCGGTTCTCTTATAGATGTCTATTCCACTTTTGATGGTCTTTAGAGGAATCTTTGGTGCTTTTGGTTATCCTGCTTTCTTTCAAAAATCATGGAGCTAATACTCTAACAACTTGGATTTGCCAAAGAAAAAAGGCAGTCTTGTGCACGAAAATCCACCTTCACACATGGTGCAGGAAAGGACTGCACCCCGTTGTAATGTAGCCACCTTGCGTCAAGTGAGCTCCCTGTTTTCCACTGTTGAGGTGGAGCATTCAAACCCCATAAAGTAGCATATCATCCATTTCTCCTTTCCAAACTGGTTAATTTCACTTTTCTGTTCATCTGATTTGAGTTATTCCAACAAGTTGCGAGTATGATTTAGAAGGAAATTTAGGAGGCCCTTGTGTGTATGTGTGTGTGCCTCCTTAATAAACTTGCTAAAACTGGTATCTAATGCTTATAATTGATCATAGGAACATGCTGCCGCTAGTGCAGATGGTCGACCACCTCCAGCACTATACAGCAGTGCAGACATACGACCACTGAATATGGACGACTTTAGATATTCTCATCAGCAGGTGAATTGAAAATTTCTGGCAGTGTCTTTTAACTTTCTAAATTATTCAACTGCATTAGCATGCTGATTTGGAGTGCGATTGACTGTTCCTATAGGTTTGCGCAAGTGTTTCATCTGAATCCGATAATATGACTAAGCTTCTTGAGTGGAATGATCTGCATGGAGAAGGGGGCTCTCGAAAGAAGCAGTCCTTTAGTTACTTCATTTAGACCGTCTCTGTGTGTAGGTAGATTTTATCTTCCTCCTATTTTGATTACCTATGGGGCAAGGTCAGTTGCCTGTCCTTTTGGGTTGCTGTGAACCTTGGCTGTTTGTACAATCAGTTTTGACATGTTACAATGGTGGAGTAGACTTGTAAAAATAGTTAGTTTATCTGCCTTCGTTTTGCTCACAACTTGCAGAGGGTGTTCAGTTCCTGTCATAAAGGTTTGTTGTGGATACACATTTTAATTCATTAAATACTTGATCCAATTGATTTTTTCATAAACGTATTGAACACATCTGTAACAAACCGAAATCCTCGCTATATTAATAACAACTAAAACACGATTACAACCTTACGATTGTATTTGCAATAATCAAACTACCGACTTACAATGAAAATATTAAAATAACAAGTAATTAAAGATAGAAGAAGATTGAAGATGAGAAGTAGAAGTCAAAGAAAGGGAATGAGAGGACTAGACATTTTTTCTCAACAATTTGCATAATCCCTAAATCACATATCCTGCCTTTTTTATAGAACCGCTTCATGCCCATAACTTCACCCGGATTCCAAATTAACCTGGCCCTATTGTTCGTTCTCGACCTAATAGCTCTTGTCAGCCTTGTCAGCCCAATAACAACTTGTATGACATTAGGTTCATAACAACATCAATCTTTGACACAAAATTATTCACTGGTACAAATCGGTCATATGTATAATTATCGATCAGCTATATTTTTAAAAAAAAATAAGTTGTATTTAATATCAACAAAGTTGTTTATTAGAGAAGTTTATATAACACATATTCAAAGGCGCATGAGAGAACATATTCAAGACGCACGAGAGAACATATAAGGCGCGTATAATACACATATGTGGATCCATATATGAGGTTGGAGGTGCCACCACACTCGAACACTTTCATTGTAATTTGTATAATTTACATAAATCTTTTAGTGTAAAGAGTAAATTATATTTTTTATCTATTTTTTTTAATTACAATAATCCCTTAAAATTATATCTTTCGAATACATTAAAGAGTATCTCACATACAATATAACATTAATCGGATACATAATATGTAGCTCAGATACATTAAAAATTAGATCGGCTACATAATATGTAGCTGGGATACATTAAAAACTAGATCGGATACATAATATATAGCTCGGCTACATTATAAAATAAATCGAATATATATTATGTAGCTCGAATACATTAAATATTGACTCGAATACAATAATATGTAGCTCAGATACATTAAATACATTAGGGGATATTGAAAATAAAGAAACATAAAACTTGTATTTCAATAATTTTTTCTAATAAAAAAAATTGATAATTTAAATTTCATTTTCACTTAGTATTAATTTTAGGCATGTTGTGTGCGTAATTCTTTAACAATTAGTACTAAAAATATTTAATGTCAATAAAAATATACTTAAATAGTAAAAAAGTCTAAAAAGTATTTACTTATTAAAAATGACAGATAATAGAGCAACTTTCATATATACCAAACATAAATTTTATGTTTGCTATGGACATTTTCATTTGTATAATTCGCTCAATACATCCAATTTTATATAAATTATTTTATTTTATATAAATTCATTTATACATTATAATTTGTATAATAAGATCTGTATATATTTATAAGTGTATAGGACGAAAATATATGTATTTTTATTTGTATATACATTTTTCTTTGCTTTAACAAAAACAAATGTGATTTATATATTTTATACATTTGTATACCGAATGGATAATTGTATACCGAAAATGCTATTTGTATACAAAATCAGATGGCAAAAATGGGACATTTGCTACGAATAACAAATAAAATAAAGGGATAATTGTATATAATAGCAAACTAATAACCTAAAATAAATGGAGTAGCTACCGTTTGATTTAATTGTGCTCCATAGCAAACGATTGCCAAAGTTTGCCAGTCGCCTCTCTCCCAAAAATCTCGCTCGCCACTCTCTCATTCTCGCTCACCACTCTCCCTCTACTCGCCTCTCTCGCTTTATACACAGAAGTGTATAAATTGTGTTTTTATTTTTTATAAAGCGAGAGAAAATTGTATATATACATGCAAAAACATATATCTTCGTGGTATACACTTAATTATACAATTTACAAATATTTTATTTCGATTCAATTGTAGACAAATGCAAATTTATACAAATATTGCAGCGAAAAAGGCCAAAGAATTATACTATTGCAGTGAAATACAATTTTCTCTCGCTTTATACAACATAAGTGTATAAATTATGTTTCTGTTTTTGTATAAAGCGAGAGAAAAAAATATATCTTCTTCCTATACACTTATAATTATACAATACACAAATATTTTACTTCGATTCAATTGTATGCAAAGCAAATTTTATACAGATATTGTAGCGAAATAGGCAGTGAATTATACAATTGAGCATTATACAATTGCAGTGAAATAGGCCAACTAATTATACAATTGCAAAGAAATAGGTCAGCGAATTATACAATTTAGGCCAGTGAATCATACAATTGTATATGTATAGCGAGGCCAGCAAATTATACAATTTAAGCCAGTAAATTATACAATTGTATATGTATAGCGAATTATATAGTTATATGTTTGCTATGGAGCGCAATTATGCAAACTTTACTATAGCATACAAACAGTGGCGGATCCAGAAATTTACAACTATGGGTGCTTACTATTTTCAACTTATATCAACCAAAGAGCATAACTGCGAGCTAAAATTCATCAAAATAGGTGTTAGTTTTTCAATGCAATAGACAATCGAAATACTTCGATTGGTTCAACAAAAAAAGGAGGAGAAACAATTCACTTTCACATACAATTGTAGTTACCAAAAAGGCAAACCAACGGAAGGAAGACTCTTTCTCTTTTAAATTGGAAAACTGAAATAAAGGCGCTAGAACACATTTTTTTCCTTTCCTTTATTTTTCCTAATTAGACTGATGAGAAGAAAAAGTTAATAGTAATGGAAGATCATGACTGTTTATATTTTTTTGGAGATTAAGTTACATAATAGAAATGAGAAGTAAACGATTCAAGATTTTAAGATCGAGATTACTTTTTAAGTTATCGATCATAAATATAAATGTATAAATGTAATACTTGTCAAAAGAAAAATAAATATATTTATATAAGATAGCCAAAAAAATCAAAAAGAAAAATAATTTTCAAAAAAGAATTTTGTTTTAGAAAAATTAGAAATAGGACAATTCGTGAAAGGGGGAAAAAAAAGATAGAAAGAAAAGAGTTGATTTTAAAATAAAAAGAATGTAATTACAGGGAATTGAATCTGGGCATTTTTTTAATCAATATAAGACCTTGAGAACCCATTTTCAACCACCAGGCCAACTAATACATTTGCTTATTGGTTGTTCGACTTTTGTTTTATACGATATTACCTTAATTTTGATATAAATATACATAGTTCGATACGATCTTAATGGGTGCTCGAGCACCCGGGCAGCCCCATGTGGGTCCACCCCTGCATACAAATATAAATTTTTGTTTGCTATATGTGAAAGTTATCCTAAAATAAACTACAATTATAATATTTAATTTGAATTAATAATTTATTGTTTCAAATAATTATCCTGGATATTATTATGATGAAGTTTTTTTAATTTGATGGCTATTTTAGTCTTTCTCAAGTGTTCACACTATGTGAAGGTAATTGAGTTGAAGCAACAGCAACCTTCGAAAATTGAGAGTAGAATCCATCTTTATATCCTTTTTCACTTAAATACCAATACAAGGCTCAATTAGCATGGCATGAGACTCAAATATGTGACCTAAGTCTCAAGTCTCTCGACCTTTGCCACTTGAACTAAGATTCAGAAACTTAATTGACTAATTAATTAGGGATAAAACACAATTATCCCTTAGACTATGAATGAAATCTCAAAGACACACCGTAATTAAACTAAGGTTGTATTATCTCAATTAATTTATTTTTTTGTATACCTTTTTGGCTTACGTGACATCCAAATGTCTCCCACGTATCTCAACTATGTGGAGTCACAAAGTGTGCCACATAAGCCAAAATGTGTGTAAATATTTTTAAAAAAGTGTTCTAGGATAATAAAATCTTAGTTTAATTAATGTGTGTCTCTGAGATTTCGATCATAATATAGGAAAGTACTTGTACTTTGTCCCAATTAATTATATTATGTCTCAACAATTTCTTTAATCTTAAAGGGTTCTTTTCTATCTATGAAGAAAGTATTCTTCTACATTTTTGAAATGTGAATAATAGACCTTGATTAGTTTTCTTTTCACCATAAATAAGTTCACATTACTTAGCTAATTCACATTTGGAATGGAGTAACCACACAAAGCAATTCAATTTTTTTTTTTGTCAACAAAAATGGAAGCAGTTACACATGAGACAACTAGTATTTGGATGATATTTCTCTCTATCACTTTTTTCCTCTGAAGGATAAGAAAATGATATTGCCAAAATAACGTTCTGGCTCTTGACCGTCCACAAAAAAGAAACTAAACTTTTTTTTCTCTAAATGACAAGAAAATGGTATCGCCAAAAAAACGTTCTGGCTTTTGACCGCCCACAGAAAAGAAAATAAACTTTTTTCCTTTAAAGGACAAGAAAATGGTATCACCAGAAAAACGTTCTGGCTCTTGACCGCCCACAGAAAAGAAACTAAACTTTTTTCCTCTATAGGACAAGAAAATGATATCACCAAAAAACGTTCTACCTCTTGACCGGCCACGTGAAAGAAAACAAAACAAAGAACCAAAACCCGAAACTATTCCTCTCTATCACTTTTTTACCGTGGACAAAAAAATAATATCGTCAAAACACATTCTAGCTCTTGACTACCCACATAAAAAAGAGGTCATCATCATCGTCTAATGATAAACCTCCTTCTTCAGGCGTTCAAAGGTTTACACATGTTTATTTAGTGAATAATTGAGCCTAATTTGAATTGAAAGAAAATTGAGTGTCATTTACTATGTTGGATAGTTTCAAATAAGGAATTGAAGAGACTAATACAAATTCTTGTTATGCAAGGATATTGCTTTTTAATTATCTAGAGTCGATAAATTTAGAATAAAGTAATATTTGGACAAAATATCTAAGGAGTCAAATGCCTAAATGTAGTAATTTATACTTATTTACTAGGAGCACTAGCAAAATCTATTGATTTGATAATTTGTTAATTCTTTTGAGATAACTTTGAGGAATTTAATTGACTAGTTAATTAATGTAATATATTGTGCCTAAACATCTTCTTTAATCTAGAGGGATTCTTTTCTATCTACGAAGAAAGAATTCTTCTTCATTTTCGAAATATGAATAAAAAACCTTTATTTAGTTTTCTCTTCACCATAAATAGGTTCATATTACTCATTTAATTCACATTTGGAATGGAGTAACCACGTAAAGCAACTCAAATTAGTTTTTTTTTTTTTTTTTCATTTTTCTTTTAAAAAAAGTAGATGAAAGCACAAAAGTTCCAAAGTTTTGGAAATACAATTTATATATTTAAAAGTTAGCAAAAATATTATAAATTATAATAATTAACAATTTAAATCCTTAAGATATATAAAGAAATTTTGATAGAAGAAACTTTGCTTGATAATTTTTTTCTTTATAATTTAACCATGCTATTATTTTTATATAAATGCCTAATTACAATAATTATATTTAAAGCTTGTTTGGAATGACTTTAATTTTTTAACTTATTTTTTATCATTTTAACTTAAAATCAAGTAGTATTTATAAATGCTTTTCTAATTTACCTAAACACTTATAAAATAATATTTTCTTAAAAATAAAGCTTCTTAAAAAATGGATAATTTTTTCAAAAAGTCCTAATTTTTTATTTATTTATTTTTTAACTTTATTTCCTCATACCATCAGCGCCTACCTGTCTACTATCCCTTCCAGAAAACTAATAAATACTGCCTAACCTCAAAACCATAAACCCAACCTATTCTTCTCTATCACTCTTTTCCTCTCAAAAACAAAAAAAAAAATGGTATCACAAAGAAAACGTTCCGCCTCTCTACCACCCACAAGAAAAAAAAGGAAAAAGAAGTCATCATCATTGTCTGATGATAAACCTCCTTCGCAATGTCCAAAGGTTCACATAGATTAATTTTCACTTCAGTATTTTATTTTTTTTTAGTGTTTGTTGATTTTTTTTTCTCTTTTGGATTGATAGCAAGTGAATTTTTTAGGCAAATGATAACAATGTGGGTTCATCTGGAAAATCGGTGCCGATCATGGAGAAATTGAAGGAGCTATACTCGATTGATCAATCCAAACTCTGCGGCAACAGCTCGGCTGATGAAAAAGTTGACGATGCGGCGGCCGGAAAAGTTGACGATGCGGCGGCAGGAAAAGTTGACGGCGTTGCTGCCAGAAAAGGTGTCAGATCTGTCACAGAAGGTAAGCGTTTTTTTTCTCCATATTACTAGCTCCGTCTATTTTAACGTGTCTTGTGTATAAGCGTCTGTTTGGACTTTCATTATATTCTTTATAAGTGCTGATGATTGATTTTTATTACTTTAGCCTAAAATTAAGTGTTTGTAAGTATTTTATTTCTTTTTAATTTTTTTAAAATTATTTTAACTTGAAATAATTCAAACTCAAATAAACTCATAAATTATAAATCAATTTTATAAGGATTTTTTACTTATTTTTATTATTTAGCTTAAAATAAAGTACGTATTGAATTTATTCAAACACTTAAAAAGGTTTTAAAACTATTTTTAAATAAGTCTACTGTTTTTTAATTTATTTTTATTATAATAGGAAAAAAATTAAGAAAAGTTTATTTATCTCTTTTTATTTTCTTCAGAAGTTCATTGTTTTGTGTATCTTTGATGATATTGAATGCACGTGTCATTCAGGTGCTGAAATGACGAGGCCTTGGTGTCAACTTATATTAGAGTTTCCGCAGGTTTTCTAGTATTTAAAACTTTTTTTTGTTTTTAATTCGGTATTTGTATTAGATCTTTATTAATTTAGATTTGTATTGTTTAGGGTTCCATTTGGTGGAAACTATATCAAGGATTATTTCATACTCAAAACTCAAACACAAACTCGAGATCTCTGGTTAAAACAGAAATAACGTCCTCCACTGCAATGCTGGTTCTGTATCTATTTTTGTTGTTCAATTTTTTTTATTTAATGTGAATACACTGCAAAACTTTTCTAATAGAATGTGAATACACTGCAGAATCCAACAGTGGAGATTTCTGAGAACTATTTCATGACTGGTGCGGGCAAAAACCTTTCTGAACATGCAATGATTTGCGTGATGAATCGTGAAGAGGTAGTGGAGTACCTTGACTTTCCTCACTATTTAATGTTACTTTCTTCAATAGTTAGAAACGATTTGAAAAGTCACCCCATAATTTATTAGTTAATATATTCTCAAGAAATAATATACCTTAAACACATTATTTAATATTTCCCTTTAGTTTATTAAGTTAAACATTCTTAAATATGCCGTCTTAATTTTACTTCCAATTCATTTTCTTATTTCTTCCAACCAGTCAGTCATGAGCTGTGCTTACACGCCCCTGCTGTGGATGATCCAGACAAGTTGCTCGCTAATACATTGTTTGAGGTGGGAATTCTTCCTATGAATATGTGGAATTTATGTTCCTTTTATTTTTGGGTTAAACTTTACTTTTTACATTTTTATTATACTTTTTCAGGTTGTATTCGATGAGAGCCGATATTCGCCATTCATTTTGTTCGTGAAAGATGCTGATGACGTAATGGCAGAAAACTCAGAATTATATTCAACATTTAAAACTCGGCTTGAGAAGCTTCCTAATAATGTAATTACTATTGGTTCACACGCTCATACAGATAACCATAAGGAAGAGAAGGTACTATTTGAGATCAGACTGCCCACGAATAGATGCATGCGATTATATCTTTTTCTGTTTTATAATGTGTATACAGTGTATTAAGAGGCCTGTTATGAAAATTTATTATGGATTAAAGTTTCTTGGCTATAATAGTTATTGGTTCCAAAACATTGTTAGACTGAGGCTTTGATCAAGAGAATGAGAGGTGACTCCTATTACAACAAAAAGTTTAAAAGATCATCTTCCAAGCACAAAAGAGAGATTAGTCTTGCTATATATTTAAAATTCATGCGGGCCCATGTAGCATTCACACACTACAATATGATTCTCTATAAAGTCTCATCCATTCATATATACAACAAAAAACTTTCTGAGTGTACCAAAAGAAAATAAGAGAACAAAACCACCTTCAAAAGATCTCTTCTTTCTCTCTTTTTAAACAACCCACATTAGCTCTAGTGGAATCATATTCCAATCCCTTCGGCTTCTCCTTCTCATGCCCTTCCAACTGAATGTCAACTCTCTAACCGTGTTGGACATTGTCTAAGAAGTGTCAAACCACCAAAACATATCACAGTATAACATCATCGTCAATCACAAATCCTACTTTTTAGAAAAATTAGGATTTGAAAGCATGATATCAAATTGTATGTCAAAAACATCTCAACTTGCATGTCCAAACACGCCGGAAAAAGTTTACTGCACTATGTGTTTATATCAAGTCAATGCAATTTTCATTATTATACGTGATTTAATGAAGTAAAATGAACTATAAATTTAAACAAATGGAATGCATATATTAGCTTGGTGTAAACACATGATGCTGATAATATTGAATTAAAGTCGAATTCGATATTTGTCAATCTGCGTTAGTTGGATTTAAATAGAGTCAGTAGTTACCAAAGAATGAAAGACACACCCTTTCATTTAAAAGACACTAACTAAAGAACGAAAAGACACTTTTTCATTTAAATGACACCAAGTAAAGAATGAAAAGACACTCCTTCATTTAAAAGACGCCTCATACACACTGATACACAGACACCCTAATTATTTCAGCTTTCATTTGAATCAAATTCCATATGTTTTTTTTGCGTAAATAAACAGAGAATAAGGAAGAAAAATAAAGTCATAATATTATTCAAAGTGCGAATAATATACAAGAATGAATTTATATAAGAGGTTGGGACGTTAGGGTGCCACGACATCAAATACATTAAGTCATAAAATATAGCTTAGAATAACAAAAAGGTGAAGGATGCTAGTTACAACTATTCGAACAATTATCAATATGAATTATGATGTAGTGATGAAACTGCTTCATCCTTAATCAAGGGTCTGAAATTTGAATATGCAATGAGGATTCGAATGTCGTCTGCAACATAATTGTTTCTGGCTTGCTCTTTTGCTTGATGGAAGGGCTTCTAAGTATTTTTAATTTTTATTTTTATTTTTATCAAGTGTTAATCTTTTGTATTCCCAAATAAATGATTGTATTAGCCTAGATAAATCTCAAAAAGTCACGATAGTCCAAAAGTAATACATATTTATTTTACTTGGATTAATGTGGTTTGTTCAATATCCTATTGCACAATCAAAATTAGATATATAATGTGCGTTCCGTAGATAGATCGTTTATATAAAAACATGATTAAGTTTGATTCTAATATCAAATTAAAATGTGAAATCTATCCAATAAAAGTTCAAATTGTCGAAGAGAAAACATTCTTAATTAATTAGTTTTTGTGATTGAGAAATTCATATGGGTCAATTCTTAAAATCGATCATAGCCTTCGAAATATGAAAAGATGAGGGGAGGATCATAAAGAATGTTTTCACATCTCTTTCAATTTATATCCTCAATCTTTATAATTTCGTTTTCAAATTATTTTCTTGTTTATCAACAATGGCCGGGGTCACCTCTATATCATTCTCTATTTAAATGTCAAATCAAGACTTAGTTCGCATGATACAATTCTCAAACATGTGATGTAAGTAATAAGTTTCTCAGTCTTTATCACTAGGACTAAGCTTTAAAATTTTTATTGACTAATTAGTTATAGTTTGCGTCAACGAGATCTCGAATAATTTTTCTGATTTTCCATGCGAATAATAAAATTTGATTAGTTTTCTAAATCATATTTTTGTTAACATTACTTAGTTAATTCATATTTTTAATAGACTAATCACAAGAAGCAATTTAACTCACCTTTTTTTTAATTTTTTTTTAAAAGTCAAAATAGTGATGCATGAGCCAACTATCATATTTGCTGATACTTCACTTGTTTAGTGTATTCTTACCATAGTATGATATGAGTTACTATTACAATAATTTATAATAAACTAAATTGGTATAAATAAGTTTTTTTCTATACAATATTAAGAAAACTATCTTAACAATTTCTGATACATATATTTAATTAAAATTAATTTCAAATAAATACAATTAAAAATTAAAAATTCAAACTTTTAAATTTTGATTGTGGATTTTAACATAAAAAATTTAAATTTTTGAAAATAAAATATACTTATTTAAAAATCACGTAAAAGATACGATAAATTACATTAACAATAAAAAAATCATTAAAAGAGATAAAAAAAATGTTTGATAGAAAAAATGGTTAAACTCTTAAAAAAAATTTAAAATATTATATTTTTAATTAAAACAAACACCTCATTACTGTAAAAGAATTTTAAAATAAAGCTTCATGATTTATATTTAAAAAAATTTAAAAATTATTTAATTTTCATTTATTTTATTTTTTACACCTACCAGCATCTATCTTATTCTTGCCTCTTTTGAAAAATAATATAATCATGGTAATTAATAGTACTTAAATTACTAATAAAAATAAGTCTGACTCTGATATCAAATTAAAATGTGTAATATATATATCATTTGCAAACTTCATTATTAAAATATCACACTTTGAATTTAATTAATTTTTATGAACGAGAAATCTATATTTGATCAACCCTTAAAATCGTCACAATTTTTAAAATTTGAGAATCATGTATTTTATCATTTTAGTCATTTTAGCTTTTGCAATTTGAATTAGTTTATCACACCTTAACAAGTTTTTTAATTTCGAACAATTTTATTCTATCTAAGAAAAAATGATTTTTATTTTTATTTTTTCATTATATATAATAAACCTTAATCAATTTTTCTTTATCATTAATATATTTACATTACTTATTTAACTGACACTCGGAATGAAGTAATCATAAGAAATAGAACAATTCAATTACTCGTGTTCTTTTTTTTTTTTTTTTTTTTTTTTTTTTTAAATAGATAGTAGAAGCAGTTACACATAAGACAATTGATATTAGGATGTTAACATTGTTTGCCATGGGCTATACAACTGTTTATAGAAACAAAGTTGTTCTAAATAAGACTTTTCCTCTACAATATTATAAACAATGTCTAACAGTTTCGAATACATACATTTAATTATTAACTTGTTTCAGATAAACCCATTTGAAATTTTAAACTTTGTTTGAAATCCAAAAATAAAAAAAATAAAAAAATTCTTTCTTACATATTTGAAAATTATGTAAAAAATATTAAAAATCATAATAATTAATAATTTAAATCGTGAATAGACATGTAAAAACATTTCGATTAAAGAAACTTTGCTTGACTCTAATTTTTTTTTACTATGATACTCTTTTATATTTTTTCTTAGAATTAATGTCTTACTAGTACAATCATGTTTAGATTTCAAAATTTTCATATTGGCATTTCTTTTTTAATCATTTAACTTAAAGTCAAGTGTTAACAAATATATATATATTTACTTTACCAATACTTTTAAAAATAATTTAAAATTATTTTAACTTAATAACACTTAATATAAACCAATCCAAACACTCTTAAAAATAAAGTTGCAATTTTTTTTTAATTATTTTTCCTAATTTTATTTTTTCATTTATTTTCTCAAGACCATCATCGCCTATCTGTCTACTACCCCTTAAAAAAAACAATAAATACGAGTTAACCAAAATAAACAAAGAACCAAAACTTCAATTTATTCTTCTCTATTACTCTTTTCCTCTCAAACACAAAAAAATGGTATCGCCAAAAAAAAGTTCTGTTTCTCGGCCGCCCACTGGAAACAAGAGGTCATCATCATCGCTCGACGATAAATCTTCTCCTTCGAAACGCCCAAAGGTTCGCACAAATTAATTTTCATACAATTTGTTTGTATAGTGTTTTTGTGAACCGTCTTTTTTTTCTCTATATGGATTGATGTAAACTGATTTTTTTAGACAAATGATGACAATTTGGATTCATCTGAAAAATCGATGACGCCATCGGAGAAAAAGAAGGAGTTATGCTCGACTGATCAATCAAAACTCGGCGGCAACAACTCAACTAATGAGAAAGTTGATAGTGTGACTGTCGGATAAATAATCATGGTCATCGGAAAAACTATGACACCTGTCATAGAAGGCAAGTGTTTTTTTACTCAAGTTGTCCACTTAATTTTACTTGTTCGTATATAAATGCATGTGTGAACTTTAAATTGTATTTTAGTGGCTCTTGATTGAATATTCAATTATTTTTATTAATTATTTAGTTCAAAGTATAAGTATTTTTTTTAACTAATCCAAATATTTTTAAATTGTTTAAAAATTACTGTGTCTTAAAACATTTAAAATAAGCCAAATTGAAGTAGATTTTTTATTTTTGATTTATAAGCTAAAAGTTATATATTAAGAATATACTTTTTTTTTTAATTTGTTTTTATCATTTTAAATAAAATTAAATATTTATAAACATTTTTTCTTATTTATTTAAAAACTCTAAAATTATTTTAAAACTATTTTAAGTACTTCAAATTAATCTATCTAAATAATTTCTCAAGTCTATTTTAATATAATAAAAGAAAATTAGGAAATTAGCATGAATATATAAAAATGTACACGTGTTTATTTATCTTTTTCAATTTTTTTGAGAAGTTCACTGTTTTTTTTTTATCTTTGATACTAATATTGAACGCACGTGTCACTCAGGTGCTGGAACGGAGAAACCTTGGTGCAGACTTATATCAGAGTTCCCACAGGTTTTTTTAGTAGTATTTATTTATTTTATTTATTCTTTGTGTGGGATATTTGTTTTAAATTTTGTTCAATTTAAATTTGCATCTCTAAAATTATGTTTGGGAGAAAGCATATTAAGGATATTTTTCATACTCATTACTTGAATTCGAATCTCTAATTAAGAAAGAAATAACTCTATTCACGGCAACCCATGGTTCATTTTAACTATTTTTGTTGTTTAATTTTATTTTATACCATAGCAAATTTTTTTGTTTGATATCTATTTGAATGTGAATACATTGCAGAATCCAACTGTAGAGATTTCCGAGCCACGTTTTATGGTGGGTGTGGGCAAAGACCTTCCTGAAAATGCAATGATGTGTGTAATAAGACGAGAGAAGGTACTATTCTAATTTGGATTTCCTTCCTTATTAAGCGGTTCAAAAAATTCTGATAGCCTAAAGACAAAAATATATTGAAGACCTTAAATTTTTAAATAATTATTAATACTAATACAATGTTTATTTAAAGTATATTCTAATTTTAGAGTATTTTTTAACATGCAATTTTATTATAATAATTTTATTGTTGCTCCACAATAAGCCTCTCAAATTTGGGGGGAACGTAAGGGAAGTTTTTTTTTTTTTTTAAAAAAATAATCTATATATATGCGCAGAGCCGCCCCTTCGTTTTTCACTAAATGTTGATTTGCTTAACAGTTAGGGCTGGTTTGAAAAGCCATCGGAGAATTGAATTTGATGTAATTTGTAAATCTATCGGCAATTTGATGTTGATTATGAACCGTTGGCATTTGTGTGATTGTTTTGTGAGATGAGATGAAATTTATATTGTATAATACAGTATGATTGATCATTATTTGTGTAAATTAACAGTACCAAAAGAACTGGGTTGCTATTATTGAGAGGAAGGCAAGCAGAGAATCTGTGCAAGTCAATGGGTATAGACTTGATAGGAATACCAGTGGCCTTCTCAATTCTGGCGATGAGATCGTCTTCGGTCAACGGGGAAAATATGCCTATGTATCCTCTACTATTGTGATTCTTAAACTATTTCTCATCATTATGATTGAATATCCTTGACATTGTTCTATATAGATTTTTCAGCAACTGTTGTTTTCACCTCCAAATGTTGGCAGTAGTAATGCTGCTGATGTTGGACCGTCTAGCCAGATCCTCCCTCTGCCAGGGAACCTGGACTCTGGCATAAAGGAAGGCAAGGTAAATTCATTGGCTGCATTATTTCTTTTGGCAGCTCCATGAATGGAATGTGGACCTTACTAACTCATACCATATAGCTTGTAACCACCTATACTGATCAACAACTAAAGAAAGTATTTGTTAACAGATGTTGGAGCAAAGAAGGTTGACTGAGGAATCAACATCATCATCAGGGATGTCTTCAATACCTTGTGTATTAAGGGAACAAATTCAGGCTACAATCATTGATGGAAAAGATATACAAGTTTCATTTGATGACTTCCCTTATTACTTAAGGTATGCCTCAAGACTAATTACCTTTTACTTTTTGCTTGTGATTTGATCTTTTGGGCATTTGCTGCTTGTCACTTGCTGTTTACACAGGGTTAGCTATGCCTCGTCTTGTTCTTGATGCTTGTAGCTATCCCATAGTATGTAGCTGTGTGATTTAAATAAACCTTAAAGTTTTGGTGAAGATGTCTATATCTGTGAATTTGCAGTGAGACCACAAAAGCTATGCTGATTGCTGATACATATATACACCTTAAGCATAGAGAACAACTTAAATATGTCTCTGGGCTTCCTGCAGTCAACTCAAGAATTATGCTTTCTGGTCCAGCAGGTTTGTTGCTTTCTCAGTAATTATTTAATTTATTTTGTCTCTTGTAATTATTTTTGATTTCTCTCACCGAGTCCTTGATAGATATTAATCTATGCGTACTGACCAGTTCTGCTTTTGTTTTCCAGGATCTGAAATATATCAGGAGATGCTGGTGAAGGCACTTGCTCGTTATTATGGAGCTAAATTGCTCATTTTTGATTGCAATGCTTTTTTGGGTGTAAGAACAAATTACTCATTATGTTATTGAGGAACATTGCAAATTTACACCTTAATTTTAATTTTTTTTTTCTCTTGATATCCTTGAAGTACTACTAGTAGTCACCTTAGGTTTACGACCTTGCTGCATATTTCTGTAAAAGTGCTCTTTGGTAGTTTGCCGTTCTTTTGAGTTGTAAAGGGGAAAGACCTACAAAGGGGCTATAGACATATTGAGGGATGTAAGGAGAGTAGTCACATGCAGCTTGTGAAAGCTTCTTTTCATGTTTTTTTTGTGTGTGTTGTGGGGTTGGGGTTGCGGTTGGACTATTGAAATCCTTCATGTCAGTTTCTGGACTTTGTTATTCTCTTGGTCAGCTGCAAATCATGAATATATTTCCATATCATTCAGGGGCTATCTGTGAAGGAAACTGAGCCAATGAAAGAGGCATGTAGTGCACACAAATTCTCTTTATCCGGGGCATCAAATGTATTTAGGACAGGTATAGTCTGCCCTTTGGTTATTAAGGAATTATATCTTTCTTCTTCAGCTTTTTCTTATTTAACTAATAACTGATGTTTAGGTGATAGAGTCAAGTATATTGGCTCTGCTTCTGGTGCACAGCACTTGGGTCCCATCTGGTAAAATTCTAATTTTCTTAGAAACCTCAATACAAACTCTTTTGTACTCAAAATGATCTGTATCTTCTTATACTTGAACAAATTTCTGATGTTATTTTTTTATGGTCTGTTTGTCATCTTTTCTCAATGCCATCAGTGAAACTATTTTATCCCAAAAAAGCGAAGAATCATTCTTGAGGCACATGAAAGTAACTATATGGTTTAAGGATAATTAGAGTGAGAGAGGAGTTTCTCTTTACTTCTTTTTTGATTTGTTTTATTTATAAAGTTGAGACATAATTTTTGCTTTTCTGCATTTTCTAGAAAGTGAATTGTTCTTTATCTCCTGTACCACATTTTGTTCTGCAACTGCCTATTCTATGTTTTAGTACAATCTGAGGCTTTAGCCTTCTCTGTCTACAGGGGCCCAAAAGTTGGGTCTACAGGGAGGGTTGTATTGTCTTTCAACGATAATCTATTCGCTAAAGTTGGTGTAAGATTTGATAAACCCTTCATATATGGCATCGACTTAGGTGGTCTTTGTGATGATATTCATGGATACTTCTGCAAAGGTACTTTTGGAACACAATTAACTATTTTCCTTTTAGTTTATTAAGTTAAAAAACATTCTTAAGTTTGCAGTCTTAGTTTTACTTTCAATTCCTTTTATTATTTCTTCTTCTCCAGTCAGTGAGTTGTGCTTAGACGCCCCCTTTGTGGATGGTCCGGATAAGTTACTCGCTAATACATTGATTGAGGTGTGAATTCTTTCTATGAATATGAACAGTGCAATGTGGAATTTCTGTTCCTTCATTTCGTGGGTTAAACTTTACTCATTACATTTTATTTTACTTTTTCAGGTTGTATTCAATGAGAGCCTGAATTCGCCATTCATTTTGTTCGTGAAAGATGCTGACAAAGTAATGGCAGGAAACGCAGAATTATATTCAACATTTAAAAGTCGGCTTGAGAAGCTTCCTAATAATGTAATTACTATTGGTTCGCACGCTCATTCAGATAATCATAAGGAGAAGGTACTATTTGAGATCATATTGCCCATGAATAGATGCATGTAATTATATTTATTCCTGTTATATAATGTGTATATAGTTTATTAAGAGGCCGGTTATGAAAATTTACTATGGATTAAATTTCTTGGCTATAGTAGTTATTGGTGCCAAAATTTTGTTAGACTAAGGCTTGATTAAGAGAACGAGAGGTGATTCCTATTACAACAAAAAGTTTAAAAGATCACCTTCGAAACACAAAAGAGACATTAGTCCTGCTATATATATAAATGCATGCGTGCACAAGCAAGATACACACACACTACACAGTGCGGCACACTCTCTGTTTCGTGTATATATACACACACATAAACATGGCCTCAACGGCCGTATACAAGAGATATACCTTAAAGTAGAGAATTTACAAAATGATATGATTCTCTACAAACTCCACCCAATCATCTATTCAACAAGTAACTTTCTGAGTGCACCAAAAGAAAATAAGAGAACAAAGACTACACACCTTCAAAAGCTCTCCTGTTTCTCTCTCTCCAAACTACCCACGTTAGCGCTAGTGGAATCATATTCTACTCCATTCATCTTCTCCTTCTCATGCTGTTCCAACTGAACATCAACTTTCTCACAGTGTTTGACATTGTCTAAGATGTGCGAAACCACCCAAGCATATCCCACCATATCATCATAGTCAATCACAAATCCTACTTTTTGGAAATTTAGGATTTGAAATCAGGACACTAATTGCATGTCCAAAAACATCCCACATCCCATGTCCAAAAACATCCCATATTGTGCTCTTTGACAATCCTTCCCTCGTTAGTTAGTTTTGTGGTTGAGTTAGGTCGAAGATGATGTAACATGGTATCAAAGTCAGGCCTATCCCAATCATTATTTATTGATGTTTGGTCCCTATTTATATTGTCCATGCTCTAGATGTCCAGTCTTGGGCGCAGGGGGTGGAGTCCGACATCTTCTCATTTAGGGATGACATGTCTCTTAATGCTTTAATTTGTTTGTCTGGTTTTGTTTTGATAGGGTTTTTTAAAGTAAAAAAACTTGTGTATCAAAGATATATAGAATTTAACCATATGCCTTTAATCTTGTATTCTTAAACATGTGAAAAGTTGGAATTAAAAAATTGTCAAAAAGGGAAAGATGCATTATCTTGTAACATACTAAAAAAAGAAAGTATGATGAATAAATTGAAAGTAGGCCATAATAGTTTTTCTATAAATAGATTCAAGCACAATGTTTTAAAAAAATCCCAAATGCAACAAAAGATAGTGAATCATGTAACTGTGATTTATGTGGTAAATAATTAGTACTCTATGTTGAATACCATACTGAATGATCAAATGATGTTTGATTGTTTTGGTTGCTTATGGTAATTGTGCCCATAATAGTCAACCCAACCATATAAATACGGACTGAAATACATAGCAAGCAAATAGAGTATTTGGTTAATCGTTTACGAATAATCACTCTTTACTTGATGAATGTTGCCGATTTGGCTAGGCAAGTGTGTTACCTTTAAAATATAGAAGCCTACTTGTCCTGCATGAAAAAAGTGTTAGTATATGCATATCAGGTTGTACGTTTTCACTCCTTCAAAATGTAGCTCATGCAACCAATTAATTACCAGGTTGGTAGCGTCTTGGGTTTCCGAAATAGTGTAAAAAGAAGTGCTTCGAATCATTGTTATTTGACTCGGACCTGTTCTAAAAAAGTCGAGGTATTTCGAAATGTTTGTTGACACGGACAATGTCAGGGAAAACCTCTGAAATTATTTCAATATTGAACCTTGGACATATAAGAGTTCCGAATTGAATCTCTTTAGAAAGAAGATCTTTTGTCTCGTGGTTGCCTGCTCCAGTCCCCTTACTAGATTGAGTTAAGGAGTCTTTCACATGTGTTTCCTTTTTCAACTGCCATATGGTAACTTAATTATCTTTTTCAACTTCAGTCGCTCATAGTACTGAATTTTGATGAGTTCAGGATAGTCCTGAGAAGCAGCATGACAAGGGGAAAGAGATTGCAAAGAATTCAAAATTTCTGACAGAACTTTTCCCAAATATAGTGGCTATTCACATGCCCCAGGTCTGTTGTTTAAACTGTATAGAATTGTATATGATCTTATTCTTGATTCAGCAAACTACTGAGTGGTCTTGAGTATTGCAGGATGAGGCACTTTTATCTATTTGGAAACAACAACTGGAACAAGACGCCTATACCCTGAAAATGAAAGAAAATTTTAACAGCTTACAAACAGTAAGGCTTTCTGATCTTTAAACTTATGAGTGCCCACTTCATTGAATGATGTTCTTATTATTCATCCTTGGATATAGTTTTACCTTACATTTGTGACTCCCCTCAGATGTTCATTTGACTTCTCTTGCATTCTTATGGAAGTGTACAATGAATTGAGATAGAAGATTCGAAATGAACATTTCTTTTGCTCTATGTTGCTTCATTATACAAGTAGCACCTAGAACTCGGTTGAAATCTCCTTCTCATTTAGTTCTCCTGGGTTAAGCAAGGTTTCCTTGCTACCAGCCATGAAAACAAACTTCAAATGGAGCCTTGACTTTCAAAAAATATGTTACCAACGTCAGGGGATCCCTGTGTAAAACAATAAGCTGACCTTACACTACAATCTTCTTACTGTATCCTTTCCATGTTAATTTATCTTCACAGTCTGTTGTCCCCTGGAACACCTTCATCTGCTGCAGAAGTTGAGCAACTCCGTCAATTTCCCAGTCATTAAGTAGTCTCCTGAAACTGAAGTTCCACCCTTATTGACTTAATACATCTGCTAGATTGTCCTGATTTCCCCAATAATAATGTCAATCAATGTATTTCCAACATACTAAAGCTAGAGTTGGTGCTCTCTGATATTCTTTTTTCTAAAATAATTGTGTGAACAAGTTGAATGCTTTATTTCTGAAGTCAATAGATTAATCATATGACGTCTATCTTTAACTACTTTCGATATGATGGTCGCTCTTTTATAGGTTCTGAGTCGGAATGGATTGAAATGTAATGGACTCCATACATTGTGCATCACAGACCGAAATTTCTCTGTTGAAAGTAAGTTGTTGCTTTCACTGTTCTTTCGTTTCTCTTTCGTTTCTTTTCTCTTCCCGTAGTTTTGGGGTTGGGGTAGAGGGGTGTGTGCGCTACTTTAGATTCTCACTATATTGTCACTGTGTTGTTTAGATCCTTCATAATCCCTACCACGTCCATTTCGGCACGATTGGGTGTGGGTGTAGGATCTACACAGTATTTGGTCAACCTAACTTGGGTGCTTTGACTATACAATGAGTAAGAACTATAGGCTGATGATTGATCGGATATTTGGTTTGATTTTGGGATTTATATGTATATATATTCACATAAAGTACCCGAATACTTTGCTATATAGGAGATAGCTTCTGAAAAAAATATGAAGTGTTGACAAAAAAATTGATTATTCTTATCACTGTTTTTGGCTGTTTGAAGGTGCAGAGAAGGTTGTTGGATGGGCATTGAGTCATCACTTGATGCAGAAAAAAAATGCGGATCCTGACATGGCACTTGTTTTATCACCTGTGAGGTAATGGATACAGCAGCAGTTGATATTCTCCTATCCATTGTTCGCTTGACTGTAATAATTGTTGAATTGAACAATTGTGGAAATCTTTTGCTATTTAACAGCATTCAGTATGGGTTAAAGGTTCTACTTAATCAAAATGACACCAAGAGCTTGAAGAAGTCACTTAAGGTGATAATAATATCCCTCATCTGATGTGTTGCTAAATGTGTTTTTCATTAAAAGCTACTTAATGATATGACAGATATTGACTTGTGAACTCATGAACAAATTTGTGTCCAACCCCAGGATGTTGAGACAGAAAATGAATTTGAGAAGAGGATTCTGGATGATGTTATCCCTCCCGGTGATATTGGGGTGACATTTGATGATATTGGTGCACTTGAAAATGTCAAGGATACAATAAAAGAATTGGTCATGCTTCCCTTACAAAGACCTGAACTTTTCTGCAAGAGTCAACTAACCAAGGTTTACATCTACATTTTGTCCATAGTTTGCTTATTTAATTGTATTAGCTTGTTGAATGTTTATTGCTGATTTTCTGAAGTCCCCCAAAGAAGATACATTAAAACTTTATCTCTTGATGTCAAAATTTTCTTTTAATGTGTGTCTCCTCTTGTGCTTTTAAGTTTCTTCTCAACGTCATTTGGGCGGTTTGACAAGAAGTTTGTGCTTGATGAGGAACTTACTTCAACTTTTGTTTCTCCTTTTTGGACTTGAATTTCCAAGTATCATCTAGAGATTTGTGGTTACTTAAGAAAATTATCGCTCTTCTTGTTCACAGCCATGCAAGGGAATACTTTTGTTTGGTCCTCCTGGAACTGGGAAAACCATGCTGGCAAAAGCTGTTGCGACTGAAGCGGGTGCAAATTTTATCAATATTTCAATGTCAAGTATCACCTCAAAGGTTTGTTTCACTTGGAGCTTATTTGTGCTCTATCGAGTATAAATGATGTTGTTAATAGTAGCTTCTCGCATTATAACAGTCTTAATCGTCTTCTTTCCCATGCTGCAGTTTGGTGAGGGTGAGAAATGTGTAAAAGCTGTCTTCTCATTGGCTAGTAAAATTGCTCCCTGTGTTGTTTTTGTTGATGAAGTATGCTTCCTTAAACATTAGCATATTTCTTTCTCCTTTCCTGCTTTAAAATTCTATACTTTTGCTGATCCCTTTTGTCTCCTGTTTGTTTATGCTGCCTTCCCAAGGTTGATAGTTTGCTGGGACGAAGGGAAAATTCAAGAGAACATAAGGCGATGCGCAAAATAAAGAATGAATTCCTGATGAATTGGGATGGGTTGCGCACAAAGGATTCTGAAGGAGTTATGATACTTGCAGCAACAAACAGGCCATTTGACCTTGATGAGGCTGTGATAAGGCGACTGCCCCGTAGGTAAAAGTGGAAAGACTAATTTTCAGATACTATTTAAAGTTAGTTATATATATCACTTGGTTACATGTCTTTTATGTGCAGGTTGATGGTCAATTTACCAGATGCTCCAAACAGAGCAAAAATTCTAAAGGTGATTCTCGCAAAAGAGGACTTGGCTGAGGATGTTGATCTGTATTCAGTTGCAAGTATGACAAATGGATATTCCGGAAGTGACCTTAAGGTGTCTTTACTATTCATGCTTGTTTGGATAAATGACTAGTCCTGTTTCATCATTCTGAAGTTTGAAGACGGTTTGTTTTCTAATGTAACTCTTTTATTATGTAGAATCTCTGTGTAGCAGCTGCATATCGACCCATTAAAGAGATCGTAGAAAAGGAAAAGAAGGTATAGTTTTTCTATGTTTGATGTTTGTTTGTTGATTGCTTAGCTGAGGCAGAAAATAACATGTTGGCTAAGGTAAAGCTTTTCTTTGTTTGATGTTCGTTCGGTGATTGCTTAACTTAGGCAGAAAATAACATGTTGGCTCTACCAATAGGTTTTCTTGGTGGTTCTGTTATGGATATCTGTTCCACTTCCTTTTGATAATTTTTCATGGGCTTTAGAGGATCCTTTTAGAGGAAGCACCTTAATTCAACCATCACAGATCTGATGTGGTCTGTGAACAAGTAAGGGTCGGGAGGATGTGGATTTTTTTATTTTTTTTAAGTTTAAATCTTTGGTGCTTTTGTAATCCTGCTTTCTTCCAAAATCGTGTAGTTAAAACTCTAACAACTTGGGTTTGTTAAAGAAAAAGGCAGTCTGGTGCATGAAACATCCACGTTCACTCAGGGTGCAAAGAAGGGCCGCACCCCAATGATGTGTAATGTAGCCACCTTGCGTCAAGCTGGGGAAAACACGAGTTTGAGGGCCAGCTCACTTTGTGAGTTCCCTGCCTTCCACTGTTTAGGTGGAGCATTTGAACCCCATAAGTAGCGTGGCATCCCTTTCTCCTTTTTCCCCTCTCCTAATGTATTAAAAATGTCTAAAAGTTATCTGACAACCTAGAATGAAGAGACGATATAGATTCTGTTCATCTGATTGGAGTTATACTTGCAGGTTGCCATTATGATTTAGAAGGCAGTTTAGGACGCCCTTGTGTGTATATATGTGTGTGCGCCTGCCTCCTTAATAGACTTGCTAAAACTGGTTGCTAATGCTTATAGTTGATTATAGGAACATGCTGCTGCTGTAGCAGATGGTCGACCACCTCCAGCACCATACAGCAGTGCAGACCTACGGCCACTGAATATGGATGACTTTAGTTATTCACATCAGCAGGTGAGTTGAAATTTTTTGGTAGTCTTTAAACTTTCTAAATTATTTAACTGTATTGGCATATGCTGATTTGGAGTGTGATCGACTATTCTGTACTTGTAGGTTTGCGCAAGTGTTTCATCTGAATCCGTTAATATGACTAAGCTTCTTGAGTGGAATGATCTGTATGGAGAAGGGGGCTCTCGAAAGAAGCAGTCGTTTAGTTACTACATTTAAAGACTGTCTCTATGTGTAGATGTTTATCTTCCTCCACGGCCATGTCAGTTGCCTGCCCTTTTGGGTTGCTGTGAACCTTGGCCGTTTGTACAATGAGTTTTGATATGTTATAATGGTGGAATAGACTTTTGAAAAATAGTTAGTTATGCTACATTTACGTTTTGCTTACAACTTGCATTTCTACCAGTTAATGATGCAAGTATATTTCACTTCATACTTCAACATTTAGAGTATATTTATTTCATTCAAAAATGGTTTAGGGATAACAAAATTCTATTTAAATTTAGGTATACTACGTGAATATACCATTTAACTTGGTTTTAAATCACATTTATCACCTTCAACTTTGGGTGTGCATAGATATTTAAATTTGTATAAAGTTGAACAAATAGACGTATATGTCCTACCAGTCATTTTTTATCCTACGTGATGTCCTATGTATATTGTGTCATGTAGGACTCATGTATGTAAATCTCCAACTGTCAAGTTGATGTCTATGTTTTTCTTCAATTTCACTCTGGTGGTGGTGGGGGCGAGTAGTGGTGGCAAATGGGCGGGTTGGGTTAACTGTGGGCGGTTAAAAATGGGTAAACATAAAATAGGTAATTATTCAACCCGTCCGTATTTGATATGGGTAAAAATGAGTTGGGTAATAAATGGGTTGGATAAAATACTAGTTTATCCATATTTTACCCATATTTCATGAATAAATAGTTCTTTAGATTTTTTTTTTAGATGAAATCGATGCTTCATTTAGTTTTATTTTATTATAAAAGTAAAAAAAAAAATCAAAAAAATTTGAGGTTGAGGGGGGGGGGGTCCAAGGTAGGGTGGAAAAAATTTGAACTTAAAAATATTTTTTAAACAAACTTAATATTTTTGAAGGGTGGGGGTGGGGGTGGGGGTGGGGGTGGGTCCACGGTCTGGTAAAAAATAAATATTTGAAGTTGAAAATATTTTTTTAAAACAAACTTAATTTTTTTTTGGGTGGGGGTGGGGGTGATGGGTGGACGATGGTAGGGATAAAAAAATGAAATTTTGAAGTTGAATACATTTTTTAAAAATAAACTTAAATTATTATTTTTTGGTGTGGGGGTGAGGGGGCTGGTGTGGGAGTGGGTTTGGGGGGATCGAGGGTAAGGGTGACAAAATGAAATTTTAAAGTTCAAAATATTTTTAAAAAATAAACTTTAGGGGAAGCGTGGGTGAAGGTCGAGAGTTAAAATATTAATAGGGACCCATATATGAAAGTTTTGAAAAATTGCTTTTAAAACTTGGTAACAAAGTTTTTTTGAAAATTTGGAGAAAACTTATAATATCATATTTGACCCGTAGTTTACCCATAATATTTTAATGAATATATTATAGGTATAATCTCAAATATTATTCATATTTAAAATCACTCTTTTAATCCATATTTAAAGGACTATTTAAATGGATCAATAAAAAATGAGCTTAAGTTACCCACACTAGGGCCGAGCATCGTCGAATTTCAGCAGTCCTTAAAATTGAATGGCATTGAGATTTTAATGCCAATAATTATGTACTAACAAATGGTAGAATGACCAATTAAAAATGGATACGTGTCCAATTTTTCGCTCTTCACTTGTAAGAGAAATGTACACTCACTATTCTACATCAACATTTAGAGTATATTTATTTCATTTAAAAATAGTGTAGGGATAAGAAATTTTATTTAAATATAGACATAATACGTAAATATAACTTTTAACTTGGTTTTAAATAACATTCATCTTCTTAAACTTTGGGTGTGCATATATACTTAAATTTGTATAAAGTTGAACAAATAGACGCATATGTCCTACCTGTCATTTTTTATGCTACGTGATGTCCTATGTATATTGTGTCATGTAGGACTCATGTGTCTAATTATTCAACTTTATATAAGTTTAAGTGTCTACTTGTGCACACCCAAAATTAGAAGACATAAACGTACAATTAGGTCAAGTTAAATGATACATTAATATATCATGTCTTAAATTTATGTGTGTTACAAGATTTTGAGTATAGTTTTGGAGGCTATTTATGCCTTTTTCCTTAAAAAAAATTATTAAATAGATTGAATAATTTTACAAATGAAAATCATAGTTGAATTAATTTGTAAATAAAACACTTCTAATTGAATTTTAAGTTAAAAATCAAAGTTTACGAACTCTATTATCTTCCTAACTCAGAAAAAGAAGTGAGAATAGGTCTGCTCTTTGAATACTATCAGTCCATCAGGCTAATCATGATACAAGTCTGCTCAAGTCCTTCCTGAACACAAAATCCCTCCAAAAAAAAAAAAAATCAATCAATCAACAAACCTGCAATCCCAAATCAGTTGTGGGCCTGCAATGCAAAATCCTCTATATACCCATTTGGAGGAATTAACAAAATTAAATCTTTTTTTGTTGATATTCATTAATACAAATTTGATGTGGATACACATTTTTATTCATTAAATACTTGATCCAATTGATTTTTGTATCAACGAATTGGACACAATAGTCTTTGATACAAATTAATTGTATCTGTGATACAATTATCATTCAGATGTATAATTATTAGTCTGCAAATCAATTATATCTTTCTCATCTCTATTTTCTCTTGTCTGCATCTCTACTCCATTAGTAGCTAGTTTCTTTGTAGGTATAATACATAAACATGACTCTTAATTGTATCTGTGATACAATTATCAGTAGTCAGATATGCAAATCAATTATATCTTTCTCATCTCTATTTTCTCTTGTCTGCATCTCTACTCCATTAGTAGCTAGTTTCTTTGTAGGTATAATACATAAACATGACTCTTAACTTATTTGAAATTTCAAAATTTAAAATTTTAAACCTTATTCGTGAATCCAGATATAGAATTTTTTTTATGTTAGATACCTTTTTTCGCATATTTGAAAAGTATGCAAAAAATATTACAAATCATAACAATTAATAACTTAAATCGTGAATAGATATGTAAAGAAATTTCGGTCAATGAAACTTTGCTTGACTCTTAAATTTTTACTATGATACTCTAGATATAAAAATTTACAACACTTCTAAAAACAATTTAAAATTATTTTAACTTTAAAATACTAAATATAAACCAATCTAAACACTCTTAAAAGTAAAGTTTCATATTAAAATTAAATAAATTGACCTAGTTTTTATTTTTCCTTTTTATTTTCTCATACGTCAGTGTCTATCTGTCTACTACCCCTTTCAAAAAAACCAATAAATACTAATTAACCAAAACAACAAAGAACCAAAACTTCAATTTGTTCTACCCGATTACTCTTTTCCTCTCAAACACAAAAAAATGATATCGCCAAAGAAAAGTTCTAGTTCTCGGCCGCCTACTAGAAACAAGAGGTCATCATCATCGCTCGACGATACACCTCCTCCTTCGCAACGTCCAAAGGTTCACACGAATTAACTTTCATACATTTTTATTCTTTAGTGTTTTTGTGAACGGTTGATTTTTCTTATATATATATATATATATATATATATATATATATATATATATATATATATATATATATATATATATATATATATATATATATATATATATGAATTGGTGTCAACTGATTCTTTTTAGGCAAATGATGAAAATGTGGATTCATTTGAAAATCAATAACGTCGCCAGAGAAAGCGAAGGATTTAGTCTCGATTGATCAATCAAAATTCGGCGGCAACAACTCAATCGAGAAAGTTGATGGTGCGATTGTCGGATGATCATTGAAAAAGCTACGACACATATCATAGAAGGCAAGCGCATAATACACATAGGTGGATTAAAAAAAAAAAAGTTTGTGTTTAATATCAGTAAAATTGTTTTATTAGAGAAGTTTAGGTAACACATATTGAAAGCGCATGAGAGATCATATTCAAGGTGCCTATAATACACATAGGTGGATCCATATATGAGGTTGAAAGTGCTACGACACTCGAACCCAGAATAATAAAATGGCGAAACAATCCACACATTTAATAAGGTTTTTTCTTTTTCTTCCTTAGGAGCTCTCATCCCTTTTGCTCGCATGATGATTCAAACTCGCAATTTTCAGGTTGAAAGTGAGGGGTGCTTACCATTCCAGTAACTCCCTCTCGTACCCATTAATAAGGGTTCCAAATCAATTGCAGCATAATTGTTTCTGGCTTGATCTTTAACTTGCTGAGAAGAGCTTTAGCTCCTCTTCTTTTTTTTGCTGCCCTATTCATCAATTCTTCTTTATTAATTTTAATTTATTCCTTTTTAAAAAGAAAAAAAAATAGTTGTTGATATTTTAAATTTCATTTTCACAAAGTATAAATTTTTAGGCATGTTGTGTGCGTATTCTATAACAGTTAGTAATAAAAAATTTAAATGTTAATAAAAGTATATTTAAATAGTAAAAAGAATCTAATAAGAATTTAAGTTTTAAAAATGATAGATATTATTTTTTTATAAGGAAAACAAATGATAGATATTATTATTTTGATGTCGCACCCCGTGTCGAATTGTTCAAAAATACATTACTTTTGGCGAATCAGGCACGAACATATTGACATTTCTGAAGAGTCAAAACAACATAGAAGATGATTAAAATGAAATGATTGCAGCCTTCGAAAATTGAAAATATTGAATCCACACCTCTAATTTTATAAATCACAATAATTGATAACTTAAACTTTTAAAAGACATTTAAAGAAATTTTGCTCGACTTTTGAAATTTTGATTGTGCTACTCTTTAAATTAAATGCCTCATTACAATAATCAAATTTGAAACTTATTTGAAAAGACGTATTTTTTAGCTTATTTTAATTATTTTAAATTAAACTCGAGTACTTATAAATGCTTTTTTAAATTTAACTAAACACTTAAAAAAATAAATTTTTTCTTAAATAATGTTTCATAACATCTGCGCCTACCTGGTTACTACTTCCTCAGAAAATCAATCAACACTTAAAAAATAATCTTTTTTCTTAACATAATGTTTCATAACATCCGCGCCTACCTGTCTACTACTCCCTCAGAAAACCAATAATACTTTAAAAATAATTTTTTTTCTTAAAATAATGCTTCATAATATCCGCGCCTACCTGTCTACACTCTTAGAAAATCAATCACTTAAAAAAATAATTTTTTTTCTTAAAATAATGCTTCATAACATCCGCGGCTACCTGTCTACTACTCCCTCATAAAATCAATAATACTTGAAAAAATAAAAAAATTCTTAAAATAACGCTTCATAACATCCGCACCTACCTATCTACTACTCCCTCATAAAATCAATAACACTTAAAAAAATAAATTTTATTCTTAAAATAATATTTCATAACATCCGCACCTACCTGTCTACTACTTCCTCAGAAAATCAATAAATACTGCCTAACCAAAACTGATCAAAACCAAAAACCCAACCTATTATTTTCTATCACTCTTTTCCTCTCAAAGATGAAAATAAATAAAATAATGGTATAGCCAAAAAAAAGGGTTTCGGCTCTCGACCGCCCACCAGAAAAAAGAGTTTATCATCATTGTCCGATGATTAATCTCCTTCGCGATGTCCAAAGGTTCACACAGATTAATTTTTCACTTCATTTTTTTTAGTGTTTGCTGAATCAGTTGATTTTTATTTTATTTTTTCTCTGATTTTTCTAGGCAAATGATAACAATGTTGGTTCATCCGGAAAATCGGTGCCGATCTTGGAGCAATAGAAGGAGTTATACTCGACTGGTCAATCCAAACTCTGGGGCAACAACTCGGCTGATGAAAAGTTGACGATGCGGCTGCCGGAGAAGTTGACGATATAGCTGGTAGAAAAGCTGTCACAGAAGGCAAGTGTTTTTTTAATTACTAGCTAAACGTATCCTGTACTTAAGCGTCTGTTTGGACTTCCATTGTATTTTAGTGCTTGTTGATTGATTTTTACTACTAAATTTCTAGTTTAGAATTAAATCCAAACTCAGTATGAACGACATTAAAAAGTAAAAAAAATAGAAAAAAATTCAAGAAATCGAACATTTGTGCGACATTCTTTCATAATCATAAATGAGGTCTGATTATATGATCTTTGACAATCCTTTCCTCATGAGTTATGTTGTGTGTGGTTGAGTTAGGCCATTTAACATGGTATAAGAGTCCGGCCTATCCTAATTATTAGCTATCAATGTTAGGCCCCCATTTATATTGTCCATGCTCTAGATGCCCAATCTTGGGCACCAGGGTGAAGTCCTACATAGTCTCATTTAGGGACGACATGCCTCTTTATAAGATCTTAGGCAATTCTTCCTCATGAGCTAACTTTTAGGGTTTAGTTAGACCCAAAAACCATTTAACAAATCGATGTACGGTATAAATAATATATTATTCAAAGAGAAACAAATCTCAAACTCAAAGTAAGGATAATGTTATATATTTGTGATTAGTGTTTGAAGATTGAATAATCCTTTTCGTAAGCGTATGCGTATTATGCCATGAAGATATTGCTCCCGTCAAAAACTGAAAACATGTCATGAAAAATTGCAAACTTTTCATATATATAGGCAACATAACCTTTAAATTGGATGAAACACGAAAATAAATGTAATTAGCAATACATACCCAACGAAATATATTCCCTTTTTTCACCTAAGGGGGTGACCTAGTGGTCAATGAAGTGGGTTGAGCCCCATAAAGCCTCGGGGTTCACTCTCAACAGAAACAAAGTATTATGTAATTTTTTCTCATATGTTCTAGCCTTGTCTGGTTTTGATATAACGCGGAGTTTAAGGTAGTAAAAAAAACTTTTGAATCATGGATATATAGAATTTAACAAAACGTCCTTTGATCTTGTAGTCTTATATCTTCACTGTGTCAGTTAGATCCTTCATAATCTCTATTGCATCCGTATGAGCACGATTTGGGTGTGGGTGTAGGATCTACACAGATTTGGTCAACCCAATTTGCGTGATTTGACTATAACAATGACTAAGAACTATAGGTTGTTCAGATATTTGGTTTAATTTTGGGATTCATATGTAAGTACCAGAATACTTTGCTATTATAGGAAATATCTTGAAAAAAACAAAAAAGTATTAAGTTTTAGCAAAATGATTAATTATTCTTATCGCTGTTTTGTGATGCTTGAAGCTGCAGAGAAGGTTGTTGGATGGGCGTTGATCCATCACTTGATGCACAATACTCCAGCAGATCCTGACATGACACTTTTTTTTATCTCCTGTGATGTAATAGAAATAGCAGCAGCTGATATTCTCCTCTCCGTGGATAGACTATAATAATTGAAGAATTGAACAACTGCGGGAATCTCTTGCGATTTAACTGCATTCAGTATGGGTTGGAAGTTTTATAGGCTAAGCAAAATGACACCAAGAGCTTGAAGAAGTCACTTAAGGTTATTATAATATAGCTTATCTGATGCTTTGCTAAATTTGTTTGTCATTAGAAGCTACTTAATGATACGGCAGATATTGACCTATGAACTCATGAACAAATTTGTGTCCAACCCCAGGGATGCTGCGACATAAAATGAATTTGAGATGGGTTGTACACAAAGGATTCTGAACAAGTTATGATACTTGCAGCAACAAACACGCCATTTGATCTTAATGAGGCTGTGATAAGGCGACTGCCCCGTAGGTAAAAAGAGGAACAACTAATTTGTAGATAATATTTCAGTTGAGTTTTATATATCACTTGCTTAATGCCCTTAATATGTCTTCTCTGTACAGGTTGATGGTCACAGGTTGATGGTCAATTTACCAGATGCTCCAAACAACGGAAAAATTCTAAAAGTGATACTCGCAAAAGAAGACTTGGCTTATGATGTTGATCTGGATTCAGTTGCATGTATGATAAATGGATATTCCGGAAGTAACCTTAAGGTGTTTGTACTATTCATGTTTGCTTGGATAAATGACTAGTCCTGTTTCATCATTCTGAAAACAAAGCGTCTTCCAACTTCAGAATGATGAAACATGACTAGTCGTTTATTTGAGCAAACATGATTAGCAAAGACACCTTAAGGTCACTTCATGAATATCCATTTGTCATACTTGCAACTGAATCCAGATCAACATCCTGAGCCAAGTCTTCATTTGCGAGTATCACTTTTAGAATCTCCGTGTAGCAGCTGCATATCAATCCATTAGAGATGTCGTAGGAAAAGAAAAGAAGTTGTAGTTTTTCTATGTTTGATGTTAGTTCGTTGGTTGCTTAACTGAGCTAGAAAATAACATGTTGGCTAAGGTATAGCTTTTCTCTGCTTGATGTTTGTTCGTTGATTGCTTAACTGAGGCAGAAAATAACATGTTGGCTCTTCCAGTAGATTTTCTCAGCGATTCTGTTTTGGATGTCAATTCCACTTTCTTTTTATAAATTTCATGTGTTGTAGAGGATCCTGTGAAGCATCTTATGATTCAATCATCACAGATCTGATGTGAATTTTTTTTTTCAAATTTAATCTTTGGTACTTCTGGTAATCATGCTTTCTTACAAAATCACGGAGTTAAAACTTCAACAACTTGGGTTTGTTAAAAATAAAAAAGACAGTCTGGTGCATGAAGCATCCACCTCACACGATGCCCGGTGCAGAGAAGGGCTGAGCTTCTTGAGTGGAATGATCTGTATGGGGACGAAAGAAGCAGTCCTTCAATTACATCATGTAAAGACTATATATGTTAATGTTTATTCTTCCTCCCAACTTTGATTACCAATGTGTAAATTTGTTATTTATATATGTATATATATATATATATATATATATATATATAATAAATGTTGAATTTCCTCGATAAAAATCTTGATTCCGTCAAATATGATTTGGTACTTAAATCAGAAATTCATGAATTAATTCTGCTATTTATGTGAAGAAGGGCAGAGTAGCAAATCCATCCATCTCTAGTTTTGTCTATAGTTGGCCTAGAATATATGTTTTGGATGAATTTTTCAATCATTAAAAGAAAAGATAATTATATACTAATTGTAGAGTGATGGATAAGGTTCGAATGACGTTTTAGTGGTAAGTCTAAACATTGTAAATGGTGGTGGTGGTTTAAATATTTCTTGTATTCATTCACAGTTAAAACGATTTGATTTTGCAGTTTTTTACAAAATTATTTTTAATTCTACATCTTTTACTTTATCTTCATTTTTTTACCATAAAAGATATTTAAAAGATCATGTCTTCCTTCGGTAAATAGTCATTTATTTGTTTGAGTTAGTTTATTTGAAAATAAACTTTCTAAACACTTTTCAAACTTCATTTTATCAGCATGAATTGTGGTGTAGTGGTGGATTGTTTTACCCTGAACTAAGAATGTTTTGGTATGAACTCTTGATATAGAGAAAATCATGTTAGGAGCGTCATGAGTTCCAGATATGGGCTAAATCTTGTTGGAAGTGTCACCTCCAAATGCACCTACTATGCATTTTTCGGATTTTGTTGGAGCTTCAATATGGAGATTAAAAAATAATTTTTTTAAAAAAATTGATTGTATATTGTACTTTCCTTTCTTTTTTGATAAAAATCGGAAAAGGGTCATATTTGTCCCTGTACTCTTAGAAAATGATTATATTTATTCTTCGTCATACTTTTTTGATATATGTATCCTTGTCATCCAACTTTAAGATCATATTTACCCTCCATCCGCTAAATCTCCATATTTTTACATAATATTATCTATGTTGTGCCTATGCGGATTTTAATTTTAATCTAATTAAATCTAAAAATTATTTTAAATCATTTTAACTCACTATATTGAATTAAACTCCATCCCCTAATGAACCCAAGACCAAGTCCTTAACTATCGTGGGTTTGGGTTTATATTTGTATCGGAGAGACGGGTTAATGAAATTGTATAGAGGAATGAAATTATCAGGTCTCTATCATTATTGAAAAATCGAAATACCATCCTGGACCATTGAAGCAGCTCCATCAAATAAATATATTTCCAAATAATATCAAATATTTTAGATATATAGAAGTATTTTTGTAGTTGCTTTAAATTTAGGCCTAATTTATTTTTATTAAGATTAAGAGGTTTGAATCTGAATACACATCTGACTATTAAGATTTGCATTAAGATTTAGGTGTTTTGATTTGAATACACATCTGAATATTAAGATGTGGTCTCTAAATCTGAACACTAAATAATTAATACTATTTGTTTTTAATATCTGAATATGCATGTGAAATTAACATTAAATTAATAAAATATTATAAATATTTCATTTCAACAAAACATATCGCTTTTGATAAAAAAAAGTTTTAAAAGTTTTAATAATCATGATTTGAAAGTACAAATTTTTCATTCAAAAACCTTGATAAACATCAATATACCAACAGTGTTCTTGACATAGTCAATACAAAAAAATTATTAATATAAAAAAAAACTTGAATGGATTTATGAAAACTTACCAGTTCAAGAGGAAAAAAATGGTGTTTGATTGAGAAAAGAGAGAAAGAAAGTTTTTAGTTATGAGATAAAAAGGCACGCTTAAAGCAGAGAAACGATGATTTATTATTTGATAACTTATTAAATGAGTCTAAATGTTGTTAAGAGTCTCCTACAGATCTGATTCATTCAGACCTGTTTAGATCCATTAAAAAGTTTTTTAAAAATAAATAAATGAACTTAATGAGCTGAATCTGAATGATTCAGAAGCAAACGTACTTAATAGGCTGAATCTGAATAATTAAAATTCAGACATCCAGTGCAAACAAATGAGGCCTTAGTCTCATCTCCTTCCCGTTTCACCACCAATAGTCACCAAATATCCACTTAAGTCATTCATCTCTATTGTTAAACCTCACTTCACATAAACCATCAATGAAACAGAGCACATGTGTAGAATGTTTGTAAAATTTTACTTATTATTAATAAAATGCTAATTAAAGATGAAAACTGGCTTTAATTTACTTATCAAAATTTAAATGCTAAAATCTATATTAATTTTAAAGTTGAGTGTTGTCTAATGTGAATGAGGAGATATATATTTTTCTATACTTGTTCCAATAGAGATGCCCACAAAGAAAATTTACACAAAAGAATCAAGTTGGGTTTTATTTTAATTAGTGGATTGGGTTTAATGTATGGAGCAAATTAAAGTGATTTTAATAATATTTAGATTTAATTAAATAAAAATAAAATCCACAATGGCACAATATAAATAATATCATGTGAAAATATGAAGATTAAATGGCGGATGGTAAATATAATCTTAAAAAATTAAAATTAAATGACAAGAAAAAATATAATGAAAGACAATATAATCATTTTCTAAGAATACATGAATAAATATGGCCGTTTTCTAAAGAAATATCAAAAGATGGTAAAGTCAAAGGGTCATAACAAGTATGAGGGGTAGTTTAGGCATTTCATCTAACGTCACTCGGCTTTGACGGACCAATCACTATCCTTTTCTACGTGTTAAGAAACAACTTCCCTCAGCGATATTTCATTTGTACCGATCCGTAGAGTTTCATTTCAATTTCGCTAAATTCAGATCGAGATCCACAAGAAAAAAACCCTAATTTTGTGTTCAGATCCAAAATGGACGCTCTCGATACTGTTTTCGATCCTCTTAGAGATTTCGCCAAAGACAGCGTAAGGCTCGTCAAAAGGTGCCACAAGCCTGATCGGAAAGGTACTATCATCGATATACTTTTGTTGTTTTTGTAAATGTAGTTTTTCGATTTTTTTCTATATGGAGATCTAGGGTTTATTTATCGTTTAAATTTGATTGTTGTGGTATAGAATTTACCAAGGTTGCAACCCGTACGGCGATCGGTTTTGTTGTGATGGGATTCGTTGGATTTTTCGTCAAGTTGATATTCATTCCAATCAACAACATCATCGTTGGTGCTTCTTAAGTGGTAATTTTTCTGCTTTTACTTCTTGTTAGTGCGATTCGGTATTTTAAAGCACGATGAAAGTTTTTTTTATTTCTAGTTGTTTATATATGATGATTGGTTGTTAGATATCCTTTTTTTTGGGATCTCGAGACTTGCTTGGTTAATTGCTGGTTCTATGTTGTATTATAGCCTGGATAATCTTACACTCTTGACTTATAGAAGGATCTTATTTGGTAAATTGAAACATATTTACAAATTGCTCTCAGGTTTAATTATGTTAGGATATGTCGTACAGTAGGCTTGTATGTACTCATATTCAAATGGTGGCACGAGTTAAGTCAAAGGATCCAAATTGAGCACTTTTTGCCTTTAGAAAGGGGGGTGATCCATGTTACCCTTAGCTGTACACAGGGAAATGTTGGAGTTTCTACGTATAATTGGAGCTTGGGTTCTGTGATAAATCTAAGTTGATAATGTTACGTTACAAGGATTCTGTTATAGAGATTGGAACATTGGTTCCTCAATGTTAATGGAGTTTCTTTTTTCAGTTTGGTGCTCCAATAAGTTACTTCAGAAAAGGCATAATGCTTAAGGTAGTTCATCCTAATCAACATATAGTCAGCCGCCTCTCCGCATTAAGGGTTCATCCAACCAAATACTGAAATTACTGTGTGGGATTCTTGTAAAAACAACAGTATCATCATTTCATACTGCTATGCTCTTTCCTTAATTTTCGTCAGCTAGAACAGATATCATTTTAGCTCATATAAAGTCATGAGGAGAGAAGAAACATGATTAGCTCGAAGTTGGTTGTTGATTAATAATTTGTCTTTTACCTATTAAAAAAGCTTAAGATGCAATATGTAATTATGTCTGGAGGGTTTAGGTTGGTAATAGCACCATTATGTGACTAGACATTCTCTCTTTTTTAATCTTCTGTTTTGTGGTATTCTTGTTTTCACTTAATTATCATGGATGCCAATTCCAAATCACACTCCAGCTCCTGAAAGAAATGAAAGAGTAAACACACTCTCTCCCTCTTTCTCTTCTTTATTTTATCTGCCCAGATATCACGAGGAATTGCTATTCATATTACTGCTATCTAGAAAAGAAGAGATATAATCACATAAACCAAACGAAATTAAAGGAAAATTTGAATAGTAATACCAGCATAAGTGAATATACTAATGATTATGGCATGGTGTCTTTATAGTTTCTCCTTTGTCATGCTTTTCAAATTGATCATGTCTAAATGTATTTATAAGCCAATCCCACTAATTTGGGTTTGAGATTTATAGCATTGTTTAGCCAAGCTTTCAAATTTTGCTTATTTTGAGAAATGCTTTTAGAGAGAGTACTTTCAGAGAGTAGCAGTGTGTGATTTGCTAATCTATTTAATATTAGGGAAAGCTAGTTTAGTTCAGCTGCTCCAAAGCATTTACACTTACCTTCCTTTTTCGAAACACTTGGCCAAACACCTCAACCTTTTCGAATACGTACTTTTTGAAAGAAAGAAAAAAAGCACTATTGGCTTACCCTGAAGCTTTTGGCCAGTCGATTGAACCATATGTACACTTTGGTGATATTCATCTTTAACCTCCGCTAAGTTATCTTTGAAATTGAGCCTTCATCCTTTTCTTTTTGACTGTGAATGGTGTATGAAATTTGTTGAATTTCCAATACTTTGTTTCTTTCTAGAGTGCTTTATCAATTCCCTTGCCAGTAATACCTGGGACTACCAACTAAATATTTGTTGATTTATGTGATGATCCTCTGCAATGAGACACTGAACTCTCTATATGTGTAGCTTGCAGGCTTCATGAAGGAGAAGTACAACTGGAGATATAGAGCAAGTGATAAAAAGTGTTGCAAAATCTTAGTTTCATATTGTAATCCGTAGCAGTTGGTATACCATGTAGTCTTATTTCTGAACCGCCTAGTTAATGGGGACTTTGTCATCGAGCTTCACCTACCCAATCCGTTTTCAGATTTTGTAAACTTTGCAGCTGATGTCAAGACATCTATTTTTTTTTCAATATACTTTTTGCACCTTGGTTGGTTCAGTTTTGGATGTTCCTTGATAGAGATTTATGATGTGCTGAAGGAGTTGTTAAATGAGTTTGAAATGGATGGTGAGGAAGGGGTATATCCTTCCGTTCTAGAAACTGATCATCCTGTCTTCTAAATCCTGCTCCTGCGGAGTGGTATAAGTAAGAAAAAAATTATGTTTAATAGTCCGTGAAACACTTTATTTGAAGGTTGATATATTTAAATCTTCAAGGTTATCCATCTTGGTCTTAATTAGACTATCAAAAAAGGATGGTGAGGTGTGGAAAATAGGGGCAAAGTAACAACTCTTGAGCTTTTAGGGAAAATGCTAATGAAAAAGTTTGGAAATAAAGGTTAATTTGCGGATTATCTCTTTCGAACATAGTGAACTTTGCAACGGAAAACCAAATTCCATCTTGGATGTGGAGTTCATAACGAACACCCTGAGATAATCATATTGGAGCATCCAAATTCGAGGGTTTACCCCCACGAAAGAAAAGAAGTGTGTTTCACACCTCAATTTTAATGAAAGAAAAGAAGTGTATTTTACACCTCAGTTTTAATGAATATAAGTTCCTTGAAGCAACAAGTTTTGGACTTAAGAACATCAATTAATGTGGTCAAGTTCACAGATTAAGGTGTTCAGGGATTCTCAATCTTGTTCCATCGTTGTAGTAGCATAAAAGTAAATGAAGCTGACAAATTGGTTTGTATCTACCTCTATACCCTGTGTTCTTCTAAAAGATCAATACACTTGTTTGATGTAGTTATTTTGAGTGTCCATCACTGTGGCAAGTAAGTCATATAAACCAACTGATTAGAAAGAAAAAAAACTTGACATCTGCTGGCCTATTACCAGCTTTTGTGATCTTCACGAAGATTGCACGAAAACAGAGAACTATATCCAAGAACTTAAAACAAGAGAGGCTAAGGTAATGAGGAACCAATACAGCTTCATGTGAACATAGCTGTATCAGCATATAGAACTGGCAGCTAGCAACCCCAAAAGGATATTTAAGAGAAATCCAGAAATACACAAAAGTCAAGTTTTATACAGACAGAAGGTTCAAGTCGGTTAAAGTTAAACAATATCCATGGACAGAAGCCATAAAAGGTGGATTCACATTTGAAGAAATTACATTTCCCTATCATAACCATCAGTTTCACATATGCCGTTAAGCCTTCAAACTGGTAGCAGCGAGATCTTTTAACTGCAGCAAAGGAAAAGGGAGAAAATTTAGTACCAAGGTTTAATGGTTGGACAAGATGGATAGGGTTTTTAGATCCTGAAGAATAATCCTACGAAAAAAACCATAAATCATGAAGACACAAAGCGTTATATTTGTTGTCATGCCAATTAAATAAGATAAATTGAGAAACTACAATCAAAATAGACAGAAATGTGAGAACCAAAAGCCAATTCTGTGACCACATCAGCCTTGATGTTCATTGCAAGACCACTGTGATATGAAACAAATACCTTTTCCTTTTATATGAAACAAAACACCTAGACATGCAAGGAAAGAGGAGAAATCATCATCAACGACATCTGGTTCATGAATTAGAGTTGCAGAAAAAGAAATTCAAAAAATACATTAATCAACTGGAGGTTAGGTGGATAAATACATGGAAAAATAACATGCCTGTTAAAAAATAATTGTATTCAACCAGGGATTACCAAAGACAGAAGAATAGAAACTATCATATATCAAGAAGAAGAGGATACATTGGCTCAAGTTCCATAAAGGTATTTTAATTGAAGACTAGTGTGATTGGGCTGATAGAATCAAGAAAAAATAACAACAAAACAACAAACAATAATCCAAGTGCAATCCCACAAGTGAAGTTATGGGAGGGCAGTGTGTAGTATGAAAACAGTCCTTACCCCTACCTTGTGAAGGTCCTGTTTCTGAAAACCCTCGGCAAAAGGACAGGCGAAAAAGAAGTGGTAATAACAAACAGAAACATGCAGTAATAAAAAGACTAAGAAAAACAAGAATAGTGCTAATCCTCCGGGAATAGAAAAGAAGTACACATGAAAAAGAGAAAATTTGTGCAAATAATGAAGGCTTCCAACAGAGTATTTCTTTTGGTGGTAACCTTAGCCCATTGAGTACTCTTCCTCGTCCAAAACTTGCAACCATTAGCAGCTCCCTTGAAACCTTCCCTATTTTTCTTGCATACATGGTATTACAGTTCCTTTTTCCCCAGTCCCATTTACTCATACTTCCCTTCTGTTTCCACCGTCCTCTTCATTAAAATCACTAAAGCCCCAAAAAAGAAGGATGGACCAAGAGAAGAAAAGGCTAGAAAATAAATCATACTAGTGCTATGATTTATGAACAAGCATTCCCAAGAACCTGATAAACTACTGGCTGATTATTTGCTCTAGTACAAGATGTTCTATTGTTCTTATTACTCCTACAAAGTTCAGTTACAAGTGAAAATTAAATTCAATATTTATTTGTTTTTACTTAGAAAGGTAACATGGTAATACTTGGTTCTTCTGTCAAAAAAGATCGATGAGAATCTATACTTGCAGTCATAAACTGAAAAGAAGCCTAAAAACAAAGACAACTTGGATCCCCAGTTCATCAAATCTAATTTTAATCAACAATAGATTTTAGGAAATCTACACTTCCTATCAACCAATGTAAGCTTCTGAACATGTCAAATCCATGGAATGAAGACTGATTGAGTCGCAAGTAAAAACTTACAAGTCACTGGCTCAACTGTCTTGAAACAAGAAATATACAAGACACAGCAGCTCTAGATACCCAAGTCTCCATGGTGATCTTTTTTGCTCATACACAGGTCAATCTTTTCAAAAGAAAAAAGTATCTCAATAACAAACACTAGATAGTTACTTGCATATCTTAACACCTTACATGTCATTACTTTTTTCCTACTCAGTCACTGTTAAATGTTTGGCACATCTTTACCTCCTAATTACTTACCACCGCACACAAAATCTTTTTTCTTTGTGTAAACAAGAGATAAATGATTCAACCATAAATCAGAACTGGATTTTGCAAGGCGAACTGGGAGTGAACAGGGGGCATTGCAGGCTTTGTTTCCTGGACAATTCTCATAATGCACCAATCCTGAAGTCAAAGTAGAGGAGATCTGGTCCCCTCAGGACTGGAATTTAGCTTTTAGAAGGTTGTTAAATGATTGGGAATAGCAAAGGTAGCAGAACTGCTGAGAATAATTGGTGGTTTTTAGGGAACTAGTATGGAACCTGGATAACATGGTATGGAAGCACCATCAGGATGGTTTGTTGTCAGTAAATAGGGTGTACAATATGATGCTGACTGAAGTAATAGGGAGGTCAACAGGATGCTGCAAGTCTGTACCGAAGAGTGTGGCACCAAACCACCAACTACGGTGAAATGTTTCACCTGCCTAGTAGTCAGAAGAGCTTGTCCAGCTCACAAAGCACTCCAGAGAAAGGGAAGCTGCATTGCTTCAAGATGTGCATTATCTAAGGAGGATTTAGAAAAAATAACCAGAACTGTCCGTGACCTATGCAATTCGGTTGCCGAATACAATTAACCTACATATCCATTAACATTTACCGCAAACCACATGTGTAGAGTATCAGAGGAAATGTGTGAGAGAGCATCTGTTGATATAAGTAGAGTACTACAATCAATGTCTTTTTTTAGCAAGTTATATGCAATTAATTTGGATATCACTTCCCCCAATATGCAAAAGAAACAAGACAGGATTAAGGAAGCTATAAGAAAAGAACATGCTAAGGAAGCAAGTAAGTTCAATTTAAACATCTACCACCATATCATATGAAACAACCTCTCAACCTTCTCAAGGTAGGGCTAAGGTTGCATACACACCACCATCCCCAAAACCCACTAGTGGGATTACATTGGGTATGTTGTCGATGTATATAGCACCACATCACAAGCACAATCAACTAGAGATTGCATGACATCAATCATGCAGTTGCTTGAATTTGGTACTGATTGCCTATATTCTTTTTGAAAATAAACGAAGACAACAACTACTCCAGTCAATCCCAAACTAATCGGGCTCAGCATTTTAAACAAAACAACTAGTTGGAGTCAGCTCTATACTGCTCCATTTAAGCGCCAACTTCATTCCAATACTCCATGATTCCAGTTTTCACAAAAATGCAAACACTCTTGACCTTAAATCCTCAAAGGAAAATCAAAAGGAAGAAAATTATCACCAAAAGGAACAAAGAATAAAGCATTTTTACTTTCCAATCGTATTTCTCAAACATCTAGCTTAACCAGTATCCATTTCGTTCAATTTGGGCCAATTTCATACCAAAATTTAGTACTTCAAGTTTTAATAAGAAAAACTATTGTACCTGACTTCAATCCTCGAAATTAAGCAAGAAAAGCAAGAAATTCACCACTTTCAGGGTACAGAGTATAGCATTTTTCATTTCCCAATCTTAATTTTCAAACCCTAGCTTATCCAGATCTAAAGGTAACAAGATAACATAGACAGAAACGACAAACTTACATTTGGCCATCAAGGTTACCCTGTCCACTGCTACCTCCACTAGCATAGGAATTATCGTCTCCAGTCTGCCACACAGATTGCCACGCCTGTGACGGTGGAGGGTGCACATACATTGATGGATCAACCCCAGGAACAGCAGGCCTACCAAGCATCACCCCACCCGGAGCCGGCTGGCCCATCGGAGGGTAATAGTACGGAACACCACTAGCAGTAGAACCCACAATTCCGGGTCCAAGCCCAACACCCTCATCCTTAATCTCATCCCTAGGAACGATGTCAACCAGAAAATCAAAAATATCAGTACGAGTAATCGCCGCAGCGATGTCATTCTTCTGTAAAGTCCTGCGCTTGTTTTCCTCAGCGTGAAGCCACGAACGGATGGTGAGCTCCAGAATGAAAAGCTCACAAGCTTTCGCGAACAGAACCGGAGCTTCAGCAGAGATCATACGAACATCTTCATCAGCTTTCATGATCTTTTTGATACGAGCAAGGGGAAGTTGGTGGTTTTTGAAATCATTGACTTGCTCGATTTCTTGACGCTGGTAAGTCCAAAACATCTGTAGCTGCTGTTGTTGTTGCTGAAGGAGATGGTGGTATGGAGTCTGCGATGGATATGTAGCTGACTGAGCAGCAGCTGCCGCTGCAGCTGCCGCCGCCGCGGCCTCAGTCGGCGATTGATGAGGGTTGTTGTCCATGGCGGTTTGCGGAAAATGGAAGCTACTATTCTGTGTAGAGAAAATGTGAAGGTGAGTAATGGTGCTCTGCTCTAGCTTTGTACTAATTTATACAGTTTCATTTTTAAAAAAAATCTATTTATTTTTTTTAAACAGCTTTTATTTTCTATTATAAAAATAAAAAATGGACTTGTAATATTTAATTCTAAAACCGTATTTGTTTTATATCAAACTAGAATCCAAACATTACTTTAATAATTTTATTTTTACTACCAACTACTTTTTCTAATCATGTTTTATGTATGACCACTTTTTTGTTTTCTGGAGCGTTCTACTTTCTTTTATTTTCTTTTCTATTCTTTTATTTATTTTCATTTATTGTTTTTCAAATTGGGAATGGGAAAGGAAAAATACGGGAGCAGATTACGAGGTGGTGGAAAATTGAATTTTCATTAATAATTTTTTTTTAAAGGTATTGTTTTTTATTATTTGTTTACGATTAAACTAACACGCAAAATAATAATAAATATAGTGAACTTATTATTTTACTTTTATTAATTATAAAATTGATAAATTAAAATTTTAATTTTAAAATATTTTATCATTTTAAAATAATTAATTGAGTGTATAATAGATAAAAAAAATTATTCTTTCTTGATTGGTTGGATAAGTAATTAGAAAAAATAAAAAATAAAAAATAGACAAGTAATTAAGGACAGAGAGGTTGGATCTAATAATCATTTTTCTTTATAATGCAAAAGATATTATTGCTCTCTTCATTTTAATTTGTTTGATTTATCCATTTCAAAAAGAAGAATTATTTTCTTATTAGCAACTTTTAAGTTTTAATTTTTTAATATGATATATTCAAAATCAAATAGTTAAACGATAGTTATGTACAAGGACATTCTATATAAATATGGTAAAAAAACTGTAAAAGGGATTTAAGAATTGGCTTTTAACCATTTCAATCCATCAATTAAATCATCTTGCATTACTAATAACAAATCTTTATGTATAATACATTCTTCGATACAAAATAGAGTGTATAGGACAGTGAATGATATATTAACTGTGTATGAAGTGTGTATGAATTATATGAACTGATTATAAATTTGTGTAACACTGAAGTCTGATTTTTTTTAAATAGTGTATGAAGATTATACGAAACGTGTATCATTTGTGTATGAAAGTCCATTTATTTTTTTTCAAAATTACAGTATATGTTTCTAATGAAATTAGAATATTTGTTTTGTATTAATTTTGTACAGCGGGTAGATCAAAACTTGAAAGATGGAAGGGATTTGCTGACGTGAAATTCAAAAGGACAAAAATGACTTGCAGTAGATGCCGTCAAGTTGGACACAATAGAAAGACATGTTCAAATTATCCTGTGCAAAAACAATGATTTCGTAATGTTACGTTTGTTATTGTGTTGTTTTGAATGTTAGAAACACGTTTTGTTTTATTGAGTGCAGTTGTTATCATTGACATTTATAAAGTTTGATTTCGTAAAAAATTGTCATATATATATCATTTGTTTCTGTTACATATGTCAAAGTTCAATATGACATTCATAATTCATACAATGTTAATACATTATAAATATACATTGAACTATACTGCCATTCATAAAATGTTTATATAGTATTTATACAATGTTCATACAGTATTCATACCATGTTCATATATGTACCATTTGTTTCTGTTACATATATCCAAGTTCAATATGGGATTCATAATTCATACAATGTTTATACATTATATATATACATTGAACTTTACATTCATAAAATGTTCATATAGTATTCATACAATGTTCATATATATACCATTTGTTTCTGTTACATATATCAAAGTTCAATATGACATTCATAATTTATACAATATTTATACATTTTTCATACAATGTTCATATATTTTGCATATTGCAATCGAAATTTATACAAAAATCATACAGATTTAATAAAGTGCAAATATTCATTTAAGCATACTACCATTAAATACATCAGTTAATATATTATGACATATATAGTTAAATATATTTTATACAACATGCAGACATGAGTCTTACAAGATCTCTACTGCTGGATTTTTGTGACAAGTCAAAATCATCTCTTGGTTTCACACACCAAGAAGACGAAGAAGAAGAAGAAATTGATGAACTATGTGATTCTTCACTCACTTCGTCTTGTTCATCATTCGACTTCATCTCTAATTCCATCGCAGCTGTATAGCCTGAGATTTGCGATTGAATTTGAGTTATACATAGATCAAAAGATGGTATTTCAACCATGAAGTTACCGGTATAGTTTGTACCTCTTGTGAATCTCCTTAGGGTATTTGGTTTAGACATTGTATTCAACAACCCAGATCCTAAAAATTTATAGATAAATAAATATTAAATAATTTGACATAAACAAATATAAAACTTGAAGAAATCTGCATTACCTATACAACGTAAATTTCTCCTAAAATCAAGCAACAACATATAAAAATTAAATAATTTGACAAAAGAATCAGAGAAAAAATAAAAACTTTAAGAAATAAACCTGTTTGATGATCTATACAACACGATTTTTTCCGAAAATCATGCAATATTGCGAATTTGATGGTCGAAAAATAAAAAACCTAATTTTGTGGAAGATTGATAGAGATGTAGTTGAATAAGGATTTTAAGCTTAATCTGATTTTGAGAAATAAGTTTAAAGCTTGAAAAGGTTTCTACTTGAAGATGATATTAAGCGTGCGAAAATGTATGCTCAGATTTAATATGACGGAGAAATTAGGCGTGTTGTCTTTAATTAATTAATAGAGAGAGAAACGTGTGCTGCCTTTAATTGATTAATAGAGAGAGAAACGTGTGCTGCCTTTAATTGATTAATAGAGAGAGAAACGTGAAAAAAGGTGTGCAAAATTAATATGGTAGAAAGAGAAGCTTGTAAATAGGGGAGAGGTTGAGTGTATTGGGGGAAGATAAAAGAGTATTGGTTGATATGGGGGTGGGTAGTTATTGGGTAACCATATAATATGAAATTAATTAAAATCAAATCCCTAATTTTTAGATTTTATTTTTTAAAAGGTAACTATATAATATGAAGTTTAATTAATATTTAATAAATCATAATTTATTATTTATATTAAAAACATTAAAAGATAGTTGATTAATATTTAATAATTTATTATTTATATTAAAAACTTTAAAAGGTAATTGATTAATCAGTAATAATTAAAAGATTTTGTTGATAAAAGGTAAGTGAATAAATAAAACTAATTATTTAAACATAATAATTATTAGTTAAATAATAAAATAATTTTTTTTATTAATATATTATTAGTTAATATGCTATAACTTGATAATAATATGCTATAAATAGTTTATTTTTAAATATATATTTTTTAATTAATATATTATTAATTGATGTGCTATAAGATGATAATAATATGCTATAAGTAGTTTATTTTTAAAAAGTATGATTATAACTTGATATTTAACCTCTTAAATGTGTGTGAGATGTTAATTTTCCTTATTTTTTTATGCCAAGTGTACATTAACGGAATCTAATTATTATGCATTTAGTTAAGCAACAAATAAAGGGCTCCTGGGTTGGATATATATCACGGTAAAATGTTAATTTAGTGTGTTAATTCTATTAAATTAAGTGAATACAATAACAATTATGGCTGTCACGTTTCATGTGCAGTGAAAGTTTTGTAATTAAATTTCATTAATAAATGTATACATGGCATAAAAATAACTACGAAAAGGGAAAAAAATCCGTGTAAAAATGGGAAACTAATTTGTTTATCGAACTTCTCCATATTCACTGCTATAAGTTAGGTTTAAGACTTTAAATTATACCAACAAATAAGGGCTCATGGGTGGCACACACACACATATATATATATATATATATATATATATATATATATATATGGCATAAAATAATTTATTTTATTATATAAAAAGTTTAAATGATAAATATGGTAAAATGATTTTATTGATGTAAAGGTTAAAATTAAGTGATTTTATTGATATAAAATAAAATTTAATAACTTTACTAGATAAATTTTTAAAATTGAATGACCTTTTAAGATATTAATTCTCATATCACATCAATAAAAAAAAAAAGAATAAAAAAATATATTATTTTTTAAATTGATCAAAATAAATAATGTGATAAATTTTGACGGATGGAGTATTCTTTTGGGCCTACAGGATAATTTGCCGAATTTTTAGTACTCATATTTAGCAAATCTTTAGAAGCGTAAAGGTCGCTGGGGTCCACATACTGTGTAGAAAATTTCATCAACCAATCATAAGGTGACACGTAGATTAAAGCTTTAAATTTTGGGAATTGAAATACACATCACTGACGACAACCTCATGACTTTTGAATGAAAAAAGTACCCTAAGCAGTCATGTTATTTCAGTTGGTTAGATATTTTTGCTTAAATTTTTATTTTTAATTTTTTATTTGGTGTCTGATATTGATATTAGAATTTGATTAATTTGTGCTCAATACATAACGGTACTCGTTTCAATGATTGATGGCTTGAAGCTTCAATCAAAATCTTTTTTCATTCACAAAAATTAAAATTAAGTATTATTTCATCGATTACTGTAACTTATGTTACAATCATTTAAAACTCTCTTCTTTCGTATTCAAATGATCAAAATAATTTTAAAAAATATTGGCAAATTGCTTGTCCTAATAATTAGATTACTTATTATATTTATAATTTGTTGTTTTCTTTTCTTAGCAACATTTCATACTCATTAAAAGTGAATATTGAATTATTGTAGTTGAATCTTAATTAGCAGCATCATTAACGTGAAGTCGATATGTCCGAGTGGTTAAGGAGACAGACTTGAAATCTGTTGGGCTTCGCCCGCGCAGGTTCGAACCCTGCTGTCGACGTTTTTGAAAATTCTTTATGTTTTTGAAAATAAATTCTTATTTTGAGCTTCGCCCAAGCAGGTTCGAACCCTGCCGTAGACGTTTTTGCAAATTCAATTTGTCTTCCTCGAACCCTGCTGTCGACGTTTTTGAAAATTCTGTATGTTTTTGAAAATAAATTCTTATTTTGAGCTTCGCCCAAGCAGGTTCGAACCCTGCCGTAGACGTTTTTGCAAATTCAATTTGTCTTCCTAACATTGAATTAAATGTCATTTCATATCTGTCATGATCTGAACTTTCATACGTCATTTTCATGGACAATCATTGTGAATTTGCTTTGAGTTGAAATCAATGGAATACTCTATTAACTTATGAAATTTTCCTTGAGTTTAAGGATAGCAATAGTTGTGCAGGTGTACAAATGATGTAAAGGGGCCTTGTCTACCATCGCTTGCAAAGGATAGAACACATAGTTCTTATCGGTCCTTGCCTTACGTCTAGTATGAAAGAAGGTATTTCAGAGAGAGTCCGAGCAGGAAGTAGAAGTGCATTACATATGTTTTACGTAACAAATATAGTATATCACATTTAAATACCTGACAACTCTTGGCACAAAAATTTGCATGGCGTTGCCAGTTCATTCTTGAAGACAACCTTCAACGTAAGGGAATTATATTTATTTGGTGCAATTTACATCACTCAAAATCAAAACCTGCAAATCTGGATTGCAGACGAGGAAAAGGTAAAATGATGCCAATACAGTGTAACTGTCGAATTCTATAACACCAACATTCAGTCGAATATAATTGGTTCATCGAGCTCATATGAATCAATACCATTCCTGGTTTATCAAGAGTTGAACTTCTTTCAAGTAATTAGTTACCGGATCTCCTTAAGAATGCTAATACGCCTAAGCCTGCAACTAATGCAGCACCAGCTGCTACAGTGCTGTATGCTGAGGCCCATGCAGATTCAGTATGAGCATAATCCAAACTACCGCCCATTGTTCCTGAATAGTCCAAGTGCAATTTTAGCCCCTGTTCAGGTTGATTTTTGTCATCAGTCCTTATTTCGTAATCAAGAAAAGGGAGAGACAAATTTAAATCATAAGTCAATCTTCCTTCTTGTTACTAGGGTTTATGTTAATTCACATTAAGTAAGGCCAGAGGAAAGTCAATCATACCTTCCAACCTGAAGATCTTGCATGGTCAATAGCTGCTGTAAGATCACCATCTGATGCCAGTACAACCTTGTCATGATCTTCATCTTCATACTGCAAGAGAGTAATTGTTCTTGAATATAATAATCAACTTGCTCAAACAGGGAAAACCAAAGAGGATGGGAAAAATTAATGCATTTAACCAGAATCTGAGGAAGATTGGTGCGGTCAATGTCATCCCCCACTCTTTGAATTATGGCAGCTATTAGATCAGTCATGTTCTGAATATCTGAAATATCATAAAAATAATAGGGTCATCGCGGGACTCAAGATTGTCATGATTGTAAAGTTATGAAAGACAACAAAGCACAAACATCATATCAATTTTCCTAGAGTTAGTTTCAAGAGACAAAATAAACAAACAAGTACAAATTTTTCTCTCTAATAAAAATAAAAAAGAGCAAGCAACAGACACTGCTGAATACATAATGCCTGATGGTGATATTCAAGAGCACCAACATAAAGAAAATCAAGAAACACAAGTAATACGGAAACAGTTAAAAAGGACAGAACTTCCATAAATTTGATAGGAGTCAAGAGCTCTGGGAAAATTACGACAGTTTAGAAGGCAGGTCTCAAGATGCCTAAAAGAAAGAAAATAGAGGTGCACATTTTTTGGTTTGTTCACACATGTGAACGGTACTGCATGATTCGGCATCATGAATGCATATATAAACAAATGGGCCAATGGCAACAAGAATTTCCAGGTACAAGATACACAAGGTCATATATGATTTTGAAATCATGCAATACGATTTTATAAACCAAGAGCATAAAACACCAGCATACAAGAAGTATACCAAAAAGTAGAAAATCTTACAAAGATATGATTTTCTATGAACGACATCCACAGCAAAACCTCATGGGTACACCAAAAGAAAATAGGGGATAAAAGGCTAATCATTAGGTGTACATAAAAAGATACACAAGTCATCTGATAACATCATAACATTGACAAGTGCCTAATTTTTTTGGTTCTAAAAGCATATTATTCAAACATACCACAGTTGAATCTGTGCATCCTCCCTTTTTTGTCTTTAATCTTGAATGAAAAACTAGTTGGCTGGCTAGATGAAGGATAGGGAATAGATCTTCCTGTTTCTGTCCCTTCAGAAGCCAATTTCAAGGAATTCTCACTGAAATGTCAAATAAAAAATGTGAGAGATAATACAAACGGAAAAGAAGATAAGTTCACAGATAAGAGGCCTAAACCTCCGCGTCTCATCATCATCATCAGGAGTCAATGCCATAGCTGAATCCCAAAATCTTTGCATCATAGAGTTTGCAGCCTCATTATTTACTCCAGCAGTATTTCCCACCTGATTAGTATCAGTTCTTGAAATAAATTTCCAGAATCTTTGGGAAAAAAGAGAACTAAACAAATAAAATATAGAACCTAAGATTAAATAAAAAAGTTTCAACATTCCACAAGATTTTTTGCTACTTCTAACTTAATGACATCCTAGATTACCTTGATTTTAAGATGATATTAATAATTGAAAATGTGCCTCGGAAAAATTTAACCCTCGCGTTAAGTTTTTAATCAAATAATGAAACAAGAAGAGTTTTAAAAAATCATATATGCAAATAAATTGAGCATGACAGCTTGACCAATTAAACACATATGTACAGAAAGCACAAACGGCAGCCACAATGGCTAAAGGATTGGTTGAAATATTCACTGATCCAAAATAAAGAAAAAAATTAAATATTAATACTAGCAGTAGAGGTCATACATTCAACAAAGTTGGAATTTCTTTTACATAGGTAAACTGGCAACCTAGTTTACTTTCCATAAAAGTCCGTCTTAACAAAGTGGTCAGAAGGATTTCAACTTGAGAGTTAATGTCTTTGAATATGCATGGATACATGGCAAACTCATCAAAGTAGTCAAGCCTTGAATGAGGTAATTACATACAAGGCCGTATTCAGAAAGTGAATTGACCACCAACATGATAATTCAAATGATAACAATTGCTGATGACAAGTTGAGAAGGAAAAATTGCATGTTCATGTGTACTGCCTTACCGTGGCTACAGCTGCATGAGTGATATGAAGCACATCAAGAACAGAAACAACAGTTCCCTCTGCCACAAAAAAGAAGTACAAATTTATTTAAAGACATGAAAAAAAAAGATACTCTAACTCAAAGTGTAACTGGAGGAGAATAATACCTTTATCAACAACAGGAAGGTGTAAAAATTTCCCGTCATGCATTGTATGTAAAGCATCAACAATAGGCATATCTATTGAAGCACATTCTGGATTGGGGGTCATTACCTGGATGTTAGATGCAAAACAAAATGGAAGTTATTAGTACTTATCTCTCAAATCTCAAGAAATGAAGGAAAACAAAAAGATTGAAAAAATCTAAGTTCCAATAATTCAAAGAACTAGTATTGTTTAAACCTTTTACTTCGATAATGACCAACGAGCTATCCCGAAAAAAGATACCCCCTCAATTATCGAGAGAGAGAGAGAGAGATTACCCTTTCAACGAGAGTGGATTCAGGGGGAAGATCTTGTGCTATGACTCGCATCAACAAGTCCTTTGAACTGCAGAGTATATGAGGCAAATCTTCTCATGAGATGATTATTATATGCCATTACACTACAGCTCAGAATCGGTAAATGTAAATGAGTGGATACAAGGGGAACACTACTAACGTTAAAATCCCTCGTGGTTTGTTGTCAACTGTTATGATTGCAGAGCTTGTTCGACATTCGAGCATCTTTTTGGCTGTGGCTAGAACAGTTTCATTTGGTTCAACTGTAACAATCCTAGAAACACCACAAATCAACAACAGATAGTGACTCGCCTGTGGACTACTTAAAAGGTTAAACTATTCTAAAAATGAAGTTACATACTTTGAATTTTCAGAAATGATCGTAGACAGTGAAGGCCTGAACATTCTCTCCCGAAGTGCTTCTATAAATGTATTGGAACTTCCTAAAAACAAAAAATATGGAAGGTAAATAAATGCATTTCAAGACTAATTAAAAAATCATTCAATCACATGAACTTAACAAACACAGTCAGTAGATAGACACTCCTACACTATGCCAATGAAGAATAGTAACTACACAACACTAAACTAACCACAGCCAGTTGCCCCCCAGTGTTTTTCAACTCCCTCAACGGCAGCTGCAATGGCCTTTCCTTTCTCAGCTGCCCTTTCGAGGCGAGCAATCGCATCATAAAGGCACTTTGCAATATCAAGCAAAGCAACGACCTCTCCATTATCTACAACTGGCAAATGTCTAAATTTTCCTGTTGTCAGAACACACATAAGATGTTGGAAAGGTGTTGAAAAAAGTTAACAGCTTGAGTTATTTCAAATACACCAACCTAGCACCATTTTCTGCAAAGCCTCCACGGCAAGTGTGTCAGAAAGCACAAAAACCGGATTTTTCGTCATTATCTTTGAAACTGGTGTTTCCTGTATATTAACTTCTGGAGCAATAACCCTTGTTGCTATATCCTTCAATTTGCCCAAAGGAAATAAAAGAAAAGGATGCGTGAAGAATTAGTTAAAGATATCACCACAATGGGTAAAGGAAAAGCATCAGCAATATAAGCAGCTCTACAGAGGTCTATTTACTTAAATTTTACAGCCTTTTTGCATGATCAAAGTCAAACCTTATCTGTCAGGATACCACATAGTAATGCATTTGAATCAGTCAACAACAAAGCATCAACTCTGCGAGCAGCCATCTTGCGGCAAGCTTCATAAATACTTGTAGTATCAGGTATTGTAAGGGCTTTTGACAGCCTCAATCTCTTAACTGTGCGCTCTCCAGTCAGTCCCCTGTTCCAAATTTGTGAGAAATAAATATCAAAATTCAAATAAGCACACAAAATGATTATTACAACTCAAACTGACTATTACTGATCCCAACTTGAAAGCAAAACAAGTTTTTTAAATATTAGTAATCCTCACTAGCAAAAGAATCTCATAGCTATTGCTTTGTTCCTTAATAAAATTTCACTGCATGTGCAAGAACATAACAAAGGACCGTATACTTAAATTACTAAGCAATCTCTAAAAGTTGCATTAGAGAAAAAAAAATCAACCACCTAAAAAAGGACGGAATTCAAACCAAAAATCTGATCAAACAAGAACCTCAAGGAAGCCTGCATAGTATAGCCAATTGAACCACTCAAAATGAATGATGGGAGCATTAGAGTATTGGACATGGGTGTAAAGCGAACAGTCATCTATAAACGATTGCAGCATACAATTAAGCACTTCCATCATGCAGTTTTCAACATCAGATAAGACTTTGCTGTGATAAATATTTTTTCCAGCCAAACATTCTAAGTATAGAGTATAAACTCTTTTCTTTTCCCTCATATGGCTATGAGTAAGCAGCAAATAAATCATTTATATCCCTGACTAAGAGCTCATATCCATCTCCAATGTTCAAGTTGGGGGAAGAAGATCAGTGGAAGAATCAAGTAAAGCTTAATTTTACATGACAAACATTTCAAGCGGGTGGCAAAACTAAATCCGACACTATTAATAATATATATGATGCCACAATGGTATGGCACCACCAGCTTCCCCAAATTTACTAGCACAAAGTCCAACGATGTACCTAAATGAGAAAACATACATATCTCTACGAACTTGAGTTTTGGAACCAACATATTTCACAACTAAAAAAGATTATTTTGAGTTCAATCCTACCTGACTAAACAGAGCTAAATATATTCCGGACACTATAGAAACATTTGCTTTAGATTTTCTGGAAACAAACTTATACAATATCCAAATTAACGTTACTTCAATAAAGGAATCAAACATACATGGAACGAGATACAGAAATCGACTTCCGGTGAGCAGAATCCGGTTGTACTCCTCCATTTTCTGCGGCTGCTTTCTTCTTAGCAAGTGAAGAAGTGTTCGTCAACGATATGCTTCTCCTCGATGATGATCCTCCTCCTTGACTCGTCGGCATCTGAACTCTACAGCAATCAAATTATTCAATAAAAAAACTTGTACTTGAGATTTCAACGGAACCACGAGATGGATAAAATTGTCAACGGTCGAATACAGGAAAAGACGGCTCTCAGCCGAAAAAATAGGAGAAAAATATGAACAATATTGATAACGCTGTGGATTCAAGTGTCAACTACCGGAAGAAGATTTTCCGGCGAGGAGTGGAAGGAGACGGAGGGGAACCCTACGGATGGAAGAGGAAAGGAGAGTATTAGCGTTTGAGCTGAGAATTGAATTGAATAGAATAATCTGTGGGAAAACGCCGTGATCTTGTGGGGCCTAAACCAATAAGATTCTTCCACGTAAACCAATGACGAGGATTCCAATTTCACTGGAGCAAATGAGGAATTGAATTGAAACGGTGAAATTGAAAATTGAAAATTGAATTTTACTGTCACTCCTTTGAGTCCTCAACTTTCTTTCTTTTTTTCTTTTTTCATTCATATTTAATTATAGAGCCAAATAATTTTGTCATTAATTTCAATTACTTATTTTTAATAATGAAAGTATATTAATTCAGTGCTTTTATTTGCTTTTTAATATATTTTTAAAATTAGGCAAAAATTAAAAAATTTGGTGTGGACATTCCGTAAAATCTTCATTATTTTGAATTAATTATGCGAATAACTTAGATTTACATAAATGACTTTTCGGAAAAGTAGAAAGTACTAAAGTAAGAGTGCTACATTACTAGTATTGAAGCTATTGTAGTTTAGAATCAATTCCTCCTCCCACATCCATCAATGGAAATTAGCCCCTTTCAACTTATTCTTCTTATGGAGGACAATTTTATTTTTCCTTTCGAGATAAATATTCTTTGTTACCTCTCTAAAATATATTCATCATAAGCCAAAATTAGTGGCCCAAACACTTAGGAATCGTTTAGTACAAAGATGAATAATGCATGGATAACTAATGCAGGGAGTCAGGGATTAATAGTGCAGGACTTAGGCCTCATTTGTTTACATTAAGATTAAGAGGTCTGAATCTGAATACACATCTGAATATTAAGAGTTGCATTAAGATATGAGTGTTTTGATCTGAATACACATCTGAATATTAAAAGGTGGTCTCTAAATCTGAACATTAAATAATTAGTATTGTTTATTTTCAATATTTAAATGTAGAAGTGAAATTAAACATTATATTTTTCTCATTTCAACAAAATATATAACTTTTGATTTTAAAAAAAAGTTTTAAAAGTTTTAATAATCATGATTTGAATAACTATTTTTTCATTCAAAAATCTTGATAAACAACAATACACAAAAAAAATTATTGCAACCAGTGTTCTTGACACGCATCAATATAAGAAATTATTAATATAAAAAAGATTATTTGAAAGGATTTATGAAAACTTATCAGTTGGGAAGAAATGGTGTTTGATTGATAAATGTGAGAAAGATAGTGATTAGTTATGAGATAAAAAGGCACATCCAAAGCAGAGAAGTTATGATTTATTATTTGATAACTTATCTAATGAACAGATCTGATTCATTCAGACCTATTCAGACCCATAAAGAGTTTTTTTTAAAAACAAAACAAATGAACTTAATGGGCTGAATCTAAACCATTCAGATTCAGGCCTAAAAATCAAACGTACTTAATGGGCTGAATCTGAATGATTAAGATTCAGACCTCCATTAAGTGCAAACAAATGAGGCCATAGTAATGCAGGGTTTGTTTGTACCAAATGTTTGATTTATTTTTGCTCACCTCATCTTATGTTTGGATTGAAATTTTATAAAAAAAATTATTTTCAATTATCCCTTGAATTAATATGCAATTGAGTTAAGGTAAATAATTATCGGACAATATTATTTGTTTATGGTTTCTAACTAGCTATGAGAAAAAAATTTGTTGTCATGTTTGTCTTTTTCACTTAAATTATTTGAGGATAAATAATTATCAACTTAGTATTGATTACTTACAAAATGTCAATTCTCAATTAACAAAAAGATAAGCTGTCAACTTCTAAAATTGAAAAGACGGCAAACTATAGTAAAACTGAATAAATCATCTAAATTTTCATATAAAAAATTGCAAGTTGTAATTTTAACATGTATGCAATCTTATAAATTGTTCAAAATAAAAATAATTAGAAAACCACACAAATAGCTTATCCTAGTCGACACAAATATCACATCGATAATTATACATTCAATTAAGATCACAAACGTCATGTGGTGATATATTTGCCCTTTTAATTAGTTGATATTAAACAACTCACATTTCAAATATTGTATTAATTTGTATTAGATTTATTTAGTAACAAACAACTTTTTCTAGATAACTTGTAAGCTAATTTATTTAAATAAATTAACTAGTACAAATACAATACATAAAATCAAAAAAATAAACAAAATAATTAAAATAATCTGAGAAATACTTTTATCTTTACATAGACTTATCCCATTGTATTATATCATATGTATTACTAATACCTTCAAATGGAAGGTATTAGTAATACATTCTATAATACCATGTAGGAGGTATAACTAATCCATGTATTAGTTATACACAAGCCCAAATTCCTACCAAATATAGTACTAAATAATATCATACATAATACATGGACTATTTATTTTAATGCGGCCTACCAAACGATCCTTATTTATCTGCCCATGAAAAGATATCAAAGGGACTTCTTGTTTCAAACAAATTCAATTAAAATACATTTTGAAAAAATTAGACTTCCATCGAAGAGAAGTAAATAAAAACATTTCATAAAAGTTCTCATGGAATCGACATGTCAAGGTATTGTTTAATTATGTACAATATGATAAAGTATGAGGCGGAAAGTGTGTGTTTTGAAGTTAAGAGGAAGAGTATGTAGTTATAAGAAGTTAGAGGGGCGCTGGAAAAAAAGAAGAAGAGAGGACAAAGCAAACAACGGATGACACCATCGCATAAATTCTGAAAAACAGAAGTTCCAAAAATAGAAAGCTAAAATAATAATTCAAATTAACTTTCTAAATTGTTTTAATTAGTATCACTTCGAGCTCCCTGTTGAACAGATGATATAACTTTAGTATAAGGTTCGGATTTTGAATTTGAATTTCATAGATTTGTGATATCGTTAAATTCATTGATGATTTGAGTTAATGGATTCGAGATTTAATAAGTTTCTTAACCGTACACATATAAAATTTGAATCAAAGTTACTGAATTCAGCCGAATCTACATTTTTTTTGGCGCATTCGCTCCCGATGGGTTACACAAAAGAAGATGCTTTGCCCTCCATCCTAAGGCTTTAGCATGTTTCTAGCTACCTCTCTTGAGGAACAAGTATGGAATCAATTTTCAAGACCATAATAAATTCTGGCCACAAATGTTGAATTGAAAGAAAAAAAACTACTGTGGATTTTTCAAAACATATTTCCCTGCAACTCAGAAAAAATGTTAGATTGGGCACCAATTATTATAGGTTACGTTCTATTCGTGCTTCTTTCGCCTGGACTCATATTTCAGCTGCCGGGGAATCAGCGTCACGTCGAATTCGGTAGCTTCAATACTAATGGCAAAGCCATTCTCCTTCACACACTACTCTTTTTCGTATTTTTTACCATCCTCATTTTGGCATTTCGCATTAGTATTCGCTTTGGCTAGCAGCTAGGGGCGGAAGGTTCATCTGAATATTTTTTTTTGCAAAAAAACATATTACTATACCTATGAAGTTGAATTTATATTTATATATATTAGTCGTTTGAATTTTTAAGTGAAAAATCTCGACTTATAAGTAGTTTTTTTAAAAGATGAATAAAAGTTATTCTGGGTTTATGGATTTTTACTGTTTTTGTAATGCTATAGTTCTGTTTTTCATCTATTCGTGCTTTGTAAATGCAAGGGATCATTCTAATTAATATGTGACATTTTTAATTAATGGTGTCTACTGAAAGATGTACGTTTTGGACATCTTAGGTGGTACATTTTATTATTATTTTGATTGGTTTGATTTTCCATAGATGTGTGGAATAAGTTGATTTATTGTAATAATGGACAATGCAAATCATATACTCCACTTTTTTGCTCGTTTGAATATGGGAGTTTGATATCCGTGGTTCATTTTCATGATGTTATTAAGATATTTTCTTTTTAAAAATACTTTATTTTAAAGCTCATAGAAGAAATTTCTATTATAAAATAGAAGATAAATACACTTACCATATCTCAAACAATAAACCGTTTAGCCATAAATTTTAAATACATTTTTGAAATTAGAATTTTACCAAATATCTATTTGACCATAAAAATTGACTGATATTGTCAGAAGCGGCTCAAACATATTAGTGGCATAAAATAAAAATTAAACGGACCTTAAATTTGAATTGTTAATATTTTATATAATTGATTTCTTCTGGTTTTCAATTGATAATATAATCATTCTTATTTTAAATTATTTTTCATGAGATATAGTACTCTAAATATGTCAAATTTTCTTCTAGTAATTTCTTCATTTTCATGAAACGTTTACTTTTTCTACAAATAATATTCAATATTTGTTAAAAATAATAACTTATAACATATTATTATTAAAAATGAGGCGCCTTAAATTTGGGGACTTTAAGCACATGCCTTTTTTTAACACTGTTGAGCCACCTCTGCATATTGTCAAGATGCAAAGACATACTGTTGGTTCTTTTAAAATGCCCAAACCTTTTTTTTCTCTATGAAGTTTATGTATGTATTTACTTCGAAAAGAATATATTTAAAAAGGAAAAAAATAAAGTATAATTTTTTTAAAGGAGATATTTCAAAACTATTGGATAACCAACAATATATCTAGTTAAATTTCATAACTCTAGTCTAGCTAGGATAGAGTATACACCTTACAACTAGTATGAGGTGTAGATATCGTTTTTGAAGGATCCTCGACTCGAGAACAACAAATCTAAGCAAAAAAAAAGAAAACAATGCAGAAACACAATGACTAACATGGTGACTCAACAAAATAGTACAATAATAGAAGCACGATAAACAATTAACAATGCGAGATATCAAAATTAAGAATTACAATAATACCAAATACCAAAAGAATAATAATACATAAATAGCCTAATACAACAAAGGACATGGTGCTCTATGTTATAATCAAGTCAAATACATAAAAAGTCTAGTTATACAACAACTCTTAACGCATACTAACCTTTTATCTTATTCAGTAAATACATTAAAAGTCTAGTTATACAAAAAATGCGTCGTATCTTGTCTAAACACCTCATTTCAATACTTTTTCAATCTATCTCTACCTCTCCTCGACCCACCATATTCAACCTCTCACACCTCCTCATTGGGACATCTCTGTACATCGATCTTCACATGTCCAAACCATCTCACTCTCTAGCTCCTCGTCTTGTCCACCATAGAGCTATGTACTCCTACTTTGTCCAGATATCCACATCTATAATTCCATCACTCTGATTATACTCGTGCATTCATATCAACATCTTCATTTCTCCCACTTACATTTTTCAAGATCAGCTCTGATCAACACTTACTTCATTCAATAAAGTCGATCTAACCACCATTCAACAAAATTTATCTTTAATTATTGATTGACTTGTTAAGTAACCATTTAAATATATGTGGATCAAATAATTGACGGAACAAATATCTCAAAACAAAACTATTAACTAAAAATATTTTTGTTCAATTTAGCAAATTTTAAGAGCATTTTTACCATTTTCCATAAAAATAAGATAATGAGTTTCCAATACCACTCATCCCTAATTTTGTAAAAATATTTTTGTTCAATTTAGCAAATTTTAAGAGTATTTTTACCATTTTCCATAAAAATAAGATAATGAGTTTCCAATACCACTCATCCCTAATTTTGTAAAAATATTTTTGTTCAATTTAGCAAATTTTAAGAGCATTTTTACCATTTTCCATAAAAATAAGATAATGAGTTTCATAATACCACTCATCCCTAATTTTGTACAATTATGATTCACATACCACTTCAATTGACTGCTAAACTACTCTTATACAGTCAGATCTGTCCCTTTCTTTTCTTTTAGACTTTTCAGTCCACTTTTTTTTTTCTGGATCTTTCGCTTTTATCCTCACACTTTTCCCCATTTCTTTACTCTGTTCAAATCAACGAGCTAATTTTCCGATTAACAATGGCGGACTGGGGCCCAGTTTTGATAGCGGTGGTGCTGTTCGTGTTGTTAACTCCTGGTCTACTATTCCAGCTTCCCGGCCGTGGAAAAACGGTTGAATTCGGGAACATGCAAACCAGCGGCGTTTCCATTTTGGTCCATGCCGTAATTTACTTTGGCCTCATTACTATCTTCCTCCTTGCCATTGGCGTCCATGTCTATGCCGGCTAAAGTAGTATTTACCTTCACTATTTGTAAGTTTGTAACAATCTCTCTCAGATCTTCATTCTCGTTTATAGAATAGTAGCAATTGATTTTCCGTTTTCGATTTCTTAATTTGCTACTACCATATTGTATCGATTGGATGAACTGTTAATACTTGAAAAGCATTATGCACTGCTTCTCTAATTTTACCTTCACTTGCTGCATCATTGTACACGATAATTAGATTCTCCAACAACAACAAGATACACGGTGAAATCGCACAAGTGGAGTAAGATTATACGCACACCTTACTACTACCTCTTGGGAGATATCGGCTCAAGTGCAGCAAATTCAATTACAAATAAGAAGAAAATATTGTAGAAAACATAGCAACACTGAAACACAGTAAACAATTAGCAAATTATTTTTTGAACTTCATATGGAATAATGGTCTTGCTTCAATTACTAAGAATTTTTTTTTTGAGCTAGTATCAGAGACAGACCTAGGATTTGAAGTTTATGAATTCTTATAATGCGCTCAAGTTAATGTAAAGTGATAACTGGATTCACAATCAATTATTTATAAATATTTGGTGAATTTGTAATACAAATATAAGGTATGAACTAAAGTTACTTGGTTGCCAGGAACCCATACCTTAGGGCTAGATCCGCCCCTCTAGTATTCATCCAACCATCCGGATTGTGGAAAATATTTGGTAAAATATTGAATCTCATTCATCCATAAGTATTTAAGAATTGTATGCTTTGCTGAATATTCTATAGTTCCTGAGTTTGAAACATTAGACTATACATGAAGGAGAATGACATGTGGTTAATGTAAAGATTTTGTTTTCATTTTGCCACTGCTTGATATTACATCTGCCTTTATGAGATATGCAAAGCATAACTATGATAAATATCCTCACAAAGGATTGGCATAGCCGGTCCAACTAATTTGAGATTGAAGAGTAGTTGATTGATTGTCACCGCTGAATATTGTTTGCCTTTAACTAACACTTCATTGTTCAATATTCAAGCCATTCCATTTGTGTATTACCTCTTCTCTTGCTATATTCCTTTTTTCCCTTGTTTGAATCTTCAATCTTATCATATAGATCTGGAATTAACTCTTGCCTAATAGAGAATGGGCATGACCCTTCCATGTTCTATCATCCAATGGACGGACTATTTTGAGTTCTATATTTAGGTTAGGTTGGATCAGTCACATCCGACTCTGCTTGTAGTTTCAAGTTCACATGTCGTACTAGAAAACAGGGGCTAGTGTTTGCAATGGTGACATTTCCTGATGTTGCCTTCTTTCTTCGAGGATGAAATGAAGAAAAGCTAAGGACAGGTTGAAGAAAAGTAATGAAAGCCTCAATAGCTACTAACTCCCCTTTAACTTCCTCATTCAACATGTTTGTCTGAATACTAGCAGCAGGTCTCCCATGAGTCCGTTCTCCATGGGGATTGCCGTGAAATACCTGCATGCTAACATTCTATATGCCTCGGTACCTTTAGCACCATTCACTAATATACATGTCTTTTTAAGTTAAACTACTCTCACTTCTCGATTTAATTTTAATTATGGTTACCAACCTCATTTTAATAGTTAAATGCAAAGCTTTTTATTTTCACATTGAAGTATGTGGATTGCTCAAAATATTACAACTGACTAGGAGGTCAAATATTCAGAATCAGGTTATGACAAGTCACTTGCAGTATCATTTTTGACTACCTATAATTTAAACAGAAGACAATTTCTATAGCATTTCTAATTTCTGTCACTCTCCCTCCTTCTCTCTCACACAGACAACTCCTAAAACTTGAAATGGGGATACTCATTCGAGATTCTAGAAGATCCTTAGAAAAACTACACTCTCCTCTCAGACCCACCACCATCAGCAGCAGAATCTCCTCTGTGGGCTGGTGGAACAGTTGCATGCTCATCTGTGGGCTGCTGGCAATAATTGCTCAGGCAATAAGGAAATCTATAGAGAGCAAAGTAGATCACTGTTCTTGGTCAGTGGGCTCCAAAGGTGGCGTCAACGTCTGTGTGGTGCTAACTGTAGTCTTTCATGCTAGCAATACTAGTTTGGAGACTTTATTATTGACCTTGAACACAAGCTTTACCAGCCAGCTGGTTTGACCTTTGAAACTTTTTTCTCATACTCAATGTTCGTTGTTTCAGGCATACTCCCGTTTGCTCTTCATGGGTTTGGCTAACACGGAAAATCATACCTTTCTTATTTGGTGTTTTGACCGGTGTGATCGGAGTATTAGTTATATTTCTATTAACCAGTAAAAAAGTAGTGTCAGCAATGAACTTATTGTGCTGTGTCTACTCTGTTTCATGTATCTTTGCTGATCAAATGTTATCTTGGCTAGTTCTTTATCGCAGTATAATTTGGGCTTGAACAAGTAACCAACTCATGCCTTCTTGTTCTTGAATGACAAAGGAAGTCTTCATAACCTTTTGTTGATGCTGATTTTGAGGCGACTAAAATTTACTCACTTGTCAAAGAAACTCCTAATCTTTGATTTGTTTGATTTCTTCTGGAGTTCAACTCAGAATTCCTATACAGATGTGTTGGGAATCGGGATTATGAAATAGTGGTGGAGTCAGAATTTTTACAAAGAGATTCAAATATGAAGAAGTAGGGTTCGGATGAACCCCTTGCTTCCACCTAGCTTCTGCCCTTGTTATGAAATGGAAGAAATTAATAATGAGGTTCCTTGTTCGCTGTTTGATCAACTGTGTACAGAATATGCCGAAAAGGAAGTATAATAAAATGATATTTAACCTCTCGATATATAATAAAACTACTGCATATTCAAATTTGTTTCTCATATAATTCTCCATTGTAAAAAATTATCACTACTTTAACATTGTTTTCCGCTATCGCTATATAATGCATTGGTCCATTATCATTTTAAAGGACTACTTTTATATATAGCAAACACAAAATTTATAATTGTATGTTATAACAAAGTTTGTATAGTAAACATATACATGTATAATTTGGTATACATATACAATTTAATCGAATTGTATAAAACGAAATGTATAAAACGTGAAAGAGAGAAATTATATACAATTTGAATTTGTATAAAACGAGAAAGAGAGAAAGACAAAAGAGACTTGGGCAGGGAATAAACAATTGAATCGAATTGTATAAAACGAGAAAGAGAGAAAGACAAAAGAGACTTGGGCAGAAAATATACAATTGAATCGAATTGTATAAAACGAGAAAGATAGAAATTATATACAATTTGAATCTGTATGAAACGAGAAAGAGAGAAAGGCAAAAGAGACTTGGGCTAAGAAATATTTGTATTGTATAATTATAAGTGTATAAGACGAAGATATATGTATTTGCATGTGTATATACAATTTTCTCTCGCTTTATACAAACGAAAACACAATCTATACATTTCTATTGTATAAAGCGAAAGAGGGAGTGTCAGGGACTGAGCTAGAGAGGGAGAGTGGCGAGCGTGAATATGAGAGAGAGATGCGACTGACAAATAGTTTGCTATGAAACACAAATAAATCAAACGATAGCTACTATATTTATTTTACATTATTAGTTTGCCATGTTATACAATTATCCCTTTGAAAAGATGTACAGTTTTTGGAAGAAAATCATGAGATCTCAGCGCTCATGCTCAAATTTCAGTAGAGACAAAATATAGTAGGTGATTTCAATTCTTTTGTCCAGCCTTAGTGGATGGAGTTATCTTTTACTTGTTGATGATGGAAGCTGATAGATATTACGTGAAATTAGTTATGATACGTGATAGTTAATCCAAACACTGTGATAGTAGTTTTTTTTGGTTTATGAGCCTATGAGGACTCTGGAATCATTAGCTTCTGAATGTCCTTGTTATTGCCCCCAATTCGACCAATTAAAAGGAAGGGGCGGAGGAAGAGGGTTGGTTATGGATTCTATCAAACTCGATAATTTTAATTTTAATTTTTGTTATGAAAAATAACTTAAAAATTAAAATTTAAACATAATAAATTTATAAATTCTGACTCTGTTTTTGTGGCCGGGAATCAAAAGGAATACTCCCAACAAGAAAAATGAATTTCAATAATTGCGTCCAAAACAGGCCATGCAATATACCGGTATTATAGGCCGCACGAGCTAATAATTGTGAAGTTTTACGACACTACTTAATGGGTTGTGATGTACAAAATGAGACTTAGTTTTTGTATGTCAATTATATATATCTTTTTAATTTAATGTTTTTTAATAAGAAATTTTTATTTTTCATACAAGAGATCTAAAAATAAATTATTTATAAATGGTTAAGATATCTCTTCTTTTTTCTTTCTTTCTTTTAGAGGCCAATAGATCTCATTTCATCCGCCATAAGTCACAGTTGGATAACACTCTATTTGGGACTACAAATAGTAATAATAATATACTATTATTTTAAACATAATAGTAATATTAATATATTTAAGCAATCCCAGGAATACTTCAAAAAATGAAAAGTTTGTGAAGTAGGGTCGTAATATTGTATCTAAACTTTTTTTTTTTTTTTTATCATGATGTTTTTATTTTGGTTTGTGCAATATATATATATATATATGACATAATGATGATGAATATGGCAAGGATTATAAAAGAAAAACACATTTTTTTTAATAAAAAAATGAAAATTAGGTTAACAAATGATTGAAAAGAAATCTTTAGAAAATGCAATCTGAAAGAAACATAATTGTAGTGAAAGGGACCTTAATTAGCTGTTTTTGTGTTATTTAGATGCTTATCATCAACCACTACCTATATATGTCGTGGAACACCATTAGCCAAAAGCCCAAAACCTAATTTATATTAAAATGTCCTAAATTATTATCTATAAATCCACCAACTTAACTACTTTTCTTTCATATTCATATATATATATATACACACTCCATCTTTTTCTCCCTCCAAAACTAGGGTTTCCTTATTATACAACTACCATGGTCATGGCAGCCAATAGTATATTCTTGGTCTCTTTGTTTATTCGAAAGAGGAGGGATGCAACACGAGTACTTCCTCATGAGATCATCCAACTTAGTATCTTATTTCTTTGAAAAGCTTCTATTAAAGATAAGAAATTCTCCAATAAATTAAAGCTGCTAATATCAGGTGAACTCCTATATTCTCGTCCATGTTTGACTTCACAAATATGAGGAATTGCTGTGATGTTGGAATGGCTCAATCTAATAAAAGTTTCCAAACATTTTTGGTCATTTTAATTTGATTGAGCCGTGCCAATATCATATTGTCTTTGTACAAGAGTCTTGATGTATGCTATTTAAAAAGTGCCCAAAGTTTTGAAAAATTCTTGTAGGTTAAGAGTTGTGATTGCAAATATACTCATATTCCAAAAGTTTAGTGAAAATGTTTTCTTAAAAAATATTTTTTCGGAAAATAAGTGAGTTATCTTTTTTATGTGTGTGTCTCAAGTAAAAAAATATTATTCTAAAAATATTTATAAATAATTTAGATAAATAATATGAAAGGTACATGGATGTGGGGGTGGTGGGAATAGGGACATAGGGCTGTGGGGGTACGGTGAAGATAAAGGCATACTAGCGGGCGAACATAATCAAAGTGAAATGCTATTTATAGATTATGTTTATGTTACTCTTATTTTTAAAGATTTCGTTTTCCTAGAGAAAATATATTCAAAATTTTGACCAAACAATATGAGAAAATCAAAAATCAAAAATCATTTTCTTTAATACCAAACAAATCGTTAATGTCTTTCAATTTTTTCCAATTCCAACCTACTTTTTAATTTGTTAGTGGCGTTTACATAATTTTTTTTGTAATCATATATTAATATTTGAAAAGGTGAACAAACAAATAAAGTATATATTAGGAGTATAATGATGAACAATTTCATTTTTAAAATTTATACCCAATATTTAATTATTTTTTTTCATTATACTCAATATTTTCATTTTTCTCATTATCTATATAACATCATGACACTATACTTGGAACAAGGTATATTTGAAAGGAAAGCATCTTTTTTTAAGGTCTAGATTTTGGCCAAATTTGCCAACTTGTTCTTCTTGGATCATATATAAAGATGGTATATTTATTTGTTTTTTCTTCAATGTTATTGATTATATTCCTAATTAGGTATCTATCAAACTGTCAAATATGTCATATCTCTCATGGTACCAAGTCAGTAGTTTGGTGAATAAATTATTTTTCATGTTCTTTTATGTATATTCATATGTATAGAATCGAATATTTTTATTCCAGACAGAATGGCATGATTAATTAGTAACTGGAATAAGATTTGAGAAAAATATTTTAGTTATATGAACTTTGGAAAAACATTTTTTTATATAAAAAAGAAAAGGGTAAATGACAGAAATTTCACCTTTAAGTTTTCTTATTACCATTATTCCCTTATTTTCACACATCAAATTAATATATCGGCGCATCAAATTAATGTATCTCGCGCATCAAATTAATGTATCGGGTATAAAATGTACTCAAATTAGTGTATCATGTATAAAATGTAATATATCTTACTTAACAATTAATATATCTCGCGCATTAGATTAATGTATCAGCTTTTATATTATTGTATAATTTGTGGGATTTTTGTCATTATAAACTTATAAGGGACAAATGATAATATTACCGTGATAGTATGTGATTTCTATCTTTTGCCAAAAAAAAAAAACCATTTCAGATGTTAATATTCGAATGGATTTCCTTTTTTAATAAATATATAAAACAGATTCTGTATATTTTTTTTAAAGAGTATATATATATATATAAATATCTAACAGCTATGATGCACTTCCTTCTCCTTTTATTCTCTTTCTTTTTTGGTGGTGTATCTTTGAACTTTTTTGATAAATCTATCTCAAGAAGAAGTCACATTTTAATATATATATATATATATATATATATATATATATATTAATTTTATCCTTATAATATTTTTTTTTGTGTGTGTGGGGAGACTTGGGAGCACTTGTGAAACGTTTCGATCCTCGAAATATAAATATGAGAATATATTTTTGTATAAGCATTTTTTTTGCATATTATTATACACTTTTGTATATGATCGAACATATTATGTATATAATGTTTTACTCCCACGTATAATATAGTATATAATGTTATATTAGGCTAGGTGACATAATATTTTGTGTTGGGTGCTATATTTTAAAAAAATTCCTTTTTTTTTTGTTGGAAGTTGTTCATAGAACCAATTACAACAAAACTAACAATCGGATGGATTTGCATTTTTCTAGATTAGTTTTCAGTAAAAAAAATTCAAAACGCATGTTTGTATCAGGCATGATATGTGTTTGTACACCATTTCTTTCACTATAAAACTATGATAAAGTTTGTATTTTTTAACCTTATTAAATTACTTAATTAATTATGATAAATAAATATAGTTTGACAAATATTTGACGGGTTTTTCCAATTTTATTTCTCCCTTGAAAAATCATCTTAAGCATTGATTGTGTCAAAATGGTAGACCAGATGAAATTATAGGTCGTTTAAATTATCTATTGATTAGTAGGCAATCGAACGTTGTCTTAATATGAGCCTATTTAGGTAGTTTTTGACTTTTGATATTAATAATTATTATATGTTGTTTACTATATTTAGGGGATTGGACCTTATTGTTGATTTTATAATTTCTTGCTTGTATGCGCACTGCTTTCATTTGAGTCATCATGTTTTTCTTTCACAGTTTTTTTTTATATTACTATTTTAATTTGCTTCAGTTGAGCCAAATGTCTTTTGACCTCCAAAAAGTAGAGGAAATTTTTTCATATACTCTCCTCTTGAGATCCAATTTTGTAAAATTTCACTAGATTGGATACGTTATTGTGAAATCTTGACCATTTTAAGTTCAACGCTATCTTCCATCAATACAAATATTAAATAAAATATTGAATAACTTTGTTCAAGTGAAGAGGTGAAAAAAATATATTATGTTCTTGTTTAGTTGAGTATTTTCTTTAATACATAATTATAATCTTAGGGTTCAAAACTTCAAATCAACTTGTGCATCTCTCGTTGAGTAACCTTGTCCATCAAAATTGGAGAAACAAAAATAAATCACCTTGTGTACTACTCTTTAGTTTAGTAATTTATTTACTCTTAAAGTCAACTTTTTGATTTAGAGTAACAATTATGAAAAACTTTTCAATGTGCAAAAGTTTATTCATATTTTTAAAATCCAAGATTGTTGTTCTATTCTCTAAAAGATAATAATCATGAAGCAATCATCAACAAAAAGGGGCAAAAGGGAGAGTGATGGTCACAACTCACAACTTCACTTTGCACCACTTTTTAATATTTAAAAGTTACAATCCACCAAAAGATCTTCCCCTTCAAAAGAACAACAGCATCAACTCACACAGTTTTTAAATAAATTAATTTCTTTGGTTGCTAATAGCCTGTTGTGTACAAATATTTCTGATATAATATTATGATCATGTTGGAATAAGAAATAAACCAGCATATGATGTTTAACCAAAGTGCAATCAGATTAACACTCAAAAAAGCTGAACTAAGTCATATCAGTGAGATAACATATGGTTAGTTGAGTAATTACATACTGAAAGTTCATGTATAGGAGACAAATCCACAAATAAGGTTAGCATTAATAAAGAGAATTTTTACCACAAGCCACTGATTATCCTGATATGTCCTCTATTATTCCTTTGCCATCCATGGCATCAAACAAGAAAAAGTTTTTAAGAGGATCACCTTTTCCAGATATTGCTTTTATAACCTCCTATAAGGATAAAGACAAAAAAAACCACATAAGCGAAAAAGTCGAGAGGTGCCAATAGTATTTTTGAACAAGACAGCAGTGTAATCACCTGTCCAAGGACTCCTCCTATAATGGCACAAACTGGAGGAAATTCAACTCTAGCTGCTAACAACCTTTGCAGGAGAGGAACCGGGATCTGAGATTCATTTATGCACTGCAAATCAAAGAGGCAATTTCGTTAAGGACTTGGAGGTGATGCATTACATTAATATATTTGTGCATATCGAACTCTGGAATATACCTGTGCCTCACAAAGTTCCTTCCTCAATTTCAGAACATTTGGAAGGTCATCTGCAGAAGTATCTTGAGGATTTTGCTTTTCAAGCACTTCAAACCTCTCTAGAACTGCAAAAAATTACCAGTCCACAAGTCAAGGACAAGACACTTGAGTAAATTTACTGTTGCACTTAAGGTATGCATCAAATTGTATATTAGTGGGCTTCCTATTACTTTGTCACCATAATAATTTCAGCCAAACCAACACCAAGATGGCTACTTATTTACTTTTGGGGTCCAGGCTACCGAAAAATGGAATATTACCTAGATTGCTACCACTCAACTATAATCACCACAGATAATGGAATTTTTGTAATTTCAGAAGGCCACATCTATCATATGTGTGGAAGAACATAAAAATCATAATTCTGGAAAGCACCCTGCATATTTTCATTAGTAATTGATGCTTTTTGCAGCAAGCTATTAGAATTGGAACACCAGAAATAGGCAGTTATCTTGTAATATGAGCTTGTAGATTAGAAGAATGGTGGTTGTGGGAAGGGGAGACCAGGAAACAGTGCTGGATCCTCTCTAAAAGTGAGTGCATTGGTTCACGTTCTAAATTCCTAATATCAAAGTGGAAGCAAAGATCTTGAGAACTTAGACATGCCATTCATAGAGCATCTTTAAATCTGCATAAGAAATTACAACAACCTGAGAAATAGAGTACCTCTCATGGCAAAATATAGCTTTGACGTTCTCTTGGGTAGAGATCTCCAGGGGACTGCAATGGCTTCCTGCAGAAGTGTAGGTAAGACAATCGTCATTTGAAATGAAAATCTTATGAAATACTCTGAAACAGAGAAACCCTATTAACTTCAGGTTAAACCATCACGATTTAGTAACTCCCGGAAAGACCAGCTATATGTTTTTTTTTTTCAAGCCTTTATCTAAGTTTGAATGCTAAAGGGGATTACAAGAATATTTAGCATATGTTACACTGTTGCCTCTCCTTAAAGCATATTATGCCTTTAAGCATGTACCGTTCCAAGGAATTCCATACAAACTGGTCTATTATTTTTTTGGGACTGTGAAATCCCTTAAGGTTTTAAATCTAGATGCAATCATTATGTCTTCAGTGATGCCTGAACTGGTGTTGCAGGACTTCATCAGTGCTAATACTGGACGTTGAAACACGCTAAGGTGGATTATTTGATGTCTGGTGATGGTCGTGAAGACAATGGAAGTGACGAAACACAATGCACCTTAGAACCCTACCAAGCAGGTCTTGAGGTGTTAACCAAGGGAACTGGTTATGCAAATTGCAAGGATGTTCTCTCTAGGTAGAATCAATTCTTTCCTTAAACTACTATATATAGGCAGATTGTTAGGAGGCTCTTGTTACTTTGAAATGAGAAGTTCCACTCACCAAAAACTTTGCCCAACTCTACAGAGTATAGACAATCACATAGGCAGCTAAGTGTTGCCATTTAAAAGCTGCCAGATACTGGTGACAAGCTTCAAAGCTACCACATAAATGTTAGGATGTTAAGCAGATGGATATCATCCATCAAACTCTGAATAGTGCCGAAACAAGGCACTTATATAAAAAAACAAAAAGCAGTGCTGCCACAAGATTGAAAGGGAAAATCATGTTTGAAAACATCACAGACACCATGCAGCTGGACTGAAGCAAATTGATCTGTTTAGAAACAACATATAGAGATCCATAAGGTTTGAGCTATAAAATATGAAACAATAAGTGACAGCTGCAATCACCTATTATTCATTAAGCATACATATGATTTCCACTAAGCAGATATAGTTGTCATTAACTTAGGTGGAAAAAAAACCATAGGGATGATGATGACTTCGACAGGACCAAATAAGTTAAGAGTATATAATCTCATTGATACAGTTGAGTAAAATAGCACAACAGCTAAACAGGACCAAATGTTCTTTTTTGATAATTTGATGCAGCATACCTCAAAACTCCGATACTGTAGTTGGCATTCAATTGTTTCTTCATTCTTTTTCTGCAGAAGCATAAGAAAGGATTTAAGAGATTCATCAGATCTAGCAATAAGATACGCAAGATATAGGCCCTCAAGATAAAAGGTACACCTATGTGTGGAAAGGACTAGATTGAACTGAAGAAAAGGGTCAAAAGAAGATAACTCAAGCTGTATAATCATTAAACATGGAGACACTCTATTTAAGGATGAAATCCAACTGACACAAAGGGGAATTAAAAAAATATGAATATGTTGTAACCTTGGAGTAGCTGTAATTCTGCAAGTCAACAAATATCTCACCGCAGGAATCTCGGCATTCTACAGAATAAAATGCGACACGTCTTGGCAACTTGCGACACTTTACATTAACCGATTTCTGCATAGGGAGCATTATCAATATAAAATCATAAAAACTAGTATTTTCATTGGAAAAATCCTCTTTTTTATTTTGAACAAGCAAGAAGAATGTCCATACTTTCGTCAGAAGCGAGCAGCAACTGATGACAACAGCATCAAACTTCTGAAAGTATTCAACATCGAAGTTGGCCAGATCACCTAAAAATATAGCATATGAGACATAAGAAATGAAATCTTTAATGCATTGATACAATCTGATTCGGAGAAATAGATATAAGGTGCTTAACATGCACCTGACACTGCATATCATCAAAACCCAATAGAGATATAGCTAAGAACTCGAGTCGGAAGTGAAATGTTAGGAACTTTCTTAATGCACCTTTTTATATGATTTGAGAGTATAAAAGAGTTAACTATCTGATAAGCATAATATGCATAACTGTTATATGTGCTAGGAAAAAACAAAAATAAGTGGCAAATTAAGCTAGTTAACAAAATCATTACTAGATCAAAGAACAACAAAAAGCGGAAATGCACTGGTGTTTGATGAGTTAAGAGGAACTATGCAGGTTAAAGAGTTTGTAAATAAATTATAGTACAAACAGATCCCAACCTTTCTCAACAGAAACAGTAACCATGGGGTTGAAATCTTTCAGTGATTCACAACAAAGCTCAGCAAGTGATTTCCCACGGGTCACATTTTCATCAGAAGGAACTAAAAAATTAGCAGACAGTAGCTCTTCTGTTACAAGTCGATCATCATTTAGCGTCAAACTACCAACTCCGGCTAAGACAATGTTCTTGCAGAACTGGGAAAGAAAAAGGAGAAAGAAGAAGTTAATATAATCTGAAGTTGCTCATTTTGAATTTAGCATCTGGAACTGAAAATATTTTGATTAAAACTTATCCTATCAAAGGGCCAAGAAGCATGATGTATACATTTTATGCTTTGGACATAATCCAATTCCATCAATAACAAACGACAGAAAAGTTCTATTGATAAACAAACATAATAACGAATGATTAACTGGTAGAATTGTACCTCAATAACAGTCCCTTTCAGTCCACTAACAAATATATGAGATTTGCTCAACCTGATACAAATAATAAGATGGTAGAAATTTTTATAAAAAATGAAAGAACTAGATGGTCTACCAGATATCTATCTAAAATAAAATATTGTATATGTCATCCCCTTGAAGATAGAATACTGCTTTTAAAATTAAAAGTAAGTCATAGGATGAGCACACATTCCATTTTCCCTTCAAGTGAACCACAGGGACACCGACATGGGTGTCCCTCTTCCCTCATAACAAAAAAATTGCTTGCCATAAGTACATGAAAATCCTGGTTCCACTATTGATACTAAGGACACTAAGCTCATATACAAGTTTGTAAAGTAAATATCTATCCTCAACAATTATGTGTTTGTGATGCAATATCATACTGGTTGCCTATCTAAAACGACAAATGAGTGAAGAAGAATACCTTCGCTGAGCATCAACACCCCAAACCCTAATTTGACGATCATATATGGCAGTTTCTTGCTCTGTCAATTCCTCACCTACTTTTCCCATTGCAACCTATAATTTCAGCCAAAAAACATACTAAATGAAGTAATAAAAACAATACACACAAACTTATAGCTCAATTCTCAGTTCAGCTTTGTCCATCTCCTACTTTAAAATAGACTGAAATTGAACTAAGCAAACGAACTAAATCTCGAGAAAATCGAGAGGTGAACAAAGCAATTTTTTGGTGCATTAATCAAAGCAATTTATAAGCCAAACAAAGAGAAGAAGTGAAAGAACAGGCAAAGGAGAGAGCTTACAATGTGAGAGAAACCGAGGAAAAAATTGTTTTAGGGCGAAATCAGAAGAGAACTAAGCATCAATTGTTTCCTTTTTCTTCTTTTTTGAATTGCAATTAATTCGATCAAACTTATATAGTTGCTTATGAAGTATAGTTTTTAAAAAATAATTTTCTGAGAAGGTATTTTTGGTGATCAAACTAAGATAAAAAGAAAGTATAAAGATATTATTTAACAATTGATTGTTTTAATAGTTAAATGTAATAAATTATACTTTAATTTGTGAACCACTTCTATAGTTTCAGTGAACAAATTTTCATAGGATAAGTGGCTGAATACATTTTTTTTTTGGATTCGTACATATCATAATATTTTTAGCAAGTTCACTACTATGGACAAAAGGTATCGTGTTTGAAGCTTGATAACTTTACGTTCGCGTATGAAAGTGTGGTGTTGTGAAGACTTAACATCCAACAAATGTTCAGTATGATTTGTAGTTTGAATTATTATTTTTAACTTAAATTCATGTGATAAATCGATCAACTTTCAAATGCGTCTATATAAAAAAAGTGATAAATTTATTTTTTAAATTTCAAACACTCAAAATGTACTACGAGTAGGTGCAATTCCAAATGAGAGCTTAGCATTGCCACCATTGACGAGAACTGAGGGCTTCGATTTTCCAGAACCAGATTTGATTAGACTAAAGAACTTCAAATTTTCTCACACTCTTCTTTACTACCATGTCACATGTTTGTAAAATATATAGTAACAGCCATTGACTTTGCACATTTCAATTATTTGAGCAGGTTGCCCTTCATCTGCATATTAATAACAGAACGGGATATGATTTGGTGTAAACATCAGCTATTAACTATAAGTTCTGTGAAGTAATTTCTTCAATTGTTTACTGTTTCCAGACTGAATTTGACAATCATACTTATGGGGCTGAATGTAGAATATCTGCAAAATGAACCTTTTTTCACTGGGAAAAAATGTGAACACTAGAGTGTGAGACATATTAGTGTTGATTGACTGGGAGAAGGTGATTAAGCAAGAGCATATGGTGCCATTGTCTTAATGCTAATTTGCACCATTATGCTGCATTTTTCTCCTAGCAATGTAACCTCGGAGCCAAGGAGTAACATCCTCGTTGATCTTGATCATGATGAAGAAGATTACGCGGTAGATGATTATCAAGGAGAAGATGGCACTTAGATCCACCCATTTTGATCTGTTCACGTCAATCTGGAATATCTGTTTTAGCGCGTATTCACCTGTGATCTTGGGAGGATGAGGACTATGGTTATCAAATATCAACCCCTTCAAGTCATTTTTGTATTGGCCCTACAGAAACCACCAAATTAGAATCAAAATAAGATTTAACAAATTTTCCATCAAAGAACGTAATTGGTCTGAACATGCCAAGTTGGTGCCTATAAAGCATGTAGTTTCGTATTTATAACTTGTATATTGTAAAATCATTTATGAAATTAGTACATTACGTTAACTGCTAAGGCTACTACTGATTCTACTTATTATGGACTGTTACGTGTAATTATCATTAGGCTCGGGTGATCTAAACATTTCCATTGTGAGTTAATAACAGGTAAAATGTGCAGCAAATTTTTACCTGTACAGCCCAGAAATCAAAAGTCAAGTAAGACACGGGGTAACGCCAGACAGGTTTTGGTATGTCATAGGGGAGTCTGAAGAACCCAGAGACCAGCATAGATATTCCCTAACACAGAAAACAACACAATTTAGGTGTAGACAATGGTATGGATTATAATTTTGCATTCTAACATAATATAAGCAAAAGTCCGTAGTCTGATAAAACGGAAACAGATTAAGTTTACTACCAGAATGCCAGCTCCTATGATGATACCCATGAGGAAATTAGGGACAACACTAGCTATGACCATCATCAGGCTCTCAACCGCCGTAATGCTAGCATAAAGGGCCAATACAAAGAAGAAATAGTGTGAGAATCCTGGATGGAAGTGGACCATGAAGTAGCAGACAGTACCAGAAAGAATTGCAATCAATATAAGGAACGGCATTGCAGATAATGTGTTGCTTATCACAAATACAATGACACCATAATGCCCATTCATCCTTTCCCTTTGAAAAACCTGTTTTGATTGACCAAATTATTAGATTTGTGTGGTAATGTATCATTTATATAGATAAGGTAGATTTTTCTAGAGTACTGTCGTATAAAGTACGAACTTTCATATCCTCCACGAATGAAGGGAAACCTCCTATCGACATGAATGTCATAAATCCAAAGACAAAAGATGAACATGCAGCTCTTGCCTGCATAATGACAATTTGATAAGTAGATAAAAAAAAACACGTCTTCTTGGAGACATTAATTACAAAGGAATCAAGTTAAAAATCCCATTAGGAGAAATAAGTAACCTGGATGGAATTATACTTGGTTCCCACATTAAAATAGATGGTTCCAAGGCAGACGGAAACCACTAAGTAGATCACAATCCTCAGCCAGTAATAGCCAAAGTCTCTAGACATATTAACAAACGAACGTTTGGTTAAGGTGTAGGACTGCATAAAGAAACTAGCCTGGCTTCCATTAGAATCTAGCACTGTTCCTTTCTGTTACAAAAAAAAAAGAAAAGAAAAGAAAGATTACATTTGATGAGAGAAGAAATTGGACAGATGATGAAGAAATCAAGATCAAGGTTTGGTACATTAAAACTTACAACTTTGGACATTTCTTCTACTGTTTCATTTGCTACATAGCAGTACTGAGAATGACGATAGAAGTCAACAAGACTTTGAATTACTTCTGCTGTTGTCATCTTGTTTAGAGGATCATCATTGTACTGATTAAACTTATTAAAATAAGAACAGAATAAGTTAAATGAAGGAAGGTGAAGATCTTTATATCCTAAGCCATGCTAAATACAATGGTAATATATAGAAATCCATGTTACTGTTGCTTAAAAAAACTACTGCAGAAAGCGGAGACTTAAATGGACTAGTGACTATTTTATTGCTCTAATGCAAGCTTTTGCAGTTTGATTAGTAACAAGATGATCTTAAAAGACATACTTTGATCAACTCTCTTAGAGTGGCCTTAACTTTATCGAAATCAGAGTTACTGCACCGGAGGAAATGATCTGATGGATTTCTGAAAGAAGGACAAGGAAATCCTGCTTCGGCAAAGAACTGCAAACCAAAAACTAGATTTAACTCTAACCACCACATGAATGAAAAAGGTATAAAATCCGGAGAAAAATGATGGAGAATCTCGAGTAAGGGAGGTATATCTTGCCTGGTTTGCTTCAGAAGCTTGACCAAAGTACACTGTTTTGCCTCCGGAAAGCAAGTATAATCTGTCAAACAGCTCAAATACTTCACTGCTTGGCTGGTGAATTGAGGCTATCACAGTCCGTCCATCTCTGGAAAGACAATGCAGTGTCTGTGTTACGAAGAACGCTGAGGCACTGTCACAAAATACAGAAAATGTAAGGTATTGTTCATCAATACTGTGAAATTAACATTGTTAAATAAGTGATCTATTCTTAAGAACATTATCTACCTATCTAGTCCACTTGTTGGTTCATCAAGGAAGAGCAGTCTAGGCCTCATGAGAATCGCAAGGGCAATACTAACCCTCCTCTTTTCTCCCCCACTAATACCGCGCAAGTGCCAGTTACCAACAAAAGTATCAGCACAATCTTGTAAGCCCATTTGAGTAATGGTGCTCTCAACTAGTGTCCGTTTTTCCGATAATGGCATCCTATCAGGGAGACGCAATTGAGCTGAATAGTAAATCGTCTCCCGAACCGTTAGTGTTCCAATCAACGTATCATCTTGTGTTACATATGCCTGTATTGTAAATCAATTAAAATAACCTCACAAAATTCACCAGAATAAGAAAGATACTGACAGGATAACACTTGTGTCTCACAAAATTATTGCCTTAGGACTACTTACTGCAGTTCCAAATGAGAGCTTAGCTTTGCGACCGTTGAGGAGAATTTTTCCAGAGAGGATAGCGTTAGAAGCAAGACGTCCAGAGAGGGCGTCGAGCAGCGTAGATTTACCAGCACCAGAAGGACCCATTAATGCAGTGAATGTTCCAGGTTCTGCATAACCAGTAAGTCCTTCTAATACATTTCTTGTATCTCCATTATTCAGAGTGACCATTACATTAACATCCTTCCAAGCAACATGAGCAGATACCACTATACCATTGGGGCTTTGTGGTTCGCTTGCTTCTTCAATCTCCACAATTGCAGAGGAGGACGAGAACGACGACGACGACAACGAGTTCCTCATCATCTATATACAATTATATTATTCTCCCTTTGGTTGTTTAATCAGTTGTCTTCTTCTTGAAATGCATCTTACTTGTATTACTTCTGATGTTTATAAAGTTTGTTTGAAAAAAAGAACTAGTTAGCTAGTCAGCTCTATACTGGAGTAATAAAGCTAGAAGGTCCCCAAATAAGTGTTGCTTTAACAAACAAAAAAATAGTGAGATTGTTTGCAACAATAGGGGTAACTTAATAAACTATACCTTCTATTGATCAAGCAACAAATCATTGATCAACTAGATTTTTTTCGATTACATTTAAGTAAATCATATATTTGTATTGGAATCATGGATATGCATGCCTTAATATATCTTAATTTTAGGAATCATGTAAGATTTTCCACATTGACTACAATTGTTTACATATATAATCCATAGTGAAGGATACTAGAATTTCTACTTTCACATATCAAAACTTGTACTATATATATGTATGAGGTCCAGCCCCTATCTTCCCTTTTCTTTTGGCTAAGATTTGCAACAGATTGCATTAGCACACCTTTGTTGAAAATTGGCAACTGCATAATTAATACAAGGGAGATAAATTGGCATTTTTTCATCCCAGTAAATACGGAGCTCTACATCCGTTTATGTACATCAAGAGTCAACACAGAGAGAAATATTAGAGTACTAGAATGAGGTATCCCATAGACTATACAAGAAAATAGTCGGTGAAGAAAAATAGAGTGTGAGCTAGCGATATTTTAGTGAGGTTAGAAATCAAAAGAGGATTTGCTATAGTGAATATGTGAATGCAACTTTATATGTGACTTTTTAGAAGAAGAATAAACAAATGATAGGCTTCTTCTTTTTACTTTGTTTTCTAATTTGATTGAATTCATTTTGATCTTGTTATTTGGTTCATGATTCTCCGATCCTTGGAGAAGGTGATTAAGCAAGAGTGTACGGTGTCATTGTCTTATTCTGATTTGCACCATTCTGCTGCATTTTTCTCCTAGCAATGTAGCCACGGAGCCAAGGAGTAACATCCTCGTTGATCTTGATCATGATGAAGAAGATCACGCGGTAGATGATTATCATGGAGCAGATGACACTAAGATCCACCCATTTTGATCTGTTCACGTGAATCTGAAATGTTTGTTTTAGCGCGTATTCACCTGTGATCTTGGGAAGATCAGGACTCTGGTTATCAAATATCAACCCCTTCAAGTGGTTTTTGTATTGCCCCTACAGAAACCACCAAATTAAACTCAATGGATTCATATATCAAAATAAGACTGGACGGATCTTAACAGATTTTCCATAAAAAACTACTACTTAGATATCTACATCTGTCATCAAAGCACGTAATTGGTCTGAACATGCCAAGTTGGTGCTTGATAACGCATTTCTCTTTCATATGCTTTACCTGTATAGCCCAAAAATCGAAAGTCAAGTAAGACACCGGGTAACGCCAGAAAGGTTTTGGGATGTCATGGGGAAGTCTGAAGAACCCAGAGACCACCATAGATATTCCCTAACACAGAAAACATACACAATTGTTAAGTGGGGAAACTGGTATGCATTCATTAGTACTTCCGATTCTAAGATAAGCAGAAAATTTCGTAGTCTATAAAACAGAAACAGATTAAGTTTACTACCAGAATGCCAGCCCCTATGACGATACCCATGAGGAAATTAGGGACAACACTTGCTATGACCATCATCAGGCTCTCAACCGCCATAATGCTGGCATAAAGGGCCAATACAAAGTACAAATAGTGTGAGAATCCTGGATGGAAGCGGACCATGAAGTAGCAGGCGGTACCAGAAAGAGTTGCAATCAATATAAGAAACGGCATTGCAGACAATGTGTTACTTATGACAAATGCAATGACACCATAATGCCCATTCATCCTTTCCCTTTGAAAAACCTGTTTTGATTGCAAAAATAGGACCAAATTATTCGAAATGTGTGGCAATGTATCATTATAGAGTTAAGATAGCTTTTTCAAGAGGGTCATACAAAGTACGAACTTTCATATCCTCCACAAATGAAGGGAAACCTCCTATCGACATGAATGTCATAAATCCAAAGATGAAAGCTGCACATGCACCTCTTGCCTGCATTATGTCAATTTGATAAATAAAAAAGAAATGTGTATTCTTAAAAGTCCCATTAGGAGAAAAAATTTACCTGGATGGAATTATACGTGGTTCCCACATTAAAATAGATGGTTCCAACACAGCCGGAGACCACTAAGTAGATCACAAGCCTCAGCCAGTAATAGCCAAAGTCTCTAGACATATTAACAAACGAACGTTTGGTTAAGATGTAGGACTGCATAAAGAAACTAGCTTGGCTACCGTTAGAATCTAGCACTGTTCCTTTCTGTCACAAAAAAAAAAGTTCCACATTTTATCAAAGAAGAAACTCGACAGATGATGAAGAAATTAAGATTAAAGTTTGGTACATCAAAACTTACAACTTTGGACATTTCTTCTACTTGTTCATTTGCTAAGTAGCAATACTGAGAACGGCCATAGAAGTCAACAAGACTTCGAATTGCTTCTTCTGTTGTCATCTTGTTTAGAGGATCATCATTGTACTGATCAAACTAAATAAAATAAGGACTACATGTTAATGTTGCTTAAAGAAAGGACTACAGATAGTGGAGACTCTTATGGATCAGTGACTATTTTATTGCACTTATCAAAACATAAAACACATGGCTTGTGATGTGTATGCTTCAAGTGTTCCCAACTGTGAACAGAGTAGCTTTACTTATTTAAAAAGTTATTCCTCGAATCTCATGCAAACGTTTGAAGTTTGATTAGTAACAAGATGATCTCAAAAGACATACTTTGATTGAGTCTCTTAGAGTTGCCTTAACTTTGTCGAAATCAGAGTTACTGCACCGGAGGAAATGATCTGATGGATTTCTAAAAGAAGGACAAGGAAATCCAGCTTCTGCAAAGAACTGCAAACCAAAAACTAAATTTAATTCTAACTTCCACATGATGAAAAAGGTATAGGGTCCGGAGACGAAAATGATCCAATTTGACCGTTGTATGTAACTAACATGAGAAAATAGAATGATGGAGAGTCTTGAGTAAAGGAGATATCTTGCCTGGTGTGCTTCAGAAGCTTGACCAAAGTAAACTGTTTTGCCTCCGGAAAGCAAGAATAATCTGTCAAACAGCTCAAATACTTCACTGCTTGGCTGGTGAATTGAGGCTATCACAGTCCGTCCATCTCTAGACAGACAACGTAGCGTCTGTGTTACGAAGAATGCTGAGGCACTATCACAAATCCATTAAGCTGATGTCATTAGATGTTGTTCCTTTATTAGGGATTTCAAAACATAACACACAATTGAGCTATGATCTTAAGAACATTACCTGTCTAGTCCACTCGTTGGTTCATCGAGAAAGAGTAATCTAGGTCTCATAAGAATCTCAAGAGCAATACTAACCCTCCTCTTTTCTCCTCCACTAACACCGCGCAAGTGCCAATTTCCAATAAACGTATCAGCACAATCTTGTAAGCCCATATCAACAATGGTGTTCTCAACCAGTATACGTTTCTCCGATAATGGCATCCTATCAGGGAGACGTAATTGAGCCGAATAGTAAATCGTCTCCCGAACTGTTAGTGTTCCAATCAATGTGTCATCTTGTGTTACATATGCCTGTAGTGTATATCAATTTGTTAGTTAATCAGGTGTTGTGCCGAAGCTAACAAATTAAACCAAGATGATAGTGAGATTATAAAAGAGAAATATATATAACAAACATGGTTCGATCCATTGACCTACATCCACATGCGGAAATGAGCAATCCACTATATAAAAAGAGTAAAATATCGAGAGAAATAACCTCATAAAACTTGCCCAAAGAAAAGAGAATGTCAGGGTAACCCGATTGTGTCTAACTTTCCATTTCTAGAAGAGTTACGAAATCTTCATGGATAGGATCAAACCTTATTGCATCGTAGTCTTCAATGAGGCTTAGTTGATCCATGATTTATGTTTCATCTGTCCTTTGTTTCGATAAATTTATCTATCAATTCTAAGTAATTCTTTCTTTTTTTCTTGTTTTTTTTCCGATTGATATGTTTAAATCATGTCCATGGATTATCGAAAATTGTATCTTACATGTTCTACCCCTAAACTAGATTCTCAGAGCTCTTAGGACTATATTGTGAATACTGATACGTGAAAGGAGCCTCAATTTAAGAAGACCAAAACATTTTCAAAATATCCAATTGTAGTACGAAAATATAAGAATAAAATTACTAACTACTTACTGCAGTTCCAAATGAGAGCTTAGCTTTGCGACCATTAAGGAGAATTTTTCCAGAGAGGATTGCATTAGAAGCAAGACGTCCAGAGAGGGCGTCGAGCAACGTAGATTTACCAGAACCAGAAGGACCCATTAATGCAGTAAATGTTCCAGGCTCTGCATAACCAGTAAGTCCTTCTAGTATATTTCTTGTATCTCCATTATTCAGAGTAACCATTACATTTACATCCTTCCAAGCCACATGAGCAGATACAACTATGCCATTGTGGCCTTGTGGTTCACTTACTTCATCAATCTCCATAATAACATCGTCATTTGACGATGTTATTACAGAGGAGAACGACGACGAGGAGTTCTTCGTCATTTATATACAATTAATTTCTTCCTTTGGTAGTTTAATCAAATGTCTTCCTCTACTTGAATTCATTACATGTCATACTTGTGATGTGTATGAAGTATATTTGAAGAAAAGGTAACAGGTCAACTCTATACTGGAGTAATAAAGAAACAAAAGAGGGGAGACAGTAAAATACTTTAGTCATTTCAATTTATTTGTTTTTGTATGTTTACTTTAAAAATAAAAATAAAAGAATTTTTTACTTTATAAAATTTCATGCAAAATCAAATTAGACAAATAAATTGAAAACCGAGAGAGTACACAATAGTACATTGAAAATTGAAATATTCTCGAGACTCAGTAGAGGAGAGCTAAGGTTAAAAGTTTGAGGGTTCTAAATTAATTTTATCTAGAATTTATATGTTAATATACATATATTTATTTAATTTTCTAATACAAATATAAGATTTATAGAAAAGCTATTGAATTAGTCAATCCCTAGTAACTCCGCCTTTGCTCGAGAGTATCAAATGAATCCTACTAATTAACAAAGGAGCATGGAAAAGCTGGGGATTTTTTTATTACTTATTTAGGAGTGAACGTGATATATATAACCCTGCCAGATTGCCTAATTTGGCTGTACATAACCCTGTACTCAATCATGTAAAAATTGGCTACAATTTCAATTTATGTGTGTCTGGATCTTTTTGGCCCCAAAAAAAATAATCCAACACACCATTCAATATCAAGTCAACTCCAAATAATTTCAGATTTGAAACATACGTTAATATATATACCATGAAAAAAGATCTCAATCATCAATTTATTAAAACAATTATAAATCTAACAATTTCATTTAATACTTTTTAATTTTGTCCATATATGACTAATGCAAGTAAAAATTGCTTAGAATTTTAATCATGTATATCTGGAAAAAAAAAAGTTTTTCTTTTCAAAATAGATCCCTTTATCTGAAATTGATTGAGTAATCAATATTTAAGCAAAATAAAACACAACGCCAATACCAATTAAATGGTGCTGCCAAAATAGGGCACCCCATGACATTTTTAGGTGCACGTTGATGTTTATTTTCCTGATTTGGACCAGGACAGGTAAGAATGATGGAATAATGATAAGAGTGAGGAGTCTAATAGAACCAGCATGGACCACACCAATATTCAAAAAGAATATTCCTTCGTCTTTTTCATTTTTTTTAGAATTAAATAATTTAAGTTTGATCGAAAATTTATACATGAATCTTTAAAAAAAATTTAAATAAAATTTATATGTTCGTAAACTACTTAAAAAGTATTATGAGTCACAATAATTGACAATTCAAAATATTTAAAACATCTATGAAAAATTTTTGGTCAAAGCTAATAATGTTTGAATTTCATGTCATATAAAATAGAACGAGGAGTATAATTTAAAGAAAATATTACTTTTTCATTTTAATTTAGAAGTCATCGTTTGACTTTGACTTGACACAAAATTTAAAATAATTTTTTAAAATACTTATGATATAAAATTATTATTTATTATTTTTCAAAAATTTTAAGATAACCGCAGCTGCTACAATCTAACCCAACGTCTGTGCGTTGAGTTTAAATCCCACTATTTTTTAGGCCCCACTAAAAAAAAAACTGTGGCACGAAAATTGGTAGATACGTGTGCCATACTTCAACTTGATTTCTTAAAGAAATTCAAAAAATCTACTAACGCGTTGTTCAGAATTTGGTCATCAGCTTTGCTTGAACCATGCTTATATTAGTACTTTATCCTCCCCAGAATTTCGTTTAACTAGTTAAGCAGTTTCCTTAACAACTGACCTATTTTCTCCTCTTTTTCTCTCGAATCCCTGTTGAAATTGGTCAAAAGAGTGAAAGAATCGGAAGATTTATGTAGCCAAAATGATGGATTTGTGATAAGCGAAGTAATTTTTGAGCTTGTTGGGCAAATTTTAGGAGAAAGAGAAGGATGTTGCTGCTATTTTTAGTGTTTGTTCTGGGAGCTGTAACGGTTATTGCAGTGGAAGCTGTGTGCGTGGTGTTTTTGATACGCTGGTTGAACCGTAGAGTTGCTCGTGAAGTGGATAAAGCAAAACCGGACGGGTCGCTATCGTCTACTGGGGATTTCGATTTCTCCTTGTACCTGAAGCAGGGGATAGTCTGGGTTCTAGAATCTGAAAGAATACCAAAGGCTCTTCCAGTGGATAAAGCCGTGACGCAGCAAAAAAGCAAGAAGGAGATCTTAGAGGTTACACCTACTCAGAAATTTGCGCAAATCAAGGATCATCATCTCGTACTAACAGAGTCAGATGGTTCCCATGTAGAAATTCCACTGAGAGGTTGCATAATAGCAGCTGTTTCAGCCTCAAGCTTGTACACTAGAAAATGGGCGAAAAGATATCCTATCAAAATAGAGTGCAGAGCATCAACTTCATATGAAGGAAGTAGAATACTGTACATTTATCTTGAGACATGTTGGGAGAAAGAAGCATGGTGCAAATCCCTTCGTCTTGCTTCCTGCGAGGACCAAGTAAAACTTACGTGGTTTGCCAAGTTGAACATAGAGTTTCAAAATTACCTGACGTCATTAAATGCAGGTTATCCTTCATTTATGAAACCGTATTCAAGTGTTAGTGCTGATTTAGATGATAAATCAAGTAAGTTTGATGGTTCCTCATCAAAAGTTCGGCAATTTCTGAAAAAGTTTGGCAAGAAAGCTTCTAAGAGTATTCCAGAAAACAAAGGAAGCAGCATTTCAACGTCTGATCATGAAGAAAGGAAGATAAGTGAGAGAGCTCAATCCTTACAAGACCTTGCTTTTGCTGGTGGAGGTGTCAAGTTGGCTCCAACACGAAAACCTCTTGATTTTTCTGTTAAGGACGTTGTAGTGCCTTCATCTACATCAACATCTGCTGGATCAGGAAGCCGGAGTCAAATGTTTGTTACTTCTGATGCGGATTCTGATGAGAGAATTTTTGGTGATGAAGGAACTCTTTGTTGGAACTTGTTGATATCCCGTTTGTTTTTTGATGCTAAAAGAAACGACCAGATGAAAACCTTTTTGCAAGCCAGGATTCAGAGAACGCTGTCAAATATACGAATTCCTAGCTACATAGGCGAAGTGACATGTACTTCTGTTAATATTGGTAACCTTCCTCCCTACATACGTGCAATGAGGGTTCTTCCCTCAGACATGAATGAGTTTTGGGCCTTCGAAATTGATCTTCAGTATTCTGGTGATGCAATCTTGGAGGTGGAGACAAGGGTAGCAGTTCAGGACCTTGATTTACCTGAAGGTGATGAACCAGAAACTGAATCCGGTGCTATTCATGATGTGAAATATGATTTACTAGAAGAGGTTGAGCAGTTTGGAAAACAAAAGCATTCTGAAGTGAACGTTGATAAGATGGACCAAACCAAGGAAGATGGGATGAGAAGCTCAAATAGCACACCAAATGTATTGCCTCAAGTTTCTAAGTGGAAGTCTATCTTTAATTCTGTTGCCAAGCAGGTCTCACAGGTATCACTCTCTCTGGGGATAAGGATCGCATCCATTCAAGGAACTATGAGGCTCTACATAAAGCCACCACCTTCAGATCAAATATGGTTCGGATTCACATCGATGCCCGATATAGATATCCATTTGGACTCTTCCGTTGGGGAGCATAAGATCTCAAGTGGGCATCTCTCTTTGTTCCTAATCAATCGGTTCAAGGGTGCTATTCGTGAAACACTGGTACTTCCAAACTGTGAAAGTGTATCCATCCCATTTATGTTAGCGGAGAAGGACGATTGGGTCCCCCGACAAGTTGCCCCATTTTTATGGCTGAATCGAGAAGGTGCAGGAAATAATGCCAACAGACAAGAAGCATCCAGCTCCCAACCTGCGGATGCAACACGAGTCACTGAAGTTGATAGGGGAGGTACCAATAGTAATGCTGAAAGCAAAACTGAAATTCCAGGAAAAACAGGATGGAGTACTCAACAAAGCAAGTCATTGGATCCACATGCATTATTATCAGTTCCTACGCATAGTCCAGAAACAGGAAGCACCTCTAGCAATGACGGAAGCAATCAAGCGAAGACGAAAAAAGTTGGATGGTCTGCCCTGCAAAGCAAATCACTGGATCATGCGTCCCTATCAGTTCCTATAGCGCAGCCTAGCACAAATAACCAGCCTTTGGAAGAATTGGGAGCACCATTGTTGAAGCATGAGGAACAGCAAGAGGGTCATCTCGGAAGCACGGCGGAGAACATAGAATGCAAGTCACCTTCTCGACAGCTGTTACTACTTGAAAAAAATCAAACTACTGGAGAAGATGATTCAAAGTCTACAAGATTAGGGAGAAGGGCTAGGATGCTTGGTTTGGGGAAGAAAATGGGGGAGAAACTGGAAGAGAGGGCACGTCACATAGAAGAAAAGGGGAGAAATTTAGTTGAGAGAATGAGGGGACAACAGTGAATGAAGGAACATTGTAAATTTTACAGTATCACCAAGTCATTTATTTGCACAAAGGCAAGCCCCTGGTGTATCTTGTTACTGGTTGATGGCGTTTCTTTTGTGTTTCACTGTCTTCGCTAACGAAATTATCCAATAGTTCACATATTTCAGTCTCACAGGTACAGTAAAACTGACGACCTTGTGAAGGAAAAGAAAAATCAAATTAAAAGCGCTATGCTTGGCTTCCGTGGTCTGATGATTCATCTTTAGCTGCAATGAAGAAGAGTACTAAATAAGTTTTGTCATTCTTAATTGGTTATCCATGGAGAAAGAGTTGCAAGTAAAAAAATTATATTACATCGATAGTATAAACTGAGCTGGTTATTGTTGTCATTTTTTTCTGGAGAAAGAGTTGCAAGTAAACTCAACAAAGCAAGTCATTGGATCCACATGCATTATTATCTATATGCGCTATTCCGTGAACATTTACTTTTGCAGGAATAGCGCATATAGAGAACACTGATATCAAAAATTGCTGGAGAGCTAGGCTCTTCAAGCCTTGAAAAAACTTAATCCATTTAGAGAAATGCAAATGCAAACTTGACAATTCTGTAAAATTCTTTAGTGCAATATTCAGTAATGCTCTTACTTAAAGTTAGACGAAAAATTTGGAAGTATTGTCAGATTAACAAACAGCTCCAAGAACCATCAGTGGAAATACCAATAAACACATTCCAAGTTTTCTAACATTCGTGAGAAACTAACATGCGAAAAAGTCTGGGAAACACTGATATTACTTGTGATTGATTAAAGTAAAACCCTCCAAAAAAGAACATGGTAATACAGTTATGGAATGAATGCAGCAATATGAAGGCGAAAATAGATACGACAAAAAAAAAATGCTTTTCCACTCTTTCAAAACAAAAGCACTTCCAGATTCTCCAAAGAAACACTGCTCTAGCAATGATTAAATAATTCAGTACATCCACGAAGTCAAAATCCTTTTTAACTGTGCCATTAAAAAACCATCTATTGTAGAACTCGGAATATCTAATCATCATATCCTAAAAAGGATGAAGAGCTTAAAGGAAAAAGGCTCATTCCCAGCCTGCAGCACCAGAAGTAGGAGCAGCATCTGGTACTGGTAGAGGAACTGGTGCAGGTGCAGGGGCAGGGGCAGCTGCTGCATCCCATCCGCCATCAGCTGCTGAAGTTCATCCCGGAAACAAAGAGGCAAGGTTATTAGTGCCAACAAATTGAGGAATAACAATAACTTAAAATCACAATCATATGACAGGAAGAAAAAAAAAGAGAAGCAAAAGACTATCAGCTAAAATGAGCTCAAGAGCAATGAAGTTTCAGTTGGGGTTTGAAATTTTTTAGCAGACAATACCAGGAAACAACTTCACAGAACAACAAACTAACCTCCATCTCCAGCCCAACCACCACCTACTGTAGTTGCTGCTGCATCTGCAGTCCATTGCGCCTCAGGGATTTGGCTACTAGTCCAGTCACCACCAAGGGCAGCACTAGCAGAGTAGTCTGCATAATCTGCAATTGCTGGCACTTCCTCTTCTTGCTCCTTTGCCTCTTCAGGCTCTCTGTAGAAGAAGAGATCAACCTGCAAAAATAGAAATAAACAGATGCAAATGAAAAACCTATATTCAGTGACTGCAAAAGCAGGCATTAAATCATCTATTAAATTTCAGAAGAGCACACAACCACCACCAGCAGAATGTAACAATGGAGTTAAAGCTAAACAAAATAAAATGAATAAAGATGGTCTTTACCATAACATCCCATTTAGGTCCTTGATTAATGGCTCCACGCATCTGGAGTACCATCCTTGCTAAAATCCAAAAAAGAACACCAATGCTGTGCTTTCCTTTGTTATTGGCAGGGATACCAATGTCAACATAACGCATTGGAGAATCAGTGTCACAGAAAGCTATAGTTGGGATGTTCCCAAGTGCAGCTTCTTTGATTGGCTGCGAAGTTTTCAAACAGGTTAGTTATTATCATTGGCAGGTAAAAAGAGAATATTAGTAGCAGGATAGTAAGTAAAACCTGATGGTCAGTTCTTGGATCAGTGAGAATCAAGAGTCGTGGCTCACTGTATGAGGTCTGAAGCTGGTTAGTAAAAGTTCCAGGGGTATGACGTCCAGCAATAGCATGTGCACCAGTATATTGAGCGAATTTCAAGACAGCTCTCTGTCCATAAGGCCTTGCAGATTGAACAATGATGTCCTGAGGATTCTCAATAGCAACAATCACCCTGGCAGCCATTTGAAGCTTTTCCCATGTCTTTCCAAGGTTGATGATGTAGATACCTACAAATATAAATACTTAGGGTCAAATAAACAGAGAAACCAAAAACCACTAATGAAGATTTTGTTACGACACCATGAATTTGATGTTGCTCTAGTTGGCCCACATAGAGTAGTAGTAAAATGCACATCTAAGATCAAATTAATGGAAGTAAACAAAAAAAAGAGGGAATGAAATGATGCAGATAAAAAGAATACCAACATGAGATAAAACAGTTAATGACTACGAATGTATATTATATATATATAAAAGTCAAACAGTGGAAAGATCATCTAGAAGAGAAACTAATAATTACAAACAACACAATCTAATCACAATTTGACAAATACAAGCGCCCAGCCTCAGCAAAATTGAGAATACTTCAAAATACTTATTGCATTTTATGTATATAGTAAAGGTATTAGCTTGCCACAAGGTCCGTCAACTCCAATATATCCACATCACTAATGAATTAATCTATGTGCTTTAGACTAGTTGCAGTACATAAACTGTAAAAGTCATTACTGTTGTTTGACTTATCAAGCTCCCTGTTAGTGCCCTATATCTAATTGATATGAATCTATTAGTTTGATAAAATGCACATAGGACGGCTAGACAGCTACCCATGCATCGGCATAATCATAAAAATGAGCAAATCCTACCATGTACAGAGAACTGAATACGATTATCACAGAGAATTAATGGCGACTAAAAAAGCTAAATCTTTCCAACTGTTACTTAAATTTTTTTAAAATAAGTTCGCGGATAACCAAATCAATACACCTAATGTCAACATAACAATAAACATCTACAAACCACTAAGAATCAACCCGTGCTATTTACAGCTAATAGACATAAGATATGATTTTAACATAACGAAAAACATATAGAATCGAGGAAATGAGATAGAAAATCAAGTTAAACACTTTCATACCATCGTTACGGCGCTTGAAAGCGTATCGCTCCATTTGGAAGTCACAATTCTTAGTTCCGAGGTGGACTTCAGCAGCCAACATCATCTGAATATCAGCTTCTTTAGTCGAAAGAGTCCTTCCATCTTGCGTCGCCATGGTTGTGCTCTGTTTCTTCCCTTTCTGCTGCTAGGGTTTTTTCGGCTTGCGGCAGATCGAGATTCTCTCTTCACGAACGTATCTATAAAACCCTTTTTGGTATAGAGGAACTTAAATATAAAACCTTGCTCGTATTGGGCTGGGCTGGGCTGAGCTGCTGTGTCTTTGTGGGCTAGGTTGATTAAGTTTCTTTTCTTGAAATCGTAAAACTTTGATAGTTTAGCCACTTTTTGAACTGGTATTTAAAAGTTAACCGTTGTTTTGATCGGAAACTAACTAGACCGAGCCATGTTATGGGTGACCATATTGCACGGTTCAGATAGCACTTGTGTATGTGATGCAAGTGAACGTCTAAAAAAGGTGTCGAAAAGATTTGTTTTTTGTTCCGTCGTCAACCTTATCTATGTATCGTTGTTTTGATAGGAAACTAACTACACCGTGAGATCGACCTTTAAGGTCAAAAGTCAAATTTGTTAAATCGAGAGTTTTGTTCATGACACAAGTAGGGTGAAAGTTTTCATGATCAACAAGTTCAAGGAGATTTTTGTAAATCACTCGTTGTTTGATACATAATCAAGGATTTATTATTTTTTAATGTTGAATAGAATATAGATTAAAATACGAAAAAAGTCAACTACCATACGTAGAAGTTCATTTTTTTTACAAATGAAACTCTTATATATTATGCTAAAGTTTTAAAACTTCATTTATATGAAATGTGTGCGCTTGAGACTTGAGTAGCATATAGGACATAATTCTTGAATGATCGGTAAAAAAAAGGTTTACAAATTCTATATCTTTGTTTGAGTTCTCGACTTTACTCTTTAGTACTATTGTAGAATCAAACCGTGTAATCATTAATCAAGTTAGATTTTAAGTGTATGATCATCTTGATTATTCAAATATGCTTTTTACATGTAAATTTAATATATTTTTCATGAATCAATCACGTAAAACAAAATTTAAATTTCCTTCAAACTACTATTATGGTGGAGTCTGCAAAGTAATAATATTACTGTTATGGTATGTTAATTTGAGACGGAGGGATTAGGTGTTAAATTTGACAAGATTCAAAAATGAATTAATGAGAAGATATGGTAGTTAGGAGGATAATTCTTCATTGGTAGAAAAGTCAAGATAGCATCTTTTGTAGGTGAAATTTAGGTGAACCATAAATTGGTTTCACAAGGTAAATCTTGACATTTTTGACATATTGTGATGTCATGGATGACATCAATAGGAAGAATTCACTCCTATAAATAGGTAGCTCCTAATTCATTTGTAACACACCTCTCACTTGTCTTCTCATCTCCAAAGACATTTGTTCTTCTTTCTCTCTTGTAGTATTTCACTTGTACTCTTTTGGAGTGAAATAAATATTGGTTGGTTGTGTCCGAGGAATAGGCAAAAGAAAATAAAAGTTTGCCGAACCTCGTTAATTTCTGGTGTTCCTTTTATTGTTGTCTCATTTACTATTTATTAGCTACATTTAGATATAGCAGTTGTGATTCTATCACTGTCTATATATTCGGCTTCCGCAACATTACGTATATAACAATCGAGTTATTTTTTACTTTCGTTATAAAAAAAAGGATTAAAACATAGCTCTATTTATCAAAATGTACAAAATAATTATTGTAATTAATATTGAAAAAGCAATACCAAAAATACAACCTACAAAGTAAAGTTGCACAAGGCACTCCAGTAGGGACGTAAGAATGATTAATAAAATGTACAGTAATATACGTTATCATGGACGATGAATGTTTAAAATCAAATGGATTATCGATTTAGTACTTTCGGTAATAATTTTGAATTTATTTTATCATTAGATTAGCTGCCCTTAATGGTTTAAACTTTTTCTTAATATATTAATCAATATCTAAATCAAATAAATATATTTATACTTCGAGATATAAAGTCTTATTTCATAATTTTATTTCCGATTATCTCAACTCATTTATTACCGACTTTCTCAAGCTCTCAGTTATTGTACAACGTAATAATATTTGATTTTAAACAAAATACTCTGTTTATGAGTGATTTTTAGTTACTCTTTTTAAGTGTCAAATCTTGACCCATCAATGACTGAATTGATAACCATCAATAACCGATAAAAAGCAACATTCTTAATGATACAAAACAAACCCATTGATACACAGAACATATCTTTTTGTTTTTGTTATTTAAAAGCTTACACAACTTAAATTAAACAAGTCGCAAATACATTAGAAGGGGGATAAGGATACTAAGAAATCAAACAAAAAGACCCAAACATTCAAACTTCACAAACAGAACAAGTCCTCATAATATAGCACACAAATGTGCTTTTTTTAAACATATTTAGTAATCTTCTGGAGCCAAAGGCTGATGATGAGTATGAACTGGAGCTTCATCATGAGCCTGTATGAGTCCAAACTCATAGATAATTCCAGCTATGGCTGCACCAATAAATGGGCCTAACCAATAGATCCAATGATTCCTCCACCTCCAGCCCACTAAAGCAGGCCCAAAAGCCCTTGCTGGGTTCATGGATGCTCCTTCAAAAGGCCCACCAACAAGGACATTAGCTCCAACAATGAAAGCAATAGCAAGTGGTGCAATAATCCCCAAACTACCCCTCTTTGGATCAATGGCTGTTGCATAAACAGTATAGACCAAACCAAATGTCATCACTATTTCCATCACAAGCGCATTTCCATTGCCAACTCCTGATGCTACTGCAAATCCCACTGGCCTCTGTATCCATACAGAAAATTGTTGTTCGTTGTAGTAAATAATTAAACTCGAAAAAAAAAAGATTTGAGTAAAATTATTAGTACTCGGTTCGTATCAAAAAGGATAATCTTCTTTCCTTTTTGGTCAGTTTAAAATTGGATGACCTCCATTACTTTATTCTCAATTTCCAAAAGAATAATCTATTTTTTTTTTTTTTTTAATAAGACTAACTTTTCACGTGACATATTTAAGATCACAAGATTAAAGGATAATTTTATATATTTTACATGACTTCAAATTAAGACCACAACATTCAAAAATCTTCTTTAATTTCTTAAATTTCATGTCAAGTCAAACTAGATTATCTTTTTGAAAAAGGGAGGAAGTAATAGATAAAAAAAGTTTATTAGAATTAGTATTGAAGTATTCCCCTTTATAAAAAAATTTTAAAAAAATACTGTCTCAAAACATTTAGAAGAAAATCAAGTAATCCTTCCTCCGTCCACAATTAATTGTCATGATTTCTATTTTAAACTCAAACTATAAAAACTTTCACTAACATTTTAATATATATTTTTTATCATATTGATATTCAAAAAAATTTGCTATTTATAGTATTTTTATATTTAAATTTTTGTTAAAATATCAAATTAATATAATCTAATATTAATGAAATTGACTTTCTACTAAAAATGCAACATGATAAATAAAAGTGAACAGAGAATACTAAAATTTAAAGGAAAACTTTCTAGTAAGCTTTTGTTTCCAATGGAGCGTCTTACCAAGCCATCAGTAGCAAGCCTCAACAAGGCAGAGGCAACAACAGCACCTAGCAACTGACCAATCCAATAGTAGATAGCACGAAGGACGCTAACTCGGCCACCAACTAGAGCACCAAAGGTGACAGCCGGGTTAATATGACCGCCGGAGACGTTCATACTGGATGCTACCGCAGCAAACAGCGAAAATGCATGCGCCAGTGCAATCGCCGTCAATCTGGACGCTCCTAAAGCTCTATCAGGGTACAACTTATCTACACATACATTCCGCACAAATAATAATTAGTAATTAAATGATGCTTTCCTCTTCCCTTTTTTTTATTACAGAATATTTTGTGCATCGAACTGTCAAAGAAAAATAAATAGGATTAATTAGGAGTACTTACCAAGGGCAAGAACAGATCCTTCTCCAGCAAAGACGAAAATGAAAGTAGAGAGGAACTCAGATAAGGTAGCACGCATAGAATCAGGGTGTGTAGCTTCATCCGCCCTGCCAAACTCATATCTTCGTGGCTGCATAATTGTGAGTATATTTTTTTCACACAAAATACACCGCTTAAAGATAATAAATATATATAAAAGGTGAAGAAAGACGAGGCTATTAGAGAACGATATGATCGAAGGGGTGTTTATTTATATATAGAAAACTATGGGTTACAGTAAGATAATAAAGTGGACACCTGGGAGTAGCACTGCATGAATAGTGACACGTATACTACATGCATTACGTTGTCTCTTTCGATCCAATCAACAACCTCTTTATCTGACTTCACCTGCTAAAACACAAACGTTACACTAAACTAAACGACAATATATAATGAATGACTTCAAATATTACTCTAATCTAGCTACAAAACCATTGTTTTTAAGCATAATCGCCATCAAAATTGGTTTTAACTAATATTTATGTTGATTATTTATATTAGAGATATGCTCAAACTGATTAATACAGGGATAATGATATATAATAATAAATTACTAATCTAAAATAAATAGAGTAGCTATGATTTAATTTAATTGTACTCTATAGCAAACGTTCTCTCCCAAAAATTTCGCTCGCCACTCTCCCATTCTCGCTCGCCACTCTCCCTCTGCTCGCCTCTCTCGCTTTTATACACAGAAGTGTATAAATTGTGTTTATGTTTTATATAAAGCGAGAGAAAATTGTATATACACATGCAAAAACATATATCTTCGTGCTATACACTTAATTATACAGTTTACAAATATTTTACTTCGATTCAATTGTAGACAAATGCAAATTTTATACAAATATTGCAGTGAAAAAGGCCAACGAATTATACAATTGCGAATTATACAATTGCAGTGAAATACAATTTTCTCTCGCTTTATACAACATAAGTGTGTAAATTGTGTTTCTGTTTTTGTATAAAGCGAGAGAAAAACGTATATCTTCTTCCTATACACTTATAATTATACAATATACAAATATTTTACTTCGATTCAATTGTATGCAAAGCAATTTTTATACAAATATTGCAGCGAAATAGGCAGCGAATTATACAATTGCGCATTATACATTTACAGTGAAATAGGCCAGCGAATTATACAATTGTATATGAATAGCGAGGCCATCGAATTATACAATTTGGGCCAGCGAATCATACAATTATATATGTATAGCGAGACCAGCGAATTATACAATTTAGGCCAACGAATTATACAATTGTATATGTATAGCGAATTATACAGTTATATGTTTGCTATGGAGCGCAATTATGCAAATTTTGCTATAACATACAAGTATGAATTTTTTATTTGCTATATATGAAAGTTGTCCATTAATACATGCACAATTAAATGTGTATATAACTATCTATTTAAATTTTATACAAGTTAAATGACCACTTATATACATTCAAAGTTTAAAAATATAAGTATCAAATTGAATCAAATTAGAAGACACGTGTATATAGTATGCTTACTTAATTATGTCCTTCAGCTGAAATTACTTTCGGATTAAGTTTTCATTCACACTAGTATAACAAAACTCGATAAAAGTTCCTTTTAATATGGTGGTTTGAACCTTCGATTGTAGCATTAGATGCATGTTACAGTACCTTGTGATTTCCTATCAGCACAATATTTAAAATTGAGAAATGTGCAATACAAATGATATTAATAGCAAAACACAAAGCTCTACAAAGAATTTTAAATTGTCAGAAATCAACGTAGTTAGATCAATTGATCCTTTAAATTAATTGACCATGTAGCTCTCATTCTGGATAATTTACGGAGTTCATTATAGTTGTAAGTTGTGATTAATGGAATTGAACCTAAAAATCTGTTGCGTGAAAATAAACATATGTGAATGATGTTGCGGAAGCCAAATATATAGAGAGTGATAGAATCACAACTGCTATATCTAAATGTAGCTAATAAATAGTAAATGAGACAACAACAAAAGGAACACCAAGAATTAACGAGGTTCGGCAAACTTTTGTTTTCTTTTGCCTAGTCCTCAGACACAACCAACCAATATTTATTTCACTCCAAAAGAGTACAAGTGAAATACTACAAGAGAGAAAGAAGAACAAATGCCTTTGGAGATGAGAAGACAAGTGAGAGGTGTGTTACAAATGAATTAGGAGCTACCTATTTATAGGAGTGAATTCTTCCTATTGATGTCATCCATGACATCACAATATGTCAAAAATGTCAAGATTTACCTTGTGAAACCAATTTATGGTTCACCTAAATTTCACCTACAAAAGATGCTATCTTGACTTTTCTACCAATGAAGAATTATCCTCCTAACTACCATATCTTCTCATTAATTCATTTTTGAATCTTGTCAAATTTAACAAATGAGACTTGTGAGATGGGTAATAGTTAGATACAAATTTTGTGTAAAACGATAATATCTCACATCTCAACCATGAAAAATTACAACATACAGTTTATCGATATTCACTCGTCGGTTAATTCATGGTAAGAAGATTTAGGCCTATGCGTGCAGGCATGCTCAATGCATCCTTGATCAAAATGGCCACATTACAGGGCTAAGGATATTTGATGATTTAAACACTATGATCTAAGAATCATTCATCAATAAATCCATACAAAATCAATCTTCATCATTTGAACTCTCATATGTTGTTACCAAGCTTTTTATCGAATTATTCTGCTTCTCCTGGTTGGAATCAGAGTTGCTTCTAGGAATAGCCTGTGTGCTTTAGATGGAATTACTCCCATCACTCCCTCTAGAAACTTTCTGCTTCTCAAGCTTGACTTCTAAAATCCTTTCTAGTAAATCTTGCTGCATGTAGACCAGTACATATCTTAGTTTGAATATTTGAACACAAAATTACCAAGATGTCAAGATGACTCACATTCTGAAACTAGGAGAAAGAAAGACGAGGGAGAAGACATGAAAGAAAATGTGTCTAAAGTAAGAATGTAAAATTAACCAATTGTACCTGATTTCACTTTTTGGCTTGGGCTCAACACGAAGTGGCAGGGGAATAGATGCAGGTGAAGAATCAGCAACAACTTTGTTTAAATTAGTTAAGCAATACATAGAAGATGTTAATGGTTATACAACATGATATTTGCACATATCTGGCATTTTTGGGGGATAGGTTGTATCGTGTCCCCAACTTACGCAAGCCACAACACAACCTCTTTGCTGGCAAAGCTAAAATCCAACGGGGTAAATCATCAAAACAACTTTTTTAATAACTCTATGTGTAAATGAAATTCAATTGACATCAATTAGCACTTGTCGTCACCATTCAATATTATTATGCAGAGGTATCAAAGAAGAAACAAACAAAAAAGATACCCTTAATGCTTGAAATGCACGTTTTCCCGTACATCGCAGAAGGCGTTATGCATCCTCCTCGGCTTACATCTGCTCCTTGAGATAAAGCAAGTCATCGCTGTCCAGGGCTGCAATATACAACCTAAACAAGGTTTAACAAACTATTCCACATTTTCATTATATGAACAGACTAATGTGCCAAAAAGAAAAAAAAGGAGGAAGCAATTATTGTGAGCGAAATTCTATACCACCTCCTCCATGAAGGTAACCTCCACGTTCCTCAACAACCTTTTGCATTTGAACATGTCAAGCACCCAGTGGGAAAAGCCAGGATCCCTGTCAGGGCATGTTATCAGAAATTAGGGCATGTTACGATGAATATTTTATAACATGATCTAACCCTGAAATGACTTTAGATTACATGTTTATCTGACAGATCTGAACTTACAATGATTCAAGACCATCAATTTTTTTCCAGTAGTAGTAAGTAGTGTTTACCTGTCCTCGAAGACATTCTATATCCAAATATACTGCAAAACCTCTTCTTTTTTTTTAGTTTTTCACCCGGTGTCCGGAGCCCACATTGGAGCTCCAACTAAATCCATATCAAGTTCTGCAGGGACCATTAGGGGGTGGAAACCTCTTATTTAAATGCTAATAGGTGGACAAAATATTTCCCTTATTTCAGTCCATAGCTCTTCTAAGTGTTTTACCTTTTGGAATAATCAAGCATTCCCATGCTAAGAAAATAAATAAAATCTAGTTGCTTATAGGCTTAACAAAACAAATATGTAGCTTGATGTTCAGTACAAAAAAAGGAAGGACAGTGGAGTAAATACAAAGAGCAGCAAATACAAAATGGACTGGTTGCGCAGATTCAGTCAGTTTCTTAATCCTTCCAGAATTCGAAAATGGGAACTTCTTCATTTCTTTTTTCCTTTTGATAGCTAGAATAAGAGGAGAAATATTATTATATGAACTTACCAAAGTTGTTGGATTTACTGCAAAAGGTGGAGGTGGAGGCGGAGAAGATGGTAACAGAGGAGGAGCTGGTGGCAGAGAGGGATGAGAGTAATAGGGGTAAGATAAAGGCTTTCTGTAAGCAAGAAAACTTGGAGGTTATTAAAATTAGTATCATTAATTCTCATCTCAAAAGAGTTACTTCTAACCAATATAAAAAACTAAGTCACCTCCTCTCAGATAAAAGACACAAACTTCATGCTCTCATAAACCATGCTATCTTCTCTGGAGTTCTTCAATTCACAACCAGCAGATGAAGTTCGACATCAATAAAGAGAAAGACTTTCTTCTAAAATGCTAGATCCTTTTCCGTAGATATCATTTATTTCGCTATGCCGATGAAAAGTCATATACAACAAATGACCAGGTTTATGAAAAAAGAAGCAGGATATGCTATGCAGTAAACTGAAACATATGCTATGCTCGAATTATAAACTGTTGCGGAGTTAAAATAAACAAATAACTAAACAATCTCCTCCATATCAGCTTAAATTTCTAAATTAAGGTGCAGTTCCATAAGATTAATATCTAAAGCTGTTAAACGAGGCGGTTCACAAAACTCAACATCAACTTTGAAGAGCTGTTATGGACTCAATTTTGCTAAAAGGAGACATAATTCAAATCAGAAGCAAACCTCACTCACTTCTAATAAATTTAACAACCAAAGTTGGAGAAACGGAATTCGCTAACCTTGGAAACCATGCGTTGGAAAGTGACCTCCTCCCTTTACCAAATTTCTTATCTGCCAAAAAAATGTTTGCGTTTACAGGTTAAACCTAGAAAAGCAAATGAATAGCAAAAAACTAGCTAGCAATTACATATGTGTACGAAAATATCTTTATTAGATTATTAACTGAAGATTATGTGCTCTGATTTAGGGCTTTTTTCGCATTTGGGTATTTTTCTTCTTTCCCTCCATGTGAATTTATCCTCTTTCTAGATGCGGATTTACAACCTCTATACCCTTATTTAAGGTTGTATATTCAATAAACTAAAGTTAAATCATGTCATATCTAATCACATATTTTTTTAATTTTTTTGATTTATTCATATTTATTGTATACAATCTCTCAAAACTCCTTACTAAGACACCGTTGTATTACCTATTCATCAATACAGCATCACTATGATGTGTGACATCATAATTGAAAGTTTACCATGATGATCGATAATAATAATTAACGATGTCTAATACTTATAACGAATAATTAAATAGTTAATAATAGTGATTAACTAGTGCTATATTTTGTGGTTGTTATAGTAGTAATAATATAATATAGTTAATAGAGAGGATTATAAATAGTGGCTGGTGATGGTATTTGGTGATGATGAAAAAAAATTATGGTTAAAGACAGTTGTTAGATATCTATAATTGCTAAAAAAATTACTACTAAGGGTGTGTTTGGTATGAAAGAAAATATTTTTCGAAAAATATTTTCTAATTTTCTCATGTTTGGTTGGGATAAAAGTTTTGAAAAATGTTTTTTCAAATTAACTCATTTCCCTCAAAATTAAGAAAAATGACTTCCCTTAAAAAATTAAGAAAAATATTTTTCAAAACTCTCCTATAACTTCAAACTACATTTCTTTTTCGGGAAAAATATCAATTTTAAAAAAATAATTTCAATTTTAAAATTTTATGACCCCCACCCACCCACTACTGATCAACCCCCACGTCACCCCACCCCACCCCCTCCCAAAAATATTAATTTTGCTTTCTAGAAATATTTTCAACTTCAAAATTTTATTTTTAAACTCCTATCCCCCACCCCAGCTCCCTACCCACCGCTACCAGCCGCCCGCCAGCCTCCCTACCCATCCCCTAATACCCCCCCCCTCTCCCCCCCCCCAAAAAAAAAAATTAAAATATATTTTTAATTTCATAAATTATTTTCTACTCTAGTAAAAATAAAAGATGTCTCTCAAAAATATTTTTCATTCATAAATCAAACACAATCATTTCCGAAAAATATTTTCTACTCACCAACCAAATATGAGAAAATAAATCCATAATCTACTTATTTTTCAGAAAAATATTTTTCCAGGAAAACATTTTAATGGAAAACATTTTCCTTCATACCAAACACACACTAAGTTAACATAATTAATACTTAGAAGTATAATTTTCAAAAAAAGAATAATTGATAGTGATAAATTCATTGAGATTTAAATTTTTGCTATAATGAAATAAGATGTATTTGTTTTTATTACCCACTAAAGGATGCAGTGAGATGATGACCATCCCTCCTCAATTATATTTTCAATTTCAAAATATGAAATTTAAGAGCATTTGATTGGGAAGCAAGTTCGACGCTACAAGTATAATATATTTTAAATACATTGATCAACTATTTTCATACTAATTTTTTCATATAATATATATAAATTATTTCAACTCATATCTTTAATAACATACATTTCAAAATTAATAAATAAATAAAATTATGATTCAAGATATATAACTTATAAAGGGAAATTGCATAAGTATCCACTAGATAATGACCAAAATCTAGGAGATACACTTTAACTAAACTAAGGTTCTATTACCTTCTAAACTTATTTTTTAAAATAATTTTGTGCATCTTTTTGACTTACGTGACATCCAAATATCTTCTACGCACCTTAATTGCATGAAGTCACGGAGTATGCCACGTAAGACAAAAAATGCACAAAATTACAAAAAAATAAATTCAGGGATAATAAGACCTTAGTTTAGTTAAAGTGTATCTCTGAAATTTCAATTATAGCCTAGAGGGATACTTGTGTATTTTTTCCAATTAAAAATAAAAAGTCTTAATACACCAACTTTATATCAAATACTTTACCCTAAAATGAAACTTTTCAAATGCATATTTCTACATTAATACTTACCCCGAAGAGGTAAATAGTAGTCTCTTTATATTTTGGCCACAAGTAAAAACCAAGTAATCGCACTCGTGGGGTTGCCAAAAATATGGGCTAGGGATGAAAGGGTAAAATAGTCCAATCAATTTCTGGCCAAAATACCACTGTACGTAAAGTCTCACTTCGCCAGGGTTTCAAAATTCACTCCATCCGAAGGGATCGGAAACTCTGTTTTCTCCGATTGGGGTTTTGGGCAGTATCCGATCGAGCAACTTTCCGGCATCAATTCATCGGAAACAAAGCTGAATCAATCGGCTCTTCTACATTACCCTTCAGATAAATCCGTACATATATATACAACTGGTAGGTTTAATTGCAACGAAGAAGGAACACTAGATTTAGAAGAAGGGCGATGGATTTGGACCAGTGGATAACGAAGGTTAAAGAGGGACAGCATCTGGCGGAGGACGAGCTTCAGCTCCTCTGTGAATACGTATGTAAAATACTTTATCCTTTTTTTTCTCTCTTAAAAAGCACATCTACAAGTATTTTCCAGTTTTGTAATGAAATTTGTCGGAATAGAGAAGAAATAGATGTAGAAGATTCCTATCGCTGAGCTTAAATAGGTAAGGTTTGAAAGGTTGATTGATTGATTTGTTGACACATGTCTATCAAGCTGTTTACTAAAACAAAAGAATCATAAATTCTAGTAATAGTAAAGGTTATATTGATTTTTCCATTTGGCTCATTACTTTTGGGAAAGCTGTTTTTTTTGGGAGGAGAAGAGGGGGGGGGGGTAGCTTGTAGATATTGTTGATTTTGTTTTTCATTTATAGCTTGTGTGGAAGGGAGGAATGTCAATGGGGAATATTTATGCAGAGGTGTCTTACATTCAGCAGATTAGTCTCATTTTCACTTGAGGAAGTTAATGATTTTCTTACGTGTACTGCAAGTGTTTTCTTTTGGAGCTTGATTTAGAGAGTGTTTTTTGTGATCCGGAAAATTTCTCTTTAAAATTTTAACCATAATACCAACTGCTCTTGTTTTTCTCATATCTCCATCTAGTGGACTTATTTTATAGGGATCGGATTTGCATGTTAACAAGATGTGTTCCCCATTAATTTCAAAAGAACAAAGCTCATTTAACCTCATAGGAATCGGTAGGTTTACCCAGTAAAAACTTCATGTTGGTTTATCAATTGCCCTTTCCTTTGCATACTTCATGGCATTTGATCAAATTTCATTGTTGATAAACATGATGGTGGGTGGGTGGGGCAGTAATAGTGGCAAAGTGGTATCCAGAAGGAAAAAGTTTCACAGGCACTAATTGGAAGTACAAAATAAGCGAGGAATAGGCTTTAAAGCATAATTAGTTTGTAACAAGAACCCATTGTGACCTACATAGTATTGTTGTAGGACCTTCCTTCCTTTCAAGTAGTTGCTTCTAACAAAGATTATTGCAACCTGAGATCTTTGATTATTGAAGCTATTAGTAAAGACTCAAGCCTTTATTCATGCTTCCATGTCATCCATTAGCCTACAAATTTAGATAATGTGACAATTTTTGGTCATGCTTAACACATACAATTCAACTATATGACTATTGGGTTTATTCCCTGGCCTTGCCAAGACAAAGCCTGTTGTGAAGGTTTACAGATCAATATAATGCTTTTGAGATGGGAGGAAATGGAAATATAGGGGAGTGATGTGCTTATATTTGTTGGGTGGATGTATATTAGAGTTCCTCTGTTATAGTTTTTGTCTTATTTATTTTGATTAGGTGGTTATATTTGTGAGGTAAGTTCCTTCTCGTATAATTCCATGATTGTTTCGTGTATCATTTCACGTCCTGTGGTACTATTAATCAATCCAGCATAACAAGAGCTTGTCTTCTTTTGACATGCATGATTGAGAGTCAAGAATAAAAAGAATGACTACCTGAAGTATGACGCATTTCGCAAATAAGTGGTGGTCTAAATTGCTTCTTCTATAGACATCATTCAGAGAGAAGTGTTTGATTGCATGTTGCACATGATACTGATGGTGCGTTAGATTGGTATCTTCTTCCTGCACACCAATCACATTAACAATAGTTATTGGGGTTATGGGTTGTAGTAGGCAGATAGTTCTTTTTGTTTTTGTGCAATTATGTTTACAGCCTTGCACTTCAGCATCACATTTAATTTTACTTGAGAGCATGCATTGTATTTCATTTGTGTCTAAAACATGTGACACTTTTTCACAGGTTAAGGAGATCCTAATTGAGGAGTCAAATGTGCAACCTGTTAATAGTCCAGTTACTGTTTGTGGGGATATACACGGCCAATTTCATGATCTAATGAAACTTTTCCACACTGGTGGTCATGTGCCAGAGACAAATTACATCTTTATGGTAAAATTCATTTAGTTTATTCCTAGTCCATAGATGGACGGTTACGGATTATCTTGTGGAAAAATTTATGCCAGGATTCTAGTTCACCCATCTCTCATAATATTTGGGCAGGGAGATTTTGTTGATCGTGGATACAATAGTCTCGAAGTTTTCACAATTTTATTGCTCCTTAAAGCAAGGTATGGTAAGAAATATTTATATAGAATTTGCATCACCTGTCTACTTTTAGAAAATGGTTTTACTGCTTATTCCTTACTGTCTCATGAGGAATCATTAGGTTGATAAAATTGTTAATTGCGCTGTGAACTTTGTGCTGTGGACACATATTTTGATAAACATTGTATTATCTTTTGAATAAAATTACCGTAGGTAATGTTTTCTTTTTCAAATCAATTTGATGCTCATGGGAAGCATTGAGCTTTTATAATATTCATGTTTTTGCCTATATGTTATGATGGTTCTCTTTCTCTTGTTCTCTGTCTTCCACTTCACCCAATATTTTCATCTTCAACGAATGACTCATATTATCTTCTTTGCCTCAGTTGAGCAAATGTGAATTTTGTACAGCACTGGCATCTGTTGTTTTTCCTGCTAGTCTATTGAAAGGTGATAGGGCATTGGTTCTTATTTATCTACCTTTGTTTTTTAATTTGCTACCAGATATCCTGCCAACATTACACTTTTACGCGGGAATCATGAGAGCAGGCAGCTAACTCAGGTATTAGATGTTATGCTTAAATTCATAGATAATAGCTATTAAGAAGTGTGTGTTTGACGCAAGTACCATTGATGCGCTTGGGATTCTTTATTATAGCAATTTTTTTTGAATCCATTGTTGACCCCACCCCCAACCCCAACCCCCAAAAAAAAATAAAGAAAGAAAATGCTTGTTCTTTTTTCTTCTTAAAGAAGCAATTGGTCTGTTGCTGTCATTGGGCTGTTTGACTAAATGTGCAGACAGCAGATCTAAAGTTGGCAGTTATGGCTCCCAAGGCCTTTGGGAGTTTGACTTATTATTGGGAAAAAACAACATTCTTCTGTTTTAAAGTACAATTTTATACCTAATTTGCATTTCTGGCTTAAGAGCGTTTTGCTAGAGTGTCCAGCTCAACTTTTGGAATTCTTGGATTCTCAAATGATGTAATACAGAAATTAGACTGCTCCCTGACTTCCGTAATTTATGCAAGTACCAGCTTGTACCATTATATCAGCAATCTACCTTACCTTAACCAAAAAAAAAAAGAAAGAAGTCCCCGAGGCCTTTGATCAGTATTAGTGATAAGGGTATAGGGGGATGTGTGGGTAGGGTGAGTTTGAACCCTGCTGCTGCTGATGGATGCTTGGTATTTAAGTGGAGGCAAAATAAAGGGGTGGGACCATACTCACCTGATAAAGAAAAGAAAAGAAGAGGGTGGGGCCATACTCTGCTGAGTTTCAAACTTGTGGGTCGATTGGAGTTGGGCCATCTAATACATGGTGTTTCTCAGTTATTAAAAAAAAGATAGAGAGAAAATGAGCTGGCCGTTACTCTCTGTGAGGATTTCTTTTTTTTGAACTCACGCTTGGACAATGTTTAATACTCTCTTGTATTCTTAATGATCACTGTTGTTGCATTCTATGCTCATTGTATTTATGGGTTCTAGCCTTGAAATATCAGTAAGGCGACTCATGATGACTGTGTTGCAAAGAGCTAACTGGAGTAGCCTTTGAGCTTGGTGCAGCTAATGTTGATGCATTCTGGAGGAAGTTTACTTTGTAACTTGAGTTTATTCAGTATTTGCTTATTACTTTTATTATTGTTGCTGCTGCTCTTATTTTTAAGTTGATACCTTTGTTTTTGTTCTGTTCTCACTTAGAATTCTTTGAAGATTTGCTTTTCCATAGGATGGATTTATGCATGGCATGCAAAGGAACACACCTCCTAGACATGTTATTTTCTGATCTTTATCTACCTGTTTTTAATAGGTCTATGGATTCTATGATGAATGTCAAAGGAAGTATGGAAATGCAAATGCTTGGCGGTATTGCACTGACGTATTTGACTATCTGACTCTCTCGGCAATTATAGATGGAACAGTATGTTCTGGTACTCTTGATAAGATAATAATTGCTTGGCCATATCTTTTATATTATTAATCCGCCTGTGTTCCATTTCAGGTACTATGTGTCCATGGTGGCCTTTCTCCGGATGTTAGGACTATTGATCAGGTAGCTGACTTGAATGTTAACGCGTTTTGTTTTTTTACTGTAACAAGTTTCAGATTGTTCAAGTGTATTGATGTGATATATCTTGACTTAGGCGATGAAATCAATATGCGGGATCATAAAGAACTAATATTGATTCTTGGTTATCCACTGAGTTTTGAATCTAGAAACAACAGATTTATCGGTTAACCAAAAAACAAACAATCAAGGAACTGATATAGCTTCTTTTTGTTTATGACATGCAGATCAGGGTCATTGAACGTAATTGTGAAATTCCGCATGAAGGGCCTTTTTGTGATCTCATGTGGAGTGATCCTGAAGAGATTGAAACATGGGCCGTAAGTCCTCGAGGAGCAGGTTGGCTGTTTGGATCTAGGGTTACCACTGAGGTAAGTGGGTTAAAGATGTTATATATCGCTATATTTCCTTTTCTAACAATGTTCTCATGCCATGCTTGCAGTTTAATCACATCAATAAGTTGGATCTAGTTTGTCGGGCTCACCAACTTGTCCAGGAAGGTCTGAAGTACATGTTCCAGGACAAAGGACTCGTTACTGTGAGTACTGAGTAATAAATTGTTTATGGCATGTTGAACATACATTCTTTTAAACATGTAGTAAGTATATTTAATGTGACCCGTTTCCTTTGTATATGAAGGTTTGGTCTGCTCCCAACTACTGTTATCGCTGTGGAAATGTTGCTTCAATATTGAGCTTCAATGAGAATATGGTACTTTTGCTTTTTTCCAATGCTTATTCAACTTCTAGTTAGCCTTTCTGAAATAAAGGGATTACCTAGTAATGCCCTTTCTGTTTGATTGTGTATTTTGCCGATCGTTGTGCTTCAAAGTGATGAGTACCTACTTTTTAAAAATTGGTCTTGCATTTCATGATTCAACATGGTATGTGTTACTTAGGTTAAATTGATGTTTGCCTATTGTAGTTGGATCATAGAAGGGTGTTCATCTCTAGGATTTCATTATTAACTTTGTTTCTTATCAGAAAATTATTGATGGAAATGTGTCTAAAGGAATGCTGAAATACTTAAATCAAAATTGAGATCCTCTTAAATTCTTAATGATCTAGGTAGGAAGTATCACGTTCCAGTTTAAAGGGCTGGAAATGTTATGTGAGATACTGATGCTGACTGTTCCTTCGGTAAAGCTCCTTGTGGAGCTGCTTTGTTGCTCTCTCTTTGTGATTTGTATTAGAAATAGAAGATTTTGATAAGATCTGTTTACCAGTATACACTAGAAACAGGAATAGAGACTTGTGCTTGTGTGGACTACTGGACTTCATAGAAGAGGTGATGGTTCATTCTCAATGGGATTGAAATAAATTTTCATGTACTATGGCTTAGCTATGTGTAAGGAAGATGGAGAGAACATGGAACGGTTTAGGCAATTTCTCTTTAGAGCATTCTCCACTGGCAGCAGTTCTATTATCTGAACTCCAGCTTTTGGAACGTGTAGTGTTAGTGTTGCATATCTATATATATACATTTGTTTATTTGTTTATTTATGTCCTTTATTTATGTTTATCTGACAACATTTTCTATATATGGAATTTTTGCTGTGTTTGATTGAATCTTTCTTTTGTTCTGTTTTATCAGGAGAGAGAGGTGAAGTTCTTCACTGAAACTGAAGAAAACAACCAGATGCGAGGACCCAGGACAGGAGTACCTTATTTCTTATGAGTGCCTACTTGCCTTTTGTTGATTGATATTATTTCTGCACTCTGTCTGTGCTGCCCCTTGTTAGAGGGAAATTGAAGCGGAAACTATCTACTTGGCGGGAACCAGATTGCTGTGTGGCTTGCGTCTCTCATAAGATGGCGATACATACCTAGCTTGTTGGACTGATCCTGCTTTTGAATAGTTTGTGCTATGTATTCACAATGGCCTTTTAATGTTTGTTCCCATCTGTTCCATAATTATTCTTACCTGTGTCATAGTTTGAACTCTACCTCTAATCAGATTACGAGATGTTAGATTTCTTCTTGCAATGCTAGAGTACACTTTCCTTGAAAAATGGGTCCATTTACTTTCAAAAGCGCAGTATTAGAAGTTGGTACACTCCCAAATTGACATTTGTTTTGCCTCCCAGAAGGGGACGGCTAGTTTTTTCCGCTAATTAGTTCAACACCTTTCAGCTGTTTTAAAGAGAACAGATGCAACTTCAAGTGAACATTAACAAAACTAATTTAAAAAAAAACAAACCAACCTAAACTCTCTCTTAACTAGCTATTTCGGATAATTATGTTTGCTCTTTAGATAATTTCTCTAATTTTTCCCCAAAATAAAATCGTCCAAAACATGCACACGTGGCACCTTTAGGGAAAAAAGAGTAGTATTTGAGTCGAAATTGAATGAAGAACCACTGCATATGAAGTGAAAAGAAAAGAGGCTGATAGTAATTTAATAGAAGAAATGTACATGTTTCTCTTCCACCTGTCCAAGCAAATCCGGTATCTTTAATTTTCTCCTCCGGCATCTTTTCTGGAAATTCAAGTTTATTTTCTTTGACTACCTAAATGTTGACAGTGAAAACAACTCTATTTAGTGCTGATAACATGCAGATCAAGCAAATCGTATGTAATGATGTTTATTTACTATTTTCAACAATTTTAGAGGTCAACTGTTATGCCATTAATTTTGCAATACCATATTTCAACAATTTGTACGCATCTCGATTAGTTTCACATGTACTTGCTATCTCCTACCAACATAGGTAACATGTAACTCTGTCCATCAGTGCTTGTACAGATGGATAGAAATCACCTAATGTTTCTGTTTCACTGTGATTGAACTTGTGTCCTCAAGGTTATCAATAGATGATATGGTTCTGGTCTTACTTGATTTTTGAAGGATGAAACTAATTCGAACGATAAAAGACATATTTCTCTTTTATCTTTATCAAATTCCTTTTTGTGCTACAGAGTCAGAAGATGCATGAATGATCTGCATGCAAGAATTTATTAGATTGGGGTAGATGATATAGTTCCTCATTGTAATATTTTGCAACTCAGTTTTAGGTACATTGACCTTTGCTTTCAGTTTAACTTGGAGGACTGTTGTAAAAAGCCATTTGCATATAGGTTTTTAGCCAAATAAATTTCTTACCCCCATCTTTTTTTTCACTTTTACTTAATTATTATGTCTAGCTTTTGGAGAGTCAAATTATATGGGCTTTCACCAATACCTTAAAATGTTTTTTTTTATATATTAATATGAGAATCTCGAGGAAGATTATAACTTATAATATTTTTTTTTCAATTTTTAAACATCTAAATTTAAAATATTAAATTAATCTAATTTAGTTTAACTTTAAAAATTAGTTACATTGTAATGCCCCTCAACAATTATTAGGATTTAGGTCCCTTAAATCATTTTTGTTTATCCAATATACAAAAAATAAATATTTTATTTTATTTATTCAATTTTAAAAAACTTATTTTACTCTTATTACTAAATACTATTTATTTTTAATGCATTTTTATAACATTAAATTTATTATATTTAAATAATTTATAGTAAATTTATTATTTTAATATTTTTTTCTTTTTAAGGAATGTGTCAAGTCAAACATTGACTAATAAAAATAGTGGGAGGAAGTAAGTCAACTACTACTAACAATTACTATTAATGTTATTAAATGATTAAATGATTTTTCCAATTATGATGCTAAAACATTAGGAGATACTTAAAATGAGTCTTGAGTATGTATTATTAATGTTAGTAACTATTTTTTCTTTTAATTGTCCAATTTGAATTATGAACACTTCATAAAAAATAATATTTGAGATGTGTATTGTATAATAATATTCATATTAATTAAGTAGTATTTAGTCATAAATCTGAAAATAAATTATTAATATTAAGAATAATCTATTAAAATATAATCTATTATTCCAAAAGTGATTGGAGCAATATAATAAAAGAATAAAAGTGATTTGGAGGGAGTATTGTATTAAAATATGAAGTTGACTTTTTTTTTTGTACATGTGCTTAATTACTAATATTTTCCTTCTTGCCCCTCTAACTAATTAATTTATACATGTTGCCCCACAAACTATTACTTTTTCCGTAAGACCCCCTCATCTTTTGTTTTGTCTCATTACCCATTCACTCTCTTATTTTAGGCGTAATTCAAAAACTACCCCCAATTCTAGGGTTTCTTTCACTTCTCAGTCCCGTCTTCCTTCCTTCTCAATTTCCGTCTTCCTTCTCCTAAATTACAGGTTCAGGTAAGTTTATCGTGCACTGTTTACTCTATTTTATCGCTTCAATTGTATACATATCTGCAGTAAATTTTCAATTTTTTTTTGTTTTTGTTTTGCTGTATTACATTGTCGGAAGATTCTGCTTGAAGGTAACCAACTTGCTGGGCGGTGAATTCTTGTTGCGTTATGTATTTGCATGGATGAAGTTTTAGTCTTTTCCTGTTTTTATACAAACTAGGCATGCTAGGAGTAGTATTTTTATCAGCTGAATGATGAATGCAGTGTTCATCATGTTTAATCTTCCAACTACTTAAAAGGAAAATGAAAAAGAATAAAATTGTGATTGAATTACACTTCTTTTGAGTCGGACATTGCCTCTCTACCCCCACATAGTTAGAGACAAGGTCTGTGTATATCCTACCCTCCCCAGACACCACTTGTGGGATTACACGAGGTATGTTGTTGCTTTTCCTTTAAATTCTATATTGCAACAAGTGATATTTATGGAGTTTAGATTCTCTATTTACATATACAACAAAAAAGAAAAGAGAGTAAATATTCTAAGATGTTGTCTACTCACGATAATTTTGTAAGCTTGCCCTTTTCTCGAAACTAATATTGTCCCTCTAAAGGAGCTAAAATATTTAAAGCATACATACCTTTCCACTATTCATTAGTCATGCTTATGTTGGTGAACAAGATTTAAACTTTGTTAATTAGGTGACCCCTCTAAACGCTTCTGTGTAGTTATGTGAGAAGCATATTTCTCCAGATACGGAGGAAAGGAGATATCGGAAGAATGTAAGATTGTGATTTCGCGGAACTGTTTTTATTAGAATGACATTAAAATTTGCTTGATACTAAACATCCAGATCTACATGTAATTTTTTAAAAATTACTTTCTACAAGGAGTGCCTGCATGCCAATTTCTGGCTACCTATAGGGCACCAATAAAATCGTTGGGCTCATCATCTGGTGCATGACCTATGCGAGAGAGGAAGAATTAGGATTGATAGCTTTGAAGAACCAGTGGAAATAATATCCTAGAATACCTCATATCGCTGATTGAGTCACTCAAGGTTTCCACCGAATTTGTTTGGCAGTTCAGTACTTATTAGGACCTGTTTGGCCATAAAAATTATTAATTTTTTCCCGGGATAATTTCACTTTATTTGAACTTCAGAATCATAGTCGTTGATAACATCACTATGCCCATCGCTATTACGAAACAGTATGTGAGATTTTCACGTCATATGGCTCTTTAGGGGTCACAAATAAATCTATGGGCTCTTTCCTATCTTGATATGTTAGTCCGAAAGTGTCAAACTCTATCCTAAGGTCCCAAATTAGACCAATGGAATTCTGTCTGCTATATTTAAAACTAATAAATAAGTGCTTATGAGTGATATCGTCTTTTAAGAATTTTAATTTTGCTTTGTTGATTAATAACTTTATCGTTAAATAAAATCAATAAAATGCACTTTATAGCAATATCACATATACATTTCAACCCCGCCTTTAAATTACTAAAAAATTGGAGAGTCCATTAGTTCATGAATCATATGATAATTTATTTTATATCTCTAAATAGAAATCAATTTTTTTCTCCTATGTTTGCATTAATCAAGTCGACTTCCCTGTTCTGCTTCATCCACCACCACTCGTGCGAAGGCTTCTCTCTAAGTTGGGATCTCGTACTGATGTATTTTACATCCCACGATTTTGGCAGATCGCTTAGCCCTGTTCATCTTCGGACAAGAGCGCTTGGCCGCTCGATGACCATTGAAAACCCAAATGAAGTTGTATATCAAATTCGGGAAACATCTTCTCACCTGTTTCCAACTCACTTTTCACTTTTGAAGTTGTATTTAAGTATATTCAAGTATGAACATTTTTTCAAATATTTTTTGCAAAAAGTATAACCAAACACCACTATATCGTCATTCCAGTTTCATAAATTCCAAACAAAGTGAAAAATATTTGGAATCTATGACCAAATGCCTACCAAGAGTTTCTTTTGGCTTTTAAGTGGTCAGTAAGTAGGTGATCGAGCGCTGTCTAGTTCCCTTATTAGTATGGTTATTATTACTTTCCTACTATCATATATTTTTTCTTAGTTTTAGTATTACATGTTATTTCCTTTGCTTGGTTTTCATATTATTTGTTGCTTCCGTTTGTTCTCTTTTAAATATTTTCAGTATGACTTCTTGGCTATGGCATTTGCTTTACATACTTGTTTTTTGATACTTGAGCCGAGGGTCTATTGGAAACAACCTCTCTATCTTCACAAGGTAGGAGTAGGTTGCGCATACACCATCCTCCCCTCCCCAGATCTCACTTGTGGGATTACACTAGGTATGTTGTTCAGTTGGATAAATAGATGATTAGCAATATGTCTGCACACTTAATTAAGTTGGATGCATGCAAATTCAAATGAGTTGAGTTCCTCATATGAGTGCTGATGCATCATATTCTGTAGAATCATCCTTCTCACATGGCATCTCACACGATGAACGAAATAAGATAACTTTACTTGAGGAACATTGACACTGGTCATTTTAAGTTTTTCTTTTCCTGACTTTTTTCCTGTTTGGCCTTTGAAGATTTATGCCATGGTGAAGGGAAAGCTTATTTTAATTTGTCAGTCTGGTGGTGAATTTGTGAATGATGTCGATGGAAACTTGTCATATAAAGGAGGAGAGGCAAATGCTGTCAATATAAACCAAGATACTCCATATGATGATCTCAAGATAAAATTGGCAGAGCTGTGTAATCTGGAGCTTACGACAGTGTCAATCAAGTATTTTCTTCCAAAAAATAGGAAAACTCTTATTAATTTAAGGAGTGAAAAGGACTTCAAGAGAATGGTTGAATTTCATGCTAATTCTGTTACAGCTGAGATTTTTGTCAGCGGAAAGGAAGGTTTTGATCACGACGCATTGAACACGTACAATGAGAGGTATTAACACTACCATGTTTTAATTATGCATATACGTAGTTTTGCTTATTGATAAATGTGATTTGGTAACACGGGCCTGTTGCCAGCAACTCTATATTACTGCTAAAGCAAATTGTTTAGTCAATGGCACATCGCTGGTAGTGTAGTATATATGTAATTGACATTCCGCTTGGTATCTCAATCAACTGCACTTGCAGGACAATTGGCTTAAAACTGGCTGAGAACGTAAATCATCATGGCACACCTGCAGGTGCTGCTGATTCTGGCGGTCTGAGTACAACACCTTCTAAGGCTACCCTGCTAAGGACTGTTGGAACAGCTGCTGTCTCTCCTATAGCTATTCAAAGCGATTGTCTGGTCGATGTACATATCAGCTGCCAGGAACCTGCTATTAATATGGCAGCTGAAAGCCTCAGTCAAACCACTACTTCATCTGACCCTTCTTCTGGCCATGTTGCTGAGGAGGATTCTGACTATGCTCCACGTTCACGTGCTGCTGTTAGTAGTACTGCCCAGAGCCCAATTAGCTTTGACTACGATGCTACCCCTGCTGATACCGTGAAGAAGCGCAGGCGCACTGCTTCCTGGAAAATTGGTGCCAATGGTCCAACCATTGTTGTGACTGATAATGATTCTAAGGAGAAATCGCGAAAGAAGAAGAGTCGAAGTTCAACTAGCGTAATGGTGGGAAATGACATGGTGGAGGATGAAGATGGTGTTGAATTACCTGATAATTTTGACAGTTCCTCTCCAATTACTTTGCGTGATGAAGATCTGCCAGAGAAGCTAGTTGCCACTTGGAAAGAAGGTATTACTGGTGTTGATCAGGATTTTAAGAGTGTGAAAGAGTTCCGGGCTGCACTGCAAAAGTATGCTGTTGCTCATCGCTTTGTCTACAAGTTGAAGAAAAATGATGCTACCCGTGTAAGTGGCAGATGTGTGGTAGAGGGTTGTTCTTGGAAAATTCATGCATCTAGGGTCCCTGATGCTCAAACATTTAGGATCAGAAAGTATAATGATTTGCATACATGTGAAGGCAAATCCTGGAAGTCTTCTCATCGTACAAGGAATTGGTTGGTAAGTATCATCAAGGAAAGGTTACGAGATTCTCCAAATGACAAACCCAGGGAAATCGCTAAAAGCATTTTGCGTGACTTTGGGATTAAATTGAGATACTCACAAGTATGGCGAGGAATGGAAGATGCCAAGGAGCAGCTTCAAGGTTCGTACTCTAAGTCATATAACAGGCTGCCTTGGTTCTGCGAAAAGGTAGTAAATACTAATCCTGGAACTGTTGTAAAGCTTGTGCTAGACAATGAAAAAAGACTTCAGCGCTTCTTTTTTTCACTTCATGCCTCCATTCATGGTTTCAAGCATGGTTGCCGACCCCTTATTTTCCTTGAAGCTACATCTCTAAGATCAAAGTACAAGGAGACTTTAATAACAGCAACTACGGTTGATGCAGATGATTGTTTCTTTCCTGTTGCTTTTGCAGTAATAGATATTGAAAATGATGATAGTTGGCGTTGGTTTTTGGAGCAACTTAAATCTGCATTGTCAACTTCTCATTCTATAACTTTTATTTCAGATCGAGAGAAGAATTTAAAGAACTCTGTGTTTGAGGTGTTCGAGAATTCGTCTCATGGCTATTCCATTTTTCATCTTCTGGAAAGCTTCAAGAGAAATATGAAGGGTCCATTCCATGGTGATGGGAGAGCTGTTTTACCTGAAATTTTCCTTGCTGCAGCTCATGCAGTCCGACTTAATGGTTTTAAAAGTTTGACTGAGCAAATTAAACAGATTTGTTCACACGCCTATGATTGGTTGAACCAGATTGAGCCCGAGTGTTGGACGAGTTTGTCATTTAAAGGTCAGCACTATAACTATATCACAGAAAATGTTGCAGAACCATACTCCAAGTTGATTGAGGATTCTCGAGGATCAACAATAATGCAAAAGATAGAAGCTTTAATATGTATGCTCAGTGATCTAATAGATCATCGTAAATTGGAGTCAAGTACTTGGTCCACCAAACTTACTCCATCAAAAGAGAAAAAGATACAGAAAGAAGCTGCTAAAGCCCATGGTCTAAAAGTTCTAATCTCTTCTGATGTCTTATTTGAAGTTCATGATGAGATGACTCACGTTGTGAATATTGAAAACCGTGAGTGCACGTGCTTTGAGTGGAAACAAAGTGGGCTGCCTTGCTGCCACGCGGTGGCTGTGTTCAACTCTATTGGTAAATGTGTGTATGATTACTGCTCGAGTTACTTCACCGTTGAAAGTTACCATTTTACATATTCTGCATCTGTAAACCCGATACCTGGGTTTGGAACACCACTTGAAGAAGATGGCGAGTCAGATACTGCAGATGTGCTACCCCCTTGCCCTCCAGAATTGCCGATAGAGGAAAAACCAGAGGAGACCAAAACTATGGACCCAGATAAGAGGACAGTAACTTGCAGCAAGTGCAAGGAACCAGGACATAATAAAGCTTCATGCAAGGCCACCTTATAGATCCTTTGCTCCCCACATGGTTTGCATCTTGTACAGCTCTTATAGTTACATGGTAGTGACTTGTGATGTATTGCTCATCGTCGCGCTCTGAATTTCTACAGTAACATTATTGATTTATTTTCATTTGAAAAAAACATAATTTCTGGGTTATTGAACTCAGAAAGCAAGGTGTAAGATAAGATGATGGTACTATTTTTGGTCTCAAAAGGGTATGAAAGCTCTTCTCATAGCTTGCAAAAATGTTTTTTATATTCAGACTATGAGTTTGTGAATTGTTATGTTACATGGCATGTGATAAATTCTCATTTTACTAGAAGTGAGTGAATAATGATGATTTCTTGGATTGGACGAACGTTTTACTGGTATTGTTTTGCTCCATTCACAACGAGGTCCAAGCCTCTCATTCTTTTAGTTAATTTCATTCTTAATTTAATCAATTGATATCCGTGACTTACCTAGTTAGAAATAAGATTAGAACTCGAAGAATTCCATCCATCCGGTCACATCCATAATTATATGGTTGGAAAATCTTATATATATGTATATTTTTAAAAGTTTGATTTCAGTGGAAGATCTTGTTGTAATTTTTTTTATCTTTTTCTTAAAAGTTTTTGGAAAGTAATTTTTTCAGACTTGTTCAAATAAACAAAAGATGAAGTGATGAAAATGTTAACATCATTTGAAACAAAAACTGAAAAGAAAACTCCACTCAATTTATGATAATATATGTGAATTTTCTATAATCATTACTACGTATATTTTACTATTTATTTTGAAAAATTATCATAATTATTCAATTTTTACCCAAAGTATTCCAGACTCGAATCAAATAGTACATTTAGGATTTGTTACCAACAACCAACCCAAAGTACCTAACAACACAGCCTTCACCTACCCACCCACCCATGAACTTATACCTCTGCTCTTCTCTTTCAAGTCTTTCAACACAAAAACTAAGTCCAAATTTGAGTCACCAAAATCCTTCATTTGATTTGAGTACAATTTGGGAGATTTAAAGAAAATGTCCTTTACTGATTCAGTGCAGAACAAGCATCCTGGTGTCATCACCTGTAAAGGTTGCATCTTTGAATACCCTTTATTTGTTTTTTTTCCCCACTTTTTTTCTTCTCTCTTGATCAAGAATCTGATTTTGAATAAACCCCATTTTGTGTTACTTGTCTGTATCCATTCCATTCAGCTGCTGTGGCATGGGGACCGGGAGAACCAATGGTGATGGAGGAGGTGGAATTGAGTCCACCTCAGTCAATGGAGATTCGTGTTAAGGTTGTCTGTACTTCTCTCTGTCGTAGCGATGTCACTGCTTGGTTGTCACAGGTTTGATCTTTACTTTATCTCGATATTTTCCCCAATAGGTCAACTATCTGTTGCCAATTTTAGGATTGCATATACTAGGTGTTACTTAAATGTCAACAGAAAAATGCTGGATTGGGACTGTTGTAACCTGTCGTTTCATGTGCATAGAAGGAAATTTTATGCAAAATTTGCTGATCATAATAAAGAGGAACTATTTCTGCAAATACAATATTGGGTGCTCAATGTGGGGAATCTTGGACCTTCATTTTTTTTTTTGATGACCATGGTGTCCAGCCAGCTTGTGTGCGCCTCGACTAGTTCCGCGGGATACCTTCCACCTCATACTAACAACATGTACCAGATAACTCTGTCCACGAAGGCTAGGACAAGTGTGAAGAATCACCTACTAGAGATGGTCTGCTTTCTTAGAGATATAGTGAGGGTTTTAGCTTAAAAAACTAGCAAGCTTTTCAAGATTGCAGTTTCATCTGAATGTCATGTGGGTAAGAAAATAGTTCAATTCAATCTCATTGTGGGTTTTCCAAAGTAAAATCCTGAAGTTTTAGGGGGTAGAGGGTAGATGAGGGCATGTAAAACTGTAAAGGCTCAATCTTGGCCACTATTTTCACTTTATCTACTCTTTTTTCTCATTTTGGCAAGTTTTACACTTCTTTTCAGAGGAATCCACTAGAATTACTTTCTTATTATTAACACCCGTTAGTGAAATGTGTTGTCGTTTTCCAGGCTCAGGCTTCTATATATCCTCGGATATTTGGTCATGAAGCATCAGGGTCAGTTTTCTATACCCACTCCTTCTATTTGAATGATAATGCTTCTTGTGTGTAGTTTAAGTATGTATCCTGCTTCTGATAGAAGTCATTAAATGCATACTGAAATTTTTTAGAGATAATTCAGCGTTTTGGTACATGTCTTGAGGTGGTGATGCTTCTCCCCAAGGGACTAATGGTTACGTTGTGAGAAAGTATAAATGTAACTCTGTGTTGGAGTTGTCAATTTGTCAAGCATGTAATGCTTTCATCTCTCGGTTTCATCACCCTAAGTGTCTTCGTTGACTGACTCATCAGTTGCTCTGTCCATAAGAAAAGCATTCTATCATAGACTGTGGCATCACTTAGTGTACCCCATAGAGTAAAATGAACATACTGCAAACTTCTGCTGCCACCTTGGAGTGCAACAGACGTGGTTGATGGATTCAATATTTTGTCATTTCTGAACAGAGAATCAAGCTTCATTCTTGTTACTAATTTTGCAGGATTGTTGAGAGTGTTGGGGAAGGAGTGACTGAATTTGTAGAAGGGGACCACGTGCTTACCTTATTTACTGGGGAATGCATGAGTTGCAGACACTGTACCTCAGGCAAAAGCAACATTTGCCAAGTTCTTGGATTGAAGCGAGATGGTGTTATGCATGGTGATCAAAAGACGCGGTTCTCTATAAAAGGAAAGCCAGTTTATCACTATTGTGCTGTTTCAAGTTTTAGTGAATACACAGTTGTACACTCTGGTTGTGCGGTCAAGGTTAGTCCGATTGCGCCTTTGGATAAAATCTGCCTCCTTAGTTGTGGAGCGGCAGCAGGTAATTTGTGGAATTCTGTTCAATTTACTCACAGCTGATCTTTTTATACTACTTTATTACTTTTAAGATTGTTTTGCTGTTGAAAACTCTTGACCCAATGATGGAATTTGGCCACCCCTTTCTTATGGAAATGGTTTTCTCAAATCCTCATCATACATGTATGATTTTACTTAACTGTAGATGCTGAATCACATCAAAGAGGATTTTTTTTGTGATGAACGACAACTAGTATTCAACTTACTTTTGTTTGATCAAGAGTATTCTTACTTGATAACATCATAGACGGTCTTATCACTTAAAATGTTTCTGTCAAAAGGTTAAATCCATCTTTAGCTCTTAGATGTTACATTCATTCTTAACCTATATATATCTGTATAGCGTGCAATCCATAATGTTTAATTTGTTGTTCAGAACATCCCAAATGTAGCTTTGTAAGGACCTCATAATTGAAATGCAATATCAGGTCTGGGTGCTGCTTGGAAGGTTGCAAATATCCCTGAAGGATCAAAGGTGGTCATTTTTGGTCTTGGGACTGTAGGACTTTCTGTAAGTACATTGATCCAAGCTGAAGAGTTAGTATAATATGGGCCAACTGTTTTCCTGGAAAACCTTGACAACGATAAATAATAAAATGCTTAGATATCGTGTTAATAGGTTGCACAAGGTGCTAAAATGCGGGGAGCATCTCAGATTATTGGTGTGGATATTATGCAAGAGAAATGCGAAAAAGGTATCACATGACAGCCCTTTTACAGTAATTGGAAAGTTGAAAAGTTTCCCTATAACATTATTGATGTTCTTCCCTTCCTGTGCAGCAAAGGCTTTTGGAGTGACGGACTTTTTGAACCCAAAGGATACTGATGAACCCATTCCACAGGTGTTTTACTTTTCATGAAATATACAATAAAAGCTTGTAAATTAGTTTCTTTCTCCCAGCTAGTCACAAGTCTTACCAATCATGTTAGCTGTTTAAACAACATGGAAGCATTACAGCAACAGTTACTACATCTCAGTATCACGCAAGTTAGGCCGACAATATGAACTTTCATAATCCATTTTTCTGTGTTTGGATACGTTTCAATGATTTGTGGATTATCTAATGCTGGAAGTTTTCTGCATTTTGTAATTTCTATATGGTGCAATCTCTAAACAGATTAAAAGACTTCTAGCAAATAGTAGACTTATACATGAATTGTCTCAATCTATGCTCTGCTATCCCGTCTAACCTCACCTCAATTTCGTTCTTCTTATACTGGATAAATTTGCAGAGTACTTTTTAAATAGCATACAATATGGGGTAGTTCTGTTCATGCTCAGGTTATGTGTTTCCCTCCATAAACTCCGAATACATTTTTCACTCCAGGTTATAAATCGCCTAACTGGTGGAGGTGCAGACTATGCATTTGAATGTATTGGAGATACAGGAATGGTTACCACTGCTTTACAGTCGTGTTGTGATGTAAGTATTAAGACCTCATTTCATGTACTCTTCGGTATTCTCAGACATACATTTCTCTCTTTTTACCATCACTTTTCTATCGTCTCCTATTCGTATTAGGGATGGGGCTTGACTGTCACACTTGGAGTACCCAAGCAGAAGCCGGAGGTAACAGCTCATTTTGGACTTCTTCTTAACGGTAGAACATTGACAGGATCTCTATTTGGAGGATGGAAACCGAAGTCTGAAATTCCTTCATTAGTTGAAATGTACCTAAAGAAGGTAGATTGTTACACTGTTTCTTACAACTTGATGAAAAACCTTAAAACATCGCGTTCATTTACTCCAAACAACTCTCAACATTTGAATATTAAGCCATTGTGAGGTTTTGCTTGCAGGAAATCGAGTTAGATGACTTGATCACACATAATCTGCCCTTTGAGGACATAAACACAGCTTTCGATCTGATGAAAAATGGGACTTGTTTGCGTTGCGTTATACACATGCCTGAAATAGAAGGTTTTCCAATGGCTGGCAACTAGTTGTAATTATTTCATGCTTTCTGTTACCCCAAAGTATAAATAGCCAATCATAGCGAACTACCAGAAATTTTGATGTTGTAGTATAGTGTATGATTGAGGGTCTTTCGGAAACAGCCCCTCTACCTCTAGTGATAAGGTCTGCGTACGCTCTACTCTCCAGACCCCACCTAGTGGGATTTGACTTGACGGAGTATGTTGTTTGTTATAGTATAGTATAAGAAATCATTTTCCTACCTTCTGTTATTTTTTGAGAGGACAATTTGTAATATCAAAATGCATTGACTGGTGAGAATTGAGATGCAATTATATGGTCTCGACCATATAATATAACACTTTTTTTTGGTTTATAAAAGTGGATTTTTCTATTGATAATTTATTTCATTATAAAGAACTTTGGATGAACAACTTTAGAGTGATTGATGTGTCTACAAGAATTGCCAAAGACACGAAAGAAGTTTGCAAATTGCAATTCTTAAGGATACAAAAAGAAGTATGAAGTTTGTGATGTTGTAGTAAATCTTTAGGGGTGTTTCATCGTTTGGTTAAGAATAAATCTAAATTGTCAAAAAAACTATACCAATAAAATAAAATAAAATTGATTTTGCTTTGATTTAGTTTTAAACTTTAAAAAATTGATAACATTTTGTTTGATTTCATTAAAAACAAACTCAATGAAAATCAAACCACACTAATAAGTTATACAAATAAATCTTGTAATTATATATATATATATTTTTTGAAAGATCAAAAATATGCTTAAATTTTTTTTAAAAAATTTAATCACAACATATTTTACCGAATGCACCTGAAATATTTTGTTTGAGTTTCACACTTGAAAATTTACATAGGAAACTCATTAGTTTTGAGTTATAATATTCTTTTTGCTTTAACTTATAACAAATTAAATTTATTTAGTGCAATCAAGTTACTAATACATACCAATAAGGGCTGTAGCGGAGTGGAAATCAGAGGTCATGCCGTCATGGTTTGAAATCCTTCATACAAATCATCCTATTTATCCGTAGATAAGTTAATAGAGCTCTAATATATATACACTAAATAAGAATTAAAAAAGAAAGAAAAAAAGAAGAGAATGAAAAATAGCAAATACATATAAATCGAACCAGTGGCTCTTCTTCAACTTTTCTGTCTCTAATTTACTCTGTAGAAGCAGCGAGCGTTTTCCATAGTGATTTTGAGTTCGAATTTGGGAAATAGTTTAGAAATATATCGTCAATGTCGACGGAGGAGGAAAACGCCATAGAGGCGGCGGCAGCGGCGCGAAGGGAGAGGCTGAGAGCCCTCAGAGAAGCTCAAGAACTTCTTCAAACCCCTGACGATGATGGTAACAAGACTAACGAAGAGGAAGACGAAAAGTAAGCACTACCCGTTTGTTTATCCCTTTTTTTCTTTGTTAATTTGATGTTAATTGAAAAGTTGGTGTTACCGTTGATTCTGGGTTCTGCAAAGATACCTTGCATTGTAGCTTTGTAGTCCGTAAGAGTCAAATCCTTTCCTATTGGACCCGAAAGGGGTTTGAAGCCCTAGATCACTTGTTGAGCTCTCGGTCTCCCCAGTTGAGGTGGAAGCCTCCCCTCCCTTCCCCTGAAGTAATTTTAGAAATAATAGACCTGAATATAGCAGAATGGAGAGGTTTCAAGTCCCTCCTTTTGCTTCTGGCTTCGTATTTAGTGGTAACGATTCCAGTTCGTAAGCTACTTTATAGATAGGGTGAACAGCAAGCAGCCCACTGTAGAGAAACTAAATCTGTCTGACTAATATGTGTGAAAGGGGCAAGCCAAAACTGACTTCTGAACCAAGGGTCTATTGGAAACAGACTCTCTACTCCATAAAGGTAGGGTAAGGTCTATGTACAGTCTTACATCCATTCTCCACAGATCCCACTTGTGAGATCTCATTGGGTATGTTGTTGTAGTGTACTAGTGAATAGAGCAGGCGAATTGAGTTTACCAATAACTGACTCAGGACTAGTTTTGGCATAATATTGATTGGTTGATATATATTACAGTGATGTCCAAATGAAGTTCCGCAATTACCTGCCACATGACAAGCAGCTTCAAGAAGGCAAAGTCACTCCGCCAGTACTTCCAAAGTTCGAAGATCCTATTGCGACTCTACCTCCTCCCGAAGAGAAGAAAGAGGTGCTTCAGTGATTGCACTATATATTTCCTTCTGTTTTCTTCCTCATTCATATTAGTTGTGTTTACTGTCTTGACTTTTCTTTGGTTAAATTTTATCAGGATCCATTTCTAAATATTGTCCCCAAGAAGCCAAATTGGGACCTGCGACGGGATGTGCAAAAGAAACTTGACAAGCTTGAGAAACGTACCATGAAGGCACTCACTCAACTTATGGGTACGTCTTTTCTGCTTATGATTTGTTTGTGTGTTATTTGACTCTCAAGTATGTAATGGCCTTGTTCCATAGCATTTTTTTTTTTTTTGGTAAAGTCTTGTTCCATAAAATTTGTTAACAGTAATTTAAATTGAAAAAGAAAAATTATGTGATTACATTTTCATCTCTTGAAGTAAGTCTTAGCTGAGATTGTTCCTTGAGTTTGTTCCTTGTACTTCTGTTGTTTGTAAGAGTAAGAACATCTGACTGGACATGACACAAATAACTATTCCAATATATATCTTCCTTCATAAAAAACTTTCATGATGGCCCATTTGTACCCCCAGTAGGTTGACTTGCAGTGGTTGGGACTTTGCTTTGGGCAAGCTATTAAATGCACCACTTGGATGCTCCTTTGTGAGTTGAAAGAACTTCAGTAGCACTGATCTGTGAAGTTGTTCTGACAGTAGATTCTTAATATTGTTTGCTGCTATCTTCATCTGGTCTGATCTCATGAATGTGATTACACTCACTTTTCATTTTAGGAGGAAGAAGGATAGTGACCACCTTCTTTACTTTAGTGGTATATAAATATAGGCTATGCAAGATGGTTCCCATTTTTAGGTTGAACAATGATAACTGCCATCATCACTTAATATCGAACTAGTTCAGGTTGGCTACAAAAATCCTCTATATCAAGTCCACTTCATGTTAAGGTTGAAGTTTAATTTTAATTCTGAGTAATGTGTTTTTTCAAAGCAAAAAATGCAAAAAAGTGATGAAGGGCACATTGGTAAAAAACTAAAAGAGAAACATCACATACACAAATAAATAAGGAATAAGAGTGACATGCTCTTATAGCTATACGGATGTCATGACATATTTACGTGCACAAGTTCTAAGGATACCTGTGATATGCTATATATATTCAGCTTATGTGTCAAAAGTCTTTTTTCTTTTCTTAAACTCCATGCTCAATTAAATACTTGAGGAGTATGTCTTTTCAAAAAGAAAAAGAAAAAAGATTTTAGAAATTTGGTATAGCTATAAACTTATCCGGAAATCCAACAACTGTTTCAAGTAAGTTCGGTTCAATAGGCTTGGTCAGTTTCTAAAGTTCTTTTAACGTTCCTAGGTAGTGCTGCATATGGTTACTTCATATTTCTGAATATTTTTGGCTCCTTCAATTCTGGTCAATGTTGTTTCCCTCTGTATTGATGACACTTACTGTGTCGATCCACTTTTTGATTCACCTCCATTGTGCTCGGCTATTTTCAGTTAGTGTCTATGATGCTAACCTTTTGGTGCTCTGAATCCTGACAATGGGCTATGCCTTTGGTCCCACTTATCTTTCTAGGGTTGTAGCTTATTAGGTAACTGTTGATCATTTTGTAAGATCTTCTTCTAATCAAATTGGGTTCCCTTTGAGTCTTTCTCTATTAAGCCTGGTTGTGAGTTGTGACCTCCCTAATCGTTTCCAAGTTATATAGCTTAATTTTTTATGAATAAAAGTAATTTATTAATAATATCTTAGTACCAAGCTGCTACTAAGCGAGTACAAAAAGAAAGCTGGATAGAATCCTTAGTAGCTGCAAGGATTCCCAGAAAATCAGCTTCAATGCAAGAAAATGTAACTATTAACACAAACAATTATCTTTTAAACAAAAGAATGGAAAAAACCGTAGTTTAGTTATACTCATCAAATCATGTCAATCAAGCTAGAAAAATATTTTAAGGAATGTAATTCTATATTTTAAAGTAGTTCCCGTACATTTAAATATTATTTTCTTGTTAGTCCTAATCTCTGATGTTTAGTCATAACGATTTCTTAACCATTAACGTATCACTTTGTTTTATACTATTAAATAGTTATGAGCTCTTAATGACAGCCCTACGGTGAAGAGCCAAAGAAATGCATTCTTTAGCTCAACCTAGACTTAGTGAGATTTATGGCGTAAACGTGCTTAAACGGGCCTTTTAACAATATTGTCTGCAAGTGATCCTAATGATGGCAAAAAGAATAGAATTGTGGCACTAATTTTGCACTCCACGTTCTGCCAATACATCTTATTCTTTAGCACCTGTGGAGGGTTGAATACCTATCACTACGTTTTTAGGCAAGTCAGCTTTCTACTTAAAGTCTAGCAAAGATTTGGCCTAGATTGAAGTGCTGTAGTTGTATCAGACAAGAGCACATGTCCAGTTGGAGCCACTATAAAAAAAATGCATCTTTGGCAGATTATGGAATAGCTTTCTTCATCTTTCAGTATGCAATATGTTTCATTTGTTAGTTTTGTTCCAGCTACCCAACTTTGAATCTTTCTTGACTTGTCTACATTGATATTTTGTAGAGGAAGAAGAAAAGAAGAGGAAAATAGCTGAAGAAGAGGATACTGAAAATGGTGGAGATTAGAATAATTCAAAACATTGTGGTTTTGGATAAGTGCTTTATGAATATTATGTTTATTACATCTAGTCTTTTTGACTCTGAGACGTATGTAGAGAGTGTTGTGAAGATTATGAATACATGTTAAATGTCCAGAATACATTTGTTAAATACGAGAATCATCTGATCTTTTTGCTATATAAACTAGCCTCTCAACATTTGTAGATGCTGAGAATTGTATGCTTGGTCCCGTTGGGACACTTATTGTCCTTTTGGTTCCCCTCGAAGAAATAGCTTATGTACATACTTACTGGCTATACACCAACATGGTAGTATCATTCACGACTTCTCTTTTATTTTAGTTAACACTAGAGTTTCATCAACTCTTTTATTATTCAAATTCATGATATCCATAGGCTGGCTGAATCTTGAATTAGCCAAACTAATCATAAAATTCTTAAATAGGCAGATGAAGAAAACTGGAAACCATTTTTGGCTTCCATTCAAAAGGAAAACAAAAAGAATGGGGAGTCTGTCAGACAGCCATGGGACCATCCCAGGCCTGAAATCAGGTCTAGGAACGATCATCTACTGCAACCACAGCTCGAGGAGCCATGGATTTCCATTCAAAAGGAAAACAAAAAGAATGGGAAGTCTGTCAGACAGCCATGGGACCATCCCCGGCCTGAAATCAGGTCTAGGAACGATCATCTACTGCAACCACAGCTCGAGGAGCCATGGATGGCTGTTAATCACGCTCTGGTCACATGGCCATGCTTCATCAACCAGAATTGGAATCCTGTCTCCTTAGAAATCAAGGATACAGTGGTACGAGCCTATAGAACAGATCCTGTTCAAGTAAGGTCGTGACATATGCTACTGGTATGAAGCCTCATAAAGCCAGAGTTTTTGTGTTGCACTGCCGATGTGGGAACAATTTATTGGCCCCTGACACACCTTCGCTGACTACAGCAGCAATCTCTAAGGCTAAAGTGCAATAAAAGTAATAAAATTTATGTCAGATTTCAGTTTTTGATTGGTTATAGAAAAGATAATAATTATGCATTAATTTATTATTTTAACGTGTGGACAGTTAATTTCGTAAAAACCGTTCCAATTCCCAGTAGGAAAAACTCCATAGCAGTTGCCATGAACTCCATAATAAATTAGGAAATTAAATTTTAAAAAAAGTATATAAAAATTGGAAATTTCCTATTCCGAGTTATTAAAGGAAAACCAAAAGAAAAATAGGAAAACAATTCCCATTCCGAATTACTGAAGGAAACAAGAATTCTCTGCCTATAAATTCACTTGTAAAGCCTCATAGTTTCTCATTCAATTCAATCTTCAGTAGAGTCTGAAAATAATGGCTCCAATCGAAGTGACAGAAATTAATTCAGAGGAACACCACACAATGCTCTCAGAGTATATAAAATCAATAGCATTCAAGAGACAACAGATAACAAAAGTATTCCAAAAGGGCGATGAAGTTGAAGTGGCAAGTCAAGTATATGGCTTCATAGGTTCTTACTACGAAGCAACTATTCTTTATCCTATTGGCGCTTATCATTACAAAATCAAGTACAAAACTCTGTTGACTGATGATGAATCCGCTCCACTGGAAGAGATGGTCAGTGCAGCAGTGATCCGCCCTGTTCCCCCTCATCAACATCAAACAATGTCAGAAAACGGATTCCGTCTGTATGATATGGTTGATGTGTTTGCCAACGATGGATGGTGGTTTGGGTTTATCAGTGGGAGAATTGGAGAAGAGTACTATGTCTACTTCCCTACAACTGCAGATAACATTGCATACCCTCGTCATGTGTTGAGATATCATCAAGAATGGGCTAATGGCAAGTGGATATATCTTCCCAAAACAAGGAATTAGGAATATTATTATTTTTTTTACCTATTTTTATGTAAATTATGAATCTAAGTTTAGTTGCAAAATTGTTACATATGCTGATAAAGATTTTAATTTTCTAATGGCTGCAACCATTTGATTTTTCTTTCTTTCCTTTTCTTATGATGTAAGGGTTTTTTTTCCCCGGAATTGATACATTCCATACTTATAGGATCAAAACATATAGTTATAGTGTTTGCAGAACATCTAAATATATCATGTAAATCTAAACTGTACTAAAACTGAAAGTGTTGGTCCACATTCTGGACTTGCAAACAAAAAAGAAAGAGACTCTATCAGACAGCGATGAGACCATCTTAGGCCCGAGATCAGGTCTAAGAACGATGATCATCTGCACCACAAGCTCAAGGAGCCACCTTTTAATCGCGCTCTGGCATATCACACTAAACAAACTCCAATTCTCAACTTATTTTTCTAGTCTTTGCTTCTTTATAGGAAAATAATAATGATGTAGTACTGTCACTCGTCTCAAATTAATTGTCACTTTTGGAATTCAAAGCTAAAATTAATAAATATTTCTAACCATTCCCTAAATATAAAAAAGAATGCAAGTATTTAAGAACAAAAAAACAAAAGAAAACAGTAAACAGAATTCTGTGCCTATAAATTCAGTAGCATAGCCTCATACTTCCTCACTTTTTTCATTCAATTGAATCAATCAATCAATCTCCAGTAATGTCTGCAAAATGGCCTCAATCAATGTGACAGAAATGAATTCAGTGCCACTCCATCAATCAAGAATGGCGATGCTCTCAGAGTCAATCAAATCAATTGCATTCAAGAAACAACAGATAACGAAAGAATACGAAAAGGGTGATGAAGTTGAAGTGGCAAGTCAAGAATTGGGCTTTATAGGCTCTTACTACACAGCAACTATTATTTGTTCCACTGGCGATAATTATTACAGAATCAAGTACAAGACTCTGTTGACAGATGATGAGTCTGAGCCGCTAGAGGATGTTTTCTCTGCAACCGAGCTCCGCCCTGTTCCACCTCATCAACATGAAACAGTGTCAGAAAATGAATTCTGCCTATACGATATGGTTGAAGTCTTGAATATACCATCTTATATTTGTTTATATATAGCTAGAATCAGAAATTGGAAAAGAAATAAAAAAAAAAAGGGAATAATGAAATTGAGTGAATCAATCAGAGTTGGAAATCTTATGGAAAATAATTCTTGAAAGCTTGAGCATGTCAAAGACACCATTTTAAAACTCGATATAGATGTATGTCATAATTCAACAAATTCTTCTAATATAAAACTAAATCTCTTATCTTCCTAAAGAAAAAGAATATAAGTATATATAGGTCTGAAGAACTTAAATGATCACAATGGAGTTTCAAAGCTAAAAAATTGCTGCAGTTTGGAAAAAGGATTAATGGCTCAAGAAATTAGTTATTGTAGATGCTGAATATTGTATGCTTGGATCTGTTGAGATACATATCATGTCCTTTTGGTTCACCTCGATCAATTAAGACATATATTATGATTTATGTCCTCTTGGTTCACCATAAAGATGTAATCCGTAATCCCCTCCCCAATTATATACTAAGAGAGTATAACTAGCCCCTTAACATTCATAGATGCTCAAAATTGTATGCACCTCGAAGAAACAGCGTAGGAAAACATAAAAAAAAAGGGTGAGAGTCTGTCAGACAGCCACGGAACCATCCCAGGCCTGAAATCAGGTCTAAGAACGATCATCTACTGCAACCACTGCTCGAGGAGCCATGCATAGCTGTTAATCACGCTCTGGTCACATGGTCATGCTTCATCAACCAGACTTAGAATCCTGTCTCCTTAGAATTTAAGGATACAGTGGTACGAGCCTATAGAACAGATCCTGTTCAAGTAAGGTCGTGACATATGCTACTGGTATCAAGCCTCATAAAGCTAGAATTTTTGTATTGCACTGCCGATGTGGGAACAATTTATTGGCCCCTGACACACCTTCGCTGACTACAGCAGCAATCTCTAAGGCTAAAGTGCAATAAAATTTGTGTCAGATTTCAGTTTTTGATTCATTATAGAAAAAATAATAATTATTCACTAATTTATTTTAAGGTGTATGACAATTATTCCAATTTTGATAGAAATTGAGGTTTTTATACTGGATAAAAACAACACAAAATACAAAGAGAGATACAAGTATCTCGTATCTTGAAGAAAAATAGAAAAAAGAGGCAAGTATTTTAGTATCTCTTAAAACAATTTTTTCTCTTGTCTACTTATTACTATACCTCCTATTATATAATAGATAACTAAAACTACTTCATAACTATTTAGGATAAGAATAGGTAACTTCTAGTAACCATAAGGAATTTCCAAATAACTCCTAAAAATTGTAAGTAACGGCTCAATGCTCCATGGGTTAAACCTTCAGGATTTCAGAAGATGCAAACCATTATTCTTCTCCTATCTTTCTTCGCTTCTTCCTCTTTGAATAAGTGGATGAAATATTTTGTACTTTATAGTGAGAAACAAGAATCTGTGATTTTTTTACTTTGTTTTTAGCCTTGAATTGAGCTATATAGGGATGCATTTATTTTCTCTAGTAATAAATAAAACGCCCAAATTATTAGTAAATTTGAAAATTAATCAGTCAATAATGAGACAGCAACAAGAAACAAGAACGATCATCTACTGCAACCGCAGCTCGATGAGTAAATATTAGTAATATATTGGCATGTCACACAATTTCTCTAACTATACAATCTCCAATTCTAAACTCGTCCAATTAGTGCCACAAAACCAGTGAAAATTTTAGTAAACTATACCTTTAGAATTATTTTTTCTTTAATTAACTTGAAAAAATGAAACTAAAGTTATAATTATACTGGGGCAGAGGGAGTAATTTGTTTTAAGGTGAAGACCATCAATTTCGTAGAAGCCATCCTAATTCCCAGTAGCAAGAATTCCATGACGTTTTTTCGCGTTTGTAACTTATACGGTCACTTAACTATAACAAATTACGTAGCAAAAGTCATTAATGATTATAAGAATGAGAAAAATTAGCATATCATAAACCATAAAGGAAGGAAGTATTACAAAATCAAACTTGAGGAGATTATATAACTGTCTCTTTAGTTTTTTTTGTCATAGTAACCTTTGAGTAAAACTAGTTTAAGTTACGTTGAATGACTTTCGGTAAAACTAGTTCAAGTTACGTTGAACGATTTTTTTTTTGGTAAAACTAGTTTAAGTTAAGTTAAACGACTTTTTGGTAAAACTAGTTTAAGTTATGTTGAACGAATTTTTGGTAAAAGTAGTTTAAGTTACGTTGAACGATTTTTTGGTGAAACTAGTAATATGAATGATTATTTGGTAAAACTAGTATAAGTTGAATGACTTTTTTTTGGTAAAACTAGTATAAGTTGAACGACTTTTTTGGTAAAACTAATATAAGTTATGTTGAAAGGCTTTTTGGTAAAACTAGTTTAACTTGAACAATTTTTTGGTGAAACTAGTAAGTTGAAAGATTTTTTGATAAGCCTAGTTTAAGTTGCAAGATAATTTGGTGAAACTAGTAAGTTGAAAGATTTTTTTATAAGCCTAGTTTAAGTTGCAAGATAATTTGGTGAAACATAGTAAGTTGAACGAGTTTATGATAAAATCAACTTAAGTTGAACGATTTTTTTGATAAAATAGTAAGTTGAACGAGTTTTTGATAAAACCAACTTAAGTTGAACGATTTTTTTGATAAAATAGTAAGTTGACCGATTTTTTGATAAAATCAATTTAAGTTGAACGATTTTTTGATAAAATCAATTTAAGTTGAACGATTTTTTTGATAAAATAGTAAGTTGACCGATTTTTTGATAAAACCAGTTTAAGTTTGAACGATTTTTTTTATAAAATAGTAAGTTGACCGACTTTTTGATAAAATCAATTTAAGTTGAACGATTTTTTTTGATAAAATAGTAAGTTGACCGATTTTTTGATAAAACCAGTTTTAAGTTTGAACGATTTTTTTTTATAAAATAGTAAGTTGACCAATATTTTGATAAAACCAGTTAAAGTTGAATGATTTTTCTGATAAAATAGTAAGTTGACCGATTTTTTGATAAAAACAAGTAAGTTGAACGAATTTTTGATAAAACTAGAAAGTTTAACGATATTTTGGTAAACCTTGTAAGTTGAATGTTTTTTAATTTGGTAGAACTAATTTAAGTTGAATGACTTTTTTTCTAAAACTCGTAAGTTGAACGTTTTTTAATTTGGTAAAACTAATCTAAATTGAATGACTTTTTGCTAAACTCGTAAGTTGAACGATATTTTGGTAAAACTAAAAAGTCTAAACAATCATAAATGGAAAACAAAAGAAAATAGGAAAATAATCCCCATTTATCACCAAAGGTAACATAATTCTCCTATAAATTGACTTGCAAAGCCTCACTTTTCATTCAATTGAATCAATCTTCACTACTACTCTCAAAATGGCCCTAACCAATTCATGGCAACGCCACCAATCAAAAATGGAAAAACTCATAAACGAAATAGATTTGATAGTAATGGAGACACAACAAATAACAAAACAATTCCAAAAGGGCGAAGAAGTTGAAGTGGCCGGTCACACACTAGGCTTAATAGGTTCTTACTACGAAGCAACTATTGTTTCTATCGAGGACGCTAATCATTACAGAGTCAAGTACAAAACTATGTTGACTGATGATCAGTCTGCACCTCTAGAAGAGCTTGTCCCTATAGGCCATGTCCGCCCTGTTCCACCTCATCAACCTGAAACAATGTTAGAAAACAGATTTCGTCAATACGATAAGGTTGATGTGTTTTCCAATGATGGATGGTGGTTTGGATTTATTAGTGGGATAATTGAAGAAAATTACTATGTCCATTTCCCTACAACTGGACAGGAAGTTGCATATCCTTATCATGCGTTGAGATTCCATCAAGAATGGTCTAATGACGAGTGGGAAACCTGAATGACAAGGAAGGATTTTCGATTTATGTTGATCTTGATTTATGAAATTCTTGATTAATTTACCGTACTAAGATAGGAATTCGATTTAAGTTTAGTTGCATATTGTAATATTGCTGATTAAGACTTTTCATATGCTAAACATATATTTTCTAGCCTTAAATTGTGGTATTTTATGTTATCAAATTCTTCACATTTTTGCTTTTCTACGATAGCGCGAATTCAAACATAAACGTACACAAACTCATGTTATTTTAAGAATATAAGCGTAAAATTACTAGTCACTCCAAAAAATATTGTACGCCGACGCAAATGATATGAAACAAGATAATCTAAGATAAATATTTTTCATTCATAAGTGAGAAAAATGAAAAATTATATTCATATTTCATTATGAAAAATAAATTTGTTTAAATATTGCTTGTACTTATATTATATGAGTACGAAACACCACAATGTACCTAATATTCAATTACCTTACGAAATATGTATATCATTTATTATTAGTATATATTTTATATCAAATAAATCATCATATCATATTTCATCATCATATCATATCATATATTATTATACGCCTTACCCATCGGTGACCCCTTGAACTTGGCAAGAAATTTCACTTAGACATCTCAACTGGGTGATGTTCATTTCAAACCCCTCATGTAGGATCTCGTTGTGTCATTTTGACACTATTTTAACAATCATCCAAAAATACAAATTGTGTGTAATACACTTGTCGATGACGTGTCAAAGTGACGAATTAAACAAAGACACATGTCATATATGTAAAAAAAATAATTCTAAACTAATGAGTTTTAAATATAAAGAAAAAGAATCACTCATCTTGATGACATGTGACATTTAAAACTCAAATAATATTTTTTTTAAAAAAGAAACTCACACTTGTCTTCTACATCCACACCAACCTAGGTGTCTTCTCCACCCCACACATCCAGGGGCGTACCCACATGGGGCTTTCCGGTGCTCGAGCACCCATTAAGCTCGTATCGAACTATGTATATTTATACCAAAATTAAGATAATATCGTATAAAATAAAAGTCGAGCACCCAGTAAACAAATGTATTAGTTGGCATGGTGGTTGGAAATGAGTTTTCAAGGTCTTATATTTCTCATAAATGTCCAGGTTCAAATCCCTGTAATTACATTCTTTTTATTTTAAAATTAACTCTTTTCTTTTTACCTTCTCTTTTTTCTCCTTTCACGAATTGTCCTATTTCTAATCTTTCTATAACAAAATTCTTTTTTCAAGTTTTTTTTTTTTTTGATTTTTTGGGCTATCTTATATAAATATAATTATTTTTCTTTTGACAAGTATTAAATTTATACATTTATATTTATGATCGATAGCTTAAAAAGTAACATCGATCTTAAAATCTTGAATCGTTTACTTCTCATGTCTATTATGTAACTTAATCTCCAAAAAAATATAAACAGTCATGATCTTCCATTACTATTAACTTTTTCTTCTCATCAGTCTAATTAGGAAAAATAAAAGGGAAGGAAAAAATGTGTTCTAGCACCTTTATTTCAGTTTTCCAATTTAAAAGCGAAAGAGTCTTCCTTCCGTTGATTTGCCTTTTTGGTAACTACAATTATATGTGAAAGTATATTGTTTCTCCTCCTTTTTTTTTTGAACCAATCCAAATATTTCGATTGTCTATTGCATTGAAAAAATAACACCTATGTTAACGAATTTTAGCTCGCAGTTACGCTCTTTGGTTGATATAAGTTGAAAATAGTGAGCACTCATATTTGTAAATTTCTGGATCCGCCACTGCACACATCCCAACCCCAATCGCTCCTCCACCTCTATTAGAGCGTCCATCCTCTTTACTCCACCCACCCCAACTTCAACCTGTTTTCACTCTATCGTCTTTTCAAGAAAGGCTTTCAAAAGAATTTAATTATATTGAAAAAATTAGTTTATTAAAGCACACTTTTCCTCTTCTTTACTAAAAAATCAATTATAACTAATAATGGAAGAATTTTTTGTTGGATCTAAAGAAACAAAATGGCAAGAAGATAATGGTTGTGGTGAACTTTAGATTTGAAAAATTAAAAATTATTTCGATTTTAATAAGATTAATGTGATGTTGCAGTAGCGTGGATTGATGGTGTGTGGTGGATGAGATAATCACAAAGATTGAGGGAAGAAGATGAACAGTGTTACAAAAAAAAATTGGCATGAAAATAAGCTCCTCACGCGCTGACTTTGAGTGTATTACACTCACCATGTCATGCATGTCAGCGAAAAGTGTCAAAATGACACAACGAGATCCTACGTGAGGGGTTTAAAATGAACATAGCCCAGTTGAGGTGTCTAAGTGAAATTTCGTGCCAAGTTTAAGGGGTCACTGATGGGTTAGACCATTATTATAAGTGAAAAGATTCTAACTTAAAAGTTAAATTACCATTTTGCCCTTATTTTATTTATAGACTAATTTCTAGACACAATGGTTATCATCTAATAATTTAAATACTAAGTAATAATTATATTATATTATACTAAATACTAAAAATAAGAAGGTGTAAAGTCAAACTTTGAAAGATAAAAATATTTTATATAAAATTGTTAGAACTTTTTTTTAAAAAAAAAACAAAAAATCTCTATTCTTTCTCTATAATTAGTGTGTTTAACTGGATTGAATTTGTTATCCTTTTTCTATAATTAGTATAATTAAATGTATTAAATTATTAGTAAGAATAATCGCCCTTTCCTCTCCCCCACTATTGATTTTTGAGATGCCATATGAAACCAATACGGAAGTGACGTTGTCTAATCCAAATAATTCTGGAAAACTCTCCCTTTCTTTACTAAAATCCTTTGTATATTATTACAAGTTAAAGGGGAATCTTAGTTGATTCAAGAAAAAGCATCTTTGGCAGATTATGGAAAAGTTTTCTTGAAAATCTAACCTGGAATGCTTTGAATCTTATCTTGATCTTTTACCTAGGTTTGAAGGTGTATTAATTTTTTTTCTTTTTTTAATGAATAAGATTGAAGTATATTATTTTATTGATTTTGAGGCAATATGTTTCATGTGTTAGTTTTGTTTCAGCTACCCAACTTTGAATCTTTCTTGACTTGTCTACTTGTAGAGGAAAATAGCTGAAGAAGAGGATACTGAAAATGGTGGAGATTAGATACTGAGTATTAAGCTTATTACAACATGGTAGTATCATTCACGACTTCTCTTTTATGTTAGTTAAGACTAAGTTTTCAATAACTCTTTTACGATTCAAATTGACGATATCCATAGGCTGGGTGAATATTGAATTAGCCAAAATAAAGTCAAGAAAATCATTCTGTTCTTCGTTTGATACATTAGAAAGTTTGTAAGACAGCTGTGAGACATCTTAGACTTGCAACAGACCCAAAGTTCTGAAACTTCCTAAATAGGCAGATGAAGAAAACTGGAAACCATTTTTGGCTTCCGAAAGGAAAACAAAAAAAAATGGAGAGTCTGTCAGACAGCCATGGGACCATCCCATGGCCTGAAATCAGGTCTAGGAACGATCATCTACTTCAACCACAGCTCGAGGAGCCATGGATGGCTGTTAATCACGCTCTGGTCACATGGCCATGCTTCATCAGCCAGACTTGGAATCCTGTCTCCTTAGAATTTAAGAATACAGTGGTACGAGCCTATAGAACAGATCCTGTTCAAGTAAGGTCGTGACATATGCTACTGGTATCAAGCCTCATAAAGCCAGAGTTTTTGTGTTGCACTGCCGATGTGGGAACAATTTATTGGCCCCTGACACACCTTCGCTGACTATTATGCAAATCTCTAAGGCTCAAATGCAATAAAATTTGTGTCAGGTTACATTTTTTTATTCATTATAGAAAAAATAATTATTATTCACTAATTTATTTTAATGTGTAAATAATTATAATCGTAGAAATTATTCCAATTCTCATAGAAACCGAGGTATTATATCGGATAAAAATAACAGAAAATATAAAGTGAGACACAAGTATCTTGTATCTCGAAGAACAATAGAAAAAAAAGATAAGTATCTCGTATCTCTTAAAACTATCTTAGGCCCGAGATCAGGTCTAAGAACGATGATCATCTGCACCACAAGCTCAAGGAGCCACCTTTTAATCTCGCTCTGGCATATCACACTAAACAAACTCCAATTCTCAACCTATTTTTCTAGTCTTTGCTTCTTTATAGGAAAATAATAATGATGTAGTACTGTCACTCGTCTCAAATTAATTGTCACTTTTGGAATTCAAAGCTAAAATTAATAAATATTTCTAACCATTCCCTAAATATAAAAAGGAATGCAAGTATTTAAGAACAAAAAAAACAAAAGAAAACAGTAAACAGAATTCTGTGCCTATAAATTCAGTAGCAAAGCCTCATAGTTCCTCACTTTTTTCATTCAATTGAATCAATCAATCAATCTCCAATAAAGTCTGCAAAATGGCCTCAATCAATGTGACAGAAATGAATTCAGTGCCACTCCATCAATCAAGAATGGTGATGCTCTCAGAGTCAATCAAGTCAATTGCATTCAAGAAACAACAGATAACCAAAGAATACGAAAAGGGTGATGAAGTTGAAGTGGCAAGTCAAGAATTGGGCTTCATAGGCTCTTACTACACAGCAACTATTATTTGTTCCACTGGCGATAATTATTACAGAATCAAGTACAAGACTCTGTTGACAGATGATGAGTCTGAGCCGCTAGAGGATGTTTTCTCTGCAACCGAGCTCCGCCCTGTTCCACCTCATCAACATGAAACAGTGTCAGAAAATGAATTCCGCCTATACGATATGGTTGATGTATTTGCCAACGATGGATGGTGGTTCGGATTTATCAGTGCGAAAGTTGGAGATGAGTATTATGTCTACTTCCCTACAACTGCAGATAACATTGCATATCCTCCTCACGTGTTGAGATTTCATCAAGAATGGTCTAATGGCAAGTGGATATTTCTGCCATGACAATGAAAGACTTTCGACTTGCACTGATCTTGATTTCAAGAAATTCTTGATTTACTGTAATTTGATATGAATGTGACTTAGCTTATTGATCAGTCTCTTTATCCCAATTCATCAAGTTTAGTCGCAAATTGTTATATTGATGATTAAGATTTCGATATGCTGTAATCTGTATAGTGAGAAACGAGAATATATGAATTTGTTAACCTGTTTTTGAGTTGAATTGTGCTGTATAATAAGATGCATTACTTTTCCGTCATAATAAATAAATCGGTGATACGCCCAAATTCAGGTTGATGTCTACAGAGTTTTGGATATTCTTGAATACACTCTAATGTGAAGTCTTGAATGTACCGTCTATGTTTTTTTTTATATATAGCTACAATCAGGAACTGGAAAAGAAATAAGAAAAAGGGAAGAACGAAATTGAATGAATCAATCAAAGTTGGAAATCTTATGGAAAATAATTCATCACAGAGCTTGTAGAGAATTCTTGAAAGCTTGAGACATGTCAAAGACATCATAATTCAACAAATTCTTCTAATATAAAACTAAATCTCTTATCTTCCCATAAAAAAAGAATATAAGTATACATAGGTCTGCACCATTTCTCTTTTGTTTTAATTAAGACTAATTTTCATTAACTCTTTTAGGCTTCAAATTGACGACATCCATTGGCTGAAAACGTTGAATTGGCAAAAATAAAGTCGAGAACAAAAAGAATGGGGAGTCTATCAGACAGCCACGGGACTATCCCAGGCCTGAAATCAGGTCAAGGAGCAACGCTCTGGTCAAATGGCCATTCTTCATCAACATCCTGCCTCCTTAGAATTTAAGGATACAGTGATACGAGCCTATAGAACAGATCCTGTTCAAGTAAGGTCGTGTCATGTGGTATTGGTATGAAGCCTCATAAACCTAGAGCTTTTGTGTTGCACTACCGATGTGGGATCTAGAATTACAGAAGGAAACAAGAATTCTCTGCCTATAAATTCACTTGCAAAGCTTCATAGTTTCTGATTCAATTCGATCTTCAATAATGGCCCCAATCAAAGTGAGAGTAATTAATTCAGAGGAACGCCACACAATGCTCTCAGAGTTTATAAAATCAATAGCATTTTCATTCAATTGAATCAATGAAAAGGCTGTAATCTGTATAGTGAGAAACGAGAATATATGAATTTGTTACTCTGTTTTTGAGTTGAATTGTGCTATATAATAAGATGCATTACTTTTCGGTTATAATAAACGTTACATAGTTTCACTAGAAAATGAATAAGGTATTGCTATTAAGTATTAATACCTTTGCCATCTTCATATGTTCCAATTCTGCACCTGAATCAGACCCGATTCTTGACATAAACGGAAAAATCCTCCGAACACACACTACGTATTTTGTAGTCCTAGTAAATCACATTCTTTAGAAACAACTGTCAATGAGTAATGTGAACTTGGTGTAGTTCAAGAAATATACTATGTGAACGGAAGTTCCGTGGCATTATTCTCAATGAACCCAAAGAAAGGTGTAAATACGCGTGTCTACGGATTTAAACATCACGATTTATATGAAAAATGAACAGAGACTTTTGGCACTCAGCAGTGTCCATCTTGTGTTCTATTTTAAAAAGGAATTCACTTCTTAACATCGAAAAAATAATTAATCGTAATAATAATGATTAGTATAAGGCAATAAGTTGTTCTATAAAAGAACAATAATGTAATAACGCGTACCTACACTATGTTTTTATTATTGAATAACCATATAACTTACTAACTCCATTTTTCTTGTTTCCATATTTCAAGTCCCTAACAAATTAGGAAGTAAACAAATAGGTAACTGAAAACCTAATTTCAATTCCTATAAATTGACTTGCAAAGCCTCATAGTTCTCACTTTTCATTCAATAGAAACAATCTCCATTACTACTCTCAAAAATGGCCAGAATCGAAGTGACAGAAAGAAATTCAGAGGAACGTCGCGAATCAAGAACGGAAATGCTCTTAGGGTTTATAAAATCAATAGCATTTAAGAGACAACAGATAACAAAAGTATTCCAAAAGGGGGATGAAGTTGAAGTGGCAAGTCAAGCATATGGCTTTGTAGGTTCTTACTACGAAGCAACTATTGTTTCTTCAGTTGGCGCTTATCATTACAAAATCAAGTACAAGAATCTGTTGACTGATGATGAATCTGCACCACTGGAAGAGATGTTCAGTTCAGCCGCGATCCGCCCTGTTCCACCTCATCAAGATGAAACAATGTCAGAAAACGGATTCCGTCTTTTTGATATGGTTGATGTGTTTGCCAACGATGGATGGTGGTTTGGATTTATCAGTGGGAAAATTGGAGATGAGTACTATGTCTACTTTCCTACAACTGCAGATAACATTGCATACCCTCGTCATGTGCTGAGATTTCATCAAGAATGGTCGAATGGCAAATGGATATATCTTCCCAAAACAAGGAATTAGGATTTTTTTTTTTTTTTACCTATTGTTATGTAAATTATGAATCTAAGTTTCGTTGCAAAGTTGTTACATATGCTGATAAAGATTTTAATTTTCTAATGGCTGCAACCATTTGATTTTTCTTTCTTTCCTTTTCTTATGATGTAAGGTTTTTTTTGTGAGGTTGTGGAGCATGATTAATATTTGATGTACTGTCATATATATTGATGTACTGTCATATATAATTTTTTTTTGGATGCCCATTTTTTAGGCTGTACTATTTATTCTCCATTTATTCTCTGTAACAAAAATACTCTGATTTATTAATATATATATACCGCACCGCCGTGGAAGTTTACTCACGGGGTTTTACCACGACACGAAATTCTCTCTCCACAAAATTTTCTCTCTATTTTCTCTCTAGATCTCTCATCTTCTTCAACAAAAGGTTCTTGTGTTGAGATCTAGATCCTAACAACTGGTATCAGAGCAAGGTTGATTCAACACGATCACTGATGATGGATAGTTCGAAGCTTGGAATCGAGAAGTTTGATGGATCCGATTTCAGTTTCTGGAAGATGCAGATCGAAGATTATCTGTACTAGAAAGGTCTTCACGAACCGTTGACCGGGGTCATGCCGGAATCCATGACGGAGGAGAAGTGGAAGCTCAAGGATCGCCAAGCTTTTGGGTTGATCCGGTTGACTTTGTCGAGAAACGTGGCGTTCAACATCGTGAAGGAGAAAACCACGTCCGGTCTGATGAAGGCACTGTCAAACATGTATGAAAAACCATCGGCGATGAACAAGGTATATTTGATGCGTAGATTGTTCAATTTACAGATGTCTGAGAATGGATCTGTTTCTGATCATATAAATGAGTTTAATATAATTGTGAGTCAACTCAATTCTGTGGATATTAATTTCGAAGATGAAATTAAGGCGTTGATTTTGATGTCATCTCTGCCCGAGTCTTGGGATACTGTTGTTGCTGCGATTAGCAGTTCCCGTGGATCTGAGAAACTGAAGTTTGATGAAATCCGTGATGTTGTTCTTAGCGAAAGTATTCGCAAACGAGAAGTGGGAGATTCATCCGGCAGTGCTCTCAGCGTTGACCGAAGGGGGAGAAGTAAGACGAAAGGCCAAAATCAACATGGTCGATCTAAATCAAAGAATCGAGGAAAATCCCCAAACAGATCTAACGTGACTTGTTGGAACTGTGGAGAAAAAGGGCACTTTCGGACGAACTGTACAAAGCCAAAGAAGAAACAGAATCAGAAATTTGGAGATGACAATGATTCTGTAAATTCAGCAGAGGACATTCGGGATGCTCTAATCCTTAGTGTGAACAGCCCGGTTGAATCGTGGATTTTGGATTCTGGTGCATCCTTTCATTCGTCTCCAAGCAAGGAGTTGTTCCAAAATTTCAAATCTGGAAATTTTGGAAAGGTATATCTTGCTGACAATAAAGCCTTAGAGATTGAAGGAAAGGGGAATGTTTGCATAAAGACCACCTCGGGAAACCAGTGGACATTGGAGGATGTCAGATATATTCCTGGCCTCAAGAAAAATCTGATCTCTGTTGGTCAGTTAGATAGCACGGGATATGCAGCAGAGTTTGGGAAAGGTTCGTGGAAGATTGTGAAAGGTGCTATGGTAGTAGCTCGTGGCACCAAATCTGGAACCTTGTACACCACTGAAGGGTGTATTAACATGGCCGTTGTTGCTGAAGGTGCTTCCGGTTCATGTCTGTGGCACAACAGACTTGGACACATGAGTGCAAAAGGAATGAAGATGCTGGTTGCAAAAGGAGCATTAGAGGGTCTGAAGTCTGTTGATATGGGTCTTTGCGAGAGCTGTGTTATGGGCAAACAGAAAAGAGTAAGCTTCACAAAGATTCCTAGAGAGCCAAAGAAAGTGCGGTTGGAAATGGTCCATACAGATGTTTGGGGACCATCTCCAGTATCATCACTTGGAGGATCCAGATTCTATGCTACCTTCATTGATGACTACAGCAGGAAGGTATGGGTTTACTTCTTGAAGCATAAGTCAGATGTGTTTGCAACCTTCAAGAAGTGGAAAGCTGAAGTTGAGAATCAGACTGGTTTGAAAGTCAAATGCCTAAGGTCTGATAATGGAGGAGAGTATGACAAATCAGAGTTCAAGGCATTCTGTGCAGCTGAGGGAATCAAATTGATGAGAACAGTTCCTGGTAAGGCAAGGCAGAATGGAATTGCTGAGAGGATGAACAGAACATTGAATGAGCGTGCGAGGAGTATGAGGATACACTGTGGGCTGCCCAAAACATTTTGGGCGGATGCTGTGAGCACAGCTGCATACTTGATCAACAGGGGACCATCAGTTCCTTTAGGGTTAAAGATTCCAGAGGAGGTGTGGACAGGAAAAGAACTCAAGTACTCACACTTGAGGACTTTTGGTTGCACTGCTTATGTTCATGTTGATCCAGAAAAGAGAGACAAGCTTGATGCCAAGGCTGTGAAGTGTTACTTCATAGGCTATGGTTCTGATTTGTTTGGTTACAGGTTTTGGGATGAGAAGAACAGAAAGATCCTGAGACATTGTGACGTGACGTTTGATGAGTCTGTCCTGTACAAGGACAGAGAGCAGAAGGTTCTTGAGATTACAAAGCAAGTGGGAGTTGAGGTTGAGTTGGAGAAGAGTAACCCCAAAGATGTCGAAGCAGATACTCAACCAACTCTTACTGAAGAATCTGAAGTGGAGCATGCTACACCTGAGCAGGTGTTAAGGAGATCATCCAGAACCATCAGGGCACCAGATAGGTATTCACCTTCATTACACTATCTATTGCTGACTGATGAGGGGGAACCAGAGTCTTTTGATGAGGCCCTACAAGTGAAGGATTCGATCAAGTGGGAGCAAGCCATGGATGATGAGATGAGGTCACTTGAGAAGAACGACACATGGGCGTTGACTGAGTTACCTGCAGGGAAGAGAGCTTTGCTGAACAAGTGGGTGTTCAGAATCAAGACTGAACCAGATGGCAAAAGAAGGTTCAAGGCTCGTCTAGTGGTTAAAGGATATTCACAAAGGAAAGGTATTGATTATGCTGAAATATTCTCTCCTGTTGTGAAGTTAACCTCTATTCGAATTCTGGTAAGTATTGTTGCATCAGAGAATTTGCATCTAGAGCAAATGGATGTAAAAACAGCGTTTTTACATGGAGATCTGGACAAAGAGATCTATATGCAGCAACCGGAAGGATTTGTGGTTCCAGGCAAGGAACACATGGTGTGCAAGCTCACCAGGAGCTTGTATGGACTAAAGCAAGCACCAAGGCAGTGGTACAAGAAGTTTGACTCCTTCATGACCAAGAGTGGATTCTGCAAAGCTGAAAAGGATCCGTGTTGTTACTTCAAGAAATACACTGATTCATATGTCTTTCTACTCTTGTATGTGGATGATATGTTGATTGCAGGATCTAGTATGATGGAGATTAACAATCTGAAGACAAGGTTGTCTGCAGCGTTTGAGATGAAAGATTTGGGTCCAGCGAAGCAGATTCAGGGAATGAGGATTTCTCGGGATAGATCTGCTTGCACTTTAAATCTATCTCAGGAGCTGTACATTGAGAAGGTGTTGAGCAGATTCAGGGTTAATGATGCTAAACCCAGGACTACTCCATTGGCAAATCACTCTAAATTGTCAAAGGAGCAGTCACCCAAGACAGCCGAGGAGCGTGAGCATATGGCACTTGTTCCATATGCTTCAGCAGTTGGGAGTTTGATGTATGCTATGGTCTGCACAAGACCTGACATAGCACATGCAGTGGGAGTTGTTAGCAGGTACATGGCAAACCCGGGGAAAGAGCATTGGGAAGCCGTGAAGTGGCTTCTGAGATATATGAGAGGTACATCCAGTACTTCACTCTGTTTTGGCAAAGGCAAGGTGAATCTACAGGGTTTTGTAGATGCTGATCTTGGTGGAGATGTTGACTCGAGCAAGAGTACATCCGGGTACATTTACACCATAGGTGGAACAGCAGTGAGCTGGATGTCCAGACTTCAAAAGTGTGTTTCTCTTTCATCTACTGAAGCTGAGTATGTGGCAATAGCTGAAACTGGGAAAGAGATGATATGGCTGATAGATTATCTGGAGGAATTGGGCAAGAAGCAGAGCGAGAAGATTCTTTACTCAGATAGCCAGAGTGCCATACAGTTGGTGAAAAATCCAGTCTATCATTCGAAGACAAAGCACATCAGAAGGCGGTACCATTTCACTCGCAGAGCAGTAGAGGATGGTGATATGTGTTTGGAGAAGATAGAGGGTGCAAAGAACCCGGCAGACATGTTGACGAAATGTGTTGATGTTGGGAAACTGGGGTTATGCAAAACCTCGGTTGGTCTTCTTTAGTTGTTGCTACAGATGTTGCGGTGCGGTAAAGATGTTCATGATGAAGAATTTTTTTTTTTTGAGAATGTAACTTTTTTTTTTGGATGACTGCATCAGTCTCCAAGTGGGAGAATTGTTAGGTTGTGGAGCCTGATTAATATTTGATGTACTGTCATATATATTGATGTACTGTCATATATAAAAAAAAATTTGGATGCCCATTTTTTAGGCTGTACTATTTATTCTCCATTTATTCTCTGTAACAAAAATATTCTGATTTATTAATATATATATACCGCACCGCCGTAGAAGTTTACTCACGGGGTTTTACCACGACACGAAATTCTCTCTCCACAAAATTCTCTCTCTATTTTCTCTCTAGATCTCTCATCTTCTTCAGCAAAAGGTTCTTGTGTTGAGATCTAGATCCTAACATTTTTTTCCCGGAATTGACACATTCCATACTTATAGGATCAAAACATATAGTTATACTGTTCGCAGAACATCTAAATATATCATGTAAATCTAAACTGTACTTAAACTGAAAGTGTTGGTCCACATTCTGGATTTGCAAACGAAAAAGAAAGTGAGTCTATCAGACAGCGATGAGACCATCTTAGGCCCGAGATCAGGTCTAAGAACGATGATCATCTGCACCACAAGCTCAAGGAGCCACCTTTTAATCTCGCTCTGGCATATCACACTAAACAAACTCCAATTCTCAACCTATTTTTCTAGTCTTTGCTTCTTTATAGGAAAATAATGATGATGTAGTACTGTCACTCGTCTCAAATTAATTGTCACTTTTGGAATTCAAAGCTAAAATTAATAAATATTTCTAACCATTCCCTAAATATAAAAAAGAATGTAAGTATTTAAGAACAAAAAAAAACAAAAAAAAACAGTAAACAGAATTCTGTGCCTATAAATTCAGTAGCAAAGCATCATAGTTCCTCACTTTTTTCATTGTAAATTCTGCAAAATGGCCTCAATCAATGTGACAGAAATGAACTCAGTGCCACTCCATCAATCAAGAATGGCGATGCTCTCAGAGTCAATCAAATCAATTGCATTCAAGAAACAACAGATAACGAAAGAATACGAAAACGGTGATGAAGTTGAAGTGGCAAGTCAAGAATTGGGCTCCATAGGCTCTTACTACAGAGCAACTATTATTTGTTCCACTGGCAATGATTACTACAGAATCAAGTACAAGACTCTGTTGACAGATGATGAATCTGAACCGCTAGAGGATGTTTTCTCTGCAACCGAGATCCGCCCTGTTCCACCTCATCAACATGAAACAGTGTCAGAACATGGATTCCGCCTATACGATATGGTTGATGTATTTGCCAACGATAGATGGTGGTTCGGATTTATCAGTGCGAAAGTTGGAGATGAGTATTATGTCTACTTCCCTACAACTGCAGATAACATTGCATATCCTCCTCACGTGTTGAGATTTCATCAAGAATGGTCTAATGGCAAGTGGATATTTCTTCCAAGACAATGAAAGATTTTTTACTTGCACTGATCTTGATTTCAAGAAAATCTTGATTTACTGTAATTTGATATGAATGTGACTTAGCTTATTGATCAGTCTTTTTATTCCAATTCATCAAGTTTAGTCGCAAATTGTTATATTGATGATTATGATTTTGATATGTTGTATAGTGAGAAACGAGAATATATGAATTTGTTACTCTGTTTTAGAGTTGAATTGTGCTGTATAATAAGATGCATTACTTTTCAGTCATAATAAATAAATCGGTGATACGCCCAAATTCAGGTTTATATCTACAGAATTGAAGATATTCTTGAATACAGTCTAATGTGAAGTCTTGAATATACCATCTTAGATTTGTTTATATATAGCTACAATCAGAAATTGGAAAAGAAATAAAAAAAAATGGAAATAATGAAATTGAGTGAATCAATCAGAGTTGGAAATCTTATGGAAAATAATTCTTGAAAGCTTGAGCATGTCAAAGACACCATTTTAAAACTCGATATAGAGAATTGTATGCTTGGACCCGTTGGGACACTTATTGTCCTTTTGGTTCCCCTCGAAGAAATAGCTTATGTACATACTAGCTAAATACTTACTGGCTATACACCAACATGGTAGTATCATTCACCACTTCTCTAGTTCTCTTTTATGTTAGTTAAGACTAAAGTTTCATCAACTCTTTTATTATTCAAATTCATGATATCCATAGGCTGGCTGAATCTTGAATTAGCCAAACTAATCATAAAATTCTTAAATAGGCAGATGAAGAAAACTGGAAACCATTTTTGGCTTCCATTCAAAAGGAAAACAAAAAGAATGGGGAGTCTGTCAGACAACCATGGGACCATCCCAGGCCTGAAATCAGGTCTAGGAACGATCATCTGCTGCAACCACAGCTCGAAGAGCCATGGATGGCTTCCATTCAAAAGGAAAACAAAACAAAAGGAATGGGGAGTCTGTCAGACAGCCATGGGATCATCCCAAGCCTGAAAATCAGATCTAGGAATGATCATCTGCTGCAACCACAGCTCGAAGAGCCATGGATGGCTTCCGTTCAAAAGGAAAATAAAAACAAAAGGAATGGGGAGTCTGTCAGACAGCCATGGGATCATCCCAAGCCTGAAAATCAGATCTAGGAATGATCTTCTATTGCAACCACAGCTCGAGGAGCCATGGATGACTTCCGTTCAAAAGAAAGGGGAAAACAAAAAGAAAGGGGAGTCTGTCAGACAGCGATGGGACCATCCCAGGCCTGAAATTAGGTCTAGGAACGATCATCTACTGCAACCACAGCTCAAGGAGCCATGGATGGCTCGAGGAGCCATGGATGACTTCCGTTCAAAAGAAAGGGGAAAACAAAAAGAAAGGGGAGTCTGTCAGACAGCGATGGGACCATCCCAGGCCTGAAATTAGGTCTAGGAACGATCATCTACTGCAACCACAGCTCAAGGAGCCATGGATGGCTGTTAATCACGCTCTGGTCACATGGCCATATGCTTCATCAACCAGACTTGGAATCCTGTCTCCTTAGAAATTAGGAATACAGTGGCACGAGCCTATAGAACAGATCCTGTTCAAGTAAGGTCGTGACATATGTTACTGCTATGAAGCCTCATAAAGCTAGAGTTTTTGTGCTGCACTGCCGATGTGGGAACAATTTATTGGCCCCTGACACAGCTTCGCTGACTACAGCAGCAATCTCTAAGGCTAAAGTGCAATAAAATTTGTGTCAGATTTCAGTTTTTGATTCATTATAGAAAAAATAATAATTATTCACTAATTTATTTTAAGGTGTATGACAATTATTTTCATAGAAATTATTCCAATTTTGATAGAAATCGAGGTTTTTATACTGGATAAAAACAACACAAAATACAAAGAGAGATACAAATATCTCGTATCTTGAAGAAAAATAGAAAAAAAGAGGCAAGTATCTAGTATCTCTTAAAATAATTTTTTTTCTTGTCTACTTATTACTATATCTCCTATTATATAATAGATAACTAAAACTACTTCTAGTAACCATAAGGAATTTCCAAATAACTCCTAAAAATTGTAAGTAACGGCTCAACGCTCCATGGGTTAAACCTTCAGGATTTCAGAAGATGCAAACCATTATTCTTCTCCTATCTTTCTTCGCTTCTTCCTCTTTGAATAAGTGGATGAAATATTTTGTACTTTATAGTGAGAAACAAGAATCTGTGATTTTTTTACTTTGTTTTTAGCCTTGAATTGAGCTATATAGGGATGCATTTATTTTCTCTAGTAATAAATAAAACGCCCAAATTATTAGTAAATTTGAAAATTAATCAGTCAATAATGAGACAGCAACAAGAAACAAGAACGATCATCTACTGCAACCGCAGCTCGAGGAGTAAATATTAGTAATATATTGGCATGTCACACAATTTCTCTAACTATACAATCTCCAATTCTAAACTCGTCCAATTAGTGCCACAAAACCAGTGAAAATTTTAGTAAACTATACCTTTAGAATTATTTTTTCTTTAATTAACTTGAAAAAATGAAACTAAAGTTATAATTATACTGGGGCAGAGGGAGTAATTTGTTTTAAGGTGAAGACCATCAATTTCGTAGAAACCATCCTAGTTCCCAGTAGCAAGAATTCCATGACGTTTTTTCGCGTTTGTAACTTATACGGTCACTTAACTATAACAAATTACGTAGCAAAAGTCATTAATGATTATAAGAATGAGAAAAATTAGCATATCATAAACCATAAAGGAAGGAAGTATTACAAAATCAAACTTGAGGAGATTATATAACTGTCTCTTTAGTTTTTTTGTCATAGTAACCTTTGAGTAAAACTAGTGTAAGTTACGTTGAACGACTTTCGGTAAAACTAGTTCAAGTTACGTTGAACGATTATTTTTTTTGTAAAACTAGTTTAAGTTAAGTTAAACGACTTTTTGGTAAAACTAGTTTAAGTTATGTTGAACGAATTTTTGGTAAAAGTAGTTTAAGTTACGTTGAACGATTTTTTGGTGAAACTAGTAATATTAATGATTATTTGGTAAAACTAGTATAAGTTGAATGACTTTTTTTTTGTAAAACTAGTATAAGTTGAACGACTTTTTTGGTAAAACTAATATAAGTTATGTTGAAAGGCTTTTTGGTAAAACTAGTTTAACTTGAACAATTTTTTGGTGAAACTAGTAAGTTGAAAGATTTTTTGATAAGCCTAGTTTAAGTTGCAAGATAATTTGGTGAAACTAGTAAGTTGAAAGATTTTTTGATAAGCCTAGTTTAAGTTGCAAGATAATTTGGTGAAACATAGTAAGTTGAACGAGTTTATGATAAAATCAACGTAAGTTGAACGATTTTTTTGATAAAATAGTAAGTTGACCGATTTTTTGATAAAATCATTTTAAGTTGAACGATTTTTTTGATAAAATAGTAAGTTGACCGATTTTTTGATAAAACCAGTTTAAGTTTGAACAATTTTTTTTATAAAATAGTAAGTTGACCGACTTTTTGATAAAATCAATTTAAGTTGAACGATTTTTTGATAAAATAGTAAGTTGACCGATTTTTTGATAAAACCAGTTTAAGTTTGAACGATTTTTTTTATAAAATAGTAAGTTGACCAATATTTTGATAAAACCAGTTAAAGTTGAATGATTTTTCTGATAAAATAGTAAGTTGACCGATTTTTTGATAAAAACAAGTTGAACGAATTTTTGATAAAACTAGAAAGTTTAACGATATTTTGGTAAACCTTGTAAGTTGAATGTTTTTTAATTTGGTAGAACTAATTTAAGTTGAATGACTTTTTTTCTAAAACTCGTAAGTTGAACGTTTTTTAATTTGGTAAAACTAATCTAAATTGAATGACTTTTTGCTAAAACTCGTAAGTTGAACGATATTTTGGTAAAACTAAAAAGTCTAAACAATCATAAATGGAAAACAAAAGAAAATAGGAAAATAATCCCCATTTATCACCAAAGGTAACATAATTCTCCTATAAATTGACTTGCAAAGCCTCACTTTTCATTCAATTGAATCAATCTTCACTACTACTCTCAAAATGGCCCTAACCAATTCATGGCAACGCCACCAATCAAAAATGGAAAAACTCATAAACGAAATAGATTTGATAGTAATGGAGACACAACAAATAACAAAACAATTCCAAAAGGGCGAAGAAGTTGAAGTGGCCGGTCACACACTAGGCTTAATAGGTTCTTACTACGAAGCAACTATTGTTTCTATCGAGGACGCTAATCATTACAGAGTCAAGTACAAAACTATGTTGACTGATGATCAGTCTGCACCTCTAGAAGAGCTTGTCCCTATAGGCCATGTCCGCCCTGTTCCACCTCATCAACCTGAAACAATGTTAGAAAACAGATTTCGTCAATACGATAAGGTTGATGTGTTTTCCAATGATGGATGGTGGTTTGGATTTATTAGTGGGATAATTGAAGAAAATTACTATGTCCATTTCCCTACAACTGGACAGGAAGTTGCATATCCTTATCATGCGTTGAGATTCCATCAAGAATGGTCTAATGACGAGTGGGAAACCTGAATGACAAGGAAGGATTTTCGATTTATGTTTGATCTTGATTTATGAAATTCTTGATTAATTTACTGTACTAAGATAGGAATTCGATTTAAGTTTAGTTGCATATTGTAATATTGCTGATTAAGACTTTTCATATGCTAAACATATAATTTCTAGCCTTAAATTGTGGTATTTTATGTTATCAAATTCTTTACATTTTTGCTTTTCTACGATAGCGCGAATTCAAATATAAATGTACACAAACTCATGTTATTTTAAGAATATAAGCGTAAAATTACTAGTCACTCCAAAAAATATTGTACGCCGACGCAAATGATATGAAACAAGATAATCTAAGATAAATATTTTTCATTCATAAGTGAGAAAAATGAAAAATTATATTCATATTTCATTATGAAAAATAAATTTGTTTAAATATTGCTTGTACTTATATTATATGAGTACGAAAAACCACAATGTACCTAATATTCAATTACCTTACGAAATATGTATATCATTTATTATTAGTATATATTTTATATCAAATAAATCATCATATCATATTTCATCATCATATCATATCATATATTATTATACGCCTTACCCATCGGTGACCCCTTGAACTTGGCAAGAAATTTCACTTAGACATCTCAACTGGGTGATGTTCATTTCAAACCCCTCATGTAGGATCTCGTTGTGTCATTTTGACACTATTTTAACAATCATCCAAAAATACAAATTGTGTGTAATACACTTGTCGATGACGTGTCAAAGTGTCAAAGACACATGTCATATATAAAAATAATAATTCTAAACTAATGAGTTTTAAATATAAAGAAAAATAATCACTCATCTTGATGACATGTGGCATTTAAAACTCAAATAATAATTTTAAAAAAAAAGAAACTCACACTTGTCTTCTACATCCACACCAACCTAGGTGTCTTCTCCACCCCACACATCCAGGGGCGTACCCACATGGGGCTTTCCGGTGCTCGAGCACCCATTAAGCTCGTATCGAACTATGTATATTTATACCAAAATTAAGACAATATCGTATAAAATAAAAGTCGAGCACCCAATAAACAAATGTATTAGTTGGCATGGTGGTTGGAAATGGGTTTTCAAGGTCTTATATTTCTCAAAAATGTCCAGGTTCAATTTCGTATAATTACATTCTTTTTATTCTAAAATTAACTCTTTTCTTTTTACCTTTTCTTTTTTCTCCTTTCACGAATTGTCCTATTTCTAATTTTTCTATAACAAAATTCTTTTTTCAAGTTTTTTTTTTTGATTTTTTTGGCTATCTTATATAAATATAATTATTTTTCTTTTGACAAGTATTAAATTTATACATTTATATTTATGATCGATAGCTTAAAAAGTAACCTCGATCTTAAAATCTTGAATCGTTTACTTCTCATGTCTATTATGTAACTTAATCTCCAAAAAAATATAAACAGTCATGATCTTCCATTACTATTAACTTTTTCTTCTCATCAGTCTAATTAGGAAAAATAAAAGGGAAGGAAAAAATGTGTTCTAGCACCTTTATTTCAGTTTTCCAATTTAAAAGCGAAAGAGTCTTCCTTCCGTTGATTTGCCTTTTTGGTAACTACAATTGTATGTGAAAATATATTGTTTCTCCTCCTTTTTTTCTTGAACCAATCCAAATATTTCGATTGTCTATTGCATTGAAAAAATAACACCTATGTTAACGAATTTTAGCTCGCAGTTACGCTCTTTGGTTGATATAAGTTGAAAATAGTGAGCACCCATATTTGTAAATTTCTGGATCCGCCACTGCACACATCCCAACCCCAATCGCTCCTCCACCTCTATTAGAGCGTCCATCCTCTTTACTCCACCCACCCCAACTTCAACCTGTTTTCACTCTATCGTCTTTTCAAGAAAGACTTTCAAAAGAATTTAATTATATTGAAAAAATTAGTTTATTAAAGCACACTTTTCCTCTTCTTTACTAAAAAATCAATTATAACTAATAATGGAAGAATTTTTTGTTGGATCTAAAGAAACAAAATGACAAGAAGATAATGGTTGTGGTGAACTTTAGATTTGAAAAATTAAAAATTATTTCGATTTTAATAAGATTAATGTGATGTTGCAGTAGCGTGGATTGATGGTGTGTGGTGGATGAGATAATCACAAAGATTGAGGGAAGAAGATGAACAGTGTTACAAAAAAAAATTGGCATGAAAATAAGCTCCTCACGCGCTGACTTTGAGTGTATTACACTCACCATGTCATGCATGTCAGCGAAAAGTGTCAAAATGACACAACGAGATCTTACGTGAGGGATTTAAAATGAACATAGCCCAGTTGAGGTGTCTAAGTGAAATTTCGTGTCAAGTTTAAGGGATCACTGATGGGTTAGACCATTATTATAAGTGAAAAGATTCTAACTTAAAAGTTAAATTACCATTTTGCCCTTATTTTATTTATAGACTAATTTCTAGACACAATGGTTATCATCTAATAATTTAAATACTAAGTAATAATTATATTATATTATACTAAATACTAAAAATAAGAAGGTGTAAAGTCAAACTTTGAAAGACAAAAATATTTTATATAAAATTGTTAGAACTTTTTTTTAAAAAAAAACAAAAAATCTCTATTCTTTCTCTATAATTAGTGTGTTTAACTGGATTGAATTTGTTATCCTTTTTCTATAATTAGTATAATTAAATGTATTGAATTATTAGTAAGAACAATCGCCCGTTCCTCTCCCCCACTATTGATTTTTGAGATGCCATATGAAACCAATACGGAAGTGACGTTGTCTAATCCAAATAATTCTGGAAAACTCTCCCTTTCTTTACTAAAATCCTTTGTATATTATTACAAGTTAAAGGGGAATCTTAGTTGATTCAAGAAAAAGCATCTTTGGCAGATTATGGAAAAGTTTTCTTGAAAATCTAACCTGGAATGCTTTGAATCTTATCTTGATCTTTTACCTAGGTTTGAAGGTGTATTAATTTTTTTTCTTTTTTTAATGAATTAAGATTGAAGCATATTATTTTATTGATTTTGAGGCAATATGTTTCATGTGTTAGTTTTTTTTCAGCTACCCAACTTTGAATCTTTCTTGACTTGTCTACTTGTAGAGGAAAATAGCTGAAGAAGAGGATACTGAAAATGGTGGAGATTAGATACTGAGTATTAAGCTTATTACAACATGGTAGTATCATTCACGACTTCTCTTTTATGTTAGTTAAGACTAAGTTTCAATAACTCTTTTACGATTCAAATTGACGATATCCATAGGCTGGCTGAATATTGAATTAGCCAAAATAAAGTCAAGAAAATCATTCTGTTCTTCGTTTGATACATTAGAAAGTTTGTAAGACAGCTGTGAGACATCTTAGACTTGCAACAGACCCAAAGTTCTGAAACTTCCTAAATAGGCAGATGAAGAAAACTGGAAACCATTTTTGGCTTCCGAAAGGAAAACAAAAAAAAATGGAGAGTCTGTCAGACAGCCATGGGACCATCCCAGGCCTGAAATCAGGTCTAGGAACGATCATCTACTGCAACCACAGTTCGAGGAGCCATGGATGGCTGTTAATCACGCTCTGGTCACATGGCCATGTTTCATCAGCCAGACTTGGAATCCTGTCTCCTTAGAATTTTAGAATTTAAGGATACAGTGGTACGAGCCTATAGAACAGATCCTGTTCAAGTAAGGTCGTGACATATGCTACTGGTATCAAGCCTCATAAAGCTGGAGTTTATGTGTTGCACTGCCGATGTGGGAACAATTTATTGGCCCCTGACACACCTTCGCTGACTATTATGCAAATCTCTAAGGCTCAAATGCAATAAAATTTGTGTCAGGTTACATTTTTTTATTCATTATAGAAAAAATAATTATTATTCACTAATTTATTTTAATGTGTAAACAATTATAATCGTAGAAATTATTCCAATTCTCATAGAAACCGAGGTATTATATCGGATAAAAATAACAGAAAATATAAAGTGAGACACAACTATCTCGTATCTCGAAGAACAATAGAAAAAAAAGACAAGTATCTCGTATCTCTTAAAACTATCTTAGGCCCGAGATCAGGTCTAAGAACGATGATCATCTGCACCACAAGCTCAAGGAGCCACCTTTTAATCGCGCTCTGGCATATCACACTAAACAAACTCCAATTCTCAACCTATTTTTCTAGTCTTTGCTTCTTTATAGGAAAATAATAATGATGTAGTACTGTCACTCGTCTCAAATTAATTGTCACTTTTGGAATTCAAAGCTAAAATTAATAAATATTTCTATCCATTCCCTAAATATAAAAAAGAATGCAAGTATTTAAGAACAAAAAAACAAAAGAAAACAGTAAACAGAATTCTGTGCCTATAAATTCAGTAGCAAAGCATCATAGTTCCTCACTTTTTTCATTCAATTGAATCAATCAATCAATCTCCAATAAAGTCTGCAAAATGGCCTCAATCAATATGACAGAAATGAATTCAGTGCCACTCCATCAATCAAGAATGGTGATGCTCTCAGAGTCAATCAAGTCAATTGCATTCAAGAAACAACAGATAACGAAAGAATACGAAAAGGGTGATGAAGTTGAAGTGGCAAGTCAACAATTGGGCAACATAGGCTCTTACTACACAGCAACTATTATTTGTTCCACTGGCGATAATTATTACAGAATCAAGTACAAGACTCTGTTGACAGATGATGAGTCTGAGCCGCTAGAGGATGTTTTCTCTGCAACCGAGCTCCGCCCTGTTCCACCTCATCAACATGAAACAGTGTCAGAACATGAATTCCGCCTATACGATATGGTTGATGTATTTGCCAACGATGGATGGTGGTTCGGATTTATCAGTGCGAAAGTTGGAGATGAGTATTATGTCTACTTCCCTACAACTGCAGATAACATTGCATATCCTCGTCACGTGTTGAGATTTCATCAAGAATGGTCTAATGGCAAGTGGATGTTTCTACCATGACAATGAAAGATTTTCGACTTGCACTGATCTTGATTTCAAGAAATTCTTGATTTACTGTAATTTGATATGAATGTGACTTAGCTTATTGATCAGTCTCTTTATCCCAATTCATCAAGTTTAGTCGCAAATTGTTATATTGATGATTAAGATTTCGATATGCTGTAATCTGTATAGTGAGAAACAAGAATATATGAATTTGTTACTCTGTTTTAGAGTTGAATTGTGCTGTATAATAAGATGCATTACTTTTCCGTCATAATAAATAAATCGGTGATACGCCCAAATTCAGGTTTATATCTACAGAATTTTGGATATTCTTGAATACAGTCTAATGTGAAGTCTTGAATGTACCGTCTATGTTTTTTTTATATATAGCTACAATCAGGAACTGGAAAAGAAACAAGAAAAAGGGAATAATGAAATTGAGTGAATCAATCAGAGTTGGAAATCTTATGGAAAATAATTCGTCACAAAGCTTGTAGAGAATTCTTGAAAGCTTGAGGCATGTCAAAGACATCATAATTCAACAAATTCTTCTAATATAAAACTAAATCTCTTATCTTCCCAAAGAAAAAGAATTAAAGTATATATAGGTCTGAAGAACTCAAATGATCACAATGGAGTTTCAAAGCTGAAAAATTGCTGTAGTTTGGAAAAGGGATTAATGGCTCAAGAATTTAGTTATAAGATAGTTAATAAGAGAGTATAACTAGCCCTTTAACAATTGTAGATGATGAAAATTGTATGTTTGGACCTGTTGAGATACATTTCATGTCCTTGCTGGCTATACTGACCTTGACCAACATGATACTGTCAGCACGATTTTTCTTTTGTTTTAATTAAGACTAATTTTCAACAACTCTTTTAGGCTTCAAATTGACGATATCCATTGGCTGAAAACATTGAATTGGCAAAAATAAAGTCGAGAACAAAAAAAATGGAGAGTCTGTCAGACAGCCATGGGACCATCCCAGGCCTGAGATCAGGTCTAGGAACGATCATCTACCGCAACCACAGCTCGAGGAGCCATGGATGGCTGTTAATCATGCTCTGGTCACATGGCCATGCTTCATCAACCAGACTTGAAATCCTGTCTCCTTAGAATTTAAGAATACAGTGGTACGAGCCTATAGAACAGATCCTGTTCAAGTAAGGTCGTGACATATGGTACTGGTATGAAGCCTCATAAAGCTAGAGTTTTTGTGTTGCACTGCCGATGTGGTAACTAGAATTAGCGAAGGAAACAAGAACTTTCTGCCTATAAATTCACTTGCAAAGCTTCATAGTTTCTCATTCAATTCGATCTTCAATAATGGCCCCAATCAAAGTGAGAGTAATTAATTCAGAGGAACGCCACACAGTGCTCTCAGAGTTTATAAAATCAATAGCATTTTCATTCAATTGAATCAATGAAAAGGCTGTAATCTGTATAGTGAGAAACGAGAATATATGAATTTGTTACTCTGTTTTTGAGTTGAATTGTGCTATATAATAAGATAGCATTACTTTTCGGTTATAATAAACCTTACAAAGTTTCACTAGAAAATGAATAAGGTATTGCTATTAAGTATTAATATCTTTGCCTTCTTCATATGTTCCAATTCTGCACCTGAATCAGACCCGATTCTTGACATGAACGGAAAAATCCTCCGAACACACACTACGTATTTTGTAGTCCTAGTAAATCACATTCTTTAGAAACAACTGTCAATGAGTAATGTGAACTTGGTGTAGTTCAAGAAATATACTATGTGAATGGCCAGAATCAAAGTGACTTGCAAAACCTCATAGTTCTCACTTTTCATTCAATAGAAACAATCTCCATTACTACTCTCAAAAATGGCCAGAATCAAAGTGACACAAAGAAATTCAGAGGAACGTCGCGAATCAAGAACGGAAATGCTCTCAGGGTTTATAAAATCAATAGCATTCAAGAGACAACAGATAACAAAAGTATTCCAAAAGGGGGATGAAGTTGAAGTGGCAAGTCAAGTATATGGCTTCGTAGGTTCTTACTACGAAGCAACTATTGTTTCTTCAGTTGGCGCTTATCATTACAAAATCAAGTACAAGAATCTGTTGACTGATGATGAATCTGCACCACTGGAAGAGATGTTCAGTTCAGCCGCGATCCGCCCTGTTCCACCTCATCGAGATGAAACAATGTCAGAAAACGGATTCCGTCTGTACGATATGGTTGATGTGTTTGCCAACGATGGATGGTGGTTTGGATTTATCAGTGGAAAAATTGGAGAAGAGTACTATGTCTACTTCCCTACAACTGCAGATAACATTGCATACCCTCGTCATGTGCTGAGATTTCATCAAGAATGGTCGAATGGCAAATGGATATTTCTTCCAAGACAAGGAAAGATTTTCGACTTGCACTAATCTTGATTTACTGTAATGTGATATGAATTTACTGAATCTTTTTCCTTTATGTTAAAAGGAATTTCAAGTTTAGTCCTAAAAATTGCTTTGCTGATAAAGATTTGTATTGAGGAAATAGTCGATTAAATGTTTGTACTTTTCAGTGAGAAATAAGAATCTGTAACTTGTTATTCTGTTTTAGCATTGAATTCTGCTCTATAATAAGATGCATTACTTTTCTGTTCAGTTATATTCATTAGTAACTTTGAGTATTGAGATTAGTATCTGTAGATAATGATTGTCTCGACTTCTAGCATTGTTTTATGTTACAAGTTGTACACAGTTTCATTTGCACATAACTAGCCTCTAAGCACTTGTAGATGCTGAAAATTGTTGTAACACATATTACGTCCTTTTAGTTCACCTCGAAGAAACAACTACTTACCTACACCCGATATTTATACCAAACCAATAATATAGCATGCCTATTATTATATCACCGGACTATAATTAATTAACGAACGATGCTAAGTTCAATGATTTGGGATTAAACAATCAGCTAGGAACACCAAGTTGACATGTATTGTGCTGCTGGTTTGGTTTTCTTTAGACAAATATTATCAATCAAAACAATCAGGGTCAAACACCATCAATCTACCTCTTTAGGCACCCAAAGTTTTAATTAAACCAAAATCCAAACAATGTGCTATTTTTTCTTATATAAAAACACTAATCACATGTATCCCTAATATCCATCCAAACAAAACAGAAAAAGAAACATTACTCACTAGAAAATGAATAAACTTTTGCTATTACTTCTTCTCTATGTCTTGCCTATCTTCACAAGTTCCAATTCTGCACCTGAACCCGATCCGATTCTTGACATAAACGGAAAGATCCTCCGAACACACACTACGTATTTCGTAGTCCCAATAAATCACAAATATGGTGGGATTTCTTTAGAAACAACTGGCAATGAAAAATGTCAACTTGGTGTAGTTGAAGAAATATACGATGTGCACGGAGGCTCCGTGGCATTATTACCACTGAACCCAAAGGAAGGTGTAATACGTGTGTCTACTGATTTAAACATTGCGATTTTCAGCACCCACGGGTGTGGTGATCAATCTACTGTGTGGCAACTTGAGACGTATGATTCGAAAACAGGCAAGTATTTTATTAAAGACGGCGGAGTTGAAGGAAGTCCTGGTCCTAAGACAATAAGGAATTGGTTCAAAATTGACAAGTATGGTCATGGTTACAAGTTTGTTTATTGTCCTTCAGTGTGCAGTAAATGCAAAGTTATTTGCAAAGATGTTGGAGTTTATATCAGAAATGGACAGAGACGTTTGGCACTCAGTAATGTACCTCTTGTGTTTAATTTTAAAAAGGAAGAATTCAATTCTTGAGATTGAACAAATAACAAAATATAATAAGAATAAGGACATTACAATATGTTGTTTTATAAAAGAACAATAATGTAAGCTATGCTTTTATTTCTTCTTTTTGTTTCTATTGTCACAGATATATATATACATGTATTTTGCGTTTAATTTGAGCTTGAAAGATTACGAGTTCTATTTAGGGATGACAATTGGACGGGTCATAATGGGATAAAGACAATAATCGGGTTGAGACTCGATCCAATTTAAATTTGCTTAGTCAAAATAGGTTGGGTCATAATGGGTTATATTACGGGTAAAGACCCACCCAACCTAATTCTTACTATGCGTAATTATTTTTTTTGTCTTTTAAACTATTTTAGTACCTAATAAAATTATATTTTTCGTTTGTTGTGGCTATACAACATTACAAATTGAAAAATAAGTTTTTAAAAAATATCCCGACAAGATTTTTCATGAGCCAATCAAGTTACATATCAATTCAATTTTAAATAGGTTGGATTAAAATGAATTGAGTTAATGAATAGACGAACTAATAACCCACCCAAACTTAAACGGGTTGGGTGGAATGAAAGAGTTTGGGTTTAATTTTGCGACCTCTAGTTTTGTTTGACGTACAAAGGCTAAAATTTGAAACTAATTAATAGTACCCTTTTTTAAAAAAAATATCTTTGTGATGTAATAGTAAAAGAATGGATTTTGGACCTAATTTATTCTAAATACTCGTTTTGGGGATAATTGTTCAAAGTCCAAAGCGATCATGCAGATTTTTCTCATTTCACAGTATGATTTTTTTAAAATAATATTAAGTTACTCTAAGGATAAATGATTTAAAATTCTTTTAATTTTAAACGAACATGGACATCTAAAATCCAAACTATTCTCATTTTAATCATAGGGTTAATTACAATAAATACTCTGATAATATGACTCAATTCGAATACACCCCTGTATTTTAATCTTTTAATGTTTCATCAAAATAATATAGTATATACATTATAATATAATATAATATAATATAATATAATATAATATAATATAATATAATATAATATAATACAATACAATACATTATGAAATAATCCAAAACAAAATCGAAAAAAAAGGAGGAAACCAAATGCATAGTTTAATTTATTAGGAAATTAAATGCCTTCATATAAACAAAGGGCACTCCTTATTACATCGTCATATTATTATATGAAGGATAAGTTTTCATCATCCTCATTTTTATAGACTTATTATTTTGATAGAGTAAAATTAGAGTAACTGAATACGTTCAACGACCTTCAAGAATTTCCTTTTTGAAGTTGAACACAAGAGGGGCACCATTAAGCCCTAAACGCCTCTGACCATTGACCATAACAACTCCAACATCTTTACAAATAACTTTACAGTAAATAAATTTATAACCCTGCCCATACTTCTCAATCCTGAACCAATTATTCCTTCTAACCTTAGGACCAACATTGATAAAATACCTCCCTCCATCATATTTCTCTAGTTGCCACATTGTCGAATTAAGACAATCGTAGGTACTATAAATTGCAATATTTAAATCAGTGGACACGCGAACTACACCTTTCTTTTTATCGACTGGGATTAATTCTACGCCGTGGCCGTGTGGTTCAACGTAACGTTTTTGTATGACACTAAGTTGACATGTATTATTATTGTCAATGGTTTCCACGGCGACGCCACCGTATTTTTCGCCGTTAATTGGAACTATAAAATATGTTTTTTCTGTTCGGAGAATTTTACCAGTTATGTCAAGAACTGGGTTAGGTGTTGAAGATGCTTCACTAAGACAAGAATTTGTGAAGATGGCAAAAATAGAGATAAATTGTAATAGGAATAATTTCTTCATTTTCTCAAACTTTTGTACTATGATTGGTATTTTATTTGATTTTCTTGGTGATGGAGAATTTTGTATGGACATTTAAAGGTGTGAATTGTGTTTTTTTTTATAAAGAAAATATAGCACATTGGTTGTGGATTTTTATTTAAAACTTGGGCACGTAACTAAATAGGTTGACGGTGTTTGAGTACTTTGACTTTAAATTAATATTTTTGTGTGGCCTTTTGTTTGAGTTTCACTTTTCTAATCCAATGAGCAATTTTTGGGGGTTCGATGGATATTATTTCTGAGGGAGGTCTCTCACTTGGTGTACATGGTATTTGAATTTTTTTAATCCACTAATTTTGATCTTCAATAATTAAAAGTACGGTATATATAGTTTGGAATTTGCGATACTCTAAAATTCGTACATATAGTTTGTTCTATTTTGACTTATATATAATTATTTAATAAATAATTATAATTTTAATTATTTAAGAAACGTCTCAATTATATCATACTAACATCTTAAATTGATAGATATGTATGTTTTTAAAAAGGTACATGTAATTGCTTTCATTAATTAATCAATTGCAAAAAAAATATATAAACAAAATACAGTAGACAAAATATCAACGTCTAAATTTTTCTTTTCATGCTGATACTAATTTATAAATTTATTAGTATCACACTAATCAATATATATGGGTTGTATACGTAATTATATATATTTCGATATGATATTTAATATTTCACTTTTTTTCTTCATAAATGTTGCATACCTTCTAAATATATAAAAAATAAATTAATTAAAACACGTATCACAAGTCATGTCAAATACATAATATCGTGATGCGGTGCAACAAATTGTAAAAATATTTTGGGAGCAAAGATATAAGTAATTAATTATTTTAATTATGATTAGAGCTTTATTATAATTAATTAAAATATCAGCGATTAATTTAGAATTGTGACATGTGTCTCCTAATCAAGTAGCTAGGAATATGAGGAAAATGAAGAGGGGCAGATCTATATAATTATATCATTTTTCTTTATAATTAGTGCTTTAAGAAAGGATACTTTTTTTTTGTCATAAAATGTTTTACTATATTGATTCCTTTTATTATATATAGTTATAAATAAAGTTTTGGAAAAGAGTATGATAGATTAGAGAGTAAATAATAAGAAATAAAGAACAATGCAAAAATTATAACTCGAGTAAAATTTCGAAGGATCAATCCAATTAAAATCATATAGTAAAATCACTTTATTTTTATATCAATAAAGTCATTCGGTTTAAATTCTATCCTCGCGAAATCAAAAAAAAACATTTTATTCATACAACCAAAAATCTGACATGGAGCTTTTGTAAAACAAAACACAGACAAGTTTATTAGCAAAGGGCACTCGATCCTTATGGATTACATCACCTACTATTTGAATTAAGGTCAAGTTATTTTCTTCATCATTACTATAATTTTGGTAGATTGAACTTATTTAAGTAATTTGCTCAATTACATTAATATATAGATACTTATGGCTTGATTCTTTCTCGACCCTGCTCATAACGAGAGCTTAGTGCATTGGACTGTCTTTTAAATTTCAAGAATTGAATTCTCTTATTAAGTTGAAAACGAGAGGAACATCGTTGAGTGCTAAACGATTTTGTTCATTGATGGGTCATACTCCTCAAGTTGCCACACCGTCGATTGACAACATATTTACGTGCTGAAAATCGCAACATTTAAATCAGTTGATTACACGTATTATACTTTTCTTTTTTATCCACCGGGATAAATTTTTAAAAATCATCATTTTTGTCGTATTTTTCTTTTACAACGCTAAATTGACATATCTCATTAGAGACCGCCATTTCCGCGATTTGTTGGCACTATGTAATACGTTGTGTGTGTTCGGAGGATTTTGCCATTTAGGTGCGGAGGATGCTTCACTAAGCCAAGAATTGATGAAGGTGGCAAGTAATAATATTAGCAATAGATTTATGTAGTGATGTTTTTGTTTTGTGAATTTTGCATGGACAATTAGAGATGTTAAATGTGTTTTTATATAAAGAAAATAGCACATTGGATGTGGATTTTTATTTTAATATACTTGGCGACGTGCCTAAATTAATAGGTTGACAGTGTTTCATTTTATATTCGATATCCGTATTGAAATCTGACTAATTTAGATTCAGGCCGAATAGGGGCCCATTTGGGGGTAGGCGGGTAGCACTCCTTATCAAGAATTTTCATGGTGCGCAAGATTTAAACCTGAGACCACTAATTAAGGGAGGAGCTAGCATGTAATTTCATCCACTTCTCCATATCCATTAATAATATATATTAATTCTTTTATTTTTAAAAGTTTTTTTTTTCTTTTTAATCGAATGAGCAATTTCGAAAGTTTTAGCTGCTCGTTTTAATTTGATGGATAATATTTCTTTTCTTTCTCTCTAAATATAATATAATATAATATGAAATCCAAGAGGCTTTCATTAAAAAAAATCATTTTTTAATTATCATCTAAATTATAATGGATAGTGTATAAATAAATCTGCATATTGTTTTTTTATCACTAGAAAAGGAAAAGGTGAAGAAAGGCAGGACAAGTTGTCAATTTATACTTTGTCCTAAATCAACTTTGTATTTCAAAACGGTATCAGATACCAAATTATAAAATATAAAATAAAAAGAGATTAACTTATATCTACTTACACTGGACAAAAAGAATTACACCATCAGCTCATTTTTAGAAATACTTATTTTTTTTAATTTAATGATCATATTTTTATATTTAAAGTTTAATGAGTTTTTTAGCTTTTTTTTTTTAAAGACGCTCTATAAATTTAAGATTGTTTTGAAATAACGTTCAAATATTTTTTATACTATAGACTGTGAGTATTACTTAAATAAATTGGAATACATATGAATGTATATGGATCAAAGTTTATTTTCAATTAATTTTGGTATTGTCGATAAAATGAACTAAGAAGAGAAAAGCTGAAGCAATGGAAGCATCTAACCAAAAACTTTTTCATGTTAGAAAAAGACTTAATAAGTTATGAATAATTTTTCCTATGAAATCAAGTAGTCTAGATTTTTTTTTAAAAAGAAGTAAAAAGTTATCATTGATGATTGTCTCAAATTGCTTCAATGGTTGAGGTAAAAATAATGAGTACAAGAAAACACTGCAAAAGATCTTCTGATCTTTGGCAACCAAGAAGAATTCTAAACAAACTCTACAATTAATTTAGAGTTCAAGTTATCATATAATACTTTTATTATTATTATTTAAATATTAATAATAAGTAATATATTTTAAAAAATAAATATTTCTAAAAATAAGTTGATGGTGTAATTTGTTTTGTCTACTGTCAGTAGATATAAGTTAATCTCAAATAAAAAATATAAAAGATTGGCTATTTGAATATTGATAGATTATGCAAAATATATTGGCCATCATCACTTGTCGAGGAGCAGAGTATGAATTCATGGAAACTAATGATGTCTGACTATGAATTTCATTGAGATCGAAATTTTGCACAAAAATAACGTCCGGTCAACAAAGTGTAATATTCAAAATGTTTACGATAAAATAATTACTTAAATTATCATTTTTTATCGAGAATATTATTTTAACTATCAAGTTTTTTTTTTTTACTATTTAACGTATCACTTCTTATTATATTAAAACATACCTTTTTATACTGAATTGATTAAATATTTATCTTAATCAACAACATACGTAGACGATCAACTTAACATCGAGATTCGAGGGTTTAAATATATTTTTTAATTCTTTTTTTTTAATAGTTAAATGTTAATGTATGAAACTCACATTAAAAAATAATAATTTAACTGTTTTATTTCTACCATTAACTCAAATTCAAATCATGTGACAAGACAAACCATAAGCTGCAGCCACCTTATAGTGTCTCTGAAGTATTCTACTAGAAAATTGTGTGATAAAAAAAAATTAGTAGTATATAATATGTATCTTATGTTACTTTTTTTTTTTTTTTGGTATATATACCACGTTATTATAACTTGAAAATTTAAATAATAATACATAGCTTGCTCCGATCCAATTTTAGCCTATGGTTTTAATAATTCAAATATTTAATACTGATAATTAAATAAACCATATGCTTCCATCTCTTATTGTCTCTTCACCCTACGCAACAGGTAAACTAGGAGTACTTTTTAAAAATATGGTATTCTTATATATAGTTCATCATCATTATAGTAATTAAATTGCCAGATTAATTAACTAAAGTTGCAGCCAAATGCTTAGGAAAGATCGCACATACATTGGTCTATTTCCTTTATAGTACCTTTTCACCTTCCCATGTATAATTTTCTTAAATTAAAACTTCAAAATCCACTCCTGTTTCATTTAAAAGAAATTTTAATTTATAATACGTATCAAGCTAAATAATATTACATAAATTGAGGTGAAAAGCGTACATACGTAGGGTGATAATTTAAAATTGTGGTTCTAACCTTATCTTTGACTGATGCATTCCATTCCCAAAATGATTTACTTAATTAATTAGGTCTACATGTATTTCAGCAATGAATGAATGCCGCGTCGCTTGTCGGTGGCAAATTTATATTACTACTATGAAATTCACTACTTTAGCATTGAATTGGTCAAATCATTTATATACATCTTCCCCGTCTAGTATTAAATATTTATATTAAAGTTTGACTAAATCTAAATTTACAATGTATAATAATTCCTTATTCGAGGAAAAATGCAATTTATGAAGGATTTTTATATATAAGACTTGAACTCCATCGATTTGATTAATTAGAAGGAACAAACACATCTACTAGATCACATCATTTGATAATTTTTACATATTATTTTATAATATCTTTTATGAAAGAAAATAATAATCTCTTGAAAAAAAATTATAAAATTATAACCAATTTTTTAAAAATCAAAATATAAATGGACCCAAAATATTTAAATAAGTTGATTTAAAACTTATTTAAATAACTCTTAAAAAAATACAATCGAAGAATATAAAAAAATTATTTTATTGCCACTACAATTATTAAAATTTTAGCCCCACCAATATCGCACGCCGCCTTCTTAGAAAAAATAAAATAAAAAATCGAGCGACGATCCACCAACGTGCAAAATATCACCACTCTTTATCTCTCTATAAATTGACATCCACTTGCCACAAATACTCAATACCAAATTCAAACTAACACAAGAAAAATAAATAAATAATGAATACCCTTTTGTTACTATTTTCACTTTCACTTTCAATTTTTCCATTTACCTTATGTGTACCAAATCCATCAAGAATACTCTTATCATCTCCAGTTCTCGATATCAATGGCGATAAAGTTAAAGCAGGTCCTAACTACTTCATCTTACCCGTTATTCGAGGAAAAGGCGGCGGACTTTACCCATCCAACGTTAAACAACACAATAGTACTTGTCCTAGGGATATTATTCAAGAGACGGACGATGTACAAGAAGGATTGCCAGTAGTGTTTACACGTCTCGACGCGAAAAAAGGCGTCGTTCGTGTATCTACTGATATTAATGTGAGGTTTTATACTCCGACTATTTGTGCTAGAGAAACTATTTGGAAACTTGGAGCGTATGATTTTGTTGTGACGGGTGGAGTTGAAGGTAACCCGGGTCCGAAAACCGTGGGTAATTGGTTTAAGATTGTGAAATTCGGGTCGGGTTATAAGTTTGTGTTTTGTCCAAGTGTGTGTAAGTTTTGTAAAGTTATTTGTAAAGATGTTGGGTTTTTTATGAAGGATGGGGTGAGGTTTTTGGCTCTTAGTGACACTCCATTTGAAGTTATGTTTAAGAAGACTTTTTGATTTGTGTAATTTTTATTTTTTTTAATTTGTATAAGTTTTATGGTTAATTTGAAAGATTTGGTTTTTAATAATATTATGTTTCTGATATGGGTTCGTCTATTAAATTGTTGTTCATCAAAAACTCGTTAAAATTTAAAAGCTTGATTTTATTTTTTACGAAAAATGAAAGATTTACATTTTAGTAAATGATTAAGTTGTCTTAAATAGCCGTTATATAAATTATATTGCAATTATGTTTTTGGGATTTTAATCTTTTAAAAAAGAATCAATACTTGCTCAAATTCTAATTTATATAAATATGTTTAATAAAATACAATTTAAACTTTCGATCGAAGATGAAATTGAGAAATATTTAAGGTTGATTATATAACTTGAATAAATTTACCTCTTCATTAGCATACAATTTTTTTAGAAGATATGAAACAAGTGAAGTATTAATCAGTAAATTAAGCCTAGTAATATTTGAAAATGTTTTTTTAAATTATTCTTTCGTGCTCTGTTTTACCACAAATAAAATTATACTCCCTCCGTCCAGAAATAATTGTCAGGTTTATATAATACACATTCCTCAAGAAAAATTTAATATAATATGTAATTTGACTAATATAACCCTACAATCAATTATTGTCAGTTAATTAGGAAGTAGCACCCACTTTCTCTTTATTAAGGGTAAAATTGGAAAAAATGAGCTAATTAGTTGTTGATTGATTAAATTGACAATTAATCTTGGACATCTATTTTTAGTATACCTGACAATTATTTCTGGACGGAGGGAGTAGTATGTAACTACCGGAACTGTGCATTTTACGACTATAAATTTTGTACCGAAGCTATGAGTGAAATTCAATCCATTATAAATAATGAGTTTATTTATAAAATATAAAAAAAATTATGGTAATTATAATTTTTTAAAAAGTTCTCAAATAATAGAATTTTATCAAAATAGATTTTTTCTTATATTTTAGGAATTTTAATTGTTTGTCAAAATAGTGAGAAGTTTTTTTTTTCGCTCGGCGTTCGTAGACAAATTAGAGCTTCGATTAAATTTGAATTGCGCGTTGCAGGATTCAATCAAAGAAGAAGATTTCAACAAGATTTTATCCATATCAGGACTCAAATTCGAGACCTCTGATTAAGGATAAAGCAGCCGGTGTACACCACAACCCATATGGCTAAGTAGTGACAAGTTATTTGATCCAAACAATATTTGCCAAGTTTTTCCCTATATTTTTTGGAATATATATGGCCAAACACGTCACTGCAAACATAACTTCGATCTGTTAGAGTCAACTTCTAGAAGACTTCTCCAGTCCAATTAAGATGTGCGTTTATTATTGACCAACTTATGTCAAGATCCATTTCATTTATCAACATCATGCTTCTATATATCCTTTTCAATTTTTATGACACATTTTAATTTTTGAGACACATTTTAATTTTAAATTTTTACATATTTTGAATTGTCAGTTATTTGATTTATAGTACTTTTACGTAATTTATAAATATATAAATTTTATTTAAAAAATATTAAAAAGTTCATACTCAAATTTCAAATTAAACTAAAACGCTTAGGCTATCAAAAAATGAAACCTATCAGATAAATAAAGTATTATTTTTGAAGTAAAATATTATTACTCCTTTACTTAGCTTGATCTTTATATTAAATAAGTATTTTATGTTATTTGCTTATATCTCTAACTAATTATTTTTTTTAAAATATTTCGGATTAAAAAAATTAATATGATATAAAAGTATAAAACGAACAAATTATTTTTTAATTGAATATCCCATTTTAATAATCGTTAAGCACGTTTGATTTAAAAATTCAGAGACCGCCACTATATTAGTTTATTTTTTCACTAGCAATAAAAATTAAAGTAGCTTATCCCTTAGCTATAAATTGACATCCAATTCTGATCATTCAACATAAAAAAAAAATGAACATCCTTTTGCTACTTTCAATTATACCATTTACTTTAGCATCATCGTCATCGTCATCACTATCTCCAGTTCTGGACGTCAATGGCGATGAAGTTCAAGCCGGACCTAACTACTTCATCTTACCCGTAATCCGAGGAAGAGGCGGTGGCGGACTTTCCCCATTCAATGTTAAGAAAAACAACACTTGTCCTAGGGACATCATACAATGGGATGACGAGGAACAAGAAGGATTGCCCGTAGTGTTTACACGAATCGACGCTAAAAAAAGCATCGTTCGTGTATCTACTGATGTTAATGTGAGGTTTTATACTCCGACTATTTGTGCTAGAGAAACTATTTGGAAACTTGGAGAGTATGATGACAAGTTGAAACAGTATTTTGTGGTGACGGGTGGAGTTGAAGGGAATCCGGGTCTGAAAACCGTGGGTAATTGGTTTAAGATTGAGAAATTCGGGTCGGGTTATAAGTTTGTGTACTGTCCAAGTGTGTGTAAGTTTTGTAAAGTTATTTGTAAAGATGTTGGGGTTTTGATTACTAAGGATGGAGTAAGGTTATTGGCTCTTAGTGACACTCCTTATCAAGTTATGTTCAACAAGACTTTTTAATTTTGGAAACTTTATTTTGTAATAATAAATAATATTTTGTGTCTGATTTGATGTAATTTTGATTGCGTTAAGTTTGAACATTTTTTATCTTGATCTATATTATTATTGTTTATTTTAGCTATCCGATCATTTTGCCTCTCTTTCTTCTAAAAAATATTATTTTTAACTTATTATTTCTACGTTTAATCAATAACAATATTTTGTATTACAGTAACTTCGAAAGGGAATAAAGATATGCTTTGGATAATTTGTAACTGAAATAATTAAGTGTCACATTGCCAAGATAATCAAGTAAATTTTAAGATACAAATAAATTATATATTAAAGAACATAATATTTTAATATGATATAGTCAATTGTGTGTACCTACAATGAATTGACTAATGTAAACAAAGTTTGGAGGGAATATCTCGAAAAGTTCACTGTCTAATTTTTTTTATGGCTATGGATTTTATTAAGTATAAAATTATCTCTTTATTTTATGTCTAATATAGTGCGTATATTATAATTTAAAGTGAAAATTTTCACTAAAAGTGATAAATATATTCATATTAGCGAAGATTTATCAAATGAAAACCATTGTCTCATTATATGTGAGCTTAACTTATCGTTTAGAGTAATTGTTTCACTTTTTCAACCAAACACCAATCATTTGTTAGAATATACTGATCAAATTGCATCTAATATAGTTAGTAAGATCTTGTAAACATATTATTGATTTTATGAAAAAGTTAATTGATCTGATGCCTTCAGACAGATAGGAGCTAGTAGCCTGCAAACGAGTTCAACTGAACTCAGTAGATTTTTCTCAAATAATATATATATGTTAATAAATTTATTTAATATATACAAATGTTAAACTTAAAATTCTAATTATCACTTAAAATCGTCATTCAATATTCAAAATTTATAAAAATGAAATTTCATCTTTTATTTCTGCCTGGGTTAACCAATTTTTAGTGTTTTTTATTTATTTTTTAAAGTAAATGTTTCATATATTGACGGGCAATTAGACATAATAATTAAAAATAAGGAACCAATTGACGGACATAATTCAGAAATAAGGAGACCAAAGAGAAATTATTTATAATTTCCATAATCGTTTAAGCAATAAATGATTCTCTACCGTTAGATACACACTTCATCGAACGGTTCATATTAAAACAAAATTTCGCTCCAAAAATAAAACGAAATTCAAACACTCCCGCCAAACCAAAAAATCCCCAAATTCGAAAATCAAATCTCTATAAAACCCTAACCCTAACCCCATGTATTTTCATTACAAATCAATTCAATCTCTTCTCAGTTCAATTTGACCACTGAAAATGTCTGGCCGTGGAAAGGGAGGCAAGGGTTTGGGAAAGGGCGGAGCAAAACGTCACCGGAAAGTTCTCCGTGATAACATTCAGGGAATCACTAAGCCGGCGATAAGGAGGTTGGCGAGAAGAGGTGGAGTGAAGAGAATCAGTGGATTGATCTATGAAGAAACAAGAGGTGTTTTGAAGATCTTCTTGGAGAATGTGATTCGTGATTCTGTGACTTATACTGAACATGCTAGGAGAAAGACTGTTACTGCTATGGATGTTGTTTATGCTTTGAAGAGACAAGGAAGGACTCTTTATGGGTTTGGTGGTTGATTTCATACTTTTGCACCTTTTTTTCTTTGTTGTTGTTGATGGAAAATGGAATCTAGCTGGTGTTTTTGGTTTTAGTATTATTTATATGAAGATTGTGAGATCATTGTAATTGATGATTTGTGTTAAATGAAATTGATCTCATTACGGTTTCAGATATTCTTCTGTGAATTCTTTTGCTAGTTTTTTTTCTATTGATTTGTGATTCAAAATTGGTTCTTTATCATAAACTTTTGCTGGTTGCTGCAAATTCTTGTTAGTAAAGTTGTGCTATGAAGTTGAGTAGGTGATAGTTAAGCTTTGTTATCAAAATAATCGTCCTAGCTAAGTTCACATTGATGCATACATCAAATTTGATACAAAGACATGGTAATCTTGACGGGTTATGGCAATATTTAGTATTTGCAGGTTTAGAGATCATCAAAATGTCTCGAAAAGGCGTGGGATACCCAGAAGAATCACAATGCCATTGTTGCTTCATTGTGTTTTCTGCAGTATAGTATTTACTATTACATTCAGTCTTGCTGTTTTAGAGAAAGTGAAGGTTTGGTTGAGTAATTTATAGGTTCTTTTGGTTACTCATCTTCGTTCGAAGAAAATATAAAATTGCTCAATTTTAGTTTTCCTGGACCTGGAAAATGCCAACGCCACATGTTACGTCTATGGGTGATGTAGAATGTCACAGTTATGTTGTTCTGAGATTAAATGAACATAACATTGAAGTTTTTTGGTACTATTTCAGAAGAATTCTGAACTCGAAAAGGTCCCTTCTGAGATACAACTTCTTGCATTGTTAAAAATGATAATTGTTATATTCAGATAACTTGGTGTATGTTCTTATATTTACCGTTCCAATCGAACGATGGACAGGGACAATAGCGTAGCCTCATGGAGTAAATGGTCTTTGAAAACCTTAATTGAAAAAATAATACTGTATACATGTATATCAAAAATCCTTTCAGTTATACCATTTACCTTAGCATCATCGTCATTGTCATCACTATCTTCGCGTCAATGGCAACGAAGTCCAAGCCGGTCCTAACTACTTCATCTTACCAGTGATCCGAGGAAGAGGAAGATGCGGTGGCAGACTTTCCCCACTCAACGTGAATTATGAGTGAGGATTCAGCATATCAAAACCTTTGTTGCATTGTGTGTGAGCTTAACTTAACATTTAGAGTAATTGCTTCACTTTTCCAACTAAACACCAATCATCTATATAGAGATCTAATTGCATCTAATAGAGTTACTATGATTTTATAAACAATATTATTGATCTTTCATGAAAAAATTAACACTCATGCCTTCAATCGGGGAGGAGCTAATAACCTGCATGCGAATTCAGTTGAACTCAGTAGATTTTACTCAAATAATATATTTATGTAAATAAATTTATTTAATATGTACAAAAATTTAATTTTGAATCCTTATTATCATTTAAAGTCGGCATTACGAAATTCAAAATTATCTTTTATCTCTGTCTGGGTTATAACCAATTTATAGTGTTTTTTTTAAAAGTAAATGTTTCATATATTGACGGGGGCAATTAGACATAATTAAAAACAAAGGATCTGATTGATTGTCATAATTCAGAAGTAAGAGGACCAAAGAGAAATTATCTATAAAAATTTGCGGGGCTTTGCTAGGGTTTAACAAAGAGAAATTTTAGGCCTTTCTTCTTCGAAAAAAAAAGGAAATCGAATTAGCTTGCCGGAGCTCAGGAAAATGTCGAGACCGGAACTCCTAGCACCGCCGGAAATTTTCTACAACGAAGATGAAGCTAGAAAATATACCTCATCTTCTCGAATTATTGACATACAGGTATATATCCTATTGTAATGAACAATTTTATAGTTATATGGTAATGCTTCTGATGTCTGTTTGTATTTGGTGAAAGACACAACTTACAGAGAGAGCATTGGAGCTTCTTGCTTTACCAGATGATGGCGTCCCAAGATTGCTTCTTGATATTGGTATGTATGTATGTTTATGAGTATTACTTGAAAAATTTGTAAAGGAGAATTTGATGGGCTAGATTTAGCATTAAGTTAATACTTGTGAATGAAAATAAATGAATTTGAGCATTCTGAGCTTCCTTATATCCTATATTTGTCCAAGTATGGTTTGTCCTTATGGTTTATAGTTAAGCTTGTGGTCTATCGCATAAAGAAGTCTTCATGTTTAAAATGTATTGACTTTTCCGATGCGGAAAAAGTTTTATAGGTTTAATTTAAATAGGGAAGTGTTCACTTTCTTAAATTGTTGAACAATCAGAGTAGACTGAGTTCTTTGATTGGCCTTTTATACTGTAGCATGGGAAAGTGCCTCAATGCTTACTGGTGTAGAGTATGCAATTTAGCCACGTTTGCTTGTGCTTCTGAGTTCACTTTGGTGGAAGAGGTCATCATGTAAACTTGAAAGATTGGAACTTCAGGAATTGTTGCACTTATGGATCCTACAGCTGTATCTTTAAAGCAAAGACACTTGTTTCTGCATATCCAATTGTTTAGTTTTGAGATTTCAAACTCATTTCACCTTATTCAGTTAAAAGGAAGTGTGAAGGAAAACCAATGATATTTCATTCTTTCTTGTTTTTCGAAGGTTGCGGATCAGGTCTAAGTGGGGAGACACTTACTGAGCATGGACACCAGTGGCTTGGTTTGGATATATCAGAATCAATGCTTGGTATGCAAATTTCTTCTTAAGTGAGTAAAAAAGTTGATCTTGCTATGATTATTATCAGACCGCTAAATGGTGGTTTTATTCTAGATGTTGCATTGGAGCGTGAGGTTGAGGGTGATTTGATGCTGGGTGACATGGGCCAGGTAGGTTTCATATTTTCTTCTGATTGCTTCATCCTACTCTCAATTGTGATTCAAAATGCCAGATACACCATGTTGTTTTCTACAATCCTGTTGCTTGGGCTGTAACTTCTTTGAAGTTGTCAAAACTCGTACATGATCCACCACCCAGTTTACGTAGCTCATCAGCTGAGAAATCTCGAAGTGCCCAAAAAGGAAAAGAAAATACTGCACATAACTACAGACTCAAACATGGTAGCTTCTCATGAAAACATTAAGCATACTAATGAACATATAAAAAAATATGACTAAATACCAATTCATGGAAGCAAAGCTTCAGCTTTACCCAGCTAAATATGACACTTCATTTTGCATGATATGTTTTTCTTCTCTGTTTGATGACAAACAAGTGATGATTTTTAGATTACAAGTTTATGAGCTGTAATGCTACTCTCAAATCGAGAATAGGTTATTCCACAATTCCATATCTCATAATTTGCATGCAAGTCATCTATATATTAGGTGGAGTATACCATTACCATTTCTTCCCTGAGCCCTCTTAAATACTATAAATATAGATATGCTTATTTCTAGAATATTCTGCCTATAAGGCTATAACTATCATCTATATTTAGGATTTTCAAGGCAAAGGCATAGTAGACATATTCAAGTCATTTGGATATAGTTTTCCAGCATGATTTGTCTGCAAGGTCTATCTTTTTTTTTTTGTGTGCGCTAAAAGACTGGTGAAGATGAAAAATCATGAATTGTGGTTGTCTATCTTGGTTGATCGTGCACATAATTGAGAATACTTATCAACTGAGTTGTGCCAATAATGCTGTTGATAAACTTCTACGTTGATAGAGATGTTACAAGTTGTCAAATAATGGTTAGTTCAAATTCGTACATGCTCTTTTATAGAATGGCCTAAATTATCGGTTTGCATCTATCGTAGGGCTTAGGGCTTCGATCTGGTATTCTGGATGGTGCCATCAGTATCTCAGCTGTGCAGGTATCTTTTTCACTCTTCTTTGTTGATCTTCAATTTTCTGAGTTGATAATGATGATAGTTACCAGGGGAGCTTTGACAATTTAGAGTTATGTGTGAAATGTTATCTATTTTTTTTCCATAATCAATTTGTGCTTTGGATATGAAATAATTAGCCTATGTACTACTTTCAAGTTTCAAGAGGCACGTCTTGCCTTAGTCTTCATAATCTCGTCATCTCCTTACAAACATTCTCTGGTGATGACTTCAATTTGGTACCTGTATGAGTTTCCTTTAGTTGTTTTTTGGTGAATTATCAATACACACCGATTTGTATGGCTTCTTAAGGCATATTGCTTATCAATTCTGATGTACTTAATTTTCCCGAGCAGTGGTTGTGCAATGCTGACAAATCTTGTCATGAACCTCGGATAAGATTGAAGTAAGTAAAAAAAAATCTTTTCTTATTGTTAGTTGGTCAAATGTGATGTTAATCTGCTCTTGATCCATTTATGATGTTATTGTAGTTGAATGATTTCATACTCCTAGCTATCTAAGTAGTATGAATTTTGTTCGTAACTCTGCAGGGCTTTCTTTAGTTCCCTGTACAGATGTTTGGGAAGGGGAGCAAGAGCAGTACTCCAAATCTATCCTGAAAATCTTGCTCAGAGAGAGCTGATTCTGGGTTTTGCCATGCGAGCTGGATTTTCTGGAGGCATAGTTGTTGACTACCCACACAGGTTAGGAACCTATAGATTTAATTTACTGTCATTTTTTTCCTAATTTTGTTGTGAAGTAGTTTGAAAATTAGCAGTTTACCCGAGTGCAGCTCATTCCTCAATGGTCGACCCCTGACCTAAATTTACCTGACATGTACAAAGGGAAGTCTTATATGGCTAAGTTGCACATTTTTCATTCTAGTTAGAGCTTAGTTGTGTGAGCTTTCATAGCATGTTACCTTCAATTAATTTGAATTGATACAGTTTAGGCCATCTGTAAGCACATCAATCAAAGTAAAAAGCACTTGTCAACCACAGACTGGCTTTTGCGATCGTTAGTTCCTCCTCTGGACTTCCCTGTACCTCTCTCATGCTCAGCGTATGTGCCAAAGATACTTTTGGAACGTTGACCAAGTACACACTGTTTCTCTAATATTGACAGAAGTGCTTTACAAATTGATTAGCCAAAGACATTGTTTTTCTCGAAAAGTATTTTTTGAATAGCACTTCTAACAGAACACTTTTCAAAATAAGCAGATTTTAGAAGTTTGGCCAAACGGACTATTAATCTTTACTAAGCACCCTCCTAACAATTTGTTAAGAGTGGGTTGATGTATAAAGGTTAAGTAACAGTTTAATTGCCTAAGATGAGGTTTAGCAAAGAAAGGACCAATCTGTATTTCATAATTTTTTAAAATTTGGTCAATTCTATGAGTGATGAAACTAGGTTGTGTTTGGAAAGTAAAAATTTGATGTGTAGAACAAAAAAAGGAAATGACTGAAGCAAGCAAAGTAATTGAAATAAAGGCCCAGAAAGTGCAAAAAGATTTTATCCCTTTATATGTAGCTGCAAAAAGATGCATGAAACAGGTTATTTCTTTTACTCTTTCTTTTATTAAGTTATTTTTCTACCTTATATCGTTATATCACGCTAAAGATTTTGCTCTTGTACTTGGAAAAGATATTGCCCAAGTAACAAAGATAATTAAGAGTTGACTTTAGTGTAAGCTGAACCAAAAGTAGAACCAAGGAACCTGAATTTTTTGATGCTTGAGATGTATGTTAGCTTTGCCCCAGGATATGATTACAATGCACTTACAAGTGAAGGTTCATTTTGTTTTGATTTGGTTGCTGTCCTGATGCAAGATTGTATGTTTTTTTCTTGTCACAGTACTAAAAGGAGGAAGGAATACTTAGTTCTCACTTGTGGTCCGCCGTCTCTCAGTACCACTACTCCTGAAGGAAAGGGTGAAGATGGAGAGAGTTGTTCTGATGAAGATAGTAGCGAGGATGAAGAAAACCAGACAGTAAGTAATTCAAGGGCACTTTAACTTACCGCGCTGAAGCTAACCAGTGTCTTTACTCATCCCAAAACTTTTTTTCCTTTTGTTTTTACTCACATCACCACCCTACTGTGCAGGTTTGCATATCTGACAGGCGCAGGCCTAGGAAAAAGCAAAAGTTGAACAAGAAAGGCAAAGGGAGGGACTGGGTTTTAAGGAAGAAAGAACAGATGAGGAAAAAGGGGAATGCGGTTCCTGCAGATAGCAAATACACTGCACGTAAAAGAAAAGATCGGTTTTGATCCATTAGTAAGATATATTCGGGTTGATTTATATGTTTTCAACAGAACTTCAGCACAAGGAGCTAAAATTATTGCTTATTGACCGAAGTGAGAAGCAAAAGTATTCTGATAAAAGACGTTCCTCAGATTGTTTAAAGATTCCGGGACAGTTTTTGTGAGACCTGAATATAATTTTTCAGCTGAGTTCAAGAGTAAACAAGACGGTCTATAGTTTCTTGGTTCTTTACATATGATTTTTTTTAAAGTTGGAGGTTGTTTTTCGATAGATCACGTAGTGTGTATTTAACCCCCTTCTGGAGTTGATCACTGGTTGAGTACTTATTTTCTTATGCAGTTGAAATTGTGTTGATTTATCTTTGTAGTGGGGGATTCATTGGCAGTTCCATCTTATGGTAAAAGTCCCAAATAGTACTAGTTATGAATTAAATTGGGCTAAAAGAGGAGATCGAGTAATTTAAATGAAATTAGATAGTTTTGATCGATTTGGAGAAATTTCCTTTTATTAGGGATATTAATGTGAAGTTAAGTAATGGTAGGAATATAAATATTTCGATATTGTAATTAGGGCTGTTCATGGTTATGGTTAACACTTAAATCAAATCGCAATTCTAACCAAACCAATTAAAAAAAAATTGATATTTGGTTTAGTTTGGTTAGGTTGATTTTTAATTTTTGAAAATCGATGCTATTTGGTTTGATTTTGGATTTACTAAAAAACAACCGTAACAATAACCAAATTGAACCTATAAATTAGATATATAAATTTTATAATTATATATATATATATATTCATAAATGAATTAAAAATATTTTGTTTTTAATTAACTTAAATCTTTAATTTTATCATTTTCTCAACCCAACACTGTAGCCCAAGTATAACAATCTCAAATCCAAGTCCATCAAAATTCATAAATCTTTACCTACTGTACTTCACATAAAATAGTTACACTTTCTCTTAAATGAATCACTTTGTTTGTGTAATGATAACTCTAATATTGCGTAATTGCTTGACTGAACTGACATTAGCTTTTCTGTAAATTGTTCATGTACTTGGTGTTTGTATCTATCGAGAAACGTACTCAAAAAAATTATTACTTTTAAATCGAATAAATCAGAAAAATTGAACCAAACCGAACCAAATCGACAATCATCAAACCGATGGTTATTTTTTGTTTGGTTTAATTTTAGAAACTTAAAATACCGACTAGATTGATTTTAATCAATAACCATCTAAACTGAACCACAAACACTCCTAATTATAATGAAAGATAAAAGATAATAATTAATGAATGAAAGTTTAACGAAATATTTATGATGCCTTTTCCCATTAAATAAATTAAGAACTATACAATTAATAAAGAGGGTTCGAGAAGGATTTAATTCACTTGCAAACTACTGGATTTAAGTTTTCTTGATCATTTAAAGACTATAGTCTTTTGGCATTTAATATGTAACTACTTCTATTAAAACCTTTATCCTCAAGTTGGACTATATTAAAAGCCCCTGGTCATTTCCATAAATGCCCTTATTTTGTGATTATTTTTAATTTTTATTTTTTAAATTCATATTTTTTGAAAAAATAGTTTTTTTATATTTTAAGTAACAAAAATATCTTTAATATTAAAAAAATCCGCATGACCAACAAATATTCACTAGGCCAAAAAATAATAATTCCTAAGTCATTTTTTTTTTTTTTGCTATGCGTAGGTTCTACCTTATTTATGCTTTGGGGATGTAAGTTTAGTATTATGAACTTGTGCCTCATAGGACATACCATGTACAACAATTTTAAATTTCTTAAATTGAGGGTAAAATTTTATCTTGCGAATTAGATAACATCGAATTAATACCATATGTAAAAATTGTCTTAAAAGGTTTGCGTTGTGAAATTAGGACATAGTTAAAAATACTTAAAACGATAATTCTTTTTTATTAATGAGCAATATAGACAAGATTAAAAATCGTCAATTTGCGAGACAAAAATAAAACCACCCCAAAATAAGGGTAATCCATACAAGTTTATGAAAATAAAAGCGCGATGCGTGATATATGGTTTAAACTCAAGTCATAAATTTGAACTTTGCATACATATATGCATGATATAGGTGAAAAAGTAGAGTCGAAGATCAATGAACTTATTATGCTACGAGTTTCAAACAATGAACCACTTGCTCTGAGATACTTTTGATGAAAATAATGAGATATAAAACTAATTATTAGACATAAGTTTTGTAGTATGAACTTGTGCCTTGTAAAGGCGAAATAAGTCAAAAAATGTTTTTTTCCCGAATAGTCTCAACGTCTTTGTTGAGAGTCGCTCTCCGAGATGTCTCAAATCTCATTTTTCATTGACAAGGGAATTCTAAGGTTCCTTATTTCGATTGTAAAGCGGAAGGAGAGGTAGAATGGGCACAACCCCACTAGCAGCCCGTGTTTCCGACCCGAAAGAAATGAAAAATGAAAGAAAAATCTGTGCGCTACACTAATTCGTTAGTATGAACTTGTGCCTTATAGGGCATAACATGTATAACAATTTTAAATTTCTCAATATTAAGGGTAGGGTTTTGCCTTACGAATTAGATAGTACTGAATTTATACCACATGATAAAATGGTCTAAAAATAGGGTTTGTTAGGACCGAAATAAGCAGGTGTAATGCGGAAGCTAGCAAAGCAAACCTCAAAAGACCATGAGTAAGAAGACAAACGAGAAATAAACCAAAAGACACAAAGAGTTAACGTGGTTCGGTCAATCGACCTACGTCCACAAAGGAGATGAACAATTCACTATAAATATGAGAGTACAAAATACAGAGAGAAACAACCTCAACTAATTCACTCGGAATACATGGGAGGTTCACACAAGTGATAACGTATCAAACTTGTGACCCATAAATACTCCCCTAACCAAAACTCTCAAAGTCCTTAAGACTACATTGTAAATGCTGATTAAGTTAGAATGAACAAGCCTATATTTATAGAGTCCTAAACCTTTTTCTACTAGAAAAAGAATTAGTCAATACAAAACATTTTTCTAAAAGGAAAACATATTAATGTAAGAAATCAGGACAAATAAAATCCAACAAATCTCCCCCTTGACCTGAATTTCTGACAAAATAAATTTGTCCACCTTCTTCACTTAATCTTCAACAACTTGCTTCTCCTCTCCATAATCTCCTTTGCAAAATTTATGTCTCAACACAGAGAACCTTTCTGAAACAATTTCTCCAACATAATCTTTATTACTGTCAAAAAGGTTGTTGCTAGAACTACACCCGCCAAGATGAACACATCTTTCTAACCTGGTTCAATCATCGATTATCGAACCACTGAATCTGACTCCATCATTGAATCTGGCTCTGATACCACTTGTTAGGATCGAAAATAAGCAGGTGTGAACGCGTAAACTAGCAAAGCGAACTTCGAAGACCACGAATAAGAAGACAGACGAGAAATATACCAAAAGACACAAAGATTTAACGTGGTTCGGTCAATCGACCTACGTCCACAAAGGAGATGAGCAATCCACTATAAATATGAGAGTACAAAATACATAGAGAAACAACCTCAACCAATTCACTCGGAATACATGGGAGGTTCACACAAGTGATAATGTATCAAGCTTGTGACCCATAAATTCTCCCCTAACCAAAACTCTCAAAGCCCTTAAGACTACATTGTGAATGCTGATTAAGTTAGAAGGAACATGCCTCTATTTATAGAGTCCTAAACCTTTTTCTACAAGAAAAAGGACTAGTCAATACAAAACTTTTTCCAAAAAGGAAAACCTATTTATGGTAAGAAATCAGGCCAAATAAAACCCAACAGGGTTGCCTAGTGAAATTAGGTTATAGTTAAAGATACTTAAAACGATAAATTTTCATTAAATGAGCAGTAAATACAGAATTAAAAACCGTCGATTTGTGAGACAAAAAATAAAAACCACCCCAAAATAATGGTAATCCATATAAGAACTTGTAAGTTTTAAAAAATACACACAATAATTATTGAAGTTATTGATGTTTATGTTACGGTAGACTAACCATAGGGATGAGCGTTCAATATTAAGTTCGATATTTTAAAGTTTAATTTCAATAATACGATAAACATTAATTGAAAATAGACATCAAATATAATTTTTTAAAAGTTCGATATGTACAATAAATCATACTTCAATACACTAATTATGTATTGAAGGAAAACTTATTTTGATAAGATATATGTTCATTTGTCCAATACTAGATATGTTAGGCTTTTAGAGATGGTATATATAGAGACTAGATTTCCACTTTAAACCCTAATCATTAAATTTTACATTTCAAGTCGATCAAGACATCAAAATCACTTTTAACGTTATAAATATGGTTAACTGTTCATCCCACGAGCTGAAAAGTAAATAAATAGTAAAAATTCTCAAATTTAGGATCTTAATGAATTTAATTAGATCAATTAGCTATGATATGCTTAAAACATCAAATTTAGGATTATAGTATTATTTATCACGTGGAGTAAGTAAACATCTAAACACGAGATCTAAAATTTGGTATTCTATATTTGAGTATTTTCAAAATTTAGTTTTGATAATCGACAATTCAAGTAGATATCAAGTATCAAATTTTAAAAATTCAATTCAGTACACTAAAAATTTGATTCAATTTTCAGTAATTTATGCTCATTCCTGATCAGACTCCTTTAATTGCGTGTGTTCCTTCTTCGAATCATACATGATGCTTCGTGCAACTTTCATTAATCTTCTTGTATGCATATATTAGTACACATTTAGGGAAATGTTGAAGTGTTTATGCATTTTAAGAGCGGCTCAAATAAATACATTTTGACGATCAAAGGGTTTAACCAAAACAAGCTTGATTTTCTAAAGATATGATAGTTGAGTCTAGCTCATACTGAAAAACTAGTTCATGAGGAGAAGATTGCTCAAGTCCATATAAGAAAAACACTAGTATATTCTTCAACCAATGTAAAACTTTTACCCACTCTAACACCCCTTTCACGCCCAAGTCCAACTGGAGGGTATAACTTTGTTACCTTGTAAAGATATAACAAGAATGATAAAAGTCTCACATTGGTGGTTAATGAGATGGAATGATGGATGTACTCCTTATAACGATTGAGCAATCTTCCTTCCTTTGATCTAGCTTTTGTGGTGTGAGTTAGACCCAAGAACTAATTTAACATGGTATCAAAATAGGGCCCATCTTATCCAATGTTGTGGCCTCCAAAATCAAAATTGCCCACGCATTAGATGCTAAGCATTGGGCGTGAGGTGGGATGTTAAAAAATAGGGTGTTAAAACAATGACGCGTGAGATGAGGTGTTAAAAAATGACAAAAGTCCCTCATTGATGGTAATTAATGTGAACTCTTATGAGAGTTGAGATAAATGAGCTCCTTATAAGGCTTGGACAATCCTCCTCTTTTTGAACTAGTTTTTTGGGTGTGAGTTAGACCTAAAATCTAATTTAACATTAACTCAATATCAAAAGCTAGCTAGCTCATAATGAGAGAATTGCTTGAATCCAGACTACCCGTCCATTCTCCAATCAATGTGAAACTTTACCACTCTAACAAAGTTAAAGCGTTAAAAATGAATATTCTGCTCAAGTTTGATAGATTTAAATTGATAAATATTAACAATGTACCTTTTTTTAAATTGATAAATTTAAAGAGGAGGTTAATGTAATTACACAAATCAAGCATTCGATACTTGCTTAAGACAGTTTGGACAGAGTATAAATAGCATTCTTCTTTGTCTTACTCATCATTTGTTCACAACAAACCTTTGACACACTCAGACCAAAGTTTCAGAGAGGTGTCACCATCCCTACCCTGCTCCACCGCCGCCGATCTAGGTGGTGAACAAATTAAAATCATCCAGAAAAAAAATTAAATCCAAACAAACACAGGTATAACTTTGTTAAAGATGTGTAAATTCTTTAAGTTTAAGCTAAAAAAATTTGATTTTGTTACTCAATTCTTTGTTAAAGATGTGTTTTTCCATTTTTTATTTTGCTTGATCAAACCATGTAACAGACCAAGATGTGTTTTTCCATTTTTTTTTTTGCTTGATCAAATCAGGTAACAGATCAAAGAGGAGAAAATCAAGAAGTGAAAAGAACAAAGAAGTTGATTTTTTCCCCTCAAATGTACTTAATTTTCGGTTTGAATTTTGCATGTTTCTCTTAATCATGATTAAAGAAATTTAAAGACTAACTTGATTGAGTTTTTTTTTTTTTTTTTTTTTTAAAAATAAAATATAATGTTGTGTTTATGAATAGTGGATGCTGATTCTGGTATTCGAGCAATTAACACTACTATAAAATGATACATTGTTTGTTTGGCCGCGCATAGGGAAAAAATGATCATTGTTGTATAAAATGAAACTCGTATTAAGTTGTGAGTGGATCTATCTTTTGTGTGATAGAATGTGGAACAGGAATATGTGTATCAATGTGGAGATTCAACCTTTTTTTAGGAAATTTTGTGTTTTGATATTTATGAAATAGTGGATTGGTTAACTAGTGTATCATTTGATTGTGGTATTGGAGTAATTAGCAGCACCTTTATGATACATTGTTTATTGGCAGCATATATAAGGATAAAATGATTATATTGAATAAAACTCGCATATGCGCGAATAATCTTATTTGTGATAGAATATGGAGCAAGATTAAGTGTATCAATGCGGAGAATCAACCTTTTTATAATAATTATGTGTTTTGTGTTTATTAAATAGTGGATTGGTTAAGTAATGTGTTGTTTGATTGTGGAATTGGAGAAATTAACACCACTCGAAAGTACATTGTTGGTTTGGCCGCATATATAAGGGAAAAATGATGGTTGTATTAATAAAACTCGTATTAAGTTATGCGTGAATCAATCTTATTATGTGTGATAGAATGTGGAACAAGAATTGGTATATCAATGTGGAGATCCAACCTTTTTATAGAAAATTATGTGTTTTGTGTTTGTTAGTAGATTGGTTAAGTGATGTGTCTTTGATTGCGGTATTGGAGTAATTAACACCAGCATAAAATGATACATTGTGTGTTTGGCCGCTTATATAAAGTGAAAATGTTTATTTTTGTATTGAATAAAACTCGTATTAAGTTATGCGTGAATTAATCTTATGTGTGATAGAATGTGGAACTAGAATAGATGTATGCACGGAAACTCAACCTCTTAAAGGAAAAAATGCTCTAAAGAAAGTAATTCATGTAAAACAAGGGGGTCGGTGTTCAGTTTTAATTTTTTAAAAGTTCGGTTTTTCTGTTTGAAGGTTTTTAAATTTCGGTTAACTACCGGAAAAACGGAACTTAAGTGGTATATGTTTCGGTTATTCATTTTTTCTATCTTGATGTTTTATGTGCAGGTACATTTATGTCTCCATGACCTAATTACGCTGCCTCATGTCCTTCCTTTCTTTCGTCCTGAGTGCGATGCCAATGATCAGGTTCTTATTACTCACTCGAAAAGCCCTACTTCAGTTATTTTGTTCAATGACACAAGTTTAAATTTTATATAAACTATCAATTATATACAAGTCTTGAGAAGTTGATTTTCATGAACAGTACCAAAAAAAGTTAAAAGTTGTTTACTTGTAACATCATAGATCTTTGAATAAAGTTTTTAGAATGTCTTAGTGAAGTAACTTGGATAATTATTTGAAGGAATATCTAGATATTCTAAAGTATTGTTAGAAGATAAAGTTTACTTGAAGAATATCTAGAACCATCCATAGACAAGTATCAATGGGGATAGTCTTGTACATTTGCGATAAATCAACCCAATTCAGGAAAGACTTTTTTCATAACAAAGTTCTTTTCCCAAAATTCTCCTTACAAGCTTTAGTTATATCTTCTGATATTAGTCAACGAAGATATCCATTCTGTAATTGAATCTTCTGATACTAGTCCAAGAAGATATTCATTCTACTTAAATTATGCTCTTTTAACACTAAAATTTCATAGTTATTAATTCCACTTACATTTTAGATAACAACTGCAAGCCACATAATCAACTCGTGCCAAGACCAAGGCTCACTTTTAGTCAATATTTTTATTTGTTACCTCTTTGTTACCTCTCTCCTCTCCTTAGACAAACAACTTCTTTCCGTTTCACAGGAATCTCTCAATCGACGCTCAAGAGAGAAATAAAAATATTCAATGCATCATGTCTGAAATATTCATCGACATAGATTCATTGTTAATTCTCATTTCCACACCAATTATATCCTCTTTAAGTTTATATTCTGAATTAAAATAAATCAATGATAAATTAAACAAGTTACTTTAAAGGTAAAAAGATATGTATCACTATTAACAACTCCATTGAAGTAACTTGGTGTAACCACCAAGTGAATTTGCAATTAAAACTAATTTTCATTTGTTTTTTTTGAAGTTGCCATTGTTGGTATAAAGGACCCGGCCTCCATTTTTTTTATGATTTGCCCTCCATGGAACGAACTTCAATAATTAATTTCACCAAGCACTTCAAATATTCTCGTGATCATTGTTTAGCAGTGAATATTGTGAGAGGAGGAGATCTGAACCCTCTATTGTAATGAAATAATTGGAAGCTCATTTATTCTTTGAAGAGAGCTTTTGCAAAACCCACTTTTACCACATCTAAGCTGAAGAGGAAATAAAGTTGTCAAATATAGTTTCGGAAAGGTCGTCTTTCGCCTGATATTAAAGAGGATCTTAAGTCTTCTTTAATATGGGAGCGTAGACATTCCAGTGCAACTTATTACCAGGTAGATCTAGTGCCATTTTCCATTCATAATATACTCGGATTAACCAACAAGTCTAAACCAATTATTTTTTAATGACACACGTGTAATATTTTCAAGCCCCAACAGGGGAAATGGAGGATCGGATCAGGAGCCACGTCGAAAAGTTTCCTTTTTGCATTGACTAGTAATGTCCTCGAGCTCGAGGTTTCAGTCTCTTCATAGTAGTACCCATTGACTTCGGGCTTACTGACTAAATTAGTTTCGCTGGAACCAATATTATAATTAGTCGAATGTGACTAGTCGAGTTGCAGACAGGATGACCTGAACACCACAATTATCAAAAAGGAAAACAATATTTGTGATTGAATTGATCTGCTTACTTTTTGCAATTGCCATACTCTTCTTTGGCGTTTCTTTCTTAGTTGGTTGTTTTTATTTACTGATGTGTCTGTTTAGTTTTAACTTATCAAAAATAGTGACTTTTTTAAGGATGAGTTTTTGCATTTATTTGTTGGTCCTCTGCTTTTATTGTCCGCATTAAGGAAGTCTGCAATTTGAGTTTCACAAGATCATTGGGATACTGTTTGACTTGAATTTATGGTGTTATTCGGATTAGCCTCGACTTGAAGGAAATAAAGTTCTTGTGCTAATATGTTTTTCTCAGTGTTTAACGTTTTTGTGACTTTTCTAGGTTCAAGCAGTGACAAAGGCATGTATTCATCAATGCGAATGAAAGATATCCGATGACTGTTGGCTGCATGTTTTAGGATGACCTATTCCTATATCCACAAAGATATTTCTTCTGCCTGAGATATTTCTAACTATCGAGAGGAAAAACTATCATAGTAACATAGACACATGGGGAGGAAGAGAGGTAAGCACGTTTGGAGAGTGGGAAATAATTCAACTGTTGATGCAGCTATCGCTGCTGTGCGAAATGATTCAACTGTTGATGCAGCTAACGATGCTGTGCGAGATGATTCATCTGTTGATGCAGTTAATAATGTTGGAAATGTGAATAGTCAAAGAATTCAGAAGAAGGATGCAGATGTAAGCAATCGTGACTCGAAAAACTTGGATTTGTCACAGGCTGATAACAATGCTACCCGAACAATTTGTGGTCGTGAACATGACGTTTGTTGGGCAGTGAATGAGGCTCATGTGGCGCAACTAGCCGCTGAAGCCATTGAGATGAGGCAGGGCTATCCTCTTGCTGAGTTTGAGAAATTTATTCGTTCTGCCTCTCCAGTTATATGTCCATCTGTCCAAGGTGGTCAAGGTGCACCATTAAGCAGGGGTGAGATACCGAATATCTCTTTATGGAATTTGTGGCAGTGGTTTGAGAAACACGGAAACTATGGTTTAGAAGTAAAAGTAGAGGAATGTACAACTCGTCATCTGAAGTTCAGTGCATATTTCAATCCCTCTTTGTCAGCCATTCAGCTCTTCAAGGATAATCGAACTCAGGGTTCACGTACAGGAGACTTTCACACAAGATTTTCTCTACTTGTACCTAATCCTAGTGTTGAGAACTCAAGCTCTTCACGAGAAGAGAATGTTGTCTCTTACTCCAGGGCATCTTCAGATTGCAGTGCTGCAGATCCACCGGTTGAATCTAACTTGTCTGAAGAACTTCTGTTTGAATATTTCGAACAAGAAAGACCTCAAAATCGTAAACCGTTTTTTGAAAAGTGTGTGGTACATCATAAGTTGTTTCTTTTTTCATTTTAGTTGTATTGTTTTTGTTAGCAATACTAGTTCTTTTTTTATATGATAACTTGTTTCTTTGGCTTGCTCCAACTACTCTATTCTAGGATTCAAGAACTTGTTGCTGCTGCTGGGGCTTCAAGTCGTGGAGATCCATCAATCCTACAGTCTGCACGCTTACCTGATCTGCATCCTCATTCTTGGTTAGTATCAACATATAACTTACAAATGTTTGGAGATCCATCAATTTATACTATACACATTTCTTTCGAGTCGGTCTAAAAAAGAATGTTATTTTATTATTTGGCAAATGTTTAATGATACTATATGTCCATCATATAAATTAGGACATTTTAAATGTGTCATGTTCCATAGTTCTCTTATTACATAAGCAGAGACAATTTGTGGTTAGTATTGAAAAGCTTCTAGTATATGATGAAGATATTTAGTTTTTGAATATGTGAAGAACAATCCAGGCTTGCATACATCTTTTGTATGCGAAAGTATAATCGTCTTCAAGTTCTAGAGCAGACTTCTAATGGTACTTGGTGTATTTGCAGGTTTTGTGTTGCATGGTACCCAATTTATAGGATACCAACCGGCAACCTTCATGCTGCTTTCTTGACTTATCATTCGCTTGGACATTATATTCACAGAGGCCAGACACTTGACGCCCCTGCCGGTGTAGTTTCCCCAATTGTGGGCCTCCAAAGCTACAATGCTCAGGTATTGATAACTGTTTGAATGCGTTTTAAGTTCACAATTTAGTAATTTTTGCTCTTTAATTCAAAGCTAATGTTTTTTTTTTCTTTTCGTTTCTATGTATGGCGAAACTAGGTGAATGCTGGTTTCAGCAAAGGTACCTGACCGTGGATTTAGTTCTACAAGAACGAGCAAGGACACTGCAGCAAACTGCATTTTTTATGTCACGAGCTGTGGGAACGAATGGTGCAGGATCACTCTTCAACAAGCACCATGATTACGAGTTTTGTGTGTCTAGGTGGCATTAAATATCGTGATCTATCGTTCTTGTAGTTAAAGTTAACCTAGCTCAATTTGAAACTATTTTTTTTCTTTTTGGTCCTGCTTGTTACTTCTGATTTAAATAGATATAGCTTGAGTCATATGGTCATCGGATTAAAGTGTACAACTTTCTGAAATATGTTCTCTTATGTACGAAATCTGTTTATTGCCGTTGAATTCTTTAACTCTTTTTTCCTCCATCTAGTTGCCTGTTTAAAAATTTGGAAGATGAGTTATCGATTTTCTGTATGTTTTCGTTCATAACCTGTCGTACTAGCTGCCACTAGTTTTCTTAAGAATTAGAAATGATTTTCTGTATGTTTTCGTTCATGTTACTTTTTCCTTCCAACGGGTTTTATAATCTTGGTTGTTTCCAAGAGCCTATTTACTTGGTCTGAGGTCTCTTTTGTTAACTAAGTTTTTTGACTTAATCTTTTATTTCTCTGTTTGCTGTTGTAAAATTCAAGATTCATAGTGAATTGTTTAAGTTGTCCCTTTCCTCATCTATGTTCTGATCTTCTTTTCGCTTAAATATGTGATTGGAATTTATGATTGTATTGTTTCTTGGTTAGAATGTGAAAGAAATATGTTAGGATTGGAAATTAAGTGTCTTCCTCTGTTTCTGATGATTTCTTCCCCTCTCACTGTCCTCTTTAAATGCATACATAAAAATACAAGTTGTGTATTCTTCCGCATCTAAATGTTTGGTATTAAAATACTATGTTGAACTTAGTAGTTCTTAAAAAAAAAAAATTCAACAAAATCGCTGCCTAGGCAGCGATTTTCATATATTTTTTTTTTAAATGAAATCGCTGCCAAGGCAGTGATTTTCATAATTTTTTTTTTTTTAAAAAAAAATGAAATCGCTGCCTAGGCAGCGATTTTCATTAATGTTTTTTTTTTTAAAAAAAATGAAATCGCTGCCAAGGCAGCGATTTTCATATATATTTTTTTTTCTTAAATTTTTTTAATAAAACGCTCCAAAATTTAAGAAAAATCGCTGCCTTCATTTTTAATTTTTTTTTTTTTTATGAAAATCGCTGCCATGGGCAGCGATTTCATTTTTAATTTTTTTTTTTTATGAAAATCGCTGCCTAGGCAGCGATTTTATTTTTTTTAAAAAAATAATATTTTTTTTCAAGAAAATCGCTGCCTAGGCAGCGGATTTGTTGAATTTTTTTTTTTTTAAAAAATAATCACATTTTGCAAAATCGCTGCAGTAGCAGCGATTTTGCTTTTTCCGGCGGAGGAAATCGCTGTTGTTTCAGCGATTTTGCCGTTTTGGTTAATATAAAATTTTATATACCGTTTTAAAATTTTTGTTAATATTTTATACCCTTTAGGCTCTGGACTCTTCTTAAATTGCTCATCTATCGTATTGCTGAAGTGTTGAAGTCTCTCTGTTTTGCCAAAACTTTTTCTTTAGTATGTCCATCTTGTTGGAAATCGTATTGATAGAAATATGGATCTGTTGAGATTAACTGTTAGTTTGTTTCTTTTTTTTTTTTTTTTTTTTGTAGTCCTACACATCTCATATTTTGTGTAGATTAGTTCAACTATCTTGCACCAGCAGATATATAGATTAGTTCAACTTTCTACTTAATTGTTCTTTTAATCTTTGTTTCCACCATTTTTTTGTGCATGAACTTTCTCCCGTTGAGTCCAATTTGGACTCTCATCTCTTACATACTCCTCTCCTCGAGTCAACCTCCATCAAGTCGAGAAAGAGAAACAATATTCTATTGGATTAAACCCCCAAAAAAACCACCACCAGCAGCCTCAAAGGTCTGAAACATGAAGAAAAGAAATTGGGTTGAAACCCATACGAGTTCAAGCAGCTACACAACAATTTCAGCCCCAAAATGGTCGGATGTGGGCTGGAAATTTCAGTACTTTAATTAACTTCACTGTTTTCCTTAGTTCCTCGTTATTATTCCTATTTTTTTTTTTAATTTGGAAATGCTAACTTCAATTGAATTGTTTCATTAACTTAGATGAATCCTTTGAGGTTTTTTTAATAACTCTTCCATTTCGTTAGTTGTTTACTTTAAGTATTTAAATTCTCAAAACTATTTCAAGTTAGACAACTTAAGTTCTTAGACTAACTTGAGAATTATCTATATTCTTTCCTAGTTAGTAATTAGTTTTGAATCCACGTTGATGAGATTGAGCTAACCATTTAGTTCAAAATCATAACACGAATAAAATGTTAAGGTAAAATTAATTATTATTTTGACACTTTAGCATTTGACTTTTCATACTTCAAATAAGATGAGTGTATAAGTATCAAGGACATAAAGTTATTTTAAAACAAGATTTTTCAAAAGTATTCTTAAGTTTTTTCTTAAAAATTAGTCAACTTTAAAATCCGTCGGTTAACCGCGTGTTAGCGGATTCTCTAAGGTGCCTAAACCCTTCTTTAGAGAATTAGTTGAACCCTTATCCGTCTCTGGTTTATTAAATATTTTATTTCAAAATTACCTTTTAAAATGGTTTTCTTAGTATTTCCTAAAAATTAAGTGTCGACTTCTAAATTATAAATTTTTTCAAAACTTAACAAAATTTGCCAAAGTTGAGAAATCGGCTTCGAAACCTTTAGTTTTTGAAAGGTCGTAACACTCAAGTTTTTTAAAACGTGTTTTTCCTAATATGTGTCTAGTGCGACATTCAATGAATCTCCACTCGTAGGATTTCCTTCCACAATGTTTGATTGATTGAATGCCTCAACAACGATTTTTGTCAAATTTTCCAGACCTCAAATCTCCATTTTCTTTGTTGTTGTGGGAACTTTTGTAAGCTCTAGCCAGTGACAGTTCGTGCTTGACCTGGTAAATCTACTTGCAGGGTCGTCATTTTAATTGAGTTATGTTTTTCATGTGCATTTCTCAGGTTTTAACTAGGCAATTTTGTTTGGTTATCTGATAAATCTCTCGGGAATGAGTTTTATCTCCGCGATTATATGTATTTTGGTAGAAGTTTCATTTACCGATGTCTTCTCTCCTTATTCCGTCACCGGATTTTTTTCTTTTTTTTTGAAAAACACTCTTGGGGCATCAATTTTAATTATTTTTAAAATAAAAAATTGACAAAATCACTGTTGGGGCAACGATTTTAATAGAATTTTTTATTAAACAAAGTTTACATTCTATTTAATTTTGTCTGAAGGATTTTTCCCTTTTATTTAAAAAAGAATTGATATGCTATTTATATTTTTGAAGACAAAAAATTACCATTTTGACTTCAAACTCGATTACATTGAGTATGTTATTGTTGTAAATTCTAATTATTCGATTCGACGTTGTAAGCGCCTCTTCCGGGTATCAATTGAAATAGAATTATATTTTTGGGATAAGAATTATATCTTATTGAATTAATTTTGTTTTTGCAAGAACTCTTCTCACAAAAAAACAATTATTTATGGCTACTTGATTCCGCGTCAGTTTATTTCTAGTTTCTATTATTGAAAAGGTCTTTAAAAAGTTTATAGGGATTAATTAGAATTTATGTATGCATTATGTTTGTTATGTATGTTCGAAGAGAGCGATTCATTGAGTTTGGAGTCAAAAAGGTAATTTTTTCTTCAAAAAGCATAAAAAATACATATCAATTTTTTAAAAAAACCAAAAAAGGGAAAAATCGGTCCCAATAAAATTAAATGAAATATTAACTCTGTTTGATAAAAAATTCTATTTAAAATGTTTTTTTATTTATATTTTTTTTACAAAAATAATTTGGCTGCCCCAACAACCTTTTCTCAAAAAAAAAAAAAAATCTTAAAATTTGTTAAATTTCTTTTTTCCAAGAAAAAAACAAAACGGTGATGGAATAAGGAGAGAAGCCACCGTAAAGTGGAACTTTTACCAAAACACATATAATCACGGTGATAAACACTAAGAGAATTATCATACATACAATTAAACAAAAGTTGACAAGTTAAAAGCTGAAAATGTACATGTAAAACATAATTCAATTAAAATGACGTGCAAGTAGATTTACTAGGTAAAACTTGAACTGTCACTTATACTACAATTTGCCGTTTCAAATGTATCGAGTGAATTAACTATTTTTGCAATTGTCAGGTTCTAATTTATACAATTACAGTTTGAAGTATGCTCATATATATAATTTTACATTACAAAATCAATTCAAATACAATTAAAACAACTAATAGCCAATTCATTCATATATAATCCTATATGTTGTGTTATACAAACTTATACAAATGATATTACTTGATTGAATTTGACCTCTTTGTTTTAAATTGAAGTCATTGTGCAATTGCATATTTCTCCATTATACACTTCAACGTACCTATATTGTTGTATACCCGGTCCACCCCACATATTTATGTTACGAATTAGTAATCACCACACTACAATTCGTCGTTTGAAATGTATCAAGTGGATTTATTATTTCTACAACTGTCATGTTCTAAATTTCAAATTCTTCAAAATCAGTTATACAAAGTGATTCAGAGATACTGGATGTTGCCTGAATTAAACTTTCACCAAGTTCACTGATATAACAACACCAATCAAAAATAGTTATACAAATGAGGTAACTGTTAAATTCACTTGCAGATTTTTTTATCATTACATATATCCGCACGGTCATCTCATTGTGTATCACCATCCGATTGCTGCTTTGATCAGCCTTATATTCAATATTTAGTACTTTCAAAGTCACATTAATATCGAGTTGAGTTGTGATTATATTATACAATTATTTATAAAATGCATTTTATCCAAAAACAATCCCCTCAATAACATAGTCAACATAATAATTCGCACCATCTCATTTTCCTGATTGCATTATCAAAAATAGTTGTGGAAGTCATTCTTGTATACAATTAAATATAAGTATAAATGAACAGTGACTGTTCTATATATACCTCGCAAACATAAATAGTCAATTTATGCATACACTTACTCTACTAAAATTAATTTATTTAATTTTTCAAATTAAAATCAATTGATTCCAACTAAGTTATACAATACTTATTAATTAAAGCAACTACAGACTGAAATAGATGCAAGTACAGATGATTATAGATCAAATATACAAATGCATATATCAAGTCTTCATTTATACAATTACGAATGATTTATACGCACATTAATCCTACTAAAATTATAACTATCAATGAATTATACATATTCAAACAACAATTTCACTAAAACTAGTTTATACTACAGTCTCCAACAAATTTCAATTCATACAGACTACTTTATACAATTATGTACTGCAATAGCTAAGTTATACAACTATATATATCAATTCTTCATTTATACGAACACTATTTTATACCGCAATAATTTCACAAAAAACTATTGAAAACACATATTTGACCAAAGCTCCAATTATCAATGGAGAATTTATAGAATTACGGTTTAAAATATGCTTATAAACAATTTCTCATTACACGTTCAATTCAAATACAATCAAAACAACTTATTCAATTAGAACAACTAATAAACGATCGAATCATATAGCTTCAGCTAAAATACAACACATTCAACCAAATCTCCAACTATCAATGGATAATTCATACAATTTCATTTTCAAATTTAATTTGTTCAAATTCACCATTACCATATCAAATGAAATACAAATACAGTTAGAACAACTAATAATCAATGTTTCATATAGAATTCAACCAAAATACAATAGAAAATCAATAAAACAAAACTTTAAAAAATCAAATTTACTAATGATTCAACGTTGAATCTAAAAAAGATGAAGCTAATACACAACAAATTATGTATAATAGAACACCAAATTAAAAATTGATCTATACAGATGCATAAAAAAGAAAAAAAAATACTCAAATTCAATGTATTATGTATCTGTTGATCAACGATGAAATCAATTGTTTTGTTTTTGAATTGAAACCGCTGACATCAGGATCTCAAAAATATCGAATTATTGTTATGAAGAAATTGTAGCGTATTTAGTATGAAGTCTAACGATTTAATATTCTGCGAATTAAGATGTTGCTACCGCCATTACATTTTAATAAATAAATTTGAATCCAATTTTGTATACAACTTTGAAAGAAGCGAATTATACAAATGATCATTCCTATATCAACTTTAAAATGTAGCTACAACCAGTAATTATTAAAACTATAGTTAATGAGAATAATTACTTAACTCAGGATAGCATTTTCCGTAAGTTGTCCTTAAGTAATGGTAGTAATATAAATATTTTGATATTGTAATGAAAGATTAAAAATACTAATTAATAAATGAAAGTTTTAACGGAGTATTTATGATGATTTTTTCCATTAAATAAATTAAGAACTATACTATTAATAAAGAGGGTTCGAGAAAGGATTTAATTGACTTGCAAACTACTGGATTTAAGTTTTCTTGACCATTTATAGACTAGTCTTTTGGCATTTAATATTGTTTACATCCCCAGCGGAGTCGCCATTCTGTTTACATCCCCACTCTATTAAAATAGAGCGAAACATCGCGGCAACTCGAAAAATTATTAATTGATTCAATTTTAACGAGTTTTAAAAATGAGTGAGTTTTAAAAAGAGTCGCCACCTAATTTTAGGAAAAAACTAGAAAACCATTAAATGATCTACGAAACCAATTGATTCTAGGTAGGGGGTTCAAATTATTTCGAAGGGAAGGGGTTAGGCACCCTTCGAAATCCACAAGTGTGGGTCCCGACTGAATTCATTTTTTTCAAATTGAGGATAAAAATAATGTACAGGTATAATAAACATTCAATATGCACAAATAATAAAATAAAAAATATAAGAAACGGCCTAAAGTTTGCCTAACGTCAATATATACAAAATAATGAATAGAAGTATGATTCGAACTACATTCAAATAATTTCAAGGAGAAGCACCTCCGGGTACCTGTAAAGACACTTAGTAAAAGAGTTAGTACCAAATAAATATAAATAAAAGTGAATAACTCAAATAATAACTTAAAAATAAAAATCCGTATTATTAACATGAAAGGCCTTGGAAATCGACGGTAATTTCTTCATTGGCCATTTTTAACAATAAAAAATATAAAGTTAACTAAAATTCCGTCTTTTTATATAGGGAGGCCTCCAAAACCGACGGAGAGATTTTTTCATTGGCCAATCCTATATTTTCAATCACAAAATGGCACAAAAGAAGTATGAACTATATAAGATGTAACAACCTACTAATGAAACATAATAAAATGATAATAATTAAATAATAAACCAACATACACGTGTAACTTCTTAGAAAAATAAATAAATCTAGACTAATCTCATGTAACAAAAATGGGAACATCAACATATAAATTAAATAAACAATCCCAAACAACAAACCAAAAATAGAATGGTTAATAAAAAATAAAAAAAAGACAAGTAACTTACTAAAGAGAGACTACCCAGATCATCATTAAAAATAATATAAACACAATGACTAAAAATTAAAATAACCGTAAAAATTAATCAAAACATATAGTACGAATGAGAAAAATTGTAACCAAATTACAGTAGCACAACTTACTTGGAAAAAAGAATCTTTAAAGAAAAAATGCATCAAATTAAAAGGAAATAAAAATGCATACAAAATAAAGCAATCACTAACAAATTATCATAAGTTGATAACAAAATTTCAAAGCAATATAAATATATCCATAAACAACAGTAAACAACCCAACAAGATTAACAGAACAATAAATAGTGAATAATCAACCAAAGAAAATTACTAACCGAATAAAATTACAAGTGAAGAACAAGAAAACATAAAGAGAGAAAAAAAAAAGAAAAAAAAAGAGGCACACAAGAAGCACACTAACATCAAAGTAATATTGTTGGAGTTGAACTTGACGGTCAGATTTATTTATAAAATAAAGCAATATAAACATATATATAAGAATGAACAGACCCATCAACACATAAACATTAACAAATCCAAAATGTAATAAAACACAAAGGAGAAGATTGGAGTACTATCATAGGAAATAAAGAATGACAGAGAGGTCACTAAAGGATTGAGTTTCAGATCTTGGAGCTCGTTGGCGTTGGTCGGAGTTAGTGATGGCGATCTTCAAACTCGCTGGTCGTTGGAGGTGGCCGGAATCCTGCAAAATAAATAAAAATCGTAAAGGGGGAAGGAAAGAGACTCGCCATTTGGGGTTGCTGTTTAGGGGTCTTTTCCGGTGATTCTTTCACCAGAAAAAGGAGAGAAAACGAAAGGGGTTTTGGTGGCTGTTTCGATTGATTGTTTTGGTGGTTGTTTCAGGTTGTTTTTCGCTGGAAAAAGGTAGAATTTCGGTGGTCTGTTGTTGGTCATTTTTTTTTTTTGGTTGAAGGATGGTGGCGTTTGGTGGTTGGTCTTGAGTTATTGGGTTGGCTGTTGTTTGGAGGAAAATGGAGATGGAGGCCTGGTTGTTCGAGATGAAAAGTGGAGTTTGGATGGTTGTTTTTGATCTACTGGCAGCAACGGGAAAGAGAAGAAGGAAGCTTGGTTTCGCCGGAAAAAGACAGAAAGGAAAAGGGGTTTTGGGTGGTGGACTTCCCGAATTCCGGCGGAACTCCGGTGAGCTTCTCATTGAAAAATAATAAATAATAAAAGAATGAACAATCTAAAAGAAAAATACCCCTAAAATTCTTTTCACCATCCATATTTTGACCTAGTTAATAACATTAATAACAAAACACAAAATGGGCTCAAATGATGGGCTTAGTATTGTGGCCCAAAATTATCTCAATAGAATCCCAAAATTTTTTCGTATTTGATTAAATTTTAGACTGTGCTAAATTCAACATAAATATTAACAAATGTAACAAATAAAAATAAAATTTTAAAATAATATAATGAACATAACTAATGAAATGTGAAATACAATTTAAAAATTAACTAACAAAAAACCTAAATTTTGATAAATAAAGATAGTTATCGATAAAAAAATTATTTTAAGCTATTAAATAAATAAAATTTCAAAATTATGAATTTTTAAAATGTTAGGCCAAAATTGGCTGTCAACAGCTGTCCCTTTCGTTGTGTATGATTGATGAAAGAAATCGTGGACAACGAAAATTGACAAACCCAATTTTGACCGAACACATGACCTTTGTAGAGAAGTGCGGTGGAAATATAGTGGAAGTCAATCCCGAACTCGCATCTAAAAGGTTTCACGCTTTGTTGCGTCTTTGTTGAAGTAATTCGCACATGTGGCTCCTCTGAGAGTGCATCCTCTAGAATGTTCTAAAAAAACAAAGATAAAAGTCATTATTATAGGCAAAACTAAAAGAAAAAGGGTAGCATCTCTTATGATACTATAAATGGAGATAAATACAGGTCCCTTGGTAGGAAGAATGAAGATGATGATCAATCTGTAGGATTTGGAATGTATGTCCATCGGTAGGACGAATGAAAAAAAAATTGATGATCCATCGATAGGATTTTGAACGTATGTCCATCGGTAATACAAATGAAAAGATTATCCATCGGTAGGATTTTGAATGCATGTCCATCGGTAGGACTAATGAAAAGATTATCCATCGATAGTATTTTGAATGATGTCCATCGGTAGGACAAATGAAAAGATTATCCATCGGTAGGATTTTGAATGTATGTCCATCGGTAGGACAGAATGCAAACATCTTTCAACGCAAGTTTTCACCGTCTTGAACGTTGAATAGATAGGGTGCACAACCTTCACCTCCGAATAGATGCGTCTTAAATGCAAATATCTTTCAACACAAGTTTCCACCGACTTGAACGTTGAAAAGATATGGTGCACATCCTTCACCTCCGAATAGATGCGTCTTAAATGCAAATATCTTTCAACACAAGTTTCCATCGACTTGAACATTGAAAAAATATGGTGCACATCCTTCACCTCCGAATAAATGCGTCTTAAATGCAAATATCTTTCAACGCAAGTTTCCACCGACTTGAACGTTGAAAAGATATGGTGCACATCATTCACCTCCGAATAGATGCGTCTTAAATGCAAATATCTTTCAACGCAAGTTTCCACCGACTTGAACGTTGAAAAGATATGGTGCACATCCTTCACCTCCGAATAGATGCGACTTAAATGCAAATATCTTCTTGGCGATGTATAAACTTTTGCGAGGGATGAAATCTTCTCGCGATGCATAAAATCCGCAAGGTATGAAATCTTCTTGCGATGTATGAATCTCTGCGAGGCATGAAATCTTCTCGCGATGCATAAATATTAACTCGCAATGCATGATCTTCCGCGATGCATGAATATTAACTCGCGATGCATGAATATTGACTCTCGATGCATGATCTTCCATGATGCATGAATATTGACTCGCGATGCATGATTTTTTGCAATGCATTAATATTGACTCCCGATGCATGATGATTTTTTTGATTTTTTTCTTTTTATTTTTTTTTGCAATGCATGAATATTGATTCGCGATACATGATTTTATTTTATTTTGCAATGGATGAATATTGACTCGCGATGCATGATTTTTTTTTTTTGCAATGCATGAATATTGACTCGAGATGCATGATTTTTTTTTTTTTGCAATGCATGAATATTGACTCGCGATGCATGATTTTTTTTTTTTTGTAATGCATGAATATTGACTCGCGATGCATGATTTTTCGCTATGCATGAATATTGACTCTCGATGCATGATATTCTGCGGGGCATGATTATCTTCCCGCATTGCATAAATTTTGCGAGGGATGGAATCTTCTCGCGATGCATAAATTTCTGCGAGGTATTAAATTTTCTCGCGATGCGTGAATAATAACTCGCGATTCATGAATATTAACTTGTGATGCATGAACTTTTGCAATGCATGAATATTGACTCGCGATGCATGATGATTTTTTTTTTTTGCGATGCATGAATATTGACTCGCAATGCATGATTTTTTGCAATGCATGAATATTGACTCGCGATGCATGATCTTCCGCGATGCATGAATTTTTGCGAGGGATGGAATCTTCTCGCGATGCATAAATTCCGCAAGGTTTGAAATCTTCTTGCGATATGTAAATTTTTGCGAGGAATGAAATCTTCTCACAATGCATGTATATTAACTCGCGATGCATGAATTTTGCGATGCATGAATATTAACTCGCGATGCATGATCTTTTGCAATGCATGAATATTGACTTGCGATGCATGATCGTTGCAATGCATGAATATTAACTTGCGATATGTAAACTTTTGCGATGCATGAATATTAACTTGCGATATGTAAATTTTTGCGAGGAATGAAATCTTCTCGCGATGCGTGAATAACAACTCGCGATGCATGAATATTAACTTGCGATGCATGAATAACAACTCGCGATGCATGAATATTAACTTGCGATGCATGAATTTTTGCAATGCATGAATATTGACTCGCAATGCATGATCTTTTGCAATGCATGAATATTGACTCGCGATGCATGATCTTTTGCAATGCATGAATATTAACTTGCGATGCATGATCTTTTGCAATGCATGAATATTAACTTGCGATATGTAAACTTTTGCGAGGAATGAAATCTTCTCGCGATGCGTGAATAATAACTCGCGATGCATGAATATTAACTTGCGATGCATGATTTTTTGCAATGCATGAATATTGACTCCCGATGCATGATCTTTTGAAATGCATGAATATTAACTCTCAATGCATGATCTTTGTAGTTGTTATCAAGCTTCTCGCAGTACTTATCAGAATTTTGAGGTCTTCCTCAAAAATTCTGTCCCAGTAAGAATTTTGGCAAATCTCAAAATGATCTTCAATCTTGACTTGTTGGCAATAACACCTCTATTGAGAATTTTTGAGATATTTTTAAAAATTCTGTCCCAGTTCTTATTGTAAGGAGAAATAATAATCACACTGAGTATATAATCGAGCCGTCGTGGCGCCTACATATCCTGTTGATTCAGGAATAAGGTCAAATATAGTTCCAAATTTGTAGATGATGAATACTGCAAAGAATCTGAAAGAAGATCATCAGTAGAAATGTACAATATGAACATGATGAAATAGGAAAATAATATTGCATGTGATATCCAAAGCCAATAAAAAAACATGTCACATTTTTGGACGAACAATTCATGCAGTAAAATAGGACTCTCACACATACAAGATTAACCCGATGACACTTTTTACAATGAACAACTCAAAAGGCAATTTCTTTTTTTTTTTTTTTTTTTTTTAAAATTGAAAGATTCTTAAAAAGGTTTTAAAATATTAAAGAATGAGTGTTTTCTCACTTTTTCTTTTCTTTTTGAAAAATAAAGAATATGATGAGATAGTCAAACCTTCACTACAATTGGTACCAACATTTAAGATTGCAGGTAAATCTCTCATTCTTTTTTTTTTTTTTTTTTTTTTTTTTAGATTGAATTTAAGGTAATTCCTACGGCTTCAAGTGGTACCTCCAATATACTTAAGGATCAACATGATCTGTTCATCTTGCTTCAAACAAAGGTTTGGAATTGTATCAATCCTCATGTTTCAAGTGCCCTCACGAAAAAGACTTGTCCTATTTCACACGTATTTGAAATATTTGATTTTAGGACATTTTCCAAAGTGCACTCACACTCACAAGAATGTTTAATGCATACAACTGTGATATCATATGCTTGACCCTTATGTAAATCTCCACTAATGTGAGAACATTTAGAATGAGATCATGTAGGGCTTGTCATTGGCTTGTAACATAGGCTTAGGGATTGGTACGCTTTTGACGTTAGATCCTCTTCATTATTCTCTGTCCTCTCAAATTCTTTTGAAATCTCATTTTTAACGCTTTTCCCTCCTTTTTTTTTCCATTTTTTTGGAGCTTTTATCTTCTTCTCTTTCTTCTTCTTCTTTTGAGTCCTTATTGCTTGGAGCTTTTCTTTTATTCACTTCTTTGTTATAATATATATATATATATTTTTAGAGTATTTTTCTTCCCACTTTTCATTGACTCTGTAAAGGTATTTTTTACCTTTCTTTATATCTTCCACCCTTTTTTTTTCTTCCTTTCTCTCATTTCTCTAGAGTCTTTGCTTCCTTGATTTTGGGAGACTAAATATCTTTGCTTTTGGAAATTTCAAAAATGGATCTTCTCTTATAATTTGCACATTCTTGGTGCACTCAAGAAGGTTGGGCCAAGAGAGGATAGTGCTTGTAAGCACTCAAAAGGGTAGTGGTTAAGATGTGGTTATCCAAATAAAGGTTTCAGGCTCAAAATGGAAAAACTAGGGATTAATGTAATTTGGTAAGCTTCGAAAGGCACAATCGGGTAAAAAAAAAAGCCTACAATCCTTTCTCAAACCAAACATTACTCAGGATTTCGCCTCGAAAATATTCAGGTCAAGTTCTAGATCAACAGTGTAACACAATTGAACTTTGATCAAAATCTCACCACACAATGCACATGAAACATAAGGTTAGTTTTATTCTTATCTTGATTGCATGCAAGAGAATTTTCAAGCATCACAAAAGTACATATAAGAGGTACCACGAGAATCTATAGTTTACCGCAAAGTCAGTCTTTTCCATTATATCAAATATATTTACATGCTCTTAACTACATAGGTCCCAACCGAGCTGAAGACATGACTCTTACAGTATGTACAAGTAAATTTTTTTTTTTGAAAGAATGATTACCGAACCCGAGAAGGGCTGCCTACGTATCTCATTAAGATGAGAATCAGGTGTGCGTAGTTCATGCAGTTATGACTTGGAAAATATGCACAAACTATTTTTTTATTTTTTATTTTTTACCTTTGGAGAAGCTAATACCGAACCCAAGAAGGGTTGCCTACGTATCTCATTAAAATGAGAATCAGGTACGCGTAGTTCGTCCAGATATGACTTGGAAAATATGCACAAACTATTTTATTTATTATTTTATTTTTTACCTTTTTTGGAGAAGATAATACCAAACCCGAGAAGGGTTGCCTACGTATCTCATTAAAAAGAGAATCAGGTACGCGTAGTTCGTCCAGATAAGGCATATAAAAGATTTAGACAACTCAAAGATTTTTTTTTTTGTGACCCCTTTGTTTTTTTTTCCTGCACCAATATGTTTTATAGTCTCTTAATCGTCAATTTTTTATACTGTCTTTTGAATGTAACCTGCGAATTTTCACAGTAATTTCTACGTATACTCTTTTTGGATGTTTTCTTGGAACTGTCTCCTCCTAATTTTCACGAGATCCAAACATTGTTATGACCATCCCCGACTGATGTCGGGGACGGTATTCCTACAAAAATATGAGAAATATGTGAGAGCAGGACCATCATGCAAAATAATAATAAAAATAAGTGGGTGTCACCTCATAGTCAAATACTCCCCTGATTTATCGTTTTGACTTAATATTAATGTCTTGTGAAATACAAGGACTCGCATATCGCTAATCCTCTTGTCTCTTGCGACTTCGGACAAATAATGATTTCGGAATTCAGACATAAATCATTTTTTCGCTGTGAAGAAGAACAACTCAAAATGTAAGAGTGTTAGTTCATGTACATAATGGATAATGCAAAATATCACACAAATAATGAATTAAACACACAAATACTGTTCTAATTAGAGACAAACTGAAATATATCACATAGCATACAAACAATTATTGCGCGTCCTATACAAATATGTGACCCTTTTATGCCTAGGGTAGGCCTACCGATTTAAAGGATGTATATATCATTTGAAACATTCCATTGTCCAGAAATCTAAATTTATACAAATTTATATGAATAAAATGAATGGAGATACATAATAGGAAAAATGGGATACAAAATATTCAGTCCCGCGCAGGGGTTCAATCCTATACTATGCTTCCACAGAAGGTCTTTCTCTCTTTATTTATTCTCTTCTCTGGGTTCCCGCGTCTTAGACTAGTAACTTGTGAATTTTTTTTAAAATAGAATAAGCTACAATATACTCCCGAATTTGTGTCAGGCTGATAACAATGCTACCCGAATTTATACTATACACTTTTCTTTAGAGTCGGTCTAAAAAAGAATGTTATTTTATTATTTGGCAAATGTTTAATGATACTATATGTCCCACTTATTTGGCAAAAAGTCTACAAAGGTGTACTCTTCTATTTATCTTAAGGATAGTTTTGAAACATTGCAAAGTCCTGTTTCGTAAATTGGTGCCCAGTCAAGCTATTACATCATATAAATTTGGACATCTTAAATGTGTCATGTTCCATAGTTCTCTTATTACATAAGCAGAGACAATTTGTGGTTAGTATTGAAAAGTTTCTAGTATATGATGAAGATATTTAGTTTTTGAATATGTGAAGAACAATCCAGGCTTGCATACGTCCTTTGTATGCGAAAGTATAATCGTCTTCAAGTTCTAGAGCAGACTTCTAATGGTACTTGGTGTATTTGCAGGTTTTGTGTTGCATGGTACCCAATTTATACGATACCAACCGGCAACCTTCATGCTGCTTTCTTGACTTATCATTCGCTTGGACATTATATTCACAGAGGCCAGACACTTTGACGCCCCTGCCGGTGTAGTTTCCCCAATTGTGGGCCTCCAAAGCTACAATGCTCAGGTATTGATAACTGTTTGAATGCGTTTTAAGTTCACAATTTAGTAATTTTTGCTCTTTAATTCAAAGCTAATGTTTTTTTTTCTTTTCGTTTCTATGTATGGCGAAACTAGGGTGAATGCTGGTTTCAGCAAAGGTACCTGACCGTGGATTTAGTTCTACAAGAACGAGCAAGGACACTGCAGCAAACTGCATTTTTTATGTCACGAGCTGTGGGAACGAATGGTGCAGGAACACTCTTCAACAAGCACCATGATTATGAGTTTTCCGTGTCTAGGTGGCATTAAATATCTTGATCTATAGTGTTGATCAACTAATTAACCATATGTACTCAAATTACAGTTGAAGCCAAATAAGTTTTTTTTATGAGAAGTACATATGGTTAATTAGTTGATCAACATGATAGATCAAGATATTTAATGCCACCTAGACACAAAAAACTCATAATCATGGTGTTTGTTGAAGAGTGTTCCTGCACCATTCGTTCCCACAGCTCGTGACATGAAAAATGTAGTCTGCTACAGTGTCCTTACTAGTTCTTGTAGAACTAAATCCACGGTCACTTCATTCAGGTACCTTTGCTGAAACCAACATTCACCCTAGTTTCGCCTTTCATAGGAAAGAAAAGAAAAAAAATAACAACACTAGCTTTGAAGTAAAGAGCAAAAAGTACTAAATTGTGAAACCTAAAATGTATTCAAAGGTGTAACCCTGCAGTTATCAGTACCTTATTTGTGTCTAGTGCGGCATCCAAACAAGCTTGACTTGTAGGATATCTGTTATGTTTCTTTCAAATCGAATCCGAATGGGATAAGGAGAATGTCAATCACGCGAATTAGAAGTTATTAAGCCATGGAAGGATTGCTTTTTTCGACAAGAAACCAGTGCAGAAAGTTTCCTTTTTATAAAGGAGTCCTACAAAGAAAAGGGAGTGCATATTAAGTCAAAGTATAAACATAGGTATAAATCCAAAGAAAAGTAAGAAACATGATCAAAGAAAGAAATAAAGGGCGTAAATAAAGAGTTCAAGAAAGAAATGTATCAAAGTGAAGTCAAGAAAGAAAATTGAAGACAAGTTCGAGTTGAACTAAGACACGAAGTAGGAATCCTACACGTAAGCTTTTAAGTTTCAAAAGAAAAAGGAAGCCGAGCATAAGTAGGATTTCTAGTTGAAATAGATTTTGGATTCAAATCCAAATCTATAAATAGGGGGATAGTTTCGCTCGAGAAAATTGTGCACTTATATAGAGAGAAGATCAAAACACGATCAAGAGTTTGAGAGAGTTTAAAAATTTACTTGGGCAATGTTGCGAGTTTGTGATAAGATTGTTGTTAAGAGTTTTGATTACAATCTAGTGTTTGTAGAAATCGTCTAACAAGTTTAAGAAACATGACGGAAAGTAGAAAACTTAAACCTAAGGTTTTTGTCTTGGGTAGCTAGGAATTGAAGTTTATAATTTCTTAGCTATGAATTAGTGTTTATAATTCCTTAGATTACCTAGGTGTTGAGATAAATAATACAAAGTTGTGAACTAATTATTATTTTACGAAATTATTTATTAGAACTCACAAACAGTAACGAACAAGTAGTCAGTATGTGTTCCTTTACAGAATAAAGGGGTCCATAATTCCAACAATTGATATCAAAGTGGGTAATCTTAATTAAAAGTCTAATAACTCAAGATAAGATCACAATGAATTTTGCACCCTCTCTCGGGCATGGTCAAGGGCAACACATCAACAAACCACCATTATATAATGGACAATTTTACTCTCTTGATGGAAGACAAGGATGAAGGATTTCATCCAAGCCGAAGACTATGAACTATGGGTTAGAATCACTGATGGGCCTTAAATCCCTACGTTAAGGATAATGAAGGAAACAATTTTCCAAAACCTAAAGAAAAATATGAAGAAGTTGACTACAAAATGTTGGGATAAAATGCAAAAGCCAAATGCATACTTGTATGTGAATTAGGACCTGATGAGATTAATCGGATCTCGAGTTGTACCTCCGCGAAACAAATATAGGATACTCTATAAAATGCATGCTCATGAAGGTACAACTCAAGTTCGAATATTAGAATTGCTAGGCTATGCTCCGATATGAAGACTTAAAGATGAAATCCGATGAATCGCTTCAAGATATATGATCACTAGATTCACTATTGTAGTAAACGAGCTAATCGCTTCAAGGTATATGATCACTAGATTGACTACTGACATGTATTTATATTACCCAAAAAGGGGATCTGGAAATTTGAAAAATAAAATCAAAATGGGTTTATATTAAATCCAATCAAACTCCCAAATTAGAATGTTTTCTAATTTATTTATAGATCCTTTAGTTTATTTACAATTTACCTCTCTTCGTTGTTCGACTGGCCGGTGAAATGTACCACAACCACCACTGTCCCCGCCTCCGGCGAAATCCAAACCACCAGCAAAATCCTTTCTCGATCTCCCCCTTTGCACTGATTCGAAACCAGCGAACTCCGCTGAATCAAGAAAAACCTCGACAAAGCAACGACATGCACAATCTTGTTAGTTTATCTTCATGTTTTGCGACGAACAAAGCTCGAATATCACTTGACGAGCTCCACTATCATTGTTCATTTTTGTTCTTCACAATCCAATTCCAATGGATTTTGGTATTTAAAGTTATAGTGAAGTTACTTTAGGAATTTGAAGGAGAAGGAAGAAGAAGTTACATTAGGGATTTGAAGAAATTGGAAGAATATAGGAGAAAGGGGAAATGAATTATAAAGAAAAATGAAAAAATGTTAAAGTAATCAAATTTCCACGTGTCAAGCACGTGAAATTCACATATCAACACAGATGTGGTTGTGGCTTTTTAAGGGTGTAATTATTTCAGTTTTAAATAGTTCAAGGGGGTGATAGGACTCCGGTAAAGTTAAAGTGTGTAGTTGGAAATCCGAATATAAATTAGGGAGGCTATTGATCTTTTCTTAATAAAATACACAAAATTTTTTAGCTCAATCTTTCTTCATCTATTTAATCATTTCTACTCGGGTCTTTAAAATGTATTTTTCTTGATATGTATCTAGAGCGACATTCAATGAATCTCTACTCATACGATATCCTTGCACAATGATTGATTGAATGCCTCAACAACGATTTTGTCAAATCTTCCACTGTTTTTTTTCTTTTTATGAAAATACACTCTTGGGGCATCGATTTAAAATTTTTAAAAATAAAAAATTGACAAAATCACGGTTGTAAAGGAATTTTAACAAAAAAAGCTTTTGGGAAATTTTCTGATGATGTATTCAATCTCCAAACTCTGTATATGTACAAGAACTTTACATGAAAATAAAATAATAAAGAAATAAATTACTTATCCAGTTGTCACTTTCTAGTGGACAATGTATAACAGAAAAATATTCCCCACATGTAAATCACGCGAGTGAAGCTTCCTTGAGCTTCTTATTTCCTCCAGTTGTCCCTTGATCAAATGGACAAGATTGTTTATCAGGTAATTTGATCAAGGATTGTGATCCTTCCACATCACTAAGAGATAAAGTCTTGATGAGCATAGACCTTATCGAAGTTTTTATTAAACAGAGTTTATATTCTGTTTAATTTTGTCTGAAGGATTTTCCCTTTTGGTTTTAAAAAGAGTTTGATATGATATCTACGTTTGTTGAAAAAAAAAATACCTTTTTAAATTTGAACTCGATTATATATTTATATTGAATATGTTGTTGTAAATTCTAATTATCCGATTCGACGTTGTAAACGCCTCTTCCAGGTATTCAGTTGAAACAGAATTATATTTTTGGGATAAGAATTATATGTTATTGAATAAATTTGTTTTTGCAAGAATTCTGCTCATGAAAAATCAATTATTTCTGGCTGCTTGATTCCGCTGTAGTCTATTTCTAGTTTCCATTATAGAAAAGGTCTTTAAAACGTTTTTAGGGATTGATTAGAATTTACGTATACAGTATGCTTGTTGTGTGTGTTCGAAGAGAGCAATTCATGGAGTTCGGAATCAAAACAAAAGGCAAAAATAGCATATCAAATGTTTTTAACCAAAAAAGGAAAAACCGCTCCCAACAAAATTAAATGAAATATTAACTCTGTTTAATAAAAATTCTATTAAAATCGTTGTTTGATTTTGTCAATTTTTTATATTTTTTAAAATTAAAATCAATGCCCCAACAGTGTTTTTCAAAAAAAAGAAAAAAATTCACAAAAAAAAAAAGGTGTCAGAATAAGGAGAGAAGCCACCGGAAAATGGAACTTTTACCAAAACACATATAATCAGGTGATGAAACACATTCTTGAGAGAATTATCATACAACCAAACAAATATTGACAAGCTAAAAGCCGAAAAATGCACATAAAAAACAGAATTCAATTAAAATGACAAACTTGCAAGTAGATTTACGAGGTCAAGCCTAAACTGTCACCGGGTGGAGCTTAAAAAAGTTTCCATAACAACAAAAAAAATGGAGATTTGAGGTTTAGAAAATTTGACAAAATGCAGCGATTTTTATTTTTTTAATTTTTTTTGACAAATTCGCTACTGGGGCAGCGATTTTATTTAACGGATTAAACGAAGTTAATTTTGTCAGTAGGACATCGTGAGCGATTTTGCTCTTTTGGTTAAAAAAATGATATGTTGTTTATGTTTTTTGAAGGAAAAAAATTGTCATTTTGGCTCCACACTCCAGTATAATCTCATAAATAAGGTGTGTAAAGGAAAGGTATTAGACATGTACAGACATCTTACCCTACCATTATGGGATCGAGAGACTATTTTTGATTGATGCAAAAATAGGTGGAAGTCAGAGTTTCACTGCCCCTCTCGCTTCGACCTAAAGTTTATTGTTCCTTCTTGTAATTACTGAGTAGCTCTCTGATGTATTTGCCACATTGGTTGGTTATAAATACAGTACAAGGTAAGGGTAATATCCTATTTGGAGGAATAAACCAATTCATCCTTAAAAAATCAAAAGCACTTCATCAGGCTAATATTGTATGATAACAAAGTATCAACATGACTGAGCCACACCCTCTTTGGCGTTCATCTTACATGATCTAAATATAGAGTCACCTCAGCCAGAAGCTAGCAATCGAAGATACTGTTTAATCACGCAACCTACCTTATGACTGTGGACAACCCGAACAGTTAGAACACACCTGATTTCACATTAGTGAAGGATAAAAGAAGCGGAATTGCATCAAGTATCATCAACAGGATAAAGATGCTGGCGTAAAGACATGAATGCTGTCATACGCATCAAAATTACAGTGTATGTCTCAAGTTTCTTTCAATGTACTCAAAAGCAAAAGACAAAGAAAATCGCACAAGTCTGTTAAGGTTTTACGCACCAAGCGCAATAAATGACACAAATACAATAAAAATAACTATAATCCTAAACAACAGGTGTATCAACAGAGGAGTTAAAAAACTCCAATTAAACAAAATATGAAGTCAAAATCATGCCATCCAAGTTCAAGTATCATCCTGAATTTTTTATTCAAATGTATGTATGCAGTTCAAATTTCCGACAGGGTTTCCGTTAGATCGAAAAATATTTTGATGATTGACAAATAGCGGAACAGATGAGTGCGACTGGAATTAGGAGAATGTCAATCACGCAAAGCAGAAGTTATAAGATGATGGATGGATTGCTTTTATGACAAGAAACCAGTGCATAAAGTTTCCTTTCATAGAGGATTCCTACCTGGAAAGAAATATCAAGGCAAACCCGCAAACGAAATCCTAACAGGGAAAGGGATCCTTAGAAGGACCAACTCTGAATCAAAGAAACAATGAGCTTTGTAATCAGTAAAGGAACAGATAGCATGTACCTGTTCTTTAGGCAAATCGGGGGTCAGTATTCCACATTTTTTCACTAAGTTCAAATTTGTATTCCTATTACTAACATATTTGTCGCTAAGTTTCTTTAACAATTAATATATCACCTTGACAAACAGGGGCATATCTATGTAGGCTCGAGGTGGTGCCACAGCACCTGGACGTTTCAGTTGAAATTTTGTGTATATATATTTATAAGGAAATGTTTAAATATTAACCATGGCACTCAAGAAAAAATGAGCTTTGTGGTGACAGTGGTTAAACTTCAAGCTTAACACCTTAGGTACGCAATTTCGAGCCCTACTGGGTGTATTTTCTTGGAACTTCTATTATCCTGATGACATCCTGTAGTGAAAACCATTGCTCCTATGCAATAGCTCGCAATCAAACAAAATCACAAACGCAAACCACACAAATCACAAACGCAAACCACACATAAAAGGTAATCCGCACTAGGCAAGATTGTGCGACGAGCTCGACCCAAAGGGCGAACCCCTTACTTTTGTTGGCAAGGGGTTTCGAACTTGAGACTTCCAACATGGAAGTCCCAATCCCGAACCACTAGGCTACCCCAAAAAGGGTGAGTTCTAGATGCTCCTCTCTGCACCTTATATAAAGCAAATAATTGGAAACTCAAACAAGGCACAAAATTATCCTAAAAAATTCACTGCAATCTCAACTCTCAAGTATACATGACTTTTAATTCTTGAGAGGATTATACCAAACACCTGATTAAGCATCTACAAATATAGTAGATTTGGAAAAAATTCAGAACTATAGTACATACTTTAAACAAGATCCTCCTAGTTTACTTGTCCATGTCCTCCAGGACGTGGATTCGGCTCCCCATGAGTATCATCGCTACTGCTACTGTCACCGTCATTCTTCACTCCATCGTTGCTTCCCCACCTCCAGTACTGTTGCTCGTCTCAGCATGCGATTGAAACCCCCTTAATAGCCCTGGTACTGAAATCCTAACCCTTCTCTCCACTGTTCCACGATTCCCTCCACCTTCTGAACCCAGATGAAACAAACCACTGTTGCTATCCACCGTTCCATGATTCCCCTGATTTCCTGCATCCACAGAAACCAAACCAGCATCGCTCTCCCCTGTTCTAGCATTCCCCTGATTCCCTCCACCTTCTAAACCCAGAGACAACAAACCAGCATTGTTAGCCAATGTCCCCTGATTTCCTCCACCTTCTGAACCCAGAGAAACCAAACCGCCATTGCTATCCAATGTCCACTGATTTCCTCCACCTTCTAAACCCAGAGACAACAAACCAGCATTGTTAGCATTCCTACGTCTCCTATTCTCATAAGCAGAATCATCGGTAGGCAACTCAAACCGACATACAGGGCAAGAATTACGCATTTCTAACCAAGGCAAAATACATACATATGCTTGCAAGGCATTTGTTTCACCATTTCATCCAGCTTAAAACCATCTATACAAACAGCACATTGGGATAAATCTGAATTCAACAACTCATCACTCACCTTAACATCAGGAAGGCCCAAAACAGCCGATCTAGCAGCAGGTGGCGTACCATTCATGTTCAAGTAACTCACAGCAAGTTGACGGATCAGATGCAATTGAATAGTTCCATTAGCATCCCTTAAATAGCTATTGATGAACGTAACAGGATCTACTTCAACTGATGATTGGCCGAAACCACTTTCGAAGAGTGCAGAAACTTCATCGTCGCTTCCGTTACCCGAATCAGTGGGGAAGGAAAATGATGAGTCGTCTCCGAAGGGATTTTCTCCGGTAACAGGATCTGGAGAAGGGACGGTACCATTGCAATTAGGGCATGAGAGTTCAGAATTTGGCAATGGTGTTAAGCTGACAGTGCTCTGACATCCATAGCAGTAGTAATTCAGAGCTGAATTTCCGTCCATTTCTCCGCCGCCAGTGTTCCCCGCCGACGACATTGGATATATAAAAGAGAATTATGAGTTATAACTTCTATGTGTAGTAAGTATTTATAGAGAAAGTATGAGAGAGACCCACAAGAATTTATCTGACACATTTTTTCAATGTCAGAATTTATAACCTAAAGTCCTATCTGGACATCATTAATTAAATCAAAATGATTTCACTCAAATTTATATATTTAAGCTATATATGAAGATTAGAGGTGGTCATTTGATATTTAGTTCGGAATTTTTAAATTTTCGGTAGAATAACATGCTAACGGAAATACCGAACTTTTGAATAATTCGGTAAAATCATTTTTAAGCTGGAGCGCTAGTCCTTATACGACTTTTTTTCCTGTGTTTTATCACTCGCAAATGATGATTTTTTATTCATTTTTTTATGTGTTGGTATTTTATATGACCGACATAACACTCGATCTGTTAGATATTACGACTCTTTTTGAAAACTTTTAGCAAAAAAAAAATTCTCACTCTTATTATTTTTATTTTTCAATGCAAACACACGATATAATTAAAAATTTAACTAAAAAAAAGTTTGTGCTAAGGAGTTAGAAATTAATGTATGCAGCCCAAACACAAATGAACAATCCATGTATATTGTAATGGAAGCATATATACCTAATCTTTTATGACCTTTTATAATGCTATGTAGTAGTAAAAATACTATCCATTGTACAAAGTAAATGTATCAATTTGAACCATTGATTAGCACCATGAAAAGAGAATTAATCAAATAACAATTTCTTCTTGTCAACGCTTAATGCTTAACAATTTATATATATATATATATATATAGCCTTTATTAGGTAAATAATTTTGATATGAATATCAAAGATATTAATATCTTGTGCCGAATCTCAACCTGAATATCGTAAGTTTGAAATTTTACTCCCTAAGCCCTTGACAAGCTAGGAGAGTTAATGAGAATTAAGGAGTTTTCACAAATAGTGGCAGTTTGGTGAATAATTACTATATATTAACATAACTATACTTCTAATAATTACTAAATATAATAACTCTTTATAAAATAAATAACTACATTGTGATTTAGGAAAAAATCGGATAAAGATCTTTTAAAATAACAAAATCCAGTAAAACATCCATATCTTCAGTGCAAAAATAGAAAATGTAATTTGGTTTCTCTTTTCTTCTTCGATTTTCAAACTCAATGACAACATGAAGGTTAAAAATCAGTCAAAATCTACATTTTTAAATATAGAGGATACCTACCTGGAAAGAAATATTAAGGCAAAGCCGCAAACGAAATCCTAAAAGGGAAAGGAATCTTTACAAGGACCAACTCTGAATCAAAGAAACAATGAGCTTCGTAATCAGTAAAGGAATAGATTGCATGTACCTGTTCTTTAGGCAAATAGAGGGGGGGGGGAGGTCAGTATTCCACATTTTCTCACTAAGTTCAAATTTTGTATTCCTATTACTAACATATTTGTCGATTAAGTTTCTTTAACAATTATTATATCATCTTGACAAACAGGGGCATATCTATGTAGGCTCGAGGGGGTGCCATAGCACCTGGACGTTTCAGTTGAAATTTGAAGTATTAACCATGGCACTCGAAGAAAAAATGAGTTTTGTGGTCCTAATGGTTAAAATTCAAGCTTAACACCTTAGGTAGGCAAGTTCGAGCCCTACAGGGTGTATTTATTTTGGAACATTTTTTTATCATGATGACATCCTGTGGTGAAAACCTTTGCTCTTATGCAATAGCTCGCAACCAACAACATCACAAACGCAAAACACACAAATCACAAACGCAAACCACACAGAAAAGGTAACTCGCACTAGGCAAGCCTGTGCGACGAGCTTGACCCAAAAGGCAGCAAACCTCTTACTTTTGCTGGCAACGACGCAAAAGAGGTAACCTGCAATAGGCAAGCCCGTGCAACGAGCTCGATCCAAAAGGCGAACCCCTTACTTTTGTTGGCAATGGATTTCGAACTTGAGACTACCAACATGGAAGTCCCAATCCCGAACCACTGGGCCACCCCAAAAGGGTGAGTTGTAGATGCTCCTCTCTGCCCCTTATATAAAGCAAATAATTGGAAACTCAACAAGGCACAAAATTATCCTTAAAATTCCCTGCAATCTAAACTCTCAAGTATACATGACTTTTAATTCTCTGAGAGGATTATACCAAACACCTGATTAAACATCTACAAATATAGTAGATTTGGAAAAAAATCAGAACTATAGTACATACTTTAACCAAGATCCTCCTAGTTTTCTTGTCCATTTCGTCCAGGACGTGGATTCGGCTCCCCATGAGTATCATCGCTACTGCTACTGTCACCATCATTCTTCACTCCATCGTTGCTTCCCCCACCTCCAGTACTGTTGCTCGTCTCAGCATGCGATTGAAACCCCCTTAACAGCCCTGGTAATGAAACACTAACCCTTCTCTCCACTGTTCCACGATTCCCTCCACCTTCTGAACCCAGATGAAACAAACCACTGGTGCTATCCACCGTTCCATGATTCCCCTGATTTCCTGCATCCACAGAAAACAAACCAGCATAGCTCTCCACTGTTCTATCATTCCCCTGATTTCCTCCACCATCCGAACCCAGAGATAACAAACCACCATTGCTATCCAATGTCCCCTGATTCCCTCCACCTTCTAAACCCAGAGACAACAAAGGGAAAAATCGGTCCCAATAAAATTAAATGAAATATTAACTCTGTTTGATAAAAAATTCTATTTAAAAGATTTTTTTATTTATATTTTTAAAAAAAAAATAATTTGGCTGCCCCAACAGCCTTTTCTCAAAAAAAAAAAAACTTAAAATTTGTTAAATTTCTTTTTTCCAAAAAAAAAGAACGGTGATGGAATAAGGAGAGAAGCCACCGTAAAATGGATCTTTTACCAAAACACATATAATCACGTTGATAAAACACTAAGAGAATTATCATACATACAATCAAACAAAAGTTGACAAGTTAAAAGCTGAAAATGTACATGAAAAACATAATTTAATTAAAATGACGTGCAAGTAGATTTACTAGGTAAAACTTGAACTGTCACTTATACTACAATTTGCCGTTTCAAATGTATCGAGTGAATTAACTATTTTTGCAATTGTCAGGTTCTAATTTACACAATTACAGTTTGAAGTATGCTCATATATACAATTTTACATTACAAAATCAATTCAAATACAATTAAAACAACTAATAGCCAATTCATTCATAAATAATCCTATATGTTGTGTTATACAAATTTATACAAATGATATTACTTGATTGAATTTGAACTTAGGATAGCATTTTCCGTAAGTTGCCCTTTAGTAATGGTAGTAATATAAATATTTTGATATTGTAATGAAAGATTAAAAATACTAATTAATAAATGAAAGTTTTAACGGAGTATTTATGATTATTTTTTCCATTAAATAAATTAAGAACTATACAATTAATAAAGAGGGTTCGAGAAAGGATTTAATTCACTAGCAAACTACTGGATTTAATTCTTGACCATTTATAGACTAGTCTTTTGACATTTAATATATCTTTTTTTACCTTTATCCTCAGGTTGGACTATATTTAAAGCCCCTGGTCATTTCCATGAATGCCCTTATTTTGTTATCGTTTTTAATTTTATTTTTTAAATTTATTTATTTTTGAAATATTTCTTTTATATTATTAATAACAAAAATATTTTTAATATTAAAAAAATACCGCACTACCAACAAATATTCACTAGGCCAAAAATAATAATTCCGAAGTCAGTCTATGAACCCATCGGCAACCTCTTAAATTTGGCATCAATTTTTCACTTAGATACCTCAAGTAGGCTTTGTTCATTTTAAACACCTCAAGTAGAGGCCCGCTATGTTATTTTGACACCTTTTTGATAATCAGCTAAAATTACAAAGTGTGTGTAACACACTTGCCGATGACATGACATGATGACCAAATAAAAGCTGACATGTGACATTTAAATGTAAAAATAATAATTTTAGAATAAATTATTAAAAAATAACTAATTTTTTTGAACAAAAATAAATAAATAAAATTACCTATTTTCTACCATCCACCCCACCTTGTATCACCCCACCCCTACCCCTACCCCTACCCCTACCCCATCTGCCTTACGTCCCTTGTGCCTCTCCAACTCTAAAACCATTTTTTTGGTTCTTCTTCCAATTATTTTGTTTTAAAAATCATTAGATTTTAGTTTTTTTTAAATAATTGATTTTGAAAATTATATATGACATTTTTCCAATTTTTTTGAGAAAAAAATGTGTCTTGTTCTAATTTTTTTTTTCAAATTTCAGTGTGATGATTCTTAAGAATTTTGTTCTTATAAACATTTTAAAAATTAGTGTGATAGTTTTTTATTTTATTTTTTCATATTGTAAGGTTTTTTATCATGAATTTTCATGGGGAAGGTGATATAAGTGGTAGGGCTAAAAAGTGAAGAAGAAGGAGGGAAAAAATCCAAAAAAGAACCCCTCACGCGCTCAAAATGGATGAATCACACGCAATATGTCAAGTCAACAAAAAGTGTCAAAATGACACAGCGGGACTCAATATGAGGTGTCTAAAATGAGCAAAACGTAGTTGAGGTGTCTAAGTGAAAGCTAATACCAATTTTAGGAGGCTACCGATGGGTTCAACCTTTTTTTTGCTATGCATAGGTTATACCTTATTTATGCCTTGGGGATGTATGTTTAGTATTATGAACTTATGCCTCATAGGGCATACCAAATACAACAATTTTGAATTTCTTAAATTGAGGGTAAAATTTTATCTTGACAATTAGATAGCATTGAATTAATACCTCATGAAAAAAATTGTCCAAAAAGATTTGCTTAGTGAAATTAGATTATAGTTAAAAATACTTAAAACGACAATTTTTATTAATGAGAAGTATAGACAAGATAAAAATCATCAATTTGCGAGACAAAAATTAAAACCACCCCAAAATAAGGGTAATCCGTACAAAAACATGTAAGTTTTTGAAAATAAGAGCACGGTGCCTGATATATGATTTAAACTCAAGTCATACTTTTTAACTTTGTCATACATATACCACTTGTTCTGAGATATTTTTGATGAAAATAATGAGATATAAAACTAATTATTAGACATAAGTTTAGTAGTATGAACTTGTGCCTGGTAAAGGCGGATTAAGCTAAAAATCCTTTTTTCCCTGAACAGTCTGAACGTCTTCGTTGAGAGTCGCTTTGCGAGACGTCTCAAATCCCATTTTTTTCATCAATAGGTAGGGTGAATTCTAAGGTTCCTTATTCTGGTTGTAAAGCGTAAGGAGAGGTAGAATGGCACAACCCCACTAGCCTTCCACGTTTTTAACCCGAAATGAATGAAAAATGAAAGAAGAATCTGTGTGCGGGACACAAATTCGTTAGTATGAACTTGTGCCTTATAGGGCATAACATGTATAACAAATTTAAATTTCTCAATTAATATCAAGGGTAGGGCTTTACCTTACGAATTAGATAACACTGAATTTATACCACATGATAAAATTTTCTAAATAGGGTTGCCTAGTGAAATTAGGTCATAGTTAACGATACTTAAGACGACAAATTTTTATTAAATGAGCAGTAGAGATAAAATTAAAAACCGTCAATTTGTGAGACAAAAAATAAAGACCACCCCAAAATAGGGTAATCCGTATTAAAACTTGTAAGTTTTAAAAATACATACAATAATTATTGAAGTTATTGATGTTTATGTTAGGGTAGACTAACCATAGGAATGACCGTTCAGTATCCAGTTCGATATTTTAAATTTTAATTCCGATAAACGATAATCAATAATTGAAAATAGATATCAAATATAATTTTTTTGAAGTTCGATATGTACAATAAATCATACTTCGATACACTAATTAAGTATTGAAGGAAAATGTATTTTGATAAGAGAAGTAAGTGCGTTTGGAGAGTGGGAAATAATTCAACTGTTGATGCAGCTGACGATGCTGTGCGAAATGATTCATCTGTTGATGCGGTTAATAATGTTGGAAATGTGAATAGTCAAAGAATTCAGAAGAAGGATGCCGATGTAAGCAATCGTGAGTCAAAAAACTTGGATTTGTCTCAGGCTGATAACAATGCTACCCGAATTTATATTATACACTTTTCTTTAGAGTCGGTCTAAAAAAGAATGTTATTTTATTATTTGGCAAATGTTTAATGATATTATCTGCCCCACTTATTTGGCAAAAAGTCTATAAAGGTGTACTCTTCTATTTAACTTAAGGGTAGTTTCGAAACATTGCAAAGTATTGTCATATTTTGTATATCGGAGCCCAGTCAAGCTATTACATCACATAAATTGGGACATTTTAACTCCTTTATATTCCTTTGTTTCCTTATTACATAAGCAAAGACAATTTGTGGTTAGTATGGAAAGGCTTTTATTATATGATGAAGATATTTAGTTTTTTAATATGTGAACAATATTCCACCGGCAACCTTCATGCTACTTTCTTGACTTATCATTCGCTTGGACATTATATTCAATAGTTCTAATTTATAGAGCAGACTTCTAATGCTCTTATGCAATAGTTCGCAACCAACAACATCACAAACGCAAACCACACAAATCACAAACGCAAACCACACAGAAAAGGAAGCCCGCACTAGGCAAGCCCACGCGACGAGCTCGACCCAGAAGGCAAACACCTTAATTATGTTGGCAAGGGGTTTCGAACTTGAGACCTCCAATATAGAAGTCCCAATCCCAAACCACTGGGCCACCTCCAAAGGGTGAGTTCTAGTTGCTCCTCTCTGCACCTTATATAAAGCAAATAATTGGAAACTCAAACAAGGCACAAAATTATCCTAAAAAAAATTCCCAGCAATCTCAAGTCTCAAGTATACATAACTTTTAATTCTCTGAAAGGATTATACCAAACACCTGATTAAACATCTACAAATATAGTAGATTTGGAAAAAAATCAGAACTATAGTACATACTTTAACCAAGATACTCCTAGTTTGCTTGTCCATTTCGTCCAGGACGTGGATTCGGCTCCCCATGAGTATCATCGCTACTGCTACTGTCACAATCATTCTTCACTCCATCGTTGCTACCCCCACCTCCAGTACTGTTGCTCGTCTCAGCATGCGATTGCAACCCCCTTAACAGACCTGGTAATGAAATCCTAACCCTTCTCTCCACTGTTCTAGCATTCCCCTGATTTTCTCCACCTTCTGAACCCAGATGAAACAAACCACGGTTGCTATCCACCGTTCCACGATTCCCCTGATTTCCTGCATCCACAGAAAACAAACCAGCATAGCTCTCCACTGTTCTATCATTCCCCTGATTGCCTCCACCTTCCGAACCTAGAGATAACAAACCGCCATTGCTCTCCCCTGTTCTAGCATTCCCCTGATTTCCTCCACTTCCCGAACCCAGAGAAAACAAACTGCCATTGCTACCCAATGTCCCCTGATTTCCTCCGCCTTCTAAACCCAGAGAAAACAAACTGCCATTGCTATCCAGTGTCCCCTGATTCCCTCCACCTTCTAAACCCAGAGACAACAAACCAGCATTATTAGCATTCCTACGTCTCCTATTCTCATAAGCAGAATCATCGGTAGGCAACTCAAATCGACATACAGGGCAAGAATTACGCATTTCTAACCAAGGCAAAATACAATCGTTATGGTACATATGCTTGCAAGGCATTTGCTTCACCATTTCATCCAGCTTAAAACCATCTTTACAAACAGCACATTGGGATAAATCCGAATTCAACAGCTCATCACTCACCTTAACATCAGGAAGGCCCAAAACAGCCGATCTAGCAGCAGGTGGCGTACCATTCATGTTCAGGTCACTCACAGCAAGTTGATGAATCAGCTCCTCGAAATGCGGTACCTCATTCTCACTTCCACCACCGCCGATAAGATTGTTTTCAAGCAGCAATTGAATAGTTCCATCACCATTCCTTAAATAGCTATTGATGAACGTAACAGGGTCTACTTCAACTGGTGATTGGCCGAAACCACTTTCGAAGAGTGCAGAAACTTCATCGTCGCTTCCGTTACCGGAATCGGTGGGGAAGGAAAACGATGAGTCATCTCCGAAGAGATTTTCTCCGGTAACAGGATCTGGAGAAGGGACGGTTTCGGATTCTTCTAGAAATGTACCATTGCAATTAGGGCATGAGAGTTCAGAATTTGGCAATGGTGTTAAGCTGACAGTGCTCTGACATCCATAGCAGAAGTAATTCAGAGCTGAATTTCCGGCCATTTCTCCGCCGCCAGTGTTCCCCGCCGACGACATTGGATATATAAAAGAGAATTATGAGTTCTAACTTCTATGTGTAGTATTTATATTTATAGAGAAAAGTATGAGAGAGACCCACAAGAATTTATCTGACACATATTTTCAATGTCAGAATTTATAACCTAAAGTCCTGTCTGGACATCATTAATTAAATCAAAATGATTTGACTCAAATTTATATATTTAAGCTATGAAAATTAAAGGTGGTCATTTGATATTCGGTTCGGAGTTTTTAAATTTTCGGTAGAATAACATGCTAACGGATAGTTAACAGTTAGTATTGAACTACCGAACTTTTGAATAATTCGGTAATATCGTTTTTAAGTCGGAGCGCATGTCCTTACACGACTTTCTTTCCCTGTGTTCTATCACTCGCAGATGATATTTCTTCATTCATTTTTCTATGTGTTGATATTTTATGTGATCGACATAAAACTCAATCTGTTAGATATTACAACCTTTTTTAAAATCTTTTTCAAAAGATTTAGATTTTTTCGCTCTTATTATTTTTATTTTTCGATGCACACCCGATATAATAGAAAATCTAACTAAAAAAATGTCTCTGTTTTAAGGAGTTAGAAATTAATGTACGCACCCCAAACACAAATGAATATATCATCTTGACAAACAGGGGCATATCTATGTAGGCTCGAGGGGGTGCCACAGCACCTGGACGTTTCAGTTGAAATTTTGTGTTATAAGGAAATGTTTAAATATCAACCATGGCACTCGAAGAAAAAAATGAGCTTTGTGGTGCCAATGGTTATAATTCAAGCTTAACACCTTAGGTACGCAAGTTCGATCCCTACATGGTGTATTTACTTGGAACTTTTTTTTATCGTGATGACATCCTGTGGTGAAAACCATTGCTCTTATGCAATAGCTCGCAACCAAACAAAATCACAAACCACACAATCACAAACGCAAACCACACAAATCACAAACGCAAACTACACAGAAAAGGTAACTCGCACTAGGCAAGCCTGTGCGACGAGCTCTACCCAAAAGGAAACAAACCTCTTACTTTCGCTGGCAACCACACAAAAGAGGTAACCTGCAATAGGCAAGCCCGTGCAACGAGCTCGACCCAAAGGTGAACCCCTTACTTTTGTTGGCAAGGGATTTCGAACTTGAGACTTCCCTGTTCTAGCATTCCCCTGATTTCCTCCACCCTCTAAACCCATAGAAAACAAACCACCATTGCTATCCAATGTCCCCTGAAAAATTCTAGTGGTGGATCTTTGGTACGATATTGATGTGTAGATTGTGAAGTGTATCTTTAGTATTCTAAATGAGCAGCGGTGATTTTATCATAAGCTCCAATTGAGTGAATTAATATTAGAATGATAAACTTATATATAAAGAATGTTTCAACGAGTATACTTGGGTTAAAGCAATTGAAATTTTAGTAAGAAAATGTATATATATATATATAAAGGTAAGTTAGTCTGTTAAATTTGATTGGTATAGTTGGGTTTGTGATGTCATGTCGATAACAAGATTGACTTTGTGGTGATGATAAGGGCTGAGTGAGCATAGTGATAATAAAAGTTCGTGATGGATTATGATTAGCATGCAACTATATGATAAGTTTTGTGGGTTACAAGACTTTTGAATGATAATGGTGACTTTAGATGTCTAAGTTATGGTTTACTATCATTTTGTGAGTATCATGATTGTATGGTAATTTTTAAGAAGAGTTGGGATGTCACTTGAATAAAATTTAAAGGAGCTAGAGTCATAAATGGAAAGAATTAGTGTAATGTAGATTAGTCTTTGAAAATATGCAATAGAGAACAATGACATTTACTCTGATTGCAAGGACAAACAAAAAAAATGTATCTTTAGATGGTGGATAAATTGATTCAGAACACGTGGTTCCATCTGTTTTGCTATGATTATGGTAATAGTGTTACATGTCGTTCATATCAGTTAGATGTAATTTGGATAAGATTTGAAAAAGAAGTGTACAGATGTTCAATTCGAGTGTGATTACATATTTTTTTGTAATTTTGAGTTAGTAATGAGTACGGTTAAATTTTTAGCAAAAGATATAATAAGGTCAATGGAGAGGCGATCAATGATAAGCTAAGATACATGAATTCATAAAAATCTTCAAGGTATGAGTTAATGTTGATAGATAAAGGAAATTGGTACACATTTGGATTCAAGAATTCAAGGTTTTCATTGTGATGGTAGTGTGATTTGTCAAGGTATGAATTGGTAAGGTAAGAAATGATCGATTACAATGAGTATGAAACACTTGGAAGGACTTAAAAATAATTTGAGTAGTAAATTTGGTTACTTTTGATTGTCATACTTAAGGGGGTTTAAAGTAATGTTTTGATTAAGAGGATAAGGTATTAAAAAAAAAAGAACTCATGAATGGTTGGTAAAAGGATAAGATTGGTAAGCAAGTCAGCGAAAAGAAAAAAAGAGTATGGTGTATTGAAGGTTCAAGATATTTAGAATTCTATGTCATGGAAAAGATTTAAGAGATGTGAAGAATAAGACCTCTCATATAGAGTCTTGGTTAGAAGTTGAAGGATGTATAAAATTTTCATTTATAAGTTCTAATATGACTAAGGAAGTGAATTATTCGGTATAAACTCATTATGAATTTATCAATAATTTTTTTTGTGAAGATTGGATTTAATTTGAGTGAAAAAACAGTGAGGTGTGTAAGATTATGTGTTCTTATGTGGGGCTAAATAGTTCAAAATATGATAGGTAACAAATAGATGTTAAACAGTGTGGACCTACAATTTTACATAGTTAATGAGGATTTTGAGGGGATTGATACTACTTTGTTGATTGGACGATATAGATGTTATGATGTGTTACATAGACATTTGGTAGTGAGTAGAAGTTATGAGCTTATAGTACAACAAAGTTATTAGAGTGAAAAGGGATTATTTTTTTTAGTTTTGGCGTGAGGTACATAATTGTATGAAAGGTAGTTTAAAAATGAAATGTGAAAATTCGTTTGAATTGACATTAGGTGTTATTTAATTATTTTACCTTGATGGAAAAAAATTAGATATTAAATTAGTGTTATCAGTCTTGAGTGTGACCCATATTTGTCATAAAATGCTTATTTGGAAAGAGAAAGTGCCATAGTTTGAAAATTTTGGAAACGATAATGTGCCTACTAAGAAGATGTTGGATCTAGTGACGTTTTGGGAGTAAGGTAAATGACTGTTGGGACGATGATGTTCTGTTAGTATTAAGAAGGGAAAATTACGCGGCTAAGCAAACTTATGATATGTAATTACTCATCATAGCTATAGTTTGCTATAATTACCACTCGCGACTAACATTATATATTAATTACGTGGGCTGACTTCGAGTTTGTATAATTAGTCATGTTTGTATATGTATAATTCACCAAGATATACAAATACATATGTATAATATACAATTTTTTAAACCTATATACATATACAATTCACCTCTCTTCCACTTTCTGTCCTCTCTCGCTCGCCTCTCTCCTCCCTCTCTCAATCTCGCTTGCCTCTCTCCTCTCTCTCCCAATCTCGCTTGCCATTTATACAAATGTATATGTATAATATACAGTTATATACAATTATATACATATACAATTCACCTCTCTCCCACTCTCTGCCCTCTTTCTCTCGCCTCTCTCGATCTCGCTCGCCTCTCTCCTCTCTCTCACAGTCTCGCTTGCCTCTCTCCTCCCTCTCCCAATCTCTCTTTCCATATATACAAATATATATGTATAATATATAATTATCTAACCAATATACATATACAATTCACCTCTCTCCCTCTCTCTCGCCTCTCTCCTCTCTCTCCCAGTCTCGCTCGCCTCTCTCCTCCATATAACATGTAGCTACAAATTGTAATTATCAAACTATAGCTATAGAGAGTAATTAATTATTTTTAAGTGGCTATATGTGAAAGTTTTCCTACTAAGAATATTGTTATTAGTGGAGTACTGTGAGAAGTATGTGAGGTTTGATAATTGAGTATTTGTACAATTATAATGGGGACTACACTGGTTAATTGTGGGTGACTAAAAATTAAGTAGAGGGAGATAGATGAATTAAAATGCTTGATCTGGGCATTATGGAAGGAGTATCTTGTGTTATTCGACTTTGGTTCCGTACGTTATTATGTGACCACCTACTTCATTCTAGACATGATTTAGAGTATAATTCACTACCTATGTCACATGTGCTTTTACTTCAGTGGGTGAAATCCTAGTGGTGGATCAGATATACCGATCTTGTGATGTCCTTTTGATGTGTAGAATGCTTAGGTAGATTTGGTGACTTCGGTTATGGAATATTTGGTGTTGTTTGGAAAAGTATAGATATACCACTATATATATACATGTACGACCTTGCTTATAAGAACTTATAGAAGAGTTTCCATGAATAATTATAGCTATTCGATTGTGTTCTTAAAGGTTCTGCATCCTAGAGTGTACCACTTGTTGAGTGTTTACTGGATCTTGTTCTTCTTTGGATTATATATGTTTGATTCTCCCTTGATGGGTACTCGATGTCTAAAGATCAGAATTTTATAACTTAAGTTTGTGGAAAGATTGTGTTGTGAAAAGAAAATCTTGATAAGATTTGTGATGGTTGGTTAAAGTTCACTTCTGGTTGTAGCCGGTATCGATTCAGAATGTTATCTTGGTTATGCGAGAAAAGACTCATCATGATGGATGTGATATGGTCTAATGGGTTTAACTTTAGGTTGAAATCAGGGGTTACTCTGTGGCTTAATAATCACTCCTAATTAGTAGATATTCCAAAGTTTGAATCGAAAATTCAATTCTTAGTAGTTGATCTTGATTGAATGGTCTTAAGGTGGAGTTCACTTTGAGAGATGAACAACGATTAGTAGGTCATGACTTAGAACTTTTGATAATGTTGGTTATTCATCCTTCTTCTTCCTTATGTTAGGGTACGAACATGATTTTTAGTAGTGGATACTGTAATGACTCAGAAAAATTATTTTTGGAAATATTTGAGCTATTTGTTAATTTTAATTATTTAGTTGACGGTTAATTTTAAATAATTATTAATTTTTAATTGATGGCTTATTGGCTAAGTCCATAATTTATTTTGAGGAAATACATAATTACACCATGGAACTTATACCTTTTTTTCAAGTAGACACCTTAAGTTTGCGGAGGTCCTATCACCCCACGAAACAATTTAATTCCATAATAAATACACCATTTTGACCCATTTTCATAGCAATTGTAATTTTACACTACAAAAGCGCGTGAAAGGGTAAACTTGCAGCCCTAAACCAAGGAAAACTGACATATGGCATTGTTAAACAAAAGTTAAAAGAGACCCATGTTTCTTCTGTTAGGATCGAATCTACACACACACTTTTCGGATGAAGAACACAAGAATTTTGAGAGAACAAAGATGAGAGATCTAGAGAGAGAAAGAGAGAAACTTCTTTCGTGGTAACAACCCGTGAGTCAACTTCCATGGCGGTACGGTATATATATTAATAAATCAGAGTATTTTTGTTACAGAGAATAAATGGAGAATAAATAGTACATCAAATATTAATCAGGCTCCACAACCTAACAATTCTCCCACTTGGAGACTGATTCAGTCATCCAAAAAATACATTCTCAAAAAAAAATCTCTTCATCATCAACATCTTTACCGCACCGCAACATCTGTAGCAACAACTACAGAAGACCAACCGAGGTTTTGCATAACCCCAGTTTTCCAACATCAACACATTTCGTCAACATGTCTGTCGGGTTCTTTGCACCCTCTATCTTCTCCAAACACATATCACCATCCTCTACTGCCCTGCGAGTGAAATGGTACCGCCTTCTGATGTGCTTTGTCTTCGAATGATAGACTGGATTTTTCACCAACTGTATGGCACTCTGGCTATCTGAGTAAAGAATCTTCTCGCTCTGCTTCTTGCCCAATTCCTCCAGATAATCTGCCAGCCATATCATCTCTTTCCCAGCTTCAACTATTGCCACATACTCAGCTTCAGTAGATGAAAGAGAAACACACTTTTGAAGTCTGGACATCCAGCTCACTGTTGTTCCACCTATGGTATAAATGTACCCGGATGTACTCTTGCTCGAGTCAACATCCCCACCAAGATCAGCATCCACAAAACCCTGTAGAGTCACCTTGCTTTTGCCAAAACAGAGTGAGGTACTGGATGTACCTCTCATATATCTCAGAAGCCACTTCACAACTTCCCAATGTTCTTTTCCCGGGTTTGCCATGTACCTGCTAACAACTCCCACTGCATGTGCTATATCAGGTCTAGTGCAGACCATAGCATACATCAAACTCCCAACTGCTGAAGCATATGGAACAAGTGCCATATGCTCACGCTCCTCGGTTGTCTTGGGTGACTGCTCCTTTGACAGTGATTTGCCAATGGAGTAGTCCTGGGTTTAGCATCATTAACCCTGAATCTGCTCAACACCTTCTCAATGTACAACTCCTGAGATAGATTTAAAGTGCAAGCAGATCTATCCCGAGAAATCCTCATCCCCAGAATCTGCTTCGCTGGACCCAAATCTTTCATCTTAAACGCTGCAGACAACCTTGTCTTCAGATTGTTAATCTCCATCATACTAGATCCTGCAATCAACATATCATCCACATACAAGAGTAGAAAGACATATGAATCAGTGTATTTCTTGAAGTAACAACACGGATCCTTTTCAGCTTTGCAGAATCCACTCTTGATCATGAAGGAGTCAAAATTCTTGTACCACTGCCTTGGTGCTTGCTTTAGTCCATACAAGCTCCTAGTGAGCTTGCACACCATGTGTTCCTTGCCCGGAACCACAAATCCTTCCGGTTGCTGCATATAGATCTCTTTGTCCAGATCTCCATGTAAAAATGCTGTTTTTATATCCATTTGCTCTAGATGCAAATTCTCCGATGCAACAATACTCAACAGAATTCGAATAGAGGTTAACTTCACAACAGGAGAGAATATTTCAGCATAATCAATACCTTTCCTTTGTGAATATCCTTTAACCACTAAACGAGCCTTGAACCTTCTTTTGCCATCTGGTTCAGTCTTGATTCTGAACACCCACTTGTTCAGCAAAGCTCTCTTCCCTGCAGGTAACTCAGTCAATGCCCATGTGTCGTTCTCCTCAAGTGATCTCATCTCATCATCCATGGCTTGCTCCCACTTGATCGAATCCTCCACCTGTAGGGCCTCATCAAAAGACTCTGGTTCCCCCTCATCAGTCAGCAATAGATAGTTTAATGAAGGTGAATACCTATCTGGTGCCCTGATGATTCTGGATGATCTTCTTAACACCTGCTCAGGTGTAGCATGCTCCACTTCAGATTCTTCAGTAGGAGTTGGTTGAGTATCTGCTTCGACATCTCTGGGGTTACTCTTCTCCAACTCAACCTCAACTCCCACTTGCTTTGTAATCTCTAGAGCCTTCTGCTCTCTGTCCTTGTACAGGACAGACTCATCAAATGTCACGTCACAATGTCTCAGGATCTTTCTGTTCTTGTCATCCCAAAATATGTAACCAAACAAATTAGAACCATAGCCTATGAGTAACACTTCACAGCCTTGGCATCAAGCTTGTCTCTCTTTTCTGGATCAACACGAACATAAGCAGTGCAACCAAAAGTCCTCAAGTGTGAGTACTTGAGTTTTTTTCCTGTCCACACCTCCTCTCGAATCTTGAACTCTAAAGGAACTGATGGTCCCCTGTTGATCAAGTATGCAGCTGTGCTCACAGTATCCGCCCAAAATGTTTTGGGCAGCCCACAGTGTATCCTCATACTCCTCGCACGCTCATTCAATGTTCTGTTCATCCTCTCAGCAATTCCATTCTGCCTTGCCTTACCAGGAACTGTTCTCATCAATCTGATTCCCTCAGCTGCACAGAATGCCTTGAACTCTGATTTGTCATACTCTCCTCCATTATCAGACCTTAGGCATTTGACTTTCAAACCGGTCTGATTCTCAACTTCAGCTTTCCACTTCTTGAAGGTTGCAAACACATCTGACTTATGCTTCAAGAAGTAAACCCATACCTTCCTGCTGGAATCATCAATGAAGGTAACATAGAATCTGGATCCTCCAAGTGATAATACTGGAGATGGTCCCCAAACATCTGTATGGACCATTTCCAACCGCACTTTCTTTGGCTCTCTAGGAGTCTTTGTGAAGCTTACTCTTTTCTGTTTGCCCATAACACAGCTCTCGCAAAGACCCATATCAACAGACTTCAGACCCTCTAATGCTCCTTTTGCAACCATCATCTTCATTCCTTTAGCACTCATGTGTCCAAGTCTGTTGTGCCACAGACATGAACTGGAAGCACTTTCAGTAACAGCGGCCATGTTAATACACCCATCAGTGGTGTACAAGGTTCCAGATTTGGTGCCACGAGCTACTACCATAGCACCTTTCACAATCTTCCACGAACCTTTCCCAAACTCTGTTGCATATCCCGTGCTATCCAATTGACCAACAGAGATCAGATTTTTCTTGAGGCCAGGAATATATCTGATACCCTCCAATGTCCACTGGTTTCCCGAGGTGGTCTTTATGCAAACATTCCCCTTTCCTTCAATCTCTAAGGCTTTATTGTCAGCAAGATATACCTTTCCAAAATTTCCAGATTTGAAATTTTGGAACAACTCCTTGCTTGGAGACGAATGGAAAGATGCACCAGAATCCAAAATCCAAGATTCAACCGGGCTGTTCACACTAAGGATTAGAGCATCCCCAATGTCCTCTGCTGAATTCACAGAATCATTGTCATCTCCAAATTTCTGATTATGTTTTTTCTTTGGCTTTGTACAGCTCGTCCGAAAGTGCCCTTTTTTCTCCACAGTTCCAACAAGTCACGTTTGATCTGTTCGGGGATTTTCCTCGATTCTTTGATTTTGATCGACCATGTTAATTTTGGCCTTTCGTCTTACTTCTCCCCCTTCGGTCAACGCTGAGAGCACTGCCGGATGAATCTCCCACTTCTCGTTTGCGAATACTTTCGCTAAGAACAACATCACGGATTTCATCAAACTTCAGTTTCTCAGATCCACGGGAACTGCTAATCACAGCAACAACAGTATCCCAAGACTCGGGCAGAGATGACATCAAAATCAACGCCTTAATTTCATCTTCGAAATTAATATCCACAGAATTGAGTTGACTCACAATCATATTAAACTCATTTATATGATCAGAAACAGATCCATTCTCACACATCTGTAAATTGAACAATCTACGCATCAAATATACCTTGTTCATCGCCGATGGTTTTTCATACATGTTTGACAGTGCCTTCAATAGACCGGACGTGGTTTTCTCCTTCACGATGTTGAACGCCACGTTTCTTGACAAAATCAACCGGATCAACCCAAGAGCTTGGCGATCCTTGAGCTTCCACTTCTCCTCCGTCATGGATTCCGGCATCACCTCGGTCAACGGTTCGTGAAGACCTTTCTGGTACAGATAATCTTCGATCTACATCTTTCAGAAACTGAAATCGGATCCATCAAACTTCTCGATTCCAAGCTTCGAACTATCCATCTTCAGTGATCGTGTTGAATCTCCTTAGCTCTGATACCAGTTGTTAGGATCGAATCTACACACACACTTTTCGGATGAAGAACACAAGAATTTTGAGAGAAGAAAGATGAGAGATCTAGAGAGAGAAAGAGAGAAACTTCTTTCGTGGTAACAACCCGTGAGTCAACTTCCACGGCGGTACGGTATATATATTAATAAATCAGAGTAGTTTTGTTACAGAGAATAAATGAAGAATAAATAGTACATCAAATATTAATCAGGCTCCACAACCTAACATCTTCTTCCCCAAACCACCATTAATGGTTGTTGAGAGCTTTTCTCAACAACAAAAGTTGGTTCTTTACTACGCCAAGCGAATTTCTTTACTATATTCTCTATCATCAAGTTCTAGAAATCCATCTTAAGGCCTTTTAATAGAAAAATCTACTTAACAGCGACATATACTTGGTCAATTTAGCACCTAATCACCTTTCAACAAAGACATTTGAACCCATTTACGTTCACATAGCTTTTAAAGAACAAAAGTATCAAAGAATCTACTCGTACAAATTCAAAAAAATAATTGTAATACACTTATAGAACTCAAAGCTAGTCTTGGTTTCGAAATACCCACAAAGCTAAAAAAACAAACAAACTAATTTTTGGGAGACAAATTGAAATCAAACACTAAACTAAAAATAGCACACAAAACTTGCATAAATTTATATTTACAAGGAAATCCAAAAAAAAAAACAATCTTTTGAAGTGAAGTAAACCCAAAGAATTGGGAAAGAAATTGGAAAGGATGAACATGATTCTTTCTAAAAAAAAATATGAGTTAAAATGTGAGTGGGTCAGGGTTTTACCCGACCCACTATTAAGCAAGTAAGAAAAATAAAAAATATTATTTTATTTGGAGAGTGAAACACACACATATTATGAGACTGTAAATATTGTAAAAATTATGTATTTACAATTATTGGAAATAGTTGAATGTGGTAATAAGACCACCGCAAACTTTAAGTGTCTACTTCAAAAAATGGTACAAATTTAATGGGGTAATTATGTATTTTCTCATTTATTTTAAGACCCTATACTATTTGGCCCATATAAATAAAAAATAAGATAATAGAATTTTTCACTTTCAATACCTAATTAATTTAGAAAAGAATATAATAGATAAAAGAAGAACGAGAAGAAGAATATGTTGCGGCTGATGAAAAACAAAACGGAAAACCTCGAAGAAATCAAGTAAGTGTTGTTCGATCTAATTAGTGTAATTTGTTAGTGTGTTATCATTTGATAGTTTAAGAAAAAGACAAAAGAGTTGTCATTAGTATTGTTGGGCGTTGAACAGAAAGTAAAAGGGAATTGAATTGGGAATAGATGTTCAAGGTGAGTCATTTAAATAATATAATATAGTTTTTAGTGGTATAATGTAATGTATGATTTAATTAGCCAATTAACATGTGGCGTGGATGAGTGGTAACAAAAAATTCCCATCAAATGGCTTTCTGTCACTACTTGGGTTTGTCTCTTTTAGTTATTATTTTTACTATGACATGATAATTCCAAGTTTTGATATAATGAGATAGGTAATTAATTATTAAGGCTATTATATTATATGAAAATTGTTAGGATGGTATTACTTAGAGTAATTGAAATTTAATCCTAGGCTTGAAACTTAGAAAATATGATAATTGAAATGTTAATTGGCATCAAAATTGAGAGTTGAATTATAAATTCGGATAAGTTTTGGGTCTAAGCTATACCTTTGGTAATATGATTGTTGTTAGTTCAAAATCTTATTGTGATTATTAATGTGAATAGATTGCTTTGAGTTTGGAGTTCAAGAAAACGGGAAGGCTCGAGTTTCGAAATGAATTCTTAACTGATTGAGGCAAGTGGATTTCTAAACTCTTGTTAAGTGTATGAAAGCGTGTATTTCCTTGTGGTATATGTTTGGGAGTAATGAGATTTCGTGATGGGTTGACTTGTCCACATTGATTAATTCTAATGACGAAAACAAAGGGGTAATAAAGGTAATGTGAATAATTGCTTGTGTGTGAAGTGTTGATAATGGAGAATGACTTGAAAGGCTTGTTGAATCATTTTTGATGTTGTTGTGAATTGTGCAATGTTATGAAAATGGTCATCTTCTCGTTGTTTTTGTGAACATGTCATTTGCATTATTCTGAGACATGATTGTGACAAGTCTTATGTGCATTGAGAAAGAATGAGAACTTAAAGATGATGTACCATTTCGAGGGACGTATCACGCGCCGCGATGGATACTATATTTCAAGGGATGTATCGCGCACCGCGATGATTACTATTATCGAGGGTCGTGTCGTGCGCCGCGACAGATGCATGGACAGATATGTCCCCCATGGGTCCCGGACTAAGAGACAACATCACTAGGTCAGACATGCATCATTATACTTGACATTGCATTCCATTGCATTGCACATGCTTATCATTAGTGAACTTGATATTGTGTTTTGCTGATTTTGTGAATGACTTTCTGTAGAATTGGTGATTGATGAATACTGAGCTTGTTATTGAGGATATGTAATTTGTTAAAGTATCGTTGTTGAGAATATGTCATTTGTTAAAGTATTGTTGTTGAGAACATGTAAATTGTTAAAGTATTGTTGTTGAGGACATGTAATTTGTTAAAGTGTTGTTGTTGAGAACATGTAATTTGTCAAAGTGTTGTTGTTGAGGATATGTAATTTGCTTAAGTGTTGTTATTGAGGATATGTAATTTGTTTAAGTGTTCTTGTTGAACTATGTGCACTGTAAATCGTGAGTTGTTAGATTGGACTAATTTTTATACAGGTTGTAGTTGTGGAGGTTCGGTTCGATTGTGTATATATATTTATAAGAAAATGTTTAAATATTAACCATGGCACTCAAGAAAAAATGAGTTTTGTGGTGCCAGTGGTTAAAATTCAAGCTTAACACCTTAGGTACGCAATTTCAACTCTCAAGTACAGGGGCGGACCCACATGGTGTCCGCCGGGTGCTCGAGCACCCATTAACTTCGTTACGAAATATATATATCTATGTAGAAATTGATAGGTATTTGTATAAAATTAACATAGAGCACCCAATGAATAAATGATATAGTTGGCCCAATGATTCTTGGATGGGTACTTAAGATTCTTTTAGTGTTGTTACCAAGGTTCGAATTTCATTGTTAACACATATTTTTTACATTTTCACTTCAGAGCACCCATAACCTTTAAATCCTAGATCCGCCACTGCTCAAGTATACATAACTTTTAATTTTCTGAGAGGATTATACCAGAGCACCCATAATCTTTAAATCCTAGATCCGCCACTGCTCAAGTATACATAACTTTTAATTCTCTGAGAGGATTATACCAAACACCTGATTAAACATCTACAAATATAGTAGATTTGGAAAAAAATCAGAACTATAGTAAATACTTTAACCAAGATCCTCCTAGTTTTCTTGTCCATTTCGTCCAGGACGTGGATTTGGCTCCCCATGAGTATCATTGCTACTGCTACTGTCACCATCATTCTTCACTCCATCGTTGTTACCCCCACCTCCAGTACTGTTGCTCGTCTCAGTAAGCAAACCAGCATAGCTCTCCACTGTTCCACGATTTCCTCCACCTTCTGAACCCATATGAAACAAACCACGGTTGCTATCCACCGTTCCACGATTCCCCTGATTTCCTGCATCCACAGAAAACAAACCAGCATTGCTCTCCACTGTTCTATCATTCCCCTGATTTCCTCCACTTTCCGAACCCAGAGATAACAAACCGCCATTGCTCTCCCCTGTTCTAGCATTCCCCTGATTTCCTCCACTTCCCGAACCCAGAGAAACCAAACCGCCATTGCTATCCAATGTCCCCTGATTTCCTCCACCTTCTAAACCCAGAGACAACAAACCAGCATTATTAGCATTCCTACGTCTCCTATTCTCATAAGCAGAATCATCGGTAGGCAACTCAAATCGACATACAGGGCAAGAATTACGCATTTCTAACCAAGGCAAAATACAATCGCTATGGTACATATGCTTGCAAGGCATTTGTTTCACCATTTCATCCAGCTTAAAACCATCTTTACAAACAGCACATTGGGATAAATCCGAATTCAACAACTCATCACTTACCTTAACATCAGGAAGGCCCAAAACAGCCGATCTAGCAGCAGGTGGCGTACCATTCATGTTCAAGTCACTCACAGCAAGTTGACCGACCAGCTGCACGAGATCCGGCCCCACAGTAAAGTCACCAAAGATAATCGGTACCTCATTCTCACTTCCACCACCGCTGATAAGATTGTTTTCAAGCAGCAATTGAATAGTTCCATCACCATTCCTTAAATAGCTATTGATGAACGTAACAGGGTCTACTTCAACTGGTGATTGGCCAAAACCACTTTCGAAGAGTGCAGAAACTTCATCGTCGCTTCCGTTACCGGAATCGGTGGGGAAGGAAAACGATGAGTCATCTCCGAAGAGATTTTCTCCGGTAACAGGATCTGGAGAAGGGACGGTACCATTGCAATTAGGGCATGAGAGTTCAGAATTTGGCAATGGTGTTAAGCTGACAGTGCTATCACATCCATAGCAGTAGTAATTCAGAGCTGAATTTCCGGCCATTTCTCCGCCGCCAGTGTTCCCCGCCGACGACATTGGATATATAAAAGAGAATTATGAGTTCTAACTTCTATGTGTAGTAAGTATTTATAGAGAAAAGTATGAGAGAGACCCTCAAGAATTTATCTCACACATTTTTTCAATGTCAGAATTTATAACCTAATGTCCTGTCTGGACATCATTAATTAAATCAAAATGATTTGACTCTAAATTATATATTTAAGCTATATATGAAAATTAGAGGTGGTCATTTGATATTCGGTTTGGAGTTTTAAAATTTTCGGTAGAATAACATGCTAACGGAAATACCGAACTTTTGAATAATTCGGTAAAATCATTTTTAAGCTGGAGCGCTAGTCCTTATACGACTTTTTTTCCTGTGTTCTATCACTCTCAAATGATGTTTATTCATTCATTTTTTTATGTATTGGTATTTTATATGACCGACATAACACTTGATCTGTTAGATATTACGACTCTTTTTGAAAACTCTTTAAAAACATTTAGCAAAAAAATATTCTCGCTCTTATTATTTTTACTAGTTTCTGAATACGCGCGACGCACATGTAACCATATAAATAAATAAAATTTTGTGAAAACACTGTATAAACAATATTCTAAAGTTAAATTATATGTTATAAAATAGAAAATACAAATTACATGTTCTTAAAATTGATAAGTATCTCATATAGTGTTTTGATTCTAAGATCCAAAATCCAAAAAAATTATTTGCATATAGCATTATTCATTTATTTATTCTGGCTCTACTTTTAGATGTTTTATACTGCATAGAGCAATTTATGTGGTAAACAAATATAAATTTTATTTTTCTCAAAATTAGCAATCATCATAAAGTTATAGATATCTACTTTAACAAAAAAAAAATAGAAATCATGTTGTACAAAGCCTATTTGTAACTTAATTTTTAAATTCAGTTAACTTTAAATAAGAAGATACTTTATTTTTATAAAATATATATCTCGAAGGTAGATCATTTAAAACTCTAGTTTTCCTTTAATTTTTTATGTTTATTTTTAAAGAAAATTATAAAGAGGCTTCGCCAATCATCACTCATTTGATAGGAATATCAACAACTACCAACATTACCAATTAATCAAACTTTTACGAGATATCTTCTTTCCAATAAAAAGTACATGACAAGTATATCAATCTACACACATAATCTTACAAAGTAAAATAACTAACTAAAGTATAACTACAATATTAAAATGAGAAAGTGAAACATTATTTGTTACGTTAATGAAATATGTGTAAAATCAGTAATATATATAGATCTTTTATCGCAAAATTAATGTTGTGCTTCACATAATAAGCGCTAGCAAATAAATTAAATAATAAGTGCCATGAGTATATTCTTCAACTGAAAAAACTAATGCTCCTCTGCACTAAGAAATTTCTTTGACGAATCCAACAATATCCATAACTGAAATTCTTGGACAAATGCAACAATATTCAGAGCGTATTTTAATAGCCTTTAACTTTGACATTGATTGAGAGAAAACTGCTGAGAGAAATAATATATTCTTCTTTAGAGTCCATAAAATGGAGACGGGGACTTCAGGAAAATGAAAGTTATTCTTGGATTTATATAATACTTTCACTTTTAATGATTAATTAGTCTTTTTAGCTTCTTTTCAAGTACTTATCATTGAAAATAACATATATTAACTATGGAATTCAATGTATTGAAATCTAAAACTTTTAAGATTCTAGCAATGTAAAGGTAATGTTACTGTGTTTTGGTTAATGTGCAACTTAAATTTCTACCTAATTGCTCTCATTAATAACATTTGTCTCTCCATTTTCTATAACATTATATTTTTTAATTTTTATAACTGTTCAAATATTCTCAATTCATTAATAGTAAAAAAAGTTTATTGCTCAATATATGTTTAAAAATAAAATAATCAAGTAATATGAATACAACATATTTATTTAGTATAGGGATAAAAAGGTAATTCAACTTCACATCTTGGCGAGCTTCCCACTTATAATATAACTAGTCTTGGAAACGTGCGTTGCACGTTTGATCCCTACTATTATATTAAATTTATATAAGCCTAACTTCATAGATATAAAAATGATCGTGTTTACTAATTAAGTTGCGAACATTCTAACTCGATCGTCAAAAGATTGATTTCAGTCCCCTTGAAGATTCCATCATGCCTTCTCTCATTGCAAGCTCCATTAGAAGTAGTAAGAATTTGCACACAATATATTTTGTTTCTGTAAGCAACAAAAGAATATATGAGTAATAAAGTACTTAGTGTTATAAAATGAAGCTAAAACTAATAATACTGAAAGATGAAACCAACAGAAATATATAGTGACAGTTAGAGATGATTTTTTTTTTTGTCTCTTCCAAGTGGGCCAAAGTCTCTTCATAATGTATACAATGACACCATTTATAGGATATGATTAATTAAAATCAAAGAGTGTTTTACATATGACATTAATTTTTTGAGAATGTGGAAAACATTATACAAGTGTGGAAGATTAATGAGGAGATAGTGAAAGGTGTATAGTATTAATACACATAATGAATAAAAATTAGACCTAGAAATTATTGATTTGCACTTTAAACAATATATTTACGATAACTCTATAGTATTTTATTTTGTAATATTTTGCATCAGATGGAGAAATGAAAACTTTTTTAAGAGCTTCTACTAATAATATAATTAATTATTTTTATAACACTTCATTTTTCGTATTTTATTATATCAAAATGAGTGAATTGTAAATATCATATTTATGTAATTGAAGAAAATGTAATGGGATGATAAAGTGTTAAAGTATATATTTAGTGAAAGCTTTATTAAGAAGGCAAACATGTAAATATTAATCTGAAAATTCAATTCTATATTGAGTGTTGAAGTGCATATCAATGACAAATAGTTTAAGTGATTTACCATTATCATAGTGATTACATATTACTATTTATTCTTAAATATTTTTTCCTTTGAGTATTTTATAGGAGGCATTGTTTAGTATTTAATAAGACTACATTAATAAATTAAACACTCTGAAAGTCTGAATTATTCCCCTAATCTATTATTTAGCCATTATTATAATTAAAGTAAATGATGCATCAATCTGAAAAACGTACTAATCTATAAATAAAACTGTAGAGATGTTGTTAGAAATTAAAACTAAAAAATTATCTATAATTTTAATTCATCTGAAAATTTGTAGTGATAATTCCAATTTTATATATAACCATATATTTTATAACATTCAATTTGATATAGAGAAAAAATAATAATCCAATGGAGAATTAAAGTAAGCATTATGAGGAACATTAAAATAGAAATTCAACTAATTATCAAATTAAAAATTTAAGGAGCGGAAAATTAAATAACATGCAGAGAAGAAAGTACAACTAACTTATTATTTAATTAATATTAACAGGAAGAAAAAGGAATTACAACTAATACTTATTAGTTAATTAAGATAATATTTAACTATAGTATATGCATGGGCAAACGATAAAATAGTAATACAACTTTGAGATTTTGATCTTACCATTTTTTATTATAAGAATTGTTTTAGATTGAAGGGCAAAATGACTGTTCATTCAACTTCTTAACTTTGGCTATTGAATATTTAATTAATTAGATATTTATCAATCACGTTTTAATCATTTCTTATATATAAGAAATAAGTATAAGGATTAGAGTGCTGTTAAAAAATAAATACATATTTGTTATTAGAAAAATTATCGAATAACACCTTGTTTTGATGGGTTCGAATGATATTTAATTATTCTTTATCCATCTTTTCACATATTAATTAATGAAAATATATGAATTCAATGCCTTCTCTATTTCATATACAATATTTTACTATGTACTTCTTGTCCTTTTTTCTTTTGCATTCTTACTTCAAGCTCTTTACATCGATATATTAATCAACACAATCTAGCTAGAATAATTTATATGATAAAAAGTTGTGAAAATATAGAGAAACTGATAACTAACTTATCATCTCCCTCATCATTCTTGCAAGTCGTGAAGAGCTTCAAAGCGACCACATAGATAGAAATTAATCGTAAATATGTGGAAGGAAGAAAATCAAATAGATTGATAGAGTGTGTCGATAAGAAAAAGAAGAAAAAACACATGAAGTCAAACAAAAATCAACAATGAATAGTGATATTGACAATTAAAAAAGACAACAAACATATTATCAGAGTAACGATTAATTGCAACAAATAAATTCTTACAAACGAATAGTCTATACAAAAGAGATACAACTACAAACACGTCAAATAACTAAATAGATTGCCTAAGAAAGGGAAGGGGTGAAAGAGTTGGAGAAACTTATAAAGAGAAAAAACTCTTGAAAATTGGTTATTTTTTCTCTTAAGTTTTGAACTTTTATAATATTATGCAACTTTAAAGAAGCTCTGAGAAGACAAATACAATTGAAGCTAATATGAAAATATATAATATTTATAACTGATAAGAAATTAAATATATTATTAAGTAATATTTAATGAAATTTATTAAATAAGGTAGAATATGATTAGTTTTTTAAATAATTAATAAAGAAAAATCTGAAAAAAGAAGATGCGGAAATGAATTAAAGGTATAGGGATTTGAAAAGTATAACTTTTGAATTTATAAAGACTTCACATAAATGATATATTAAGTTGTTTAAAAAATTGAAGCAATATTATTAATTCCAAGAAATTTAATTAATATATTTTTATTAATGTTATATGACTAATTTCATCTTTAAAGTAATAAAATTTTAATTTTTGATGGGTATTTAGGTAAGTCTAATTTTGCATAAAAACAACTTCCCATTTTTAATATAATATAATATATATTATAAGATAAATTTAATTAATTTACCAAGTATATAATTCATCATTAGTTTGTGCTAATTATAACAGAAGAAAATTGAAAGTCCAACGATTGCAAGCTTCCATTGTAAGTATTTTTGAAGCAATTACTTAGCATTTAATAAAATGTTATGAATATAATTCATCTAAAACTTATATACCTTTGACCGGCAGAAGTAATTGAGGTACACTTAAAGGGTAATTTTGACTGTTACAAAACTTTTGATTTCCTTTTGTCATTTAATTACAAATGTTCATTGTACCTAGATTAATTCATGTCATAGATGGTAAGTTCTTCATTTTTAGAATATAATTTTTTTTTTATAATCAATATGTATTTATATATTTTTTCACAAATATGTAATAATCGTAGTGTTTAAGACAAAATACAATAGTTTTTATTTATAAATAATGTACATTTACATTTTTGCCCATAAATATTATGATATTATAAGAACATTTTTGTAATTCAACTTTTGACATAGGGGCTTCTCACTTGTAATATAAATATGATTTTTTGATGCAAACACACGATATAATAGAAAATCTAACTAAAAAAAAGTTTGTGCTAAGGAGTTAGAAATTAATGTATGCAGCCCAAACACAAATGAACAATCAATGTATATTGTAATCGAAGCATATGTACCTAATCTTTTATGACCATTTATAATGCTATGTAGTAGTAAAAATACTAGTAATTAGGAAATACTATCCATTGTACAAAGTAAATGTATCAATTTGTACAATTGATTAGCACCATGAAAAGAGAATCAAATAACAACTTCTTCTTGTCAACGCTTAACTCTTAACAATTTATCATATTATATTATAAGTGGGAAGATCCAAAGATCAAAGTTAAATTACCATTTTATCCTTATATTAAAATAATTAAATAAATATTATAAAATATAATTAAATATTTAATAAATAACTCATTTAAATTGTTGCATGAATCAAATTCACTTTAATAATTAATTACTCTATTGTAAAAATCAAGAGTATTTGAAAAGTTTTTCCATTATACAAATTTGATATGGATTAAAACCATTGAACTAATTTAATGCAAATTAATTATCTACTCAAAGATCATCATAGCTATTTCTATAAATTGTCTAGCATGATCTTCATGTAAATGACAAGAGGAGGATGAGAGATTATCATGCAAAAATGAACTTTGCAAATCATTTTGTATGTGCAGTAATTTCTTTTTCTTTTTATCCGCTTCTTTTTGTCCGTCCTAAGTATTATATATTTCCTTTTTAAATATGTTGATGTACTTTCTTATGATTTTATTTTTTTATTAGAATATTTTGTGTCCTACATGAAGAAAATAGTAATATACAATTCATGTCTACTATGTTTCTTAATTACTGATGAAATTCATATTAATGAAAGATTAATCAGTTCATTTGATATGCTTATTTGGCTCTTGATAGAGTGTTCTACTTTAGTATAAATATATTTTTAAAATTATTATTTATGAATAGTGAGAAGAATGATTAAATGAGAAATCAAATATGATTATATATATATATATATATATATATATATATATATATATATAAGAATCCATATCCTAAAATAAAATGGTCTCCTAATTTTTATTTAAATTTTTCGTTTATATGTATAATATTATTGATCTTATTAGTCTATTATTTATTTGTTGGAACATTCATTCCTTAAATTGATCATATATCTAGAATAAGTCATTTTGAAAAGTTTATATTGCTCATTTATATTAATTATTCAAAGAGAAATTTTATGAAAAAAGGAGTTATTCTTTTCTCTTCATAAATCATGTGTACATTACTTCTTTAAGGTTAAAAAGAAGACGTATATATGATATAATGATAAAATTAATTGACATATTAATTATGATGATGGCTTCAAGTGTGTTTCGTAATATACCAAGTGTTTATATCATAAATTTGCATATGTACCACATTGACGAAATCTTTTAGCATTTACAAATTTTATACATCAAACGTCTATCTACTGTGATAATAAGTTATTTATTGTTGATGTATAATTTTAACTATAGCTGTAAAATTCTCAAACTCTCATCTATAGATTATTGACGGGAGCTGGACCAATAAATAGTTAAGTAGTAATTATTGTCCAAACTAGAATGTCTACTTTTGCTTTAGAGATATTATTTTATTTATTATAATGTGATATTCTCCTCCCTAATTATTGAATGTAAATTATTCTCATACACATAATTTTTTAAAATTAAAATTTCAATATGAAGAGTCATTCTCCACTATTTATGTAAAAACACTTTGTGAATTAAATTTTTAATATGCTTTTTAAGAACGAATTTACTAAGATTGATATTATCATAGGAAGGAAATTGCACTATTCAACATGAGAAGAAAAGAAAATGAGAGAAGGATAACAAAAAAAATAAGTAGATATATCATCTATTTAATGTTCTTCTTCATATTATATTTGTTATTATTTAGCGAATAAAAAATAAATGGAAAAACTACTATTGTTAATTTAAGGGACAAACGTGCAAGGCACGTTTTCAGAAACTAAAATATATATATATATATCGCGGGAGGACACCCACTAGAGGCAGAGGACAAGCACCTGGTCCAGCTAGGGATAGAGTAGTGACTCCTCCACCGACTGATGAGGTAGTGAGAGAGGGTGCAGAAGTGGAAGATGAGCAGATTCAGGATAAGGAAGTACCACCCCAGCCTACCCCAGAGATGATTAATCAGGTTCTCACTTATCTTAGCGGGTTATTTGATCAGGGCCAGACACCCCCAGTGTTTTCTGCACCAGCACCTCAGGTTCAGGGAGTACAACATGCAGCTGTTGTGGCTCCCCGCATGGATGCATCATTGGAAACAGGCACGTTTCCTCGATTGACTACAGGGTCTATAATGACAGGTGACCAGCATGACCTCTTCATTAAGTTCTTAAAGTTGAAACCTCCAGTCTTCAAGGGTGCCGAATCTGAAGATGCTTATGATTTCCTGGTTGATTGTCATGAGTTGCTACATAAGATGGACATAGTGGAGCGATTCGGTGTTGAGTTTGTGACCTACGAGTTTCAGGGGGATGCCAAAATGTGGTGGCGGTCTTATGTTGAGTGTCGACTAGCAAAGGCACCACCTATGACTTGGGCATCATTTTCTAGCTTATTCATGGAGAAGTATATACCCCGGACTTTGAGGGACAGAAGGAGAGATGAGTTCCTGAGTCTAGACAAGGAAGGATGTCTGTTGCTGCTTATGAGGCCAAATTTCGTGCACTATCCAGGTATGCCACTCAGCTTTGCTTCAGTCCACAAGAGCGGATTCGCCGCTTTGTGAAAGGATTGAGGTCAGATTTGCAGATTCCAGCCTTACAGGTAGCTGCTGCAGCAAAATCCTTTCAGGAAGTAGTTGATTTTGTGATAGCGGTAGAGGGGGTGAAGCCGGATGACATCACCAAGGCGTCAACATTTAAGAAGTTCCGTAAGGGAGGTGAGTTTAGTGGTTCTTACTCCATAGGGCAGACTTCAGGGGGTTATCCAGCCCGTCCTATTCAGTCTTCGTTGCAGGCTTCAGCTGAGGGTCTACCGCAGACCAGTCAGCCTTTTTCTGAGTTTGGAGGTTATATCCAGACTTCTTCCTCTTCACAGAGACCTACACTTGACTCCAGGACTTGTTATGGATGTGGAGAGGCTGGACATATTAGGAAATATTGTCCAAGGCAGAGTTACAGATCCTCAGTAGTTAGAGGAAGAGGTGGTCATGGTAGAGGCCGTCATTCTGGAGGACGTGGTGGCCAAGGTAATGGTGGTCACCAGTTCAGTCTGGGTGGTGGGAAGGTTGGAACTACTGTAGCGCAGCCTGGTAGGGGCAATGGACAGACAGGTGATAGGGCACATTTTTATGCTTTCCCCGGGAGGTCTGAGGCAGAGACATCTGATGCTGTTATCACAGGTACTCTTCTGGTCTGTGATTGCATGGCTTCTCTATTATTTGATCCTGGATCCACATTTTCGTATGTATCTTCCTCATTCGCTACTGGTCTTGATTTACATTGTGATTTGCTTGACATGCCTATTCGTGTCTCTACCCCTGTGGGTGAGTCTGTGATAGTTGAGAAGGTGTATAGGTCTTGCCTTGTGACTTTTGTGGGGAGCAATACTTATGTAGATTTGATTATTCTAGAGATGGTTGATTTTGATGTAATTTTGGGTATGACTTGGCTTTCTCCGAATTTTGCTATCTTAGATTGTAATGCTAAGACTGTGACCTTGGCCAAGCCTGGGACAGATCCGCTAGTATGGGAGGGTGACTATATTTCCACTCCAGTTCATATTATTTCCTTTCTTCGTGCTAAGAGGTTGGTGAGTAAGGGTTGTTTAGCTTTCTTGGCACATCTCAGGGATGATACTTCCACAGTGCCTTCGCTCGAGTCTGTTTCGATAGTCCGTGAGTTTGTTGATGTTTTTCCTGCAGACCTGCCTGGTATGCCACCAGATAGGGATATTGATTTTTGTATTGACCTAGAGCCGGGGACTCACCCCATTTCCATTCCACCTTATAGAATGGCCCCAACTGAGTTAAGAGAGTTAAAGGCTCAACTTCAGGAGTTGTTAGGTAAAGGTTTTATTAGACCGAGTGCATCTCCCTGGGGTGCTCCAGTGTTATTTATGAAGAAGAAGGATGGCAGTTTTCGGATGTGCATAGACTACAGGCAGCTGAATAAGGTAACTATTAGGAACAAGTATCCCATTCCTCGCATTGATGATTTGTTCGATCAGTTACAAGGTGCTTGTGTCTTCTCTAAAATTGATTTGAGGTCCGGTTATCATCAATTGAAAATACGGGCAACAGATGTGCCAAAGACTGCTTTTCAAACCAGGTATGGTCATTATGAATTCTTAGTAATGTCTTTTGGGCTTACGAATGCCCCTGCTGCCTTTATGAGCCTGATGAACGGGATTTTTAAGCCATATCTGGACCTCTTTGTTATTGTATTTATTGATGATATACTGATATACTCAAAGAGCAGGAAAGAACATGAGGAGCATTTGAGAATTGTATTAGAGTTGTTAAGGGAGAAAAGGCTTTATGCCAAATTCTCCAAGTGTGAGTTTTGGCTCGATTCAATGTCTTTCTTGGGGCACGTGGTTTCTAAGGATGGAGTGATGGTGGATCCTTCTAAGATTGAAGCAGTGAAGAGTTGGGTAAGACCTACTAATGTTTCAGAGGTGAGGAGCTTTGTTGGTTTAGCTAGCTACTACCGTCGATTCGTTAAGGGATTCTCTTCTATTGCTTCCCAGCTGACCAATTTGACTAAGCAGAATGTTCCATTTGTATGGTCGGACGAATGTGAAGAAAGCTTCCTGAAACTCAAGACCTAGTTGACTACTGCACCGATTCTTGCCTTGCCAGTGGAAGGTAAGAATTTTATTGTTTATTGTGATGCATCTTATTCTGGTTTGGGTGCAGTGCTAATGCAGGAGAGGAATGTAATTGCTTATGCTTCGAGGCAATTGAAAGTGCATGAACGTAACTATCTGACCCATGATTTGGAGTTGGATGCAGTTGTATTTGCATTAAAGCAGTGGAGGCATTTTCTATATGGGGTCAGGTGTGAAGTTTACACAGATCATCGTAGTCTACAATATGTATTTACTCAAAAGGATTTGAATTTGAGGCAGAGGAGGTGGATGGAGTTATTGAAAGACTATGATATTACTATTTTATATCACCCTGGAAAAGCAAATGTCGTGGCAGATGCCTTAAGTAGAAAAGCAGGGAGCATGGGTAGTTTAGCCCACTTACAGGTTTCTAGACGCCCATTGGCTAGAGAGGTTCAGACTCTGGGTAATGACTTTATGAGGCTGGAAGTACTTGAGAAAGGAGGATTTTTGGCCTGTGTGGAGGCAAGATCTTCCTTTCTTGACAAGATTAAGGGGAAGCAGTTTGCTGATGAGAAGCTGAGCCGAATTCGAGATATGGTATTGCGAGGAGAGGCTAAAGAGGCAGTAATTGATGAGGAAGGCGTCTTGAGGATTAAGGGAAGGGTATGTGTGCCCCGTGTTGATGATTTGACTCACACTATTCTTGCAGAGGCTCATAGTTCGAGGTATTCTATACATCCTGGTGCAACCAAGATGTATCGTGATCTAAGGCAACATTATTGGTGGAGTAGAATGAAGCGTGATATTGTTGATTTTGTTGCCCAATGCCCGAATTGTCAGCAGGTAAAGTATGAACACCAGAGGCCTGGAGGTACACTTCAGAGAATGCCCATTCCTGAATGGAAGTGGGAAAGAATTGCAATGGATTTCGTAGTTGGTCTTCCAAAGACATTGGGTAAGTTTGATTCTATTTGGGTAATTGTTGACAGGTTAACTAAGTCTGCTCACTTCATTCCGGTTAAGATGACTTACAATGCAGAGAAGTTAGCCAAACTCTATGTCTCTGAGATTGTTCGATTGCATGGAGTTCCACTTTTCATCATATCAGATAGAGGTACGCAATTTACTTCTAAGTTTTGGAGGACATTACATGCTGAATTAGGTACTAGACTGGATCTTAGTACAACATTTCACCCTCAAACCGATGGTCAATCTGAACGAACGATTCAAGTGTTGGAGGATATGCTTCGTGCATGTGTGATAGAATTTGGTGGTCATTGGGATAAATTTTTACCCTTAGCAGAGTTTTCGTACAACAATAGTTATCATTCGAGTATTGATATGGCCCCATTTGAAGCATTGTATGGGAGGAGATGTAGGTCTCCCATTGGTTGGTTTGATGCATTTGAGGTGAGACCTTGGGGTACCGATCTTTTGAGGGAATCGTTAGAGAAAGTGAAATTCATTCAAGAGAAGCTTTTAGCAGCTCAGAGCAGGCAGAAGGAGTATGCAGATCGGAAGGTTAGGGACTTGGAGTTTATGGAGGGTGAACAAGTCTTGCTGAAGGTTTCACCCATGAAGGGTGTGATGCGGTTTGGTAAACGTGGTAAGCTTAGTCCGAGGTATATTGGACCATTTGAAGTTCTAAAGCGCGTGGGGGAGGTGGCCTATGAATTGGCCTTGCCTCCAGGGTTGTCAGGAGTGCACCCGGTATTTCATGTGTCTATGCTAAAAAAATACCATGGTGATGGAAACTACATTGTTCGTTGGGATTCAGTTCTACTTGATGAGAATCTGTCTTATGAGGAGGAGCCTGTAGCTATTTTAGATAGGGAGGTCCGCAAATTGAGATCAAAAGAGATTGCCTCTATCAAAGTTCAGTGGAAGAATAGTCCAGTTGAAGAGTCCACTTGGGAGAGTGAGGCTGATATGCATGAAAGATATCCACATCTTTTTACCGATTCAGGTACTCTTTCTCGCCCTCGCCTTTCTTTTGATCGTTTGAGGACGAACGATGGGTAAATTGGTATCTATTGTAACAACCCATTTAGTCGATTTGAACACTAGAACTTTTTCTTGATAAATACTTTCCGATAGATTTTAAATGGGTGTTTTGAACTATTCATAAATATAATTATGAAATTAGTGGGGTAGTTTTAATAATTTATAGAGTTGGTGGTTAAAAAAATAATAATAATAAAATAAATAAAGGATCACTTTTACCCCATTATAATATTAAGGTATACAATTAGGGTGATAACTGATCTGTAGAAAGGAGAGAAAAAAAAATAGAAAGGAGGCGCACGCATCGTCAAAGCAAATTCACGAAGGAGTTCAGGTGACCTTTTTCTTTTTCTTTTCTTTGTTAGAGTAATGGGAGGCTTATTCTTTATTGGTTAATGTATGGCGGTGACTATGAAACTTATCGTATATGTTAACTTGCATATTGCAATTCAATTGGGTTCTCTAGTAATTACTGTCAACAAATATATGTATAGAATATTTATTAAAGGTTATTGAAAGCATGGTGGGTGGAGGATTTAAATATTATTATAATGTAATTAATTGGGGAGAATTGAAGTTACAGTAGTTATGTATGTGGACCGATATTATGCCTCTTAGTTAATAATTATAATTAATAAAGAATGAAGTAGGGAGAATAAAGGGTGACATTACTGTACCTATTGATTGCCTAAGAATTAATATAACAATGTTAGTATATATGTACATATGTTAATATTGGAACTGAACGTGCAGGGTTAAAGTGAGGACTGCCACTGGTTTCGACACCAGTGGCTTTAGGTTGGGATATTATAACTTATTATTATTTTTTATTTTTTTAAACTAAAGTTTGATATATTGAGATAGGTAATAAATTTAGGTGTATTAAATTATTTTAAACTTCATTCAAAGTTATGATAATTGGAGAATGGGGAATTTTTTCTTAGGTTTGAACTTTAGGAAATTGATTATATAATTAGGTGAGTTTATGGGTATAGGCTAGACACAGAATAATCGGAGTGTTTATGGTCTTGTGAACTTACACCTTATGTATATATATATTTGATAGATTGGAAGGGTTCGGAGGCAATAAGGAAAGGAAAAGCATTGGAGAAGTAGTTGCTTGACTTCGATTCTTCGGTGGAGGTAGGTTATGGTTTATTTTTATTTGATAGATAAACTCTCAATAGCGATTGATATGTATTGAGTGATATTGTAAAGTCTCCTATGTACTTGATTATGTGGTTGTATGTGTTGATTGTGTGGCTTGTGGTTGGCCTAAAATTATGAGACTGTTCAATTCTAATTTTGAACCCTCTCTATTAAAATGACGCCTTGAATAAAGAAGCTTTGATGATATAAAATAATGAGATAATTGGATCGGAGTGTCACGTTCCGACACGGTATTATGGGATCGGAGTGTCACGTTCCGACACGGTATTATGGGATCGGAGTGTCACGTTCCGACACGGTATATGGGATCGGAGTGTCACGTTCCGACACAATAACATTAAAGGAAAGGAATCTTGAATTAACTTAATATACTCAATCTCAAAGAAACCATTTTTCAAATGAGTATGGTGTGGAGGCATGAGTCCTCATAGATGTGCCTGATGTTGTGATTGATGTTGTACCTACTATGGTTTTGTTGTCACTGGTTCATGTGTTTGTTGCTTGCCACCTGTTAAGTATTGTAGTTGATTTTATATTATTATTTAATATATATTGGTTTCTATTTTGAGTTGACCGATGATACCTACTCAGTACGTGTTTCTTGTACTGACCCCCTACTTGTATTTTCTTCTTTGTTCTTTTGTGGAGTGCAGCAAGTGTACCATCAACTTCGAACCGACCTCAGCTCTAGCCAGTCTCCAGCACATCAGAGTTCAGGGTGAGCTATTGTTACTAGCTCGTGCTGGATTCTCTCATTCACGTCTTGATGTCTTTGAATTTTGGACATGGACCATCTTTTTGCTTATTTTGGTTTCTTAAAACACTCTTAGACTTAGAAATTTGAAAATAGATGTCCTTGATGTGATGACTTTCAGATTTTGGGGATAATAAATGTTAAACTTCTGAAGCTTATTTAATTGGTTACTTAATAAGTTTTGGAGCTTCCGCAATATTTTTGTTATTTATAGTTGAACTATTGGTTTATGTTGGAGTTTAGATTTGTTGGTTCGCCCACCTAGGAGGTTAAGCGTGGGTGTATATATATATATATATATATATATATATATATATATATATATATATATATATATAACCTTTATTAGGTAAATAATTCGATATCGAATATCAAAGATATTAATGTCTTGTTCCGAATCTCAACCTGAATATCGTAAGTTTAAAAATTTTACTCCCTAAGCCCTTGACAAGCTAGGAGAGTTAATGAGAATTAAGGAGTTTTCACAAATAGTGGCAGTTTGGTGCATAATTACTATACATTAACATAACCATACTTATAATAATTACTAAATATAATAACTCTTTATAAAATAAATAACACATGATACATTGAGATTCAGGAGAAAAATACGTAAAAATCTTTTAAAATAACAAAATCCAGTAAAACATCCATATCTTCAGTGCAAAAATAGGAAATGTAATTTGGTTTCTCTTTTCTTCTTCGATTTTCAAACTCAATGGCAACATGAAGGTTAAAAATCAGTCCAAATCCACATTTTTAAATATAGAGGATTCCTACCTGGAAATAAATATTTAGGCAAAGCCGCAAACGAAATCACAAAAGGGAAAGGAATCCTTACAAGGACCAACTCTGATCAAAGAAACAATGAGCTTCGTAATCAATAACGGAACAGATTGCATGTACCAGTTCTTTAGGCAAATCGGGGGTGTCAGTATTCCACATTTTCTCACTAAGTTCAAATTTATTATTCCTATTACTGACATATTTGTCACTTAAGTTTCTTTAATAATTAGTATATCATCTTCACAAACAGGGGCATATCTATGTAGGCTCGAGGGGTTGCCACAGCACCTGGACGTTTCAGTTGAAATTTTAAATATTAACCATGGCACTCGAAGAAAAAATGAGCTTTGTGGTGCCAATGGTTAAGATTCAAACTTAACACCTTAGGTACGCAAGTTCGAGCCCTACAGGGTGTATTTTCTTGGAACTTCTTTTATCATGATGACATCCTGTAGTGAAAACCATTGCTCCTATGCAATAGCTTGCAACCAAACAAAATCACAAGCCACACAAAATCACAAATGCAAACCACACGGAAAAGAAAGCCCACACTAGGCAAGCTTGTGCGACGAGCTCGACCCAAAAGGCAGCAAACCTCTTACTTTCGCTGGCAACCACACAGAAAAGGTAATCCGCACTAGGGCGAACCCGTTACTTTTGTTGGCAAGGGGTTTCGAACTTGAGACTTCCAACATGGAAGTCCCAATCCCGAACCACTGGGCCACCCCAAAAAGGGTGAGTTCTAGATGCTCCTCTCTGCACCTTATATAAAGCAAATAATTGGGAACTCAAACAAGGCACAAAATTATCCTAAAAAAATTCCCAGCAACCTCAACTCTCAAGTATACATAACTTTTAATTCTCTGAGAAGATTATACCAAACATCTGATTAAACATCTACAAATATAGTAGATTTGGAAAACATTCAGAACTATAGTACATACTTTAACCAAGATCCTCCTAGTTTGCTTGTCCATGTCCTCCAGGACGTGGATTCGGCTCCCCATCAGTATCATCGCTACTGCTACTGTCACCATCATTCTTCACTCCATCGTTGCTTCCTCCACCTCCAGTATTGTTGCTCGTCTCAGCATGCGCTTGAAACCCCCTTAACAGCCCTGGTAATGAAACATTAACCCGTCTAAGCCAATTATTTAATGAGGCAGTAAATTAGACAGACTAAACTACACACTTATACACACAGTTGTATAATGAGGCAGTAATTTAGGCATTATAAGACATGAATAGAAAGCAGGTATAAGATATTATACATTTATAATAAAAAAAAATTGTATAAGGCACAAATCAACAGAAACACAAAAACATGTACGAATATATATTATACATTTATACATTTATAATTGTATAAAGACATTAATCAACATAAAAATAAAACATATGAACAATTATTATACACATACCTTATGCTCAATTGACCCAGAAGCAACGGCTTCATTTTTATCATTGTAAAAGGTATGAACATCAGTTTTATGTTTTCTTTTCTTATTAGACCCAGTAACAACATCAATAGTGTTCTTCAGACCTCCATCAACAAAACTAATTGGGTCATTATTGAATTTGGATCTAATATCTTGCATGTTAGTAAATTTAGACAATGAACCTGAAATCTCCCCAAATTCCTGAGTTAGACCCAATGAAAACGATGAATTTTCAACATCAATTTGAACATGCAATGGTATACCTCTTGTAAATCTCTTCGGTGGAGATTGGACATCCATTAATTGAACCAAACTTCTGAAGCGATTAACAATTGAAGTGAAAAATTAATTTTAAAATATTCAAAAAAATAAACAAAAACTGATAATGTAAGTAGGTTTTAAGCGGTACCTTGAAATTTTTGAAATATTTTAGAAAACCGCTCTGATGTGCATGCTAGGAGAAGTTGGTAGTTTCAAATTGCAATTGTGGAGAAAATTGTGGAGAAATTGAAGGAAGAAGAGGAAATTGTATAAAATGGACAGAGAGAGGAAAAAAGAGGGTTTTTTTTTTGGGAAAATGTTTTATACAAAACGTGGGACCTAGTATAGCAAATTAACTTTAAGTTTGTCCTTTAAAGGAAATAACTGAAAGGGAATTTAATTAATGTAATTACCTTCCTTAGTTTGCCATTCTCCACAATTTTCCCAATAAAAAAGGTGCGAGACAAGTTTATCAGAAATATAAATTTCAATTACATATTTGCATACTACAACAAAAAGATCCTAAAATATGTACCAAACAAATGACTTATTATTCTATAAAGCACCTAAACATCAAAGTTTAACGACAATACAATAAGATTGCCTTGAGAATGCAATTACTTGTGATAAGTCCAGGGGTTTACATATCCTTACTGAAACTATGTTATAAAAATATTCGGATAAATCTATATACCTTGAATTCCAAGAACACTTCGAATTGAATCACAAATTAATCTAAAAAGAGGCATATTCTACAATAAGAGAGAGCGGGAGGGGGGGCAGCGTTAGAAGAAAACAACAAAGAAATAGTGTTAAAAATTTGAAACCTTCCAATTTCAAAAAAGAAAATTGATGGGCAGGGGATGCAGGAGGACTATGACATCTCTAGGAATACAAAATCAGATCCTCACCGTCGTCGCTGTCGAGAAATCGTTGCAGGCACCACACTTCATATGATTGTCTTAGAGTCTTCGGTTTCTCAACTAAAATGGTGTTCCTATATCTTTCATGCCTTTTGAAATGTATATGAAGACGAAATAATTTCCTTAAAGATGAAATATGGTTTCTTTATTTACCTAAAGAAAGTCATCATTCACTATTCACTTGGAAAAAGATTTATTACTTTCAATTGCCTTTTCGCCTACCCTATTCATTGTTATTTAAATGTAAGTTTCAGATATTTCTCTTTTCAATAATCCTAATAATTATAATTGAAATGTGAATTTATTTTTCATGTAACTAAAAATTAAAATATTATGCTTTATTTTCATATAATGTTATATATATTCAAATAATGTTCAAGTGAAGGGCAAGTTTGTAATTCAACTTTGAGTTAAGGGGCTTCCTACTTATAATATAATATGATAATATATATATATATATATATATATATATTATTTATGTTTAGGTTTTAGTTTTTCTCTTTAGAATTGTATTGATAGAGATGTTGATATATGACCTTTGTTAGGTAAATAATTCGATATTGAATACCCAAGATATTAACGTCTAGTGCCAAATCTTCGTAAGTTTAAAATTTTACTCCCCAAGCCCTTGACAAGCTAGGAGAGTAAATGAGAACGAAGGAGTTTTCACAATAGTGGCAGTTTGGTGCATAATTACTATACATTAACATAACCATACTTCTAATAATTACTAAATATAATAACTCTTTATAAAATAAATAACACACGATACATTGTGATTAAGGAGAAAATCACGCAAAAATCTTTTTAAATAATAAAATCCAGTAAAACATCCATATCTTCAGTGCAAAAATAGAAAATGTAATTTGGTTCTCTTTTCTTCTTCGATTTTCAAACTCAATGGCAACATGAAGATTAAAAATCAGTCAAAATCTACATTTTTAAATATAGAGGATTGCTACCTGGAAAGAAATATTAAGGCAAAGCCGCAAACGAAATCCTAAAAGGGAAAGGAATTCTTACAAGGACCAACTCTGAATTAAAGAAACAATGAGCTTAGTAATCAGTAAAGGAACAAATTGCATGTACCTGTTCTTTAGGCAAATTGGGGTGGTCAGTATTCCACATTTTCTCACTAAGTTCAAATTTTGTATTCCTATTACTAACATATTTGTCGATTAAGTTTCTTTAACAATTAATATATCATCTTGACAAACAGGAGCATATCTATGTAGGCTCGAGGGGGTGCCACAGCACCTGGACGTTTCAGTTGAAATTTTGGGTTATAAGGAAATGCTTAAATATAAACCATGGCACTCAAGAAAAAATGATCTTTGTGGTGCCAATGCTTAAAATTCAAGCTTAACACCTTAGGTACGCAAGTTTGAGCCCTTATATAAAGCAAATAATTGGAAACTCAAACAAGGCACAAAATTATCCTAAAAAAATTCCCAGCAATCTCAACTCTCAAGTATACATAACTTATAATTCTCTGAGAAGATTATACCAAACATCTGATTAAACATCTACAAATATAGTAGATTTGGAAAACATTCAGAACTATAGTACATACTTTAACCAAGATCCTCCTAGTTTGCTTGTCCATGTCCTCCAGGACGTGGATTCGGCTCCCCATCAGTATCATCGCTACTGCTACTGTCACCATCATTCTTCACTCCATCGTTGCTTCCTCCACCTCCAGTATTGTTGCTCGTCTCAGCATGCGCTTGAAACCCCCTTAACAGCCCTGGTAATGAAACACTAACCCTTCTTTCCACCGTTCCACGATTCCCCTGATTTCCTGCATCCACAGAAAACAAACCAGCATAGCTCTCCACTGTTCTATCATTCCCCTGATTGCTTCCACCTTCCAAACCTAGAGATAACAAACCGCCATTGCTCTCCCCTGTTCTAGCATTCCCCTGATTGCCTCCACTTCCCGAACCCAGAAACAACAAACCAGCATTATTAGCATTCCTACGTCTCCTATTCTCATAAGCAGAATCATCGGTAGGCAACTCAAATCGACATACAGGGCAAGAATTACGCATTTCTAACCAAGGCAAAATACAATCGCTATGGTACATATGCTTGCAAGGCATTTGTTTCACCATTTCATCCAGCTTAAAACCATCTTTACAAACAGCACATTGGGATAAATCCGAATTCAACAACTCATCACTCACCTTAACATCAGGAAGGCCCAAAACAGCCGATCTAGCAGCAGGTGGCGTACCATTCAGGTTCAAGTCACTCACAGCAAGTTGATGAATCAGCTGCACGAGATCCGGCCCTGCAGTAAAGTCACCAAAGATAATCGGCACCTCATTCTCACTTCCACCACCGCCGATAAGATTGTTTTCAAGCAGCAATTAAATAGTTCCATCACCATCCCTTAAATAGCTATTGATGAACGTAACAGGGTCTACTTCAACTGATGATTGGCCGAAACCACTTTCGAAGAGTGCAGAAACTTCATCGTCGCTTCCGTTACCGGAATCGGTGGGGAAGGAAAACGATGAGTCGTCTCCGAAGGGATTTTCTCCGGCAACAGGATCTGGAGAAGGGACGGTTTCGGATTCTTCTAGAAATGTACCATTACAATTAGGGCATGAGAGTTCAGAATTTGGCAATGGTGTTAAGCTGACAGTGCTATGACATCCATAGCAGAAGTAATTCAGAGCTGAATTTCCGGCCATTTCTCCGCCGCAAGTGTTCCCCGCCGACGACATTGTTGGATATATAAAAGAGAATTATGAGTTCTAACTTCTATGTGTAGTAAGTATTTATAGAGAAAGTATGAGAGAGAACCACAAGAATTTATCTGACACATTTTTTCAATGTCAGAATTTATAACCTAAAGTCCTATCTGGACATCATTAATTAAATCAAAATGATTTCACTCAAATTTATATATTTAAGCTATTAGCTATATATGAAGATTAGAGGTGGTCATTTCATATTCGGTTCGGAATTTTCAAATTTTCGGTAGAATAACATGCTAACGAAAATACCGAACTTTTGAATAATTCGGTAATATCGTTTTTAAGTCGGAGCGCTTGTCCTTACACGACTTTCCTTCCCTGTGTTCTATCACTCGCAAATGATGTTTTTTCATTCATTTTTCTATGTGTTGGTATTTTATATGACCGACATAACACTCGATCTGTTAGATATTACGACTCTTTTTGAAAACTTTTTCAAAAGATTTAGCAGAAAAAAACAATTCTCGCTCTTATTATTTTTATTTTTTGATGCACACCCGATATAATAGAAAAGGTAACGCTCTTATGCAATAGCTCGCAACCAACAACATCACAAACGCAAACCACACAAATCACAAACGCAAACCACACAAATCACAAACGCAAACCACACAGAAAAGGTAACTCGCACTAGGCAAGCCTGTGCGACGAGCTCGACCCAAAAGGCAACAAACCTCTTACTTTTGCTGGCAACGACATAAAAGAGGTAATCTGCAATAGGCAAGCCCGTGCAACGAGCTCGACCCAAAAGGCGAACCCAGAGATAACAAACCACCATTGCTATCCAATGTCCCCTGATTCCCTCTACCTTCTAAACCCAGAGAAAACAAACCAGCATTGTTAGCCAATGTCCCCTGATTCCCTCCACCTTCTGAACCCAGAGACAACAAACCAGCATTGTTAGCCAATGTCCCCTGATTTCCTCCACCTTCTGAACCCAGAGAAACCAAACCTTCATTGCTATCCAATGTCCCCTGATTTCCTCCACCCTCTAAACCCAGAGACAACAAAGGGAAAAATGGTCCCAATAAAATTAAATAAAATATTAACTCTGTTTGATAAAAAATTCTATTTAAAAGATTTTTCTATTTATATATTTTTTAAAAAAATAATTTGGCTGCCCCAACAGCCTTTTCTCAAAAAAAAAAAAAAAAACTTAAAATTTGTTAAATTTCTTTTTTCCAAAAAAAAAAAAAACGGTGATGGAATAAGGAGAGAAGCCACCGTAAAATGAATCTTTTACCAAAACACATATAATCACGGTGACAAAACACTAAGAGAATTATCATACATACAATCAAACAGTTGACAAGTTAAAAGCTGAAAATGTACATGAAAAACATAATTCAATTAAAATGACGTGCAAGTAGATTTACTCGGTAAAACTTGAACTGTTTCTTATACTACAATTTGCCGTTTCAAATGTATCGAGTGAATTAACTATTTTTGCAATTGTCAGGTTCTAATTTATACAATTAAAGTTTGAAGTATGCTCATATATACAATTTTACATTACAAAATCAATTCAAATACAATTAAAACAACTAATAGCCAATTCATTCATATATAATCCTATATGTTGTGTTATACAAACTTATACAAATGATATTACTTGATTGAATTTGACCTCTTTGTTTTAAATTGGAGTCATTGTGCAATTGCATATTTCTCCATTATACACTTCAACGTACCTATATTGTTGTATACCCGGTCCACCTCCACATATTTATGTTACGAATTAGTAATCACCACACTACAATTCGTCGTTTGGAATGTATCAAGTGGATTTATTATTTCTACAACTGTCATGTTCTAAATTTCAAATTCTTCAAAATCAGTTATACAAAGTGATCCAGAGATACTGGATGTTGCCTGAATTAAACTTTCACCAAGTTCATTGATCTAACAACACCAATCAAAAATAGTTATACAAACGAGGTAACTGTTAAATTCACTTGTAGATTTTTTTATCATTACATATATCCGCACGCTCATCTCATTGTGTATCACCATCCGATTGCTGCTTAGATCAGCCTTATATTCAATATTTAGTACTTTCAAAGTCACATTAATATCGAGTTGAGTTGTGATTATATTATACAATTATTTATAAAATGCATTTTATCCAAAAACAATAACCTCAATAACATAGTCAACATAATAATTCGCACCATCTCATTTTCCTGATTGCATTATCAAAAATAATTGTGGAAGTAATTCTTGTATACAATTAAATATAAGTATAAATGAACAGTGACTGTTCTATATATACCTCGCAAACATAAATAGTCAATTTATGCATACACTTACTCTACTAAAATTAATTTATTTAATTTTTCAAATTAAAATCAATTGATTCCAACTAAGTTATACAATACTTATCAATTAAAGCAACTACAGACTGAAATAGATGCAAGTACATATGATTATAGATCAAATATACAAATGCATATATCAAGTCTTCATTTATACAATTACGAATGATTTATACACACATTAATCCTACTAAAATTATAACTATCAATGAATTATACATATTCAAACAACAATTTCACTAAAACTAGTTTATACTACAGTCTCCAACAAATTTCAATTCATACAGACTACTTTATACAACTATGTACTGCAATAGCTAAGTTATACAACTATATATATCAACTCTTCATTTATACGAACACTATTTTATACCGCAATAATTTCACAAAAAACTATTGAAAACACATATTTGACCAAAGCTCCAATTATCAATGGAGAATTTATACAATTACGGTTTAAAATATGCTCATAAACAATTTCTCATTACACGTTCAATTCAAATACAATCAAAACAACTTATTCAATTAGAACAACTAATAAACGATCGAATCATATAGCTTCAGCTAAAATACAACACATTCAACCAAAGCTCCAACTATCAATGGATAATTCATACAATTTCATTTTCAAATTTAATTTGTTCAAATTCACCATTACCATATCAAATGAAATACAAATACAGTTAGAACAACTAATAATCAATGTTTCATATAGAATTCAACCAAAATACAATAGAAAATCAATAAAACAAAACTTTAAAAAATCAAATTTACTAGTGATTCAACATTGAATCTAAAAAAGATGAAGCTAATACACAACAAATTCTATATAATAGAACACCAAATTAAAAATTGATTTATACAGATGCATACAAAAGAAAAAAAATACTCAAATTCAATGTATTATGTATCTGTTGATCAACGATGAAATCAATTGTTTTGTTTTTGAATTGAAACCGCTGACATCAGGATCTCAAAAATATCGAATTATTGTTATGAAGAAATTGTAGCGTATTTAGTATGAAGTCTAACGATTTAATATTCTGCGAATTAAGATGTTGCTACCGCCATTACATTTTAATAAATAAATTTGAATCCAATTTTGTATACAACTTTGAAAGAAGCGAATTATACAAACGATCATTCCTATATCAACTTTAAAATGTAGCTACGACCAGTAATTATTAAAACTATAGTTAATGAGAATAATTACTTAACTTAGGATAGCATTTTCCGTAAGTTGACCTTTAGTAATAGTAGTAAAATAAATATTTTGATATTGTAATGAAAGATTAAAAATACTAATTAATAAATGAAAGTTTTAACGGAGTATTTATGATGATTTTTTCCATTAAATAAATTAAGAACTATACAATTAATAAAGAGGGTTCGAGAAAGGATTTAATTCACTTGCAAACTACTGGATTTAAGTTTTCTTGACCATTTATAGACTAGTCTTTTGGCATTTAATATATCTATTTTTACCTTTATCCTCAGGTTGGACTATATTAAAAGCCCCTGGTCATTTCCATGAATGCCCTTATTTTGTTATCGTTTTTAATTTTATTTTTTAAATTCATTTTTTTTGAAATATTTCTTTTTATATTATAAGTAACAAAAATATTTTTAATATTAAAAAAATACCGCATGACCAACAAATATTCACTAGGCCAAAAATAATAATTCCGAAGTCAGTCTATGAACCCATCGGCAACCCCTTAAAATTGGCATCAATTTTTCACTTAGAGACCTCAAGTAGGCTTTGTTCATTTTAAACACCTCAAGTAGGGGTCCGATATGTCATTTTGACACCTTTTTGATAATCAACTAAAATTACAAAGTGTGTGTAACACACTTGCCGATGAATGACATGATGACCAATTAAAAGCTGACATGTGACATTTGAATGTAAAAATAATAATTTTAAAATAAATTATTAAAAAATAACTAATTTTTTTAACAAAAATAAATAAATAAAATTACCTATTTTCTACCATCCACCCACCTTGTATCACCCCACCCCTACCCCTACCCCTACCCATCTGCCTTACGTCCCTTCTGCCTCTCCAACTCTACAACCATTTTTTTGGTTCTTCTTCCAATTATTTTTTTTAAAATCATTAGATTTTAGTTTTTTTTTTAAATAATTGATTTTGAAAATTATATATGACATTCTTCCAACTTTTTTGAGAAAAAATGTGTCTTGTTCTAATTTATTTTTTTCAAATTTTAGTGTGATGATTCTTAAGAATTTTTTTCTTATAAACATTTTTAAAATTAGTGTGATAGTTTTTTATTTTATTTTTTCATATTGTAAGGTTTTTTTATCATGAATTTTCATGGGGAAGGTGCAATAAGTGGTAGGGCTAAAAAGTGAAGAAGAAGAAGGAAAAAAATCCAAAAAAGAACCCCTCACACGCTCAAAATGGGTGCATCACACGCACTATGTCAAGTCAACAAAAAGTGTCAAAATGACACAGCGGGACTCAACATGAGGTGTCTAAAATGAGCAAAACGTAGTTGAGGTGTCTAAGTGAAAGTTAATACCAATTTTAGGGGGCTACCGATGGGTTCAACCTTTTTTTTGCTATGCATAGGTTATACCTTATTTATGCCTTGGGGATGTAAGTTTAGTATTATGAACTTATGCCTCATAGGGCATACCAATTACAACAATTTTGAATTTCTTATATTGAGGGTAAAATTTATCTTGACAATTAGATAGCATTGAATTAATACCTCATGAAAAAAATTGTCCGAAAAGATTTGCTTAGTGAAATTAGATTATAGTTAAAAATACTTAAAACGACAATTTTTATTAATGACAAGTATAGACAAGATAAAAATCATCAATTTGCGAGACAAAAATTTAAACCACCCCAAAATAAGGGTAATCCGTACAAAAACATGTAAGTTTTTGAAAATAAGAGCACGGTGCCTGATATATGATTTAAACTCAAGTCATACTTTTTAACTTTGTCATACATATACCACTTGTTCTGAGATATTTTTGATGAAAATAATGAGATATAAAACTAATTATTAGACATAAGTTTATTAGTATGAACTTGTGCCTGGTAAAGGCGGATTAAGCTAAAAATCCTTTTTTCCCCGAACAGTCTGAACGTCTTCGTTGAGAGTCGCTTTGCGAGACGTCTCAAATCCCATTTTTTTCATTTTTTCATCAATAGGTAGGGTGAATTCTAAGGTTCCTTATTCCGGTTGTAAAGCGGAAGGAGAGGTAGAATGGCACAACTCCACTAGCCTTCCACGTTTTTAACCCGAAAGGAATGAAAAGTGAAAGAAGAATCTGTGTGCGGGACACAAATTCGTTAGTATGAACTTGTGCCTTATAGGGCATAACATGTATAACAAATTTAAATTTCTCAATTAATATCAAGGCTAGGGCTTTGCCTTACGAATTAGATAACACTGAATCTATACCACATGATAAAATTGTCTAAATAGGGTTGCCTAGTGAAATTAGGTCATAGTTAAAGATACTTGAGACGACAAATTTTTATTAAATGAGCAGTAGAGACAAAATTAAAAACCGTCAATTTGTGAGACAAAAAATAAAGACCACCCCAAAATAGGGTAATCCGTATAAAAGCTTGTAAGTTTTAAAAATACATACAATAATTATTGAAGTTATTGATGTTTATGTTAGGGTAGACTAACCATAGGAATGACCGTTCAGTATCCAGTTCAATATTTTTAAAGTTTAATTTCGATAATACGATAATCAATAATTGAAAATAGATATCAAATATAATTTTTTTAAAGTTCGATATGCACAATAAATCATACTTCGATACACTAATTAAGTATTGAAGGAAAATGTATTTTGATAAGAGAAGTAAGTGCGTTTGGAGAGTGGGAAATAATTCAACTGTTGATGCAGCTAACGATGCTGTGCGAAATGATTCATCTGTTGATGCAGTTAATAATGTTGGAAATGTGAATAGTCAAAGAATTCAGAAGAAGGATGCTGATGTAAGAAATCGTGACTCGAAAAACTTGGATTTGTCACAGGCTGATAACAATGCTACCCGAATTTATACTATACACTTTTCTTTAGAGTCGGTCTAAAAAAGAATGTTATTTATTATTTGGCAAATGTTTAATGGTATTATCTGCCCCACTTATTTGGCAAAAAGTCTACAAAGGTGTACTCTTCTATTTATCTTAAGGGTAGTTTTGAAACATTGCAAAGTATTGTCATTTCGTATATCGGTGCCCAGTCAAGCTATTACATTACATAAATTGGGACATTTTAACTCCTTTATATTCCTTTGTTTCCTTATTACATAAGCAGAGACAATTTGTGGTTAGTATGGAAAGGCTTTTATTATATGATGAAGATATTTATTTTTTGAATATGTGAAGAATATTCGAGGCCTGCATACGTCCTTTGTATGTGAAAGTAGAATCGTCTTCAAGTTGTAGAGCAGACTTCTAATGGTACTTGGTGTATTTGCAGGTTTTGTGTTGCATGGTATCCAATTTATAGGATACCAACCGGCAACCTTCATGTTGCTTTCTTGACTTATCATTTGCTTGGACATTATATTCACAGAGGCCAGACACTTGACACCCCTGCCGGTGTAGTTTCACCAATTGTGGGCCTCCAAAGCTACAATGCTCAGGTATTGATAACTGCGGGGCTACACCTTTGAATGCGTTTTAAGTTCACAATTTAGTAATTTTTGCTCTTGAATTCAAAGCTAATGTTGTTGTTTTTTTCTTCTCGTTTCTATGAATGGCGAAACTAGGGTGAATGCTGGTTTCAGCAAACCGAATGAAGTGACCGTGGATTTAGTTCTACAAGAACGAGCAAGGACACTGCAGCAAACTGCATTTTTTATGTCACGAGCTGTGGGAACGAAGGGTGCAGGAACACTCTTCAACAAGCACCATGATTATGAGTTTTTTGTGTCTAGGTGGCATTAAATATCGTGATCTATAGTGTTGATCAACGAATTAACCATATGTACTCAAATTACAGTTGAAGCAAAATAAGTTTTTTTTTATGAGAAGTACATATGGTTAATTAGTTGATCAACATGATAGATCAAGATATTTAATGCCACCTAGACACGAAAAACTCATAATCATGGTGTTTGTTGAAGAGTGTTCCTGCACCATTCGTTCCCACAGCTCGTGACATGAAAAATGCAGTCTGCTGCAGTGTCCTTACTCGTTCTTGTAGAACTAAATCCACGGTCACTTCATTCAGGTACCTTTGTTGAAACCAGCACTCACCCTAGTTTCGCCATTCATAGGAAAGAAAATAAAAAAATAACAACACTAGCTTTGAAGTAAAGAGCAAAAAGTACTAAATTGTGAAACCTAAAATGCATTCAAAGGTGTAACCCTGCAGTTATCAATACCTGATTTGTGTCTAGTGCGGCATCCAAACAAGCTTGACTGGTAGGATATCTGTTATGTTCCTTTCAAATCGAATCCGAATGGGATAAGGAGAACGGCAATCACGTGAATTAGAAGTTATTAAGCCATGGAAGGATTGCTTTTTTCGACAAGAAACCAGTGCAGAAAGTTTCCTTTTTATAAAGGAGTCCTACAAAGAAAAGGAACCGCATATTAAGCCAAAGTGTAAACATAGGTATAAATCCTAAGAAAAGTAAGAAACATGATCAAAGAAAGAAATAAAGGGGGTAAATAAAGAGTTCAAGAAAGAAATGTATCAAAGTGAAGTCAAGAAAGAAAATTGAAGACAAGTTCGAGTTTGAACTAGGAGTTCCACACGAAGTAGGAATCCTATGCTTAAGCTTTTAAGTTTCAAGAGAAAAAGGAAGCCGAGCACAAGTAGAATTTCTAGTTGAAATAGATTTTGGATTCAAATACAAATCTATAAATAGGGCGATAGTTTCTCTAGAGAAAATTGTGCTCTTACATAGAGAGAAGATCAAAACACGATCAAGAGTTTGAGAGAGTTTTATAATTTTCTTGGGCAATGTTGCGAGTTTGTGATAAGATTGTAGTTAAGAGTTTTGATTACAATCAAGTGTGTGTACAAATTGTCTAACAAGTTTAAGAAACTTGACGGAAAGTAGAAGACTTAAACCTAAGGTTTTTGTCTTGGGTAGCTAGGAATTGAAGTTCATAATTTCTTAGCTAGGAATTAGTGTTTATAATTCCTTAGATTACCTAGGTGTGTAATCTTTTTGTTGTTTGGGGTTGAGATAAATAATACAAAGTTGTGAACTAATTATTATTTTACGAAATTATTTATTAGAACTCACAAACAGTAACGAACAAGTAGTCAGTATGTGTTCCTTTACAGAATAAAGGGGTCCATAATTTCAACAATTGATATCAGAGTGGGTTATCTTAATTAAAAGTCTAATAACTCAAGATAAGATCACAATGAATTTTGCACCCTCTCTCGGTCATGGTCAAGGGCAACACATCAACAGACCACATTATTTAATGGACAATTTTACTCTCTTGGTGGAAGACAAGGATGAAGGATTTCATCCAAGCTGAAGACTATGAATTATGGGTTAGAATCACTGATGGGCCTTTAATCCCTACCGTTAAGGATAATAAAGGAAACAATGTTCCAAAACCTAAAGAAAAATATGAAGAAGTTGACTACAAAATGTTGGGATAAAATGCAAAGGCCAAATGCATACTTGTACGTGGATTAGGACCAAATGAGATTAATCGGATCTCGAGTTGTACCTCCGCGAAACAAATATAGGATACTCTACAAAATGCATGCTCATGAAGGTACAACTCAGATTCGAATATTTAGAATTGCTAGGCTATGCTCCGATATGAAGCCTTAAAGATGAAATCCGATGAATCGCTTCAAGATATATGATCACTAGATTCACTATTGTAGTAAACGAGCTAATCGCTTCAAGGTATATGATCACTAGATTGACTACTGACATGTATTTATATTACCCAAAAAGGGGATCTGGAAATTTGAAAAATAAAATCAAAATGGGTTTATATTAAATCCAATCAAACTCCCAAATCAGAATGTTTTCTAATTTATTTATAGATCCTTTAGTTTATTTACAATTTACCTCTCTTCGTTGTTCGACTGGCCGGTGAAATGTACCACAACCACCACTGTCCCCGCCTCCGGCGAAATCTAAACCACCAGTAAAATTCTTTCTCGATCTCCCCCTTTGCACTGATTCGAAATCAGCGAACTCCGCTGAATCAAGAAAAACCTCGACAAAGCAACGATATGCACAATCTTGTTAGTTTACCTTCATGTTTTGCGACGAACAAAGCTCGAATATAACTTGACGAGCTCCGCTATCATTGTTCATTTTTGTTCTTCACAATCCAATTCCAATGGATTTTGGTATTTAAAGTTGTAGTGAAGTTACTTTAGGAATTTGAAGGAGAAGGAAGAAGAAGTTACATTAGGGATTTGAAGAAATTGGAAGAATATAGGAGAAAGGGGAAAGGAAAAATGAAAAAATGTTAAATTAATCAAATTTCCACGTGTCAAGCAAATTCACATATCAACACAGATGTGGTTGTGGCTTTTAAGGGTGTAATTATTTCAGTTTTAAATAGTTCAAGGGGGTGATAGGACTCCGGTAAAGTTAAAGTGTGTAGTTGGAAATTCGAATATACATTAGGGAGGCTATTGACCATTTTCTTAATAAAATACACAGAAAATTTTAGCTCAATCTTTCTTCATCTATTTAATCATTTCTACTCGGGTCTTTAAAACGTATTTTTCTGTATATGTATCTAGAGCGACATTCATTGAATCTCTACTCACACGATATCCTTGCACAATGATTGATTGAATGCCTCAACAACGATTTTGTCAAATCTTCCACTGTTTTTTTTCTTTTTTTGAAAATACACTCTCGGGGAATCGATTTTAATTTTTTTAAAATAAAAAAATGACAAAATCACGGTTGTAAAGGAATTTTAACAAGAGAAGCTTTTGGGGAATTTTCTGATGATGTATTCAATCTCCAAACTCTGTATATGTAGAAGAACTTTACATGAAAATAAAATAATAAAGAAATAAATTACTTGTCCACTTGTCACTTTCTACGGTATAATGTATAACAGAAAAATATTCCCCACATGTAAATCACGTGAGTGAAGTTTCCTTGAGCTTCTTATTTCCTCCAGTTGTCCCTTGATCAAATGGACGAGATTGTTTATCAGGTAATGTGATCAAGGATTGTGATCCTTCCACATCACTAAGAAATAAAGTCTTGATGAGCATAGACCTTATCGAAGTTTTTATTAAACAGAGTTTATATTCTGTTTAATTTTGTCTGAAGGATTTTCCCTTTTGGTTTTAAAAAGAGTTGATATGATATCTACGTTTTTTGGAGAAAAAAAATACCTTTTAAGATTTGAACTTGATTATATATTTATATTGAATATGTTGTTGTAAATTCTAATTATCCGATTCGACGTTGTAAACGCCTCTTCCAGGTATCAGTTCAAGCAGAATTATATTTTTGGGATAAGAATTATATGTTATTGAATGAATTTGTTTTTGCAAGAATTCTGCTCACGAAAAATCAATTATTTCTGGCTGCTTGATTCCGCCTTAGTCTATTTCTAGTTTCCATTATAGAAAAGGTCTTTAAAACGTTTTTAGGGATTGATTTGAATTTACGTATACAGTATGCTTGTTGTGTGTGTTCAAAGAGAGCAATTCATGGAGTTCGGAATCAAAACAAAAGGCAAAAATAGCATATCAAATTTTTTCAACCAAAAAAGGAAAAACCGCTCCCAACAAAATTAAATGAAATATTAACTCTGTTTAATAAAAATTCTATTAAAATCGTTGTCTGATTTTGTCAATTTTTTATATTTTTTAAGATTAAAATCAATGCCCCAACAGTGTTTTTAAAAAATAAATTCAAAAAAAAAAAGCGGTGACAGAATAAGGAGAGAAGCCACCGAGAAATGGAACTTTTACAAAAACACATATAATCAGGTGATGAAACACATTCTTGAGAGAATTATCATACAACCAAACAAATATTGACAAGTTAAAAGCCGAAAAATGCACATGAAAAACAGAATTCAATTAAAATGACAAACTTGCAAGTAGATTTACCAGGTCAAGCCTAAACTGTCACCGCGTGGAGCTTAAAAAAGTTTCCATAACAACAAAAAAAATGGAGATTTGAGGTTTAGCAAATTTGACAAAATGCAGCGATTTTGATTTTTTTTAAAAAAATTGACAAATTCGCTACTGGGGCAGCGATTTTATTTAAAAAAAATTGACAAAATAGACATGTACAGACATCTTACCCTACCATTATGGGATCGAGAGACTATTTTTTATTGACGCAAAAACAGGTGGAAGTCAGAGTTTCACTGCCCCTCTCGCTTCGACCTAAAGTTTATTGTTCCTTCTTGTAATTACTGAGTAGCTCTCTGATGTATTTTCCACATTGTTTGGTTATAAATACAGTACAAGGTAAGGGTAATATCCTATTTGGAGGAATAAACCAATTCATCCTTAAAAAATCAAAAGCACTTCATCAGGCTAATATTGTATGATAACAAAGTATCAACATGACTGAGCCACACCCTCTTTGGCGTTCATCTTACATGATCTAAATATAGAGTCACCTCAGCCAGAAGCTAGCAATCGAAGATACTGTTTAATCACGCAACCTACCTTATGACTGTGGACAACCCGAACAGTTAGAACACACCTGATTTCACATTAGTGAAGGATAAAAGAAGCGGAATTGCATCAAGTATCATCAACAGGATAAAGATGCTGGCGTAAAGACATGAATGCTGTCATACGCATCAAAATTACAGTGTATGTCTCAAGTTTCTTTCAATGTACTCAAAAGCAAAAGACAGAGAAAATCGCACAAGTCTGTTAAGGTTTTACGCACCAAGCGCAATAAATGACACAAATACAATAAAAATAACTATAATCCTAAACAACAGGTGTATCAACAGAGGAGTTAAAAAACTCCAATTAAACAAAATATGAAGTCAAAATCATGCCATCCAAGTTCAAGTATCATCCTGAATTTTTTATTCAAATGTATGCATGCAGTTCAAATTTCCGACAGGGTTTCTGTTAGGTCGAAAAATATTTTGATGATTGACTAATAGCGGAACAGATGAGTGCGACTGGAATTAGGAGAATGTCAATCACGCAAAGCAGAAGTTATAAGATGATGGATGGATTGCTTTTATGACAAGAAACCAGTGCATAAAGTTTCCTTTCATAGAGGATTTCTACCTGGAAAGAAATATCAAGGCAAACCCGCAAACGAAATCCTAACAGGGAAGGGATCCTTAGAAGTACCAACTCTGAATCAAAGAAACAATGAGCTTTGTAATCAGTAAAGGAACAGATAGCATGTACCTGTTCTTTAGGCAAATCGGGGGTCAGTATTCCACATTTTTTCACTAAGTTCAAATTTGTATTCCTATTACTAACATATTTGTCGCTAAGTTTCTTTAACAATTAATATATCACCTTGACAAACAGGGGCATATCTATGTAGGCTCGAGGTGGTGCCACAGCACCTGGACGTTTCAGTTGAAATTTTGTGTATATATATTTATAAGGAAATGTTTAAATATTAACCATGGCACTCAAGAAAAAATGAGCTTTGTGGTGACAGTGGTTAAAATTCAAGCTTAACACCTTAGGTACGCAATTTCGAGCCCTACAGGGTGTATTTTCTTGGAACTTCTTTTATCCCGATGACATCCTGTAGTGAAAATCATTGCTCCTATGCAATAGCTCGCAATCAAACAAAATCACAAACGCAAACCACACAAATCACAAACGCAAACCACACATAAAAGGTAATCCGCACAAGGCAAGCTTGTGCGACGAGCTCGACCCAAAGGGCGAACCCCTTACTTTTGTTGGCAAGGGGTTTCGAACTTGAGACTTCCACCATGGAAGTCCCAATCCCGAACCACTGGGCTACCCCAAAAAGGGTGAGTTCTAGATGGTCCTCTCTGCACCTTATATAAAGCAAATAATTGGAAACTTAAACAAGGCACAAAATTATCCTAAAAAATTCACTGCAATCTCAACTCTCAAGTATACATGACTTTTAATTCTTGAGAGGATTATACCAAACACCTGATTAAGCATCTACAAATATAGTAGATTTGGAAAAAATTCAGAACTATAGTACATACTTTAAACAAGATCCTCCTAGTTTACTTGTCCATGTCCTCCAGGATGTGGATTCGGCTCCCCATGAGTATCATCGCTACTGCTACTGTCACCGTCATTCTTCACTCCATCGTTGCTTCCCCACCTCCAGTAATGTTGCTCGTCTCAGCATGCGATTGCAACCCCCTTAATAGCCCTGGTACTGAAATCCTAACCCTTCTCTCCACTGTTCCACGATTCCCTCCACCTTCTGAACCCAGATGAAACAAACCACTGTTGCTATCCACCGTTCCACGATTCCCCTGATTTCCTGCATCCACAGAAACCAAACCAGCATCGCTCTCCCCTGTTCTAGCATTCCCCTGATTCCCTCCACCTTCTAAACCCAGAGACAACAAACCAGCATTGTTAGCCAATGTCCCCTGATTTCCTCCACCTTCTGAACCCAGAGAAACCAAACCGCCATTGCTATCCAATGTCCCCTGATTTCCTCCACCTTCTAAACCCAGAGACAACAAACCAGCATTATTAGCATTCCTACGTCTCCTATTCTCATAAGCAGAATCATCGGTAGGCAACTCAAACCGACATACAGGGCAAGAATTACGCATTTCTAACCAAGGCAAAATACAATCGCTATGGTACATATGCTTGCAAGGCATTTGTTTCACCATTTCATCCAGCTTAAAACCATCTATACAAACAGCACATTGGGATAAATCTGAATTCAACAACTCATCACTCACCTTAACATCAGGAAGGCCCAAAACAGCCGATCTAGCAGCAGGTGGCGTACCATTCATGTTCAAGTAACTCACAGCAAGTTGACGGATCAGATGCAATTGAATAGTTCCATTAGCATCCCTTAAATAGCTATTGATGAACGTAACAGGATCTACTTCAACTGATGATTGGCCGAAACCACTTTCGAAGAGTGCAGAAACTTCATCGTCGCTTCCGTTACCCGAATCAGTGGGGAAGGAAAATGATGAGTCGTCTCCGAAGGGATTTTCTCCGGTAACAGGATCTGGAGAAGGGACGGTACCATTGCAATTAGGGCATGAGAGTTCAGAATTTGGCAATGGTGTTAAGCTGACAGTGCTATGACATCCATAGCAGTAGTAATTCAGAGCTGAATTTCCGGCCATTTCTCCGCCGCCAGTGTTCCCCGCCGACGACATTGGATATATAAAAGAGAATTATGAGTTATAACTTCTATGTATAGTAAGTATTTATAGAGAAAGTATGAGAGAGACCCACAAGAATTTATCTGACACATTTTTTCAGTGTCAGAATTTATAACCTAATGTCCTGTCTGGACATCATTAATTAAATCAAAATGATTTCACTCAAATTTATATATTTAAGCTATATATGAAGATTAGAGGTGGTCATTTGATATTTAGTTCGGAATTTTTAAATTTTCGGTAGAATAACATGCTAACGGAAATACCGAACTTTTGAATAATTCGGTAAAATCATTTTTAAGCTGGAGCGCTAGTCCTTATACGACTTTTTTTTCCTGTGTTCTATCACTCGCAAATGATGTTTCTTTATTCATTTTTTTATGTGTTGGTATTTTATATGACCGACATAACACTCGATCTGTTAGATATTACGACTCTTTTTGAAAACTTTTAGCAAAAAAAAAATTCTCACTCTTATTATTTTTATTTTTCAATGCAAACACACGATATAATTAAAAATTTAACTAAAAAAAAGTTTGTGCTAAGGAGTTAGAAATTAATGTATGCAGCCCAAACACAAATGAACAATCCATGTATATTGTAATGGAAGCATATATACCTAATCTTTTATGACCTTTTATAATGCTATGTAGTAGTAAAAATACTATCCATTATACAAAGTAAATGTATCAATTTGTACCATTGATTAGCACCATGAAAAGAGAATCAAATAACAATTTCTTCTTGTCAACGTTTAATGCTTAACAAGTTCTATATATATATATATATATATATGACCTTTATTAGGTAAATAATTTGATATGAATATCAAAGATATTAATATCTTGTGCCGAATCTCAACCTAAATATCGTAAGTTTGAAATTTTACTCCCTAAGCCCTTGACAAGCTAGGAGAGTTAATGAGAATTAAGGAGTTTTCACAAATAGTGGCAGTTTGGTGCATAATTACTATACATTAACATAACTATACTTCTAATAATTACTAAATATAATAACTCTTTATAAAATAAATAACACACGATACATTCTGATTTAGGAAAAAATCGGATAAAAATCTTTTAAAATAACAAAATTCAGTAAAACATCCATATCTTCAGTGCAAAAATGGAAAATGTAATTTGGTTTCTCTTTTCTTCTTCGATTTTCAAACTCAATGGCAACATGAAGGTTAAAAATCAGTCAAAATCTACATTTTTAAATATAAAGGATACCTACCTGGAAAGAAATATTAAGGCAAAGCCGCAAACGAAATCCTAAAAGGGAAAGGAATCTTTACAAGGACCAACTCTGAATCAAAGAAACAATGAGCTTCGTAATCAGTAAAGGAATAGATTGCATGTACCTGTTCTTTAGGCAAATCGGGGGAGGGGGGGGAGGTCAGTATTCCACATTTTCTCACTAAGTTCAAATTTTGTATTCCTGTTACTAACATATTTGTCGATTAAGTTTCTTTAACAATTATTATATCATCTTGACAAACAGGGGCATATCTATGTAGGCTCGAGGGGGTGCCATAGCACCTGGACGTTTCAGTTGAAATTTGAAGTAATAACCATGGCACTCGAAGAAAAAATGAGCTTTGTGGTGCCAATGGTTAAAATTCAAGCTTAACACCTTAGGTAGGCAAGTTCGAGCCCTACAGGGTGTATTTATTTTGGAACACTTTTTATCATGATGACATCCTGTGGTGAAAACCATTGCTCTTATGCAATAGCTCGCAACCAACAACATCACAAACGCAAAACACACAAATCACAAACGCAAACCACACAGAAAAGGTAACTCGCACTAGGCAAGCCTGTGCGACGAGCTTGACCCAAAAGGCAGCAAACCTCTTACTTTTGCTGGCAACGACGCAAAAGAGGTAACCTGCAATAGGCAAGCCCGTGCAACGAGCTCGATCCAAAAGGCGAACCCCTTACTTTTGTTGGCAATGGATTTCGAACTTGAGACTACCAACATGGAAGTCCCAATCCCGAACCACTGGGCCACCCCAAAAGGGTGAGTTGTAGATGCTCCTCTCTGCACCTTATATAAAGCAAATAATTGGAAACTCAACAAGGCACAAAATTATCCTTAAAATTCCCTGCAATCTAAACTCTCAAGTATACATGACTTTTAATTCTCTGAGAGGATTATACCAAACACCTGATTAAACATCTACAAATATAGTAGATTTGGAAAAAAATCAGAACTATAGTACATACTTTAACCAAGATCCTCCTAGTTTTCTTGTCCATTTCGTCCAGGACGTGGATTCGGCTCCCCATGAGTATCATCGCTACTGCTACTGTCACCATCATTCTTCACTCCATCGTTGCTTCCCCCACCTCCAGTATTGTTGCTCGTCTCAGCATGCGATTGCGACCCCCTTAACAGCGCTGGTAATGAAACACTAACCCTTCTCCCCACTGTTCCACGATTCCCTCCACCTTCTGAACCCAGATGAAACAAACCACTGGTGCTATCCACCGTTCCATGATTCCCCTGATTTCCTGCATCCACAGAAAACAAACCAGCATAGCTCTCCACTGTTCTATCATTCCCCTGATTGCTTCCACCTTCCAAACCTAGAGATAACAAACCACCATTGCTATCCAATGTCCCCTGATTCCCTCCACCTTCTAACCCCAGAGACAACAAAGGGAAAAATCGGTCCCAATAAAATTAAATGAAATATTAACTCTGTTTGATAAAAAATTCTATTTAAAAGATTTTTTTATTTATATTTTTTTTAAAAAAATAATTTGGCTGCCCCAACAGCCTTTTCTCAAAAAAAAAAAAAATTAAAATTTGTTAAATTTCTTTTTTCCAAAAAAAAAGAACGGTGATGGAATAAGGAGAGAAGCCACCGTAAAATGGATCTTTTACCAAAACACATATAATCACGTTGATAAAACACTAAGAGAATTATCATACATACAATCAAACAAAAGTTGACAAGTTAAAAGCTGAAAATGTACATGAAAAACATAATTTAATTAAAATGACGTGCAAGTAGATTTACTAGGTAAAACTTGAACTGTCACTTATACTACAATTTGCCGTTTCAAATGTATCGAGTGAATTAACTATTTTTGCAATTGTCAGGTTCTAATTTACACAATTACAGTTTGAAGTATGCTCATATATACAATTTTACATTACAAAATCAATTCAAATACAATTAAAACAACTAATAGCCAATTCATTCATATATAATCCTATATGTTGTGTTATACAAATTTATACAAATGATATTACTTGATTGAATTTGACCTCTTTGTTTTAAATTGGAGTCATTGTGCAATTGCATATTTCTCCATTATACACTTCAACGTACCTATATTGTTGTATACCCGGTCCACCTCCACATACTTATGTTACGAATTAGTAATCACCACACTACAATTCGTCGTTTGAAATATATCAAGTGGATTTATTATTTCTACAACTGTCATGTTCTAAATTTCAAATTCTTCAAAATCAGTTATACAAAGTGATCCAGAGATACTGGATGTTGCCTGAATTAAACTTTCACCAAGTTCACTGATATAACAACACCAATAAAAAATAGTTATACAAACGAGGTAACTGTTAAATTCACTTGTAGATTTTTTTATCATTACATATAACCGCACGCTCATCTCATTGTGTATCACCATTCGATTGCTGCTTTGATCAGCCTTATATTCAATATTTAGTACTTTCAAAGTCACATTAATATCGAGTTGAGTTGTGATTATATTATACAATTATTTATAAAATGCATTTTATCCAAAAACAATCCCCTCAATAACATAGTCAATATAATAATTCGCATCATCTCATTTTCCTGATTGCATTATCAAAAATAGTTGTGGAAGTCATTCTTGTATACAATTAAATATAAGTATAAATGAACAGTGACTGTTCTATATATACCTCGCAAACATAAATAGTCAATTTATGCATACACTTACTCTACTAAAATTAATTTATTTAATTTTTCAAATTAAATCAATTGATTCCAACTAAGTTATACAATACTTATCAATTAAAGCAACTACAGACTGAAATAGATGCAAGTACAGATGATTATAGATCAAATATACAAATGCATATATCAAGTCTTCATTTATACAATTACGAATGATTTATACGCACATTAATCCTACTAAAATTATAACTATCAATGAATTATACATATTCAAACAACAATTTCACTAAAACTAGTTTATACTACAGTCTCCAACAAATTTCAATTCATACAGACTACTTTATACAATTATGTACTGCAATACCTAAGTTATACAACTATATATATCAACTCTTCATTTATACGAACACTATTCTATACCGCAATAATTTCACAAAAAACTATTGAAAACACATATTTGACCAAAGCTCCAATTATCAATGGAGAATTTATACAATTACGGTTTAAAATATGCTCATAAATAATTTCTCATTACACGTTCAATTCAAATACAATCAAAACAACTTATTCAATTAGAACAACTAATAAACGATCGAATCATATAGCTTCAGCTAAAATACAACACATTCAACCAAAGCTCCAACTATCAATGGATAATTCATACAATTTCATTTTCAAATTTAATTTGTTCAAATTCACCATTACCATATCAAATGAAATACAAATACAGTTAGAACAACTAATAATCAATGTTTCATATAGAATTCAACCAAAATACAATAGAAAATCAATAAAACAAAACTTTAAAAAATCAAATTTACTAATGATTCAACGTTGAATCTAAAAAAGATAAAGCTAATACACAACAAATTCTGTATAATAGAACACTAAATTAAAAAATGATTTATACATATGCATACAAAAGAAAAAAAATTACTCAAATTCAATGTATTATGTATCTGTTGATCAACGATGAAATCAATTGTTTTGTTTTTAAATTGAAACCGCTGGCATCAGGATCTCAAAAATATCGAATTATTGTTATGAAGAAATTGTAGCGTATTTAGTATGAAGTCTAACGATTTAATATTCTGCGAATTAAGGTGTTGCTATCGCCATTACATTTTAATAAATAAATTTGAATCCAATTTTGTATACAACTTTGAAAGAAGCGAATTATACAAACGATCATTCCTATATCAACTTTAAAATGTAGCTACGACCAGTAATTATTAAAACTATAGTTAATGAGAATAATTACTTAACTTAGGATAGCATTTTCCGTAAGTTGCCCTTTAGTAATGGTAGTAATATAAATATTTTGATATTGTAATGAAAGATTAAAAATACTAATTAATAAATGAAAGTTTTAACGGAGTATTTATGATTATTTTTTCCATTAAATAAATTAAGAACTATACAATTAATAAAGAGGGTTCGAGAAAGGATTTAATTCACTTGCAAACTATTGGATTTAATTCTTGACCATTTATAGACTAGTCTTTTGGCATTTAATATATCTATTTTTACCTTTATCCTCAGGTTGGACTATATTAAAAGCCCCTGGTCATTTCCATGAATGCCCTTATTTTGTTATCGTTTTTAATTTTATTTTTTAAACTTTTTTTTTTTGAAATATTTCTTTTATATTATAAGTAACAAAAATATTTTTAATATTAAAAAAATACCGCACTACCAACAAATATTCACTAGGCCAAAAATAATAATTCCTAAGTCAGTCTATGAACCCATCGGCAACCCCTTAAATTTGGCATCAATTTTTCACTTAGATACCTCAAGTAGGCTTTGTTCATTTTAAACACCTCAAGTAGAAGCCCGCTATGTTATTTTGACACCTTTTTGATAATCAGCTAAAATTACAAAGTGTGTGTAACACACTTGCCGATGACATGACATGATGACCAATTAAAAGCTGTCATGTGACATTTAAATGTAAAAATAATAATTTTAGAATAAATTATTAAAAAATAACTAATTTTTTTGAACAAAAATAAATAAATAAAATTACCTATTTTCTACCATCCACCCACCTTGTATCACCCCACCCCTACCCCTACCCCTACACCATCTGCCTTACGTCCCTTCTGCCTCTCCAACTCTCTAACCATTTTTTTGGTTCTTCTTCCAATTATTTTTTTTTAAAATCATTAGATTTTTTTTTTTTAAATAATTGATTTTGAAAATTATATATGACATTCTTCCAATTTTTTTGAGAAAAAAATGTGTCTTGTTCTAATTATTTTTTTCAAATTTTAGTGTGATGATTCTTAAGAATTTTGTTCTTATAAACATTTTAAAAATTAGTGTGATAGTTTTTTATTTTATTTTTTCATATTGTAAGGTTTTTTATCATGAATTTTCATGGGGAAGGTGGAATAAGTGGTAGGGCTAAAAAGTGAAGAAGGAAGAAAAAAATCCAAAAAAGAACCCCTCACGCGCTCAAAATGGGTGAATCACACGCAATATGTCAAGTCAACAAAAAGTTTCAAAATGACACAGCGGGACTCAACATGAGGTGTCTAAAATGAGCAAATCGTAGTTGAGGTGTCTAAGTGAAAGTTAATACCAATTTTAGGGGGCTACCGATGGGTTCAACCTTTTTTTTGCTATGCATAGGTTATACCTTATTTATGCCTTGGGGATGTATGTTTAGTATTATGAACTTATGCCTCATAGGGCATACCAAATACAACAATTTTGAATTTCTTAAATTGAGGGTAAAATTTTATCTTGACAATTAGATAGCATTGAATTAATACCTCATGAAAAAGATTGTCTGAAAAGATTTGCTTAGTGAAATTAGATTATAGTTAAAAATACTTAAAACGACAATTTTTATTAATGAGAAGTATAGACAAGATAAAAATCATCAATTTGCGAGACAAAAATTTAAACCACCCCAAAATAAGGGTAATCCGTACAAAAACATGTAAGTTTTTGAAAATAAGAGCACGGTGCCTGATATATGATTTAAACTCAAGTCATACTTTTTAACTTTGTCATACATATACCACTTGTTCTGAGATATTTTTGATGAAAATAATGAGATATAAAACTAATTATTAGACATAAGTTTATTAGTATGAACTTGTGCCTGGTAAAGGCGGATTAAGCTAAAAATCCTTTTTTCCCCGAACAGTCTGAACGTCTTCGTTGAGAGTCGCTTTGCGAGACGTCTCAAATCCCATTTTTTTCATCAATAGGTAGGGTGAATTCTAAGGTTCCTTATTCCGGTTGTAAAGCGGAAGGAGAGGTAGAATGGCACAACCCCACTAGCCTTCCACGTTTTTAACCCGAAATGAATGAAAAATGAAAGAAGAATCTGTGTGCGGGACACAAATTCGTTAGTATGAACTTGTGCCTTATAGGGCATAACATGTATAACAAATTTAAATTTCTCAATTAATATCAAGGGTAGGGCTTTGCCTTACGAATTAGATAACACTGAATTTATACCACATTATAAAATTGTCTAAATAGGGTTGCCTAGTGAAATTAGGTCATAGTTAACGATACTTAAGACGACAATTTTTTATTAAATGAGCAGTAGAGATAAAATTAAAAACCGTCAATTTGTGAGACAAAAAATAAAGACCACCCCAAAATAGGGTAATCCGTATTAAAACTTGTAAGTTTTAAAAATACATACAATAATTATTGAAGTTATTGATGTTTATGTTAGGGTAGACTAACCATAGGAATGACCATTCAGTATCCAGTTCGATATTTTAAATTTTAATTCCGATAAACGATAATCAATAATTGAAAATAGATATCAAATATAATTTTTTTGAAGTTCGATATGTACAATAAATCATACTTCGATACACTAATTAAGTATTGAAGGAAAATGTATTTTGATAAGAGAAGTAAGTGCGTTTGGAGAGTGGGAAATAATTCAACTGTTGATGCAGCTGACGATGCTGTGCGAAATGATTCATCTGTTGATGCGGTTAATAATGTTGGAAATGTGAATAGTCAAAGAATTCAGAAGAAGGATGCCGATGTAAGCAATCGTGAGTCGAAAAACTTGGATTTGTCTCAGGCTGATAACAATGCTACCCGAATTTATATTATACACTTTTCTTTAGAGTCGGTCTAAAAAAGAATGTTATTTTATTATTTGGCAAATGTTTAATGATATTATCTGCCCCACTTATTTGGCAAAAAGTCTACAAAGGTGTACTCTTCTATTTAACTTAAGGGTAGTTTCAAAACATTGCAAAGTATTGTCATATTTCGTATATCGGAGCCCAGTCAAGCTATTACATCACATAAATTGGGACATTTTAACTCCTTTATATTCCTTTGTTTCCTTATTACATAAGCAAAGACAATTTGTGGTTAGTATGGAAAGGCTTTTATTATATGATGAAGATATTTAGTTTTTTAATATGTGAACAATATTCCAGGCCTGCATACGTCCTTTGTATGTGAAAGTATAATCGTCTTCAAGTTCTAGAGCAGATGAAATCCGATGAGTCGCTTCAAGATATATGATCACTAGATTCACTATTGTAGTAAACGAGCTAATCGCTTCAAGGTATATGATCACTAGATTGACTACTGACATGTATTTATATTACCCAAAAAGGGGATCTGGAAATTTGAAAAATAAAATCAAAATGGGTTTATACTAAATCCAATCAAACTCCCAAATTAGAATGTTTTCTAATTTATTTATAGATCCTTTAGTTTATTTACAATTTACCTCTCTTCGTTGTTCGATTGGCCGGTGAAATGTACCACAACCACCACTGTCCCCGGCTCCGGCGAAATCCAAACCACCAGCAAAATCCTTTCTCAATCTCCCCCTTTTGCACTGATTCGAAACCAGCAAACTCTGCTGAATCAAGAAAAACCTCGACAAAGCAATGATATGCACAATCTTATTAGTTTATCTTCATGTTTTGCGACGAACAAAGCTCGAATATCACTTGACGAGCTCCGCTATCATTGTTCATTTTTGTTCTTCACAATCCAATTCCAATGGATTTTGGTATTTAAAGTTATAGTGAAGTTACTTTAGGAATTTGAAGGAGAAGGAAGAAGTTACATTAGGGATTTGAAGAAATTGAAAGAATATAGGAGAAAGGGGAAATGAATTATAAAGAAAAATGAAAAAATGTTAAATTAATCAAATTTCCACGTGTCAAGCACGTGAAATTCACATATCAACACAGATGTGGTTGTGGCTTTTTAAGGGTGTAATTATTTCAGTTTTAAATAGTTCAAGGGGGTGATAGGACTCCGGTAAAGTTAAAGTGTGTAGTTGGAAATCCGAATATAGATTAGGGAGGCTATTGATCTTTTCTTAATAAAATACACAAAAAATTTTAGCTCAATCTTTCTTCATCTATTTAATCATTTCTACTCGGGTCTTTAAAATGTATTTTTCTTGATATGTATCTATAGCGACATTCAATGAATCTCTACTCATACGATATCCTTGCACAATGATTGATTGAATGCCTCAACAACGATTTTGTCAAATCTTCCACTGTTTTTTTTCTTTTTTTGAAAATACACTCTTGGGGCATCGATTTAAAATTTTTAAAAATAAAAAATTGACAAAATCACGGTTGTAAAGGAATTTTAACAAAAAAAGCTTTTGGGGAATTTTCTGATGATGTATTCAATCTCCAAACTCTGTATATGTACAAGAACTTTACATGAAAATAAAATAATAAAGCAATAAATTACTTATCCACTTGTCACTTTCTAGTGGACAATGTATAACAGAAAAATATTCCCCACATGTAAATCACGCGAGTGAAGCTTCCTTGAGCTTCTTATTTCCTCCAGTTGTCCCTTGATCAAATGGATAAGATTGTTTATCAGGTAATTTGATCAAGGATTGTGATCCTTCCACATCACTAAGAGATAAAGTCTTGATGAGCATAGACCTTATCGAAGTTTTTATTAAACAGAGTTTATATTCTGTTTAATTTTGTCTGAAGGATTTTCCCTTTTGGTTTTAAAAAGAGTTGATATGATATCTACGTTTGTTGGGGAAAAAATACCTTTTTAAATTTGAACTCGATTGTATATTTATATTGAATATGTTGTTGTAAATTCTAATTATCCGATTCGACGTTGTAAACGCCTCTTCCAGGTATTCAGTTGAAACAGAATTATATTTTTGGGATAAGAATTATATGTTATTGAATAAATTTGTTTTTGCAAGAATTCTGCTCATGAAAAATCAATTATTTCTGGCTGCTTGATTCCGCTGTAGTCTATTTCTAGTTTCCATTATAGAAAAGGTCTTTAAAACGTTTTTAGGGATTGATTAGAATTTACGTATACAGTATGCTTGTTGTGTGTGTTCGAAGAGAGCAATTCATGGAGTTCGGAATCAAAACAAAAGGCAAAAATAGCATATCAAATGTTTTAAACCAAAAAAGGAAAAACCGCTCCCAACAAAATTAAATGAATTATTAACTCTGTTTAATAAAAATTCTATTAAAATCGTTGTCTGATTTTGTCAATTTTTTTATATTTTTTAAAATTAAAATCAATGCCCCAACAGTGTTTTTCAAAAAAAAGAAAAAAATTCACAAAAAAAAAAGGTGACAGAATAAGGAGAGAAGCCACCGGAAAATGGAACTTTTACCAAAACACATATAATCAGGTGATGAAACACATTCTTGAGAGAATTATCATACAACCAAACAAATATTGACAAGTTAAAAGCCGAAAAATGCACATGAAAAACAGAATTCAATTAAAATGACAAACTTGCAAGTAGATTTACGAGGTCAAGCCTAAACTGTCACCGGGTGGAGCTTAAAAAAGTTTCCATAACAACAAAAAAAATGGAGATTTGAGGTTTAGAAAATTTGACAAAATGCAGCGATTTTTATTTTTTTAATTTTTTTTGACAAATTCGCTACTGGGGCAGCGATTTTATTTAACGGATTAAACGAAGTTAATTTTGTCAGTAGGACATCGTGAGCGATTTTGCTCTTTTGGTTAAAAAAATGATATATTGTTTATGTTTTTTGAAGGAAAAAAATTGTCATTTTGGCTCCACACTCCAGTATAATCTCATAAATAAGGTGTGTAAAGGAAAGGTATTAGACATGTACAGACATCTTACCCTACCATTATGGGATCGAGAGACTATTTTTGATTGACGCAAAAATAGGTGGAAATCAGAGTTTCACTGCCCCTCTCGCTTCGACCTAAAGTTTATTGTTCCTTCTTGTAATTACTGAGTAGCTCTCTGATGTATTTTCCACATTGTTTGGTTATAAATACAGTACAAGGTAAGGGTAATATCCTATTTGGAGGAATAAACCAATTCATCCTTAAAAAATCAAAAGCACTTCATCAGGCTAATATTGTATGATAACAAAGTATCAACATGACTGAGCCACACCCTCTTTGGCGTTCATCTTACATGATCTAAATATAGAGTCACCTCAGCCAGAAGCTAGCAATCGAAGATACTGTTTAATCACGCAACCTACCTTATGACTGTGGACAACCCGAACAGTTAGAACACACCTGATTTCACATTAGTGAAGGATAAAAGAAGCGGAATTGCATCAAGTATCATCAACAGGATAAAGATGCTGGCGTAAAGACATGAATGCTGTCATACGCATCAAAATTACAGTGTATGTCTCAAGTTTCTTTCAATGTACTCAAAAGCAAAAGACAAAGAAAATCGCACAAGTCTGTTAAGGTTTTACGCACCAAGCGCAATAAATGACACAAATACAATAAAAATAACTATAATCCTAAACAACAGGTGTATCAACAGAGGAGTTAAAAAACTCCAATTAAACAAAATATGAAGTCAAAATCATGCCATCCAAGTTCAAGTATCATCCTGAATTTTTTATTCAAATGTATGTATGCAGTTCAAATTTCCGACAGGGTTTCCGTTAGATCGAAAAATATTTTGATGATTGACAAATAGCGGAACAGATGAGTGCGACTGGAATTAGGAGAATGTCAATCACGCGAAGCAGAAGTTATAAGATGATGGATGGATTGCTTTTATGACAAGAAACCAGTGCATAAAGTTTCCTTTCATAGAGGATTCCTACCTGGAAAGAAATATCAAGGCAAACCCGCAAACGAAATCCTAACAGGGAAAGGGATCCTTAGAAGGACCAACTCTGAATCAAAGAAACAATGAGCTTTGTAATCAGTAAAGGAACAGATAGCATGTACCTGTTCTTTAGGCAAATCGGGGGTCAGTATTCCACATTTTTTCACTAAGTTCAAATTTGTATTCCTATTACTAACATATTTGTCGATAAGTTTCTTTAACAATTAATATATCACCTTGACAAACAGGGGCATATCTATGTAGGCTCGAGGTGGTGCCACAGCACCTGGACGTTTCAGTTGAAATTTTGTGTATATATATTTATAAGGAAATGTTTAAATATTAACCATGGCACTCAAGAAAAAATGAGCTTTGTGGTGACAGTGGTTAAAATTCAAGTTTAACACCTTAGGTACGCAATTTCGAGCCCTACAGGGTGTATTTTCTTGGAACTTTTTTTATCCTGATGACATCCTGTAGTGAAAACCATTGCTCCTATGCAATAGCTCGCAATCAAACAAAATCACAAACGCAAACCACACAAATCACAAACGCAAACCACACATAAAAGGTAATCCGCACTAGGCAAGATTGTACGACGAGCTCGACCCAAAGGGCGAACCCCTTACTTTTGTTGGCAAGGGGTTTCGAACTTGAGACTTCCAACATGGAAGTCCCAATCCCGAACCACTGGGCCACCCCAAAAAGGGTGAGTTCTAGATGCTCCTCTCTGCACCTTATATAAAGCAAATAATTGGAAACTCAAACAAGGCACAAAATTATCCTAAAAAAATTCCCAGCAATCTCAACTCTCAAGTATACATAACTTTTAATTCTCTGAGAAGATTATACCAAACATCTGATTAAACATCTACAAATATAGTAGATTTGGAAAACATTCAGAACTATAGTACATACTTTAACCAAGAGCCTCCTAGTTTGCTTGTCCATGTCCTTCAGGACGTGGATTCGGCTCCCCATGAGTATCATCGCTACTGCTACTGTCACCATCATTCTTCACTCCATCGTTGCTTCCTCCACCTCCAGTATTGTTGCTCGTCTCAGCATGCGATTGAAACCCCCTTAACAGCCCGGGTAATGAAAGACTAACCCTTCTCTCCACCGTTCCACGATTCCCCTGATTTCCTGCATCAACAGAAAACAAACCAGCATAGCTCTCCACTGTTCTATCATTCCCCTGATTGCCTCCACCTTCCGAACCCAGAGATAACAAACCGCCATTGCTATCCAATGTCCCCTGATTTCCTCCGCCTTCTAAACCCAGAGAAACCAAACCGCCATTGCTATCCAATGTCCCCTAATTCCCTCCACCTTCTAAACCCAGAGACAACAAACCAGCATTATTAGCATCCCTACGTCTCCTATTCTCATAAGCAGAATCATCGGTAGGCAACTCAAATCGACATACAGGGCAAGAATTACGCATTTCTAACCAAGGCAAAATACAATCGCTATGGTACATATGCTTGCAAGGCATTTGTTTCACCATTTCATCCAGCTTAAAACCATCTTTACAAACAGCACATTGGGATAAATCCGAATTCAACAACTCATCACTCACCTTAACATCAGGAAGGCCCAAAACAGCCGATCTAGCAGCAGGTGGCGTACCATTCAGGTTCAAGTCACTCACAGCAAGTTGATGAATCAGCTCCTCGAAATGCGGCCCCGCAGTAAAGTCACCAAAGATAATCGGTACCTCATTCTCACTTCCACCACCGCCGATAAGATTGTTTTCAAGCAGCAATTGAATAGTTCCATCACCATTCCTTAAATAGCTATTGATGAACGTAACAGGGTCTACTTCAACTGGTGATTGGCCAAAACCACTTTCGAAGAGTGCAGAAACGTCATCGTCGTTTCCGTTACCGGAATCGGTGGGGAAGGAAAACGATGAGTCATCTCCGAAGGGATTTTCTCCGGCAACAGGATCTGGAGAAGGGACGGTTTCGGATTCTTCTAGAAATGTACCATTGCAATTAGGGCATGAGAGTTCAGAATTTGGCAATGGTGTTAAGCTGACAGTGCTCTGACATCCATAGCAGAAGTAATTCAGAGCTGAACTTCCGGCCATTTCTCCGCCGCAAGTGTTTCCCGCCGCCGACATTGTTGGATATATAAAAGAGAATTATGAGTTCTAACTTCTATGTGTAGTATTTATATTTATAGAGAAAAGTATGAGAGAGACCAACAAGAATTTGTCTGACACATTTTCCCAATGTCAGAATTTATAACCTAAAGTCCTGTCTGGACATCATTAATTAAATCAAAATGATTTGACTCAAATTTATATATTTAAGCTATATATGAAAATTAAAGGTGGTCATTTTGATATTCGTTCGGAGTTTTTAAATTTTCGGTAGAATAACATGCTAACGGATAGTTAACAGTTAGTACTGAACTACCGAACTTTTGAATAATTCGGTAATATCGTTTTTAAGTTGGAGCGTTTGTCCTTACACGACTTTCCTTCCCTGTGTTCTATCACTCGCAAATGATGTTTCGTCAGGGGCGGACCCACATGGTGTCCGCCGGGTGCTCAAGCACCCATTAACTTCGTTACGAAATATATATATCTATGTAGAAATTGATAGGTATTTGTATAAAATAAACATAGAGCACCCTATGAATAAATGATATAGTTGGCCCAATGGTTCTTGGATGGGTACTTAAGACTGTTTTAATGTTGTTACCAAGGTTCGAATCTCATTGTTAACACGTATTTTTTACATTTTCACATTCATTTTTCGTATTGGTATTTTATATGACCAACATAACACTCGATCTGTTAGATATTACAACCCTTTTTTAAAACTTTTTCAAAAGATTTAGCAATAAAAAAATAATGCTCGCTCTTATTATTTTTTATTTTTTGATGCAAACACACGATATAATAGAAAATCTAACTAAACAAAAGTTTGTGTTAAGGAGTTAGAAATTAATATGTGCAGCCCACACACAAATGAACAATCAATGTATATTGTAATCGAAGCATATGTACTTAATCTTTTATGACCATTTATAATGCTATGTAGTAGTAAAAATACTAGTAACTAGGAAATACTATCCATTGTACAAAGTAAATGTATCAATTTGTACAATTGATTAGCACCATGAAAAGAGAATCAAATAACAATTTCTTCTTGTCAACGCCTAACGCTTAATAATTTATTATATTATATATATATATGACCTTTATTAGGAAAATAATTCAATATCGATATCAAAGATATTAATATTTTGTGCCGAATCTCAACCTGAATATCGTATGTTTAAAATTTTACTCCCTAAGCCCTTGACAAGCTAGGAGAGTTAATGAGAATTAAGGAGTTTTCAAAAATAGTGGCAGTTTGGTGCATAATTACTATACATTACCATAACCATACTTCTAATAATTACTAAATATAATAAATCTTTATAAAATAAATAACGCACGATACATTGAGATTCAGGAGAAAATCACGCAAAAATCTTTTAACATAACAAAATCCAGTAAAACATCCATATCTTCAGTGCAAAAATAGAAAATGTAATTTGGTTTCTGTTTTCTTCTTCGATTTTCAAACTCAATGGCAATATGAAAGTTAAAAATCAGTCCAAATCTACATTTTTAAATATAGAGGATTCCTACCTGGAAAGAAATATTAAGGCAAAGCCGCAAACGAAATCCTAAAAGTGAAAGCAATCTTTACAAGGACCAACTCTTAATCAAAGAAACAATGAGCTTTGTAATCAGTAAAGGAACAGATTGCATGTACCTGTTCTTTAGGCAAATCGGGGGGTCAGAATTCCACATTTTCTCACTAAGTTCAAATTTTGTATTCCTATTACTAACACATTTGTCGCTTAAGTTTCTTTAACAATTAACATATCACCTTGACAAACAGGGGCATATCTATGTAGGCTCGAGGGGGAGCCACAGCACCTGGACGTTTCAGTTGAAATTTTGTGTTATAAGGAATGCTTAAATATAATAAATCTTTATAAAATAAATAACGCACGATACATTGAGATTCAGGAAAAAATCACGCAAAAATCTTTTAACATAACAAAATCCAGTAAAACATCCATATCTTCAGTGCAAAAATAGAAAATGTAATTTGGTTTCTGTTTTCTTCTTCGATTTTCAAACTCAATGGGAACATGAAGGTTAAAAATCAGTCCAAATCTACATTTTTAAATATAGAGGATTCCTACCTGGAAAGAAATATTAAGGCAAAGCCGCAAACGAAATCCTAAAAGTGAAAGCAATCTTTACAAGGACCAACTCTTAATCAAAGAAACAATGAGCTTTGTAATCAGTAAAGGAACAGATTGCATGTACCTGTTCTTTAGGCAAATCGGGGGGGTCAGAATTCCACATTTTCTCACTAAGTTCAAATTTTGTATTCCTATTACTAACACATTTGTCGCTTAAGTTTCTTTAACAATTAACATATCACCTTGACAAACAGGGGCATATCTATGTAGGCTCGAGGGGGAGCCACAGCACCTGGACGTTTCAGTTGAAATTTTGTGTTATAAGGAAATGCTTAAATATAATAAATCTTTATAAAATAAATAACGCACGATACATTGAGATTCAGGAAAAAATCACGCAAAAATCTTTTAACATAACAAAATCCAGTAAAACATCCATATCTTCAGTGCAAAAATAGAAAATGTAATTTGGTTTCTGTTTTCTTCTTCGATTTTCAAACTCAATGGGAATATGAAGGTTAAAAATCAGTCCAAATCTACATTTTTAAATATAGAGGATTCCTACCTGGAAAGAAATATTAAGGCAAAGCCGCAAACGAAATCCTAAAAGTGAAAGCAATCTTTACAAGGACCAACTCTTAATCAAAGAAACAATGAGCTTTGTAATCAGTAAAGGAACAGATTGCATGTACCTGTTCTTTAGGCAAATCGGGGGGGTCAGAATTCCACATTTTCTCACTAAGTTCAAATTTTGTATTCCTATTACTAACACATTTGTCGCTTAAGTTTCTTTAACAATTAACATATCACCTTGACAAACAGGGGCATATCTATGTAGGCTCGAGGGGGAGCCACAGCACCTGGACGTTTCAGTTGAAATTTTGTGTTATAAGGAAAAGTTTAAATATTTACCATGGCATTCGAACAAAAAATGAGCTTTGTGGTGCCAATGGTTAAAATTCGAGCTTAACACCTTAGGTACGCAAGTTCGAGCCCTACAAGTTGTATTTATTTTGGAACATTTTTTATCATGATGACATCCTGTGGTGAAAACCATTGCTTATGCAATAGCTCGCAACCAAAAAAAATCACAAGCCACACAAAATCACAAACGCAAACCACACAAATCACAAACGCAAACCACACAGAAAAGGTAACTAAAATCACAAACCACACAAAATCACAAACGCAAACCTCACAAACGCAAACCACACAAATCACAAACGCAAACCACACAGAAAAGGTAACTCACACTAGGCAAGCATGTGCGACGAACTCCACCCAAAAGGCAACAAACCTCTTACTTTCGCTGGCAATCACACAAAAGAGGTAACATGCAATATATAGGCAAGCCCGTGCAACGAGCTCGATTCAAAAGGCAAACCCCTTACTTTTGTTGGCAAGGGGCTTCGAACTTGAAACTTCCAAATTCCGAACCACTGGGCCACCCCAAAAGGGTAAGTTATAGATGCTCCTCTCTGCACCTTATATAAAGCAAATAATTGGAAACTCAAACAAGGCACAAAATTATCCTAAAAAAATTCCCAGCAATCTCAGCTCTCAAGTATACATAACTTATAATTCTCTGAGAGGACTATACCAAACACCTGATTAAACATCTACAAATATAGTAGATTTAGAAAAAATTCAGAACTACAGTACATACTGTAACCAAGATCTTCCTAGTTTGCTTGTCCATGTCCTCCAGGACGTGGATTCGGCTCCCCATGAGTATCATCGCTACTGCTACTGTCACCATCATTCTTCACTCCATCGTTGCTTCCCCCACCTCCAGTACTGTTGCTCGTCTCAGCATGCGATTGCGACCCCCTTAACAGCCCTGGTAATGAAATCCTAACCCTTCTCTCCACTGTTCCACGATTCCCTCCACCTTCTGAACCCAGATGAAACAAACCACTGTTGCTCTCCACCGTTCCACGATTCCCCTGATTTCCTGCATCAACAGAAAACAAACCAGCATAGCTCTCCACTGTTCTATCATTCCCCTGATTGCCTCCACCTTCCGAACCCAGAGATAACAAACCGCCATTGCTATCCAATGTCCCCTGATTGCCTCCACTTCCCGAACCCAGAAACAACAAACCAGCATTATTAGCATTCCTACGTCTCCTATTCTCATAAGCAGAATCATCGGTAGGCAACTCAAATCGACATACAGGGCAAGAATTACGCATTTCTAACCAAGGCAAAATACAATCGCTATGGTACATATGCTTGCAAGGCATTTGTTTCACCATTTCATCCAGCTTAAAACCATCTTTACAAACAGCACATTGGGATAAATCCGAATTCAACAACTCATCACTCACCTTAACATCAGGAAGGCCCAAAACAGCCGATCTAGCAGCAGGTGGCGTACCATTCAGGTTCAAGTCACTCACAGCAAGTTGATGAATCAGCTCCTCGAAATGCGGCCCCGCAGTAAAGTCACCAAAGATAATCGGTACCTCATTCTCACTTCCACCACCGCCGATAAGATTGTTTTCAAGCAGCAATTGAATAGTTCCATCACCATCCCTTAAATAGCTATTGATGAACGTAACAGGGTCTACTTCAACTGATGATTGGCCGAAACCACTTTCGAAGAGTGCAGAAACTTCATCGTCGCTTCCGTTACCGGAATCGGTGGGGAAGGAAAACGATGAGTCGTCTCCGAAGGGATTTTCTCCGGCAACAGGATCTGGAGGAGGGACGGTTTCGGATTCTTCTGGAAATGTACCATTACAATTAGGGCATGAGAGTTCAGAATTTGGCAATGGTGTTAAGCTGACAGTGCTCTGACATCCATAGCAGAAGTAATTCAGAGCTGAATTTCCGGCCATTTCTCCGCCGCAAGTGTTCCCCGCCGACGACATTGTTGGATATATAAAAGAGAATTATGAGTTCTAACTTCTATGTGTAGTAAGTATTTATAGAGAAAGTATGAGAGAGACCCACAAGAATTTATCTGACACATTTTTTCAATGTCAGAATTTATAACCTAAAGTCCTGTCTGGACATCATTAATTAAATCAAAATGATTTCACTCAAATTTATATATTTAAGCTATATATGAAAATTAAAGGTGGTCATTTCATATTCGGTTCGGAATTTTTAAATTTTCGGTAGAATAACATGCTAATAAAAATACCGAACTTTTGAATAATTCGGTAATATCGTTTTTAAGTTGGAGCGCTTGTCCTTACACGACTTTCCTTCCCTGTGTTCTATCACTCGCAAATGATGTTTTTTCATTCATTTTTCTATGTGTTGGTATTTTATATGACCGACATAACACTCGATCTGTTAGATATTATGACTCTTTTTGAAAACTTTTTCAAAAGATTTAGCAGAAAAAAACAATTCTCGCTCTTATTATTTTTATTTTTTGATGCACACCCGATATAATAGAAAATCTAACTAAAAAAAAGTCTCTGCTTTAAGGAGTTAAAAATTAATGTATGCACCCTAAACACAAATGAATAATCAAAGCAAATTGTACTATTAGTAACTAGGAAATACTATCCATTGTACAATGTAAATGTATCACTTTGTACCATTGTTTAGCACCATGAAAAGAGAAAAATCAAATAACAATTTCTTTTTTATCAAATACTTAACGCTTATGTGTATATATATATATATATATATATATATGACCTTTATTAGGTAAAGAATTCGATATCGGATATCAAAAATATTAATGTGTTGTGCCAAATCTCAACTGAATATCGTAAGTTTAAAATTTTACTTCCTAAGCCCTTGACAAGCTAGGAGAGTTAATGAGAATTAAGGAGTTTTCTCAAATAGTGGCAGTTTGGTGCATAATTACTATACATTAACATAAGCATACTTCTAATAATTACTAAATATAATAACTCTTTATAAAATAAATAACACACGATACATTGAGATTCAGGAGAATCACGCAAAAATCTTTTAAAATAACAAAATCCATATCTTCATAGAAAAAATAGAAAATGTAATTTGGTTTCTCTTTTGTTCTTCGATTTTCAAACTCTAATGGCAACATAAAGGTTAAAAATTAGTCAAAATCTACATTTGTAAATATAGTATCAATGAATCTAAATAAAGAATGAAATGTTATATCATTATATTAAAGTATATGTATCTATAAGTATAGAGTGCATCACTGTATCTCAAGTATGGTTGTGTATCATTGTTTCTAGCTTTCTGTTTGTCCAAGTTAACATAACATACTTTATTAATGAATCTAACTTTAAATTTTGTGTGTATCACTGTTTCTAAGCTTTTTGTTTGTCCAATTTATGACTAAATAAAGAATTAAATATTATATCATTTTATCACTATATTTAGAATGAAATACAGTTAGTTGTTTGTAATGTATTCTATATATGGAATATATCACTGTATCTCAACCTGTGTTAAACATGCTATGTCACTGTATCATTATGTTCTTTGGTATTTACTCAATCTGGTGTGAACTTAATTCAGTGGTATTAAGCTGTTCCCATCAGAAAAGATATTTTTGATTTTGTTTTGAGGAATTTGATTCAACTTCATTTGTTGAATTCAACAATAAGTTAACAATTAATGTTATATACATAATACATTTCATTTTCATTTTTCCAGAATAGAATATTACAGCTGCACTTGCAGAGCTTGAACCTTACCAGAGCAGCAAGAGAACTTTCAAAAATGGGGCAAACTACCCTCCCAGTCCTAATATGTCATATGAGGCTACAAAAGCTAAATCAGCCAAGTTTTGTTTCCCATCATTAGAGTAAAATCAACCTACTTCATCTTTCTTAGTACTGTTCGGACTTTCCTCATTCGTATCAGCAATCAAGCTTGTGTCTGTTTTCCTTGAATCTGTTCTACGTGCACGTTTCCTGGAATTCCTGTGTGAAGAGGCAACAGAAGATTGGTTCGCCTGTTCAGGCATGTCAGAAGCAGACTTCTGTACTGTAGGGTGATCTCTGTCCCGCTTTGTTTTCTTTCTAGACCTCTTGGAACAAGTAGGATCTTGGGGTTTGCCAGCAGAATTATTGGAATGTCTAGACTTTGACTTGACTTGGGGAGAAACCAGCCTAGTTGGATTCGAATTCAAGCACAGAGAACTGGGCTGGTCATCCGTTGCTTTGTCAAACCTAGTAGCATGGTCTTCAGTAATGCTACAGGAATTTCCTTTTGAATTACCATGAGTATTAGGTACATGTTGATCATAAGAGTCATCCAATGCAACTTTATCCATCTCCTGGCCAAAACAAAGTTATTGAGCAAAATAAAAGTTAGCAAAAACGTTGGTACAAGTCTCCGTAAGACTGCAAATTCTGAAGTTTATGCTTGTTTTCTTTTCTTTTTGATGAGAAGATAGAGAATGAAGCTTATGATTGTAACTTAGTGTTGATGCAGTAGTTTCTGGGTGCACAATGTTTCCTAAAGTACTAACAACATACATAACATTATTACTTGCGCACAGATGAAAAACAAAATTATCAAGCTTGTGGAGTAATAAGAAAGATTGGCACCTAACCACTAAACACCGGGAAGTTCCTGAAATTCTTTAGTACAAAGAAAACATGATTGACAGAATAACTAATTTGGGAAGCAATAACTGGACTGCCTTAATGGAAGTCCTAGAAATTTTAGCAGAGAGTTATTTCAAGAGTACCTCATTTTCATCATTGGTTATCTCCTCAGATTCAAATATCTCCTCTCCTTCTGAGTCCTCCATCTCCTCACACTCAAACTCTACGCTTTCTCCTATTTCTTCCTCTGAGTCACTTAGCTCTTCCTGCTCCATCACAATTTCTACAAGAGACTGGTCTTCCAAATCATCAATGCCATTTCCAGTTTCTTCATCGCTGGACAAAATCCTTGCAGTGGCACCTGAATCACTATGTTGGGTGGTTGTATTTGGAGTTCCATTGTTTAGAGGATTTTGATCTCTAGAAGCACTAGTCGGTGACCTTTCCATAAAATGGTCAGCCACCCCTCTGCTTCCAATGGCTTTCTGTTTACTGGACGTGAAACTCAAGTGCATCTCCAAGTCAACCTCATTGCTTTTTCCCATAGGGCTAGAGGGTATAGCACATGCAACATTTGAACTACTATCAACAGCATTCTGAACTTGAGTGCACCATCCTCTTGATGTTCCTGAGGTACAAGAAGGTCGTGTAACAGTAGATGCAACTTCCAAGTCACAATTTGCATCATCAATTCTTTGCAGAAGCGGATGGAAGTCAAAACCAGATGACATTGAAGTTTTATCCCCAGGATTAGAAGACTTGTCAAGAAAGTTAACAGTATGGGCTGATTGGTGTGGATGATGAAAGAGGCTAAGATTAGGCTGACAACCTGAAAAGAAATTGAACGAACTGGATGTACTAAAACTAGAGTTAGACTGATAATGTGGCAAAGGACCATCTTCAGGGGCCCGGAAGAGTAAGGGATGCATCCTTAGACCTGACTCATCCTTTTCTTCTGTAACATTCTTATTATCCTTCGACAATCTGGTTTCCTGTAGATTATGATTACTTATATTGTTCCTCCTGGCACTACTGCTAAATGGTCCATCTTTCACAAAATAATTAGTACATGGCTTTGCAGCATTTGCAGTTTTTGGGACTGCATTGTCTCTCACACCATCACCGGTAGAAGCATCCCCACCAAAAGCCCTCGGATATGTTCCAACATGATAGCTTTTGAAAGCCGACTGAGACATTACTCGAACAGATGGTGGAAGATTAACAGGAGGCAGACCTGGCGCTAATTTAACTAACTGCCCATTGTTAAATTTACGGGCTCCGTTTCCCCGCGAAAAAGACTCAGTTTCTGACGACCTTCAAGTCAGATGATAAGTATAGTGAGTCAGCACAATGGAAATGCAGAATATCTGCAACCTCAAAAAAAACATGAACAAAGAAGCGAAAAGAAGAGTACAATGATGCAATGACTACCTCAGAGAAACAGGGAACTCATTAGAGATATGAGATTGCCAATTTCTAGAACCACTGTTATTCATCTTTTCAGCAACTTGAGAACTCTCCATACCCAATAGCTGGAGTGGAGGAATTTTCTCTGCCAGGTTTGTCATAGAATGATTCACCTGGATGCTGGATACAGAAGGCCTCCAATCTGCCAAAAAGGCCTCATGAACATAAGCTTCCTCATTTCTGTCTGTACAATTATCTGCACCACAATTTCCTTCGATAGCGCTGTCAGCAACATCATCCTGCATTTTTTTTCATGAGCAAACACATGTTTATATATAACTGCACCTAGTAGATGCATTGGAAATTACAGAGCATTGAAGTTATAGAACATTCTCAAAAGTGTAGGAACCAATAGAATCCACTCATCAATCATTCAATTAACTCAATTTCAAAAACAAAATAATCACTCAATTAACTCTGCGGTCTGCCTCAATTACAAACTAGTGATTTTGGCATCAATCGACGGACCCTAAACGTGCTAAACATGCATCAGAACTCATCAGCCACATCATAATATAAAAACAAAGGATTTACATTTTAGTCTCCTCTTAACACAGGTAACACTTGGTAAAGCCTCTTTTGCTTAAACTGTCCTGAGCTAGACATGCCTCATGAACTACTATCCAGCCAAAGCACGAAACACTGGGAAAACCTCTAGTTGCACAACAATTTACTATCCAGCAGACCATAGTTATTATTTTTCTTTCTCCTCCTGTAAGCCACTGTCCACACTTTTGTATCCCCAGATCCTTGTTGCTTGGCTCACACTCCAAAGACATCATGTTCTCTCCTCTTTTGCCAGCTCAATGAAAGACCATAATTAATCGGTTTAAGGATAACCTCCATCCTTTGCTATAGAAATTTGATTTCTCTTGAGTAATCTCTTCTGCAAAAAAAATTTCGAGTAGGCCATAGTACAATACTACAATCTATTCAACACCTAACTATAGTCAAACAAGCATTGAATAATATCCTAGTCATAACATCTCTGAGTATTTCTATATGTTAGATAATAAGATCACTCATAGTCCAATCTGATTGTTCTGGCTCTGGGCTCACAGATTCAAAACAGACTAATTTCAAGATCAATAATCCAGCAGGGAACCAATAATCACATTCAATGCAAGTCTAAGATAGCTGCAGCAAACTGGCCTAATCTATAGTAACTGCAAGTTTAGTCTACTTTGATAATTGTGGCTTACTAAAGAAAAAATCTGGATATACAAATAGTAAATTAAATCCTTTCAACGAAAATTGAGATTAGGATCAACTAGAGATTATAAACAAAAATTTGATTTTATGTTGATCTGAAGATTAAAGAAGTCAAACTAGCCGCTAGCCTACACAACTAGTCAGATTACATATCTGATTTAATACTATATCAAATGAACCATATATAAACCAGTTCATGCTAGAGCAAGAAAACCAATCTTAGTACGAATTTCCGCAAACTGTCATCAACCAAGATTCAGTAAAAAATTTGACCCAGCTTCTAATTTCTAAAAAGAACTAAGATTCCTAGCTGATTCCGCAATTATGACTATATTTCAGAACAAACCTAATTAAGTCTCACATGCATAAGAGACTTTCCCTTATTTCTACCAGCTCCATGCTCCATATTTGATGGTAATTACTAGAAATTGGCTAGATGATGTTTACTGATACAGTGATATGGTAATAAGAAAAGAAGAAATATATCTACTGCATAGGCGAAAAATACAATTCTTGAAATAGTGATGTTAAACTATTCACCAAACTGTAACAGAACATACTGGTGAGTCAGATACTTCTTGACAAAGTACACCTTTCCAACATCGACACTGGATGCAAAACAGCAGCTTGAATGGAAGACGCAATCTTACCTTCTTTCTGGAAGAAATATGCCAAGTTTCTGAAGCACCAGATTTTAGTTTTTTTCTCTCTGATTCATACAACCGACGTTTTGCCTTCTTACTAGCATCAGATATGTATGATTTCTGTGTTCCAATAGCAGTGCGCCATTGCCGGGGTAACAAGGAAGGATCTCTATAAGGAACAATAAACTTCCACACGGACATCCAATCAAGCTTGAACACCTTCAGGCCCTGCGTGATCATGACCAAGTAAATAGTGAAGCAGCGACAATGGAAATGATGATACGATGGAAATGTATGTTGTCATGTAAACTTACCTCTTCAATACGTGCAACCTCTTCTGCTGTCAAGGGAGAGTTTTTCATCCTCCGAACAGCCTACAATAATCATTACAACATTATTTACCATGCTCAATGACCATGATAATCAATCAAAAAATCTGAATAACATCGAGAATAATCAATAAAAAAATGCATTCCTAGCAACATATTTTGAAAATACTGAGCAACTGCAAGAAAAGTTCATGATTAATGGATGCATTGTTATTGCAAGTTTCAACTTGATTTGATGAATCGGGAGATCATTGTAGAGTTAAAGACATTCTTGGAACAGTTGAAGGAGTGGAAGAGAGATCATCAATTTCAAACTGGCTTCAACATCTCCAGCATGTCCCAAGTCCCAACAGATGAATGAATAGATTGGGGAAGAGCTTTTGCAGGAACTTTTGTGGCAGTTAAAATGGAGTCATAATGTTAACACTATGATTGTTTCTTAATGTTCTATGTACAATACTGACACTAGTAATAAACCTTTATTGGATTATCAGGTGCTTTAGATGATGAGCGATTCTTCTGTCGGACAAAAATCTGCAAAAAGGGTCAAGTATTTCACCATGTTAAGCACAAGGTTAACACAAAAACTACAATGAAATCAAGAGGATAAATAACTGACAGCAGAGTTGTTGCCATCAAAAGTGCACATAAGAATCACCTGATGCTTAGATTTGCAAGGAAGATACCGCTGCTGAATTGCTTTCCAATCTGTATTATACTCCATCAAACCCAATGCTAATAATCTGCACCAGATGCCAAGGTTATATTACTATACTAATTAATAAAGGTAAAAGCAAAACATCAACGTACGGGTAAAATGGGGATCATCCATAATATTACAACTTTAAGAACCTTGTAGGGAATTAATGAAACTGCCTTAGTGGAAGACGAATAATACATTGTACTTAACAAAGGCACAATTAAAAGACAAGTAAAATCTTTATTTCAGAACAACTGCTAGGCTCTTACAGATATAGGTAATTAGCTTCACCCAGTTGTTTTCATACTTAATAGATGTAACAGAATTATTTTCCTCTTCACGACAACACCTAATATTGTGTCATGCTGAGAAATTAATTGCAAAGATCATTCATTTGTGAGAAACTTCAGAATGCTTTTTTTCCATAAGATGTGAAACCCAACATACCAACTTTGCAACCATGAACCGAAAAAATTCACTACTTTCTCATTATCATGCTAAGAAATAAGTTGTTAAAGAGATCATTCATTTGGGAGCATTTTCAGAATGCATAACTTTTCGTGAGATGTGAATTCCAACAATCTAACTTTGCAAACTCCGAACCCAAACTAAAATCACTACTTTCTCTTTTCTTCCTATAGCAAGGAGTTTAGTTCACCACCTATCACCGTGGCGGAGACTGACGAATGTGGAGGAGAGCAATACGAACTAGCAAAAGCAAGAAGGCATCAAAGCCGAAACAACTTTACAATCACGGCCTAGTCAGTAAAACAACTCATTTCATAAGAATACTGCTGTTGCACAAAAATAAAAGGACATAAACTCACTCATCCTCTGCATCAGTAAAAAGCACCCGGTTTGCTACCATTGCAGGGGGTGGCTTATGGGGATACAGAGCAGGATTAAACAAAGGATAGAAGCGCTGCGCTAACTTAGCAATCTCATTTGGAACAGAAGCAACTGCCTGTTGTTTAGCTTTTTCTACTAATACAGCAGCCAGAGTCTTCTTTGATTTTCGAGAAATTGATGAAGAAGGAGGTACAGCGTTTGAATATAAGGAAGCCCGACCATCAGGTTCGGCGGTAAAATGAATATTTTGCACAGGAAACAAGGGTTTCTTCTCCGAGCAGCTGTCATTCAAACCTCCTACTTGCCGACATTGGTAATCTTGCACAGCTGTCAATAAATATCACCAGTGATAAATTAAAGTAAGTATCATAAACTGAAAAGAATAAGAAAATCAAATGAAATTTAGTGTTCTAACATAATATACCATGAGAAACGTCATCCATGAAGTCTTTGACTAATTTGATTGGAGCCACATCAAGAACAGATAGTATAGGACCATTTATATAAGGTACCCAGGAGCCTAAAGGGCATCCCACCTGATTATTTGTAATAGCTTCATGCCTTCCTCTTGAAGGAGAAATTCTTTCAAAAGGCTGCACCAGGTTAAGTCCAGATGAGCAGTCTCGCTGCAAATCATGTGCTGAAGACATTTTGTTGGTAATTTGGAAAGGTGAAATATGCAATGGTTCATCAGATACCGAAGGACAAACATACGGGGAGAAGAAGCAAAAACTGGGATAGGGAACACTCCTAATTGCTAATACTTCATCACGTTTACGAAGCATTTGAGAAATCAATTCCCCAACATTAGAAGCAATGTGCCGTTTGGCCGGCTCAAGAACACAAACAGCAAAAACCTGAATAAGAAGTTGAACATGCTCATGTATCAAACAATGTAATTGTCCTATCTGATGCGGTGTAAATCCATTCACAAAGGCATCATTTGCAGGCAGCAGACTGGATGGAGGCATCATGCCTTTCGCACCATGTACGGAATAAGGAGAACTGGGAAGATATGGTAACAAAGGGCGTAGTGGCCTATCTGACAATCCTAAAATCTTATTCTTGTTCTCAAGAGAAGATCTTTGGCGCCTGGTTTGCCTAGTCTTAGGTCTTCGACCAACAGTCTCGTAATCTTCAATATCATCCTTCAGATGTTCATCAAGGTCACTCTCCAATGCCTCCTCAATTTCAAGCTCAAAATCTGCATCATTGTCTTCATCTTCATCATCAACATTTTCATTGTCTTGTATATTTCCAGAATTTCCATCTCCACCATGTAAAACAGCTGCAAGAAACTTCCTGTACTCTTCTTCATCGTTGACATTCTGAAGATCATCCTCGTCATCAGTCTCCTGAAGAAATGTCTCAAGTTCATCAAGTGTAAAGCTAGCAAGTGAGTAGCGTGCTCTAGTACGCTTACATATAGCATCCTCATTATCCATATCTATGATGGATCTACCTGAATTTGCTATATTGTTACACCCTCCAACTGAAAGATCCTCAATGTGATCACCCCCTCCATTCATCTCAGTCTTCTTGTTATTTGAAATTCCACTTTCAGGTTCGGTATCTAGAGTGGAATCTCTCTCCTTAGGTTCAGAAGACGAAATTTTCCTCAAGTCTTCTGGACAAGCCGCAGAAGAAGCTCTATTTCGCATCACAATCTCCTCACCAAGTTCTTTGTCACCAATGAGACAATCCTGTGAAAAATCTGGCAATCTTTCTTCGCAACAAACTCCCAACGATTCATCAATGTTCTCCCCACTGTCAACGGCATCAGCATCCAGACCTTCAATTTCTGAGCTCAAGCTTGAAGAAGCATCTAGAGAGACAGTTTCTTTTAACAAAGGATTAAAATCCACATCTTCTTCCTCATCTTCATCATATGCATTCTCATTGTCACCCATGTCACAATCACCATGAAGGCGTTCACTCTTTTCTTCATCAGCCTCTTGTTCTCGAGGACTTGCATTGTTGGATAGGTTGCCGCGTACAATGAACAAATTCTCCTGATTGGACTCCTTAACTTCAGTAGATAATGCAGTTGAGCTCAAAGACATCTTCAGCACAATATTTGAAATAGTTTATACCAAAGGAATACTGACAAACATTCAAACAAACAACAACTCAACTGTATCATCAAAATGACAAATATTTGACCCTTCCTCTAAGAAGCTCCTGCACAACAGCCTGTTGACATAGAAACCAACTCTAATTTTACACTTTCACATGATTTCATGGTGAACATAAAAAAAATGTAAAAACTTTTTTCAATTTTTAGAAAAAAACAGTCAGGAATATATACCTGAGGTCTATATGAAATTCAATGGTTATTATGGAACTAACAATTGAACAATGGCTTCAGAAACAGTTAACTTGCGGTTCGCCCAAAGCTCCAGCTGTTTGGAGGAGGTGATTAAACCACTTTAATTCATCAAAAACTGCTTCTTTTTATGCAAATTTGCTTTTGTAACGTCGCCAATTCAGGTAAATTATTGACAAAGAAGAATCAAAATACCTAATTGATCGTCGAGAGCGTTCAACAATGGCCGATCAAACACAAGCCACTGCCAGAGAGAAGGATTTTGCGTTTTGGATTCGGAGGGTGAAAATTGAGACCCGGAAACCCGGTTGGGTGGATACAGTGTGACTTTACGCTTTTGCCCAATTTCTTTTTTTATTTAATGAGACGTGCTTTTAGTTTTTCCCAGCAGAAACTTCCAATAAAATCTTTATAAATTAATATACTGGAACATGAAATTTTTATTTATAGAGATATTACTTAATTAATAAATAAATATTTATTAATTTAAAAAATAGATCAAGATTTAATGAGTGTTAATTATAATTATATCAAAATTTTTGTATCTTACTAATTTATATATCATATTTATTGATTTCACATAAATATTAAATTTATTATATATAAAGTACAATGTATGTGTATGATTCATTGTAATATATATTTTTTGTTGAATGATTCATTGTAAAGAAATTCAAGAATTCAATCATTCATTGTAAAATTATATATAATGTTCATTGTTTCTTAATAATCAATTATTATTCATTGTATTTTTATTAAAAATATTTGTTGTATGAAGGTAGGAAAAAAAACTACACAAGTATCAAAAAATGGATTATCATTCAAAAGAAGTCACAAAATCAACAATTGAGTACAAAAGAGATAATTCCATATCAAAAAGTTTTACAGACGTGGCACAATATTAAATACACTCAAACAATCAGCTAAATATCTTTTGGCTGACTTAGAAAAAGGAAAGGATATCAAGCAACACAAGCCAGCAAAATATCCAGACATGGAGAAGGTTATTTATGAGTGGTTTCTCCAATATCAAGACTGTGTGAATATAACACGAGAATTAATTTTGGAGAAGACAATAGATGCAATGGAACTTTCATATCCTCAACAAGATTTTGAGCACAAATTATCTCTGGATAGATTTGAAAAATTCAAGCTAAGACATGGAGGTATCAAGTCATTTCGTCGTTTTTGAGAGAACAGTTCAGTTGATATACAAGACATGAAAACGAAATTGGAATCCATAAGAAAAAAAAATAGATTAATTTACTACGAAATATATTTTTAACATGGATGAAACTAATTTATTTTACAAGTTACAAGTTGATCATCATTCTCTTGCTACGAAACAACGTGAAGGAAGAAAGCACGACAAAGAAAAGCTCACAATTGTTATTTGTTGCAATGAAGATGGAGATAAAAAAAAAATTATGCGTTATTGAATATATGCGAAGCCACGTTCCTTTAAAAATGTCAACATGAACAACTTGAATTGTTACTATCGTGCAAACCAAGAAATCATAGATGACAAGAGTAGTCTTTGATGAATATATTCGTTGATTTGACCACAAAATGCATGGAAGACAAGTTTTGCTTATCGTAGATAATCGTTCAACCCATAATAGAAATATTGAAGGACTACAAAATATTGAATTGTTTTTCTTGCCACCCAACATGACATCCAAAATTCAACCTTGTGATATTGGAATAATAAGAGCTTTTAAAATGTATTATCACAATAGATTTTATCGTAGGATATTAGAAGATTATGAAGTAGGACAAACCAATCCAACAAAGATTAATATTTTGGATGCTATCAATTTTACAATCCCTACTTGGATAACAAATGTCCAGCAAGAAACAAAAATAAATTATTTTGACACTGCAAAAATTCATTCAAGAAATGCGATCTCAATAAATTTGAATGAACCCACTTGTAAAAACGTCATTCTTGAACTTCAAAAAATTTTCTTTTGTATATTCATTCAAACATATACAAACTAATAGGTTGCACTACTTTTTTAAATATTGGCTATACTTTAAATAACAGTCTTTGTTCTACTTACGCAAATAGTCCCAAAATTTTAAACCAACGACAACGCAAGCCCAAACCCGAATTCATCTCCGGTAATGTAATACGACATTTCAATTCACAAATAGCAAGGCTTGAGACTTTTGAGTCAAACTAGGGTTTTGCTGGCAGAAGAGTAACTCGTCGGAGAAACAGCAGCAGCCATGGCTAGCACCAAAGTACAGCGGATTATGACCCAGCCCATTGTAAGTATCTTCCTTCTTTCTCATTTCTTCGTATGAGCAATTTTATTTTTGAACACTTTTCCGCTAAATTTTTTTTTTTTTTTTTTTTTTTTACAGAATCTGATCTTCAGATTTCTTCAGAGTGTAAGTTTACTATTATACGTCTTTGTTTAAGTTTTTGTTTTTTTTTAGTTAAACGACTACACAAAAGGCTTAATTTCCAATTACTGTTTGAGTTATAATTTATGTGATTTTTTTTTTTGCAGAAAGCGCGCATTCAGATATGGCTATTTGAGCAGAAGGATCAGAGGATTGAAGGACGTATTATTGTATGTTTTATTTCTTGTTCTCCAGTTTAAAGAAGAAAAAAAGATTTAATATATTTTTTTTATAATGTATTTCCTCTTACCAATGTTTGTGCAAATTACTTTCTGGTTCATTCTCTTAGTTGCTGATTAATATTCCCTTAGCGCATGCAGTATTATTTTCCCAGAGTAAATTCAGCATAGAATTTAGAGGCAACGCCACCCATTTCCTTTTGGGTTTTGATGGAATTGCTTATTTATTTCTTATATATTGAGTAAAGATCCATAGAGTTTAGTATCTGATTTTGAATGAGCTATCAAATGAGCAGCCCAGGATAGAATTTTTTGCTATTATGAGATTTATCATTAAAATGGTTTTGAGATTATAAAGGTGCATAATTTGGATGTATTAAGGATAAAGTCCCAACAAAGGAGCGAGGCAGTAAAAGAAAAAGAAAATGACTAAATAATCTGGCTGTTTGAAAGCTCGGCAAGGAGAAAAGCAGTTTAAGCACATATACCTTTAACTATCAACTAATTATTTTTTACAAGTCATGTAGCCTTTATCTTTTCTTTCTTTTAATTGCAATAGAAATAGTACCAAGCATCTAGCTTCATTGTTGTCATGAAAACTTCCATTCCATGTAGCAAAGCTCGCAAAGTCATACTTGACATATAGGTATAGATTTTAGATTATGACTCACTGTTAGTTCCTATTGATGATCCCACACAGGCCTATCTAGTTGGACCAGACCAGACAATTGGTGTATTCTTATGTAAAGTCTAGTCTTAATGAACAAGTTCATTTTTGTTTGTTGGGTCAATGCTTGCATATACTTGAATTTGGGATAAACTGGACTGCTCAGAGTTTGAAAGGAGGAACTGTTATTCTCTAAAGAAACGTTATAATTAAATATCCACATTGCATAGCCCTGTATTAAAAGAGCTATAACAGTTTCAATTGTAGTCATTTTAGGAAGTGTGGGCCAAAGGATTGAGGAAGTGCGTTCTGGGCCTTTGCCCTAAAACCTAGGGCTATTTTTTGATCATTGATTCCTAAGTCAAATCTACATTACGGGGATTATTGAGAAATCATCCGTTTCCATGCGTGATTTTTACATTTTGTTTTGAGTATTTGTTGGCCTTCAAATTTCATTACCTATATTGTTGTCAAGATTTCATAGGGGCTTGTAGTTGCATAGCATTAGAGATTAGGAAGTAGCTTCATTATCGACTTGTTAGACATCATATGACTGAGACTGAATAAGCTTTGGCACTAACTTAATTTGGTGTTAACATATTCATTGTTACACCCTTCTAATGATGTAGGTTTTTTAAAATCTGTAACTATCATTGCGTGAATTAGTTTTTGATGAAGGTTGGTTGCACATGTTCTCTGCGAGCAGATAAAAAAATGATTTCTGATGGATGTGCTTGAATTAAAGCTTTTGCATGACACGCCTGCACTATGTGTTTTTTTGGATAGAGTTGTACATCAGTGCACTATGGAGAATATAGAAGTATTATTATTGCTGCTAACTTTTTGTGTGGCCACTGGCCTCTTTAAGTTTTTTTCTTGGCTTTTGGATTTAGGCTATATTTCAAATCACTATTAGTTGTTGAATGGGAGATAATTTGGTTTTTTTGTGTGTAGGGTTTTGATGAGTACATGAATTTGGTTCTAGATGATGCCGAGGAAGTCAATGTGAAGAAGAATAGCAGAAAGCAGTTAGGTGCGTAGCAAATAACTTTCAACCCAAGGCCTAGCCCTTTTCTCCCTTAGAATTACAACTAATAATCATATTCTTTACAAGTTGTCTCTAAAATGTCTTTGTTTCCTCGGCAGGACGGATTCTTCTGAAAGGAGATAATATCACATTGATGATGAACACGTATGTTTTTGACTCATTGCTTTACCTCTTTTCCTGATGCACCTGAAAACATAGTTAAATCACTCCTAACAAATAGCTTATAACTGCCGTTATGAAGTCTCTCCCCTTTTGCAGGGTAATGCTGATATTTTCATTTGTTTTCTCTCTATTCAGGGGGAAATGATTTCCTGTTAGCTGGATCTTGGGAAGAAGTTCAATTTTTCTGGCAAATCAACTATTGAAACTACATGTCTTTGTGGACAAGAAGCAGGATGTTAGATGCAACATTATTGAGTTTGAACTTCCATTTATGTTTTGATATTATGTATATTGCTCAGACCTCTTTATACAGTGAAGAAGAGTAGCCTTATGACCATTTCTCTCTATGTTGGTAGTATTGTAGTCACAATTATCTTGCAGGTACAGAAGTGTGTTAAACTGGAGAAATCAAGTATTACTATGGATTTTTCATGTCTAATATGCTTTAGGGTGGAGCTATTACCAAGTCATGGTGCATGACTAAATTTACATGTGATTCATTCTCAACGTTATCGTTACAAATGGATCAGTAAATCTTCGAGTGAAATTTCTTTTCTCACCAAACAATCATATAATCGTTTTTGGGACATTTTAGGGAGATGGTCTTTCGTAATCCTTGTTGAAGAATGACTAACACAATTTCAACGTCGATGATTTTTTCTCTAATAAAAAAGTCTTGAATTCGAATTCCGTGAGTATGACATTAACATAAAAGATTACCCTGTGAAAGGGTAAATTAGATATCGAAAAAACAATAATTGAATTGTCAATTCGAACTTCTCCAGCTAGGTCTGCCTGCTATTCCGTACGTCCTTACAGACATCTTAGAAAGTACCCAATTAATTACCCATTGTCGAGAAAAATGGGTGGCTTTATGCAAAATATTCAAGTCAGCCTTAAAAGAATGTAGGAAATTAAAATTTAAAAGATTTGTGAAAGTTACTCTTTCTGTCTTTTTTTATTTGTTCATTTTTGAATTGACATATCTATTCAAAAAATAATTAATGATCTAGTGCGTTTATCATTTTATCCCTATTAATTATGAAGTGAATGAAAAATTCTACATTTTTCAAAGCAATTAGTTAGTCATTTAATTGAGGGTATAATAGGTAAAAAAATAAATTGTCATTTCTTGATTTGTCAAAATGAATAAGTAATTAGAGACAACTATAAAAGGAAAAGTGAATAACTAATCAGGGATGGAGGGAGTATTGTTTTATAATCAGTTTTACCTGAATTGTTTTACTAAAGATGAATTTAAATTGGGAAAAAAAGTTGAGAGTGTACGATTAAAAATTGTTGTTTCTCTTAATATATATGTAGGGGTAAATTTCAGCATTTATTTGGGTTAACTATTTATAACCAAAAAAAGTGTTTTATATCAGTACCCAAAAAAAAACAAAAAAAAAACAAGTTGGCATATGTAAAGGGGCAGTGAGGCTAAATATAACAAACTGTTGCTACTCTTATAATACTCCACTCTGTTTTGCTAAAGGGCAGCTGCTTGGGCACAACACTCTTCTTTTCAGTGATCATCAATTTGAAGTACGGTATGCTTCCTTTGTTTTCTTCTTCAACTCGGTATCAGGGAGGGAATTATAGGGTGGAGAATCGAACTCTCACTAACAAAGATGAAAGTTTAGATAGTAAACCAACTAGAGCTCTACTAAGATATCGTTTTTCAAACATTTCACGGATTTTTTTCTTTCCATTTTAACTATCTGTTGCTTCTGTGTTTCCAACTTTATCATTGTTTCTCAATCATTACATATTCATGTAGTCATGATTAGTGGCAACCATAAATGCAGAATTTTCACCAAAAATGTTCATCATCTATTATATACTATGTATTAAGAAAAATTTATCTGGTATATATAAAAAAAATCGACGATAGGAGTTTGGATGAACCGCTTCTGTACCTCTAGGTTCTTCCATGCTTGTGATCATGTCCTCTTTATAGGAAAAAAAGAGAAGATATTCCTATATACTTTTACACCTTTTTAGTTATCTGGTAACTCGAATCCACAATCTTACGATTGGGGTTGGAGGATGTTTATTATCAAAGCAATTCCTCGCAGAGGCGGGGCCAGGATTTTCAATAAGGAATTTCAAAATCTGTAGAAATAGATAGCCGAAGGGAGTTAGACATCTACTATATATACATATTTACTTATTTTAACTATGTGTAGATAATATAATTTTCCACCGAAGAGATCCCCTTCATACAAGGTAGCTCCGCCCTTAATCCCTCGTATACCCCTAATTCGGTCTCATTTATTATTATGGATAAATAACTATAGTATGTCTCTGCATTATTTACTTAATGTATTAATTGATGAAAGAAGTCATAGTAAAATGTTTTTGATGTGTAGGCCCTGTTTTGCCTGCTGAAATGGAAGCAAAACTGAAAACAGAGAAAACTGGTACTGCTTCAAAGCATTCAAGTAAGAGAAGCTTCATTAGACCCTCTTGGCTTCTCTGCACTATTGCCGGTAATTACATGTTGTAATTTTCTTTTACATGTGTATTTGTGTTTTAAAATCCACTTAAGCTGCATTTTCTAAAATTCATAACGCATAAACTCAAAATTCTAGCGATTAGTGTGAGACATAGAGAGGGGTGGGGGTGGGGCATATATTGGGGGTATGGGGTCAATTATTCTGTATTTATCTTTCATTTGGAAGTGTATGAAGAGAAGGTGTCATGTGATATGAAGTGTCATTTTGCTTATTTCAAAAAGGTTATGTCCTTTTGCTACTTTTGCTGTTTCTGTCTGAGTAGACAAAAAATGCTTCTTTTTTTGAAATTTGAATAGTAGTACCTCCCTCTAAAAGGGATGTATCACACCATTCTGTTGTATTGCAGAAAGAAAATAATGTCTGTTTCCTCAGCAGAATTTACAGTACCTTTAATCCTTCTGCCTTGTTGGCAGATCTCACCATGGGTTCATAGATTTGGTCTTATCCAATGTTCCAAAGTCAACATGTGTGTGTGTGTGAGTATGGACAGAGTTTAGTAATTAGTACTCCGTCCGTCTCATTTTATGTGGCACTGTTTGACTTGACATGTTATTTAAGGAAAAAATAAAGACTTTTAAAACTTATGGTTTAAAACAATCTTTAAATATCTCCTTACTGTAAATCATTTGATTAAGGTAAGAAAGAAATTTAAATTATTGTTAATCCTATGTGTATATGTGCGGGGAACACGTATGGATAGAGTTCAATATACATTTGAAAATATACTCTCAAACTCAAGGAGTAAGATGTGTGTACGCTTTAACTTCTCGTGATCTTACTTACGGAATTACAATGGATATGTTGTTGTAAATGTTATGGGAAATGATAAAACTTAATAAATAGGTAGTAGTTATCTTTCTTTTTTTGAATTCAAACTACTAATTTCATTGTCACTTATGTCAACATCTGTCAGTGTAACTCATGGTCCAGGCAAGAGCTAAAGGGTCCATTTTTTAACTTGGATTTCATCAACCTAAAATATGTGTAGAATTCAAATTTTCAAATGCTTCACTTGTCAAGTCAACATCATACATATATTTGATTGTATTTGGATTGTGTTTTTTTCTTCAGATTTGGACACGAAGATGAAGAAGTTAGTTGTGAACATTCCGAACAAAGATGGTGCTGACAGTTTTACAGAACGCGCTGATGCTTACTACCAGAAACGGCCACAGCTTCTGGCCTTACTTCAAGAATTGTATGGCAACTATCTCTCTTTGGCAGACCGCTATTGCCAAGCACTTGCCAAGAACCATCATGGTCGAAATTCCTTTCCTATTCCATCGTTCCATTTTGATCATGATAATGATGATCAATTTGATAAGGAAGAGAACAACGGATCAGAGATTATTGATTCTGATGCTGAGAGTTCATTATCATATCAGCCTCCATTTCCACCCACACAAGCCAAGTTTGAACCAGACATGATCATTGCAGACTTGGTGATCAGAAGTGTCGACTGTGAACTCATACTGCACGAGCTTAGTCAAGTTGACAAGCATTGCAACGAGTCATCAAGGAAGATAGAGTTGCAGGAAAGCTTATTGGAGTTGTTGGAATCGGAGAGGTTGATCTTGTTAAATGAGAACGCGAGATTGGGATACAAAGTGGCTTCATTGATGGAGGAGAATAAGGGGTTGTCGTCAGAGTCTTTGTTCATGAAGAGGAAGGTAGCTGAGCTTGCAAGGTTCGTGCTAAACAGGAGGGAGGATCATAGAGTTTGCATGCTAAGTCGAAAGGTTGAGGATCTTCAAGGTCAGATATATGGATTGGAGAGGAGGAACAATGAGTATTATGAGCAGCTGCTGAAACATGAAGAAGAGAAAAGGAGCAGGTCCAAGATGGGATTGAAGGGTTGTTTTAAAGTGCCTGAAGAGGCTGTTGTTGGCAATGTCAAAAAGGGTGAAGAGCAGAGAACTGTTGGTGCTGAAGTTGGAAAGAAAGTTCCCAAGTTTTGGGACATGGTTAAAAAGCTTGATATCTTCCTTTGTGCACCTGAATTCAACTGAACCTAGTGCTAATATAAGAAAGAGTGTTTCAGCTTAAAGTTTGCAGCATAATATAAACATAGCTTTTCACTACACTAAGATCTGAAACACATGTAGTACATTGAGGGACGTGTATAAAAATAGTATTGAATAAAGTGTTAGTAAAACTAGGTGTAATAATGCTGGGAATATTACACATTGTCTAGGCAAATTATTATCTACCTGCACTCGCCAATAGGAGCATTTGCTACAGTTAGTCGTATTTTCATGGGCTTACTATGAAACTTGCTCTCTTCAATTAACATCTACAAGGGCGCATAATCACAAGACCTTTTTATGTCATGCAGAGAAATACCAGAAAAGAAAATAACAGGGCACTTAAATAACTAGCCATGCTCTTCAATAACAATGGTTCAATGACACAATTCCACAAACATCACTTGCGAATAAACTACTGTTTAACTGACAACTGAAGTTTCATGAACATCAAGGTGAAAGCCAAGGTCTGATAATCACAAATATAATTTGAAAAGAAATTAGTCCCAGCATGTCCATATTAGAGAGGACTTCTAACAATAGAACATCACCCTTTTGACATTCTCCTTGAGAGCAGGAAGGGGCCTTACAGCAGCACCAACACCTGGTGACCTTGTGCTCCTTCCAACAGCTCCTACACCACCTCTGTACGGAGCAGCTCCGCTTGTCACAGATCCACCGTCAGATGTCTCTGGTTCCATGTAAAAGCGAGCACGGAAAGCTGCCAAATGTGCATAATATGCTGGAGGAACTGCAAACAACATCAATGAACTCAAGTTCACTAACATGCTATGATGAACAGGTTACAAACAAAGGAAATTCCACAAAAGAATTGGGGGAGAGGGGTTGGATTGGGCATCAAATATAGATACAGAAGAAAAAACACTAACAAGGCAGTGAACATACCAATGGAGACGGAACGAGTACACCTAGCATATCTGGAAAAAAATTAATTAAAGCCCATCAGAATACTGGAGATTTAAAGAACTACGGAAGCTCCGATTTAACTTACGTATAACATAGGTTGTTAGTCAAAGACTGCAGCCCATCAGCAGAAAAATTGTTCTCGTCCCACAAGACATGATAATGTGCTGGCCGGCTAGTACCCTGCAATACCACAAAATTGGAAACTTACAACCGAGTCCTTTATACATGACTATCATATTTTATAGAATATCTATCTTATTACCTGTATGCCGGCATGGCTACAGAGATAGAAATCAAACTCAGTAGGGTGGCAGATCTTCGAATCAACCACAGTACCTACACAATTACATTTTAAGAAGGTTTTAGGATCATTTGAAGCTATTATAGAATTATCAGATACTGAGTTCAACACTCACCAGGCAAAATGTTCCCACTCCGATCAACCGCATTTCTGTCACGGTGGTTGTTGGCAAACAACCTTGTGTGGTGACGCTTTTGCACCACCACAAACGTAACTGGGGGCTGATAGTTGGGTTCTAAAGATGCACAAGCCTGAATTGGATTTAAGTCAGTTCAGAACTTCTAACAAGTAAAAGGGTAAGCTTGTTTCTAGCCGTCATCATCGTCCAGAAAATAGAAAGAAATTCTGAGTTCATAATAAAGGCAGACTAAGATATAGCAAAAAGGAAAATACCTTGCGGATTGCATCAAGTTCAAAAAGAAGCACTTGATAAAACTGTCCCTCACTAACACCATCTCTGAGGGGGGAAAAGACGATCAATTTCAGCCCAAGAGGAAAACGAAAATTGCAAAATGCAGGCATAGAAGGGTTAATCATCAATACCGGTAGAATATTATTCTCTGAGGCTTCTGTCCAGTTGCTCGACGGAAGGAAATCAGCAATTCCCTGAATTATATATAAAAGAGCATCAATCAGAAGGCAAAATTAAGTCCAGTAGAATAAAAACTCGAACATTAGGGCATGTTCTTTCAAAAAAGGAAAGGGGAAAGGACAATACTTTATCATGCCACCAGTCACAGTTCCTCTAGTTGGATCTTGCCAAGTCTTGTACAGATCTTGTATAAGCTCCTGCCTATGAGCTTGAGCAGAAACCAGACCAGCATACTTAGTAATCTCAGGCCAATCTTGGGATGCAACCACCTAAAAGATATGAAAATTGAGCACTATATTTGCTTTGGAGAAATAAATTACCAAGAGGATCAAAGAAACCAAAAGAATGAAGTACACAACGACCTACCGCAGCAATGGACGGGCTAGAATCCTCCCCAGGGTGGGGATGGGTGACATCTGCACCAAAAATAATAGTTGGGCGGTCGCTGACAAGGGGAATTCGCCTAGAGATCGCATCAACAAGCACGGTGTTTCTACCTCCAACCTTCACATTAATCTTAAGGGACACATTGGCTAAATACTGCTTGCTCATCTTAAACACATGTTTAGTCAAGCAGCACTGCGAGACAATGCCAAGATCAGTTTCACAAATCCGTTTTAGATCACCTAGAAAAAGAAATAAAATACTTCAGTTGTAGCATATTCCAGGAGCATGCAAAGAAACACTACATGAATTTCACCATTCTTGGCCTGTACCATAAAGGGAGCCATTATTGTCAGGCAATATGACGATCAACAGATCGAGCTCCCTCCCATTCGGCTGCAACTTCGTCATAGCATCATGAAAACGAGTTTTCAAGACCCTCTCAACTTGATCAGGGCGAGCACTCACTGGTGGTAGAACAGGATTTGGGTTGAAGATCTACAAAGACATAATAGTGTCTTAAAATTTTAGGTCGCGGACCACCAAAAAAATTAACAGTAATAAAAATGGAAAAACACTAATTCCAAATTACCATGCCCGATATCATGCACATTTGTGCAAGCTCAGAACAGAATCCCCGGGCAACACTGTCTTGTACATTGCGAGAAAAATTTATACAGATCCAGTTGTTCACTGTTCCTCCATTGACCATTTTCTGTCAACAACAATAAAGTAGAGTAATTAACCAGAACGCATCCGACACTGACTGAAATTCAACAGAAAGGCAGCTTATTTGAGATATAAAACTAACTTAATTCTTATGTTAAGCTCCAATATTGACTGAAAATTGACACAGAATAGAGCAAAAAAAAGCACTTAAGTAGAATCCGTCAAGAACTCTTATGCTCAACTGTTCCGTTGATACTAACCCCCTTTCACTGTCTTTTTTTTTTTTTGACAAAGGTAACAAGACCCCCTTTCATTGTCTTTGAGTGCCTAATTATCACCAGAACTCTTTCCTTGTTCAAACCCCGCTATAAACTTTTATGGCTATATCATCCTAAGGTGCAGCTAAGTAGATGGATCTTATTGACGTTGATCAAACCGTGGGATCAGAATACTCGAATTAAGCTCTGCATCACTAAGGGTACAGCATAACATACATAGTGTCAGGAATGGGTAACAAAGAGTAGCCAAACTAATTTTTGACCATCAATATATGATGAAATAGCTGCAGGATATCTACAAGATTAAAAAGGAAAGGACAAAAACAAAGCACACTTTAAAGTTCCTTGAGGTCAGTTATTCTATCATAAGCCATATGTAGTAAACACAGGTATAAATAAGGCATGAACAACTAAACTGATACTTCACTTGGGGCCTTAAAATAGTAATTAGAGGCAAAGCAAGACTAATATTGTGAGAACACACACCAATAAATGGCATTTAACTGCATGGAAATGAGAGTCAAACTGGCAACATGGATCTCAATCATGCTAATATCAGTTACCTTATTCATCATATTCCATTGGCCCACTTGTGGCAGACAGTCTTTTTCTCGACCTGTATCATGGTATTTAAGCTGCAGAAACAATAAACATAATTTAACAATCCTAAAATAAACTTTTTTCACTCCGCAAAGCAAAAAATTGAAGCAAGAGAATCTAAATCCAGAAGGATAAGGGATACCATCATCCTCAATGACATGATTACAACAAAGAAAAGGAGAGCTATAACTTACCCAAGGTGCAGGCAAAATGCGAGCCTCGACTTGAGCAAGCTTCTCGCTAATCTTAATACCAAATTCCCTCGCATATGGGTCATCAGCATAAGCATTGTGACGAACAGTCTAACAAAAGAAAGGATTAGATTGTGGTAAATACAGATCATGGTAAATACAAATAATATTGCAAAAAGGCCAGAAATTTATCCTCTAAAACATTAATCATTCTATGATGCACAAACAGCAGAGATGAATGGTGGAAAGGCAGTAGTCAACAAAACCTGCTTTAACTCACAGTAAACTAACTGACTAGAAACAGAACTAATATTGTGGAGATTACAAACCTTCTGTTTGTATCACCATGAACTACACCTCTAAATACTCATAAAAACAAATATGAATCCTTACTCGTGCATCCAAACTCTCTTCGCCACGGGTTTTACATTTAAAAATTAGAAAGTACATGGAAACCTGGAAAGTTACTACCATATTGTCATTGTATTACACTTCATGGTAGAAAATAAGATGACGAAGGTCAGTATATCTTTGGAAGGTCAGATGGAGAGAAACTCATAGAGACATAAGATACATTCACAAGCAAATACAATGACTGGCTAGGCAATAAAACTTACTCCCTCTGTCCCAATTTATTATGTGATCCACTTCCTTTTTTTTATTGTCCCAAAAAAAATGATGCCTTAAATTTCTTTAAGACAATTTAACTTTTAAACATTCTCATTTTACTCTAAATGACATAATTTATAGCCACATAAATATATATGCCTTGTTTTAGACTGTTAAGATTCAAAAGTCTCTCATCCTTTCTTAAAGTTTTTACCCAGTCGAAAGTGTATCACATCAATTGGGTGCGGAAGGCGTAAGAAAGAAACTTAATTGCTTCACAGAAAGCTACTAACAAACATGGGATATAAATCAGAAAGCACTAGCAATAAACCCCATCATTTGGAAAAGGGGTATTGATAACAGTTTGGAAGCAATATCCAACCTGAAGAATATCATTCTCTCTCTCTTGAGGACGCTGGCAGGTCACTTTCAGAAGTGCTGTTATCTGCCTCTCATTCAAGCGCTTGGAGTACCTCTGCCCCTCCACAATCTTGCAGACCTGGACTCAAGATATGTAAGCACATAAAGTACACAAGAAGTTGGAAAATAACTAGTTATTTGAAAGAAAAGACACCCACCTCCATAGGCAAATAATTTGGCCTTTGTGTATTTCCAACTTGAAGACAAGGCAACTGAGTATGCTGAATAACAAAACCATAGGTTTCTCGAAAGTATTCAACAACAGCTTTCATGGTACCTCTTTCATCAACAGGGAAACTACCCAAACAAATAAAATACAATGATTAGAACGATGAGTTAATCCCACATACAGAAAACAGAACAGTAAAGATCAGATGGCACACTACTAACTGCACCAATTGATCCAACTGTAAAATATATTTTTTTTGAAAAAGTTAAAAGTTGATCCAACTGCAAAATATTATGGACAAGACACGACAGAGAGAAAATTGTTTCATCATAATTACAGACTTAAGAGAAATACATACGTCAACTCCCTTGTTGCTTGAGATGTCAAACCAGATATGCGGTACTTCCTCCTCATATTCCCACGATGAGTGACCTCCACCTTAACACCTCTCAGGGCCTTCTTTATCTGCAGTTCAATAGGGTTAAAAGCAAAATTAACCAAACAACCTGCCAAAAAGAAAAAAAGGAAATGGCCCAAATATGTGAATGTATCATTGTAGATGTTGTTAGAAATAAATCCTCCTTTGGATGAAATGATATCTAAAGGGAACTGCAGGAGAAGAATTTTATATATATATAATAAATGGGTTCTATTTTTATTGTTCCCATCAATTGTTGGGAGCAGTAAAAAGCTCTGGTAGACTCTGAGACTATCATGAATACGAACATTATATGCAAAACCAACCTTAACCCGATCAGCATCAGACAATGGTCTAGAAGAGATATCCCGATTCAAAAGCTGGCTCACAAATTCAATGACCGGCAGTGGCTCAATGAATGCTGTGGAAGACATATCTGTAGAAGGGCACAATGATGAGAAACATGTACCCCTACAAGCATACATTGTGGTCAAAGTGCTGTACTTGACTGATAATCAGTTGCAAGTTCGACAAAATGAAGAAATGAAATCAAAATGTAAAGTCATGAAAATGTGCTGACCAATATTCAGGGATAATCCCATCTGTGTTGGGCGAATACTTTGGTAGAAGCCACGCCAACTCTCTAAACCTTCACCTAGTGGTTGTCTTCGTCCTAAATTAGGGGAATAGAATGAACGGCCCACTGGACAATACCTGCAGTTAACAATGAATTAAGGGGAAAAGATAAATACAAAGTCAACAATTCAGAAGTAATCAATGCCTGTGACAAACGGAAATTAAAGCCGGTCAAGAACCATACCTACTTGTTGGCAACTCACGCAAAACTATATCCAGAACCTGTAGGGCCTCCTGGGGTGCATCAGCCTGCCTCCCTTGTAAGAACATCCCTAAATGATGCAGATCAGCACGAGCAGCCAACTTAATCACAACTTTAAACTCCCTTTCTCGCCTGCCAACACAAATTAGAAAAGGCATATATTAAATACTGCTAAAAATGTTTCTTGACTTCTCAAAACCATAGGAGCATACCTAGCACCACCGGGTCCATCATCATCATCAAGAAGTGTGATTTTAAAATCTTTTTGAACAAAAGGGAGGGGCCCTGCGGTGTACAGACTTTTTCTACCATCATAGGCTGGAAGCCTCTTCCCAAGATGGGACTCTCTGTAAAGCTTTACCAGCTGCTCCATGACAGCTCGGTTGACACCTCGGGACGCTACCTCTGGTGTAATTGAAACCTGAAAGCCATTAGAAAGGATGAAAACAATATCAGGATAAGACCCTCATAGATAATACAAGTAAGATCATAACTGGAAGAAAAAGCAACGGTTGAGCACTCACATCATACTGGTGCAAGTCTTTGTCAGGTAACTCGGCAAAGAAGTGATTAGCCTTAACAATGCATCTAGTTCCATTACTACCCTTTCCAGGCCGAAGTGGAAACCTCATTGACTTGCTCGATACAGGTGGAATTGCTTGGGTTGCACCTGCTTCTGGTTGCTGCTGGAATTGCTGAGTAACTTGATGTGCCATTGGTTCAGGTGGCTGAGATGAGGAGCCAGCCTCTGAGTATGTTTCTGCTGGTCTTCCATATGGTACGGGCTGATGTGGAGTCTCAGTTGCTTGGTGCAGCTCGGGAACTGGTGGCCTAGAAGAGCCACCAGAAGGTGCCCCACGGCCCCCTATACCACCACGGCGCTGGGGTTGTCCTCCCCCTCGTTGATACTGCTGAGTTCCCCTTCCCTGTTGATAGTACTCGGGGGGTCCACCATAGGACTGTTGAGGGGCCATTCCACCACGAGGAGCTCCCCCACCACCACGGCCACCATATCCTCCACGCTGAGGTCCCGAGCTTCTTCCTCCACCTTGTTGCTGCTGTTGTGGTGGGCGTTCGACACCACCTCGTCCCCCTCCAGTTTCATGGGACTCAGAGCTCTCAGCACCACCAGGAACATCAGTTCTCCTCTTCCGCACCATGGTAGCAACTACAAAAAAAAAAAAAAGACAATTGTCACTTAAAAAATGTTCAAGTAGAGATCAGACATTGCCCCTTAAAATACAATTGATGAACTCATCAAAAAAATTATCTACTATCAATCTATAAGCCCTGATTACAACTTATAGGCTCCAATCCCCACCATAAATCACAAACAAAATCTCTATCAATACGTGTTCAAGCAACTTCTATAGCAAACAGAAACAAAAGATCCACAGTGTGATCTCATGTAGCATCCTCCTCCTAAATAATAGGATTGACTAGATTCAGTTACAATTCACAGAAGAAAACATTCAAGCTTTAAAGGCATAATATTTGGCAATAAGAGAATGTTTTTTCATTATAATAGTGATTGTCCGGGCCAACTTATGCACACCTAGACTAATTCTAAAGGCACTTACTACCTCCTACCAACACAGGTACCGGATAACTCGGTCCTCCAATGTTTGGACATGTAGGAAGAAATCTCCTAGTGTTTTTGCCTCTGCTGCTGGGATTTGAACCAGAAACCTCATGGTTCTTTGCATTGACCACTAGGTCACCCCGTGGATGCTCAAAAGAAGAATGTACTATAGGACAACAAAACAGTAAAAGCTCATACCATTTTCATTTCTCAAACCTGGAGAAAATAAAAACATAAAAAATACACCTTTCAAACAAGCTGACAAGAATGCTTCCAACTGGGTTTTGTGATTAAAAAGGACAGAGTGTTATTAGTTTCGTTTCTGCTTCACAGAGATCATTTACCGAAGCATTTTGCCCTTCCCAAAACCAAAAGATATTGCTCAGGACATGTAAATAGAACAGAATAATAAATCCATGTAACACATAGATAACAGGACAAATAAGGTTAAAAATATAGGTGAGAATTTAACAAAGAACTGAACCTTACTAATCGAAAATATACAGGAAAATATAAAGAACGTGTTCTCACAAACTTACACTCCACATAACAGGAGCGTCATATTCAACATAACAAAGGGAAACTCAGGAATGATTTCAAAAAATAAAACATAAATCATATCCTCCCTCTGTTTCAATTTCTTTGTCACACTTTTCTTTTAGTCCATTTCAAAAAGAACATCTTTTTTTCCTTTTTTGGCAAAGCTTTATTTCAACTTCCCCGTGACATGTCTAAGACATACATTTTGGTACATTCTACTCATCTTTCATTTCAAACACCACAAGAGTCGACAGCTTCTTTACTACCCTAAACTCAATGCCAAGTCAAAACAGGTCAATCAAATTAAAATGAAGTAAAATAGAGTCTAGAAGATGAAATAGGAAAGAAATCCAAATTTCACTTCTTAACAGTAGTCTATACAACTAACACACCAAAAACAGAACATACAAGTGATAAACCCCTCAAACACACAACATTTAGAATTACCCATCATAGCTTCGCAACAGCACAAAAAGAGCCAACAAGGACTAGAAAAGGCACAAAAAGTTAAACAAGGCAAAAAAAAAACAGCATAAATGAAAAAAAATTCATAACCAAAGCAACAGTAGGCTAGATCTGATCATCAAGTGAACTCAGCTAAAAGTAGAACAATCAGAGAATCGGTGTAAAGCAAAACCCCTAAATTGAACAAAAAACACAACTGAAAACACTGAACCAGCTAGATCTAAAATGATAAACTAACAGACATACATCAAAATCACAGAAATGTATACCTCAAAATCACCGCCGGTACACCGATTTCCGCCCTTCTCCAACCAACCACCGCCGTAACCTACAAAACGCAAAGAGACAGAGAGAGAAGACAACTACTACTATATAAGTTTAGAGAGAGAAGTGATTCCTAGAGAGAGAAAGCTAATGTGTAGATAAAAAAGGGAAAGAAGGGCATCATTCACATATTCTCTAACTCACTTATATAGCCAGAGTTGGGTGTGTAATATGACGATTAAGTCCCTACTCTGTTTCATATCGATGTATTGTTGCAAAGGTTATTATAGGAATTAGAATCTCATTTTGTTATTACAACAATCTAGTTGAAGCTTAGTTAGATGTGTTGTTAGCTAGTACAATATCTAGTTAAAAGTTTGTCGTTAGTTTAAATATAATATTTATTTCGATTGTTATATTTATTATATTGTAATATTAATTATTTATTTATTTTAATTAATAAAATTTCATATATTAATAATAATAATAATTAAAAGGGAAATGTATCGATATATCCGCCATGGCGTGATATCCGTTTTGGTTAACTTTGATCACATTCCGATTCTAGAATACTCTAGAATACTATTTGTTAGCTTATTTGTATATTAATAATAATAATAATAATTTTTATGATGTATAGGTATATCCGCCGCGGCGTGATATTCGTTTTGATCAAAGCTCACATCCCAACACTGGAATAATCAAGAATATTGTTTGTTAGCCTATTTGTATTATCAAATTTATTTGTTGATAATAATGAAATGTTTTATTTTGTGTAGTGATAGAATATGATATGATTGTATTGTTATCTGATTTTTATTTCTTATTTACTAATTATATTTTATCGTTTACCTTATACTTTTACAGAAGTTGTATCGTTGTATTTTAATTTTTTAGGTTTATTCTTTAGATTATTGAAATACGCAACGATGAAAAAAATATGATTGCTTTATATGTTGTGTTTATTAAGACAATACGATATATTATGAAACAATATGCAACAATAACCTAAAATTGAGTGTGATGTTTGCAAAAATTTTAAAAAATAAATAAATTATATTAACAAGCCATTTGTTTAAACTTTAAAACGAGTTATATGAGAATTGGTTATGTAGAAATTAATAATACGATAATTTTTTCATTGAATAATTGGTTTGATGTGTTATATATTAGTCTAAGATATACTTTATTCATTTTATTAGCAAATCAAGTTAGATTTACTACATTTTCTCATAGTAGTTAAATTAGAATTTCAACATATCATTAATAAGATTAATTTAAGAAAAATACATTTCTAATTAGTATTTTCTTAAGAAGTGTGTCAAGTTAATAAGAATACTGTTGGAGTATGATATAAACTTTTTTTTCTCATTTTCAATTTTCGAAAATCACTATTATAAGGTTAGTTTGGTCACTTCGCATTTTAATTCATTTATTTATTACTTAATGTATATTTTTATTCAACTTTCAATTTTGTATCGATCTTTTTGGGTTTTTGTGGTCACATATGAATGTATATTACAAGTTTTCTTTTGTCCTCTAAGCAGTTGGTTCTTGTTTTTATCATTAACAGGAGGCAAAAGCTGTGGGTATTTGGAAACAAACTAAAATTAGAGTTAGTATTTGTCTCTTAATACAAATTAGAATTATTTTAATAAAAAATATAAGTATTTTGGAGCGAAAATAATTTTTTAATCAGTTAAATTATGGATTTTTTAATTTTTTATGATAAAACGTGATTTTCACTCATAAATGATATTCATAGTCGAATGTCCACTTAGAATATACACTCCACTTATTTGATTTGATAGGTGGGCAAAATACACAAATTCAAAAAATTATAAAGATAAACTATTTTAAAAATCTTACTACAATTATTTAGGATTATTATTTTTAATTATGTAATATAATAATATTTTATCGTTTGCAATAAAATATTTAAAAGAATAAAGGAGTTCGCTTCAATGTTCATTTTTAGCTACGAAAACTTTAATCATCTCATCATTTAAAATGTCAACCTTATAATAAAAAGAAAAATCTAAAATATTCATACGAAAAGAAAAAATGAAATATAAAATTATAAGATGGAAAATCGAATTTAGACAACAAGTGAACTGACTAAAGCTACTAAAATTTTCCAAACTTGTAAGTTTTGATTAGTTTTTTTTTTTTTTTTTATGTTCTTAGCGTTTTAATTTATCCTTTTTATTAAATAACCCAAATTAAATTAATATACATACGTATAAAAAAAACTTAATCATAATTTATTTGGTCACTACTTATCTCGATTACTGTGCAAACGAAAAAAATTCATGAATGGTCACTAATGACATGTACGTACATACAATGAATAAGAATCTCTGATGACTTTCTTCAAGGCATGCATGTTAGAAGATTTCTCAATAATTTAATTAGAACAAACTTAGCTAATAATAGAAGTGATATCATTTATTTGTGAATATAACTTTGTTTATAATGTAAGTGTCCTTTTAGATTGACTTATTTTAGGTGTTTTTAAGGTAAAATAATTTTTAAACAGTTCTGAATTGTTTGGAACTTTGGATAAAGTTAAAAAAATATTTATAAACACTTATTTTAAAGCTAAAATAACAAAAATCCTAACTTATGACTTTTGATTTATAAGTTATAAGTCAAAAATCAATTCAAACAGGTCCTAAATCTTATTTTTTTAAATAATTATTATAATTTTGAGGATCGTTAATAACATTTTATTAATATAAAATAATATAAATATCGTTATAATATACATGATATTAGGAATACAGATTACCATTGAATAATTTGTTAAAAGCATTGTGTTATTAAATACATAATTCTATGTATTATTATTGTGTCATCAAACAAATACTACTTCGATTTTGAAAGGTTTGTCTATGGATTTCTTTTTCTTTTTCTTTTATTTTCTTTCTACTATTATAGACGAGTGAGTTAACTTTGTGGTATCAACATGTGTGTTTGGTATTATTTTTTATTTTTAGGTGATGTTTTATCATTTTATGATTAGTTGTTAATATTTTTGTCCTTGGTATTATTTTTTATTTTTAGATAATATTTTGTCATTTCATGATTAGTATTTAGTATATCTTTTTTGTTTATTCCACATGCATAATATAATATTAGGAGATTCACAAAATTGTTTATGCACAATACATGGTTCTATTCTTTCATATTATTTGTTTTAATTTTTTACACTCTTTAAAGTTCATAAGTAAAAATAATACTTTTGCTAATTTACTTTTAAATTTGTAATGCTTTTTTTTTTTACCTTATCATATTTGAATTTGACACATTTATTAAGAAAATAATTATTAACATAACTATTTAATTACCACACTACTTTTAATAATTGGTGTTTATTATTAAGTCGTAGAAAAATGATTTTGAGGAATAAGTAATTAATATTAAGTATGAAACATGAAAAAATTGTCTTTTCTTGATATTAACTACTGAGATTTGAACCCTTCATGAAAGATCGAGAATTCATCAAGTTGTGAGCTTGAACTCAAAATTATAGAACTATGACAAATCCTATTCGAATCAATTGAGTTATAATTTAACAAATATTATTTAAATTAATTAAATTATAATTCAATAAATTTTATTTAAATTAATCTAATTATAATTACTTTTCTTAATTACGAAATCATTTTTCATAAGGCCTGTGCTAGCACGGTTTTGCGATTCTCTAGTTATTAAAGAGAAATTTGACTAGTATTTGACACGTATTATTTCCCTTATAAGGAAAAATTAGCAAAGTAGTCACAATTTCTAACTTAATTAGTAGAAATATCTATATTTTAAAATAATTAATTAAAATGTCATTATTTTAGAAAAAAAATTGTATCCAAATACTTTTATTTGTCTTTTCTTTTATTTCTCAAAACAGTCCAAAATACGTTCACTATTCATTTAGACTTCTTTTTAGATTTTAATACTATTAAATTTATTTTTATTTTCCATCTTCCATGTTTTCAATTTTTTTTTCTCTTTCATCAAATTTTCACTAATATTCTCTCATTTGTTGAAGAAGAACTAATTATTTAAGTTCATACCAATTTGTTTAGATCTATCAAAATTAGTGAAATCTCTCAATAGATAAAGGTATGTTTGAAGTCATCATTTATTTTGCGAGATATTATGAGACTTTGTTTTTAAAATCATAAATTATGTTGAATTTTGGATTGTATGTACTACGGATTTTCCATTATTTTTTGATTTTTATGTGAGTTTTATTAACTACTTATCAAATATTTATGCATCTAAGACTTTTAGTATTTTAAACATTATTCTTCGATTTTTTGTGATTTGTTTTCATGTTGAAGATTTAGTAGATTGTAATTTGTAGTAATCTATTATTAGCATTCATACATAATAGATTATTTAAATTTTTTTATATATTCATATTTAATAATTTTGAATTTTGCTTATATGGTTACTAATACAAAAGTGAACACAGATTCATACATGGATTTTGTGAAAAATTTGGGGAAAAGGAGTATATAAGACGAATAATGAAAAGAGAATCAGAGAAAAATGTTGCAAAGTTGTATTCATACCAAAACAGTATTCACATTAATTATTCTTTGTCAATTGTTTTTTTTTCTCATCATTTATATTTTTACTAATAATATTGTATTTCTTTTTTAATCTGTAGTCATTACTAAGAACATTGTATTTCTTTTTTAGTCATATGTATGTCAAATGAAATGTATTTATTAAGCATAGACGTATCCTATTTTAATAGTCAATTTGTATTTATTTTTAGAATATTGTATCCATCCTTAACAAATTATTATTTTTAATATGTATGCTTTTTGTTTTCCAGAATCTTGTATCCCTATTTCTTTCATAGTTAATTTGTATTTTTTTTTTTAGAATATTGTATACTTTTTCAACAGATTGTATTATTCCACCATGTATTCTATTTTTTTCTTCAAAAATCTTGTATTCTTTCGTAAATCATATTCATACATAATGATTAGATTATATTGAGGTACAATCAGTAATATTTTTTATAATACAAATAAAAGAAAAATGTATTTGGCAATCATGTAATACAATTTTGATCACTAAAATACAATTTGTAGTTTTCAGTATGAAAATAAAAAAATTAATTTAATTTGAATGATAAATTGAACACATAAAATGTAAAAATTATTGATATACAATTATAATGAAAACATAATAAAAAGGAAAGTTGATTTAATCGAATGAAAAAAGAAATTTTCAAGAAATTGTAACTAATGAGAATTTTAAGTGATATGTTCCTTTTAAAAAAATATTATCTCCCTTGATTTTCTCCTTTTTAAATAATTGTAAGAAAATCAAGCAAATAAAAAAATACATAAATCAAATACATAACAAATTAAAATATTGACATTTTAGATAAATATTGAAAGTGTGACTAAGGAAATCTATCAAATGTCAAAATATTGACATTTTGAAAGTTTTCCCTTATTATAATGATAGCATAAAAGTGTAATTTAAAGACTTTTTGTGTAATTTAATGAATATTTAAATCTTAAGAAAATTAATTTATTTTAATTTACTTCTAAGAACTATTATCTAATTGGTTAAATCAACAAGATTAGATGAAAAAGGATTTTTTAAATCTATATGAAAAAATGTTTCTATTATTGTGGAATAAGAAACCTTCATATCTTAATGAATATATTTAATTTATTTGGAGCTATTTGAGTTGAATCCAACATATTTAGTGAATTTGAGTCAAAATATTAACAAGAATATTTAGATTAGCAATAAATAAAGTGATAGACCTTATTATTCATGTTTAATTATTATAAGTCATCTAACTCATTGAGAAATGAATAAAAAAAATGACTAATTCTTGATAATACAGGTAAAATAAATATAAATTCATAAATTATTTCTTGAATTTTCAAATCGAATAAGTTAGTCTTTTTAATTGATTCCAACAACTTCCATCCTCATAAACAAATTCATATGCAATATCAATTTAATCAATCAAGTGTCTTGCAGTTGAGCTATGTTTTTGGAAGTTTCATATCCCATCATTTAATTAAATGACGATATTTTAGTTAATCATCTTAAAGAATTCCACTAACGGCAATAAAACATTAGAAGTCTACCATTATATTAAACAAAAATACTAAAAACTATTTATCGCTTCATTCACCAACTTTATAACTTTTATTAACATCAAGCTGGGATTTTGTTTTTGTGGTTATCCCAAGCATCAAATAATTCAAATAATATCTTTCACGATCATAAATAACTCACACTCATCATTTCAAAAATGTAGAAAATACTTTTTTGAGAAGAAAATCCCCAAAATCAACTTCAAGGTTTTAAAAAAGATTCTTGATGTTCTTCTTGTAATTTTTGGTAATACAAGTGTTAACTAACGTATATAAATATCAACATTTTTATGGGCAAATGTTCTTATTGGTTATTCTTATTTCAAGATGAGATCAAATATTGGACAAGACATACTTAAATTGCTATGGAATATAATTTATCTTGTCTTTGAAATGTCTGTTTTTTTTAAAGACAATAAGGAATATAGTTTGAGTGGAAATTACGATGTCAAATTAGTAAATTGAGTTGAAATTAAATAGATTAAAATTAATAAATAAATTAAATTAAGATTGACCTAAAAGTTATTTGAACTAAAGTGTTCTACGTGGCATGATACACGTAGGACGCTACGTAGGATATAATTTTTTTGTAGGGTGTCATTTAGGACGAGTGTGTCACTTTGTTCAATTTTATACAAGTTAAAGTATTTACTTGTGCACATCTAAAGTTAAGGGTCATAGTTATCAATTAACGCCAAATTAAGGGTTATGGTTATATATTATACCAAAATATATTGAGTCATAATCTGTTCAAACTCAAATCGGGGTTTTAGTTGGACAACAACTTCTATTGAAATAACTAAGAAATTAGTTGTTTTGATTAACAGGGGCGATTTCACTTTGCTATAATCATGTTTGTGAGTTTGGTTGAACTGAGACCTAGAGTTCAGTTGGAAAAGTAATTAATTTTAGAAAATTTTATTTATAATAATTGAAAGATACAAAGATTAATAGTTAAATTGATTGACTATCTGGACTTTTACTTTGTCGATAAAAGTTCAATTTCCAATTTTGTATTCTTTTCTTCCGTTTTCCCTCTCCTCCCTACTTTGAAAAAGAGAAAGAAAAGAAGCACATATACTTAATTCAATGTTGAATACTAAATACCCCTTTATTTATTTAATTATTTATTACCAACTCTTTTATTATTTATTTAATTAGTTAATAATATATAAATCACTCCTTTTACTCATTTGGAGTTGTTTAAGTTTTTAAACTCAGTAAAATTATTTGGCTAAAATCAAACATATTTATAATGAATAAAGTTAGACGTGTACACTATTTCATACAAAAAAATAATAATAATTAAAAAGAATAATACTGCTTAATTTAAACAATTAAGGAATTAAGAGGAATATACATACTATCAAAGTTATTTCAGTAATACTTTTGTTCTGTAATGCAATAATTTTGTCATTAATGGGTTGATAACAACGTCAATAAGCATATTCTTCTTAAAATAGAAAATGTCGTCAGGTGATAGCAATAAGAATGTTAATCATTTTTATTAAAATATGGATTAAATTATTTAGGGACAATAATTACTTCTAATAATGCTTTTGAATTTTGATGCTTCTATATGGAAGTTTCTGTATCAAATTTTGGCGCACTAATTAAGTGCATAATTAACAACAACACGAGTAATCAAAATAAGTGCATAAATAGTGTTTCATAATTCTTTAATTCTTATCGAATTTTATTTTTTTATAATAATTTACTTATTTGTCAAATACTTCTATATGTGACATAATCTTTTTTGTTGGTCAGTTTGGACTATTAATCACAAATAAGCCTAACGCTTAGTTGTGTTAAATTGTGCTAGTTAAAATAAGCTAATATAGTAAATGAAAGGAATTACTTCTTATGTCGTCTAATAATAGTTGTTCTGATTTGACATATACCTTAAGAAACACTAAATAATAGATGTAATATTACTATATTATCTTTTGAATACGTTAAATTTAATGTTTTGATAAATTTATTAAGTAGATATATAATATTTAATACCAAGAGTAAGATAAATATAAAAAATAAATCATCTCTTGATTTTTCAAAGTGAATAACTATTTTTAATATATTGGATAAGAAAAGATGGACAGATCGAATATTAACTCATCCAAACTTAACAAAGATTGGATCATACTTGTCTCACTTCGTTCATGACTAATTGAGATAGTATAAATTAATATGTTCGACATATATAGATGATGTAATTTTCTGACCAAAAGTTACGTAACTTCAGATGATATAATATGTCGACAACTTGCATATGCTAAATTAAGGTCATAAAAACAAGCGTAACGACAAAGGCATAGACGGCTAATTATTAATATTATATGGAGACCATATATTGGCTCTATATATTTAGGTTAAAGATTGGAATAAAGTAAAAAAGCAACAAATCGATACCTTTCATACAAAATTGAAAGTGATATACGAAAAAAAAAGATACAAAAAACCATTTTGCAAAAAAAAAAAAAAAGAGGAGCAGATAGTGATGCTTATTGGAGGTTAGAATATTGGGAAAATTAGCAAACTAGTCACAATCCTTAACTTAGTTAATAAAAATATCTTTACTTTAAAATAATTATTGAAAATGTCAAATGTCAATATTCTAGAAAGTGATTTCTATTCAAATTTTATTTTTCAAAACAGTCCAACTTTGAATTAAATTCTACATCCATTATCCATTTACACTTCTTCTTTATATGCTTTAGTACCATTAAATTTATTTTTCATCTTTCAGTTTTCATTTTTTTTTTTCTCTTTCATCAATTTTTCTGTTTTCACCATTTCCATCATTCACTTTTTTTTTCTTTTATCAAAATTTCACCATTATTTCTCTTATTGTTGAAAAAGAATTAATTATTTTAAGTTCGTAATAATTTGTTCAGATCTATCAATTAATCTAGATCTCTCAATTGATAAAGATATTTTTGAATTCATCATTTATTTTGCAAGATTTTGTTTTCAAAATCACACATTATGTTGAATTTTTGGATTGTTTGTATTGATGATTTTCCGTCATTTTTCTAAAAAATTTATATGAATTTGCTAACATGCTCATCAAATATTTATGTATTTTAGATTTTTAGTATTTAAAATAATTTTTGTCGATCTTTTTTTATGATTTATTTTTATATTTCAAATTTAGTAGAATTTACATTAGCATTTAGGTATTGAGTTTGTTTCGAAAAAGTATTTGAAAGTTTTTGAATGTTCTGTAGTTTTTAGACAAATTTGTTTTTACAAAGTGATAATCTAAATACAAATCTCTATTTTGATTATTTAAAATTGTGAATGAATACGAGATCAAAGATAAACTAGTTGGTATAAACATATAATGTGCCAGATAAAATACAAAACTATTTGACTGATGCAATTAGGGTGAATACACATATAATGAATACATAAATAAACTGTATTTTGGCTATTTATAGTTGAGAATGAATACAAAATCAAAATATAAATACAAAACTTTATGGTATACATTAGGACGAATACGAAATCAAATCTAAATACAAATTTTATGGTATACATTAGGACGAATACAAAATCAAATATCAATACAAACTATTTGGTATACAAAGTGATATTGGAAATAAGCAAAATAAAATACACATGTTAGATGGATTAATACATATACCATGAATACATGAGTATTGTATTTTGAATACTGAAAATTTTCTTAAAAAGAGATACATAAACTTCATAACCTTAACATGATATCCAAATAACTTTATACAATTTCAGACGTTTTTAAAGATAAATTATAATTTCATAACGTCAAAATGATGCCTTAGTAGAATAAACTGCTTCAAATATGATAATGTATGGTAAATAAACTTGTTTAGAAACAAAAAGAATTCAAAAAATTAAATATTAAATTTTTTAGAACAATGGTGATAGACCTTTTTTTTAGAACATGGTTAAAGAAGAAGAAAGATATGGAAGTTGTATTTAAATAAATTGTCAATTAGTTTTTTATTTTTGAATTTTTGTAACTGATAAGACTTTTAAGCAATTATTCTTTTAGTATTTCTCTCTCTCCTTAATTACTTCTTTCTGTTTTTAATAATTATTTTTTTTTGATATTTTTATTAAATATTGAAAATATTGACAATAAATCCTATTAAATGTCAAAATATTAACATTTTAAAAAATTTCCCTAAAATATTTGGTCATACATATTAATTACACTATTTTGGCTTACGGTATGAAGAGAGGAGGAACAAAGAACTTCGGTAAAATTTCAGGTAATCTAATTACTAAAATCCTTCAAAAGGATCGGAAAATTTAGGTAAAAATTCAAACAGTCGAGTAACTAAAATACCCCCAAAAGTAACAGAGAACTCGAGTAAAAATTCAGGAGCCACAACCCACCCCCACCAAAAAAAAAAAAGGAAAAATTAGGAGCTACGACGTAGTAAGATTCCTCCAAGAAAGGATATATATTCTGAATCCATTTGGGTATTTTCTGTCCCCTGGCCCAAAAAAAGTGATTTGTCTGGCCCAAACAAGAAAATAATATATGAATGAATGAATGAATTGTATATAAGTAGTGAAGAAAGAAAAAAACAAATGATTCTTTTGAAACTTTTTGGGGAATTTATTTTGAAGAACTTAAAATTTATGAATTTTGATAATTGCTCTATCACCATAGGACCTCAACTCATTTATGTATTATGTTTCTCGGACACATATATAAGATTTGGGCTAAATCTATTAGTTGTGTCGAAGCCACATTATATATATTGATCGCCCTCTTGTGTCTACATTTATAAGTTGTAGCCAAAAATAATTGATCAGTATCAATAAGGTACACATATATTCAACGTAGGTTTTTGATTGATGCTTGTATTTCCACTTGGAACATAATAACATTTCATCAAAATTAGAGAACGAAAGGAGTTGATGCATTGTATACATGAGTAATGGAACCATCCCACATTATTTGGACCTAAAAAGGACTAACCTTGGAAGAAATACACTACTATAAATATATACTCGCGTTTTGTTATTTTTTACTTGTCAATGTATACTGAAAAAATAATCATTTCTTTTGTTCATTTATTTAGCAAATTGAAAATATTTGTATTCAAAATTCTACTAATAAGAATAATTTCTTAAAATAAATTGCTAGAGGAAAAGGGAGGGAATAATAATCCAGCACAAAATCTAAACAAATAAAATTATGTATTATATCTTTGGTGTAATGTAATGTAGTACAAATTCCGACCACAAATTACACTAATTTAGAATCGGTGAGAATTAACGACTTTTTTGACGTTAGCAAATAAATTTTTCTAAACATGTCCTTATTTTGGTCCCACTCTTGGCTGTCATTTTTCTACCACATTGGACCACATTTTGGTGTCCATGCACATATTTTTTTATTAACTTTACTAACCAAAAACATGTTGCATAAATATTGATAAATATAGAGAAAATAATACATCATAGTTAGATTAATAAAACAAACAAAAAAAAATAATGTGTAGAAGTCAATACCCGAACCTTACAAATTTCTTGCCTGAATAGAATAAAACTCAAATTCCTAACAAAGATAAAAGATTCTATAGAAAAAAAAAAACTGTATGGTTCGTTCTTGACTCCTTAACATAAAAAAAGACGATGTAATGCACCAGGATTGTAAACCATAATTTCAAAATTGTTAAAAAGTTTGTAATAAAGCTTTTTGACAGGGAGCAGTAGGAGCAGGGGGCATATGGATGTATTAAGGGCATTGTGTCAGTTCCAGGACTATATATTGATGAGAAAGAAAAGAAGCATAGCATTCATAATTTTCAACTAACTTCAAATAAGATCTTTTTTTTTTTCTTCTCCTCATTGAATTCATGATCTAACTTCTCATCTGTACTGTGTATTTAAAGCAGGCAGCAGAAGGAGCAGAGAGGAATTAAATTCAAAAATTTGGATCAGGAAGTGGAGCAATTCAAGGCAGCTTTAATTTGGTGGATAGTGTTGCCTATTAAGTTATTAACTGTGTTTACTGATTCTGGGCTCATTTTGGCTGATGATGACAAACTGCTTACCAATATCTGGAACACTACTGTCACTAGTGACCCTCCTGATCCCATAGTACTACCATTGTTCATGGATAATGCCTCGTTGGACCCTCGTCCGTCTGGTGATATTGTGAAACCTGAGGGGAGCAAAGGGATGTAGGTGGTGTCTTCACCACTCATTGCAATGTTGATGGATTGTAAATCAACAGGACTGTAGACTACTAGTGAACCTGATGAGTCTATGCAGCTTTCTTGAAGTATCAACATGTTATTCTGGCTAGTGTTATAGGCCTGCAACAATGTAACATTGTCATCGTTATAGAAATCATTCCACTATTTGTTAAATAAACTACTCTGTCTGTCTCGATTTGTTTGTCTGATTTTGAAAAACACTAAAACGGAATGCAGCACAAACAAATTGAAACGGAGGGAGCATATGATTGGATTATGGAAATTTACCCTGAGCACAGAAATAGAATTCCCTGGGTGAGAGCCATTTGCAATGTGAGCTACCTCTTGTACTGGATTTTGGTTGGAAAGAACATCCCACTGAGTCAAAAGAAAAAAAATTGAATTAGAACAAGGCAAAATATAGGCACACCGTCCCAAATGAGGGAAGAAACAATCTATTATGTACTACAAAATAAACGAAAAGTGGTCTTCTATGCGCACCTGAGGTCGAGTCCTTTCGTCCCTAAGGAAATTGAAGACATGTTGTGGAGGAACTGGGAGCCAAATAGTGGAAGCTGCGCTGATGACTACACCATTGGGCTGGCCAGGATCAGTGCACTTTTGAAGCGTGGCTCTAACTTCAAATTCATCCAATGTAGAAATGTTGTTCCACTGGTGTCCATTGGACGGATTTATGCTGGCACAGAAACTGCTTACCATTCTTTGAGCCACTTTCATCATGCTTTTCTTCCCTTCTGGTGACGGAATCACTGCCATCATTGCATCACACGCGAATTAGTTTCAAGCAAATCAAGTATTTAAGCACTTATATTTGCAAGTATAGTTAGTCTCAAGCTCGACTATAAGAGGGGAGTAGCTGATGCAACAGTATTAATTAGTGAAGAAACATATGTCCCATTGAGAATACCTCCTCCAAGTTCACGAGAAGAGTTGCCGCTAACCATTAGACAAGCATATCTCTCACACAATCTCTGAAGAGAACCAAGCCATCTCTCTGCTCCAAATGCCATACCACTATATATAAGATCTCTATATAGCCTATGAATTGAACCTTTCTCTTCCACTTCAACATGTTCCAACCAAGTTACCTATACCACAATACAATTAACAAATTAGATATAGTATGGTACTACGACTAATGTGGTATTATAGAGCTTTTTAGAGCCATTTCGACAACCTTGGAATAACCATTGGGCATGTCTTGTATCAAGCATCCAGATGGGAGCTTATGAACCTTGCAAGAAGAGGGAGGGTACATATTTTCTTGAGTAATATCATAAGAAACATCAACAATTGCCCACGAGCCCGTCTCAATCTGCTGACAAAACCGTAGGAAGTAAAATTGTCTTGTTGGTACTAATGGCGAAAGCACTTGCTGTTCTTCATACATCTGCAGGAAGCAGGACTAATTTCAGCCTCTACAACAATATGAATACAATTTCAAGGAAAAAAAGAAGTTAATACTATATTTCTTTACCAATTGTAACGTACTACTCCGACTGCCCATCATGCCACATGATATTACTTCAAGTGTTCTTGCCTTTGAAACAATTGTAGGAAAGAATTCCACCCACTTGTTCTACAAAATTACGAGAAACAGATCAAAATTTTCACTATCAGGTTACTTAAAAAGCTATACAAAAGGAATGTGAACGAGAGAATAGACTAACCACATCCATGAACATGTCGACTAAGGCCAAACCATTCATGATCACAACACCTGATTGCCTGGAAGCCTCAACACGAACATTTGGATTTTTCAATGAACTGTTAGCCTTTGGAAAAATCTGGCCATATTTATCGATGTCAAGTACATCTCTGCCATCAGTTGTGGACTTTGTCCACAAAGGTTCGTTAGTTTGTAAAAGCCTAATCAGTTCCTCCATGGCATTACCAGCAATATCAGCCATAAGGGACTTATCCATGTCTGATATGTTGAATGTAGGACATGGTAAATTTTGAAAAGTACTCGTCGAACTTCCAGGGAGAAGATCAAGATCAAGTGAAGGACCAGTTAGTCCAAAATTAGGCATGCACATTAAGTTAAGTGAGGACAAATGAACAGGTTGAACTGGTGGAAGTTGCGAAATAGGCCTCCCCATATACTTTGCAGCAATGCTTGAAATTTTGTCAAGCTACAACATATGTCAAAGAAAATGAAATAAACATAACGAAACAGAGAAAATAAACGAATACGAACAAGAATTGATATCAACCTCCTCTTTTAGTTGCAAATTCTCCATTCTCAATTTTTGTTCATCAAAATAAGTGTCTTCAGTAACTGGAGGACCTCCACAAGATGGACATATCACATTCTTGATTGCTTCCCTTATCGCGATGTTTTCACATCGAATTCTATCATTTTCTGATCGAAGTGCACTATTATCTGCTCTCTCATGTTGACTCTACAATCAACAACTTAATGTTTATTACTCCATCAAAACTAACACATGAAAATAGTGTACTACTACTACTACATTTTAAACAAAACAAATGAATACCTTCAATTGAGTCCTCCTATTTTGGAACCAAAATTTTATTTGACGAGGAGCCAAACCCAAATCTCTACTCAACTGCAATCGAATTTTCTCATCTGGATGCGGACATTCCTTGAACACACTACAATGTACAAAAACATCAAAATATTAGTACTATATTTTGACACTGCTACTTAAAATTTCATCTTTATGAATTCTGAATTTTAAAATAACGCGAACAATTGGATTGGCATACATCACCACATATTGAATTCCTAACACAAATACTCTAGGTTTAAGCAAAAACTACTCGATTCAGCTAAACCCCTAGTAATTAACAAATTGAAAAAAAAAAAAAAGACATATTACTAGCTACAACTATTTAAAACATAACGAAATTTTTACACATGACTAGGTAAAGTATATATAAGTTAAAAAAAATCATTATTATCATTATTCCTTTTATAATTAATACTCAAAAGTAGTACTTTATATATTTCTTACGATTCAAGGCTTTGAATTTGATGAGCTGTATGTCGATGGAAACGTTTCTTCTTCCGTTGAGCATCCGTGGCGTCACCACCGCCACTTGACGAAGCACCACCACCACCACCACCGCCACCGTATTCCATTGATCTCTTTAATTAATATATAAATTTGGACAAGGAAAAAAATAATTAATCACATGTACATGATGATATAGATGGTTTTTGAGTAAATTAAATAGTTGTTGTAATTGTAATGTAATGATGATAATATTGGGAAGTTTATATTATATTATAAGAAGAATTGGATGATGTTATAAAGGAAAAAATGAATAGCATAGTACAAGGCAAGATTGATGTTTGTAAGAAAATTAACGTAACGGACGAATAATCATATATATATATATATATATATATATATATATATATATAAAAATAATAAATATGAAAACTAATGAGCATGAATTGAGAAAGAGGATTTGGTGGAGAAAATTAGAAAATGAGAAACGGATGGAGAGAAAATGGAGAGAGAGAGGGGAAGGTGGGAAGTAATTAATGAAGGGAGATTGGAAAATGTGGGAGAAAGGAATGCATAGCAATAGGCTATAGGAAGGGAGGGAAGACAAAAAACAAAAAAAACATTTTTGGGAGAATCATAATAAAAATATCAATACAAAGTACTCTTTGTAAATATCGCTAAATACGTGTAATTACTTAATTTATTAGTGATATTATTTGTTCTTGGCCTAGACTCGCGTCATTAATGTATAAGACTTGTTTACTTATATACACAATATCTATTATGTGCTTTTGTCAATGTATGTAAATTTCTTATTTTAAGATAGATGTCACCGTTTTTAAAGGTAAATACTGCTAAAATCTATAGCAATATTGAATTTAACGAAATTTAACTAATATCGACATACTTATTTGTTAATCTGCCTACTTATTTGTGATAGTATTGTTTAGAGATCTATTTTTAAAAATTAAATTTAGTAATGGTTAAATTGAATGATAATAATATATACGGATGAATTAATAGTTTGTTGATGAAATTTATATCTTAATTTAAAGATGGATGATTAAAACTTTTTGTCTAAAAATTTTTAGAAATATATTTTTTGTTTGTTATTATGTTATATATAGTTAATAGCCATAATATATATATAATAGAAAAGTTAAAACATATTTAAACAAATTATAAAAAAAAAATAAAAAATTTAAATACAAATAAAATTGATAAATAGAATTATAATCCGATAGTTAAATTTTGTTTTCGCTTCATACTCTAAAATATTTATAACGCGTCGTAGGCTTGGGCTTTGCCACCTTTTATCCTCCGCATTTCTTACTGTTCCATTCCAAAAAAAAGATAAATTCAAATGACAATAGTCACTTTAACTATAGTGAATTCGATCGAATTTAGTAAGTTTAATTCAAATTCTGTATTTTATTAAAGAGAATTATTGAATAAATATATATAAATAAATATAAAATTTTGTGATTTTTAAGTCTTAAAATCAAAGAATCTTAATTTTTATATCCACCCCGCTAAAAGAGTCCAAATGTCTCTCGAAGAAAATAGATAGAGAAAAAAACGCAGAAGAAAACATCCCTTAGCCATTTATTGATTAATTTTTTTTTTCCAGTTGGTGTTTGATATTCATATTATATTGTAGTTTCACATCGAAAAATTTCACGTTGAGAAAGAATACCATCCCTTAGTCATTTATTGGTTAATCTTTTTTTTCCAGTTGGTGTTTGGTATTTATATTATATTGGAGTTCCACATCGAAAAATTTCATGTTGAGAAAGAACACTCCTTAGCCCAGTAAATGCCAGGATTTTCACGTAGAGTGTCCAAGTGCTAAAGTGAATCTGTTCTTCTTAAAAAGTGAAAAAAAAATCGCTGGTAGTGAAAGCAGAACACACAAACACTTTAAATTTTATATCTTTACTCTTTCAAGGCGCCTAAAACCACTAGACTACGTCATATTGTTGTGTCCAAAATATGTTATTTAACTACTTAATTTATCATTTTACGTGTATATACGATATAATATTCCGACGAAGTGTGTCCAATTGGACACCCTGACACAAGTGTGGCTACGCCACTGCCTTAGCCATTTTATTGTTTTTTTTTTTGGTTTTCTATCCGGTATTAGGTATCAGTTACATTAGATTAGAAATTTAGAGCCCGACTAAGTTCGAATTCACGCCGAAACCCCCCACATTGGTAAAAAAACATCCCTTACCCATTTTATTGGATATTCTTTTCTTTATTTCCATTCGACGTAAGATAATCATATTAAAGATTGACTAAACTCAAATTTGAGACTTATTAATTAAAGAGATGGAATACTTACCACTCTATCACAAATTTAGAACCTTTATTAGTATTGCTTAATCTTATTATATAAAATTTATCAGCACACTACTTCCTCTTCCAAATATATAGTAGTCGTGTTAGTCAAATAAAATTGTTTAATATTTGACGTTTTTAGAAAAAGATACTCTTTATTGTTTTTTCAAATCCATCCTTTATTTACGTACTATAATTAGTGAAAAGTGAGACGTTTAAGGGAAAAAAAAAACAGTCTTAGTAAATGCTGTATTATACTTAAAAATATTAAGGAACTACATTAGGGTGTATTTGGTATGAAGTTCAATTTTTTATGTTTAATTGGTCAAAAGATATATTTTTTTAGAAAAATAAATTCTTTAGAAAATTAGAAAAATATCAAAAGTAGAAAAATCAAGTTTTATAATTAACATTTCAAGTTCATCATCAGTCCTCCCACCACTTACCACCCGCAAATCGCTATACTATTTTCTTAAATAAATTACATATAATTGTAATTATAGGAAAAATTATTTCTCAAAAATAAGTAACTACCCCCCCCCAAAAAAAAAAAAAAAAAAAAAACAAAAAACAAAGCATCAGGCTGACTTGGTCAATAAGCAAAATTATGTGTGACTTCATTAAAATTCCAACTGCAAATAAAGTAGCATATTCTTTATTTTAGGGGTGGCGAGGCCCAAATTTGAACATTTCTCCACTTCATTTTTTAAAAAAAAAAAAATGTAAGAAAACTTCATACATCTTCTTAATTTTTCACCAAATGATATAGTTGGCTTAGTATAGTAGATATATATTTAATACAAAATAAATGAACACGAAAGATAGAATATTAACCATGTTTGATGAGTATTCTCTTTAATGACCTTTTTATATTTATTATACATTACATTTTATGACCCTGATAAAAAGTAATAATGTCATAAATTAAGTCCCAACCTTTAACAGACTGATGGACTAAGTCTTTACTTTCACACTTTTAATAAATCAAAGGGCAGAAGCTATAACGAAGATTTTAACGATTGCGTCTTAGCACTTACAAGCTAAGGTCCTTAAACAACATCAAATAAAAAAATGTGATTAATTCTGTTTTTTTCTTGGGGCTGCATGCATGCATGTGATTTTTTTATATTTTGCGCTCGATATTTTGCATTAGCCAGTATGACACATCCCATGTACATATGTGTATATATATTAAGTACCTTTGTCGCTTATCATATGTATTCTAGTTGGGAAAAAAAGAAATTAAAGTTTTACTATCGACTTGATTTGATATAAATTTTGGGCATAATACATATATTGGATATTAAATTTGGCTTCAAATTTTAACTTTGGTCTCAAACTTTCATAGTGCACAAATAGACACATTAACTATCCTATCTTTCAATAAATAAATACGCGATTCTTACCTGGCAAAATGCGTGAAATGCACGCATTCTGCGCGAGTGAGAGGTAATTTTCGAGGCCCACAACAGTTAAAAATGTTGAAATGACAATTCTACCCTTAATGAATCTCTTTTATATTAATTAAAATTAATTTTAATTTTTTTTTGTTTCAAAATGACATGTAAGATACATTTTTTTTAAAAAAAGACGTTTAAAATGTTTAATTAGTTGGCAGCCACAGATTGACTCACTAATACACGTGGGAGCGTTTGCATTTCACGCACTTTGGCTCCAAAAATCGCGTGTTTATTTATTGAAAGATAGGATAGTTAAAGTGCCTATTTGTGCACTATAAAAGTTTGAGGTCAACGTTAAAATTTAAAGTCAAGTTTAGGGTCTAATATATGTATTATGCCTAAATTTTGAGTGTATATATATAATATATGGACCCCTAATGGCACCATTTTGATGTGATTTTTCCGGAGAGATTAGAGATTAAATGGCAAAAAAATATGTCACTTTCATATAATTTTCCAACTATTTAATTATATTGACATTTGAAGAATGAAAATGTCCAAATTCTTAGAAAGTCAAATTAAAAAGCATGGTTATCTTTGAGTGAGACTTTTTCTTATAGTGTTTTCTCTTAATTTATATTTAAAAATGGTCAAACTATAAAAAAGAAATTGGGGTTTGAAGAATTCAAATACAATTAATCACATAAACTAATTAAATCACTCATATATAATTAAGAATTAAGAATAAGATTTTATGAGAGAATTGTAACTTAAATATCCAGTAGATCTTTTGTAATAATAGCCAATAAAATCATTTTCTTATGCAAATGATTTGTTTGTATTAAAGAAAAGGTCGATCATAATTCATAAGTGTTATGTATTTTAATAACTTTAATTTTGAAGAATTATAAATGGTCTTAAAAGCTCTAATTAAAAAGATTTCATGCATGTTTTTTATTTAATGATGGGAACATAATTTTACTAGGAGAAATCAGTACTATCATAGTCAAAATATTTATTTTGAAATGTTTTAAGTTTTCATGGTTTGAACTTTAAAATTAAGAGGTCTTTCAATGTTACTTAATTTTTTATGTTTTAATTAAAAGTAGGAGTAACATTTATATGTAAATACTGAAAAATGGTATAAACCTAGCTAGTAATTTGTTTACAAAATTGTTGATATATATAAATGTTAAACAAAAACTTTAATCATATGTTACATAAAATCTGACTGTAATAATAGTTGTTTACAAATTATGAAAAGATAAAATTTTTTTATCTCAAGTTTCTTTTTACAAAATAAAATAAAATAATAGTATTAGGCTACTAGCTAGTACTAACTAGTAGTAAATTCTGGTCTGAAAAGTGAAAAAATCATTTTTATGTACCTTAATTTACTTAAAAAAAAATGTACCTTAAAAGACAATTGATGTTATTTTGGATAACATCTCATCATTAGTATATGATTAGATTTCTGAGGCTCGATTAAATTTGAATTTGCTATTTCAAACATAGTCAGATCCTTTTGGAGGAGGACTCTTTCAATTAAATTTTTTTTCTTTCTCAAGTGCTTAAACTCGAGACCTGATCTAGTTAAAAATTATTCACGCCAATCTCAATTCCTTAACTTAATATTACGACTCCAAATAATGCTTATACAATATCACAAATCTTTAATACTATTATCCAATTTTCTAATAGCCTCATATTATTACTCACTAACTTAAAATACACTTTTTCCGGAAAAATATTTTCAAGAAAATGAATTATTAATTATTGTATTATATTATTGATCTAAATATGATATTTATTTTGATCGTTACTACATCAAAATTTTACGCAAAAAGTTTCATTTCATGAAACAATTTATTTGATGTGATCTCATTATTATTTTCAATTTCTTCTTTTTATTTATCTTTATTTATTAAATTTAATGTTCATAATTCATCTACTACTTTACTTTTTTAACTTACAGTAGCTTTTATCTCTTACTCTACTTTCATGTATATTTATTCTTAGAATCATTGATATACAATATTATGCAATGATGAAAAATGATATTCATATTTATTAAAATATTATACAATACAATATAATCAATACAATACATGAATACATTATAAAATAATTACTATACAACAACCATGTTTAATGGTCTATAAAGTGATTGTTCAAACTTCAGCGTAGCCTTAAAGATGAAAACAAGGGAGTATTAATTTCTCGCCAAACATTAGAGAAAACACAAGAGATTTTTATGTTTCATATTAGTGCCTAGTGGTGTTTCTAGCTTAGTCATGTCTCAAATTATTTATCGTAAATTTTTAAAAGTAATTATTTCAAGAGAAAATTAATTAATGGAGTACTATTTTTCATTTTATCCTTAGTACTAAAGAAGAAACATGACAAATAATTTGAGGTGCACGAATAGTATACCTACTTAATGTTACCTTACATTAAATTCCACTCATTTAAATAGAGTTAATGAATTCATAAGAAAATAAATAAAATCTTCTTGATTATGTAATATAAAAAACAAGCTAATTATTCAAAATTTGAAGGTAATGAATTTCGATGATAATTTCAACTTTTTTTTTATAAAAAAATAGATTTTATTATACATGTCGCATAAAAATTGAACACTCACTAACGAAGACAACATAGCAAGTTTTATTTCTATTGCCAATAACTAAGGAATTATTTTTATTACTGAATTCTCGAGAACCTGTTCCCACCACTTTAGATCCGAACTTATTATTATGATGAAATGAAGGGAGTAATAAATACATATGTTGGCAAAGAAGTTCACCAAACACTAGACTCCAGCTCTATTGCCTCCTAAAACCTAACATTTAAATATAGGAGCTGCAACAACTTAATTCTTCTCTAATATCATATAGATCGACAATATATAAGTAAGAGTATTTATTATTACTACGGCTTCCCATTTATATCTCTTTATTTGTATACTTCAAGTCTCCATCTATACCTAAAAACAGAAAAAAAGAGAAAATTCATAATAGTTATCTTTGTTACATTGATATTGCGTGAAATTAATATTACTAAGGCTTAAGATTAAATTAATTTATTAATTCAATTCATTTTGATCCATTTAATTATTCAATTACCTAAATTGCTTGGATTAAATATGTAAGTAGCTTCTATTGACTATGAGAAACTTTGTGAAAACATGTTTTTTTTTGCATCTAAACTATCGAGTCAGGCACGCCAAGATACATGTTTTTTTTTGCTGCCAGATATACTGAAATAGGGAGAGACGAGTGAGAACAAAATGGAGATAAACGATATACATGCGAATCACACTAGATACATGTATCTTGTGTGATTCACATCATCTGATCCTAGATACAGAGGATAGTGGCAAGCAAGATGGAAGGGAGGCAAATTAAATAAGAGTTATCTATGTATCCAGATACATATGAATCCACTTGGATACGATGTATGTAGAACAAATTACACTTAATTTTGACTTTATGTATCCACCAAAATCTGATAAGATTCGTAATAATGCAAACTAGTATGTATTCAAGTAAGTAGCTCCTAAACTAGTGATATTTAAGTAAGTTTTCCTTTCTTTTTTATTAAATATGCTATATATAATTATAATAAAGAAAATAAATTAACTTTTATTAGGTAAGCAAGCAAATTATAAGAAAATAAATAAAGAAATTAACAATTGGTAAGAGTTAGCGGATCGAGTTATGACATAGATCTTATTTATCTCAGCGCACATTGATCCGTCCAAATTTAATCTAAAACATTAATATATTAGGTGTCTCAAAGATTTCCACACGTTATTAGTTTTCGTTTCGAATTGGAACTTCAATAGCTTAATTATTACTTTTGATATATTAAAGAAGCAACTATGTCAATGTGTAACATTTTTGTCCAACCAACGAAGAGGTAGTTTTTATTGCTTTTATTAAGGTGTATGAAATAACTCCATAACAATGTTTATTCGAATTTCCACCATACTCATTTAATCATCCACGCTGAGAAGAAGCGTTGCTAGCTGGTGCTTTTCTATCTTTAAAATTTTCACCAAATCAAATTAATACTATGATTCATAAACACAACATTTACTATGACAAGTTTGCTACTTTATATTGATAATCGTGGTGTTCGAGCCAGCTTACATACATCTCAACTAATAGTACACACAAAGTGATACATTATTGTGTAAAGTGAACAATTCAAACCGATGGTGGATCTAGAATATTAATTGTGAACTCACGAGAATCCAGTAATTTTTGTTCAAACCATATATATATATATATATATATATATATATATATATATATATATATATATATATATATATGTATATATATGTATGTATGTATTTAAGTATCTAGAAATATTTGATTGTGGGTCTAATTATTATTGTATTGAATCAATAAACTTCAATTCTTAGATTCGTCTCTGCACACTGCGTGAAAGATTGGGATCATCGTTCAATCCGACTCTGTCGACCAATATAACAAAAGAGTTATTTTTGCGTGTAGTTTCTGCTTTTTGGGGAGAGATACTATTTCACCAAAACGTATAACTCGTACAAATTTTTTCATTTTTTAAGTCGATCCGATCCGATCCATTCCTAGAGCTATTTACTCGATTGCAGACATTTCTAGAACACCTCTAACAGAGGGGCAAATAGTTAATATTGAAAGAACTTATCATCTACCACTTCCAGATATGAATCTATCTGATTCAGAAGGAAGAACTTGCATCAATATCTCGATTTCAATTAAAATTTGATTTGATTCACACTCCATGTTCTGAGAAAGATTTATCATCCCAAAAGAGGAAAAAACAGAGTCTTCGTCCAAAGAAATGTGTTGAGAAATGACAGATATATAAAACCTTTCAGTCTCAGTATGAAATGCCTATGAAATAATCCTTTGATAAATATTTGCATAGCAGCAAATTTTACTTTCCAGGGGATAATTTTGCCATAACCTTCTTTTAGGCCACTCCTTAAAATATGTATCCCTTTAACCCAGTAGGCAAATGCCACAAAATTAGCAACTGGTTCATCTATGAAATTCTGACATATAAGAAAATTCCAAATTATTAGCAGCAAAGAACCAAAACCTACTAAAACTGTGTATACAAGTATTGCAAACTTTCATATTAGCTGAAAGTCCATTCTTTAACAGTTTAACAAGTTTCCAGAAACTAATGCTAGCAAATAACATAAAAGACAAAAATAATAGACAAAGCAAGCTGAATTATATGATTCAAAGATCTTTCGGATTGACGTTCATGTTTTTGAACTTCTCATCTTGACAGTGAATACAGAGAGGCAAGTTTGCTTCTTGCCCTTCTTGTTACAGTATTGCTATTGTCTTTTCACTACTACTGTTTAGTTTCCTTCCTCTCCGCCTTGCATGAATTTTTCTTCAGCAATTTGTGAGTCAATATTGAAGATTTGCTTTTTCCATGTCATTTCTCTATTTTTGTTTTGAACAAAATATTCACGACTTGGCACTTTGGAGCATCTCTTTCATGAAGCATTAGAGAAAGATAAGACTTCCATGTAGTACGTGACAACACTTTGTATACAAAAGTTAAAAAGTGTCAAAACTTCTCATCCTAAAGACGTATCATGCTTGATTGAATCAATTCTGTAACTTAACTCATTCCAGCTTGACTCTGTTTGCTTCTAGCTGCTCTTTGTTGGGCTCGACAGGGAAGTATTTGATGCCCACTAGGTCACCAACTTCGCTGATAACCTGACAAGCAATAGTTGCTAAGTTACTAGCTATTCACTTGCACTAGTAATGGCTACATTGCCTTTCTTTTCTGGTAGGTGTTGATTTTCATGAACTGAAATACTAATTGAAACACAGAAGACCATCTTCATTCAAGATTTTAATATGCCACTAAATACACACTAATCTGTTAAAATCTTCTTTTTTATTTTGTATGGCATGACAATAGGTTAATTCCTCAATAAGCAGCATCTCTGGTGCCGGATTGTTGCTCGTATAATGTCCGTAGGACATAACTACACATGATCATCGTCTGAAATGATAAACAAATGCAAGTACAAGCTAACCTCGAGCGCTTTAATAAGATCATCCCTTGAGTGAGCAGCAGATATGCAAATTCGTGCTCTGGCCAGTAGTAAAGGAGTAGCTGGAAAAGCAACTGTCACTACTGCCACCTATAGTAGTAGGATATGAAATAAATATTATTACAAGAGGAAAAATTGGGAATAAGCATTTATTAGAGACTGATCTAATTCTAGTTTGGATGAAGCTGAAAAAATAGTAGAAAACAGTACTTTTCGTTTGAGACACTCCCGTGAAAAAGCAGGTATTTTTGCTGGATTGTAGAGCATAATGGGCATGACAGGAGAATCATTGTCCCCCAGAACCTCAAAGCCCATCTTCTGTAATTCAGAGCGGAAAAAGTTGCTATTTTCACGTATCTGTGCTAGCTTCTGAGCCCCTATAAGAACCAAAGTTGCTCTGATGATCAGTAGACTATCACTATACCAGTGTTGAGTTGCATTAAGAATATAATGAAAAGTAGAGTTGCATTTAACAGGACGAAATTTCTGACCTCTACTAGAACCATCTTCACCAAGTATAACATTGATAGAAGAAATTATTTGTTGAGCAGCTGGAGGTGATATTGATGTGGCGTAAAGATGAGCTGGGCAAGTGTACTTCAGATATTCAATAAGTTCCTATATTGTTGTATCAAATGTCAAAACCACCTCTTATAGATGACATCATAAATTTACCACAAGAAAAAGCTCTGTGAACACACATTCTACTGAAGTGGAAAAGAAAAAGTAAAAGAATCAATCATTCAGGTGGTTCACTGGCAGAAACCATGAAACAAATCATCTAGATAAAGTCTATCAAATCAGTTGTACTGGAAGATCAGACAGGAAATGCCCGCAAGCCTGCAGTACATATAATTTCCTACAAGACTGGTTTTATTATCAGCTGGAAATAGGGTTTTCATTCAAGTGCCAATATACTCTGGTTTACTGGGTTGCTATGTTCTTTGGACAAGGTTTGACCTGATTATGTAATGATGTGATTTTCATGCCAAGATTGAGCATATTAGCTTAAGAAAAGAAAATGTAAAAAGGAGTATCTAGAAAATGGCAATACATAATGTGATGACAGTTACAATGTTAACCAATCAGGCAAACTAACTAAGGCTACCAATTGACAATTTTGTTGTCACTATGGTCGGAGCAGCATTCATTTCAAACCCAATGACATGTTAGAATGAGGCAGCATTAAGCAGATACAACCAGGTAATATCCTTGAGAAATATGAGGTTTGATGTAAATCCCAAGTTATCCACGAACGGTTCTTCAGCAAACTAAAGGTTGGAAAGCTTAACTCAACCAATGAAAAAGCTAGTCAGAAGCATTTTTTTTTTGTGAAAATCATACCTTTGATCCTGCAATATAACCCCCACATGATCCAAATGACTTTGTAAAAGTTCCCATCATAATCTCCACATCTGCAGCGTCAACTCCTAAGAGCTCACAGACCCCCCTTCCAGTTCTTCCAACTGCTCCAATGCTATGAGCCTCATCCAGATACACATATGCCTGCAAAAATCAGATAGTAGATTTAGACACATGCAAATCAGCAAACATGAACCTCAGAAAGCAGATACATATAAACTAGATGCTCTCGTTACAAGAAAGAGCTTGGCAGAAAGCTAAAAGATTATTGACAATGTCTATTAAAAGAAGAAGTTCCAGGAAGAGACATCAAACACTATATTACCTTGTACTTCTTGCATATCGCAACAATCTCTGGGAGTTGGCAAAGCTCCCCTTCCATACTATATATGCCCTCGACCACAACGATTATCTTCTTCCATGGTCTGTGTGTTCTGGGTTGTCCCTCAGCAATATGTTCTCTCAAGACTTTCTCCAAGTGTGATGGTGCTAAAGAAATTATGGAAATTTAAAGCACAGACATGACATAGGACACCTCATTGAACATTATTGTTCAAACGAAAAAGAGATCTCATGAATACTTACTGTTATGTTGAAAAACACGAATGGTGGATCCAGAACCTCGAGCACCATTTACAATAGAGTTGTGGTTCAGAGAATCACTGATGATCAAACCTCCCTGCAAATGACTGTAATTAAAAAGCAAATAACGTCCAAGTATAAAACAAGAACATAACTTTTTATAACTCTATACCTTTCCAATCAAGACAGGAAGAATAGCTGAATTTGTTACATAACCCATACCAAAAACAATAGCAGCTGGTTTTCCAACAAAATTAGCCACACACACTTCCAATTCACTATGTAACGTTGTGGTGCCTGACAAGACAATTTTCATAAACAATGTTTACTTATGCAGGATAGACGCATAGTACAAAATTGAATGCGATCATGCCTACCTCCATCAACACGGGTACTGCATGTGCTTGCGGAAAATGTTTTCAAAGACTCAATAACACGCGGGGTACAATATTCATCAGAAGAAGCAAAGCCAAGGTAATTATATGATCCCAAGTTCAGGCACCTTGAAACTTTTGTGGTCCGACTGCATAAAAAGAATTTTGAGTGGATTGAGCATTATAAACAATGTTTCAAAATACTTACTACAAACCATATATCTTACATTGTACAACAGAGAAATATTCATCCATCACCAGTATTAAACAGAACAATCAAAGAACCACAAAATGGAGGGAAGTATTTTTCAGAAAGTTAAAGAAAAAGATCAAAACGAAGCAAATGACGTATACGAACTTTAGTGTCTTGTTATTATCATTGGATACACGCTCTACCACGTCAAACCAAGCATCAGGAGGACTGCATATTGGCCTTCCAAAACAATCCTATAATAAAACGAAGCAAAAATATATGAACAAATATAAATTCTCATTTAGCAAAAGACAGCTATCGAATTAACGCAATTATACTAATTCAAGCATAAACCATCACAAATCTGCAACAAGTGTTGATGATTACCTGAATGCGAAGATACAATCGACGAATATAGAAATCTTCGAGTCCTAAGCAGATAGGTGCATATCCCTGCCATTAATTTTAAACAGGAGATCACCATAAAATTAAAGGTCAGTAGAAATGCCATGAATCAAACGCAGAGACGCGCATATTCACGGGACGGACATTATAGAAATAGAAATACAACCGTACCTGAAGATTACTGGCGTTCCACCAATCGAATATTTTTCTGAAGAAATCACGAAATTGGCCAAAGGCAAAGAGCAAGCCATAGCTAAAATAGGTGGACAAGGCAGTCAAGTATGGAATGTTGATCATTGTGAACTGTCGGAGATCGGAATGCCGGTGAAGGCGAACACTAGAAGGAGAATTCCGATCTCCGATCCAGATGAAACAGAGCGAGCTTGATCAAATCCAATCCCTCTTTTCGCGGATGAATTTTTATTATCTATTCTTCTAACTTCTATTCAAGGGACTGCTATCAAAATAAAATGAGTAGGCATTTATTCATGCAAATATAGATGTAGCTTAAATTTGAAATTAATAGTAGTAATTGTTTCTCATATGGAACAAACAATATTTTTAAAAAATAAATAAAAAACATGCTCAAATTTTATTTTTTGAAACGACATATGCTGACCTGGTATGTGAGTGGATCATATTGAATAATTGTCAAGTTATTATATGAGAAGATTTTAATAAAATTATGTGGTAGATCAAATTCTAGTGCGCATGAGGTTTATCGAAAATAATTTTCTTTCTCTCTAAATATAGGGATAAGATATGTGTACTCTCTTCATATTTTATTTATAGGATTACAACGTAAATATTGTTATTTATTGTTTGTATTAAAAAAATTATAAATATAACAATTGAACGTTTCAAGAGGCGATATATATAACATAAAAATGCTTTATTAGATTCCATAAACCTAATGATAACTTGCTATATATCAAAATATGGCTGATAGCTCATCCATGATTGATTGAGATAAATTTTGTCTAGTAACTAGTTTTACAGAATTGAAAACCTATCCATAAAGAAAAAAAAAAACTACAACTAATAATTGTTGGCAAACATAATTCCCATTCATCAATTAGCTGCAGAAAGAAAGAAATGAAAAAGAGCATGTGAGCAGCACAAACATAATCATCAATTAGCTGCAGAAAGAGCATGTGAGCAGCACACTGTATCAGCACGCATGTGAGCAGCACAAACATAATTATCAATTAGCTGCAGAAAGAGCATGTGAGCAGCACACTGTATCAGCACGTGAGGGAATAAAATTAGTTAGGTTGTTAGAATATTTCTACAAGATTTAGACAAGTGTACAACTGAGATTTTTCTGTATTTTTCTTTTTGCTTATTTTCCTGCACATAATACTTGTATATATAGATTGAAGATAATGATCAATAGATCATCAGAAAATTTCCACAAACGTCTCCTACATTTCTTACAATAATAAAAAAGGATAAGCAAGACAAAACAATGCTCTATTAAATATTAACGATAGCATTCTACTAAAATTCCTTTCCTCCATGATCTCAAATTAAGATCATATCCTCAATAAATTATGACCAAAAGTAAAGCTCGATACTGATTTCCTCTGTGGCACAAAAATAAATAAGTCAATTAGTTATTTATTTTTTGTTTTTGTTTTTCCTCATAGACTTTTTTTTCCAATTAATTATACATTGGACCGGCTAAAATTGGTTGAACCGTATGCATCATCTAGTAGAATCCTCTAGATAGAATAATAAAAACACGAACCGCCATGTTGGTGGGTCTAAAATTTCTTGATGCCCAAGCCAAAACCCACTTTTCATGGCAATATATATATATATATATATATATACACACACTCCCTGGTTCCAAAATCAACGATGAAATTTGCTAATTTCACCGAATTGATTGTGTATTTGTCTCAAATTTCTCAGCTGATTGCATATTGAAAGTCCTGAATCTCATCATTGTTAAAGTCTTGCCAGTTTTCTCATGGTAATTAATCTTCTATTTCTTTCACTTTCCTTTGAGAAATTCTTATTGCTTGTTATTGTTCTTCTGTTTTAGGATTTCATCGTTTTTGCTGTGATGAAATAATTTGTTTTTTAGTTTAATTAGTTCTTCATGGTAAAGCGTCTGTATGCAATGAAATCAGCTCTGTGAGCTTGGCTGGTGGATACATCAATCTAATTTCTTTTTCCAAATTTTGTCTCAAACTTGAAATTAAGCTCCTGTTTGGCCATATAGTTTTGAGGTTGCAAACTTGAAACTTTGAGTTTTTGAAATTTGTAGTTTTGTTTGGACATACATTTAACTTGGAAAAAGTTGAAGTTGTGTGTGTGGAAGTGTCAAAAACCCAAACTTTTTGGGATTTATTTCATGATAAAGTGGATATTCGGTGATAAATTTTAGAAATTTAATCCTAAAATCTATATGGTCAAACTCTGGCTATGGGAAAAAGGTCAAATTTTGTATTTGAGACAGCCAAGTTTATTATTATCTTTGTTTTCTTTTTCAAGTATATAGTACTTTTAATTGCATAATTGAACCTCAAAGCATAGTGTTTTGCACTTCAATTATTGTTGATAAATGTTCTGGGATAGTGTATATATAGACCTGTTTGAGCTAGAGATTATGTTAATGGATGGTATTTTAGGAAGGGTTTTCTTAGCTGCCACAAAAACCATGGTACTATACACAATATACTCTACAATTTTAGCATGAAAAGAGATTGATTTGCTATGCAAGGGTCTGAACTTTTGTTTCTTATTCTTATTAATCATACTATTCCTCTGTAAGTTCTACTCGGTTGATCTATTATAGTACCAAGCATTTTCGTGCTCTCTTTTCAGTCAACTCCATTAGTTGTGGGAACTACCATTGGTGCTGCTGCTTTGGGAGCTAGATACTTGATAAGAGCATGGCAAACGTTCAAAGCAGCACCCCATGTGAGGAGGTTTTATCCTGGGGGCTTTGATCGGGATATGACACGGCGAGAAGCAGCATTGATTCTCGGAGTTAGGTGTGTGATGATCTTACCCTGTTTAAGTTCTGTTTTAGTAATGCCAACATGTATTTCTTTCTATTTTTATGCTCTTTTTCAAGTTCTGAAATATGTTGCTGGCTCAAACAAAAAAGTCATGGCTAACTTGTTCCGGAAAGTTTGCAACTTTAACTTTCAGATGCATACTATTCATAGTCTTCAAGATTTTCTTGAATTCTTGCATTCTGAGTGTAAACTATTTATTCTTTCTATAAGAAGATTGGTGCTACTGGCACACTTTGGTTTTGAGCTAGTGATCCACAGAGCTATTAGTTGCTTATGTCATTTCTCTCCTTTCTAGGGAAAGTGCTGTCTTGCAGAAGATCAAGGAGGCTCACAGGAGAGTAATGGTAGCAAATCATCCAGACGCCGGTGGCAGCCATTATCTTGCTTCCAAGATCAATGAAGCGAAGGACGTGTTGTTAGGGAAAACCAAGGGAGCTAATTCTGCATTCTAATTGATTAGTGTTTTCTTTACACTTCTATTTCTTAACAGCTTCATGATAGTCAGTACACATTAACCGGATCTTCTTCTGGGGAAAAAGAGAACATAATCTTTTTCGACTGAATCTGTATCAACAACCGTCACAAATTTCATGTAGTGCAACCAGAAATATTCTTTTGCAGGTTGCTTTACAATAACAAGTTGTATCTTCCTGTTTAACTATTCTATTTTGAACCATTACTCGATCTGCATGTAGTATGTACGCAGTGGCTTCATCCCACCTACTGCTCGACTTGAACTAACTACATACTGGACGCGGACACAGAACACTGAATAATACATCAACAAGTTGCATTTTGCATAATATATCTTCATGAAATGTTTGTACTTTTGCTTCATTCTGATACATAGCAGCAACTAAGCAAAAGCCAACCAAAACTGGATAAGAGGCTACTTCACAAGCTATCACTAAATACCTAAAAAGAATTAGTAGACATCATGTACAAACAGAATGCATTTGCTGCGACCAAAAAAAGACGAGGAAGAAAAGGGAAAATCTTAATGTTACATAACACTATATGTGTGTTAGCTAGAAATACAACCCAGCTTGGACAACTTTCTTCATATATCATCACTGGAGAATCCAAATCAAAGCAATAGAAAACACCTTCAGAGCCAAGAGATCTCACATGACTCACGATGATATTGGCTCATATGGATATGATAGCCATGGATGTTTTAGAGCCTCCATGGCAGAAGGCCGCGTCTTTGGGTTAACTTCTAAAAGATGAGCCACAAAATCAACGAAACCTTGATCTCCCATTGGCAATCGATACCTCAAGGATGTCTTTTTGGGTATTAAGTATTCCATTCTGTTTGTTTCCTATAAAGAGAAAGAAGAAAGAAAGAGGAATTGATTATCTTGACATTGTATTATATCCAATTTCATTTTGCTCCGGCCAAAGTTGCATTCAAACAATTAACCAATTCATATATAAAACAAAGAATCCAAAGGAACTCCAACAATGATGTTTACTGGGTTGCAGATTCTAGATCTCAGTTGAAGCTCAACTTAAGGAAATATTTAGTAGATACAGAACTGTCAAAACCAAAGGCCTTTCACAGAATAATATATGTTGTCCTCGAGACTATGCACATGGACTCGGGAACAGGTACATATCCTCTAAGGATGCAAGTCTATGGTGTGTTTTTTTTGTTGCTAACTTTTAGCCAATTTTTAAGTATCATTATGCAACATCCGTACCATGTTATACCCATTGGACAGGGTACATCAAGGTAAAGGAAGGATCCATGTTAAATAACCTTTTTGAAATTGATTTTTTCTTTTTAAAAAACTGGATCCATGGTTAAATAACCTCCAAATAGATTGAGTCGTTGACACATGAAAACATTGATCTTAATATGTCACTAGACAAATTGATCTTAAAAATGAGACCTGGGGAAACAGGGGATCACCCCAAAAACAAAAGGAAAAAAACTGAAATAAAGAGTGGAAAAGGAGAAGAAACTTTACCTGATTTCGTTCATATAGCATGTGATTTTTGGTGAAATATTTGCAAGTGTCTCGTCCTTTGACAAGCATCTCTTGATCAATCGGACCTGTGATACCAAGTACCCTTGCAAGTAACGTGGCAGGAGAGTCATTCTGGAAAAGGACCTGCAAAAATGGGAAAATTCCTATAGAACTTCACTAGTAAAATTCGAAACAGACATCAAATTACAGTTGGTTGATATTTCAAATACGAACATCAAATAATACAAATTTCATTTTAAGCAATTTTAAGTGAAGTTGCTAGGACTCTTCACTTTTGGTGCTGCATCCATGTCGACACGACATGGCTGTGGGATCCGTACCCGATCTGGTCAAACGATTATGAGTACTTTGACCAAAATCAAGAGGAGAAACTCCGAACAGATTCAATGATTTTTGTAAACAATGCAAAAGCTAAGGTGAAATTGAAGAAACTGGAATACCATCCATGTATAAATTTTATGTCTCTCTTTTTACCCCCTTCCAGAATTCTCCACTTAAAACAATATCTTCTCCTAAAGTTCTCCACATAATATCTCAAAATTTAGGTTTTATGACTCTATTCGAGATATTTTGAATTATTTTTAGCCAAATCTCTGCATCTGTATCCCCCGAATCCTAAAATTCATGAAGGATCCGACCTCTATTTTCAAAAGACTGACCAACTTCTGATACTTTTTTTTGGAGAACAGACCAAGTCCTAGTATTAATAAAAAGATATAAGAAATAAAGTATTCATCACTCTCAAGATAGTGAAGTATTCTGAACTCTCTTGCTCTTCCCTTCATTTACACATTTAAGGGATCAAGAAGTTGCACTTCATATTGCATCAAATCTGGTATTTTGGAGAGGACCAAACACATCGAGGTTGATTGTCATTTTGTTAGAGAGAAGGTACTCTAAAGAGACATCGTACAAGGTTCGTGTGGTCAAATAATCAGCTTGCAGACATATTAGCCAATCCCAGAACACGTTATATATGAAGCCAGCTTGATACATTATAATTTGCAAGCACCAGCTTGAGAGTAGTATTAGAATCTTTGTGAATATTTTAGAATATGTGTAATTATGGTAGGTAGCTTAATTTACTCCTATTGTAATTAGGTGTTTGATTTTCTTTCATTTTTAGGACATGTAAATTAGTTATTTAAACACTTCACCTCTTGGGCTAGCTTTTGATCTTGAGTTAGGCTCAAAGTTCATTTCTTTAACATAATATCAAAGTTGGACCCACCCAGTTCTCGTTTCATCTGATATTGCCCCCCCATCTTATATTTTCCAATGCTCAAGATGTCGAGTCCTTGGCGTGAGGGTGTTGAATATCCCACATCGATGGGGATAGATCATTTGATCTTCTTATATGGTCTTGCACAATACTCCCCTTTGAGCTAGTTTTGAGGGTTGAATTAGTCCCAAGGTCCATTTCTTTAACAATCCAATTGGCATATTTTTTACCACATTTGCCCAAAAAAAAAAAACGTTGACAAAGTAAAGGTCAAGCTAGTGAGGAGATGGTTTAAGATAGCTATTACTTACTTCACGATAATAATAGAAATAAAGTTTTTGAATCTTCTCACAAGGTCTTAGTTCTTATGAAGATTTTCTCTGGTTAGAAATATCAAAGCCAAACACAATTCTTCTTGCAAGTCAGAAATTGGTTTCTTCTGATTCTAAAATAAGATAGGAGTACAGCGCTAAGCAGTGAGATCGAAGAATGGTCTCAGTGTCCTCCTAACAAACTTATTTCATATTAAGATGACATGTCAATTGCCAACAATTACTAGGGCTTCTGAAAGACTTGATACCAATAGTAAGGACATAAATTCTTCTGATAACTGAGTAATCCCCGAAAGTCAATAACACATGTTTGAAACTCGGTGGGTAATAGGTCAAGTCTCTTTATCTGTCTCTACTTAAATTCCAGATTTTAGTCTGCCAAAATATTGACTTGTGATGTGCACCTAACCCACACATCACGCGCTATGCTCTTACTGTACCAAAGGCCTAGGCGCTAACTCCAAAACATAATGATGTTTGCAGCTTTGCATTTGTCAAATTCATCAATCTAGGAGAACGGGGAGGGGTATACAATAAAAATAAGGGAAAAGGTACTCAAGAACTACCAGAATGCAGGCATAATGGACAGCATACCCCAATATAAAATCATGTTGACGATAAATATATAGATATAATAATCATTATGAGGAGTGTGTAAAGGAAAAAAAAACTTACATTGCCCGTGCAAAGTTCTGCCAAAATGCAGCCAAGGGACCAGATATCTATTTTTTTATCATAAGGAAGCCCTAAAATAACTTCTGGTGCACGGTAGGACCTTGATTGGACGTAAGAACAAAGATGATCTGTTTCAAAACAACTGCTACCCAGATCAATTACCTTCACCTCACATCTACTGTAGCTTTTCACCAATATGTTTTCGGGCTTCAAATCACAATGTATGAGCCCGAGGCCATGCAAGAACTGAAGAGCCTCTAAACACTGAATTGTGATTGACTGCACAACAGGTATATATGAAATTCATCACAGGAGATACCATTAGCATCAAATATCTATAAATATTTCGATCCAACAAACCTGTAGTCTTGGCATGGTAAAGTAGACTTCTCCACCAGCTTCTCTATTGAATTTTTGGAATTCATACAAATTGGCCTTCAGTAGTTCACATACAATTAACAAATGCTCCTGAACACAGACACAAAGGATCAGTGCCAAATTTTCGTGATCAAGAGCTTCTTTGGCTTACATTCAGAATAATACATAAATTTGAAGTACACCACAGTATTGCATAAGCTCAAGAGGCACATCGAGTGCACAGCAATATTTCTTCACTCTTCATATTGGATTGAAGAAGATATTGTTTTTAAACTATGTCATATTAAGTTTGGCCGAAGATGTCTGCCACAAATATCAAGTAGCATCGAGCGTACAGTACAGCACACGCTTTTCATTTAGTCAAGTCTTTATCAATTTATGGATAAAACCTCCCAAAATCAGCTAGATGCTTAGACATGTTCACCTCTCTTGAGCAATCAGACTGTATCAGGGTTGAACTTTACACTGTCAAAGTTTATTCCCAAGGTTCAGAACAATCTAGTTTTACAAGGGGAAAGTCAATAAAATGATCTGGTTAACACCATATTAGTCTGACGAGAAAATTATGAACTTAAGGTTGCCTTCCTCAACATCTACACATGCACAAAGAACGATCATGATTTATCTTGCAGACTATCCTAGCAGGAGATTTCCCTACTTCATTAAGACATCTTGATGGGTGTTAACCAAACAAAGCTTCAATATTTATGGAGCTAGTTTTGCAGAACAGCACTTTTGAAGTTGATAGTGGCACAGCAGATCTCTTTATAATTTTCAAAAACAAAAAGTCCACTGACCACTATCCCGTCGTATGCAAGCTAGGGATAAAAAGCAACAATTCTATTCAAAAGTTGCACAAAAGGTTTGCAGCAAGAATATTTCCACTAGCATAAAACAGTAAGATGTACAAAAATTGTAAAACAACAAAATTTTCACTTACTCGATAATAAAAATAATCATACAACCGAAGTAGGTGGTACTTGTCGGCAGGATCGTGCTTATTGACAAATTTGAGAAGCTTTATTTCATCAAGACTCTGATCAAAAAAATCTTTGTTGTTCTTTATAATCTTAACACAGACATCCATGCCTGTATGAAGATCGTGTGCTTGTACTGCTTTGCTGAATGCAGCAGATCCAAGATACTCAGTGACTTGATATCGCCCAGCTATAACTGAATTTAAAACAACCTGGAAACTTTTGTCCTCCTCAAACCCAGTTCTGAGTTCAAATATAAAAGAACTTCATTAACCACCAAAAAGAAAACCTCAAATCCAGAAAAATAAAAACTGTTTGAGGTAAAGAAAATTAAAAAAAATGTTTCATTTTATAAGGGACAATTCGGAACATGCATGAAGAGACAACAGTGGGTAAGAAAGCTTCTAACTTAAGCTGAAGAAACCTGCAAAGGTATGTTTTCCAAAGATAATACAGAAATAAGTCAGAACATATATAGAGACATTTACAAGGTTAAAACATGTCTTGCTGAAGTAAAAAAGATTGACTAGTTACAATCAAACAGATAGACAAAACTCTCTTTAAGTCACTAGCCAGTTTCATCTACACCCAGTGCATAAGGAAAGTCAGAAATTATAAATTAATCTGGAAGTTTTTAGTAGCTAAATGGAAGTGATCCAGTTACAGAGGTAAAGATCACAGTTCCCAAAGAATTTTCAAAAGCCTCTCATCTTTCCTCAAAGACTGCAGTGGAATACCATCAAGTAAATATAGTTCAAGCCAAACATAAAAACTTCTACAGCTCCCTTCACAGCTATTATTAATCTGAATCACAATCACCCAGTCTCTAATAGTCTAACCAAGATCAAGTAATAAATTTGGCTACAGAGATGTCCATGGATATAGCGGAGAGAAGCACAGTTTTGTTAATACATGAATGTCAAATCTGTAAGGGTCAAGATTTAATACAAGAATACATTATGTTCAAAAACCAACAACTTATCATGCACCCTAAAGGAACATTGTGTAGTCCAATTACTAAGAGACACTGTTCTTTTGTTGGGCATGAAATACAGTTTTAAGCAGGCAACTACCGCCGAATATCCAAACACAACCAAAAATCTTATTAACAACTGTAGACTAGCAAAAACCTTTGGGGTTGTTTGGTTCAAATACTAGTCATAAATGGATTATAGTGCAAGGATTGTTAATGCAACGATAAATAATGAAGGGATTGTTATGCATTGATTAATAATGACGAGATAGTTGTAACTTATAGTTGAACTACTTATTTAAAAGGATACTTATTCTTTAAATAGCTTAATACCCACATTGTTAATACGTGTTCTTATTCCACACTCTTTTACTTTTATAATTGTGGTGTTAGGACCAGCTTGTGCACACCTTGGCTGATTTCATGGGGTACCTACTACCACCTCACCAACACAAGTACAAGGTAACTCTGTCCAACAAAGCTTGGAGCCTTCTACAGGTAGGAAGAATCATGTTCTTATTCTACATTCTATCCCAAATAAAATAACACAGATTCCTGCATATTTTAATTCAATTATTATTTAATACTGACAACTAAATGTTGCATTAATCATGCAGTGATATTTTTCTTATACAACATTATCTTATGTGGGATTTGATGCAGAAATTTATTATTTCAACCATCAAACATACGACCCCTTAGTGATGAGCATGAATGTTGAATTTAATGCCGAATCAACATTATCTTCGGTGATGACTGCTTAACTTTACTATGTTTCAAAGCATGCTAAAAAGTTCTGTGTCTCTTCATAGAGCTCAAGATATGTCAACAACAAGAGCCCCCAGAGCTATGGGAGAGCTTTTCATTGACTTACTATATCCTCATATCCCTAATAAAGTACATGTTTCTAATGTATTTCGTAAACAACCTCTCCCTTATCACAGTTTAAATCTATCATGATCAGTGCAGCACTTAAGAAAACCAACATAAGGAGTACCAAAGATGAAGACTGTAACTGCATATATGAAGCAGTTTCCTCCAGTCTGGAATAATATCAAATTACGGGTATTAAAATCAAATAACAGGCATTATGTCCACACTAATTCAAAAAAGGCAACAAGAGATTGAACATGCCTGTTTTTCCTATGCACAATCTTAAGTTCAAAAGTTTCAAATTCCTCTTCCTGAGCCATGATCTGCTTGACTTGTTCCTGAACAGCAACTGCCTCCTCATCCTCCAATGACTGCCCCAAATCTTCCACTCTTGCTCTGGCTATTTGTGTGTCCTCTTCTTTCTTCACATGCTCCCGTTCTACATAACCATAATTTGAAAGAGATGAAGGGCTAGAATTTACTGATCCTACAGCAATTTTGTTGCGTTCATCTCTTGAGCTCTTGATAGGTGATGACTCGTTGCTTTTGGGCCTCAAAGAACCAAGCATGTCATCATTTGCAATCAGACTGTCATGAGCTTCATCAGTGATAATAGCATTGCCCTTACTTGACCGTAAAGATTTACTCGAGCTTGTATGAATCAACTGACCATCTCCGGGAAGGGCAAATGAGAATCCTCCATGTAAGTGATTTGTTTGTACAGATCCTCCTTTATCAGTACCCGAGACAAACTTGTCAGATTTCTGCTTAGCTGTTTTCTCATTTCTGTTTCTCATCTCAGAATAAGGCTTATCTGAATCAGGGGGTATGTGTCTAGCCCCACCAATACTGTCATCGTGATCATGGAAATACCCTATATCCCCCTGACCTCTCCCTCCAACAAAACTTTTGTGCACTTCACTACTGATATCAGCAGTATCACTGTTAATACCTACACCAATTGACCTAACTGAACCATGCTGATCACCGTCCACGTAAATATCATCCAGTCGGGGCCTTTCACGCTCATTCAAGGCCCTATCATCCCCTAACATGGCAAGTTCACTTGTTTGAGTAACAAATCCCTGCCAAACAGGTTCTACACACATCAAATTCAGTTCTTCTTCATCCATCAACTGTCTGTCGTATTGGGCACCCATGTTAGTTCTCCTATACATTTCAGTTTCACAAAGCACTACAGGATCATCTGAAGAGCCAACTGCATCAACATTCTTTGATTGGAAATATCTCTCACCTGATAAGTAGGAATCTTCCTCTGCGAAAGATTGCTCATCATCTTCTTTGTTTTCTCCTCTTTGAGGATCTGGAACACTCCCATTTCCTGTTCCCTTTTCATTATCACTAGGGTAATCAATTTCATGAGCTAAAAACCAGGATTCATCTTCAATAGGTTGTCTCGTATAGCCAACATCATCATCGTCATCATATTCATCAGAATCCCAGTATTCATTGGGGAAGTCAACACATCCACTCAATCCATCACCAATAGTTGCAAAACCAGAAACAAGCTCAGAAGTGTCCTCAGCAATACCTTGACTCACAGACAACCAACTGCCTCCACCAATCCTTTTTCCACCTGGTGATCAGTTAAGACAATGATGATTATTCCACAAGACATCAATCAAAGTGACATAGATAAGTTTAAAAAAACATAACACGAGGATAAGTAGACAACATCATCAAGTTGTCAAAAAAATTTAGAGAACTACCTCAGAACCCAAAATTGAGGAAGAGCAGAAAGTTAAATTTATGTAGTCTCAAAAAGTACTGAAAAACTTACACGCAAGAGTCCCTTTATATTTTCTTAGTAGGACGACAATCACAGACAAGATTTTTCTTGACAACCGAGAAATCCCTGAGCTATGCACGGTTCAAAACTTGGTGGAACAATCACAAACAAGATAATTTATTCCCTAAAACAGATTTAGAATGCTGCACAGTCCACAGGACAAGCAGCTGAATACCAATACAAACCATCAATGGCAAGATAAGACAAGACCCTCCCCTCACATCAGCCGTAGGAAACAGTACTATAATGGGACAATGACTAAGCAACCTAGGCAAATATCATTTAATAGTCCATCTGATATAGAGTCCCAGAATACATAGGTAGTCAGTACTAAACAAAAAAACACAAAGGTTAATGACTTGGAAGCATATATTTTTTAACAGAAGGTAAATATCATTTATTCCCTCTAAATTGCATCCTTTTTTTGGCTTTCTAATCCGAACAACGCTTTCAGGGCCACATTTAGTATAACTTCATTCAATTTTTGAGACAATTTCCCTCTGAGAATTTAGGAGCAATTTTAGTATCTCCAAAGAACAGGCTAAGTTTTTTGTCCAAAACTACAAGATAAAAGTAGTGCTAGACAAGCAAACCTGAATTGGTAAGTTCTTGTCCAATAGGAACATCTAGAAATGAACCTATGACATATGTATTGTCACCATTTGTAATCTTTGAGTCAGGTACATCTCGTTCAAATTTTTCCTCCCAATGAATATTGAAGGACTTCTCTTCTGACTTGATTCTAACAGGTGGCAACCTGGGTAGTTCTTCTTTCTGGCTCTCAGATATAAGCGAAAAGCCTAAGCCGCTGAAATCTTTTGGTTCACTTCCTGGGGTCTTTCCCAAATAGAAAGCTCTTCCTACCTCATCCACTTGCTCTTTAATTGTATTCCTAACATCATTACTGTCTGTTATCCTTTTACCTACTCTGTTACCACCAGTACCAATATTGTGATCATAACTTGTGGAAACATCTTCTTTGGAGAACGGGAAAACAGTTTCAGCTGAGCAATCTTTCCAAGGGTTGGATGAAAGGTTAGTCAATTCATCACTTTCGTACCCAGAGTTAGTAATAATTATATCTTTGGATGTCCCGTTTAGTTTAATTTGCTGATTAGACTGTTTGAGTTCACTATTTTGACTTCCATGCTTTGATTCCACATTGTCTTTGCTGGTACTTCCAGGCCATGACATTCTCTTTTCACCCGAAAAACTGACATCCTCCCCAGATTTTGCATTAGACTTTCCACACTCTGAGACCTCAGACAAATTTAACCTCAACTTCCCACTATGCACCAAGCCAGAGAAGTCCTTGGCAGCACTAATTCCACCATTGCTCTGATGCGACACTAGAGAACCATTACTGGGATTATGTACCAAGCCTGAAAAATCCTTGGCAGCACTAGTTCCACCATTGTTCTGATACGACACAAGTGAACCACTAGGATTGTAGTTCCACGAGTACATATCAATCATAGTATCTTCAGCATTGTTGCAAGCACTGAAGGTTTTGTTGTATGACCCAACAGATTCATTATTTTCCTTCTTCTTCCCAACAAACGCAACATTTTTCAATTTGCAGTCTGAGCCATTTCTTCCAATCCCACACTGTATCTCCTTAACAATAAGCTCCTTTGAAGTTTCACCACTGCTCTTCAAACTTGACTCCTTGAAAACCTCCCCACCATTTCGACTGGCCATTCCAAGATTCTCCACAGTTGCTTTGCCCCCATTTTCTTCTAATGATCTGCTCAGCTTTTCATCCTCTAGAGTAAGCTTCTCTACCACATCATTCAGGTCAGAACGTTTATTCATCTCACCAAGCAAAGTAGCCTCTGCCTCTGTAAACTTGTTCTTCCGCAGAAATTCCAGTATCACATCTAAAGATGTAGAGTCCGCCATTGATACAATGGAGAACTCAAAAATCTTGCAGTAGTCAACTGCTACAAACAATATTCAACCCAACCTGAATAAAGAACAAAGAAAACAGTAATAGATTGAGAAGCCAATAACAAAAAGTGCAATAGTAAGTTTAGAACACTATTCCAGAAGTTGACAACACATCGAAAGTTCACAAAAATACAATATCTAATGTGGACCAAATTGGGTGTTATTGACTCAAAAGTACAAAATACCCATATTATGCTACATCACATTTGGCCCCAAATAACATAGGATTGTAGAATCACAAGAAATTTCAAGAGAAAAATCCTGTACAGTAAGTTGAGCATAAGTTCATTAACAACAAACAACTATATAAAATTACAATCTGCATAGTGTACGTCGATAATTCCAATGAAGAAATTAAAAATTTTCCAAAGTTTTTCTTGAAAATGAAAAAACCCTAGCTAGATATTCCACAAACCCATTCAAAGATCTCAACTTTTTCCAAAACTAGGAAAAAATTGAAACAACAAGAGTTCAAAGAACATATACTGATTAAAAAACAGTTTGTTTGTTTTTTTTAAAAAAAAAACAACAATTGAAAAGGGGTTAAAATGGGGAAGAATCTGAAAAGGGAAAGAACCATAAAGAGTGAAAATGGCAACTCACGAATCGAAGGAGAAGGATAATATATATTTCTGGCAACCAAACAATACCCAATTGATAACATCGTCAACAAAACATCACATTCAACTCAAACGGAGCTCCGAATTGACATTACAACAAAATGGGAGCATTTTGATTTTGAACTTTTCGCTTTTTTCTTCTCTTTTCTTGCAGATTCTTCAATTTTGTATCCTTTCTTTGCTGTTCTTTGGGTGTTCAACAATGCGAAGAGTAATCTTTGGTTAAATCCCTTTCACTTTTGTTCGGCCAGAGGAAATATTTCAGGTCTGGAATGGGGCATGGTTGTCCAATTAAACATTTCATATATCAATATTTTCTTAAAAATAATTTTTTACTAATATAACAGTAATATATTTTTTTAAAAAGCATTTGTTATAAAAAGTTATGGTCTTATGCTTTTAATATAATTTTTAAATGTGCGGGTAAGGAAAAGTAGAGATAGACCAAAGAAATATTAAGGAGAGAATGCATGATTCATTTTCAGTTTATCCAGTATATGATCTTACTTAGAAGGACGTAGAGATTGTGAATTTGTGTAAAAGATTAGTAGGTAATTGTGCATTATATTGTTTTCGTGCTGGTTAGGCTTAGTGGTAGTTTGGTACACTATTAGATGTTTTCCCTTCCTTATACGTAGTAATTAGTAATAGTAGCAATGTTATTCGTGTAGTTCTGGCTCGTTATTAGATTCATGCTTTGTTTGTTGTTTTTTATATTTCGATTATTTATTTGGTTGTTGTTATCGTTCTTTTTCTCTAAATGTTTATATAATGTTTTTCTTATGATTTACTATGTCTTCTTTGATTATGTATTTTTTGTTTCTACTAGCTTTAATATGCATTACTTGAGTCGAGGATCTTTCGGAAATAATCCTTTTATCTCTATTAGGTCTAGGTAAAGGTTAGCACTCTATCATTTTCAAATCTCAGTTGTGGAATTACACTAGAATCGTCTTAAAATGATTCAAATAATAAATATCTTAATTCTTAATAATTTTACATACATTCGATATTTATACATGATCACTCTCTTTCATAATAATAGGTTTCGAGTTCGAGTTTGAGCTCGAATGTTCCGCCTTTTAAATCAGTTTTTCGGATCACAAATTCAGCCCTAAAATAAATGCTGAATATAAAACTTAAAATCAAACATGGCTCTTTTAATAGCAGAAGGAAATTAAATTTAAAAAATAAGAAAAGATAGTTTGTATATATTAGAATATAAGAATATATTATGTGGCTGACAGAACAGAGTGTAATGCCTGCATGACCACATTAAGGTGCCAAATTAGTAGGGTATCCTAAAAGGTATCCCAATGCCCATGATCTCTATATTAATTACTCTGTTTAGTATTATAATCTTCACTTAAATTACTCCACTAATTCTCTCATAACCTAGGCAACTCTCAAGGAAATGAAGGTATATTAACCAAAATTAATGTACGATGTTAGTAGATTATAAAACCTTAACGAACTAAAGAGTTTATTTTTATTGTGATAAGAGGCTTAACGTTATAAGTAAGTACATTTAGAAAAGCATGCATCATGAAAGCTAAAGTGCTATTTAAAAAAATTCTAGGCTCTTTTTCTTTACATGACTGTAAGTCTGGTCAATTTTCGCGCACCTTGACTGAATTAGCGTATTATCATATATTTCTAAATATTCTTGGCAATATTATTTGAGTGAATATTTGAATGAAATTTCATCGTGTGTTTGATCATAGTATTTGGGAAATATATTTCACTTTTTTAGAAAAATTGATTTATACCCATAAATTTTAAGAACTATCAAAACTAAACATAAGTTTGTATTACAAGTCAATTGGATCTTCGTTGCAACAAATAACAAGTGGTGTTCATGACACTAGAGCAATGTGGTAGTTTGGAGTGCGTGCAACAAGCATCATTTCATACGTCGTGAAGTAGACAAAGCACATGACTTTGTTACCCTGAGCTAAGACTGGCTATTGGACAGGACCGGGTCAACAGGACCGGTTTTACCGGAACCGGTACCGGTACCGGATTTTCTTACCGGTACCGGATTTTACCGGACCGGTTTTACCGGAAAAACCGAAATGTTCCGCCCGGTCCGGTAGTAACCGGTTTTGAACCGGGTTGGAACCAGGTCTTACCGGTTCATCCGGTAATTTTTATTTTTTTTTAATAAATTTTAATTATTTTATTTATTATATAAATATTATATATCTATATTAAAACTTCAATTGAAAACTTTAAAGTTTATATAAGTTTGAATTTGAATTTATACTTTAAAGTTTATATTGAATTTAAAGTTTCAAATTGAATTTAAAGTTTTATATTGAACTTTAAGTTTTATATATTGAATTTAAAGTTTAAACTTTATATTGAATTTAAACTTTAAAGTTTATATTGAATTTAAAGTTTTAATTTAGACTTATATTAAAATAATTAAAAATTAAATTTATAAAATGACATGAATTAAATAGAAGAGACTATTATAAAAGAAAATCAAGGCGAATAGCCATATATTTATTCAAATAAATAAATTCTACAACACAAATATTAGAAAGAGAATAAGAGTACATAATTTAGGAGGAATTGAATATTAATTACTATACTAACAATTGCATTTTTTTTTAAAGTCTTTTTGTAAATTTAGTATCATTTGAAAAGAAAGATTTTTTGGAATTGGCATTTGTCGTTCTTCTTCCATTGCTTCCATGCCATCATCACTATTCTCACCAAATATTTCATCTATTTGGTCTTCTATTTGGCTACTTAATAGTGGTAGTCCGGTGTTTCTTCTTTCGGCATTGACCCAATCTCGAAACAACACCGATATTTCCAAACTGTCCTTTGCTAATGAATATCGATGATCTCCAATCATAAATCTCGCCGCACTAAAGGCTTGCTCCGAAGCGACCGATGATGCTTGAATCGCTAGCACATCTCGAACAATCCTAGCAAGGGTCGGAAATTGATTTTCACGATTCTTCCACCATATTAATATTGGAGGTTGAAGTTGTCCTTCTTCATGCCTAATCTTTTCCCGTGCCTGATTGAAATATAAATCAAAATCATTATTAGTAGAAGATTCAAGCTTAAGATATTCATCCATCCAATCATCCGTATCATCACTTCTAGGCTTAGAAGATGAAGGTTCAACTATTGGAATATTTTTTTCCATAACTTTATATGCATTATATAAATCTCTAACTTTTGCATAAATGCTATTTTTACATTGTTCAACACTAGGAGTTTCATCATCTTTAATTTTTAAATTTACATAAATCTTTTCAACCGTTCTTTCAACACCTCTTAATTTATAATTTGGGTTGAAAGTAGTAGCAGTCAAATAGATTTGAGGAATAGGAAAAAAATATTTTTTGAATTTTTCAATCATAAAAGCAAGTGAATCTTTAAAATGATCTTTCCCTTTATATTTTGCAAATTCAGATGAAATAGCACAAATATTTGCTAAAACAGAAGAAATAGTAGGATAATATTGACCAGAACATGCATTTGTTGCTCTATAAAAAACACTTAAAAAATCAATCAGTTCTTTTGTATTTTGCCAATCTTCAAAGCCAATTCTTAAACTAGGATCCGCATTATGAGCATTAAAAACTAATTGTAGCGGTTCTTGATAAACATAAGCAACTTGAAGCATTTCAAATAAAGAATTCCATCTAGTACATACTTCTTTTGGAACTTTTCTATATGCAAGTCACATTCATTACAACGATTTTTAAATTCTGTAATTCTAGCTTTTACTTTAGCTTTAAAAATCCAATTACAAGCAAGTCTAATTTTTCACAAGAAACTCCAAATTGAGAAATACCATCTTTTACTATTAAATTATAAACATGTGCGGCACACTTAATATGAAAACAATCATTATCAATTGGACAAAGTCTAATTTTTAAATAATGTACGGCACTTAAATTATTTGAAGCATTATCTAAAGTGACACTCATTATTTTATCACATATTCCATAATATTGTAAAATAGAGGCTACTTTTGATGCTATATAAGAACCGGTTTTAGTTTCTTCAACATATTTATACGCTAATATTCGTTTTTGCATGTTCCATTCATGGTCAATCCAATGGACAGTAAGTGTAAAATAATCGTTACCATTAGGACTACGTCCCATATCAGAAGTAATACATAATCTACCATCATAATAAGCAAATAAACAACAAAGAAAATGAGAATATTCTTTTTGATATTTAAAAAGATCACTTTTAATTGTATTTCTTGGAATACCTTCATAATCTGGGTTATATAATTCTCGAATATAATGAACAAAATCAGGATGTGAAGGAAATGAAAAAGGTAAACCACAAACAGCAACCATTTTAGCTAATTCTCTACGATATTTTTCTTTACTATACGTGCGGTGTGTGCTTCGACTAGCCGGGTTAGACATATTTAATACACCTTGAACCATATTAGAACCTCCAACACCCATAGAACTTTCGGGTATGGGTGTTCCATTTCTATTAGCTCTTTCTATATCATCTAGGCGAACAAATTCTTTATTACACTTTCGTAAATGTGTTCTTAGTCGTCCCGTTCCCCCTTGTGTACCCGTAGTTACATGTTTCATCACCAATTTACATTTAGTGCAAGTAACAGTAGTTTTTGCCTCATTTTGTATCAAAAATTTCCATACTAACGATCTTTTAACACGTACGGCGGCGACATTTGAAAAAGTAGGTAAAGGGGAGACTTCGGTAAACGGACTAGTCGGGGTAGGGGTCTCTTCATGTTCCTCATTTATTTCTACTTCTTCTTCTAATTCTTCCTCAAAATTAGTAAAATGTTTATTTAAAGACTCGTGATCTATTTCATTTTCGAAATTAAATTCAATAGGTCTTGGTGACGTAAAAAAAGTTTCATCAACACGAGTATAATCATTAGTATTAACTAAATATCTAGGTGGCAAATTTTTAGAACAAGAACTACTTACTCCTCCCTTTTTATTTTTTAATTCCGACATTGGTCTTTTATCACTATTTCTTTCGGAATTCATGTTAAAATTTAAAATAATTAAATATTATGAGAAAACAAGCAAAATAATATAATAAAAGAGATAAAACAACTAAATTAATAAACAAATAAAAATTAAAGTTGAAAGTTGGAACGAATGTACCAAACGTCTACGTAAAAGTAGACGTATAACAAAGCCGGATTTGGTAGATGCCTATTGTAGCTTCCGAAATTCAAACTCCAACTCAATATCACAATATAATAATTAATAATTTATGAGAGATTTAAAATTGAGACTTTGAGAGATTGTAATTTGTATATAAGATTGTATAAGTAGTGAATTTGTGATTTAAAATGAAAAAAGAGGGTATATTTATAGTATAAATGGGTTAGAAAGGGATAGGGGGTGCTATTTGACCGTTTTGGGCCCCAGCCCAATGGCTAGAAGGCCCCAACGGTCGTTTAAACGGATACATAAATTAAAAAAAAAAAAAAAAGCTAAACCGGACCTTACCGGATCGGACCGGTCCGGAACCGGTTCAACCGGATAAAAAACCGGGAACCGGTCCGGTACACCAAAAGACCGGTTCCTAACCGGTTCAACCGGTACCGGACGAACCGGTACGGAACCGAACCGGACCGGCCGAAAACCGGTCCTTTTGCCAGCCTTACCCTGAGCCGATTGTTCATCATTTTCGTCAACCACCATATCTTCACTTTCATATTCAGTGACTATCTCATCACTACTTTGATATTCACGTAAAAAAATATGTAATATAACGCAAACAACTACTATAGAGGGTGTTTTTATAAAAGATGAAAGTTTGATGTAAATTTTCAATTTTCAAAAGATTCCAAGTAATGAGATTAAGCTCAAATACTAGTTTTCTAGTATTTGGGAATTTGGATATTTGCTAAATAATGGCAAATTGTATGGACAAACACGATCTGCCAAATTTCCCCCCAAATATTATTTGAGAAATCTATGGTCAAACAAGTCCTAATTTTAGGCGATATTTGGCATCTCCCACCAACAATAGGTATCAAGTAACTTTGTTCATCAAGGCTAGGAATTGCTCGAGATAATTGTTTTTATTATATTATAGAGTAGGAGTACCAAATTGAAGACTATATATTATAGACCTTCCATATTATTTTCTAACACAAGGTGTGTAGTCCCAAAACAACAACAAACGGTGGTAGGTTTACATTACTTTTAGCCCTTAATTATCACTATAATTTTCAAACAAGATGATCCAACATCTTGCTAACAATTTAATGGTGTGATTACTTGCATGTGAAATTAACTGTATTGAGGAAAAACTTTAAGTTGCACACATGTACATCAATTCAATAAGTAAATACTACCCATTTAATGTAGAACAATTTATATAGAATTCAATCATATAATTATACTTAATTTGACATATATTATCTCAATTATGACTTAATCACAATAAAACAGTGTAGTTTGATGTAAATATGGTATCAGTATGAATCTGTATATATATATCGTTGATTATAGTTACATCTACTGCAATAATTCAGATGGCTTTTGGTTTCAAGAATGTTTGGCACTGATTAACTTGATAGCATTGCTCGTGTTAGTGTGTTCAAGCTTAATGACTCGAGGCCTAACTGAACCTCAAAAGTTAGCTGAAAGAAGGTGAAGATCGTCCAAGATCAAACAGACCAAATGTGAAGTGTCCCTTAACCTACCGATGGAGCTTAGTAACGAAGATTTTGGTTTCTACAATGTCTTAGGAACTCTTGATTTGTCTTAAAAGTCTTCGAGTATCTTTAGTTAGGGCACAAATAGTAAGAAATGAATATAGAGATTCATATTGCTGATCTCTAGGATAATTAATGTAGCATTGATAGATTATAGCCTTCTATTCTTCTACATTGTGATACAAGTATAAAGTTTCATTCTCATTCCTTCTTACACCTTACAGGTTCTCCTCATTGCTCTCAATCTGGAGAAGACAGAAAAGGAGAAAACTGGATTCTCAACTTCAATATTCGGAAAACTGAACTAAAGAGTTGCAGGGCCACGTCCTCTCGTTGAAAAAATACACTGTATATTTACATTTCAAAAAGTTAAAAGTAGGTGAGAGTGATAAGGGTTTGGATTTCTAGGACAAAGACCTCAACTGTTATAAACATGAGTTCTGGATTTGATTTTTGTACATAATTAGTAAAGTTATGTTACATATATATGAAGTTTGAGCTAAAATTAGAAATTCTACTGAACTGTATATTCAATCCTACATCAGCTCTTTTTATATTTTCTTCTCAAGATAAAATTACGAAATTCTACTGAACTGTATATTCAATCCTACATCATCTCTTTTTATATTTTCCTCTCAAGCCATAGGAGCAGTCAGGTAGATTGTTTACATCATACCCATGCGTGAGCGCAAAAGGCTTTGTGCACCGAGCTGCAAAAATGCTTGGCAAGTTTTGAAGCCTTTTGTGTTGCTTCTTGATATAGCCTAGTGGATTTGATAGCATTTTGGAGAATTTTGTGAGTAATGAAGAAAAAAGAAAAACAATTTTGATAATGGAGAATTAGGGCAGCAGGTTGGGTTACACTATACCAAAACAATATCTTTTTTAGCGGTAATTAATTAACGATTATAACTTACTTATTACTAGATATATTTTTAGAGGCAATTAACACTCTCCGTGAATATTCTTAAAGTCTATAGCGACATTGAATCCAATTGCAATCAACTAATAATACCGATAAAAAAACTTTAAACCCTTTTTGTTATTTATCGGTAAAAGTTGCTTTTGTTATAGTAATTACGACTCAGTGTTCAAACCCATTCAACCAAAGTAATTTTTTAGCTAGTAAAATAATCATTCATTAATTAACTCAACTCATTTTAACCAGTGAAATCCTCTATATCACACCTCTATGGGTGGCATAATAGCCAATAAAATCAAAAAGAGAAATTTCCCATAATCATTTTACATAATTGGATAGGTATAATATATATCAGAAAAGAACAAAATTGTGAAATGATGATGGAAACTTCATTATCTATAGTACCATATAATTCAGACAAAAATTAATCTTAGACACAATAATTAACAATAACAGATTTAGTTCTAGTCCATGGTATAAAAGGTTGCTCTCTAGACCACCTAAAAATGTGCACAAAAATAATAATATATAGCTAGAGAGTGAAAAAAAAAAAGAATTATTAAAATGGAAACACCAAGGGCTATGGCAATCCTCCTTCTTAGACTTGTCACTATGTTGTTGTGCGCAGCTTCAGTACCAATCATGATTACCAACAGCTTCCAACTTAGTGGAGGAGAAAAAACTAAATACAGTGACGTTAAGGGCTACAGGTTATATATATATATTTTTTTATTTTTACTTGTTTACTATATTAAAAAAAAATTAATTAATTATTTTTACTTGTATACTATATTAAATATAAATCGCTAATACAGGTACGTGGTAGCAGCGGCACTAGTTGGATCTATCTACTCATTGATTCAACTACCATTTGCATTGTATTATGCCGTGACAGGGAAAAGGGTTTTTCATGGCAAATTCCTTGGCCGCTTGGATTTTTACGTAGATAAGGTATATATTTTTTCTGTCCATTTTTAATTGTCATATTTCGTTTATAAAAGTTAATTTGATTAATTTTTAAAGTTAAATTGGATAATATTAAGTTAATATTTAAAAAAAAAAATAGAAATTTTAAAACTATATGAAAAGTATTATAAATTAATATTTTTGCATATTAATATGATGGAAAAATACATGATAAAATATTAGTCAAACTTTGACTCTAAAAAATGAAATTAATACAATTAAAAGTGGACAGATAGAGTACAAACTTTATAATTAAATAGGTGATTTTAGAAAAGTCTTTGAGCTCAAGTCTTACTATTACCACCTATTAAAAAGAATCTGCCTATAAAAGATTTAGATATGATGATCACACATTTCAATACTATAAATTATGTGAATTTCATGATCAAACAACTCGAGATAACACATGTCAAGAGCTAATTGAGTGAATATATTGCAATGCAGTTGCTAAGTTTTTTCCTAGCAAGTGGAGTTGGTGTTGGTTTTGGTGTTAGTTCTGAGCTCAAACGTTACGTAAATGGATTTGTAGACACAATTGAAACTACTGGGATCGATACATTCGAAGAGTTAAGGAAGAAGAGTCTAATATTCTTCGATAAAGGTCATTTAGCAACTACTCCACTTCTTGCTGGATTTGTTACCATGGCTGTGCTCACCATTATTACTTCCTTCCATCGCAAATGAAGATCGCTACACTTGAGTGTAGTAAAAAATAAACGTGGAGTATTGTTGTTTAATTCGCTTGTGATCGTTGTTTAAATAATTTGTGTGTGTTGAGTCTGAAGATGCAATAATAATAAATATGTGTACGTACTTTGTTTCAATGAATATCAAGAAATGGAAATGTACTAGTACTTTTGCTATTAGCTATATATTGTGAGAATGATTGAAATTTGAGTATGTAATGAAGGTATTTTGTTAAATTGAGAATTTTTTTGGAGAAAATCATTCTTTGGGCCTTGGTTTTACATGTTAGTGTTGGACTTGAGAACTTATTGAGACCCAATTCTTCTTTATGTCAGATTTTAGACGGACAAATTTAGCAATGTAATTGAACCTATCTATTTATTTGGAGTTGGAGATAATGGTGGAGCCAACAATTTCAATTTGGGGATTTTAAAAATTGCAAGAATGCCAAATTAAAATTCAAAAGTGAGGATTTGATTCCTCATCCCCATTTTCTTAACAAACAAATTCAAAAGTGCAATTTTGAGCTTTTTTCTTAATGATTATGGTGTTCTGGTCAGCTTTCGCGCGCCTCAACTTGCCACCTCCCACCAGCAACAGGTACCAGAAATTTTAAGCAAATTTTATATTAAAAAGAATTATACCTTTTTAATTTCTCGTAATTTTATTCATTACGTAATTAAATTTTCTAATAAAGGAGTTTCAACTGAAACCTTTTGGACTAGTTTGGAAGCAAGTAGTAACAAAAGTCTGGATGATAATACATAATTTGTAATAATAATATAATACAATTTGTGATAACATTGCATTCACATGTCATGTCAATATGTTTAATGTTTAGGTTACTTAAAAATTGAGAGGGACATTTGATTCTTGTGGTAATGCATCAAAGTATTATATAAGGGCTCCCCACTGAGCATGTCACCTTCTTTCCCTGCGCAGCTTTAGTTCCCATCAAATTATATAGAAGTTAGATGAATCGACAAACTATACAAATTACAATCTTGTCCCTTTTTTAAAAGTCGGAACTCCTAATGAATCGTGGAATTTTCATACTTACAACAACAATAACATGTTTAGTGTAATTGCATGATTATAAATGAGGTCTGAAGAGGGTGACATGTATGTACTTAGCCTTAACGACCTACCCAGCTATAATTGGTACTGCGAGTGTATATATTAATAGAAATGTAGCACGTGTTAGTTTAAGATTCTGAATACGCTTCTGAAACGAGAAACTAAAAGAAATTGGAGGAAAGGACACAAAGAAATGCTACCACGCACCAACTAGACCAATTTCGTTAACACATTGAGGGATCGATTTGTTAGGAGTCAATTATATATGAAGAAAATGGGGTAAACAACTTGAGGTACACGCAGACAAAAACTTTAGTGTCTTAATGGAGATATAAGCCAACTAAGAAAAAGACAGATTAAGGCCAGCTCTAGTCAGCTCACTTAGGTAGAGTTTGTCATTTGCAAGCAATACCTAACTACGACTAATTTCTTTTTCATGTCTTCTATTAGGACCCAAGAACCGAAATAATCTGGTGTCATGCAAAAGTTAGCAAAGCAAATATCGAAAGAGTATGGGTAAGAATATAAGCGAGAAATATATCAAAAGACACAAAGATTTAACGTCATACACAAAGAAAATGAGCTTTCACAATGTAATCATAAGACACGACATCAAAAAATTGCCGATAAATATGTATTTTTAGCGGCAATATAATTAGCACTCTTTGTATATGTTTCTAAAGCCTTTTTAGCGACATTGGTTTTAAAGACACTTAACTAATGTCGATAAAGACTTTAGCACTCTTTATTAATATCAATATTTAATGCCGCTAAAAGTTATTTTTGTTATGGTGGAAATTTTTAGAGTTTTGGTGAAGGGTTCAAACATCAATTCATGTTGTGCTTAGTTTCACACTGAACTCACTCTAAAGCATGCATCATCAACTAGTCAGATGCTTCTTATATTTTTTTACTTGGCGCAACTAGGTCATTCTGAACTTGAATCACAATTTTCGCCTATGAAGTAAATTATCGCACCAACTAATTGGGAGAGAATCGATTTTACTAGTATAAACTCTTATGACCTCCCTTTCTATGTCTCGCGGTAATGAATATTTTTCTGGCAATACGATCTAATTACCATAACATGTTATCCATAAATTAAATTATTTTATAGATTGAATTTCATTTACTATCTACGGATTATTAGATATACAATAAAAAAATTATAAATATATATGTAGTGATGTTTAAAATACGTATACAAAATCTAAACTAAAGAAAATAGTTAGACTAGCTCAATGATAACTTAATTTTTTCTAGAGATATATGAAAATTAAGAGTTGGAAGTACAATTACTTGCTAGTAGGACAAGGAGCATGGGCTGCTGATCTGCTTTTTCTTTATTTTTCTCTTTCTTTCTATACCCTTTTTCTTTATCTTTTTGGTTGAAAAATGAGTTAAACTTTTCCCCTAGCTAGGAGGGGGCCTTTTTAGCCTCATTGTGCCTCCCTCAACCTCACCCATGTATGACGACTAAATGCGAATTCCGAATTTAAATTTTATAAATTTAAAATTTATGTGTGCTAGCTAGTAGTTAATTGAGTTCAAAATTCAAATATAATATTTATACATATTTATATAATTGATTATTTTCTGTATGATCACACATTTATGAAATTTGAATCTAAGTTGATGATCAATCCGTTCAATAAAATCTACATGTCATGGTAGTTGATCATATGTTTTATATACATATGACAAAAGGCAATATATGTGTATATTTATAATTATGTGTCTTTTTTTAACCACCAAAAAAGCAACTTCTTAATTAATTTGAATTGACATATGCTTTTTTGAGGAAGCATCGATCTAATGGGATAATGGGCTGTCTGTCTTCCTTTTCCTTTTTTTTTTTTTTGATCATAAAATAAAACTTAATTTTACAGTAATTAATCAAGATGGGAAGCAATGTAATTTAATTTGTACTCCATCTAATTTGATTATTTTAAAAAGGAGGTTGTACAAAAAAAAAAACCACTTCGTACCCCCTCTATTTACTATTTGTATGAAACTTTTGTTATTGTTTAAATAGTTCAAATATGTTGTTCTCTCATTAGAATATGATTTTGATTGAACACTCAAGTTCACACAATATTAATACTAATATAATTTTGATGAAGCGAACGTCACGATTCAAGCATGTGAATTCATTTTACCCCTCTCTTCAATTTGTTCTAACCCATCAACATGAGTTGTAGTTAAGGAGAAAATCCTGTTGAGAGTGTCACCCTGAAATGAGCACAATTCAGATTTAGTCAGAGCTTTTTAATGTAGATTTTGGACATCGAGCAGGAAAAAGAACTTGTTCTAACCAAATTAACATTTCTTTCTCCTAAACTATTTTTAATGAGGATTTTTTTTTTTTTTGAAAAAAAAAGTAATAGGAAGGCAACAAACCCTAATGATCAATGCATGAATTGGGGTCCATTTAAATGTAGGAATCTTTTTAATTTCTTTTTAGGTGTTTAAAGAGGAGATGATTTATCAAGAAACATACCATGTGAGTGGGGTGACTTACCTTTAAATCCAAAAAGAGAAGTTTCTTTAAGGGGCAGATTTCGATATAGTCAAACCCTAAAAATTAAAAACATCAGAAAGCTCCTTTAGAAAAGAACCAAACGTGCAATTATACATATATATACAATAAGGTGCAGTGTGAAAAAGAACAAACACTTGTAATCATCATCATTTTGAGCATCTTAATTATTAATTACTAATAAGCTTTTCACTTGCACAAGCTCCTATATTATATAATAGTACAATTATTTATTTTGTACTTCTATCCAATTTATCTCAATAACAATGGAGGAGGAGTCAATAATTTTATCACTAACGTTTAAAAATAATGGTATGTGACTGTTAAAAAAAATTATTATGTTATTTGGGATCCTAATTAAGATCTATTATACGTATATACATAAAATATTATTTTTCATATATAAAAATAATATATTTAATTGAAAAAGCTTCAGATGAACTCCTTATTTCTACGTGACTCCTTCGTAATTTTTTATATTACAATATGGTTGATTTATCTCTCAGTATATGCAGAGATGTTATTTCATACTTTTTTTTTTATTTGATCTTTGTCGGAATGATTGCCTGGGGACAAGATCCGCTTTAAATATTCCGTGACGATTATTATCGGAGAATTGAAATCTCATTAATTAAGTTAATAATATATCTCTTGGTAGGTGGATATGAATCCGTCCTTGATATATTTAAGCGAATTGATATTTGGTTTTCGTTATAATAGATAATGTTAAATGGCCAGATAATTTTATCATAAAGCTAAACATTTAAAAATATTATAATATTTTTTTATTTAAAAATAAAATGTTTTGTTTCATTTTTTAATAAAAATATTAAAGTTAAAAGAATAAAAATATTCAATAAAATAAAATAACGTAGGTAAAGTAGATTTCTAGCAAAAGAAATTTTTTCTATATAAATGTATTCTTTAATCTAATCTTAATTAATACTCCACTGATTTCATATAATTAACTGATCACTTTCTTTTTTTACACTCATATCAAGAAATCTTAAATAAGAGGATAATTTTATCAATTTACGCTTTAAAAACTTTTTGGAAGTTCACAAACAAGTCTGGACACTTTCTCAAAAAGAAATACTTCATATGTCTCTAATTATCTGTCCATCTTTAAAAATTGATACGACCTATTAAGAAAACGATGATTGATATAGTGAGTTTATCATTTTTATCCCTATTAATTATGAAGTAGATGAATTAAAATATAAGATTTTTAAAAAAATTTACATTTTTCAAAATAATTAATTAAGAATATAATAGGTAAAAAAATTATCATTTCTTGATTTGTCAAAATGATAAGCAATGTTTTAAAAGGCGAGACGTTATATACAGTACGGGGCGAGGCGTAAGCCCCGAGACACGGGGCGTAAGTCCCATGGATCTACGGGGCGTACTCTCATGTATACTCAATTTTATAATTTTATTACTAATTAAATTCCTTTCAATGATTTTACATATAATTTTTTATTAAAAATCTATAATATATAGAAATTATATTATAATTTTTATTTGCGATAAGTATTGATAATCTATAATAAAGAAAAAAAGTATCATAATTACTATTTGAGAAATATAATTACACCAATAACAATGAAATATGACTATACAAGTATAAATAATCTTATATCTTAACTTTCTAATAATAAAAGAATCATTATTTCTAAAATATATATATATATATATATATATATATATATATATATATATATATATATATATATATATAAAATCAATAAACTTACAAGTATTATAGTATAAACATCATTGTTTCATATATGAATAAAAATAAAATTACTTTCAAATAATTAAATAAAATATGATAATTTTGAGATATATGACAAAATCATGAAGACCAATGATAAGTGAACAAATAAAATTTTGCTACATATTTTTAAGAGAAATGTTACGTAATATATAATTACGTTCATAGTGTTACCAAATAGTAAATATGTTATACTACATTTGTTGTTTAGGTTACTCTCAATCTTGTTATCTTTATAGATTAAAAAGTAGTTATCATTCATTTATTCAAGAATTATGAGAGTCAACAATGTTAATTAAAGATTTTAACACATAATTTGTGTAAGATCTGTTCGGCGAGTCCCGAGCGTTGGGCGTGCTTAGGGCGTAAGTCTTGTAAAACTAAGTCCCAAACTTGAGTCTCGAGGCGTTTTGTTAGAGCCCCACCCCAGGACGAGCCTCGAGGCGAGTCACAGAAGAGTCTTTTGAAACACTGATGACAAGTAATTAAGGACAACTAAAAAAGGAAAAGTAGACAAGTAATGAAGGATATACAAATTGCAAGGGTATTATGAAAGAAAATTAATTAATATTTTCTTAATTTAATAAAGTGATCAACTAATATGAAACAATTACTGTTATTATTTAAATTTATATAAATTGAACACATATATACATATTGCAATGACAACCAACTCAATATATTGCAGATAATTTTCACTAGAACATGAGGGTAATTATTAAAGGTAGATATTGCTAATTCATTTATTAGCAATATAAGTTAATAATATTTCATTGGTATTTAGGAAAATATGTCTCATTTCTAATACAGCTGTCAGTAGATCCTTCATTATCCAAGAGAAACAGAATATATTTTTGGAATTGTCTATGTACCAGTTTTGCATTTGTTTTTTTATTAATAATGACTGAAATAATTGGAAAAAATTATGAGACATCACCCAACAAAAACGACCCACTTATAAACAGTCAATAGAATAATGAACTTCACGTATGGTCACTCATATTTTTGTTTGTTTGCTTTGTTTTATAAGAAAAATATTATTATTTGATTGTGTTTTTAAAAGCTTCATATAACTAGACACCAAGTGGTGTGGTATCTTAGATATTGCGATTTTTTAAATATTTATAATAAGAGCTTTCACGTTCAAAGTTATATGAATAAAAAAAAATTAATAAAAAGAATTTTTCCCTTAATGAGCTTATGTGATACGAATTTAATTAGTTGTGTTAATGAATTCTAAATACGAAATGATTATATATCAAAAGAAAATTGATAAATAAATACATAAAAAAAATGAGGGTAAGTCTTTATCCTCCTAAATTTTTCACATAATTTTATATCCTTTAGATCATAAAAACAAAGATAATGTAAAATGATGGAATTAAACCATGTTAAATTCGGACCTAATGTGTGTATAAGAGAAATGAAATAAATTAAAACAAGTACGTATAAAAGGAACATAATCCACTAATTTAGGTGAATTTTAAATTTGTCTGTTATTGTTATCAATTTGAATTGTGGTGAGATGGTTGAAATTTCTCCATCTTTATTCAGAATTTCCGAATTCAACTCTTAAGAATGAAAAAAGTTATATATATTAAAAAAGTCGTTCTCAAATAAAGCTTGTAATACACGAATCGACAAGCTAATAAGACTTCACTAGCGAGGGATTCTTCTATATTGTCTTGCTTTGATTATCACATTGGAATAATCCAAAGTTATGTCTATTTATTGCATATATTCCACAAAGAAAACGAATTAGGAAAGAGGCCATTGTGTTGCCTAATTTTTGTTTTTTTCTATTTGATTTGTAAAATATTGTAAATAGTGGCATAGAAAAGGATACCACATATTAATTGAACATTTTTGAAAGTATCCATATAGACAATTCCATCAAATCACTACCTAGCTTATTGTTCTTGTGAAACATACATCCCCCTCCAATTGTCTTTAATCCAAGTGTACTTCTGAGATGTTTATATGTCCTTTTGATAAGGTATACCGTATAGGTTAGACTTATTGATTATCGGTTTATAGTAAAAATCATTAAAATATTAATTTATCGATTATTGTTTATTATTATCGATTTTATCGATTTAATTGTTAAAATTTGACACAAAAGAATTATTGAAAATCACTTAGAAACAAGGTGACAAACTAAATGAACTATGAGTTGAGATATATAGATTACATCTTGCTTCAAAGCAAACACTGAACATGGCAGAATGACAAAGAGTTTGAGACATACATGATTTTTCTCGAGAGTTACGCGAAAATTAGATATTATAACACAAGAAGTTTTTCTTGTCTCTGATTTTTATTTCTCAGACACAAAATTTATCGTTACATAAAGTTTTTTTTTTTTTGGTACCTAATAAAACAGCTAGCACAAATTAAACTGCTGTATTAATTCATTTGGGTGAGAATGGAATTATTAAGACAGAGACAAACATGGGGTCTCCATTTCTGAAACAAGTGGAAATTATGCTTTCACTAAAACTTGTAGGACCCGTTAGACTTCATACTGTACATCAATATACTTAAACCGATTCACTCGTACAATACAACTTTGTGATTAAACCCTTTTCCGAATTCAATATATAACGAGAGTTTTAGTGCACGAAGTTATCCTGAAGCAATGATCGCTCATTTATGATTTAACTTTTTTTTTTTGGGGTGGGGGGAGGGATATACTAATATTTAAAACCATAGAGAGTACAATTTTACAACATTCATAGCTAAGCTTGTAGTCAAACATTCTGACAATATTTGTAATTTAGACATATATATAGGGGTTGGGTCATAGCCAAGAATAATATTCTCATCAATCCTTTTTTTTAATCAATAGTAAATAAGACACTCCAATTAATAACATTTTTACCATATCATGATCAATCAGATAATTAAATACAACTTGAGTAATTAAGTAGTTATAAACTCAAATGACATATATATAAACATAACCCTTAACTTGGTGGTAACTGATGACAACTATGACCTTAATCTTAATTTGGACGTACACAAGTAGACACTTAAATCTGTATAAAATTGAATAAATAGACACATTTGTCCTACATGGCTCCCTACATGACAATTTTATGTCATACGTGGCGTCTTATATATATTATGTCATGTGGCACACATATATCTACTTGTTTAATTCTATACAAATTTTAAATGCTTATTTGTGCACACTCAAAAATGAAAAGACATAATTATTATGGAATTAACTTAAAAGGATAGTGTTTATACAGATAGTAAATGCATGAAAAGTAGGCAAAGATTCACACTGTCAAGTCTACTAGCTTTACCGTTTATTAATCTTTCTATACTTATTCTCTTTATTGCCAGTAAACTCTCCTTTTTGTCTTTGGAAAAACTTAACAACAACCTACTCCGTGTATACGATCTCACAAATAGAGTATAGTAAAAGTATAGTATATATAAATTTTATTTATATCTTTACTAGGTATAAATTTATTTATTATGATTAATGAGTACTCCACTCAAGAAAAATTACAATTCAAGTACATACGCTAAAATTTAAAAATTACAATTCAGATACATACGCTAAAATTTAATAATATGTTTTGACTTATTCATATACACACCTAAAAATAAGGTACGTAGTGTACGTACTACCTTTCTTTAGAAAAAAAATCAACTGGACTTGTTTAATTTCCTGGTTTAGTGCAAGTTTTATGCACCTACTTGATTTACGAGGTAATTACAAATAAATTTTAGGAGCCTTAAATTTTATGATATAATAATGTATAGCATGAAAAAAAAAAATTAACCATATATATATATATATGTATTATATATATATATATATATATATATATATATATATATATATATATAATAGGTCAAATGACACTTATGATATAATAAATAGTATATATATAAGTTAAATTCTCTTTAGAATTCAATTTTTGGACATTAATTATAAGAAATAAAGTATAGGAGTCAAATTATAAGAAGAAATATAAAGATTGGATGAAAATCTTAGTTACTAACGAAATTTAAGTTACTCAAACGATTAGTTACTTGAAATTTCATTTGTTGGTAATGATTTAAGTTCTAATTTTATAATTTTCTCCCCTAATATAATTTTATTTTTATTTCTTTAAAAATATAGTGACAGGGGTATTTTGGTCCAAGAAAGAATGGTATATTTTGTTGGATTGAAGAGTGAAGATGCTAGTATAGTCTCTTTCTAACAGGAATACTGTCTACTCTCACTGCCTCCCTATTTAGCTACTGATTCTCATGAATATTGTGAAATTACAAAATAAGGTACCTTCAATGACCTTTGTTTCTATCTAATTATGGTTTTAGAGGGACATTTCTGTCATTACAACATTGGCACTGAAAATCATGCTCTTCTTCCCTCATTTATCACTTTTCTGCATCCTAACAGTAGCACAGGGTTTAAAAAGGACCACTATTCTCTTTTTATTTTTTCTCCAATTATCACTATTTAAAAAAAAAATTATATCACAATATTTAACTAGGTGTAAAAAATTTTAAAAATCTAATTTATGATGCAATATTCTACTATAATTTATTGTTGCATTACACATGAGAGCAGGTCATTAAGGATGAAATATCAATTTTAAAATTAAAGATTTCTCAAATATAAAAATATGTGTTTTTTTTCTTAAAAAAAATAAGAGATCAAAGTCAATAATTCAAGAAAATAGGAAAATTGACCGAAATGATATTCATAGCATTAAAACAAATTGAAATTAAAAAAAAGCATAAATCATATAATGAAATAAAATTGATATAATCAAGCACTTGCATTTCGATTATTTTTCAGTAAGCTAGATCTTAAATAGCAAATTGAGAACTCATAAACATTAAATTATACCTTTGTTAACAAGAATACAAAATAATTATGCCCTCTAATTAGATTAATATAATACTAACCTAATACGTAATAGAGTAATTTTTTTATGTTTGATGAAATTTAACCTTATAGTAGTATTATTTTTACCTCACATCATTGACTAGTCAGATACAATATATTTGTATAATTTTTATGCAATAATTATTATGGCAGTAGCATCCTTTATTATTTGCAGTAGAGGACAGGGAGGGTTCATCACCATCTTAATTCTGACCACCTTAGCCAACAAAGATCTTCAAATACTCCAAAAGCAAAATCTAACACTACCAAAAACCTCAGATAATATATTTTATTCACTGTTTTCTAGCTGTTCCTTTTCTTCTTCTTTTTTAATTAAATGAAACAATTCAATGGAATAGTTATATATATTGTACTACAAACTTACAGTACCAATGATCAAAGTAACCACAACTAAAAGGTTGTCGCGAAGTGATAAATACTCTTTTATCATTGATTAGAGATTTTAAATTTAAGTAATTTTGATTTAGTCAAATTTTAATGTAAAATAAAATAAAAAGAAAAAAGAAATTCAATAGTTGTACTTCTTTTGTTTATTAAGAATAAATACAAAGTTTAAAATTAAAACCATTTCTAAATATATAAAAATCTATCTGTCCCTTTACAACAGACTAAGAGAAAAATATGTTAACATAAATTGAGATAAAAATAATAATAAAATCAAGAAGCCCTACAAATTTTCATACAACAAGAGATTAAGAGACTTCACTTCCACATTATTAGGTTGTTCATCCACACTAGACTTGTATTCATACAAAAAAAAAATTAATTAAAGTAACCAAAAATGTAACAAAAGAAAATATCCAAAGTAGAGATGAAGAAATACAATATAGTACAACTATTGTAGTGATGTTTGACAAGTACTATACTTGAGATGAATATTTTGGTCTATACTTGTTGTTGTTATCTTTTTAGGTTGGAACTTTTGTTTGCAAGCATAACATGTGATTTGTGAAAGAGTAAAGTTAATTTTCCTTATTGCTTCTTCCTTCAATACTTGTGCTTTTTCTAATTCCATTTGTGCTTGTCTCCTTATTCTCCTTGCATTACCCAATTCTTCCTCCGCCAATTCAATTTCTCTCCTCGCTTCCTTTCTCGTCTCTTCCGCATACACTTTTTCCGCTAACGCTTGCCTCAATTCATTTCTCGATCTGTGTGTGTCATTATTATTATTCTCAGAATCATTCTTCTCACTAAGATCCGATGAACCAATGGATAGTTGAAGATTATGATCATCGCGCGATTTTGATGAGACGGATATATCAAAGGGGCTAGATGGAGATGTTGTTGTAGTAGTAGTAGTCAAGAGTTGGAGCTCTAAATTGTGTTTTTTTATAATGGCATTTGGAGTATTATTCATAAGAAAATTAGGCCATGGGATTGTATTAGTAGTAGTGATGAGATTATTTGTGTGATCACTTGAAGGGCTAGGACTTGAAGCTGTACGAGAAAGGCAAGGTGCTGATGGTAATTGTATTAAAGATTGGGATTCTGATCGAAGTAGTCTTCCAAAACTACATGCGTCTTGATGCTCTATGAAGCTCTCCACCCTATATTACACAAAATCGAACCGCTTCGTTAAATTTGAATCAGTATTAAATATAATTAAGTAAATAAATATGTATAATCTAAATAAAATAAAAATACTAAAACTATTGAATAAATAAATACACAGCGCCCCTGCCCAACACACAAAAACAAAAAAAGGACTATTTTGATAGGATCAAAGATCTTCATACTTTTTTCAAATCAACAAGTAGAATATTTTCTGAAGAAGTCAATGAAGACATTCCTTTTTAAACATTGAATTAATAAAATAATCATGAGGAAGAGACCCAATACATATTATATTAGTATTAGTTAATAAATAAATAGGATTTGAGACGCTAAGTATAACAAAATGGAGAATTTTATAGTATCAAGAATGACATAAACCTAGTTTTTGGAAGCCACACATAGTATTAAAATAAACTATCCATCGAAGGAAACAATTTCCTCATTTTGCGCTCTTTTGTTTTTCCTTTTTACAAAGCTGGGTCGTTGAAATGTGATAAGCAAAGTATATTTCATGTGTTAGCGATAGTAAATATCTTAAACCATAAAAATAAAGTTAATCTTAAATTTTATCTGTAAAGATTATTATCCAGATAGATAATATATAGTTATCTTTTAACTGACCTGGAGAATACGCGACCGCAATCGCAAGAATGACCACGAGTACCACATGTTTTGAGATGTGCTTTGTAGTCAGATTGAACAGCATATCCTTTGTTACATTTCTCACATACCCATTGTTTGTGATTACTATGTTTCCTCCTGAAGTGTTTTTTAATCCCAACAAGATCACCAAGAGCATGACAAGGGTCATGATGTAGACAAGTTGGCTCTGGACAAACAAATACTCTTTTTTTAACAATAGGTGTTTCTCTTTTGAGCAATTTCCATGGTACTTTATGCCGCCTTCTATGCATTTGTAAATTTTGATCCCTTTGAAATCCTTGATTACAGATCTCGCATATGTATCTATCTGATTCTAATAAAGTTTTTGGTGATAAAGATACCACTTCTGCATCTGGATCTATAAAAAAAAAATAAAAAAAAATTCTTAACTTGATTAACAACAATAACATATCCAGTGAAAATAACATACGTAGATGTTATCACTAACAATAATTAATAAAATTTACCTGGGGTTCCAGCTGGCCTTCTTTTTCTTTTGTTGTTGTTGTTAATACAATTATTTCCATTAATCTCTGAGGAAGTTATGAAGGGGTCTGATGAAGAATTAAACATGACTTAAATGGATTTTTAATTAGTGAAAGAGAGTAAAAAAGGAGAAATTAAAGAGGTTCTTTTTTTTTTCTATATAGGTATCATAAGCTAGCTTTTTTTGATCTGTAGAGATAGTAGCTTTTTAGACTTTCAGCTTTTTCTCTACATAGACTTCTTTTAGCTTCACCTTAATAAAACTTCTTTTTATCATCAATGAAGAAGATTGGGTTGGGCAGAAAAATTAAAATGATTTCTCTTTATAAACTTTGCTTTTCTGCTGGAAATTGGTTTGGTTGGGGGGTAGGGTATAGCCGTATAGGGGTGGGGGAGTAGTAGTTTGAAAGAGATTTTTTTTAACGGTGGTGTCCGGACTAGTTTTTGCTTAATTTTAATTATTATTTCATTGTACATTTTTTCTAGTTTTACACCTGGTGTCTGGAGCTCGTATTGGAGCCTCAACTAAATTTGAATCGTTTCACTGCAGGGCCTATTAAGAGGTGACATGCATTACAAAAAAAATTCATGTCCAGAGCTCGAACCTGAGACCTTCGATTAGGGATGAAGAGGTTCAACCACTGCATCACAATCAATATTATATATATATATATATATATATATATATATATATATATATATATATATATATATATATATATATATTTCATATTTCCTTTATATTGAAAGGATTTAAAATTGTATGTGTATAAAAAATTAATTGACTATAAAATTATAAATGCAGTTTGAAGTTGTATTTTGAAATTTGGAAACATTCAAAATCTTTTAGTGAAGATCTAATCTATAAAATTATTATGTGATTATTCATTTTGAGATATTACTCTAGTAAAACATATTTGATTGTATTGATTTAAATTAATTAGTCAAATTTGTGTGACTTTGCAAATTTTTTAAATTAGGGAATATAAATAATATTTAGAAAAAGTACATTCAAAGCTAGTCCAAAATCTAAATTTTAAAATTTCAAATAAAGTGAATAATATTGAGAATTTTATGTTCAATATATGCCCACTTAGTTTTCCTACTCATCCCAATTTAAATATATAAATATATAACAAAAAATTGCCTAATTCTTTTGTGATTTATATTTACTAGGATGTTAGAGAGGACTCTTAATCAATTAGCAAAAATCTCAAACTTCATCTCAAAGACATCTCAATTGGACTAAGGATTAAAAAAGAAGAAGATAAATTAGTTTTTTTTTTTGAAAAAAAAAGAAGAAGGAAGAAAGTAATTTAGTAAAGAAGACAAAAAAACATCACAAAATCACTATTTGAATTCATGGGAGGGCACAGTAAATTTGCATGCATAAATACATGCACAGCAACATTACCAACAGTACCATCAGCAGATCCATATATACAATAATGTATAAATAATAATTAAATCTTTTTATTTTTGTCAGTCATCTTTTTTATACTCTACAGTATATAAATTGGAACCACTCCCTTCTAATATTACAAATCAACCCTTCTTATTCATGTCTGCTATTGATGGAGTACCTGCCCACTGTACAATCATTTGAGTTTGAAACTTCGAATAAATACTTTCAATTTACGCGATATAGTTTAATTGAATATCAAAATTAAAAAATATAAAAAGACTTTGTAATGTTTCAAACTGATCCTTATTGGGATTCAATATGTATAAAATGCTGATAATATTAATCAAATAAGAAAATGTGTCATATAAATAGAGCCGAACGAACGGGTAATTTTTTTTTTTTTTTGAAAGACTCTTTCTGGTCAAAACTGAGTTGAGGGGATGGTTACTTTTTAGATGATGAAAATAAAAATAAAAATAAAAATGATGAGCATCAATAGAACAGTGAATTGGCAACAGTAGAATTGTCTTTTGCACATAACTTTTGGCTATGCAACTGTTTGCTTTGGTCCACCACACTCTGCATATATCATATCACCAAACTCATGTTTTGAGTTTAACTTACCTAATTATATTTGTGTCATCATAAATTATAAATTATAGTATATATACTCCATTAAGGTTAATTGTGAAATTTATATTAAAATAATTTCTATATTAAAAAGTATAATATGTTTTTGGAATAGAAAAAAAAAGAAGTATATCACATAAATAAAAACGGATTCGATCTCCCCTCTTTTTCCTTTTTCAAACTTTTTACACATAAAATGTCAATTCTTGGAACCAAATTAAGATCTAAATAGCTTGGCTTCTTCTTGCCTTTTCTACTCTTTTTTTTTCCAAAGAAGGGAATTAATTTCTTATATAAAGAAAAAAAAAAGGCAATTTTATATGATTCATTCCATCTCTATTTAAATTAAATAAAATAAATGTAGTTGGATTTTAGCCATTGAAGTATAAAAATCTTTAGAGGTGTGGGGTTTTGTTGATGCTGAAAGGTAAGACATATATGGTGATTGCCAACACCATTCTATCTTCATATAGGAATATTACAGCTACTTACTTATATGATATATCACACTTCACCCTAACCCCCACCCCCACCCCACCCCCCCAACCAAAAAAACAAAAAAAATCTTATCTAATAATGAATTTTATATAGGGTTCTTTTTCCCATTTGATCTTCCAATTATTTCTTTTTTCCTTTTTCCCATACTCTTCCTTTGCTTTGTTTAACTAGAGGTTTTTTATAAAAAGAAAATTCTTTGAAAAGTGTTAAGGGATTATATGACATAAATATAAGTTAGTCAGATCAATAGACTTCAAATATCTGCATTCATCGTTGGTCAGTATAATTTGATGATTGAGATTTTACTATTCTAATTTAATCAGATTTTTTTTATTTTAACGCTTTTTAGGGATAACTCAAAACCAAAATTCAGAATAACGGAAACTCGAAAAGTTCAAAAGGGAATAGTATTGCATAGATTAATACTAGGTCCTAGCAGCGTGCACCAATATGGTTACCATCATTATGTGCAACAAAAATAGAAGTGTTAAAAAGTAGACAACTCCTTTTTAATTACATTCTACGTATTTTAATATGTTTAATTAAAATTGTACCTTAACTTTGTTATTACATATAGTATTTGAAGAGTAAATACTAGTTTATAAGATTTACAAATTACTTTTTTTCGTGGAAATGAATCTGCAATAATCACAACTCGTGTTATCAGTCATTGAGAATCTCCATGAAACGAATGAATTCCCATTATCTATATCCTCGAGGAGATGCAAAGCATATTTTATGTAAACTCTAATTATTTTTAAGTAAAAAAAATGTGACTAATTAAAAGACTTAAAAAAACACGAGCTTAAAGGTATTTGATGTTTCAACATATATGTAACATCTAAGGGACATTGCGTAAGATATTCATTGTTAATTTGATGATTAATTTAAAAAAGATGATTAGTTTAATAAAAAAATAATTATAGAGAAAGGATGATTAGCAAAGAAATTCTATATTAAGATGTTGCATGTGTGGGAGAATGCAAATTCATATCATTGTCTCTATTCTTTCAGCACACAATAAAATACATTTCACTTTCTTTCACGCTATCTCTTTGTTTATTCAATAACTTAAAGACTTTTTTTAATCTTCCTTTGTATTGTCATTATCCATCAAACACCAAACAAAAAATAAAGATGGAGATTTAGGTGGATTTAGAATTTAAGTCAAAATAAGAAATTATAGTCAAAATTAACTTCCTTTTTGCCATTTTTTATTCTTGAAATATACTCCATGTTGAAAATATTGAGATCATTTGGAAGTATTAACTATATATGCTACAACCTCTATTACTATGAAATTTGAATATAGATATTTGGTTTAATTATGATATGACAATTGGATTAGTTTGAAAAGACAAACCAGAACCAAAAAAAACAAAATGACAAGTTGCATTTGAACCGTCGCTCTAATTTGTAGAGGTGCACCCAATAATCATCACACGGTTTACACTATTTTAAGCTCGTGTTTCACTTCTCACCACATATCTTATTGATTGATTAGATTTCGTGTGAAGATGTTTTATGACAAATTATCATTTCAGCTTCTTATCCAGAATTCCAAGTATAGGCCCATTGAAATAGAGGGTTCACCTAAAAATAATGGCATTTACCAATTATATACCTATATGCACTTGTTTCTCCTCACTAACCAAACACCAGAAAAACACGACAACATCTCTTGACATGCCCCTATTGGTCGATTGACTCGATTCTAAGCTACAAGTCTTGCGAGATATATGAGGAATTCTCTAAAATGCCAAGGTTGAATGGATTATTCAGTAACAACTCAAACTGAATAACTCTGTTGTTCAGGGAACGAAAGAACGAGTCAATTTCTGGGAAGAGAAACGTCTACTTAGATGTGACTAAAACTACACCTCCATCGCGAGCAAGTTGAATGAAACCTCTAAACATATCCTAAATGTCCATGATGCTGCCCTTGAACCTGTCTTTCTCCAATATTATAAGAACTCACTAGAAGTCCTCTACATTTCTGAGTGCTTACAAATCTCTAATAAGACAAAAGGACTCCTAATGAACATTTGGCATAAAATAACATACTAACATAACATGACTAGAACTTAATCCCAACTAGTTATTGGTATAAACTTAAAAGCAAATAACTTGGGCCATTTCTCAGACTGTGAAATCCTTACACAAGGTCTTACGGCTTATGCTAATCTTCATTCTATCGCTCAAGAGAAACCAAGTAATACCAAAATCTCAAAACAAGAACAGGAATTAGTAGCACATCAAAATCTACACCTCAGGCACTGGAGAGACAATACAAGTCAATCTACTTGATGAATTTGCCACATGCATTCGAAGATACATCATATTGAATGGAATTTCCAATTCAAAACGAACATCAATCAATTAAGATAACAATCCTTAAAATGACAGGTCAGAGCCCAGGTTTGATAACATTGAACCAGAGTAGTGCAGGACTTAGCCATTTGGTTGATCAAATATAAGGTATTCCCTCATAGGAAGACAGCATCTGGATAATAACAAATAAAAGAATGCAAAATTTTCCATTCAAAGATCATCAATACTAATTGCATAACAAATGTACCTCCTCTGCAACTTTCATAATCTGCCACTACCGTAAGCGTGCGTGCTATCTGCGAGAACTACAAAGGTAAACTGAAAGAAAATCCCACAAGACAAAATCCGAAGGAGTGCTGCAATGCTTGAATTTCACTGGTTAGAAACTACCTGACAAGCCTCAGTCCAAGCCATAGGCAACTATGTACACCAGAAATGCATCATACCTATTTTAAGGACAACTGCTAGCATATCCACCATACATCTATCTGATAATGACAAACTTGTTTGTACCATGCCTTGCCCAATGTGGCTTCAGATCAATTGGATTAGAAAAGTTATATCCTTCTGAAGCCAGTTTCTCTAGTACCTTCTTAAACGCTCCCAGACTCATCTTCCGACCTGCTATCCTTGAACCACGCCGTTTTACATTCATAGGCAAGGGATAGGAAGACAAGTTAGTGGTACAGCAAGCTGACTGCCACCCACCACAGCCCCACCTATAACACTGCTGAGCAGCCCCAGTGCATGAGCAGATTGGTATGGGAATTACCGAAATATCCATATTAATACCATTAATGATGACTTCTGCACTTTTCCTGGGAGCTCTTGCCCGTGGAGGAGATGAGGTAGACTCATCTTTAGGAGCCCTAGTAGCTTTCTTTGCCTTCTTAGGTTTAGGGGACTTCAGCTCTTGGGATTGACCAGCTCCCCTCTTCTTAGAAAGCCCACCTATATTATCCCCTTCTTGGCAAACTTCTTCCACCAGAGGAGCAGTTTCAACTTTCACCAAGTTCGGCTGCTGGTGCATCTGCATAGACTGAGCAGAAGATGTCTCAGGCAAAAACCCATAACCTGGAAGATAAGGGTGGTTTGCAGATAGCACATTGAGATACTTCTCTCTATAGTCTTTTTGATTAACCCATGAATCCCTCATGTACTCCATGGGCATGGGAGACTCCGAGAGCCCACAAACCCGATGATGATGAAATGCACCACCATTAGTCGACGCCATAACTGTAGGATGGTCAGGTTGGTGGGATTGTTGTTGTTGTTGGTGATTATCATGAATGTTGCGAAAATGGGGGGGCTTTTCATTCATCGAGGACATGAGTTGCAGGCCCAAATGGCCCTTCGGAACCGTTGGTGTTGGCTCAAAATAACTCCAATTTCGTATATGCATTCCGCCATTTCCATCCATGTCTGCCTGAAATCAATAGCAAAAGGGCTTTAAATTTCAATAAAGACCGTATTTTGCAACCCTGGGATGTTAAATATTGCTTATTTCAGTAGAACACCAATGCCACAGCATGCAAGCATCATCGTTTTCAATCCTGCAAAAACTACAATGGATAATGTTGACCAAATCAAACCGTAGAAAAACCACAAGTAACAACATTACAAAACATCCAATCGATTGCCACAAAACACAAAAACGCTCATAATGTCAACACCAAATTAAGCAATGAAAAAGATAACAACACTCATCAAATCAAAATAGCCAGGGTAGAGAAAGAAACACAAGCAATAATACTAAAAATAAATAAATAGTACCATCAGAAAATGAGCGGAAAATTCAATCGATCGCCAATGAAATGCAACGAAGTTGATAAAAAATTGAACTTTCATATAAAATCAGCAATGACTAAGTTTTCTAATATAGATCTTAACAAAAATTGAGAATATAATAGTTCAAAAACGGAAAATGCGAGAATTTGTAAATGTCACTAGAAAAACAAGAGTACTCACCGGATGTAAAAGTCGGCTGGTTAGGGTTTGGGACTGTAATCCCCTCTATGGGAATTTGGAAGGGACGCCCTTATTTACCTACAAGAATTTTGATTTTTCTATAAATTATAAATTGCAGAAAATAAAAATAAAAAGGTTTTAAAAAATAAAATATCATGAGTTAAAAAAGTAATTGTAAAGGGATAATATATACGAATTAAAATTGCCCACTTCTAACTTTGTGGGATCTTATACCACATGGTGTAATAACAATAATATAACAAAATATTCGGTATAATTTTATAAGCGGATAAGATAATATGTATACAAAAGCATATCAAAATCAAATGTCAACAGGGAATAGAACCTTCAATAAAATACGTTTAAAACAAAAAAAATATAGTAGGAGAGTAAAAATATCAATATGAATAAGATACTAGACTACTTACTAACCTTTTCTATCATAATTCTTGAGTTTCATATCTTCCTTCCAAGATCGTGTGATCCTTTATAAGATTGCATGTGCATCACGTTATATCTAATCACATCTCTACAATACTTCTTTAGTCTTTCTTATTTTGTCCATATGGAGATCACTCTCACCTTATCCTTCCTATATTGTTTTTAATTTCTCCTAGTATTTCCATAAGCCCATTTAAATATCTTCATGTCGACTACTTTTAGCTTCTAAACATGCAAATTCTTGACCAGCTAATACCCTTTTTTTTTGTCAATCAAACCTATATTTGGTGGAATTAGAAGGGTTGTTTGATTTTTTGGTGGAAATTATTTTAATACATCTCCCATTTTACGGATACTTGTTTTTTAGTGTTCGTGCGTTTGTGGTGTCAGTTAAAGCTCGACACTTAATTAAGACCTTATAGTAGACAAAAGTTAACTTCTGTTCTGTGTCTTTTAATTTTTGACATAGAACTAAAGTAAAATAATAGAGTATCTATGTATGGTATCCTGTCTATACCAAAAAATTAATTGGTCTATTTTAATAGTAAAGTTGACCATCTTTAGTGGTACCTAACTACTTATAATGAACACACAAGCACTACCAATACTAATAATTTTTCAGATTCGTATTTACTAGTACAACATAATAACATCAAATTGATAGCCAAACATTATACTTTAACCTCCGTCCTCCACATGGAACTTAGCACAACTAATGAATTTTTAAGTTGTAGAAGCACCACCCCCGAATGGACCTGAAGTACAAATTTAGATTAAAACTTTCGAGTTTCGATTCCACCAGATTATAGAGCTGCACGAAGAAGAGATTTGACAAAAGCAAGGGAAAAGGGGCAGGATAGCAAATAAACAAAGACAATCAGAACGCGTTGTAAAGGTGCGCGCATAGATGCTAAAAGTAGCAGGCATCCATGATGCCGAATAAGAAAATTCATTGTTACAATAAAGTTTACAACCACCTTCACAGATTACCATTCTACATGGCATTGTTTGTTTTTTCCCTCACTTAGAACACTGTATAAAAGGACTGTAACATACATTTTCTACACTCTCTCGGCTTTATGCAGGACTGCATAAGCGGAAAGCTAACTCCTCATAAGTTTTACGAGCAAAAAATTGTTGGGTTAATTTCTTCCTCGAGAAAGAGAAAACATTCCTGCAGGAAGTAATAGGAATGGCCAATTAAATATGCTTATGCTGTATTATACTTCTCCTTCACAGCTAAGGCAGCTGCTCTGTACCACGCAGCTGCACCCATGGCACCTGGGTCAGGAACTGATGCAAGAATATCTCCGGGTACATAGGTTGAACGGCCAGCCTAGAAAAAAAAAATGACTATGACTCTTACTGAAATAAGAAACTGGCAGCCAGATAACACTGATTTAAAGATGGATCAAGACAGATCTACAATTTTTCTGTTAAAGGCTTCGCAATTGCACTCAAAATAAAATGAGCATCGCCTCCATTCAAAGGAAGACATGTAAAGAAAATTGCTTATCAAACTTGGCAAAGGCTTTCAAATAAAAACATTAACAGAGAATTCCTGAAGCAGCCTAGTCCAAATCTCCATGAAAAATTGAAATCTATTATTTATGTCAGAAGTACGGTGATTACCAAGCTATCTTTCAAGAAAGCGCAGATTCATATGAATTTTCACCCATTAGAACAAAGATTTCAATCGTAAGTTTTAAATATCTAAAACAATAAATCACATCTTGAACTTACTTTAAACCTTCTAGAGGTGTCATTTAACAACCCTTCGGGGTCAAGACATATTCTAAGAGTTCAGACTTATCATTTTGTTTGAAGTAAAACCAGGTACTGATCTAATTATGGAAAAATTGGGATGTGACCAAAATTTTCTATTGATTTGGTAATAAATCCTAATAAACTACAGATATCTTCCCTTATGTGAGACCTATAAAGCCAGATAAATTTGTTGAATCACTACGTTAATCATTTCTCAACTTTGATTCCTTGTTGATTTGAGCCAAATAGGAAAAGGATACAAACACATTTTCATCCTGGATTATCACTTTAGTCTAATAGGGTGAAGATGCTTAAAGGTGTAACAGTCCCTGAAGAAGAAAGACAAGCATAAGGGTACTTTACAGTTGCTCCATATTTTAAAGATGCTTAAGCTACAATATTTTTCTGGTGTTGTGTCAAATATTTATGAACCTTTTAAGAGCTAACCACATAACTATATAACATTTGTGGAAATAAACCATTGTAACATCGTGTGCGCTATTAGAAGTAAATATAGCGACAATACCTGCGCCTGCATGTGCTTGGTTGATTCGGCTCCAGCAGATGCTGCCTCAGCAGAAATAATGAAAGCATCCGCAGGGTCGTCCCCAGCATTCAACCTCTGTTCTCAATGCATAAAATTTCTTCATGAATAAGGTATGTAGGAAAAAACTGCAAATGATGTATCATGAAAAAGCATTATATTGACCTCTTTAAGTGCTGACAATGCTGGTATAAGAGCATCTAAAAGGGTACGATAACCAGCACTAGCTCCTCCATATTTACTAACAGCAGCGATAGCAGCTTCAAGTGCATCCGCCCCTGAATCAAAAGAGTAGATTGGTACACAAAGAAATAGTTGGAAGCAACAAACATCAAGTCTAAACGTTACTGCCAAGGAGTCAACTTACAGTGAATAGCTGTGACAACCGACTCAGCATTTTCTTTCAACTTCGCATATGCTGCCTTACAGAATATACTGTATCTGTTATAAAGATAGATGTTTAGCGGCATTGGTAATTTAAGGAAAATCCAGGTTGAAAGAAAGAACTGGTATAGTTAATGAGACATGGAAAGTGCATTACAAGATACCGCTAGTTCCCCCCATTACTCTTCCAATAGAGGCTCCAATTTCATTGACTGTTTCTGCAGGGTCATTCAACGGATAGCTGCAAGAAAGAAAAATCAGAAAGCAGGAGTAAATTTTCTTGAAGATGGAAATATATAATCTCAATTCACACAGTTGTTACGCAACTATCTAAAATTCATACAGCAAACTCGCTAAAAATCAATAGGTTGGTTTACATAACCTTGAAAAGTGAAGAAAGAGGGGAAATGAACAAAAAATGACACAGAGATGATAAAAGGAAATAAATAAAGAAAATAAATAAAGAAACATAAAATTAACTAAATGAAAACATGCAATAGCAGCTGATTTTTCATATCATATCATTAAGTTGACTACAAAGGAGATTAAACACAACTTCTGCCATCTCAAGCTGTCTTTCACAAAACCTCGTGTTTTAACTCATGAAGAGACTTCTACCTCCCCTGTTTAAAAAATGAAAAACCTATCTATACCAACAATTAATTATAGGGATATCCCAAGAGCAAACAATGCTGCAAGCAGATGTGTACAAGAAGAACACTCTAAAACAACCACACCACAGATGGTGCAAGCAGGAAAGACGGAAAACAAACAGAGACACATATTGTCTGTTAGTGAATAATTTTTTTTTTTTGACAACTGAGAAATCCGTCTGTAACCCGCCCTTTGGACCAATCACAGCCTTCTAAACTCGGTAGATAATGGGCCCCCTCTACCCTTCTCCACTTAAATACCGAGCTTCGCTTTGCATGGTGTGGGGCTTGAACCTGCGACGTAAGCCATAAATCCTCCACCTTTTGCCACTCGAGCTAGACCTTGGGGGCGCTCTTACCAGAGATAAAAAAGGAGAGGCAGAATCTTGGTAAGACTAATCAGCCTCCCTTTTACTTTCTTAGAGACATTATATGAGGAAAGAATCTAGAAAAGAAGACTCACTACTTCTTCATGTCTTCAAGTATAGCCACTGCACCTCTGAACATCTGCAGTTTCACAAAGGAGCTTATTAAATGCAGATAACATGGGGAACAAATGAAGGGAAACAAATGGGCTATCCAAAGACCTACAGTTGAACCACAATCGCCATCACCAACTTTATTGTCCCACTCATTCAAATTATCCCTGAGATTTACAACTTCAGTAGCTGCTGCTTCAATAGCTGTCTCAAGGATATGACCCTGAGGGCTCAGTTTTTCAGGCCGACTCAATGTCTAGTAAAAGAAGAAATACAGTAAGATAGTAAATATTATTGATCTGCAACAGAATTATAATATGATATGCTGTCTCTCTCAACCTAAAAAATCAAAAAAGAAGATTGAAAGCAGTAGCTACAATTGACGTCTGGGACAGCGACTGTTCAATCGAATATTTATCAAGTGTCAGTGGCATCACCCTTATTTGCATATGTGTTTATCAGTGCTTTCACAGTAAATTTGGCATACCTTTTCAATCTTGATAGAATGCGATGGAGGAAGTGGAACAGGAATCTTTGCAGGAGGCCGGTTGCCTGAAATTTTTAACTTCCAGTAAGCAAAGTAGATCTATTATCTAATACAGGGTTAATTGCTACAAAAATCACACAGATTATGTGCTAGTTATATCACCCACAGATAAGAGAATACTAGTGAATTACCTAATATGAACTTTTCTCTCTGCTCTAGTTCTTTTACTAAGGGAAATATAAATGAGGGGGAGCTTTTCCTTGTCAAGAAATAAAAATAGTACAAGGAACCAGAAGTCAAAACTAGCATGAGCCACCAATATGGCCATACATAGTCCAACGTAATAATAGACAAATAGAAACTAACCTTCAGCACCAACAGGCCAATTTGGAGCTTTAGTTGGAGCATCTAAACGATCTAAAATTGATTGATCAGCCTTCATTACCGAAATTGAAAAGCCTGCATATAACTAGAGTAAGAAAATGAATGTTGTTGGGGAAGGGAAAGGACTTATAACCTGATATACCTGCCATATCAAGTGACGTCATAAATGACCCTGTATAGACTCTATCAACAGCTAGACCATGTTCAAGCTGCAATTCTGGGACAGCCTTGCCAGCTATAATCATCAATTCCATCAATGGTGTTGCTCCTAATCTGCAGTAGGGGAGTAAAAAGAAAAAGTACACAGAAAAATGTGAAAAATGATCTCATTTGAAATTTGAGGAGGTCTAATTGAAGTATTCCACAAAAACCAAATGGAACATTCAAGGAAAACTATACAGGGGCCAAGGTCAGATACGAGGTAAGCATGCTACCAGTAGATCTTTCTACTATAAAACCGAATCTGCTCCGTCAACCAAAAATGCGAGAAACGGAAAGGATCAGAAAGGCAAAAGAGAATGAGAACAGAACGGGATAACTAAACCGCCACAATACTTGGAGGGAAGTGATGACAGAGGCATATATAGACGAGTAGAGCTGAAACTTACCCATTAATCAGGAGCACGACTCTACTCCCACGCGTGATTGGAACGTAGTTGGTCTCCTACAAAGACATTCAGTGACAGTGAATTTCCTTCTGCAGAATAAGTGTTCTTAACTAAGACGAATGAGACCAAGGTGGTTGTTGTGCATTCGTAGTCCCTCTTCCTGAAAGACTTCCTCTTTTAAAACTAGACCCCTCTGGCCCATGAAAATTTGATGGAGTAAGCTAGGAGGTATTCCAACTTCTTCTACTTTTTTTTTTTTTTTGGGGGGGGGGGGGGGAGAGGATGCACAAGAAAAATTGCCATGTCAATATCCTCCACAACCTCACTGAAAGAAGGTGAAGGATAGACTGATTGCATAAAAACTCCCAAACTAAAGCTAGTGCCCTTTTTTCTTTATTTCTTTTTCCTCTACTTAATTAACATAACTAATGAATGACTATTTTTTATGTGTTTCAGTTAAGAGTTCAACTCCAAAAAATGTTTCTACTTTCCTCTTCATTCTTACAAGATGTTGGGGCCCCAAACAGAATATTTTGCCCAGCCTATCTTCTTTCACAAAAATGTAAGAAAAACATATTAAAATCTTCATCATTAGTCCTTGTAGCTTTATAGTGTACATGAATGGCAAAGATTAAATCCTTAGATCTACATGGTTATAGTTTTTTGGAGTCACTTTCCTCATTTGTTTTAGTACCAAAAGAAAGATCAAAAGTTTATCTCATCACAAAGTAAAGTGATTCCACTTCATCCAATTCATAGTGATCATTCAAACAATTATCAGAGAACTTTTAGTTCATCAAGTACTAGTTCATATCAAGTCAAACTTTCAGACTCCAAGTATTCACATACCGGTGACAAAATCTCCTTCAGAACATGAGAAACCACCACATCTACTGGTTGAAGGTCAGCTACAGCAGCTCCTGGTTCCCCATGCTGGAAAAAAGGAGAAAACAGTGCAAAAAAATTGATAATGCATAAGTGAAGATTACAGAATTCTAAGAAGTCTGCCACCCCTTAACCACCACTTAGACCTTGGAAGTTCCAAATGTAGCACAGACACATTTGAAGAGACCCAACCAATTCTACTATTGAAAAGCAACACCGAGTATAGAAATGCTATAAACAGCCAAGGTAAATTACAGGATTATCATGTCTCCAAATCATGAATGTAATATGACATGTTTCATCTAGTAAATCTTGACTTATCAACTTCTTCCCCATTGCTAATATCAATCATTAGTACCCTTATGCCTAAGAAGGAACTTACTATTCCAAGACCAAGCTCCATCTTCCCTGGGCCTAAACGGTCTGAAGTCACCTGTCCTGGCAACGTGCAAACAGATAATGCAACGCCCATTGTCCCAACCATTTCTGAAGCACGTTTGGCTTCAGCTGCAACATCAGCAATGGGAAGACCACAAGCTGCTGCAGCTCCGGCAACCTGAAGTAAGTGAAATTCAGAAAAGACACATGGGAAAGCAACTGAAACCAATAATATTTGCGAACTTCAACCAAACATGCAGCAAGACACATAGGTAAAGTGACTGCTACACAGACTAGCCAGTGTCTCATAATTTTGAATTCAACAATGAAGCAGAAAAGATTTTGTAAATATGGATAGTTCTGCATAAGAAGCACAACAATATTCCAGGTACCCTCTATAACAGAGCATTGAAGAAACAACTTGTCAAAAGGGTATTTGACCCTAACCACCCACCACCCCGAAAAAACAAACAGACACAGATACACCATAATTAGAAATAAAGAAACATGTGAACACATAGGATGATGGACATGTAACACCTAGAATCGCCTCGATAAAAAATATCTGTGTTGCTGTAGGTACAAAGTAAGAATTTCCAACAAATATCTGTATATGTTAATTTACTTTAATAAGATTGCCAGCTTTTAGGAGCTGGGTTTTTTAGTAAAGTACTATTTGTCTCAAAACGTTGAAATTACCAGCTTTCTCAGCATGCATTTTAAATAGATGAAATTGTTGTCACTCAAATTATCAGAGATAGTTCTCTTACATTTTTTTTAAAACTGGTAACTAATAGTTCTCTTATGCATCATTGAAAAGTAAAGAACACCAAAGAGATAATTAATATTATTGTTTCTTGTGACCTTAGAACAACATTACGTAATGTGGCACAGTAAAATGAATTATATTGTTCTATCAAACTTTGTGCCACACTAATATGAAACTCAATGGATTTAATAGGAGGCCCCATAAAAATATGTGAATGCACTATGAACTAAAGAAAAGAGAAGCAGATATATTACACAAAACACATAGAACTCCAATATATTTTTGTAGGTGGTATCAAAAGGAAAAATTTTGTTTTGAACTGAGAGGAAAATTGTAAAAGCTTCAATCAGTGATGACTGAAGTCAAATATCTATGCCCATTCAAATGAAATCTAAAGACATGCACGTAGATAGAGATTGTGAACCTTGTGAACAAGAAGCGTCCCTGCCAACCCTCTTCGGCCAGCAATGCCTCTTGGAGGTGGTAAAGCACAGTCATCACCGATGATTACCATCTGGGATAAAGAAAAATATATGCATGTTATCAGTGTGTACTTTCTTCCAGTTTTTGATGATTACTTGGCTACTGCAATCATTGTCGTCATATTAAAAATAATAAATAGCAACAAACTAATTATACTGATATCACAATGATACCTCGACTTTATAACCTTCAGATTTTGCTTGTTCAGCAGCCAAACCAAAATTCAGTCGATCACCAGTATAGTTCTGTAAAGAACCAAAGCGCATTGTAATCATGAAATGTAAGCAAATCATGAAATGACTTCATTATGAGTTATAACTTATAACCATAAATGAAGAATGTAACAGCGATCCACAGCATCTTTCTTTCAACATTAAATATTCCAGTATAACCCAAAGTAGGATGATAATTGGTGATCCTTTATGTGCACTGTCAACCCCATTAAACCTAACTGGTAGAACTAGACAAGGGTAGTAATAAAATTAACAGCTAGGATAAGTGGTACCTTGACAATAAGAAGGCACCCCATGGGACCTGTGACAGCTCGTATGCCCTAAATTGAATCAGGTCAGTAGACAGACATCAATAGGGAAGAACTTATATATGTCTACATGCTAACCAGAGGGGGTAATACTTAATAGCATATCATACCGCAAGAATTGAGTCAACATTTGGAGAGGCAAAAACGTCCCCACAGATAGCTGCAGTCAGCATTCCTTCTCCAACAAATCCAGCATGAGCAGGTTCATGGCCACTTCCACCACCTAAGTTATAGAAGTACCAAGATACCAGGTTAAACTGCACTTCACTTCACTGAAGTTCCAAAGATACATCCCAAGTTAAAGATTCTCAAGAACACTAATAAGTCGTAATATTTGTATATAATTAGTGGTCAATGCCAGCTAGAGTTCAAGGTTGTTCTGTCCAGCTAAGAAAAAGAAGATGCAGAGGATGGGATGCCGCTCCTTTGGCTAATATGTGGGTACTTAAGGGAAATAAACAAGATAGCCCTGAAGGTGTGGAAAACAATTTTGTGCATTCGGAGCATGCCTTTTATTTCTAGTGAAGTTTTGGTGCACCTGTGAGGTTTATGTTAGTGTTAGATGTTTAGGAGTCATTTGTAGGGAACCAATTTCTTTTACATTCTATACCACTTCTTTATGGGAAGTTCTGAACCACATTGATAAAATTATCACCCCATGAAACAGAAAATGATTAGTCATTGCATATAAAGGAACTACTGAAAACTGCATTTACTTTTAAACACAAAACTGCAGCAGAATCTCATACGCAACTGATATTATCTTTCAGAAGAGGTGAGCAAGCAATGCATACAAGACCTATAGTCTTCTTTTTTTGAAAATTGGTAAACAAACAATACATATAGTCTTGACTCATTATAAGAACCAGTTTCACTATTATACAGATTGATTAGTTTGTCAAGCTTGATCTTTTTCCAACTTGTGTATGACGCTCTGAATGCCAAATTATTAGTGCTACCACTGAAACGCAAACTCCAGTGTTGAAATATAGACATGAAACACAGTTCAAATTGAAGAAACCTGATATGACGGCAACTTTGTCATATTTTGCACCAGAAACATCAGCACGCAAGACAACCTTAACCTGGCGTTCAGCACAGAAGATAACATGTTACAACCAACTTGCAACACATATTATCTTAGTAGAGAGACATGTAAACAAAAAAGTCAACAAAGTATTTAAAGGCAGATCACCTCTGGGAAACCATCTAGATATTGCAACCCTGGATAATTCTCAATAAGTCCCTCAATGAACTCTGTCACAACATCTGCAAATCATTGCACTTCAGTATCTACAGCAGATAATTATTAGGCTTTCCATACATAACGTAAGACCTACAGTACCTATTATAAGCTTCAAAAAGCTCTATAACATTTAATTCTGCCACATACATATGACGCACAAAAGTGTACGTACATTTCTTTTATTAATTTTCTGATAAGGTAAAAATTAATGTACATACATATCTATTGAAACAGAACATGATGTCATTCAACTAGATCTCAATTCCAAATTAGTTCTGATCAGCTACATGAACCTTATACATCAGTCTGTCATATTCAGGCCCATTTCATTACCACAATAATTCATCTTTTAATGTAAATTAAGCGCCAGAACATTCGCAATTCCCAAACTTAAGAAGCTGGGGGCATGCCCGCCAGCCCCTGACCTGCCTCCGATTATTGTAAGTGATCGCACCCCTTGGCCTAGGTATACATTCAAATCTGGAGGCATACCTAATTAACGATAATAGCAGAGATCTCCTCTCTCTCCTTCGGACCCTCTACCTCTACTTCCCTTCCGCTCATAAACAGCCTTCCAGCAAGGAGAAAGAGATAAAGAAGAAAATTCTCAAATTCCCACAAATGGTTTGCATTTGACTCCACGTGTCTGCTGAACAGTTCTGAAGTAGCAAGACGAGTGAAGAAGGCGCTGTCACTATAGACTGAACTCGTTGTGAACCTTTTCAATTATTAGTAGCGACTCGTGAAGTAGCCCTCTTTCTTTACAACAAAAAGAAAAGGATACATGCCCCTTTCAACTCCTTTCCTTCTCCTCGCTACTGTCAAAATGTTGAATTTCTTTTTTTTACATTGGTCCATAAATGTTCTATATTTCTAGAAGCGAAAAGACGCGTCCAACGATGTGACCTAGTGGTTGACGAAGTGAATTGAGAAGCATGAATTCTCATATTCAAATCCCGAGGCAAAAAACACTAGGCAATTTCTTCCCCTCTATCCAAATCGCGGTGGACAGAGTTAACCGATATCTGTTTTAGTACGAATTAGCTAGTACCTCGTGTGATTAGTCTAAGTGAGGGTAAGTTGTCCTAGACAATGGAAACCGGAAACCGGACAACACAGTTATCAAAACAAAACACTTTTCTCCTTTCTACACATATGCACTTACTTTAGTTTTGGTATGATGAGCATAGCAAATTAGTAATTCTACCTAATACCTAAAACTAAATTTTTTTTATTCCTATATTTGACTTGCCTTCATTTCCAACAAGACAAAACACTAATGTCAATTCTTTTTCTTTTCTACTTCCATCAAAGATCGTATATACTCAGACAACTCGATTGATTAAAAAAATCCCTTTCTCAAATTATACAAAATCTCCTCTTTCAATTCAACGAACATGACAAGCAATGCACATAAACAATCTGTCACATCAACATACAATAAACAATCCAATTGAAAGAAGAACAAAGTAAAAACGATAGAGCAATTTTTAGGGGTTTCAGTTACCATTGGGGTCGTTGATGAGTTTTTTGCTCTGATAATCCATCGGATAATTGTGCTGCATTTACAGAGGCGATACAAATTAGAAAAAAAATCCAAAGAGAAAGAGAAAAAAAGTGAAGTGTCTTCTTTGGGAAGAAAGAAAAACCTGAGGGCTTTGTAGGTGTGGGGAGAGTAGACTTCAATTGTTGAATGCTTTGTCCGAAGTCTGAACAAACACAAAAAGAGAGAGAAGGGGAAAAAAAAGATTTATAGAGGAATTATGGCTTATTCTTCTTTTTATGAAATGAAAAATTTATGTATATTTAATATTATCCAATCTATGGAACTTATTATATTAATTATATCCAACAAAATATTGAAAGAAAAAGTTATTAATCATCTCTTTGGTCAAGTTTTTGACATTAAGGGTATTTATTCCTTTTTTTCTAAAAGGTAATCCTATCCATTTTGGAGAGCACTTTGAATGTGGGTTACTTGTCGTGGCTGATTCAAAATTTTTATGTGAATTTAGAAGAAGAAAACGATAGCTTTTGAGAATTGAATTTGAAATATTAAAGATGAATTTTGAACTCTTAAATTATTGAATCAATCTTTAATCGTGTGTCACTGAATCAACCTTTAATCGTGTGTTCAGAGAATTCAAAATCTATACATGAACATCAAAATTAAAAATTTAGCTTATATATACATTATAATTTTTTGTCAAAGGGGTCGGATGAACACCCTCCCGACCCACTAGATCTATCATGTGTTTACAAGTGCGGAGCCACCTTAGATGAAGGGTGTTTCTTTGCATTCGTGAGAAAATTATATGGTATACATAGGTTAAGTATTAATTAACATGATTGTATATTTAATTTTGTACATTCTTAACACAACTGAGAGGAAAATTTGCTCACACTTTCCCAAATCTCTAGCTCTGCCACTGCCGGTGTGTGTTTATCTTTATCACAATGAAATAGAAAAAAGAATCTTATTGATTAACTATTTCATGGATAGCTAGTTTTATTTATTGGGAAACTTTCACATATAGCCACTTAAAAATAATTAATTACTCTCCATAGCTATAGTTTGATAATTACAATTTGTAGCTACTTGTTATTTGGAGGAGAGAGACAAGCGAGACTGGGAGAGAGAGGAGAGAGGAGAGAGAGAGGGGGAAAAGAGTGGGAGAAAGGTGAATTGTATATGTATATTGGTTAGATAATTGTATATTATACATATGTAATTGTATATATGACAATAGAGATTGAGAGAGGGAGGAGAGAGGCGAGCGAGATTGGGAGGGAGAGGAGAGAGGTGAGCAAGATCGATAGAGGTGAGCGAGAGAGGTAGAGAGTGGGAGAGATGTGAATTGTATATGTATATAAATGTATATAACTGTATATTATACATATACATTTGTATAATGGCAAGCGAGATTGGGAGAGGGAGGAGAGAGGCGAGCGAGATTGAGAGAGGGAGGAGAGAGGCGAGCGAGATTGAGAGAGGGAGGAGAGAGGCGAGCGAGAGAGGGCAGGGAGTGGGAGAGAGGTGAATTGTATATGTATATATGCTAAAAATTGTATATTATACATATTTATTTGTATATCTTGGCGAATTATACATATACAAACATGACTAATTATACAAACTCGAAGTCAGCCCACGTAATTAATGTATAATGTTAGTCGCGAGTGGTAATTATAGCAAATTATAGCTATGATGAGTAATTAAATAGTATAAATTTGCTTATCCGCGTAATTTTCCCTTATTTATTTTAGTATAAAATGTATTTTGTTATTAATCAATTAGTAATTCTCATTTTCTCAAGACAAAAATATTTTTTACCCAAATCTTATCTATTTACTAAAACCAAATTCCCCCCCCCCCCAAATGTAACTCAATAGTAGAGCTATCAAAACGGGCTTAGCCCATGGGGTCGGCTCAATCCACTTCGTTATTAGGATAGGGTTGAAATAAGGTTTTGAAGCCTATTTAACTAGGGTTTATAGGCCCTGCTCATATAAGCTCTTAGCCCATGAGACTTGATCGGGGTCGGGGGTCCGCTTATGGGCCAAAACTTTTTATTTTAAGGAACTTACAATAATCTCATTATTATATAATCTAATTACTTAAATACATGTTATATTGTAATATTATGAATCTTATCATATTTTAGTATGATACATGTATCTCAAACTATATGAACTCAAAATTAAGTTAATTTGTTCTAGATACACTCTATCCAAGTAGATTCGCACGTGTCTAGGATACATAGATAAATTCCGCGCCCTCGCCTCCCTCCCATCTTGCTTGTCACTCTCTTATCTCGCTCGCATATCTGGTATGCGAGATACATGTTAATTACACTAGATTTTTTTGATAGTGTTCTTGAAACAACGCCATTATTTGTCATATTTGATTTGAAAATCTTCTCTTTTTCTTGATGTTATAGAATTATAAGTTGGAAAAGAAAAAAAATAATAAAAAAGAAGGGTTAGCCCGCCTCAGCCCTCGGCTCTTCTAAGGTTGGGTTGAGTTGAGCATTTCCAGGCCTTCCAAATGAAAGCCCGCCCTAGCCCTTCAAATTCCTTGACCTGTGAGGCTTGATAGAATGGGGCTAGGTCAACCATTTTTGACAGCTCTAGTTAATTGTATTTTGTATATATTTCATTTTTGTAATTTGATACCCAAAATATATTTTTCTAAAAAATAATCAAACATAAATAATTTTCCTGATATGATAAAAATATTTTTCAAGTGATTTGAACAAATACAATAAATCTTTCCTCTTGAAAATACTTTTGAAATTTCATTTTAGGAAATATATCTTCTTAAACGGCATGAAATATCACTTTTCTCGTAATTAACTATAATAAGAAAATTATAAGTATTGTTTATCAGGAATTAAAAGGAAATGGGATATTGAAAGATAAAAAAAATCGACAAATTTGGATGTTGCAAGTGGGCCATTCATGTTCAATAAGTTCTTGCACGAATAGCCTTAAAACTGCTTGGTATTTAATTTTTGTCTCTGCAATTTGTTTAATAAAAAATTATAAATAAAATACTTCTTAATTCATCTTAATCTAATTAACCTGACATATGATTTTTTGTTCTTTAAAATAAGTTTGATAGAAATTAAGTTATAGTACAATATAAGTTGTGTAGTATTTTTAAAATTTGTTATAGTATGTAAAAATTGGAATTTGCTTTTTAGGGAAAATGTTGTTTATTGTTTTTAGGGGAAAAAAATTGATAGTCATTATAAATGGTAGAATATATGTGTGAGTTTGTATGTTTTGTTTTAATTCAGAAAATATATATAGGATGTCTTGTTACGTTTTACGTTATAACTTAAGAAATATCATGATATAATAAATAAGATCATTTACTATCAGTTTTTTTTTTTGTTATTTTGATGTTAAAGACACAATGAAATATTATAATACAAAAATAAAACTTTATGCATCCAAAAATAATAATCGATATTAAAGTTTTTAATTAAAATTTATCAAATTTGAGGACAAAATTCAAATACCATTCATTTGTGCAAATGAACTTATTCAAATTGTAAGTCCAAATCAAAACAGCTCGTTTCATTTTTAGCCTATTTCTTGAGTACTTTTGCTAGAGTTTTGGTGAATAATTAAGCAAATAAAGTCTTCATATAATGAGCTAAGCTGTGACATTATTTTGGATCATTAGTCAGATCTTATTGATTGATTATAATCCAATGATTGCAATCTAGTATTAAAATATGGCTTAGATAAATACCCTTGATAGCTATGAAATCTTTTGCTAATTATAATAATGGATTACTTCTTATATATTTAGTACAAAATAATATCTCTTCGTGATTATGCTAATATAGAATTTATTTAGAAAGTAAAACTTAAAAGAACAATAAAGATAATTATGATATATTTATTTAAGAGCTCTTTTTGAGTATCTTAAAACGAATCTCAATAATGATTAATAAAAAAATTATCTAAATACACACCTTTTTTTTATATCATATTTTCTTAATTTTCGTACCTTCTGAAAAAAAAAATACAAAAATCTCACATATTCTTTGATACATCACTTTACGCGATGTATCGAACCTATGCGGTGAATGGAGACGTTGAGTGATGTACTCAAAATGAAAACGTGATGTATTGAGACATTTTGGAATGTATTCGAATTCCACCAATTTTTATTTTTTTTTATAATTTGAAAATGAGTAGAAATAAAATATAATTAACTTTACCACTATGAGTTTTCTGTAAATAATCATTAAATTATCCCTATAATATTATTAAGCGCTAATAATCGCAATATTTTGATATTGTTTTGTTGGTTCCAATACAATTTTAAATATACATGGCATTTTTATGGTTTATTGATATTAGTACGTGTTTGGTGGTCCGTAAGAAAGTAAAAAGCATTTCTTTCTGTTTATGCATAAAACTTAAAACGTATCAAATACAATAAATCTAATATAATCGTACAAATTCAAATCTACTTAAAATTTAACATATACATATTTTATTAATCATTTTATATTAAAAATGTAGGACTTCGATCTTTAGGCTTTGCCATATAAATATATGATGGTCATGGGCTTGTACCTTTTGTTTGACTATTTTTTGTGATTCTTTTAGAGTAATTTACAAAAAATTTACTAATTTGGTACTTATTTACCGTTCTTCCCTTCACTTTTCATTACTACGAACTAACTAGAATTTTGGACTTAAGATATACGTATTTAACATGTTTAGATACATGTATTTCGAATATATAAGGTCAAAATTAGGTGTAATTTATTATATCCAAGTTAATTCACATATATTTACTCTCTCGCTCGCCACCCTTCTATCTCGCTCACTACTCTCCTCTTTTGCTCGTCTCTCTTCTATCTTATTTGCCACGCTTCTTGTATCTGGTATCTCATATAAATGCATCTAGTGTGATTCACATGTATTTGAGATACATAGATTATCTCGCTCGCCTCTCTCCTATCTTTCTATATTCTAGTGTATCCGATAGTAAAAATATATGTATCTAACTGTATCTGTCTTGAAATCAAGTACGAAATTATTAATTAATAAAATAAAATATATAATTATTTCCACTATAGAAAGAATTAATAAATATAATAGAAATATTTATCTAATTAAATAGTTTTTCATGAATTGACATGACTTGCTAAAAAGCCTCATTTTAAAACATGCTCAAAAACTTGTGGCCCAAACCCCAGCCCTATCAATTCACAGGTTGGGCTCAATTGAAACAAAGAGCCAACTCTATATTCATGATTCTACTCCCTAGACTTTGACAAGGAAAATAAACCAAATTTTGTATTTATTTGATATATATAAATATTAAGGGAAAATTACGCGGATAAGCAAATTTATACTATTTAATTACTCATCATAGCTATAGTTTGCTATAATTATCACTCGCGACTAACATTATACATTAATTACGTGGGCTGACTTCGAGTTTGTATAATTAATTATGTTTGTATATGTATAATTTCACATGATATACAAAGAAATATGTATAATATACAATTTTTTAGCCTATATACATATAGAATTCACCTCTCTCCCACTCTCTGCGCTCTCTCTCTCGCCTATCTCCTCCCTCTCTCAATATCTCTCGCCTCTCTCCTCCCTCTCCCAATCTCGCTTGCCATTTAACAAATGTATATATATAATATACAATTATATACATATATAATTCACCTCTCTCCCACTCTCTGCCCTCTCTCGCCCGCCTCTCTCCTCCCTCTCTCGATCTCGCTCGCCTCTCTCCTCTCTCTCCCAATCTTGCTGGCCTCTCTTCTCCCTCTCCCAATCTCTCTTGTCATATATATAATTACATATGTATAATATACAATTATCTAACCAATATACATATACAATTCACCTTTCTCCACTCTTTTCCTCCTCTATCTCTCCTCTCTCCTCCAAATAACATGTAGCTACAAATTGTAATTATCAAACTATAGCTATGAAGAGTAATTAATTATTTTTAATTGGCTATTTATGAAAGTTTCCCTAATATTAAAACTTCAGCCATGTATGACCAATCATATTAATTTGTAAAATAAATATCTGAAATTAAGCTTCTTAAAGTTTATTTTCACAGTACCCAACTTAAGAGACAAATGTTTTAAGTTTGTATTTGTAGTACTCAATTTAAGTTAGTTCCTTGAAATTATCTTTGGGAAACGAACGTGTAATTTTCGTTCTACAACGCATTTACAGATTAATCAGTAGAATTTGATCTTAGATTTCATAATTTACTCCCCTTGCAATTCAATTTCGTACTTTTTGATTATCAGAAGTTGCCCATGAATTCCTCATGATAGCTAATCGTTTTCCGTCAGTTTTCCACGGGATACCTGTGACCTTCCACATCAAAAGGTATTTTTGTTCTGCTTTAACCTGAGCTCATGATTCTCTTTAACTCATTTCATTTGATCAATGGGCTACACCTTTGGGTGCAAAAAATCGACAGGGGACATTATTTAAGCAAATAATTAATTGTTCATGTTGTAAAATTGTGGATTGTCATCTGAATGTCTTACAAAAATGCTGAATGTACTACACGTATCATGGATCTTATCGGTCTGATTTTATGCATGTTGTTTCTTTATGTGGAAAGAGGGATAATGATAGGAGATGTGGGGTTTGAGATGACTGGGTAGCCTGAGCCCTGGAGCTGGACAATGTGGGATATATATCATTGTGGAGTTGTAGCTTTAAATATTTTGCTTATTACAATGACCTGAACCTGAACTTTGAGTAATCTGAATGTTGGTTGTCTTTCTATATGAATTGCCTCTCAGCATAGTAATTGGTGCTACTTGGGGTATTTGCCTTTTGCGTGCATCTTATGAACTTCTCTGTTGTTTACAACAATTGATTCCCTTTCTGCTATTGTGTAAATGGAAATGCAAATATGCAAACTCTCTGTAGTAGCGAAAACATTTGTACTTTTTGTTTTCGTTAATGTACAATCTACATGCACTTTATCACTTCTTTTTTTGTCTCTGCATTTTATAGTTTCTGTTGCCACATGTATTTTGAATATAACCTTATATTCCCTTTCTGGATCAATATGAAATTCATGTTTCCTAAAAGGTTATTCAACAAATTATGCTTGCCTCACCTTCCCACAACCCTTCTCTCTTTTTTTTTTCTTATTTGCAAATAAATAAAAAGGTTGGAATGAATCAGCCAGTAATTCATCATCCCCTTGCTGCCCTTACTATAGCAACAAAAGAGAAACCTATAACACGAAACGTTAGTAAGTATACAAGTTTTCCTCATCATTTTGGACCCATATTCTAGGCTCTTAATTTTGTTTTTTCACTGTTCCTTTATCCAGTTATTGTGTTCTGCTAGCTGGTGGTTTTGTTTGAATATTTCTGATGTTGTAATGTATTTACCATACACAATAATCACTATTCCCGAACTGCTTTGATATGCTTCTTCTTGAGCCAAGGGTCTATCAGAAACAATCTCTCTACCTTCCAAGGTAGGGGTAAGGTCTGTACACGCTTTACCCTCTCCAGACCCCACTCGTAGAATTGCACTGGGTATGTTGTTGTTGAACAATCACTATTGCCGTTACTAGAAGTTTAGAACTGCTTCACAAATGGTAAAAACTGTTCAACAAGGCTTTCTAAGTCATCTAATATAATGGTGATGGAACCTTGACCTCTGCCTTGAAAATTGCCCGTACTGGTCTGTGGTCTGACAATCTAAACTCACCTCTATTATACTGGCTTTGCTTCAGTCCCTTGCCAAACCATATTATCCGATCACACCTGCATAATGTTTTTTCTTTATTAGATATGCCTGTTTCATAATTTTTAGGTAAAACGTTTGATTGTTCTTTCAGAACTTACCAAGCTGGGGCTCGACTCTTTCCTCTTTTCCCATTCTGACTGCAGCCATAATAATCATCAGAATCTGGATGATATTTATATGTTGGTGCAAACTCAATATCTTCCTCTTGCCAGCCGTTGAAAATACAACCTTCTCTTAGCTCGGCCTTCAGCTTCATTTTTTCCAAGTTTTCAATGTGAACTTCAAATATGGTGATAGTAGGAGTACAAAACTCACTACATTTGGATACTTTTTGGAACTTCAAAATTATTCTTTTTGCTTTTAGTACCTGATCATTTTGTAGTAAGATGCTCCACTGCCCGTCATTGACTAATGATCTTGTTGTGGCTTCAGGTAAGTCAATCCTATAATTCAGGTCGCCTAGCCAAATCACCCTACTGTATGAGATTAATCAGCTTATGGTTGTTAGGAGATATATTAAGTTATTCAGCAGTTGGAATATAACAATCCATATGTAAGAAGTCAAGTCTTCTTTCTTGTGCTAAAAAAGTGCACGTGTAAAATTATTTGTCTAAATGCTGACATGAGGCTAAGCATTATTAAGCACAATCTCTCTTTCACTTATTTTTTATGCTTCTTTTTCTAATTAATTAATCAGCTGCTATGGTCTTGGACAGAATAATAGTGCTGGCGTCTTGACTTTAGGAAGCATAATCAAACTGTTTACTCTGTTATCAGCACTCTGGCTGCTAATTCTGTAGCAAGAGACAACTGTAACTTTGGCGAAAAACTCTAGGATGAGGAAATTCCAGCATCTGGATTTTTTTTTGGTGACTGATTATTAATAATTATCGTAAAAAGGTATACATACTCGTGCTGTAGAATTTTTCTTGGCAAATACTGAAATGAGTCGCAAGAAAATCTTGTGCGTGATAGTATTTGAGAGGCATCTGCATTTCTCTGTCTCTCATCTCCTTCTTTTCCTCCGGAAGCCAAATGACTACATACAAAGCAGAAGCTTGTTTCATGCAACCAAAATCTAACCGACACTGAACCCTGTATATCAAATACTGGAAATTAGTGAACTGAACACTAGATACATATGATTGTGTCTCTATCCAATTTGTGTGTCCACAGGCTCCTCTTCTTCTTGGAGTGAACACCTTGGGGATGGGGGTGGGGGAAGGGCAGCATGTGTAAATAACTCCTGTTGTTTGTTCCTTGAATTTGCTAGTAACTATTCTTGATTAGGAATGTGTTATTATGAACAAGAAATAGAAATTTAATATCAACTTTGTACCTTGTTTCCAAGGTAGCCAAAAATACCACAGCCTACACAGGAGACACTTGTATGACTGATATGGGGAAGGAGTGGAGACCGTGCCCATACTGTAATAAATATTCCCACCATTTGCTTGCTAATTATGCATTCAAATTGTGTTGAATTTTCTACATTGAACTTCAGGGAACTCCCTTTCTTTAGTGGGTAAACTTTTACACTTTCTTCTTCCTCTGCCTCCTGAAGGGTTATGTTGTTGACATCTATCTTGTTAAGAGCTGTGCTAATAAGAGAATTCCATTGCATGCATATAGTTGTATTCTCTGGCACAATAACACTTCCAGCATTCAGCGGGACAATTTCTTGAAACCTGATAAAAATAGTTTGCTCAAGAGTTGTACATTCTCAAAGTAGAATTTAGACCATTAAATACTGCAAATATCACCGTACACTCTACTTCGTTGATCAGGCCACATGATACGTTGCCTTGGGATTACAAATAGGGTGGGGCGGCTAGGGACGGGTGAAGCCTACCCCACAAAAGCTGCAACTTGTATCAGCCTTTCCGTGCTTAGCGTTTTTTTCCTTCTATTTAAACTCACCCAGCCCTTATTGACCCCCCTGTTCCCCGTCGAAAATGGCTTATGTCCAACTTTTCAAGAGATGGGTTCAAAAAAGTTGATCTAATACAGTAGAACTTATTACTTTTAACTACCCTACCCTTTCTCCGCCCACGTTTGAAGTTCAAAAAATTTGTTTTACCTGCCCTGAATAAGAGCTTCCCGTCCCTGCCATGTTTAGTATTTGCCCCACCCCGCTCTGTCCCATTGAAATAGGCACAGATGATGATGCATTTGCATGGCACTGCTACCCTAAGGGCGGCTGCATATGCGAAATGCAGCCATCAGGTGCTTTAATTGACCTACCTATAGTACAATGCAGTATATTGAAGTAAAAGGTTACCCGAGAACATAAATATCAGCCAAGTTGTTTTGAGTATCAAGCAAGTCCTCCATGTTCAAGTTGTTTGGTGGTGCAATGCCTCCAACATTCCATGAACTAACAAATAACCTTATTGAGAAGTAAAAAAACAATAAGTATGAGATAAACAGAAGCATATAGAAGATTTGTGAACGTTACTATTGTTAAATTGGCATTGAAGTATATAGAAGATTTGTAAATGTTGCTATTGTTAAATTGCCGTACGTAAAATTCTGTATCTCAGCTAAGGGTGCTGATGTTGAGTCAGAATCAGCTAGCATATTCTCATCATCCAGTCTGCTCTACAGAATGGTGTTTGTGGCTAAGTAAGCTACATAGCCTTGAACTGAGGACAGAAAAAAAGACTTAAAGAAAACCAGAATTTACATCATCATGTAGGCAGAGTGCATGTGATTGGAGGTGGTGGGAGGTAGTGAGAGAGAGAGCAGTGGTAATGGAAGCTAATAAGTTAAAGGAAAGTGTTGGTATACCTTTATATAAAGGGAAAGGAGGGTGAAAATTTGATTTGTAAAAAGGGAGATCTAGAGATGTTAGGTTTCCTTTGGATGTTGAGAGTGTAAATGATACTATGGTGGGCTCTACAAAACACCAATAAAGAGGAATGAATTGTTTAACAAGACATAAAAATTGATGAAGACAGTTAATCAAAAATAGTTAGTCGATAATGGGGAGGCCAAAATCATAAGGGAGGTGATGTGAGCCATGATGCAAGTTGGATTAGTTAACTTTAAACTAATACCTTCTTACTTTGGAAAACCAAAGAGATTCTTCCATTCTTTTGATCAAATGGTGACTTTGTAACATTCAAGGTTGGTTGTGAAAGGTTATAAGCACATGGTTTTGTACTAACACTTAACATCTTGCTATACTTTGTTCTTTTGAATTTCATCCATCTCTGGATGTTGATGTGCATGAGGAAGTTATTGTTATCTAACTATTGAATTATTTCATGAAATCAGAATGACCCTAATCTAACCACAAGTTTAGGCTGTTCAAACAGCCCTAGTAACTATGGTGTGAATATCCATTAATCATTTGTAATGAAGATATTTGAAACTGAAACATGATATAAACACTTAACCCTAACTAATGTGTTCCTTTTCTGTAGATACAGTTAATGGGAGAGCAAGGATGACTCATCCAGACAATAGTTGTTTGAATGGTAACATTTTAACTACTGATTTTTTTAATTACGTCTTATATTGAGACCTCTTGTGGGACTACATTGGGTATGTTGTTTTTTTAAGGGTCATTTAACTAATTGGTCAATGTCATTATCGTACTAAGAGAATTAACTAATGCATACTTCAGTAAATCATTTGGTATTATTATATTAGCATAAATACAAACTAATCAGGTTGTTTAATCACCAATCATGGTGCTTAAAAGTGTTGAACTTTAAAATAATAATTCGTTTTTCTAAGCAAAGGAGGACAATGGATATTGCTTATCCTTAACCAATCACAATTAGTAACTATATTATTGGAGGATGATAATTATAATCTTGATTCTTTTCTTATATTAAATTATTAATCAAATTAAAGTAGACGAAGTCTCTGATATCTGCGACAAACATGAATAGAGGAAATAGTTTGATAATACAAATGCAGTATTAATAGGACAATATAGCTTGTTTTCTTGTTATTTGTTTACATAAAACAGTATTGAAAAGACAATATAGATTAATTTGTTTAATTTGATGAAAATGACAACATGGATTACTTTGATAATACATTGGACGTACAGAATTCCACCAAGGGATGGTGACCCACCCGGTGCCACGTGCATCCGTTAACTTTGTAAAAATCAAAGGTATATATGTATTACTATCTTGAAAAACTGACAGAAATTAATATATAATTAACCGTAGATCCATAAGGAGCGTATGAGTGCTATTGTGCTGCTGGGTCAAGCTAGAGAAACCACGACGAGACCTGGGTTTAAATCTAATATTAATGCACACAAAGTCTTTAAATCCTGGTTCGCCTCTCCAGTGGCGGATCCAGAAATTTACAATTATGGGTGCTCACTATTTTCAACTTATATCAACCAAAGAGTGTAACTGCGAGCTAAAATTCGTCAACAAAAGACAATCGAAATATTTGGATTGGTTCAAGAAAAAAAGGAGGAGAAACAATATACTTTCACATACAATTATAGTTACCAAAAAGGCAAACCAACGTAAGGAAGACTCTTTCGCTTTTAAATTGAAAAACTGAAATAAAGGCGCTAGAACACATTGTTTTCCTTCCTTTTTATTTTTCCTAATTAGACTGATGAGAAGAAAAAGTTAATAGTAATGGAAGATCATTACTGTTTATATTTTTTTGGAGATTAAGTTACATAATAAACATGAAGTAAACGATTCAAGATTTTAAGATCGAGGTTACTTTTTAAGCTATCGATCATAAATATAAATGTATAAATTTAATACTTGTCAAAAGAAAACTAATTATATTTATATAAGATAGCCAAAAAAATCAAAAAGAAAAATAATCTTGAAAAAAGAATTTTATTTTAGAAAAATTAGAAATAGGGCAATTCGTGAAAGAGGGAAAAAAAAAAGGTAGAAAGAAAAGAGTTGATTTTAAAATAAAAAGAATGTAATTACAGGGAATTGAACCTGGACATTTTTGAGCAATATAGGACCTTAAGAACCCATTTTCAACCACCATGCCAACTAATACATTTGTTTATTGGGTGCTCGACTTTTCTTTTATACGATATTACCTTAATTTTGATATAAATATACATAGTTCGATACGAGCTTAATGGGTGCTCGAGCATCCGGGCAGCCCCATGTGGGTCCGCCCCTGCGCCTCTCTGATGCTGCTAACGAGATACCTTTTGGATTAGTTAGCAGAAGACAATTGAAAGATTTTATTTTCATTGTTATAATTATTACTTATAATTAACTTGAAGTTGAATGCAGGCCTACATTAAGACTTGATTATGAAAGTTCTTATTTTTTATAATTACCCAGTTCCTTTCAACTTTTTTTTTTCTTTCTATTTATTTAACGATTATGGGTTTAATCGTTTCAACAAATCCACATCGTCTTGGGCTGGCATAATTCATGCTACCTCATGTCTAGTGGGTGTTTAAATAATTATGATTTGCTAGACAATAATGCTACTAGTATTTTACTACTAATATTCACTAGTATATCATATCTAATCGTATTTAGTGACGGTTGCCTAAAGAAACAGTTAAATAATTAACGAAAATATCAACAAAGATGTTAGCAGGATGGGTCGTTTAATTATAAATTTTGGCGTGTGTTGTGAACTTGTTTATATTACCTTCAAGGAACCCCATCTACTTGATTCCTGAACCATACAATATAAAATTTAAAATTAAATTTGTTGGAAAAAAACGAATAACTAAAATCAAAATATAACAAAATCTTGAAATTATTTATTTCATATAGAAGGTGAAATTAACCTTTTATTGGACCAAATAATCCTTGGTAGTTAGTACTTCTATGTTGATGAACTATGAAAATTCCCTTCAATTAAAAAGGAAGAAAATGATGGGATTTTAGGGGTTGAAATATGAATGGCTATGTGTTTGCGAATAAACTTTGATAACATAATAAATGACTGATTAACATACAATGTTATATTATATGATAAGTCTTAAGATGTAAATTACGAACACACAAGTGAGAAAAGTTTGGGTCATAAAAACACTATTTATGACATAAAGCAGCATCAAACTTTTGGATATTAGAGTTAATTTAATTGGTTGACATCCCAATTTGAGAAATGGATACACTTATCCCTAGCAGTGCAGTCATATCATCTCTCTTGTCTACTTGTTTCAAGTGTGTTGTAAAATATGAATGGTTAGTGGGATTATCACTTTAAAAAGAAGAATAAGAAATTCAATTATTGACACAACATGTAGCTGGCTGTGTTTTACTATTAGATTTGCATTGCAACTTGCATAGATACGCTTGCGTGCATACGACTTGGAATTGATAAATACCCATTCCTAATGACTCAAGTTTTTGGTCCATTTGATTGCTGGATAGTATATACTAGTAATACTAAACATTAAAAGTCGTTTTACAGATTGTACCCATATTAAAATAAGTACCTAATAAGTATGATTTCTCTAGGTTCCTAACCCTCAAGTGTGTTTAGTCTAAAGATAAGGGTCACAATTCTCATGTTTGGATCTATCCGTCAACCTCGTGTCTGGTCATAGATTTTGATGTTGAGCTATGAAGTTTAAAATATTGACTTTTTAAAGTTGTGATATTTGAAATGAAGTTGTGTTTCAACATGCATTTTACTTGAGAAAAAGCTGATTTTTTGAATGAAAATGAATTTTTTCAGAATGTGGACTATGTACTGTACTTTATCTGTTGGGTTACTTAAAGATGCACCCAAGAGTCTGGCCTAGTAGTCAATGAAGTGGTTGAGAACTCTAAAGTCTCTGGTTCAAAACTCAATAGAGACCAAAAAAAAAAAAAAGGTGGGTGATTCTTTCCAATTTTAAAATTTGATCCAAAATCTATGATCGAACTTTAGGTAAATGTATTAGAATTTTTGTTATGACCAAATAAATATTTAAGGATAAAATTAACGTAAGGCGTAGCTTCCCTTGCTTGTACTTCTCTCCTTGAGGTTTTCTATTTTGTTTTTATTAATAAAAAATTAGCCATAGACATCCCGCCTAGCGGATTAAAAAAAAAAAGAAGAGGTTTCTATTTTTTTTTAATTAATAAAAAAACTAACCTAGACACCCCCACCTAGAGGATTAAAAAAAGAGGATGAAAATTTTAAATTTAATCCAATATGTATGACCTAACATTAGCTAAATGTTCTAGAAACTTCTCCTCCCAAAGGTTGCAAAATGTTGATTTTCCATTCCTATATGAGAGTTAACTTGGAGAGGGCTATCAATGTTAGCCCACCCACTATAGCTAAACCTGTCAAGTGGGGCCTGCTACACCCAAATTCCAGCGCATTTAAACATGGGCAAAGTGCGTATATATCTGATTTAGGGACACCATTGAAGTAATACTCGTAAAACAAATCTATCATTTTTTGAGATAATAGCTTTTAGATATACGAATTTGAAGTTTATGAAATTGGAGGTTGCAACTGAACTTCAGACAGTATTATACTGTATGAAGTTCGGTTCGCCAGAACCTAAATTCAGACAATTTTTGAACAAGCAAACTTCAAATATGTTTACATGAAGTAAAGATATTTTTGCATGTTTGCATAAGGTTTAGGCATATACGATGTTGAATTTCAAATATTTTGGTATGAAGTTCAGGTGAATAGACTTCTATGGAAAAACACAAATTTATTCTTCAAATTTGAACAAACAAGATCGAAATGAGTTTTATTAATAAATAAACAAGTTATTAATCCGCCCAAACATAAATAGATCGAGGGAGCATGGTTTTAGAGACTGATTTTGACACCTACCTAGTTGCCAAACCTTTTAACCAAATGTTTAATTAAAAATTTAACCTAACGTTTTAACTTTTGTCCCACATACAGAACTTCTCCTTCTTCTTCCTCTTCCTTTCTGATGCAATTTAGCTATAAATTTAACATATATCTTAAGTGAGAATTTGATGGGTGTCTACTCGATTCTCGTTTATATAAGGCCTTACTCTATCATGTTCTAGTTCTCTGCCTCTCTTTTGTTATTGCATACTTGTATCTTGTATATATGAATTCTAACAAACAATCTAGTTGCACAACTTTCATCCTTTTGTTAGATATTACTAAGGGACCTTACGAAAATATGAGCAGTTAACATGACTATCAACAAAAGAGATTATGCATAATTCCATTACTTTTTACAAGAAGTTCTTGAAAAATATAAAAAATCTTAGATATTGTTGCTTATATAACTAAAAATGATTGAAAGGTGTGCGTACATGATTTATCTTTTTCGTAACGAAAAAAAATTGGAGATTAATTATTTTGGAAATAGAAAACCAAAAGAAAAAAGGATTATTGTTTTCTCCATTTTTTGGGATGTTACTTCAATGGAGAAATAACTTGTAGTAAAGAGATGGTAGGTAGTATTGGATGAATGTTTTAGTGAATCTACTCTTCTTTCTTGATCCTCTTTATATAGAGGATATGAACAGAACATAATTAGTTAGCTAAATTAGCTTGGTGGTATTGGTTGAGGTTTGTGAGACCCTCAGGTTTAGATTTAATTGTTTTTTTATGGTCTAAACACGTGAGGAAAATTCTGAGTGAGATTCATTTCAGGACATACATCTGTTGATATTATAACACATTTATCACCATCTCATTTAAGTTGTTAAAGAAAGAATAACTATCCAATTTATTTGTAGTACTAGTTTTTAAAAATATAATGTCATAAATTTATTTTAGGAAAAAGGGTAAAAAATGTCCTTAAACTATGTGAAAGAAACAATAATCTTGTTTATAGTTTGGCTCAAAAATGTCTTTACCGTTAATACTTTGGTTCAAAAATGCCCTCAAACTATGTGTATGGAACAAAAATGTCCTCCGTTTGTAGTTTAGTCCAAAAATACTCTTACCGTCAATACTTTAGTCTAGAAATGCCCCTATAGTTACAAAATGGGTCAAAAATACCCTTTTCCGAGATAAATATATTATATTTTCTTTTTAAACATATTTTTTTCCTAATTAAAATATTATTAAAGAATACTATTCTTGTTTTATTTTTTCTAAAATTATTATACCAAATAAAAATGTAGGATTTTTTTCTTTCTTAATCTCATTTTATCGTTTAAAATAGAATAAATTCATATACCCTTCAATAGATAATATATGTCATATATATAAGATTAAAGAAAATCATAATTAATTTACATTTACATAACGATGAAAAATAGTTATAATAAAATGAGAAATATCTTCATTTTTTTTTCTGAATTGAAGTATGGTAAATATTTGCTAATTTAAAAAATAGTATTAGAAAAAGAATGTGTTAAAAAAGAAAATAATAATATATTTATTTAGAAAATGAGTATTTTTACCTATTAAATAACAATAAGGATATTTTTGATCAAAATATTAATGATAAGAGTATTTTTGGACCAAACTACAAACGGAGGATATTTTTGTTCCTTACATATAGTTTGAGGACATTTTTGAACCATAATATTAACGGTGTTGACATTTTTAATTTAAACTATAAATAAAGGATATATTTATTACTTCCATATATTTTAAGAGCATTTTGACCCTTTTCCCTTTATTTTATAATATTTTTTTTAATGTCATACAAAAATGAAAAATTGCATCAATATTAGCATGTAATCAAATGGTCGCAATAACTAGAATGTACACTTCCCTGAGGCTTTTTTTTATTTTTAATTATTATTATTATTATTATTATTATTGGCCCAAGTGGGTCATCCTACTTTTGTTTTTCTTCTTTTAAAAAAACCCTTGAAACAAACCAATGAATGGAGGTTTGGTCAATTTATTGTCTCATTTTGTTTCGATATGAAGTTTAATGAAGGAGAAAGAAAAATTTTAAAATTTTGTAAAATGTATTAAAATATTATTTAATTTTGTGATATTAGTATGTCATATATAAATTAGACCCACCAACATATGTAGTGCAATAGATGATGTCATTCTTTTCTTAACCAGAGGTCTCAAGTTCGACTGTTCAAACTTCAACCCAGTTTTAGAAGTGAGCGATTCCTTGAGTTGGATCTTACAAAGCGCGAATCCAAAATAGTCGAGCTCCATTAACACATATGAACACCAATTGAAAATTCAAAAGAAAAGGTAAAAAATTGGAATAATAAAAAAGACATTATTTTATAAATAGGAAGACACAATAAATAATGTTGATTTAAATACTTACCTACTATTTATTTCAAAGACAAAATTAGCCTAACGTAAGTATCCAGTATCTACAAATGTAAAAGGCAGATAAATGTTGGGATTGTTCTACCAAACCTATTGTCGGCCTCTTTTTTTTTCTTTTTTTCTTGTAAAGATTAATAAGGCTTGTTTGGAAGACCATCTTCAAATAAAACTTGGAAATAATTATGTATAGTTACAACATATAATTACCAAGAGAATTTAATGTATTTTATAGTGAAGTCGTTTATTGGTTTCATTACTGGTAGCTAGTATTTAGTACTATCCTTAGTACACTAATATTTTGTTGAAATAACTATAATTTTGATTTAATTTTAGATTATTCACTTAATTTTCTTATCATGTTAAAGCTAGTATTCTGCAGATAATTTTTGGAAATAGAAAAAATGCAAATGGAATGAAGGATCTTATAAAATAAAATTACATATTACAAGAGTAAAAAATGTCACATCTCTTGTAAATAATTTTCAAACAAAATAATTGCCTCATCCTCGAATAGTTCTACTATATCCCACTACTGGCTTTACTTTGATAAGGACTTTTTTATCGTGACAAAACTAAACACGATTACAACAAAGCGGATCGAGGAGAACAATATATCCACTGTCCAATGCAACACCAACAACATCAGGATTGATGTGCTTTATATAGATGATAAGCACTGAAGATTAGGCAGGTTGGTGATATCAACAGACAACATGATGTTATGAACTAATTATGCATGTGATTTGCTTAATAGTGCAGTAGTAGTAATTAATTAAGACTACTATATATATATATATATATATATATATATATATATATATATATATATATATATATATATATATATATATATATATATATATATATATATCGACTAAGCAAAATGTATTTATATATGCAATTTTAGGTATGTGATAGAATTTCAACCGTTCACATATTTTCACGTATCATTTTCTTTGCAAGATTTTCATAGTGTGTTTTAAAAGATTGTTGACCAATTTGTGCATCCTAATACTTTTGTTTCTAATAAATCATCTTTCACATTGTTTTGTTATCTCTCTTATTATATATATTTAAATTAATTGTAATGTTGACACGTATATTTAGATTATTATATATTTCACGTATCATTTTCTTTGCAAGATTTTCATAGTGTGTTTTAAAAGATTGTTGACCAATTTGTATGCATCCTAATACTTTTGTTTCTAATAAATCATCTTTCACATTTGTTTTTTTATCTCTCTTATTATATATATTTAGATTAATTATGATGTTGACACATATACTATTTTTCCTCTCCTATTATATAGATATATAGAATTTTTTTCAGATTAATTATAGTTAACATGTGTACTATTTACATCTCCTATTATACATAAATATATATATATATTTTAATTATTCTTTTAAGTTATTTCATCATAGAACGTTATTAACTAATATGCTCGGCTAGCATTACCTTTCTTTTATAGAAAAAATTGAAATATGGTATATGATGACCCTTTACGGTCTATTATAAATTTATAATCTTTAAAAAAATATTTTTTTAATATTATTACAAGAAATTAGTTATTATAACTTTGTAAAATATACATTTATATATATTAAATTAATTTGATTTTATTTTTTATTTAAAAAATTAGATAATCTCTTCTACTAAATATCTATACAACTATACTCATATCAAATAATAAAATTAAAAATAGAAAATGATAACACTCTTCTTACTTTAGATATTTATATAATTTTATTTTTAAAAAATGACGTTTCTCATATATATATTTTTTAAAATAATTGCTCAAAAAACATCCTTGAAACTTTATCAAATTTGCATTTTTTTCAAAATTCAAATCATTTCATCATTAACGCTGTTAATTATTTTTATTTTTTTCCTTAACCTCATCATTTGTGTTATTTAGATTATTTCCACCTTAAATGATGAATGATCCACGAGACTAGAAGAATTATTTAGATAAAGAATCAATTAATTTATTGAATTTATACTAAATTAGGAGGAGAATAAGGATATATCTATGTTGTGAACTATAATTTAAAAGGATCCTAAATTAGTGCTCACATTATTTCTTAATTCTTGTGATTTCGTTCTTTTCTTAATCTTTTTATTTTATTTTCCTTATATATCTTGAATTGATGTTTATTTTATTTTCCTTATTGTCATGTGATCTTAAATTAGTGCTTAAATTATTTTCTTTAAATTTTTACTTCTCTAATTCCGTTTTTTTAAATTTCTTTTTCGTTTTCCCCCCTTATGTACAACCTTTGAGTAATGTTTGTTTTATTTTCTTTTATTATCTTTAATTTTACTTTATATTCTTAAAAATAAAGAAAACACACACACCATTGTTTTGACATTTTTTTTTTAATTTTAAAAGATCAAAAGTCTCATTTTAAAATTTTACAGAATATCAAAGTTGAATCTATATTTTTAATATTGTTCATCAACAATTATATTAATTTATACTTCATTATCTCAATCGTGTCATTTATATCATTTCCTTAAGTTCACTTTTTTCTTTTATTTATGAATTATGTATTACAAGAAATTAGTTATTATTACTTTGTAAAACATATATCTACATACAATAACGTAATTTTTTTAATTAAAAAATTAGATCATTTCTTATGCTAAATTCTACATATCAATACCAAATAATAAAGTTAAAAATAAAAAATAATGACACTCTTCTTACTTCAGTTATTTCTTTAATTTCATCAAGAAAAACTTGACATTTTCTCTCATATAATTTCAAAATTTTGTCTTGGAAGTTTATCTATTGTGCATTTCCTTCAAATTTCAAATCATTACATCATTAGTTCTATTTTTTTCTTTTTAATCTCATGTTATTTATGTTATTTCCTTAAGTTGCTTTTTTTTCCTTTCTTTGTTCTTTTTTACTTTCTTTTATTTATTTATTTTAAAATTTTAGTTATTGATATATAAGTTTTTGAGTATTATTTTGCAATTATTATGCTCAATTTAAAGAAAACAATTAATTAGATGAATTCATTTTTTTAAATGGAAAATAAAGATCTATTTTCTCTGCTTAGACTACTTCAGGTTAGGAATTTTAGTATTTTCTTTAATTATATGTAATTATAAATGTGAAATTATTAGAAGTAGAATTTATAATAAATTATTATGGGAAATAACGATTTCACAATTAAATTGATTAAAGTTCGTGAATAATTATATACTGTCTATTTAATTTTTCAATCGATTCTTAAATAAAAGTTAATTATTTGCATGAATGAATGATATCATGTTTGAATTAAACTAAAGTGAAATGGTCTTGGATATGATATTGTATTCAAAATGTTTATTTGGTAATTTGATTTATAAAATGTTATAACATTATCGGCTCTAATCAATATAAAATTTGTTTTTCTTATTTCCACTTAATTTATAAAAAGTTCATTTTAAATAATTATTGTGCGGACAAGTTTTCCTAATTCCAAAATAAAGCAAAAAAAAAAAGAAGAAAATAAATAAATAATAATAAAGGTCATACATAACTGTCACATCATTTTATGTATATTTTTTATATGTAGCGATAGATTTGACTTATGTTCACAAAAATTAGTCACAATGAATTCAGACTTGAAAAATGCTAATGCTAAGGAGTTTTTCAACTTTATGACTTCTTTCTCTAAAATTATGAAAAGCCAATAATCCTGATTATGATTATTAAATTTGATATCTATTTATTCGAAACGTTTTTAGTGACTAACCGACCGTATAAATACGCTTTGTTTAGGGATATATAAAAACACAGAGACAGAGAAAAAAAGGGATATAAAAAAACACTTATGGAACGAAAGATGTTATTAGATAAAATTACACATACAAGAGAGAAAATATCACATCTCTTGTTTGATATTTTCCGTTCAAAATAAAATGATGGTCTACTATCCAACTACTGGTATTACGTTGATAAGACCATTTTTATCGGAGCAAAGCCAAACACGATTGCAACAAAACGGATCAAGAGTAGTACTACATCCACCGTCTACCGTAACACCAACCACATTAGGATTAGTCCTTTCCACTATAGCCTTAGCTTTCATGATATTAACTCCGACCAACTCTGGCCATTCAAATGGAATTGTACTTCCTGGTTTTCTACAAGCATTTCCTGTACACATACAAATGTTACAAGGAGGGTATTTCGCAGCGGCGATAGGTTGACAAAGCAATAGAAAAACAAAACATAAAACGATTATTATTTTATCCATTTTTTGTGATGTTACGTTACTCATGGAGAAGGAACTTAATTTATAGAGATGTTAGGGTCTACTTACCACATATAGCAATCTCTCATATCAATTTTATTATTATTGTTTCCTTTTTTGAATGTTTTTTTCTGATTTTATTTATTTATATATCTATATATATATATATACTTTTCACCTTCACTTGCTTTCCATATCGAATTCGAGTACTAAAACTATTTATTTACATCATCTATTTTAGAGTTATTGCAAGATCAACTGCCAAATTTAGAGTTATTGATGAAGTTACATCTTGTAAAAAATATTAATCTAAACACAAAAACGATATTCCAATTAAAATGCTTCTAATAACAATGAATCTAAGCAAAAATAAAGTCCGGAGCCTAATAGGTATAAATTGTTAATAAAATTTTAAAACGGTATATAAATTTTAAATTTAACCAAAACGGCAAAATTGCTGATAGAGCAGCGGTTTTACTCGCCGGAAAAAGTAAAATCGCTGCAACAAGCTAAATTTAATAATTTTTTTTTTAAAAAAAATTTAAATGAAATGGCAGCGATTTACAATATAAATTTTTTGTTAATGATTTTTTACAATCATGCATTTCTAAGGCAAGCTTTAGTCAAACCTAAATTAAGGCCCAACTGTGAGCATAGTAACTTCCGAAATAGGCCGAAACATGATTTTTAAACACCTATGCATGATTCAATAACTACCTAACCCAAATCTTAACTAATCAACATGCATTCACATCTCAAGCTCATTCTAAGAGAGGGAAGCCGTAGACTACCTGTAGGCTAATCGCGCGCTCCAAAATCACTTCTAGAGAGATTTTCCTTTTCAAACGGCCTCGGAACACTGCCATGCTATCAATAATAGAATCACAACGCTATTACGATCGTTTAAACACTAAAATCGCAAGAAACAGGGATGGACCAATTTCGAGATCAAAACGGAGTTAGTGGGACCCACACTGGAAATTCCAAAATTAACCCCCGAAATAGGTCCTAATCAGTTCCTGAGCTCATGTCCCAAAATGTGACACAATTCGGGGCTCGAAAATATCACAATTTCAACATGCAACTAAAACCCAGATTTTCTCAAGAACTAGAAATGGGACAGCAGCTGAATCAGTAAATTTACCAGAAACGGGAGGCCTACAGTGAATTCCGACAATACCACGACGTTCTCCTCAAAAACCACTCAAAATATCCATTGGAATCATCAAATTCGGACTTAGAATGAGAGAGAAATCAAGTCCCAAAATATCTCACAAATTGAGTTCACAAAGTAACCATGACAGCTGGTGAAAGCGAGAATTTGCCTCAAACGAAGGTCCCAAAGCAGCTTCCAATCTCACCAACACGATCTCCTCGAAAAATCTCACAACCTAGCCTCTTGAATCACCTAGTTTGGAGCTTCATAGCTCAAGATATCACACTTCCAAAATGAGGGCGGAGAGCTGAAATGGAGCTTTCAAAAGGCGAATCTGGTCTCTAAAAGGTCCAAAAATCTGGTCGTTAAGAGCCCAAAATTTGGTCGCTAAAAGGGCTGCACTAGATTTAAGCTTTTGCTATATTTTTAAGTCTCCGACGGGGTGCTCGAAATTCGTTGGAATCCCGTGTGCGCATACGGACTATGCTACCCTACTAAAGTCGACGTTCCAACTAAAGTCGACGTTCCAGACTCAATGACGCAGTTGGAATTTCCATATGAGACTGAAAGTGGGTCCCACACCCAAATGTCATTTTTAGCCCAATTCCACAACGGGCCTCGCGATTAGACCGGAAGCCTCGGGAAGCGAATGAAAGGTTGTTCTAGACCAAACTCGACATTCCGAAACTAACTGCGCTAACAAAATTTTCATCCGAGTATGTTTTCTGAAAATGTTGACCAAAGTCAATTTTAGGCCAAGTTTGAAAGGCTAAAACGCCTAATGATCCAAATCCGGACCGAAGGCCTCAATACTCATGTCAACTATTCTACCAACCTAATTTGGCCATTCTGGAGCTAATGAAACCGTCAGAATTCCATTCTGAGGTCGTTTACCGGACGTTTTGACTAAAGTCAACTATTTAAGTTTCAAAAGCTCTAAAACAGGAAACGGGCATAAAACCCAATCGAACGATCAGGCGACCGAACAGTCTGTGCAACCTCTAGTGCAACCTCTAACAGACGAAAAGAAGGCGGTTACACAGAAATGACCTGGAGGGTGATTACAATTATGTATTTGTCGCGTATCTTTCATTTTTTCTCTGGTCCGTGTTGAACTTGTTTCATCTAAGATACTGCAGCTGAATGTTTTCGGAGCGAACCAACGGCCATGGTCTGACTGGTTTGGCATGAGATCTGAAGAGGTCGTCTACCAGAGGCAAGATTGGTATTGTTCTTCATGTACATTTACAGAAACATTGCAAAGGCAATAGTAGTTGAGGTACATTTTATCTCATGACTTCAGCTGCTGCAACTTATCACATCTGGGCAGAGAGAAATGCAAGGATTTTTCAGCATAACAAGTAAACACTCTGTGCTATTGTTAGATTACTTGTACAGGAAATAGCTACTTAAGTGCCAAAACTGGCTGATTATATGCATCATCTCAATTTTTGCACACCAACAGTCTAGAAGGATAGTAGTCATGAAGTAATACGTGTTAGAAGCATAACTTGGATGTTTTCTGGGGCATGCTGTTTTTTTTTTTTGGCGTGATCTGTAATTATTCAATTGTTAATAAATAAATGTTTGTTTACCAGAAAAAAAAAAGAAGAAGAAGAGGAATTACTTCTAACAGAGAGCTATCGAAGTTCAATAACATTGATAAGAGGAATTTTAAACTGATTACATTAACTTTCCAAGATAACTAAAATACAATGAAATAAAACAAACAGTGTGCCAGGAAAGTACAAAGCCAAAGTGAGCTTCTAATGACTTCTGTTGAAAAATTATTGTTCCCGGTGTTAGACAACAATAACTTGATAGATATCGGACTCCTAACAACATGATTATCGGAAATCCATAATATCGACCCTTCAACAAACTGTCCGGAAATTTCACCCGTTCTGGTGAAGGATATCATATATCTGGCTTGTTGGTTCACCTCGGTGAAGACAAGTTTGGTAGGCTCAACCAATGTATGAACGCCTGGGATTTGAGTGATGCTAACAAAATAAGTGGTGTTTCCATCACCAACATTTGTAACTATCCTTGTATATTTTTGGATCTCTGCTCCAAGTATAATGGAGTAAGAAGGATAGTTCAACTCTGCTTCAGATATACTTGATATCAACGAGCAATTCACATTTTGATGCGCAATGAACCCAATTTCCATGTTTGTGTAGCCTAGGCCACACAAATATTGAATGTAGTTCATTGGGTTGATATCATATATTAGCCCCGGATTACTTGCTTTTGATAAATTAACGTGGCCAGAACCAATAGCAAGCACATCAGCAAGGATGGGTTGACCCTCGTGGTTGGATTGATCAGCTGTAGTCATAATTGCAGATTTAATTGCAGCTGGAGACCAATCTGGATGTTCAATTTTGAGCAGAGCCACAATACCGCTTAGGTGGGGGCAAGACATTGAGGTGCCAGACATGATGTTGAAGGTAGAATTTATGTCCTCCAACGAGAAAGGCCATGCAGCAAGAATATTTAATCCAGGGCCGATAATGTCAGGCTTTAGTATGCCTGGACTTAGTTTGTTTGGGCCCCTGGACGAAAAAGCTGCTATAGATGGTGCATCGTTAAAACCCATCTTTGTTCCTTTGAAATCGATACCTGCCCTGGGCGTGGAGGATGATTCAATATACGCCTTAATCTTTTCCCCATCAGCAAAACTCAAAATTATTGCCGGAAGGACATGCGCAATTTCAAGAATTGTATCGCCAAAGGCCTTTGTATTGACAAGAATCATGGCGACGCCCCCCGCGTCCTTTACTGCTTGGCCATGATAATTTTGAAGTCTTTCGTCAGTGTCACTATCACAAACCACAATTTTTCCCTCGACCTGAGCGGCTTTTAGTGCTCCTGGTTCACATTGGGCTGTCTCCTCACTGTATACCACTGGAAATAAGGTACCAGGAATATAGTTTTTAGATTGGAAAAGTGATTGACCATCATATGATTCCCCATTTCCTAGCATGGTTGTGGCTATTATTTTTCTATCATGTGTGCTGGCCCCAACTGTGAGAGTCCAAGGTGCCTCGTTAAACAACGTAGCATGGCCTGGACCTTTGTTACCCGCAGAGGTGATCACGGAAATACCATTCTGCATTGCAGCGAAAGAACCAACAGCAGTGTAGTCATCATAAAAGCTTTTGTAAGGTCCACCAATGGAGATTGAGATAATGTCTACACCATCATCAATCGCGGCATCAATCGCTGCCAATATGGCATCGTCTGGACAGCCACGCAGTGCACACACCTTGTACATGGCAATATGGGCAAGAGGGGCCATGCCAGCTGATCTGCCATTGGCATTGCCAAATACATTTGCCACATCAACAAAGTTTCCGGCAGCCGTGCTTGAAGTATGTGTGCCGTGACCTTCCTGATCAAATGGTGGATCAGTAGAGCCACTCAGAAAATTCCTTGCACCAATGAGCTTATTGTTGCAAGTTACAGTTCCACTAAACTCGCACTTCCCTTTCCATTTAGCTGGTGGAGGCGGCATGTTGTTATCGTGGAAAGAAGGATGGCTTGGTGTAATACCGCTGTCTAGAACCCCGATAATTACACCCCTTCCGTAATTGGATTCTTCCCAGACACCAAAATGTTGTTGCAACCCCAAAAAATCAGGAGTATGCGTGGTGTGCAACTCCAACATTTTTTGTGGCGTTGCTGAGATGAATCCATTTTTCTTTTGCATTTCTTTCACTTCGTCTAATGATAATCTGGCTGAAAAGCCAGAAGCCACGTGACGGTAAGAGTGAATGATTCGTGAGGGTTGATCATCCTTAAAATGAAGAGCAACACTCGGTAGGAAGGACCGGTAGTAGCTTTCCAAGTTAATGTTATCTTGGGGCAAACTTACATGAATTATGTAAGTTTGCAAATCATTTTCAGCATTATTGAGATGGAAACTCACCCAAAGAGTAGAAATAAATAGGAAAGTACAAGCTAGCAATGGATACATGTTTACTACAAGAATTTGTAATACAGCTTTCTTGGTGATATTGGAGGAGTTATATTTCAGTGCAATCTTATGTGTTTGTTTATAGCTTCTATATATAGAGTTAGTTGTTGACATGACCATAAATTATGCATGCATGTGATTTGCTTAAGAGAAGTGTAGTAGTAATTAATTAAAGACTACTAATATACCAATTAAAAGAGTGTAGACATATATAGCTAACAATAATTTATAGTATATCATTTCCTTTTTTTTCATGTTCTTCTCTATCAGTAAATAAAAATTAATCGAATAAGCAGAATGTGTCGATATTTCATTTATGCAAATTTTAGATATGAGTTTTCACCTTTTATTTTCTTTGCAAGATTCTCATACTAATTATATATGTGTTTTAAAAAATGTGACTAATTTGTCATGTATCCTAATACTTTTCTTTCTAATGTATTATTCTTCAGATTGTAATGTGTTAGACATATATGAAACTAACTTGCTAGCATTGCAACAATACGGAATGAAGGTTTCAGTTGCAATGGGTCTCAATATATAGCTAGATATGTAACATTATATAAAGTCGACAATCAAAACAATATAGTATATCCAAACATTAACAATTATGCATCCAAACAAGTTTGTTTCGTTGTCAACTTAAATTGATGTTAACTTTATATGTTAGCTGGTCTGTATATGAATATAGCAACTTTTTGCTATCTACTATTACAAGGAAATTGTTTTTCTAATAACATTATTTGTGCTATGTCTTATGCATTATTTTGTTTGATATATTGACTAATTAAATATATTATATAATTTCTAAAAAAATTATTTATAAAAATATCCTGATTGGGCTACAATTATATATGTATTTATTTGACCATTGCTAACTAAAAGTTAAAAATGGGATGTGCAATAAAAATTGACTAGTGATGATATGACATACCTAGAAATAACTTAGAGCTATAGATTTTCGATTTTTCCATAAAATTAACAAAAAAATGTAAGATATAATTATTTATTGCTGTCACATTTTATACAACTATGTTGTTGGATACAAAGTGCAGTTTTTCTTAATTTGTAGAAAGAAAGTAATTCCACATTTGGGCTGCCTACATGTTAGTTAATTTCCTTTCCAAAGTTGGTTATTATTTTAATTTTGTCCGGTGTAATATTCTCTTGTTTGGATTAAAATTGGATTTTCATATATTGTGTCCGTCTTAAACCAAAAAGGAAATATATGACCACATGTTAAAAATAAATCCATATAAACAATGACTCTGATTTTCTATATTAAGGACAAAAAGTTCTTTTCTTTGATAAGTAAATTATTATATTTATCAAAGTAGATTTGTACAACACAAATTGAGAAGAACTCATTTATAGCAATCCAACAATCTTTCAAAACTTTTGCTTCTAATTTAAAACCGCGTCTATTTTACGCTCCTTGTCTTTAATTAATTATTCACTTTTTCTTTGTTAATTGTCCTTAATTAGTTGTTCGTTTTGATAAATCAAGAGAGGATAAAATATTTTTACCTATTATACCTCAATTAATTAATTTTAAAAAGATAAAACTACTTGAAAATCTTAAGTTTTTAATTCATTTACTTCATAATTAATAGAGGTAAAATAATAAACTCACTATATCAATAATATGTATGTCAATTTAAAAATGGACAAGTAATTAGGGACATATGGAGTAATTAACTCCGTACATAAGTATGGTCCATCTTTAATCAGTTTGCATTAATTTAATGATTTGATTTGGATTAACTTTTTTAAAAGGTTGATAATATTGGTTTGATTTTAATAATGTTAATTAATAATCAATCCTAGTAAAAAAACAAATGAGCTCTGAGAAAAACAAAGAGATGGAGGTTATTTATTACTTACTATATATATAGAGGAAGTAGATTGAAAATCAAGCCATGCTTGATGACTAATGAAATGGGAAAAAACGTGAGAAATGTTGCACTCATTTCTTGATTTGTTTGAGTAGCATTCAGTTTCATTCCAATTACTTTCTTGGAAATGATAGGTTGCACGCTTTCCTCATTCCAATGCCACTAATTTGTTCAACAATGACAATTTAAAAATGAATTTTTATAAATTAAATTGAAACAAATGAGAGTATTGAGTTTGTATAGAGCTCTCATTTCTTAAAACCTAATAACAAATGATACCAAAGAATAAAACGAATTATCAAGATACAAAAAACTCTTCTTTAGCTAAACTTATAAATTTAGATAGATGAATGATGCATGAAACACATTAATATTATCACATTGGATTGGAATAATTTTTATTTTATTTAAAAATCAGTATATGATAATGAAAATGAAAATACAACTTTTCAAGTTTGGAATTATTTTTTCATCCCACTTTTCATTTTTAAAGTTAAATTTAATTAAGTAAATTTAAGCATGAACAATATTTCAAATATTACTTGCAATTAGTATAATATAACACGTCTCATTTTTCTAAAAATCAAATAATATGATCTTTTTAAAAATAAATCTATACTCAAACAACTACATAAAAGATGAAAAAGTTGTTTTATGAAAGTTGAAATTGTGATGGACTTTGCGTATATAAAATTATATCTTAAATAATGAACGTTATAAAAATAATAGTTTGCATCATCTTTATTTGTTACGTTCTTTTCTTCCTTTTGTTTACTATCACGTTAATCCCTCATTGAATTTTGTTTTAAACACTATGTAATCCATAAGAATCATCATTACATGCAATTAAAATCAATATTTAAAAATAAAACAAAGTAAGCAAAGACATAACTAAAAAAATCGAAAAGAAATATTTATACTGCAAAGAATATGGCACCATAAAAACCTTTGAAAATTATACAACTTCAATATAATTTTTAAATTTTGTTTTATTATTTACTATACAGGTTCTTGGCTTTCTCTTTATCATAAAAGAAAGTTCACGCTGAAGCAGGTGCTTCAATTTTTTATTTTTATTTTTAAATTTATTTACTGTATAATTCTTTAAAAATTATTGAATTCTTTTCAGCTATTCTCTTGTTATGTAAGAGAGAGTTCACGTTGAAGTAGACACGTCTCCGTCGATGTGTCTGCTTCAGCGTGTTTTGAATTTTATTTTTTTATTCCTTGTGTACTATTCTAGTTTAATTAGTGTATAATTTTATTCGAAATTATTGAATCTGTTTTAGCTGTGACTTTTCGTTTTAAATTCATATTCTTTAGTTATAGTTTTATTATTTTTGAATGTCGATAATATTGTTTATATCTTGTAACTACCTTGAGTAAAAATCAACGATGATAATGAAAAATACTTTAATTATAGACATCTTAACGGAGCCTTTCACATTAAATTTGCGCAAAGAAAAAGTAATTAACAACTTTAAATATCTAAAAATCATATTAAAATTTATTTAACTTTCAAAATTCTATCTATATCACATATATTAAAATTAAACAAGTAACATTGGACCCGTGTTGACACGGACACCTGTGTCTACTTTAAGTATAAGAGAGTGTTTAAATTGATTTTTTTAAGTGATTTATAAACGAAAGGTAAAAATTGGAAGCATTCAACTTTTGATTTATTTTTAAAAATAATTTCAGCACGTTTTGTTTTCTCAAACATTTTCAAAACTTAAAATAAAGAAGTAATAAATAACTTAAAGTCAATTAATTCAAATACTCCAAAATACACACCAAGTAACGTGACCTTTGAATTTTTAAATTAGTAATGGTTCCTTCTCTCAATGATGCAATTATGGAGAGAATGGTACGTATAAGGAAAGAAACAATTATAGCATTAATTTTTGGAATTGTGTTCTAATTATAATCTTAATTACTGAAATGTAATGACGTATTTTCTTTTATATCTAGGATTCAACAATTTTTTAAATTATAATGAAAAAAAAACTTTAAAAATTGAGAAATTAGATAAATATCTTGCATAAATTTGACATATGTCCTTTTTTAATTGATAACTTTATAATTAATTAATATACATATTTATTGATAATAAAACTTATATATATATATATATATATATATAATTATTTTTATTTCTTTATTTGCAAAATATTTATATTAATTTTTAATTAAATGTTTATCTTTTTCACTTTTAATTATTTTTAATAAATTATGTCGATTTTTTTAAAAAAAACAATTAAAAGTATCCTTTAATTTTAATGTTTTAATATTTTTATGTTTTATTTGATATTCTTCACTTATTTTGATATTCGTTCAAAATTAACTTATTTTAAATATAAGACATTTAAAATCAAATTAAAATATAAGACAAAGAAAATAAATTTAATAGAAGAATAAAAAAGAAAAAACAATGAGAGTAAGTAAAAGAAACATTGTACAACACAAATTAAGAAGAACTCATTTATAACAATCCAACTATCTTTCTTCTCTTTTGTTTTTAATTTAAAATTACGTAAGTATTATCTTTCAGTCACTTTGCAAAATCCCCATATCTATGTTTTCACTAATAATAGTACTTTTGTCTTTAATTGGTAATATAAATTCTCAAATAGACATTTATTCTCTCCTTTCTGTTTTTGCCATTCAAACAGCTCTTTCACTAATGACACTTTTTTCTTTAACCAGTCAAATCTTCTTTGCGCAGCTATATGAAATATTTATAAGATAATAATATGTAAATATCTATATTTTATGTTAGTGTCATATATAAATATATAAGATAATAAATTAATAATACTGATATTCATCTTCATCTGCGATATAAAACGTTTTCTTATTTTCTTTAAAACATATAAAATGGAATTTCTTTTTGCATCTTTTAAGTGCAAAACTATTCATATGTATATTGTAAAACAAAATATTCACCGTGGTAAAGTAGATAAATAAGAGACAATATTTTAAAATAACAATATACTGTATTATAATTATATTGAACATATTACTTATGTTTTAATTTCATCTATTTTTTATAGGAGTACTATTTTCTATAAAAATATTGATTTCGTAAAAAATATTTTAATTTTTTTATTATTACATTTGTTTATTATAATTTTTCAAACACTCATTAAATATTTACAAGAACTATGAAAAATGAAACGTATAAAAGTTATGAACAATATTTAAGATTATAAGTTAGGCATGTAAGATGAAGAGACATGGAAATGTACAATTTTATTAGACATTGAATGCATTGATAATTATGCGTTAATTTTATTTGTAAAATAAATAAATGAAAATAAGAACTGAAAAAATGAACCAAAAGAATATAATCAGTGACTCCATAAATATTATAATTATATTTCAAATAAAAAAGAATAGAAACAAATATAGATTGTTACATACGCAAAAAGTGGCATTGTGAAATTAATATTTTATTTTTCAATTACTTTTTATCAGTATAATAAAAATAAAATTCCTAATTATCATAATTTTTTTGTTATTTAAAGAGGATAATTATATTAATTTTGCATCATAATTTTTTTTTCAAAAAGTACTACTAATGGACCAAATGATAAGTATTGACAAACATATAACTATACTATTTATACAAATTAAAATTTAATTATTTTATCAAAAAGAAGCTAAGTAACTAATATAACTCAACGAAAAAAATATAGCAAAAATAGTCTTTAATTATGCTTCTTTTTAACCTTCTACTATTTTTCTTTGCAAGTAGATTCGACATCAAATTTTGCTCCATATGTCAATCTCTTCATCATGTGCTATCAATTGAATAAAAAAAATTATGAATAAATAAAATATCATATATTATATAAAAAAATTAGAATAAATTTAAACTATATTTAATATATCTGTATATTAATTTTTCAATAGTACTAATACTAAATAATAATAATCACTTTCAATCTAACAAAATATTATAATCAAAATACATTATATCTCGAAAACTGACTATTAGAAAGAACAATTATATACCGCCAAGAATTAATCATTGTTAAAAAGTCATTTTTTATCATACTTATTTAGTGAATGAAAATACATACAGAAATAGAATATTAAGAAAACATGTCAAAGTAAATGAAAATAAAAAGAAAGACTTGAGAATGAAATATATCTTACTTTCATGTACTTCTTTTTTGTTACATGTCACAAAACAATATGATGAAGAAAAGCAATGATAATCTTGAATGTGAATACTCATGAAACTAAATGTGAATTTATATAGGCAAAATAGAAAAAAAAATAAAGACTTGAGAATAAAATAAAATATTTCTTACCTTGATGTACTTTTTTTTGGTTAGTTGTTAGTACATTCACAAACCAATATGATGAAGAAGACAAAGGATAATCTTGAATGTGAATTTTCATGAAACTAAGTATGAATTTATAGGGAAAATAGAAAAATACCATAAGACCTTATAAACTTACAAATTGTTTGGAGGTTACGGACATAAAAATTATGAAAGTTATGAATATTATTAAAATAAAATTAAAGAGGTGTAAGTCATGGATAATAAGTCTACTGAATAAATTAAATATTAAAGAGAAAAATACTTATAATATTATCATTTTATGGTAACGAAGTAAGGCAAACAAGTAAAAAAAGAATATTAAGAGTTTTGTTATAAATATTTCTCTATTAATAAAATATTTATTTGTAATAAATTAAATAACTTACTTATAATAGTTAATTTAAATATGAAAAAGATCAAAAATAAAGAAAATAAATACAAAAAAAAGCCATAGAGAGGTGTCACACGACCACATCTGTGTTTCTCCTTTATACATATGATTGGTATGTCTTTGTATTTAAGTTAAGTTTAATGCACTATAATAGAGTTGTTATACTTTATCAGTATAAAAGATAGCTAAAAATTTGATCTCTCGAAAATGTACTATTCGTAATATTAAAAATAATTTTTGTTACCGGCTGTATTGTTAAAAACATTCTAGATGTACAAAGTCATACGAATTTATTTTATCATGCAGAAGTCGCAATTCTATAGTTAGGGGTGTTCGCAAATTTATTTTATAATACAAATCAATAAATATTTATTTCATTTGATTTTAATAATTTCAAAATCAATCAAATTAATATGATTCTAATTTTAATTAATAACCGATTTAAATCAATTCGTGAATATCCTAGGCTAGATTGCCCACACACATCTTGACCTGAGAAAAACAAAGAGATTGGAGGTTTGGTAAGTAGTGTTGGTTATTAGAGTAAATATTTTATCACGGAGGATTTTTCTGATTGATCTAAAGAATGTTTAGACAAATATATTATTCCTCTGTTGAATGTATTTTCAAATTTCATACTACCAAATTGCAATATAGAACAAGGGAAAGACCCCCTTAATTATTATTGTATCTATTTATTTTATTAATTTTTTCTTATATTCCACTCACTCCCGTTCAAAATAAGTAAATCTTTTGAGTTTTTTTTTTAATAGATAAGAAAATAAGTAATTGTTCAAAGTTTAAGAGAGTTATTAGAGATTTTTTTTTAAAATTTTTGCCCCTCATTTATATCTTCTATGCAATGATAATTCAATTATAGTTTGAGAATAACTAAAAGGAAAAAAAAATGGAATGTGATAATTATTTTTATGACATATCAGACATACATGACATGAATTCTTCACTTCTAATAACGCATTGATGTTGAATTCTTTAAAAATGAATCAGTATTAGAGAATTTGGAACACACCCATAGACATTTTGAAGAACCCGAGCAAACATAGTACCTAATAAGCAAAGCATCCAAGAAACAAAAGACAAGATTTTGAACTTAATATAAAAGTAGATAATTCCACTTCATCATCATAGATAGATAAATCAAGCAAAAAAGAGTGAAGCAAAAGACACCATCTAGAACAACATAGGAAAATACAGAACAAACAGCAAAGACATTTAACCATTCATTTATGTTGTCCATGAAGACACTAGTCAACACACTTTTGGACTGCAGAGATGTCTTCAACAGCTTCAAAGCCTGAACAACAAGTAAATAATATAAGATATTATTTTCTATTTTTGCAAATAATGTTGAGTAAAATAGACAAAATTAGTTAAGAAGAGAAAATTTGATATACCTCCTCCATTCCCAGAGTAACAACTTTCTCTTTGAGAACACCAACATCCTTAATACTAAATTGGTTGAGCAAAGTGATACTTGAGATAGTAGACATAGGCTTCACAACCAAATCATCCAACACCATATATGTAACAATCCCTTATCGGATGCTACCACATTTTCTACCGGGGGTGCAACATAGGTCATATTTGTGTTCATAGTACGTTCACATATTGTATATGAATCATATCCACTTGGATTAGGGCAATGCAATCGAGGATCATCGGTCACATAATCATTATGGTTAGGGCACCTATAAAACTGTTTTTGAACAGGGGAGTCATTGATCAATAACAGAGGTACTGAAGTATCACAAACTGATGATTTTGGTTTTAAAAGAGTGTCCTTTTTCTGATTTGGTTGAATATATATATTATCAAGATTTTGAAGGCTATCATACAAGTTCCCTAAGCATCCAACCATTCCTTTAGTAGTGAGAAGCCTAATGACACTACCTATTGGCAATGCCAAAATGTGAAACAGGAAATCAATACATTCCTTGCCAGCCTCAGCAAACATAACTTTTTTGCTTTTGCTGTCTATCAAGAGCTTCATAGTAACCTTAGAAGCTGTCATATTTAATTTAGAAGAGATTGCAAGATATGAACAAAAATACTTAATTTCGTTATATATATATATAGAGAGAGAGCAGTAGTATCTCAAAGAGCATTGGAAATTACAGAAAGCGTGCAATATGTATATTTATTGTGGATTAATTTCCAAGACTGTAATTGATTAGGAATGCTACATATTGATTGGCCAGATTAATTGCTCTCTCTTTTTTAATACTATCCGTTTCTAATTATTTGTCTACTTTTAAATTAACCACTTATTAAGAAAACAATAATTTTTATAGTGAGTTTATCATTTTATCCCTATTAATTAGAAGTTTTTCATTTTTCAAAGTAATAAATTGTGAATATAATAGAGATCTTTTTTTATCTTTACTTGATTTATCAAAATAGACAAGTTATTAGTAACAACTACAAAAAAAAGATGGATAAGTAATTATGAACAGAGGGAGTGTTGTAAAAATATTTTACACCGATATTGTGTACTCATTGTGTATTACAATAAATCATACTAGTAGAGGTTGTCTATCGTGTATTCCAAAGATACTTAGAACAAAACTTTGAAGAATTTGGTAATAAACAACAAAGTTTAAGAATATTTTCACAACTAGAAAATTAAAACTAGTAGAGAAAATAGAATAAAAAACAAATTAAAAATAATATACAGAATATTTTTCTTAAGGAAGAAAATCGAGCTCATTGAATGCACAGTGTCTCGTTAAGGTAATTATTTTCCCAAATACCCGATGTTAATGGAATATATCCTCACAGGAAAGAACGGTGAGTATCGGTACATTAAATCACTGTATAAGCGAACCATTCAACGACAATAAAATATACTTTGAATACTAGATTTAGTAATAGTTAAAAAAATTCCAGAAATTTGTTCCACTAAAATGAGAGGAATCCCTCAATTTACAGAGGGTAGAGTGAAAATGTTCTTATTGTGTGTTATCGGAAAGGTCACAAATCTTTGGAAAATTCACAATTTTTCGGAAAGATTACAACCTTTCATAAAAGTCATAACTTTTTATAAAAGTCACGACTCTTCGTAAAAGTCGCAACTCTTCATAAAAATCACAGTTTTTTATAAATGTCGCAATTTTTCATAAAAATCGCAACTCTTTATTTTTCATTTACGTAGTTTAAAACCCAACGCTAAATTTGCAATGTAGGCTTCCAAATACTAATCAACCATAAGCAAAACTGTCATATATTACTCCATCTAAATTCTAATACATTAAGCCAAACGAACCCTAAATGTGTGAGATTACTTCCTTTCACAAAACCAAATTAGGCTTTGTGAAATCCAATCTCGACTAAAAAAAAAAAAGAATCCAATTTCTTTTCTACATCTAACTTAGTATCTACAACCAAAAAAGATTTTTTTTTTTTACATAGCAGAGTGAAGAAGATTCTTGGACCTATTCCACCTATGTCTAATTCTACCAAAAACATCATAATATTTGATCTCAGCCTCTGTTGGTGTCAACTCAACAGACATGAAACCTTGTCCATCATGGAAAAAATGCACATCATCTCTATTTATTCCTTTAATATCTCCTCTCCATGCCTTTGAACCTGCTCCACTTACTAAAAATTGCAATGGGCTACAACATCAAAGAAACAAAATCAACATCATGTTGCTAAAATTAAAGTCATTTTGCAAGATTTGAAGTCTAATCTCACCTTTCAGTGTCGCTAATATGTTCAAGACAGTGATCATGTCCGTTCATGTAAAAATCAACATCGTACTTCTGTAATTTCAAGAGGCAAATCAATAACGTTATATACACATTTCGAATCAAAAGCAATAGATAGGTGTGAATGAAACAGAGAAAAAGTTTACCCTAAGAATAGGAAGAAAACGATCCACAAGTATCTGAGTGTCACCGTGATGTCCTGCACTTCTAATGGCGTGGTGACCAAGTACAATCTTCCATTTTGCTGTCGATTCACTCAAGGCCTTTTCGAGTTCCTAGTAAAAAATTGATCATCAAAATTAAAATGTATGAGAAATGATTTTTAGACGAGTATTAATGAAGTGTACAGTTAACTTACTTTTACTACGGTAGCCATGTATGCATGTCTAGGGAGCACACCACGCCAATCGTAGATGTGATCCTTAGGAGTTGTGAAATATTTCTCCTCAAATGGAGTTGTATCCACCATGAATATTTCAGCAATTTCTTCAAACAATAAACATCGAGTATCAAAATAAGAACAACGAACATATAAAAGTTGATTAAATTATTTAACAAGAGATCAATTTGTACCTGCATTAACTACGAAAGACCTTAAACAAATCCATCTGCTATCAATGTTCCTAAGGTAAGGACTGAGTTGTGCTTCTACATTTCCTCTGTAATCGTGGTTGCCTAATACTGCACGAAAACAAAAATTCAGAGCTGTCAATATGAGCTAGGCCGATATATATTTATAGCTCTAGTCAAAATAAAATTGTAATTAGTTTGAGAAACTTACCGCTGTACCATTGTTTTTGTAAGCTCTTTGCTGTGTATATGTTAGTAAATGACTCTACAAAATTTGTATCATTTATTCCTGTTAATCCGTTATCATAGAAATTGTCACCCGTTGATAATACAAAATCAATGTCTAACTTCTCTCCGACTCTTTCCATCTGTATATAAATTTTTAAATGAGTTGATCACACGATTTATTAATAAAATTAACGAAAGATAAATAAAAGAGAAATGATATTTACCTGGCGAGCTACGTGAGATTGATTATAAGTACCCCTTCGTCCCCAGTCACCAATAACCAAGAAATTAAGAGTACCATCACCTTTAGTAGGGTGATCAAATTTCTTAAGCCTAGTCGATGCATTTGCACTAGAGATGACAAAAACAATGGCTACTAAAAAGCACAGAACCATGGAATTTTTGGAAAATTTAGCCATGGTTCTGTGTTAGGATTTGACAACAAAGGAAATTGAGAAAGAAGCACAAATTGTTATACTTCAATCCCAACCTCTTTTTTTTTTTTTTTTTTTGGATTTTTTTTCTTTTTTTGGTATTTGAATATACTAAGTAGATGTAATTTGATGGATATAACTTTGATGAATGAAGTATTTATAGGAGGAAAATGGGAATGAAAGTGGGAGTATGAGTGGGAAAGCTAGAGAATAGGTATAAGCAAGGGAATAGAATGAAATGTTCTTGAAAACCTTATGTTTTGACCGAATTTAGAGGTAGGGTAAGAATAAATTGAGAAAAATGAAAAAGTAAATTAAGAAACGATGAATAGTGATATTTCTATTTGTAATAATGAAAAAACTATTTTAACTCGATAGCATAAATGATTTCTTTAAAAAATTGAATATAAATCCTAAAAAGACGGATAGAGATAACTGATAAGATTTATGAATTTGAAGCTAATTAGATAAGAATTAAATGAAAACTTTATGTTTGACTGAATTAATTAGCGGTACATTACGTTAGGATTAAATTTGAAAGGGTAAAATTAATAAATGCATGTTTATATATATATAAATAATAACTGTTTTTATTAACATGCGAAGAAGTTAATAAATTAAAAAAATTGGAGCCATAAATATAATCTGCAGTCAACTAAGCCAAAAATGTGACTGGGCAATAATTTCCGTAATACACGTAATAATTTAGGAAACCAAATTTATTTAATTGATTGGATCGATTGTTTTAATACATTATTATACCTCTGAGTGATCCTGAATAATCATTGTTTTTCTTTTTTCGTTGGTCATATTAGAGGTTTCAATAACCAATTAAATTCTAATAAAATTTACAAATCAATCATAGATCCAATATAAATATCTTTGAAAAATAGAACTCAACAGAAACATTGCAAATTTTTGTATTAAAAGTGTATTTGATAGGAAGGAAATTATTTTTTAATTTTTTTATATTTATTTGGTTAAAGACATGTTTTAATTGAATTAATATCGACTTAGAGGGATAGAACATTCTACATCACTCTAGCGAAAGCTAAGATACTTTTGTGCCCTTCCAAAAATTCCTGAACCTTCTGGAAAATTCAGTTCAGTTTCTTTCTCAACCGCATAAATACCAGAAAGCTTCACAGCTTCTCTCATTGCATATACAACAAAAATTTCAGACTTCGTTAGCGATCAATATCTCATCAAAGCGATCAAAGTTAACAATGGAGTATCCATTCTACGGAAGCTATTGGCCCCAGTCAGCTCGCCCTGGCTATTCCTCAAACATGAGAGGAATTCCAGTGCAATCGATTCACCAGAAACCTGCCGGAATCAAGCCGGCCTCCAAGGTTGTTCAGATTCCGGTCCATTTCGTCAGTTCGGATCCCGAGCGGTCGGTTTTGGCCTCGGCGACAAAGAAACCTGAGCCGGATGGGTCCGCTTCAGCGTTGAAGATCCAGAAGGTATTCAGAGGCTTTTTGGTGAGAAAAAGCGTGAAGAAAATCATGTCGATACGAAAAGAGGTGGAAGATGTTGAGCGGAAGCTCTTGTGTAGAGAAACGGCGGAGTTGATTTGTAGAGATGAAAGGGAAAGGTTACGGGTGAATGAGACGCTGATGTCTCTGCTTTTCAAGTTGGACTCCGTTCGTGGAGTTGATTCCGGTGTAAGGGAGTGCAGAAAGGCTGTGATTAGAAAGGCCATCTATTTGCAAGAGAAAGTCGACTCCATTGTTGCTGCTGCAAATCAAATTGCATCTGAAGAGGAGAATCAATCCGATGAACTCTCTGAACCAGCCAATCAGACCGGAGACATCCCCAATTCAACAGAAAATCAGGAAGAAGATGGAAAATTGACAAATCAGAATGAACTTTGTGATCTGTTAGAGCAGAGTGTGGATGTAGAAACTCAAGCGGCATCAAATGATGAGAAAACACCCGTAGAGGGTGAACACGATGTAGCACCGGCGGTTGAGAAGTGTGAAGGATTGCAGGAGGTGAAGAAGGAAACGGACTGTCCAATGCTCGAATGTGTGGAGGAAAGTGTGGGGAGAGGTGTAGTTGGGGATTTGATTGAAGGAGTTGAGGATGAGGATGAGAATGAGAATGAAACAAGGTCACACAAGTTTGATGGGGGAGAAGAGAGTAGAAGAAACCGAGAGTTGCTGGAGAAAATGGCGGAGAAGAATGAGAATATGATGAGAATGATGACTGAACTGTGCCACAAAAATGAACTACAAACACGAATGCTGAATTCGCTGGCACAGAGGGTGGATCAATTAGAGAAAACTTTCTTATGTGATAGGTTGAAGACAAAGAAGAAGAAGAGGCATACTGTTTGATTCTTTCTGTAGCAAAATGTCATAGTGGATCTTTTTTTTCTTTTTTTTCGGTATTTTTGGGAGCCTCTTTCTTGTGCCTTTCATATTTCACCCTGTGATATTTCGAATGTACTGATTGGAAAACAAAGATTTTGGGAAGTGAATATTAAAGAAATTTCCATATATTGTTAAGCAAACTCTTTTCAATATCTTGTAGCCATAGATTCATAGTGATGGCTTGTAAAGCAAACACAAGACTCGTATTATGTTACATTGCATGGTCTAAATGTTACTTCAGTTACAAGTAGCCTTGAATAATATGATTGGTGCACAGATAGATAGCTACTGGTCTTTGTATCTCTTTTCTACTTCTTCAATGCTCTGAATCTCCTTGTAGTACTTGCAAACACGATAGATACACCTTCACACACATAAAGACCACATTGTTAATGCATTAAATTTTTAGACACATTTCGAAAGAAAAATCACATATAAGGGCCAAATTGATTCTGTTGATGTACCAGTAGAGAAGGCATGCCGCCAGACATAGGATCACATTTCTTTGAGCCTTGTAGATCTGCATAAAATGAGGGGAGACACAAACAGAAGGGAAAAGGAAGTCATAAGCTAGATAACATTACATCAATGTGCTTCTATTTCTGTGCAAGAACAAAGGGAAAAAAAGAACAGGGAACAAGTGGAATCCATTCACCACACAACACATTTCCCCAATTATCCGGAAATTGCAAGGGTATATGGCTCAGGAGTTCAGTCTTCAGCATTTACCAACGTAATATTTTGTAGTCTACATTATGTGATATACTAGACTGATGTTTGCAGATCAAGGTGTTCTACATATCACAGGACTGAACTTAATCTGGGGACTGCCCCTTCAGGGACATTCGATAAAAACTTAATATTAGGACCATTTCTTATTTACAATATGTTTAACATATCACATAAATTTGATCCATTGATTGGCAGACAAATGACAATAACAATACTACACAAAAGAAGTGGGCTGATCAGTCGTCCCATTAGCAGCCATTCATTGATCTCAGTCTCACCATAATGCCACCACTGAGGTACTTAAATAAAAACAAGAGGACCTGCAACTGAAATGCTTTGTTTTCCCACTGTCATAATGTTAAAGAAGTAAACATGTTTGTGCAGTAGTCTTTATCGAACATGCTAGATGATGCGTCAAATACAGAAGACACGCAAATTGGTGCAGTCGCTATAGAAGGATAGCCACACCTTTCCGAAAACACAGAACTAGACTAGTAACAATTGTTCCTTCAGCTGCTTCATTTCTGAATTGGTACCTTACTATTGCAAATTCTCACATGAAATTTCAACCAAACGATCAAGAAATTGAGTTGAAGGTTTCCTTTGGCTTTTGATGCATTGGTATAAGGTTATATAAATTGATGAAACAACAACCACTTCGCCTAAATGAAATAAGTTATGGTCAGTACCTTCATTCCTTGATTCTTTAGAAGTTTATCTTACTTTCTGTTTATTTTATTTATTACTGGTTTACTAAACTACAGAAAACTTCCCTTTCCTAATAGACCTGATATCTTATATATGTCCTACTATCATCAGTTCATCACTAGATAAGTTCATGGCCAGACTACGACAAAACACTTCTGGTTTTACCCTTTTTCTAGCACCAGCATCTAACTTGCCTCTATAAGTGAACAGTATATACAACTGCATTACCCTTGGTGCATCAGCTACTAGAACGGAAAAGTGAGACATATAGAAAATACAAAAGACCAAGTTCACAAATAATCTAAGATATATATGTATAATACCTGGCCAATCTGATTTCAGTTCCACGATTATTACTTAACTCACACAGCCAAGAAGTAGTAATATACTTAAAGAAGAACATGTTAAATTGCAAATAATTTACTTGAAAATCGAAAATCCTTTCTAATTCTAACGAATGACAATCAAATATCACGCATATTCAACCTAAGTATCATGCTTTATTAGCCATTTTGCACACCGGTGTATAACAATTTAGTTATATCTCAATCCTAAACTTGCAGTCTTCAGCAAATCAAACACCTAAACAACTCAACTGAACTCCACATCTAGGTACAAGCAACACAGGGTTATCAAGCAAATATTGTGTCCATCAAAACTGTAGAAACTAATTGGTTATCAATCATAGAATTTAGTTGAAATGGCACTGTAGGACCAATTTTCCTTTTCAATACAATTTAAACTCACCCAATAAAAATTACTAATACACAAATCGTTCCGAAAAGGGGGGAAAAGAGAATTTACCGATTTCTCATAGCGGTCCCTCTCGGAAGCAGTGCAAATCTCACCGGTACACATCAATCGATGCTCATTTTTCCAATAAATATCTAAGAGAAGAGCAACAAAAACAAAAATTAAGTCTCAATATCACATAATTGTAAAAAATAAGGAAGTAGCAAATAAAAATGAAGAGGATAAAGAATACCGAGTAGCTGAAAAGCAGAGAAAGGGACGACGAAAAGAGAGGGTTGAAGGGCAAGTGAAATTAGTGAAACAAAACGAGATTTGAGAGGTTTAGGAGATGGCAATGTTAGCAGAATAGCTATTGCTGCCTCTGCTGCCACCACGTACGTCAATATCATCCATTGCAACGCCATTTTTGCTCTTTTTTAGTATAATTTTTTACCTTCTTCTTCGTCGGGGTTAACAGACACTCGTCGGCGATAATTGACAAAGTCGAAGAAGGTTCTTTTCTTCTCATTCAACTCAACTCATCTACTCCTAAATGACCAAATTCTCCTTTCTTTTTTTTTTTTTGGGTCCTTGCATAGACTGCATTTAAGAAAAATAAAATAAAATTGTGTATACAGGTATACTATATTTATATATTTAATTATTTGATATAAAATATAGACTAATAATAAATGATATACATATTTCTAAGCTAATTGAATATTAGGACTGTAATCTTTATGTATGAAAGATATGTACATAATGGTTTTTCGTACTGATATAATATAAGTACGACCAATATTATTAAAAATTATTTATCATAAAGAAATATGAATATGATTTTTTTCATTTTTCTCACTTATGAATGAAAATATTTTTCTTACATTATTTTGTTTCATATCATTTGCGTCGACCTATAGTATTTTTTGGAGTGACTAATAATATTACGCTTATATACTTCAAATAACATGAATTTGTGTACATTTATGTTTGAATTTGCGCTAATGTAGAAAAGCAAAAATGTAAAGAATTTGATAACATAAAATACCACAATTTAAGGCTAGAAAATATATGTTTAGCATATGAAAAGTCTTAATCAACAATATTACCATATGCAACTAAACTTGAATCGCATTCTAATATGCAACTAAACTTGAATCGCATTCCTATCTTAGTACGGTAAATTAATCAAGAATTTCATGAAATCAAGATCAGCATTAAATCGAAAATCCTTCCTTGTCATTTCAGGTTTTCCACTTGTCATTAGACCATTCTTGATGAAATCTCAACGCATGAGAAGAATATGCAACTTCATGTCCAGTTGTAGGGAAATGGACATAGTAATTTTCTTCAATTATCCCACTAATAAATCCAAACCACCATCCATCATTAGAAAACACATCAACCTTATCGTATTGTGAAATCTGTTTTCTGACATTGTTTCAAGTTGATGGGGTGGAACAGGGCGGACATGGCCTATAGGGACAAGCTCTTCTAGAGGTGCAAACTGATCATCAGTCAACAGAGTTTTGTACTTGACTCTGTAATGATTAGCGTCGTCGATAGAAACAATAGTTGCTTCGTAGTAAGAATCTATGAAGCCGACTTGCCACTTCAACTTCTTCGCCCTTTTGGAATTGTTTTGTTATTTCTTGTGTCTCCATTACTATCGAATCTATTTCCTCTATGAGCTGATCCATTTTTGATTGGTGGCGTTGCTATGAATTGGTTAGGGACATTTTGAGAGTAGTAGTGAAGATTGATTCAATTAAATGAAAAGTGAGGCTTTGCAAGTCAATTTATAGGCTGAGAATTATGGAGTCCGAAGCCTAAAGGGTACAAAATATTAACAAAAATTCCAAAACGGTATATAAAATTTTATATTAACCAAAACGGCAAAATCGCTGCATCAGCAGCGATTTACTCCACCGGAATAAGCAAAATCGCTGCCTGTGCAGCGATTTTGCAAAATGTCTTTTTTTTTTTTAAAATCGCTGTCTAGGCAGCGATTTATATAAAAAAAATAAATTTTTTTTTGTAAATCGCTGCCTAGGCAGCGATTTACCCAAAAAAAAAATTTTTTTTAAAAAAAATTTTTTGTTTAAATTTTATTTAAATTATTATTAGTTTTAAATTTTATTTTTTATTGTTTGCTTCTTTTTTTTAAAACAAAAAGTTTAAATAAAAAAATAATTATTTTTTTAAATCAAATCTTTGCCAAGGCAGCGATTTTTAATTAAATTTTTTATTTATTTTTAAAATCAAATCGAAAAAAAAATTAATTTTAAATCGTTGCCTTGGCAGCGATTTGATTTTTTTTAAAAAAATTTAATTAATCAAAGACAACTATTTTATTTAAAAAAGAAAAAAAATTGTTTTAAACTTTTTTGAAAAAAAAAGAAGCAAAACAAAAACAAACTTAAACAAGTCGCTGCTGAGGCAGCGACATTTAAAAAAAATTATAAAAAAAGTTTTTTTAAATGTCGCTGCTGAGGCAGCGACTTGTTTAATTTTTTTTATTTTTTTTTTGCTTCTTTTTTTTTTTAAAAAAGTTTAAAACAACAATTTTTTTTAAAAAAATAAAATAGCTACCTTTAATTAATTTATTTATTTTTTAAAAAATTAAATTGCTGCCAAGGCAACGATTTAAAATCAATTTTTTTTTCCGATTTGATTTTAAAAAATAAATAAAAAATTTAATTAAAAATCGTTGCCTTGGCAAAGATTTGATTTTAAAAAATAATTATTTTTTTATTTAAACTTTTTGTTTAAAAAAAAGAAGCAAAAAATAAAAAATAAAATTTAAAAATAATAATAATTTAAACAAAATTTAAATAAAAAATTTTTTTAAAAAAAAAAATTGGGTAAATCGCTGCCAAAGGCAGCGATTTAAAAAAAAAAAAAAATTTAATTTTTTTTATTTTTAAAATCGCTGCCTAGGCAGCGATTTACGAAAAAAAAAATTTTTTTTTTTTGAAAGTCGCTGCTTAGGCAGCGATTTTGTAAAAAAAAAAAAAAAATCGCTGCCTAGGCAGCGATTTTAAAAAAAAAAAGACATTTTGCAAAATCGCTGCACAGGCAGCGATTTTGCTTTTTCCGGTGGAGTAAATCGCTGCTGATGCAGCGATTTAGCCATTTTGGTTAATATAAAATTTTATATACCGTTTTGGAATTTTTGTTAATATTTTATACCCTTTAGGCTCCGGACTCGAGAATTATGTTACCTTTGGTGATTAATGAAGATTATTTTCATATTTTCTTTTGTTTTACATTTATGATAGTTTACTTCATAAAAAGTCATTCAACTTTTTAGTTTTACCAAAATATCGTTCAACTTACGAGTTTAAGCAAAAAGTCATTCAATTTAAATTACTTTTACTAAATTAGAAAAATGTTTAACTTACAAGTTTTAGCGAAAAGTCATTCAACTTAAATTAGTTTTACCAAATTAAAAAAACGTTCAACTTACGAATTTTACCAAAATATCGTTAAATTTTCTTGTTTTATCAATATCGTTCAACTTACTTGTTTTTATCAAATAATCGCAACTTAAACAGGTTTTATCAAAAAATCGGTCAACTTACTATTTTTTCAAAAAAATCGTTCAACTTAAACTGGTTTTATCTAAAAATCGGTCAACTTACTATTTTATCAAAAATCGTTCAACTTGAATTGATTTTATCAAAAAATCGTTCAACTTACTAGTTTCACCAAAATATTGTACAACTTAAACTAGGCTTATCAAAAAGTCTTTCAACTTAGTAGTTTCACCAAAAAATCGTTCAAGTTAAACTAGTTTTACCAAAATGCCGTTCAACATAACTTATATTATTTTTACCAAAAAAGTCGTTCAACTTATACTAGTTTTACCAAAAAAAAGTCATTCAACTTATACTAGTTTTACCAAATAATCGTTTAAATTAGTAGTTTCACCAAAAAGTCGTTCAACGTAACTTAAACTAATTTTACCAAAATAAGTCGTTCAACGTAACTTAAATTAGTTTTATCAAAAAAAAGTCGTTCAACGTAACTTAAAATAGTTTTACCAAAAATCCGTTCAATATAACTTAAACTAGTTTTACCAAAAAGTCGTTTAACGTAACTTAAACTAGTTTTACCAAAAAAAAAATTCGTTGAACGTAACTTAAACTAGTTTTACCAAAAAGTCGTTCAACATAACTTAAACTAGTTTTACCAAAAAGTCGTTCAACGTAACTTAAACTAGTTTTATCAAAAGGTTATTATGACAAAAAAAAAAAACTAAAGAGACAATTATACAATCTCCTCAAGTTTGATTTTGTAATACTTCGTTCCTTTATGGTTTATGATATGCTTATCTTTCTCATTAATTCTTATAAACATTAATGACTTCTACTACATAATTTGTTATAGTTAAATGACCATATAAGTTATTGACGCGAAGAAACGTCATGGAGTTCATGCTACGGGGATTTGGGATGGTTTCTACGAACGGTCTTCACCTTAAAACAAATTACTCCTTCTGCTCAGTATAATTATTGTTGTGACGAAAAAATGAAAACGAAAATCTAACAATAAAGAACACCAAGTTTAACGTGGAAAAACCCTTCAAACCGAAGGTAACCACCACGGGATCGACAAGATCCGAATTGCTTCACTATAACAATAAGAGGGTTACAAATATTCTTCTAATGGCTACACAACAAGTGCCAAAAGAGAACAAACAATAGCTACACCAACAAAAGATAAATAGAAAGAAACACCACCCAAACCCAGTTTCTGTTCGGGACCTAAAACAGGATCTTGCTGACCTCCGAATCCGATCTCCACCGTTCAAATCAACCACCAAGATGTCAGGAACACTCAGTCCAAATTTCAGCCCGATCCAACGGTTAGTTAATCGGGAAACACGATCTGAACGTTGCTGGTCGGAGAAAAAGACTGCAGCAAAAGAACCCTTTTTCTTCTGTCTTTTCTCTTGTTGAAAGCTCTCTCAAATAACCTCTCTTATGTTCTATTGTCTTTCAAAGACAATACCAATGAGCAATTGAATTATTCTCTCAAGACCATCCTCTATTTATAGAGTTGTGCTTTTCCTTACAAAGCCAAAACCAACTACAGGATTACAATTCCAATCATTTTCCTAATAGAATTGGAAACCAAATAAAGAGAATAATTCCAATCCTTTTTCAAGTAGGATTAGGCCATGGGCCTTTGGCTGGAACATGGGCAATAGCCCAACAATTATAACTTTAGTTTCATTTTTTCAAGTTAATTAAAGAAAAAATAAATCTAAGGTATAGTTTACTAAAATATCTTTGTTTGATAAAAGTAGAGTGACTTTTTCTTCAATAATACTTATTTAATTGATAAATTTTAAATGGTTTTGTAGCACTTGGACGAGTTTAGAATTGGAGATTGTATAGTTTGTGTGACATGCCAATATATTAATATTTACTCCCACATCGGATATGCAACACATAAGCTATAACATTATAATTGTCTATTGACTAACAGTGGTCACGACCTTACTTGAACAGGATCTGTTCTATAGGCTCGTACCACTGAATCCTTGATTTCTAAGGAGACAGGTTTCCAAGTCTGGTTGATGAAGTATGGTCATGTGACCAGAGCGTGATTAACAGCCATCCATGGCTCCTCAAGCTGTGTTTGCAGTAGATGATCGTTCTTAGACCTGATTTCAGGCCTAGGATGGTCCCATGACTGTCTGACAGACTCACCTTTTTTTGTTCTCGACTTTATGTTGATCAAGGTCATTTTTTGTTCTCGACTTTATGTTGATCAAGGTCATTTTTTTGTTCTCGACTTTATGTTGGTCAAGGTCAGTATAGCCAGCAAGTATTTAGCTGAGGTGAACCAAAAGGACATAATATGTATCTCAACAGGTCCAAGCATACAATTTTCAGCATCTACAAATGTTTAAGGGGCTAGTTATACTATCTTATAACTAAATTCTTCAGCCATTAGTCCTTTTTCCAAACTGCAGCAATGTTTGTAGCTTTGAAACTCTATTGTGATCATTTGAGTTCTTCAGACCTATATATACTTATATTCTTTTTCTTTGGGAAGATAAGAGATTAGTTCTATATTAGAAGAATTTGTTGAATTATGACATACATTTTATTACTTTTATTGCACTTTAGCCTTAGAGATTGCGTAGTAGTCAATGTAGGTGTGTCAGGGGCCAATAATTGTTCCCACATCGGCAGTGCAACACATAAACTCTAGCTTTATGAGGCTTCATACCAGTAGCATAGGATCTGTTCTATAGGCTCGTACCATTGAATCCTTGATTTCTAAGGAGACAGGATCCCAAGTTTGTTTGACGAAGCATGGCCATGTGACCAGAGCGTGATTAACAGCCAGCCAGAGCTCCTTGAGCTGTGGTTGCAGCAGATGATCGTTCTTAGACCTGATTTCAGGCCTAGAATGGTCCTATGGCTGTCTGACAGACTCTCACCTTCTTTTTAAAAATTCTCCCTCTTGAACAAGCCCAGAAAGAACGGCTTCCTGCTTTCTTCATCTGTCTATTTAGGAAATTTGAGAACTTTGTAAGTCTTAACATGTCTCATGGCCGTCTTAAAACACTTCCTAATGTATCAAATATAGCCCAGAATAATTGTCTCGACTTTATTTTTGCCAATTCAACATTCAGCTCAGGCCTCAGCCAATGGATATTGTCAATTTGAAGCCTAAAAGAGTTGTTGAAACTCAGTCTTAATATGTATCTCAACAGGTCCAAGCATACAATTTTCAGCATCTACAAATGCTAATGGGCTAGTTATACTCTCTGATTAACTATCTTATAACTAAATTCTTGAGCCATTAATCCTTTTTTCAAACTGCAGCAATTTTTTAGCTTTGAAACTCCATTGTGATCATTTAAGTTCTTCAGACCTATATGTACTTGTATTCTTTTTCTTTGGGAAGATAAGAGGTTTAGTTTTATATTAGAAGAATTTGTTGAATTATGACATACATCTATATCGAGTTTATAAAAAGTGTCTTTGACATATCTCAAGCTTTCAAGAATTCTCTACAAGCTCTATGATGAATTATTTTCCATAAGATTTCCAACTCTGATTGATCCACTCAATTTCAACTTTCAAGACTTCACATTAGACTGTATTCAAGAATATCTTCAATTCTGTAAATATAAACCTGGATATGGGCGTATCACCGATTTATTTATTATGACAGAAAAGTAATGCATCTTATTATATAGAACAATTCAACTCTAAACAGAGTAACAAATTCATATATTCTTGTTTCTCACTATACAATATATCAAAATCTTAATCATCAATATAACAGTTTGCCACTAAACTTGATGAATTGGGATAAAGAGACTGATCAATAAGCTAAGTCACATTCATATCAAATTACAGTAAATCAAGAATTTCTTGAAATCAAGATCAGTGCAAGTCGAAAATCTTTCATTGTCATGGAAGAAATATCCACTTGTCATTCTTGATGAAATCTCAACACATGAGGAGGATATGCAATGTTATCTCCAGTTGTAGGGACGTAGACATAGTACTCATTTCCAATTCGCACTGATAAATCCGAATCACCATCCATCATTGGCAAATACATCAACCATATCGTACAGGCGGAATCCATTTTCTGACACTGTTTCATGTTGATGAGGTGGAACAGGGCGGAGCTCGGTTGCAGAAGAAAAACATCCTCTAGCGGCTCAGACTCAGCATCTGTCAACAGAGTCTTGTACTTGATTCTGTAATAATTATCGCCAGTGGAACAAATAATAATTGCTGCGTAGTAAGAGCCTATGAAGCCTAATTCTTCACTCGCTACTTCAACTTCATCACCCTTTTCGTATTCTTTCGTTATCTGTTGTTTCTTGAATGCAATTGATTTGATTGACTCTGAGAGCATTGCCATTCTTGATTGAGTATGAAACTCGTCCAAGTTGTCAAAAGTACTGGACAATTGTAAAAGTTGTCTGCGTCAGGAAGGTTGGTGAAGCGCAGAGTACTTCACCAATCAGGAACGATTAGGTTGTTAGTTTAATGTATAATAACCTTTAATGGTATATATATCAAACACAAAACAATAACATTACTCATTCATTCAAAAGTAGGAATTCTTCAAGCTTCAAGAACAACAAGCGAACTGGTCGAAGAACATTCATTGCTTTCTGTATTTGTTGTATTATGTCTGCTTGTAATCGTTCTTAAATTGTACGATTCGTTTCAACTGTGATAGAAATGTTTCAACCTTGGGTGAATCATTGTAAGGGTTGGGTTATGGGTAACTTAGGCTTTTACTTCAGTCTATATTAATCAAGTAGGATTAGTATAGAGAGCAGTGTTGTATTTGCTCATGCTCAGCTAAATAATAGGTGATATTGCTTAGTGTGGAGATTAGTAGGTTAATCTCTTGTTTTGTAACCGACTTTTACTTTTGCTTGTTGAAGAATAAATGAGTGGTTTTGAAAAGTATTGTTGAGAACATGTCGTGGTTTTCCTCCCTTGAGTAAGGAAGTTTCCACGTAAAGTGATTATCATCTTTACTTTCTACAATTGTTTTTTTAATTTACTGTGCAGGGGCGGACCCACAGGCACCCACCCGGTAACTTTTTTTAAAAAATCGAATACGTATGTATAGACAATTGATTAAACGATAATATATATAACTGTGCACCCTAACAATCAAAAGTTGTTGTGGGTGCACTGGTTGAAGGTGCCTCTAAGAAGCGCAAAGGTGCGGGATCAAATCCTGCCGAATGTAAGTAATTTATTTATATTAATTCAGGTTTTTCTCTTTTTAAAAAAAATATTGTTCCATTGTCCATTCATTTCTTAATTGAATTTAAAAATAAATAAAAATTCCAACACAATTCAAACAAAATATAACACAAATATTGTTCCATTGTCCATTCATTTCTTAATTGAATTTAAAAATAAATAAAAATTCCAACACAATTCTAAACAAAATATAACACTTCTAAGACTTCTAGAAAATCTAAGCTTACAAGTATTCTTCACCATAATTAAAGTCCACTCCCATTATCTCGCATAAATTGGTAAGTTTTTCTTTATAAGTGTACTTTTTTGTGAGATTTGTTGTTGATTCTTGTGATTTGAAATTGATAGATTTTTGACGAAACATAATTCTTCTCAACCAAGTTCTAGTTTTAAAGACAATTCTCGCATTTTATAGATGAATTTGATTTGCAATCACTTAAATCGAATTCTGAAGAAAGAATATACATTGATAATTATAGTCCTAGAATACGAAACGAAGTGAGAAGACATTATATTCAACAAGACCGTTGTCAACCGGATATTCTTGATAAAGAGTAAATTGTACTTCTTTTAATTTTTTAATTATAATGTTCAATATTGCTTAAAGTGAAATAAAATAATGAAATTCACTATTAAAATTTATTGGGCCTCAAAATTTTTGAATGCTTAGCAGGCTGCTCATCTAACCTTATTCTTAAGTCACTCCTAACCCCCTATCTTCAAATCATGGGTTCGCCTTTGTTACTGTATATTATTATTGTGAGGACTTACTCCCATCTAAGTAAGTGAACGTAAATATTCCAACAATATCTTTGTTTGATAAAAGTAGAGTGACTTTTTCTTCAATAATACTTATTTAATTGATAAATTTTCACTGGTTTTGTAGCACTTGAACGAGTTTAGAATTGGAGATTGTATAGTTAGCGAAATTGTGTGACTAATATTTACTCCACATCGGATATGCAACACATAAGCTCTAACGTTATAAGCACCTATCCACTATCAATGGACACGCCCTTACTTGAACAGGACCCATGGTGAACATAATATGTGTCTCAATTGGCCGGGTTGGGTTCAAACATACAATTTTGGCTAGTTATGTGCAAGTGAAATCGTGATCTTTTGTTACAACAATCCTAAAATTTGAGAAAATCATTACTGCCACTGATTGATCATTACTTCTAATTCAAATATTAATGTTGCCTTGACACGCCTCACAAGTTTCCGAAAATTCTCTTCGTGATGAATTATTTTCCATAAGATTTCCAACTCTAATTGATCCACTCTCTTTCATTCTTTGATTCAAGTTTCTGATTGTAGCTATATATATAAGACGGTTTATTCAAGACTTCACATCAGGGGATTCAAGAACATGAAGAATATATTGGCTCAGTTTTCTTGTTTCTGTTGCTGTCTCATTACTGACTGATCAAATTCTCAAAATTACTAATGAATATGTTCAATTCAGTAGACATAAAACTGAATTTGGGCATTTTATTTGTTACTACAGAAAATAAATGCATCCCTATATAGCTCAATTCAAGGCTAAAAACAAAGTAAAAAAATCACAGATTCTTGTTTCTCACTATAAAGTACAAAATATTTCATCCACTATTTCCTCAATAGAAATCTTTTGGCACTAAACTTGAATTATTCATCTTAACATAAAGGACAAAGATTCAGTACATTCATATCACATTGCTGTAAATCATTATTAGTGCAAGTCGAAAATCTTTCATTGTCTTGGAAGAAATATCCACTTGCCATTTGACCATTCTTGGTGAAATCTCAACACGTGACGAGGATATGCAATGTTATCTGCAGTTGTAGGGAAGTAGACATAGTACTCTTCTCCAATTTTCCCACTGATAAATCCAAACCACCATCCATCGTTGGCAAACACATCAACCATATCATACAGACGGAATCCGTTTTCTGACATTGTTTGATATTGTTGATGAGGGGGAACAGGGCGGATCACTGCTGCACTGACCATCTCTTCCAGTGGCGCGGATTCATCATCAGTCAACAGATTCTTGTACTTGATTTTGTAATGATAAGCGCCAACGGGATAAAGAATAGTTGCATGGTAGTAAGAACCTATGAAGCCATATACTTGACTTGCCACTTCAACTTCATCCCCCTTTTGAAATACTTTTGTTATCTGCTGTCTCTTGAATGCTATTGATTTTATATACTCTGAGAGCATTGTGTGGTGTTCCTCTGAATTAATTTCTGTCACTTCGATTGGAGCCATTATTTTCAGACTCTACTGAAGATTGAATTGAATGAGAAACTATGAGGCTTTACAAGTGAATTTATAGGCAGAGAATTCTTGTTTCCTTCTGTAATTCGGAATGGGAATTGTTTTCCTATTTTTCTTTTGGTTTTCCTTTAATAACTCGGAATAGGAAATTTCCAATTTTTATATACTTTTTTTAAAATTTAATTTCCTAAATTATTATGGAGTTCATGGCAACTGCTATGGAGTTTTTCCTACTGGGAATTGGAACGGTTTTTACGAAATTAACTGTCCACACGTTAAAAAAATAAATTAATGCATAATTATTATTTTTTCTATAACCAATCAAAAACTGAAATCTGACATAAATTTTAGTCAATGTGTCAGGGGCCAATAAATTCTTCCCACATCGACAGTGCAACACATAAACTCTAGCTTTATGATGCTTCATACGAGGAGCATATGTCACGACCTTACTTGAACAGGATCTGTTCTATCGGCTCGTACCACTGTATTCTTAGATTCTAAGAAGACAGGATTCCAAGTTTGGTTGATGAAGCATGGCCATTTGACCAGAGCGTGATTAACGGCTGACCCAGCTCCTCGAGCTGTGGTTGCAGTAGATGATCGTTCTTAGATCTGATCTCAGACCTAAGATGGTCTCATGGCTGTCTGACAGACTCCTCATTCTTTTTTGTTTTCCTTTCGGAAGCCAAAAATGGTTTCCAGTTTTCTTCATCTGCTTATTTAGGAAGTTTCAGAACTTTGGGTCTGTTGCAACTTGCAAGTCTAACATGTCTCATAGCTGTCTTACAAACTTTCTAATGTATCAAACGAAGAACAGAATGATTTTCTTGACTTTATTTGGCTAATTCAATATTCAGCCAGCCTATGGATATCGTCAATTTGAATCGTAAAAGAGTTATTGAAATTTAGTCTTAACTAACATAAAAGAGAAGTCGTGAATGATACTACCATGTTGGTGTATAGCCAGTAAGTATTTAGCTAGTATGTACATAAGCTGTTTCTTCGAGGTGAACCAAAAGGACATAAATGCACTTATATATGTTAAGAGGCTAGTTTATTTTCTCTTAGTATTTCCAGTATATAAAAAAGATCAGATGATTCTCGTATTTAGCAAAAGTTTACGAATGTATTCTGGACATTTAACCTGTATTCATATTCTTCACAACACTCTCAGAGTCGAAAAGACTAGATGTAATAATCTTAATATCCACCATTTTCAGTATCCTCTTCTTCAGCTATTTTCCTCTTCTTTTCTTCTTCCTCTACAAGTAGACAAGTCAAGAAAGATTCAAAGTTGGGTAGCTGAAACAAAACTAACACATGAAACATATTGCCCCAAAATCAATAAAATAATATGCTTCAATCTTATTCATTAAAAAAAGAAAAAAAAATTAATAGAGATTTTTTGTTTTAAAAAAAATAATTCCTAACAATTTTCTATGAAATATTTTTATCTTTCAAAGTTTGACTTTACACCTTCTTATTTTTAGTATTTAGTATAATATAATATAATTATTACTTAGTATTTAAATTATTAGATGATAACCATTGTGTCTAGAAATTAGTCTATAAATAAAATAAGGGCAAAATGATAATTCGACTTTTAAGTTAGAAGCTTTTCACTTATAATAATGGTCTAACCCAATGATAACCCCTTAAACTTGGCACGAAATTTCACTTAGACACCTCAACTAGGTTATGTTCATTTTAAACCCCTCACGTAGGATCTCGTTGTGTCATTTTCACACTTTTCGCTGACATGGTGAGTGTAATACACTCAAAGTCAGCGCGTGAGGAGTTTATTTTCATGCCAATTTTTTTTTTGAAACACTGTTCATCTTCTTCCCTCAATCTTTGTGATTATCTCATCCACCACACACCATCAATCCTCGCTACTGTAACATCGCATTAATCTTAATAAAATCAAAATAATTTTTAATTTTTCAAATCTAAAATTCACCACAACCATTATCTTCTTGTCATTTTGTTTCTTTAGATCCAACAAAAAATTCTTCCATTATTAGTTATAATTGATTTTTTAGTAAAGAAGAGGAAAAGTGTGCTTTAATAAACTAATTTTTCAATATAATTGAATTCTTTTGAAAGTGTTTCTTGAAAAGACGATAGAGTGAAAACAGGTTGAAGTTGGAGTGGGTGGAGTAAAGAGGATGGACGCTCTAATGGAGGTGGAGGAGCGGTTGGGGTTGGGATGTGTCGGGTGGAGAAGACACCTAGGTTGGTATGGATGAACAAGACAAGAGTGAGTTTCTTGAAAATTAGAAGTGTTGAATTTCTTTTTTTTTTTAAATTTATTATTTGAGTTTTAAATGCCACATGTCATCAAGTGAGTGATTATTTTCTTTATATTTAAAATTCATTAGTTTAGAATTATTTTTTTACATATATGACATGTGTCTTTGTTTAATTCGTCACTTTGACACGTCATCGACAAGTGTATTACACACACTTTGTATTTTTGGATGATTGTTAAAATAGTGTCAAAATGACACAACGAGATCCTACATGAGGGGTTTAAAATGAACATCACCCAGTTGAGGTGTCTAAGTGAAATTTCGTGCCAAGTTTAAGGGGTCACCGATGAATTAGACGTATAATAATATATGATATGATATGATGATGATATATAATATGATGATTTATTTGATATAAAATATATAACTAATAATAAATGATATACATATTTCGTAAGGTAATTGATTATTAGGTACATTATGGTTTTTCGTACTCGTATAATATAATAAGTACAAGCAGTATGTAAACAAAATTATTTTTCATAATGAAATATGAATATAATTTTTCATTTTTCTCACTTATGAATGAAAAATATTTATCTTAGATTATCTTGTTTCATATCATTTGCGTCGGCTTACAATATTTTTTTGGAGTGACTAGTAATTTTACGCTTATGTTCTTAAAATAACATGACTTTGTGTACATTTACATTTGAATTCGCGCTATCGTAGAAAAGCAAAAATGTAAAGAATTTGATAACATAAAATACCACAATTTAAGGCTAGAAAATATATGTTTAGCATATGAAAAGTCTTAACCAGTAATATTACAATATGCAACAAAACTTGAATCGCATTCCTATCTTAGTACGGTAAATTAATCAACAAATTTCATAAAATCAAGATCAACATAAATAGAAAATCCTTCCTTGTCATTTCAGGTTTCCCACTCGTCATTAGACCATTCTTGATGAAATCTCAACGCATGATAAGGATATGCAACTTCCTGTCCAGTTGTAGGGAAATGGACATAGTAATTTTCTTCAAGTATCCCACTAATAAATCCAAACCACCATCCATCATTGGAAAATGCATCAACCTTATCGTATTGACGAAATCTGTTTTCTGATATTGTTTCAAGTTGATGAGGTGGAACAGGGCGGACATGGCCTATAGGGACAAGCTCTTCTAGAGGTGCAGACTGATCATCAGTCAACATAGTTTTGTACTTGACTTTGTAATGATTAGCGTCGTCGATAGAAACAATAGTTGCTTCGTAGTAAGAACCTATTAAGCCTAGTGTGTGACCGGCCACTTCAACTTCTTCACCCTTTTGGAATTGTTTTGTTATTTGTTGTGTCTCCATTACTATCGAATCTATTTCTTTTATGAGCTTTTCCATTTTTGATTGGTGGCGTTGCCATGAATTGGTTAGGGCCATTTTGAGAGTAGTAGTAAAGATTGATTCAATTGAATGAAAAGTGAGGCTTTGCAAGTCAATTTATAGGCACAGAATTATGTTACCAAAATATCGTTCAAACTTGCAAAATTTGGCAAAAAAGTCCTTCAATTTAAATTAATTTTACCAAATTAAAAAATGTTCAACTTAAGAGTTTTAATAAAAGGTCATTCACCTTAAATCAGTTTTACCAAATTAAAAGACATTCAACTTACGAGTTTTAGTAAAATATCGTTAAATTTTCTAGGTATTTTCAATTTTTATATTTTTAATTTGTCAGAATATTTTCTTACTTTCCTAATTTATTAGGTACTTGAGCTAATTGCAAGGTGAAAAAAATTGTGTAGAGTTCTTCCTACTAGGAATCAGGTCAAGAAGCCTGGGTACGGATTTGGTAGAACCCAATAATTTTTACTCGAATTGTGTTTAAAACTTAATTACTAACACATCGGGGTTAATTGACAAAGTCAAAGAAGGTTCTTTTCTTCTCATCCAACTCAACTCATCTACTCCGAAATGACCAAATTCTCCTTCTTTTTTTCTTTTTTTGTCCTTGCATGGACTGCATTTTTTTTTAAAAAAAAATTGTGTGTATACATACAGGTATACTATATTTATATATTTTTTTCTATGAAAGATTATTTATCCATTTTAGGAAAAATTACTACAATTTGAAAAAACATGATAGCAATAAGTAACGCCTGATGCATACAACTCTAGGACTTAAAAAGCCCTATAGATCTTCGCCTTCAATTTTCGTCCCAAAGCGGTTTTCGAAAACACTGTTCTCTAATATATGACTTTGCACTAATTGATTGCACTTCACTGAGGTAATGTGTGAAGTGTCAATTCTGGAGAGAAGAAAAACAGATCATAAGAATAGGATTAGGATTGAGAGAAAAATAAAAAAATGTTTATGAGCATATGTAACGATTTGGCAACTAAAATTGAATTGACATAAAATAAAAGATAAATTATAATTTGCTGAATTCATCGAAAAATCGTTCGTTATCATGACATGAGAGATACCCAGCCGCATTTATCCCATTCTTGATGAAATCTCAAGACATGAGAAGGGTATGCAATGTTATCTTCAGTTGAAGGGAAATAGACATAATACTCTTCTCCAATTATGGCACTGATACATCCAAACCACCATCCATCATTGGCATACACATCTACAATATCATATAAACGGAATCTGTGTTCTGACATTGTTCCATCTTGATGAGGTGGAACAGGACGGACCTCGACTGTAGGGATCACCTCCTCCAACAGTTCAGATTCATCAACAGTTGACAGAGTCTTGTACTTGACGATGTAATGATTAGGGTCAATTATAGAAAGAATAGTTGCTGTGTAGTAAGAACCTAGGAATCCATCTTCGTGACTTCCCACTTCAACTTCATCACCCTTTTCGAATACTTTTGTTATAATTTGTCTCTTTGATATTATTGATTGTATTGACCTTGAGATCTCTGCCATTCTTAATTTATGGTATTGCTGTTTATTCACTTTCACTTTGGTTCGGGCCATTTCTACTGGTGATTTGATTGATTGTCGAATGAAAAATTGAGAAACTATTAGGCTATGCTACTGAAATTATTGTAGGCAGAGCATTCTGTTTCCTTCGGTTCTTATTGAGGTTTAAAATGTGTGAATAAAAAAAATGAAAGGTTATCATTTTTCTGAAAAGTTGTGACTTTTCGAAAGGGTTATGATTTTTTTTTAGAAGATTGTGAATTACTCGAAAGGTTGTGACTTTTTCAAAATGATAGATGAGTTTTACCTTGTTTTTTTGGAATTGAATGATTTTTTTTCTTCCTCTACATATGCATATATTTTCTTTGGTCTCAGACATTTTTCTTTTCTTCAAAAGAGATTTCTGTTTTACAATTGGTTTACGAAACTAATGTTCTATACCTTATTGTATACTTATTTTTCTGTAATGAATCACTAATCGGCGAAGCTTTTGTTGCACTTGAGACTTGGAGATTGCGCAGTAACAAGCGACGCTGCATCAGGGTCCAATAGATTGTTCCCACATCGGCAGCGCAACACATAAACTCCAGCTTTATGAGGCTTCATACGAGTAGCAAATGTCACGACCTTATTTGAACAGGATCTGTTCTATTGGCTCGTACCACTGTATTTTTAAATTCTAAGGAGACAAAATTTCAGGCTTAGGATGGTCTCATGGCGGTCTGACAGACTCCTCTCCTCTTTTTTTTTTTTTTGCCCTATTTTAAGTGCTTAGCCAGTATTTTTGCAGTCCCAGAATCTTTCAATGTTTTAGTATTCATTTGCAACATATGTTTAATACAATATACAATTATACATCATATATTGAAAATCTACCCTTGGTCCAATATTAAAAAAAGTGGTCTATCTCTAATCCCATTATAATGGTGATTTCTGATTAAAATTGTTATTAATAATTTACATCACAAGAAATTCAAAAGAAGAAAGATTTAATGAAACTAGTAACTCTTTCTTTTCTTTCGAGTTTCCAGTACTTATCCCTGACAAAAAGTCAAGTCAACTACTGCGTATTGAATATTCCAGCCACTTGTGATCAAGTTGCTCCTCAACTCAATCATAAATAAACTTTTCTTATAATCAATGATCATATAAATTTGGGTACACTTCGATTATTTTATCATACATTTTTTATGAAACATGTGTTGTATAATCTACTACGACTTCAAAAGATCAAAAAAAAATTACCAAACTTTTTTAGCTTTTATTGACATTTTTCTTTCTTTTATCGGTGGTTATCTTTTTGCTACATTGGTGACTCGAACGCACCACTATGAGCAACCTACTACTGCATCACGTTGGTGACTTCTGGGTCCAACTCAGAATACTTTAATGTCATGTGGAATTAAAATAGGTCATCTAATTTATTGCAGGTAAAGGAGAGAATTCCAGGTTAGGATGTGTATTAAACATTTAAATAAACACTCGCTCATTTTTATATTTTATTTTTTTAGAAAGGTAACCATAATACGTGCACATTATAACCCATAATTTATTTGTATTTCCTTCTAAGGACATTATATCTGAAATTGAACATGGATGAATATGCTTTTAGGGGTCGTTTGGTAGGTAATATTAGAGAAAATAGTTCAAGTATTAAGTGTAGTATTATTTAATTCTATGTTTGGTAGGAATTTTGAATCAATCCATGGATTAGTTATACACCCTACATGGTATTAGAGCGTGTATAACTAATACCTTCCATTTGGTGGTATTAATTTAATACCATGGGACTAATCTAACTAAAGACAAAAACACCCCTCAAATCCTTTTAATCATTTTGTTTATTTTCTTGATTTTATATTTTATATTTATACGAATAAATTTATTTAAATAAATTAATTTGCAAATTTTATTATTTAGATATAACTTTTTATTTCTAAAACAAGAGTTATTTAATCTACTTATTATTAATATAAAATATGATAATCCGACTAATATGCTAATGTTGATGTATGAATTTAAGAACAATTCATAAGTCAAATATTGTCTCTTAACGGAAGTTCCTTAAACATTATACAAGTAGTCTAAAACAAGAGCATATACATATAAATAAAACATCTCGAGTATAAAAATAGTTTAATTAATTTTGATATATCTATTGTTTATTTTTATTTTATTTTATGATAAAGAGTTTTTTTAAAAATTTATTGATACAAAACAAAGTTCAATAAATTTTCTCTATATATTATTATAGTTGTGTGACCTTTTGAGATATTAACTCCAATTTATAGATGACAATTATTTACTCTCAAATAATTTAAGTGAGAACATAGTGAATATGATAATAAAGTTTTATTCTCCTATCTAGTTAAAAATGCTATGAAAAAATAATATTATCCGTCAATTATCTACCTTGACCCAATTACATGAAATACAAAAAACCCATAACAACTCAAGGGTATAATTGGAAAGAATTTTTTTGTAGAGCTTTAAACCACACACAAAACTAGTTAAAAAACAATGAACCAAACACTTGATAATAATAATCCATGCATTACTAATCCCTGCATTACTAATCCCTGCATTACCAATTCCTGCATTATTAATCCCTGCATTATTGATCTTTGTACCAAACGACCCCTTAATGTTATCATATTCTTAATGAAAAAACTAGAGAGTACCAACATGGGTTGTAGTGCAGTTATAGAACTATTTCAATCATAATTATAGGTCTCGGGTTCGAATCATCGGTATGGAGAAAATCTTGTTGAAAGTGTCACTTGCTATATGCGATCCAGATTTAGTCCGAGCTCCAATTTGGGCTCCGGACATCGGGTGGGAAAAAAAAGAAGCTAGAGAGCCATCATACCACCACCCCCTCACACACACAATGAAAACTTAAAGTAAACATCCTAGGAGAATTGGTCAAAGAAGAACCAATCAATGCTGTTTGCATTACTGCACACATCCCAATCAGTGACACAAACCGTGTTGCACATAGACTTAATCCCATAAATTCCAAAAGTCAACTGGTTGCCACTCTGTCTTAGCTACAGTTCATCCCCTAATCACCTTCTTTTTATAACAATTAATTCTCCAAATCAGAATAGTAAAGAGGGAAAAAGAAGAGAAAAGAGGCAAGAAGATGGGAAGGGTGAAATTGAACAATGATCAAACTTCAAGCCTAAAGCACTTTAGTCATCCACATGAATTGGAGTTATGCACCCAACTCCAAGATCTAAGCCCTTGTTCAGGATGCAGACTTCCACCATCAGGCCAAATGTACATATGCAGGCCTTGCAACTTCACTCTTCATTTAAGCTGTGCTAAATTTCCACAGCTGATTACCCACCCCTCTCATCCGAACCACCCTCTCAACCTCCTCCCAACGTCCAAATACCCCGGTGGCCAATTCAACTGTGATGCCTGTAAACGCCATGGAACCGGCTTCAGCTACCATTGCAGTTATTGTGAGTTTGATCTCCACGTGATTTGTGCATCGAAACCCCTCAAAATCACACACGAACTGCACCAATGCTCGCTTGAACTCACCTTCAAGAATCCTTATGCTAATGCCAAAGGCTTCTCTTGTGATGTATGCCGCAAGATTGGAGTCAAGCAGTGGCTTTATAGATGTCCTGCTTGTGAGTTTGACGTTCATTTGGATTGTTTAGCTTCTGCCCCTAGGCAGGAAGCTTCACAGTCAACTGCCCTCCAGCACCACCATTCATTCCCAGGGGCCACTAACCAATTCCAGCAGACTACTATGGGCACACAAGCAAGGTCACATCATTTGATGCATGCCGCAAGCACAGGTGCAATAACTAACAACCATTCCCTACAGCCTACAGCGTTTCAAGGACAAGCGAGGCCGAACCAGCTGTTTCATAGTGCTAGTACAAGTGCAGTTCCGCAGCAACAGTTCCTGCAACCTCCTATAATTCAAGGACAAGCAAGGCCAAACCAGCTGTTTCATAGTGCTAGTACAAGTGCAGTTCCGCAGCAACAGTTCCTGCAACCTCCTATAATTCAAGGACAAGCAAGGCCAAACCAGTTGTTTCATAGTGCTAGTACAAGTGCAGTTCCGCAGCAACAGTTCGTGCAACCAACTATGATTCAAGGACAAGTAAGGCCAAACCAGTATATGCAGACTCCAGGGGCAAACAGTGGTTTCGGGAATAATTTGATGAATGCTGCAATACAAGGACTTGTAGAAGGTGCAGCTCAGCAGGTTGGTCAGACTTTCATGCAGGGGATCATAGGTGGTGGTGACAACAATGGTGGAAATGAAGGATCATCAATCCTGGGAGGCATTGTTGGTGACTCGTCAGACACGCAATACTAGATTATTTATTTTCATTTTACTTGTCTGAGTATAACAGGTCAGATTCGGGGTTAAACATAAAACTCCGCAAAGGATCACACTATTTGGTGGGGTTGTTTTGGTTGAAAAGTAGATATATGCTTTTGTGTCTTGGTGTTTGGGTTATATGCTATAGTCACCTTGTCAAAACCAGAGCCTTTGGCTTAAACTATGCAATATTGCACAAGTAATAAGTCCTTTTAAGACTGGTTAAATGTTATTGATTTTACTCTGTTTAAGATTTCTCATTCATTATTCAGAATGACATCTGCATTGAACAAAACCAATTGCAGCACTAGTGTTGAGACATGAAACAGAGTGAAAGAGGAGGGAAGTGGGTGGGGCATTAATCAACATGTTTGAATCATACCTACGTTGCAATCCATCCGGGATAAGAAAAGCTGTATCTAACTAAAACAGAACGAAGAAGACAACACAGCTATGTATGGAGCATCTTATCCGCATACTTAAAGCAGCAAAGAGCAAAGGGAAACTATACTATTTCAGAAATGTAAATCAATATTTGAGAACAACTACATCGAGGAAACTAAAAAATGAGATGTATTTCTGTTTCGTAGTTACTTTATAGCCAAGTTAAATCAGCTTTGACGAAATGGATATAGCCTTTTCAACAGACTTGATTTGCGTAGACTTTCATGAAGTTCTCTTCATCCCAGCCTTGTATTTTACTACTTGTCCTTTCCCAGGAAAGTGAAGTAGTTCAAATTACAGGAATCTTCTAGCTGATGTTTTGTGGCAGTCATAATTGGAGGTTCAGAAAAAAAAAATTAAGAGAACTTGGCAGAAACCGAAACAGATTTCACCATTCAGGTACAATTTTGACTAGAAGAAAAATGACACAATCCTCAATGATTGGAAACATAGTTAAGAATGGTCACTTGCATATTAAGTTGATTCAATACAAAAATTCAGAAGCAGCTATAAACTATACGTATGGGGAAGAAACAAATGAGAGGAGAAGCCAGAAAAGAAATTACAACATTTGCCTGCTAGTTTGTCTGTAATCAGGAGGCAGATTCCTTAGCTTCTTCTGCTGCCTCCTCTTCTCGTAGCTTCTTCAAAGAGGGGGGTGGTCTAGGGACAATGCTTTTCTTCCATTTCCGGTCGAGCTTCCTGGATATCCTCTTGTTAATCCCTTCTTCAACCTCTCTCTCCCGTTTAACTGTAAGCATCCTTGCAATCTAACACATTATGTAAATCACGTCAAAGTGAAGTAAAATAAATCCAAGAAGTAAATACATGAAGAAAAGGAACCTGCAATTTCTAAAGTAAGGGAAATGGGAAAATGGACATGAATATAAAGAGTGTCATCAAAAGTGAGATATCAGTTGTTTAGTACTAACTCTTCAGAAGAGACTCCTTGGTGAGGAAAAGTATACCTTATTAGTGCAGAAATGATTGCAATACATTATCAAAAGTGTTATGTATATATATACACACACAGACACACATGCATAACCATAAGCGGCAAATAGTCTATCAACACAAGCACCGGATATGTGAATAATGCCAAAACAAAGAACAGGAAAGAATCATAATACATATTGATAAAAGATTTAGGACAAGTTTCGAACAACACTCAAACCACTTTAAGCTGGTTAAGCTGCTATTGTAGCGTCTGCTCATACTGAATAAATCACTATAGTCAATCAAAGAGAATCGTTTATGAGATTGATCAGACACCTCAGGTATAGACATCAGTATCTTTCAACTATGTCCTTTTACGCAGTAGACTTTTACGGCGCACTTACTCTTCTTCCTTAATCATACACCCCATCTATTTTCAGTACCTAAGCTGCAGGACACAAGGAACCTTACCATGGTACTACTTCCTTCTAAAACTTAAATGCCACAAATCGGATTTTAATTAAGACTCAAATTCACCATTCAAATAGAAATCCTCACATATCTCAAGAATCCCGTGTTCGCTAAGCAGCAAAAGTATCTCTGCAGTGTTCCCATATTTAGGAACTGTTACATTCTTCACACAGATATGCACCTAAATCTAACAATTGAAATGAGGTGACATTAAAAACAGCACACTGTTGAAAACTTCACAATTACTATGATTTAACAATCAAATTTGCTAATTCCAAAGGTAAGAGAGTGTACCCTTTTGCGCATCCGCAGAAACTCGCTGGACTTGAACTCATTTCTAGCTGACCTTTGAAGACGAAGCATAAATAGCTCACCTTTAAGGTCCACAATCTCTTCCTGAAGCTCTTCAGTAGTCTTAGTTCTGATTTCCTTCAATTCCTCTTCCCTCTTCGCCATTTTCACCACCAAAGACGAACAAGAGTGAGGCGGCGCGTTTACTGCACGCACCTGAATGATTTTAGGAATCTGAATGCCATGGAAGGATGATTTTGAGAGGTTAATCTTGGAAGTGAAGGTAACACCTGAAGGTGAGGCAATGGAGAGGCTCATCATCCTTTCTCTTCTTCTGCTACTACAGATAAGGGCTCTTCACAGTCTTCCTATTGGTAAATATAATATGACAAAATGACAAAAATATCCCTTATGTTTAAGATAGTTTCAAAGTGGTATCTCAAGTATACTTTTTAACAGTTCTGTTCTTTTTAAGTTTCAGGCACTTTTGATTTCTATTATTATTATTATTATATATAGATAGATAGATAGATAGATATTATATATTAAGGGGAAAATACATTATTAAATAAATATATACTAGTTAATTAGTTATCAAAGTCATAATTTTAGTTATTTACAAATTACATTATTAAACAAACATATACTAGTTAATTAGTTATCAGAGTCATAGTTTTAGTTATTTACCATTCGTGATCAACAATCAATGACAATTATGTGATATAAGGTTTCGAATTTGTATAATTTGAATATTCGTATATTAGGAATTTGTATAACTTTTGTGTAATGTAATTAGTGTAATTGTTAAATGTTCAGATGTTTGTGTTGGTATGAATTCATTATTTTGAGTTTATATAAAAATATTTCAATTATATAAACGAGACGACTTAAACTGTAACTACAACTTGTAAATATACAAACTATAGTTGTGAAGCATAATTAAATTTAGGGAAAAAGATAGATATACCCCGAACTATCGTAAATGGTATGAAAATACCCTCCGTCATACTTTAGGGACATTGGCGCCCTTGTCATCAAAAAGTTAGAGCATATATACTCTTTATACTAACGGACATACACGTGTCATAATCTTATCCACCGATCCGACATTTATCGACGGATAAGATTGCATCATGTGTCCTTATTTAGTTTTCCATTACATTGAGGGCATATATGCCCTAGTTTAAGGACAGCATGGGTGCTCCAATGCTCCAAAAGTATGACAGACGTTATCTACATACCATTTACGATAGTTCAGGGCATCCTTCCGAAGCCTAGTTTATTATTGAGAAAATTACGCAACAAAGCAAACTTATACTATTTAATTACTCATCATAGCAATAATTTGTTATAATTACCACTCGCGACTAACATTATACATTAATTATGTGAGCTGACTTCGAGTTTGTATAATTAGTCACATTTGTATATGTATAATTCGCCAGAATATACAAAGACATATGTGTAATATACAATTATTTAACCTATATACATATATAATTCACCTCTCTCCCACTCTCTCCCCTCCCTCCCTCGCCTCTCTCCTCCCTCTCCCAATCTCGCTTGCCCCATATACAAATGTATATGTATAATATACATGTACAATTCACCTCTCTCCCACTCTCTGCCCTTGCTCGCTCGCCTCTCTCCTCTCTCTCGATCTCGTTCGCCTCTCTCCTCCCTCTCCCAGTCTCTCTCGCGTCTCGCAACCTCTCTTGCCATATATACAAATACATATGTATAATATACAATTATCTAACCAATATACATATACAATTCACCTTTCTCTCACTCTTTCCCCTCTCTCTATCGCCTCTCTCCTCTCTCTCCCAGTCCCTCTCACCTCTCTCCTTCATATAACATGTAGCTACAAATTGTAATTATCAAACTATAACTATGGAGAGTAATTAATTTTTTTTAAGTGGCTATATGTGAAAGTTTTTCTTTATTATTAGTATGGTCAAAGTATAATATACAGATTGATTGTATACGTTGTGTATACATATGTATATTATATACATATTTTGGTAAAAAAAAATACATACATTATCTATGTACTCTGTGTGAAAGATCAAAATTATACAGTAATATATCTAAATCAGCCTCCATGTTGCCAACACCCTGTCTCCAACATTTCTTTTTTATCTTTTGATCAGCCAAGATGTAATGTTAGCCTTCGGTACATGGTAAGCATAATCTATTGCGTAACAAGCTCGTTGAATCGTTAAGGTATAGATATTTGTCTTTTGAATTTTAATTAAAAAGTGTTTCAACTGTTGATTCTGTAACTCATTTTTATACATTTTTTCAATTTTCTTTTCTCATTTCTATGTAGAAAATCGCCTAGGATGTAATATGCACCTCTTTTTCAGAGGCTTACCCTCTATCATGAACGTCAAACATTGAAGGTGAGTATTTTACAAAAAATAAAAATAAAAAGGAGGTTGGTTATTTAATATTACTATTTACCGAGCTCAATCTTTTTACAATTTCTCTCATTTTTGCACTAAAAATAATCAACCTTCAATGATCGATTATATTTAAATAATTTTTTTAAAAAATATTTAGGCTAAAATAAACAGTCGGAGATTGATTTTTATCAATCTGTGTTTGGGCATTTTTTAAGTAGTGCATAATATCGGAATCTAAACTTCCCTATAAAAGAAACAGAATTCTGATATGCTAGTGAGTTACCTAGGTTTCGAACTCGAGACTAATCGAATGAAATAGATGAGTTCACACTATAAATACACAAGTAAAGATCCCTTGCGAAACTGTGGTTGCACCTTTACCTTTCACTTGACTTTGAGTATATCAGAAGGCACAGGGATTATAGATGAAAGGAAAGTCATTAGGATAGGTGACATAATCTGACAAGACTGAAGAAGAAAAAAGTTTTGTGCTTCAATCTGAAACCATGTTTGTTTAAGACTAACCACTCCTTGTGAATTATGATCAGTTATCTGATTGGACTCATCATCTACATCTTATCTCATTACATATTCCAGAATTGTAATTGATCTCTAGATTCTCGACAGTGATCAACATACGAGAATAATTGAGTTTACAGATTAATATTTCATAAATACGTGATGAATATTTTAATATTATTGAATTGACGTGAACACACAAACAACTAATTGTTGAATCCGTCCCAAGTAAGTCCTTTCCATCTTTGAACAAAATTATGAGAATGAAATCGACACTCATTTTTTTGTTCAACTTATGCAAAACATTAATGTTCCAGAAGAGGAGTGTTGAGTGTTACAAATAAAAGTGCGACTCATTCAGCTGTTTAAGTTGACTTAGGTTTCTATATTAGGATATGATATGATACAATACTCAAACTATCCTGATCATAGCAAAAAAAAAAGGGATATTTGTATATAATAGCAAACTAATAACCTAAAATAAATGGAGTAGCTAGGGTTTAATTTAATTGTGCTCCATAGCAAACGTTTGCCAGCGAATTATACAATTGCAACGAATTATACAATTGCAGCGAATTATACAATTTAGGCCAGTGAATTATACAATTGTATATGTATGGTGATGCCAGCGAATTATACAATTTAGGCCAGAGAATCATACAATTGTATATGTATAGCGAATTATACAGTTATATGTTTACTATGGAGCGCAATTATGTAAGCTTTGCTATAACATACAAATATGAATTTTTTATTTGCTATATGTGAAAGTTGCCCCAAAAAAAAAAAAGATGTCGTATAGTATTTGTCCAGTTTAGCAAAATCAATGAATTATTTATCCGTTTGTATCAATTTTACTATTGCTATTAGATACTATTCAATATCTAATATATTTTTCAAATAATTAAATTTAATAACCCTTATTATTTATTGTTTCTAAATATGTGTGTCAAGTTAATAATGGACAATTATTATTAGACGGAGAGTGTAATTTTGGTTATGAACTATTTACCGATCGAGTACTCAATCACTTGGCTGCTTTAGAATACAAATAAGTGTAACACTCATTCAATTGTACTTCAAAAAAGAGAGTAGTCTTTTATAAACTTAATTATCTTTAGTTTTATGCCATTTTTACAGTATCTTGAGTAACGAGGCATAAAATGTCAATATTCACATATATATTAGAGCAAATGCAGCAATGAGTGTCATGCATGAGATATGACTTAATATATCCTACACTAACATCTTCAATTTCATTTATAAGTGATCATAAATAAATCATTTCCACGAAATTATAGAGATATGTATAACAAGCGTAACATATATATAATTAATTAATTAATAGGTGGAGTTGTATTCATCAACAAGCCTTTCTTTCATAATATATCTTATAATCATACCAGAATTAACATCTCAACCCCTTAATTATGAGTTCGACCAGCTGTTGGGAGTCCTCATAATAAAGCCACGTCAAAGTGAAGTAAAATAAGACCAAGAAGCAAATACATGAAGAAAAGAAACCTGCAATTTCTGAAGTAAGGAAAATGGGAAAACGGACATGATTATACACAGTGTTATCAAAAGTGAGATATCAGTTGTTTAGTACTACCTCTTCAGAAGAGACTCCTTGGCGAGGAAAAGTATACCTTATTAGCACACAAATGATTGCAATACATATGTTATGTATATATATACACACACACAGACACGCATACATACAACCATAAGAGGCAAATAGTCATAATACATATTGATAAAAGCATTTAAGACAAGTTTTGAACAACATTCAAACCACTTTAAGCTGGTTAAGCTTCTATTGTAGCGTCTGCTCATACTGAATAAATCCCTATGGTCAATTAAGGAGAATCGGTTATGGGATTGATTAGACACCTCGGGTATAAACATCAGTATCTCTCAACTATGTCCTTTTTCGCAGTAGACTTTTACGGCGCACTTACTCTTCTTCTCATACACTCCATCTATTTTCAGTGCCTAAGCTGCAGGACACAAGGAACACTTATCATGGTACTACTTCCTTCTAAAACTTAAATGCCACAAATTGGATTTTAATTAAGACTCAAATTCACCATTCAAATAGAAATCCAATCCCGTGTTCGCTAAGCAGCAAAAGTATCTCTGCAGTGTTCTCATATTTAGGAACTGTTTCATTCTTCACACAGATATGCCCCTAAATCTAATAATTGGAATGAGGTGACATTAAAAACAGTACACTGTTGAAAACTTCACAATTACTATCATTTAACAATCAAATTTGCTAATTCCAAAGGTAAGAGAGAGTACCCTTTTGCGCATTCGCAGAAACTCGCTGGACTTGAACTCATTTCTAGCTGACCTTTGAAGACGAAGCATAAATAGCTCACCTTTAAGGTCCACAATCTCCTCCTGAAGCTCTTCAGTAGTCTTAGTTCTGATTTCCTTCAATTCCTCTTCCCTCTTCGCCATTTTCACCACCAAAGACGAACAAGAGTGAGGCGGCGCGTTTACTGCACGCGCCTGCATGATTTTAGGAATCTGAATGCCATGGAAGGAGGATTTTGAGAGGTTAATCTTGGAAGTGAAGGTAACACCTGAAGGTGAGGCAATGGAGAGGCTCATCATCCTTTCTCTTCTTCTGCTGCTACAGATAAGGGCTCCTTCAGTCTTCATACTGGTAAATATAATATACAAATGACAAAAATGATCCCATATGTTTCAGATAGTTTCAAACTGGTATCTCAAGTATATTATTTTAACAATTCTGTTCTTTTTTAAGTTTCTACACATTTGATTTCTATATTATTTAGGGGAAATGACAGTTAATCAAATATATACTAGTTAATTAGTTATCAAAGTCATAGTTATAGTTATTTACTATTCGTGACTGGTGACCAACAATCAATGATAATTCTATGATATGACGTTTCAAATTTATATATTCTGAATGTTAGTATAATTACGAATTTGTATAATATAATTAGTGTAACTATTAAATTTATATATTTGTGTTGGTATAAATTCATTATTTTGATTTTATATGAAGATAGTTCGATTATAGAAACGAAACAACTTAAACTGTAACTGCAACCTTTAAATATACAAACTATAATTATGAAGTATAATTAAATTTATTATAATATGACTATATATTAAAAATCTACTTTTAAACATGGCTAGAAACACTAAAGGAGTCATGTTTAATAAATCAAAATATATCCTTCCGAAGCCTAGTTTATTATTAATAGGGTCAAATAATAATATTTATACAGATCGATTGTATATGTTGTGTTTAAATATGTATAGTATATACAAAATTTGGTAAAAAGAAATACATATATTATCTATGTACTCTGTGTGAAAGATCAAAATTATACAGTAATATATCTAAATCAGCTTCCATGTTGCCAAGTTGTTATGTACACCCCATAGTGATCTCCCTTTCCCGGCCCATAGTAAGCATAATCCGTAGATATTTGTCTCTTGAATTTTAATTAAAAAGTGTTTTAATAGTTGATCCTGAACTCATTTTTATATATTTTTAATCTTCTTTTCTCGTTTCTATGTACAAAATCGCCTAGGAGGTAATATGCATCCCTTTTACATAGGCTTACCCTTTATCATGAACGTCAAACATTGAAGGTGAGTATTTTACGAAAAAGATAATCAAAAGGAGGTTGGTTGTTTAAAATAACTATTTACCGAGCTCAATCTTTTTACAATTTCTCTCATTTTTGCACTAGAAAATAATCAACCTTCAACGATCGATTATATTTAAAAAAAAATTTAGGCTAAAATAAACAGTCGGAGATCGATTTTTATCAATTTGCATTTGGGCATTTTTTAAGTAGTGCATAATATCGGAATCTAAACTTCCCTATAAAAAAAACAGAATTCTGATATGATAGTGAGTTACCTAGGTTTCGAACTCGAGATTAATCAAATGAAGTAGATGAGTTCACACTATAAATACACAAGTAAAGATCCCTTGCGAAACTATAAATACACAAGTAAAGATCATAGCAAAAAAAAAAAGATGTATAGTATTTGTCCAGTTTAGCAAAATCAATGAAATTTTTATCCGTTTGTATCAATTTTACTATTGCTATTAGATACTATTCAATATCTAATATATTTTTCAAATAATTAAATTTAATAACCCTTATTATTTATTGTTTCTAAAGATGTGTGTTAAGTTAATAATGAATAATTATTATTTGACGGAGAGTGTAATTCTGGTTATGAACTATTTACCGATCGAGTACTCAATCTCTTGGCTGCTTTAGAATACAAATAAGTGTAACACTCATTCAATTGTACTTCAAAAAAGAGAGTAGTCTTTTATAAACTTAATTATCTTTAGTTTTATGCCATTTTTACAGTATCTTGAGTAACGAGGCATAAAATGTCAATATATATTCACATATATATTAGAGCAAATGCAGCAATGAGTGTCATGCATGAGATATGACTTAATATATCCCACACTAACATCTTCAATTTCATTTATAAGTGATCATAAATAAATCATTTCCACGAAATTATAGAGATATGTATAACAAGCGTAACATATATATAATTAATTAATTAATAGGTGGAGTTGTATTCATCAACAAGCCTTTCTTTCATAATATATCTTATAATCATATCAGAATTAACATCTCAACCCCTTAATTATGAGTTCGACCAGCTGTTGGGAGTCCTCATTATTATTAACATAATGCTACATAAAAAGAAAAGAAAAAAACATACTAGTACAAACGAGGTGTGGCAATCTAGCTATAACAAAGAAATTTCACCATACATTGATTGCTAAACATAGATAAAAGTAACTTAATTAGTAGTAAATAATTAGATAAATTATGAGCTTATAGAATCTTGGCTCTATCAATCATCTAGCTTCCTCTTGCCACCATTTCATTTGTTGCCATGGGCCTTCATCCCATCTACAAAAAAAAAAAAAAAAAAAAAAAAGAACCAATTGCTAGATACTTTAGTTTCTTGTTTTTTAAAAGAACAAATATCAAGTTGTGAACTTTTATAACCATCTTATTTACTCCTATCCTTCGTTTCCATTTATATGATATAGTTCGAATTTCGAGAGTCAGAATTTCTTATTTTGACCGTGCACTTAGGGAAACATTTTCAAAATTGTTTTGAAAAATAATTTACTTATTTAACATGACAGACATTATAATCAAGTCACAAAGAATTAACAATTTAAAATCACGATTTTCCCAACGAAAATTAATTAGAGGCTATTTTCATGTGAATATTTTGTATTGAATCGATGAGAAAACATAATAATGTTTTCATATGAAAAAATAATAATAGGAAGTTTGATTTCCTCTATTTAATTCATTGATAATTTGTTTGCATTATTCGTTTTTCCAGTGATTTGATTTGATGAAAAAATTATGTTTTATGGCACAAATTTTCCACTTATGAGAACCTTACCTGTTCTTTAATTTTGTCTTTTGTAACGCGTACATCTAGATATGGTATTACTACATCAAAATCCGTTCCTCTTCATTTACCAAAATAGCTAGTAATATGAATTAGGAAGTGTGTGCCAAATTTGGTAAAAAATGAAAATGGAAATAATTAATGTTACCAAAATTAGATGGTGTGGAAGTAGAAGTAGGAACTTCCATGAGTTCACTGAGCTGAGTATACATATGATTGATGAACTTTATGGACTCCAAATGTGGTTCCTCCATTGCCTCTTTGAGCTTGCTTAGAGCCACACAATATGCTTCCTGTCCACACCAAATTAGTTTGTACATAAAATTAAAGCTACATATATTCCTAAAACCTAGTACTTATATACATATAAGAACTAATTTAAAACACAATTAGGTCACATTAACAAGTCATCTAAGAGATAATGGATGGGGAAAATATGTTTATAACACAAGTTTTTCATTGATTCGTAGTTGTGTCTAGACATCTAAAAATCACACTACATATACAAAGTCAATTTATTTGTATGTATAGATAGTTGAACCAATGAAAATCATGTTTCTACCACTGTGGTTCATAAAATGGGATTATAAAGCAAAAAAAAAAAAAAGAGATAAACTTATTATTACCATGAAGTTGTCCAGTTCAGCTGGTTGATCCATTGTGAGTGAGCTGAACTTGTTGTTCAATTCTGCTTGATGATCCATTGTGTATGAGATAACTTTGTTATATTTTGATGACTTTTCTTCAGTTTTTTGATCAATTTTGTCAATCTCAGTAATCCCCAAACAGACCTGCTAATTAATTATAATAAACACCAAAATTATAATTATATATACATGAGTTACTAGTAATTAATCAATATCCAACTTCTTACTCAATTAACAGATATTATCTCAGAAAGTCAGTGAAGAGTAATACAACTTTGCTTTACTAATTGAGTAACCTAATAATGAACCCTAATTTGTTGATGAGTAATTGAGGAAAATACCTTCAAACAATCCAAGTGAGTTTGAACCAAAAGACCATATAAAGAGTGACAACATATTTTCCTCTTAATTTCTTCATGTTCAAGAGAATTTAATAGTCCTGCTGATGTAGAAGTAGAGTAGTAGTGATTATTTTGCTCCTCATCTTTAAAATTTTGACTACTTTTTGTCTCCATTTCTAATTATGTAGAAAAAGTAAGTAGTTTTATATATATAGGGAAAGGGGTAAAGTAAGTAGGGTTACTTGAAATGACTAGTAATAAGAATTAAATGAGAATGGAAAGCAAATGATAAATAAAGTTGGAAATATTTGGAAGGAAGTGATTGACCCATGCATGCATGACCTATTATATCAGTCAGAAGCCAAATACACTACACTCATATCATATCATATCATAATAGAGAGAGAGAGAGAATATGACTTTATTTTTTTACCTGCTTCATATTTTTATCTCTTTTTTGCATACTTGAAAGTAACATTACATAAGCTTCTTGGATTCTGGACACACTTTGATAGTACCTTAGTACAAATTACTCTCTGATGAGTCACTTCTTGCTTTTGTTTTCCATTTTAACAGTACCCACCAGGCCCCCTCTCTTTACTAAAATAAAATACCACTACATTTTCTACATCATAAAATATTACTCCTACTTACTATTTCTTTTACTATACAAATATAGGTTTGCATGAGTTAAAGTTATTTAGTTTTTGGGGCAGGGGGGCTACACAGTATGAGTTCAGTTGAATCTAATAGTTTTTGTTCAGACGATTATGTAATTGTATTATGAAAACTTTACTAAATATATTTATAAAGATTAAATTTAGAACTCATTTGTAGGATGTCGTTATCCTAAAATTTAGAACTCATAAAGTTTAAATTTTGACTCCTCCTACATACAGTAGTTCCTCTATTTCAATTTGTTCATTTGATTTTGATTTGACGTGAAATTTAAGAAAGTAAAATGGACGTAATTTCATGGTCTAAAACTAAAGATACGTAAGATGTAGAAATTATCTTGTAGTCTTTATATAAACATGTAATGTAATGTCAATAATTATAATTAAAGAGTTGTTAAAATAAGAAGGCACGATCACGTGATCAAAACCCCTTATACTTGGCTCAAATGTCAGCCAGACTATTCTACTCATGATTTTGTCAATTGAATACTTACACTCGACTATACCGGTACACATACACTTCCTCGAGAAAAAAAAATCACCCACCAATATGATTTTCTGGCAAGACAAATAGTAATCATAATTTCAAATAAAAACCTAGAAAAAACGACCAAACAACTACTAGGGACAACCTCATAATTATAGCAATTCCTAAATAAAATTTCTAACCCTCCGTTCTTTTTTTCTTTTCTTTTGTTGTGTATATTTCTATTTTTGTGGAGAAAATGTAATTTACAAGAAGAGGGATTTGGGAGCAGCTCTTTAGTGTCGTTATGAACTTTTATTGAGAATTTATGAGAATTTGAGAAGAACTTTTCGATACAAATGGTAGGATGTAGAGGCGATAGGTTACGCTATAAATATATACAAATTTATTTAATTTGGAATATGCTAGTACATTTTTTATTTACAAATTTCAAAAATACCCAAACAGTAATTGTCTTTTTGTTTAGTGAGATGATAACCTGACTAGTTTGAAGGGTATGTGTGAGAGAGAGATAAATCCAAATTGGTTACTGTATAAAAATGTTCTTTTCCAAAAATGTGTCTTTGTCAAAAATGTCACCATCACTATTTATTTATATGGAGTATTATTACTATTACTGTTAGAGATAGTGTGGTTCGAATATATGTTATGTTAGGATTAATTATGATAGATAAATTATGTTGAGATAAAGTTATGATGAGATTAATTATATTGAAATTATCTTTTATTTGGTTGTTTGGTTTGTCAATGATATAATATCTAAGATAAATTGTTTATTTACAAAAAAACTCTCTAATAATTAATAAGTTGTTTGTTCAAGAGGGTTTAAGAAGTACTTTTGTTATATTTTACATTTTTATTATTGGATAATTATTACGGAATTAGTATCTCACCCATAAAAGGGATAACTTATCGTAATCATAATTATTAATCATGTGATATGTTATCTCACACGTTGTAACCAAATTAAACAAAGAATTGAAGGGTACTAAAAAAAAAACTTATCTCAGAGTTGTTTTTCTTTATATATCATACCAGTCACCAGATGACCCTTACTATTATTATTATGAAAATAATTATGTTGCCACTGTTCATTGGTTCACGGACTCTTGCAGTCTTAATGGGCTCTCCAAATTCACTTGTGCTCTTCCACATGTGTTTTTCACCTTCTATAATCACTATTTTTCCTTTCTCTTTTAAATCCGACTATTGGCAGAGTAGGAATTATATTTTTCAATATTGACAAACAAACATTAAACAATCAGATTTTGATATATCTACTTTCCCAACAATCTATATAGACAAACTGTGCTCATATTGAAAATACTCTTAAAATCGGTACATATTATTAATTTTTTAAACTATTGATAATCTTAAAAAATCACTTTACTTTGTTATTAAACTTAAATACACTATCGATCTTCCAACATGAATGAAAGTTTAGGGGTGCTTTCAATCGCTCTCTCAATCTTTTTATTAAGAGTCACATGCTTTTACAAGAACATGAGTTGACTTGCTATGTCATATGACAGATTTAAATGTATCTAAGTTTACTTCGTTAAGTAAAGAAATATTTTTAAGGTCGTAGATCAATAGTCGAGAAATAAAACGGATAATTGATGATAAATTTAATTTTCTTTTGAAAAGAAGTGTATCAGTGATGGCAGTTCATACGTAAGATTTGTTAGATTCGAATGTCCATTAGACACATCTGATTGAAGCCTCTCATGACGTTTGTCTCCAGGAATTTTGTCAAAAGCTTAGATAATAGTTAGAAACATTCAGTTTTTATTTTTATTTTTTTATGTCTTAAAAAACTTTTTCCCTTATCCCGACACTTCTAAAACAAAAATAGCCTAAAATTCAAAAATCACTAAAAATAAATTACGCATATTACTTTTAAGCAAAATTGAATAAGCAGATGATAAAATTGTAATTTGACAAAACCTATAAACTACACGAAGCGGGGCCTGGTAAGATTCCACTATTGGACAACAAATTTAGCAGACGCCACGAGGTACATATATTTTATTAAGAATAGCAACTAAATGTCATTTGATAGGAAATATTAAAAAATTTAATGTAATTTTAGAATTTTAACTTTTTATATGGTATGTTCAAAAATTTAAAATTAAATTTTTTTTTGATATATTCTACATATCTTCAATTTAAGGTCACGAAATTAAATTTCTTTCTTTTACTTTTTTAATCTCTATGCCTAGTGAAAAACTAACAAAAAGAAAAATTAAAAGAGGAAGTAGTTAAAAAAAATGGACAATTATCATATTTGCCTTGTACACTCATAAATATATTATATTTTGCCTTCGTTATATTTCTTCAATACTAGAGAGGTAATGGCCCGTGCTCAACACTGTCAAATTTGTGACATGAAGCTCAAAATTACACTAAATAGCAAAATTCTATCATTATCAATACTTACATGGTATAAATAAGTGCACATGTAACAATAGAGAGATAACTACTGGGTAGTATGACTTAACTAAAAACTATCCTTGCAAATGAAAATTGATACGCATGCAATTGAGCATTCTAAATTCATTCAGATATAACATTACCAGAGAGCTGTTGTTAACATGTTAAAAATATCTTTTGTATACATAATTGTGCTTAATGAGATTTATCTCTACTACGTGTAAAGATAAAAGTACGATATCAAAAATACTATTAGACATATCAAATGTATGTGTATCTTCAAACATGTCCTCCTGATTCATTGATTCAATGAGCTGGAGCTACACTCCATGGCTTGGTAGCAATCATTGGCTCTTCCAGAAACCACATAGCAAGGATGTATTTTGAGGTATCTTCAGAAAGCTAGTAAAATCAATCAACTGAAGAAAATTGAACTTAAAAGGGCTGCAAAAATAAAATTAGAGAGTTATAAAATAAAAGATGGATTTGTCAGAAGTTCTTATACCATATTGTCAGTAGATTTTCATAGACTATAACAGGAACAACTAAAATGCCCTTGGACTACTATAATTTACTATTGATACCAATCAAAATTCATAAACCAAAGTAACTATTGTTTTACAAGTTGAATGAGGAATAAGCTCTTCAAAAAAATATTGAACAACAACTAATTAGTTAAGAGTCTCGGTGCATTGTTCAATCAAAAACTTCTCTTATATCTCTATATTGATTTCCATTAACAACAACAATTAAACCACTTCAGGAAATCTAAAGCAAGAACTTCAGACCACAAATTGCTAACAGTAAATGAAACTATGTATCTATATTTTGACATTAATATTAGAACACTAATATGAGAAATACATATAAGCCCATAGTAAGCTAAAATGAAGTTAATCGGATGAACAATTAACTATGTATTTATATTTGATTATGTATTTATATTTGATTATCAGAACATAATATGAGAAATACATATAAGCACATAATAAGCTAAAATGAAGTCAATCTTATGAATCATTCTTATACCAAAATTTCTTCATTGGGACCAACTTTTCTTCTTTATTGACATAATTATTAAGACTCTAGTCATATTGAAATCTACATTAGCACAAAATCGCACAAGTACTGCAAGAAATTATATCATAAATGAGATGTCTAACCTTTAATATTGCATTTCTCATGGATTCTTTTATGATGTAATTAACCTTTTAGTCTCATTGTCCGCTCTTTCTATCACAAAAAAAAAAAAAAACTATGAGTAGATGTTAACCACATGGTGAATTGTCCTTTCTCCAATAAATATTGTTGTAAAAATATGAATTAATGATTTTTAGGATGATGACCGAAAATTGTCAAATTACTTAAAACAGACAACCCTTTATAAGTTTTTTAAAAAAAAAAAAAACAGAAATAGTGAATTCACTAAGATAACTTTTATTAGAAATTTAGAGTTTTTGAACAGATGAATGTAAATTTATATATACTTAATCCATTGATCTAAAAATCTTCAATACTTGTTCATTACGCCCATAAAAGAAAGCAACAAACAATTCGGTGCAAGAAAAAATCAAATCACATAAAGGAAATAAAAAAATTCCAAAGGAAATAAAAAATTTCCACAGATTGTAGTTGGAGTGTAGCTAATTAGGTACACAGTTATAATTGAACATTGAGGAATAACGTTATATATATACGCCAACAGTTTTAATCTTATTATATTTCTACGTGTCAAGAATCTATTTTCTCTAGTCTACCTCACTCCAACAAATAAACTAACTATAAAATTCTGGTTGCAATATAGCTTACTACGGATTGATGTAGCTCCTACGCGTTCAATTGGATCCAATATGTTTAACACAAAGGTTAATACATATGTGAATAATCAGAAAAAAAATCAAGTATGTTTTGAGCCCATAATTGCATAAACTCAGACCGAGAACATAAATGCTAATTTCATCAAAGTTAGATCATTGGTGATTTAGTATAAATAGGTGTAAGGCTTAAAAGCAAGTTGACAGTGTCGATTGAGATATCTTAAGCAACATAACAAATACCTGAATGTGTCAACATATGGAAACTGGTGCAACATCTGTAATGTAAGCTAACATCAAATACAAGTTAGATTATATCCGCTCTTGTGGACTACATGTTTATTAGACTTTTTTATGATTAGAATATGTGTACTGCATCCAAACGACTAAACCTAAATATTGAACACTCCTCCTCCTTCCCTTGTCTTCCTTCTCCGACTTCATTCGCTACTCAAAAATCAAAGCTTGAACATGATGAATTAATCAAAGTTGAGGATTGTCTGTACATCTAAAAATAAATCTAAAACAAACCTATTTGTACAACTATCAGTTACTCGTGGCCAAATATTTTTGTCTTTCTTCTTCATCCCTACTGAAAAATATACTGTAGGAAAATTATTCATTTCACAGTAAAAAAATACCAGCTAGTTCCTCAATGCAAAATTCTGCATTAATGCTAAATATACTGCTTTTAGATAGATTTTCAGCCTAGAAATTGCTTGAGAACTAAATAAAACCCCTCTTAAATGCAATAGTTGGTCTCTTTCTGCCTCAAAAAAAAGTAAAGTATCATCTGCATATAAAAAGTGTAAGTACCATTTCTTACTCTCCATTATTGCCAATGCATAGGCCCTTAAACTATCTCGCTACTCAAAAATCAAAGCTTGAAGATGATGAATTAATCAAAGTTGAGGATTGTCTGTACATATAAAAATAAATCTAAAACAAACCTATTTGTACAACTATCAGTTACTCGTGGCCAAATATTTTTGTCTTTCTTCTTCATCCCTACTGAAAAATATACTGTAGGAAAATTATTCATTTCACAGTAAAAAAATACCAGCTAGTTCCTCAATGCAAAATTCTGCATTAATGCTAAATATACTGCTTTTAGATAGATTTTCAGCCTAGAAATTGCTTGAGAACTAAATAAAACCCCTCTTAAATGCAATAGTTGGTCTCTTTCTGCCTCAAAAAAAAGTAAAGTATCATCTGCATATAAAAAGTGTAAGTACCATTTCTTACTCTCCATTATTGCCAATGCATAGGCCCTTAAACTATCCCAAACTCTCTACCATTTTGAATGTTAAGCTTGGATTTCCATCACGAAGACAGAGATAAAGAATAAATGATCACCCAGCCTTAAACCCCTTCTAGACTTGAAGAAACCTTGAGGATCGCCATCTATCAATATGGAAACTTTGACTAAAGAAATGCAGAATCTGACCCACTCTTTCCAGTTATAATCATTTTCACCAGCACAAATAAAAATAAAAAGCATAGACGCAAAGTAAAAGATAATGATAATGTAAAACCTTATCTCATTAAGAGATCAAAATATTTTCTGTTAGAAGTTGAAAGTCCTTACTAACCTGAGGAAGCGCTTTAACTCAACTTCTATATGTGTAGAGCACGGAACCCATTTCCTTCCCCTCTTGTATAAGTGTGTTCTGTGAACAATTTCAGCAGCAAAATGCTGATACAATATCTTAACACATACCAGCTGGTTAATAGCTGTAGTGTTTCTAGATAAAGAAAACCTAAATGCAACCACATCACTGTACTCTGCCAAATTTATTTTAAAACGTTAAAAGTAGTAAAACAAACACTTCTCAAGTAGTTAAGATAATACTTGAGGCAATTTGATTTCATGGGTGGGATATACTTCCAGAAAGGAAGACCTACAAGGAACATTCACAAGGACTCGCTTGAAAATTCATAAATAATAATAAGACTATCAATGCAATATTGAATGCAATCTTATTTATCAAAAATACATAGTGAAGGCAAATGCATTTATGCTTGCAACCAGGAGGGAAGATCAAGCAACCGAATTACTATTTACAATAAAAATGGGGGGAAAATACTGAATTAGAACGGAAAACCTAAAATAAATGTAAAAACGATATGTTACCGGTTGGACTAATAGTTGCACCTCTTTTAGCTGAAACCCAAAAACCCGAGCTTTGTACCTCTGGTTGATCATCCTGAAATTATAACAACAAAGGAAGAAATTCGTCAATTAGGAAAACATGCTCATTGAAAACAATTGAATTTCCAAAACAGTGTTAATAAACATTGTTATCTCTAGAGAAAATATGGATAGTGTAGCTATGGCTTCTTCGATCGGAACCGCCAGTTGATGTGAGAGAGATTGAATGTGTAAACATATGGGGAACTGGTGCAAGTCTGCAATGTAAGCTGCTCAGGTTTATCAGAAAATTAAAAATTAAAGCCTCTCTCTTCAACTTAACATAAATGGGCCTTCAGCATCTCAAATAATAGGGAAAAATTAATATTGATTGAATAATAAATAGAAACAAACTCCAAAATCAAATTTGAATATATAGGCTCAGTTTTGAAATTTAGCATCCTAACCAAAGTAAAGTAATGAAACTCATGAATTCAATTCGAGGCATCTCAAACTCCATTAGAAACATGCAAGTAAAAAGTTAATCAAAATCAGAAAATTAACAAAAAATTTGAGTCGAAATTTCCAACAAAAACTTTACATCTTGAAAGAGAGTGAGTTGGGAGAGATTGAGAGCTATAACTCTAAGTTGAGAACTTTAGATTACCTTAAAGCTTTGAAGCATTCAATAGTTGTTGGGTTTATTGATTTAAAATTTTCTACAAAAAATTGTTTGAGAGAGATTGGGAAAGGAATAGAGGAAGAATGAGAAAGATGAAGAAGAGGGTAAAGAAAGAAAAATGTTGACACCTATATAACACGTGTTTGCCATTTACTTAACTCATTTGGAACCTCTGCAATTGCAGCTAAATTACTTAAATATCCCTCTTTTAGTACAATTCGCTTTGCATTTTGTACAATAAGGTTATGCAGTAAAAATTAATGAAATTGGAGATGGATAACAGTTGTATCCTACATAGCTAGTAAGAAGACAAAAACACCCATCTAGAAAAGGTGTACACATGGTGACTTTTAGAAAATTGCTAGTACAAATACTATTTCCTTAGGTACAAGAACATGATGCAGTGTTGGTCCTTTAAAAGTGTCACTTCTAAATAAGGAGGATATTTGCCTTTACATTCATCTTTAAAATCATATTTGCCCTTATATTTTTGTAAAATTAAATTTATTTCCGACATTAAATCCTCATGTCTTTAATATTTTTGATATTTTAATTCAATTTTATGGTCATTTTTCTGTTTTAATTTTTTTTAAAAAGTAATCATATTTACACCTACTACATTAAATTCCACATCTTACGTTAAAAAAGACACATAATTGTACGAATCTCTTGAGCTAGTTAACCATAAAACTCTATGAGCTTGACTGTATTCAGAATTTTTCACCAGTTATTATTTTTTGGATGATTATTTAATAAATAATTCCCTTTTTATTTCTCGTTGAATATTATGTATTATGCGAAAACATTTAAACCATCTTCTAAAAGCTTGTAAGTTATTTGTAATCGTTAGACGATAATCTAACATTTTGACACATGATTAAAAGTATACTCGTAAAAATTAGACCTCAATCTAACATTATCCAATAAAATAATATTCCAATGATTATATTTGATTATTCTTTTTTTTTTAAATGACAAAATCTAAATAATATCAGGAATATTTGCATAAAATGAACACAAGGACTATGGGCCAAATCAATAAGTGGCCCATTTGTTTTGCCCTGGGCTTGTAAGTAAGCCCAAAAAGTCCAATAAGCAGTTGCTTGTTGAAAGAAAACTAGGGTTTTGCAGTAATATAGATTCACCTTCCTCTTCTTCCAAACCCCAACCCCCCCGTCTGAAAGCAGCTCCAATCTCTCATTCTCAAGATGGCTGTCGGGTTTGCAATTTTCTCTAACTCCGATTTGAATCTTTTACTTTTTGTGTATCTTTTGATTCTAATGTTGTTACTTTGTTGTACAGTAAGAACAAGAGGATTTCAAAGGGAAAGAAGGGAGGAAAGAAGAAGGCGGCCGATCCATATGCTAAGAAGGATTGGTATGACATTAAGGCACCATCAGTTTTTGAAATCAAGAACGTTGGCAAAACCCTCGTCACTAGGACTCAGGGTACTAAGGTCGAATTTCTCTCTTCATTTTCTACTTCTTTTTTGCGCTTTTGTAATTATGTTAATTCTTTTTTTCCCATTGAATGTCTTCGATTAGTATATAAATTTTCACATAATTGCTTTTTGATTCCAACAATTGTCAATCCAGATTAATTATCTAATACAATTACCCGAACTATTCTTTAGGGCTATGATATGGTTGTAATTTAATAAATGCAAATCTGAACACATATCTACACATTGAGCTAACATTTTGGATAAAATTAAGATTGTTGTACTTTCAAAATATAGAAGTGGTAGGTTGGTTATTAGTGCAAACTGCAAAGTTTTTTTTTTTAATTAGGTGATTATTAGTGTGAAGGTAGTCCAGTTTATGATGAGTCCTCACAATATTGAGTGCCTTTGAATCTAGTAAAAATGTTGCTCAAGGCATAGTTTTTCCCTGAAGTTTAGTGCAGGACATGATAGGTATTGGCTTTACTTAATTGATGCCTTCGTGCTTATATTATGTTTCATGCCTTTGAGCTTATGGGCTATTTCAGAAAGAGAGGCACACCAAACAAGTTGCAGTTGAGAAACCTGTACATTGATTGTTAAGATAGCATTATGAATGAATGCAAAAGGTAGTGTAACAGTACTAGTCACTAAACACAGATAGAAACTTGAAACTGCATTGTTTCAACTGATTGAACTTTTTAATGTATCAACATGATTGCAAGGTTAGCATTATACTCATTTTTCTATACCTAAAATGCCCTTCACACTTAACTAGCCACTTCTATACATTAATGGCAAGGATAAGCTAAGGGTAAATAAATGGAAAGAAAAAGGGGACAGTGCTAACCTACTATAGTTGGGTAACATGTTAGGAAAATACCATGCGTGTAGGTGTAGAGTCAAAGGCAGATACTTGGGATTCACATACTGAACCTACTAGTTTGAAATTGAAGTATGGTAATAATTATTTTTGTGCTATAGAACAGATGTGGAGGATGTTAGTTTTCTTCCTTCAACTTTGTTTGGTTGGTTCAGCAAACTGTTTTGTCAACCTTTTCATTTTGTTTGTAGTTTAGATCTGTTTGTACAACTTTTAACTGCTGAACATACTCTTCAAAATTATATATCTACCTATTATGGTCTACTTTTTATAATAAGGTGGAAGCTTCATCTCTTAAATATTGAGTTATATGACTGCAAATCCAATTTTACTTAAACAAGTGCATTTGTCCCATTTTGGCTCCAGATTGCTTCCGAAGGACTGAAGCACAGAGTTTTTGAAGTCAGTTTGGCTGATCTTCAGAAGGATGAGGATCAGGCTTTCAGGAAGATCCGCTTGAGAGCAGAAGATGTGCAAGGGAGGAATGTCCTCACAAACTTCCATGTATGATGATTCTTTTACGCTATAATTTCTTCACAAGACTGGAGTATAGCTATTTTTATGGATGTAATTTGACTTTGTTTTGAGAAAAAAAAATTTACTTTATTGTTGGCTATCTTCAGGGAATGGACTTCACAACAGACAAGTTGAGGTCTCTGGTGCGCAAGTGGCAGACTTTGATTGAGGCTCATGTGGATGTCAAGACTACAGATGGCTACACTCTTAGGATGTTCTGCATTGCTTTTACAAAGAAGCGTCCAAACCAACAAAAGCGTACTTGTTATGCTCAGAGCAGCCAGATCCGTCAGGTTGGTGGTATTTTGTACTTGATCTCACTTATTTACTTATCTGATAATATCTATGTGGCAGGTTCAGTTTTGATTACTTATCAGCATGTTTGTCTTATTGTGTTAGATCCGTCGCAAAATGGTTGAGATCATGAGAAACCAAGCAAGTTCCTGTGACCTGAAGGAGTTGGTAGCAAAGTTCATTCCTGAATCAATTGGTAGAGAGATTGAGAAAGCTACTTCAAGCATTTTCCCACTCCAAAATGTTTATATTCGCAAAGTCAAGATCCTCAAGGCCCCTAAATTCGATCTTGGCAAGCTGATGGAGGTAAGTTTGGATTGTTTTCTGTTTCTACGCACTACATTGGGCACCATTCATGGATGGTTTGAAAGTGCAATAAATTTATTTCATGAACATGTGTTTTTTGGAACTACTAATGAGTTTCTTTTTGCAGGTGCATGGTGACTATTCAGAAGATGTTGGTGTGAAGTTGGATCGACCAGCTGAAGAAACAGTGGCTGAGGCAGAAACCGAGGTCCCTGGAGCTTAGACTTCGTTTCATTTTGGATTTGCTGTCTGAATATGGATTCTAGTCTTCTAAAATTTTGCATTTGTTTTAGTTGAGTTGTCAAAGGCGTGACCTACCAAAATTTTGGATCTATTTATTTTGGTTATGCTTGATGTTAAACTATTTACAATTTAAGATATCGTTTTTCAGCTAAATCTTTTAATACTACTATACACTATATTAGGACAGATGTGTATGCATTTTATTCACATGCAGTAGCAACGATCCGAGCCACAGCGACCTTGTCAAGTGACCTAGTACTGAAGGGTTGAGTTGATTACCATCAAAGGTTGAATCCTGTGTATGGAATCACTTTATTTTTAAAGTAGAACTTATCAACGTGATCCTTCTTTTTGGACTAGTATAGTATGGTTTCAAAATAAGTACACTTGCACTTTTTGAATTCTCCAAATATACAAGCTCAGTAATGTTGAATTGTGCAAAAATCATTACTTAAAAAGAGTCGCAATATTTTGATATATATGTTGCGATAAACTTGTTAATGCCCAGACTGCAAGTGAAACCATCAATTTTGTATTCGTATTCGACCTTTGCAAAATTGTAGACTCCTAACATTGGAGTAGTAGTACTTATTACTGATACTTATCTTGTCATTTTTACTTGTAGAGTATTTTTATAATAAATTTTACTTGTTATTTTTAATATATAAAAAGAATTATTTTTCCTTTTTATGCTCTAAATTAATTACTTAATTCTTGTATCATTTTTCAACTGAATATTCTCATATTATTCATTATATTTTTAAAAGAAGGTGCAAAATCCAAAATTGATAAGTCAAAGTGAAAGGGGAGTACATTTCAAAATATTAAGGGTCCATTTAGAATTTTCAAGAATTTTGGGGTAGTGAAGTGCTTCTAGTTTCGAAAATGTTGGGTAGAAAGTGAGTATATATATAACCTTCCAAGAAAAGTGAAAAAGTTGGGAGGATGTTATTGTAGACAGCCATGGAAGCTGAGAAGAGCGCAGAGTCGAACAAGAAATCGAAGAATAACAGAGACAAGAAGATGACAAGGAAAGAGGTAACATAAACTAACGTTTGCCCATTTCCCCAAAATCATCAATCTTTGAAAATTTAGAAAAACAAAGCAATAATTAACAGTTAAACCTACTTTGTTTATGAAGGCAGATATTAGAAAAGAAGAAGAAGGTGCAAGAGATAATCAAAGCTGCTGTTTCTCAGAAAGACCCTTTTTCTTCCTTCCCAACTTTTCGCCATTACAAGAAAAAGGGTTCGTTTTTTTTTTTTATTTTGTATCCATAAATGTATTATTTTGGTGAATCCATAATCTGGTTCTGTCTTACTTTTGTATTAGTGCAAAAAACAAGGCCCTTTTACCCTTTTTACACATAATATTCAGTCATCTTCTTTCATAAAGGGAAGAACTTTAGACATTAGGGTTGTGTTCAGTATTAAGGAAAACGTTTTCAAGGAAAATAAGTATTTTTCTTACTTGTTTTCTTATGTTCGGTGGTTAAGCAAAAAATATTATCCTAAAAGCATTTTTTATATGATCTACCCGAATACTATTGGAGGTGGCATAGGAGGGGCGACTTTTCCATACTTCCTTGGGGCTAGAACTTGAGACCTCCGGTTAAGGGTAGAGGAATCCTATCTATCCTATACCACAACCTTTATTGGTTATGTATAATGTTGTTTGCTGTTATACGTTATTCAATTTTTGTATGTGTAATGTATAGTTGATTTGATCATTAGATTTGTCTGTATACTTGGACTCGGGATGCGGAGATAGCCTTGCTCCTCCAGTAAAGCAGTATATTCAAAATCTCCTCAAGGTAGCAAAATGGCTAACTTATTGTAATTAGAGTTTTAGCTACAACTTCAAATCAATGATCGTAGGGATATTTCCTCTTTTCTGAAGGTATAGGCCTTTTACAGGTGAATATGGAGGCGTCATATGGGGCAGAGTGGCCTGTAGAAGAGAAGGTGAAGCGCAGGGAGATGGTTTCTTCTGAAGCTCGTTATATATTTGTGTATGAGATCTCAAATGTGGACACCATGCTCAAATTATCAAAGAAAGGAAGGTGTAATGCAGACGGTATGGATGATAAAGGTCATCTTGTGGCTTTTGTACATTACCGCTTCACCATCGAGGAAGAAATTCCTGTTCTTTATGTGTATGAATTACAGCTTGAACATCGTGTTCAGGGGAAGGGGCTGGGAAAATTCTTAATGGTGCTAATTGAGCTGATTGCTCAGAAGGTGATGGACTAATCTTTGCACATTCTAATAATAAATGTTTCTTTTTTCACTGTGATTCCTAAAATAATGATGGTGGAGAGAAACTAATTAATTAATTTGATAACACTTAGCCACAGCAGCATAGCTGAAAATTTGTTAGTGCATTTCTAAACTCATGTATATACTAGTCTTGCACTAGAGAGAAATGTTTGTCATGTTTGTGTGCTAATGAAAGCTTATCAATACTTTGCAGAGTAAAATGAGTGCCGTGGTGCTAACAGTTCAGAAGGCAAACATGATAGCAATGAACTTCTATAGGAATAAACTAAGGTGATCTATCGATATGTTATACTAGCAATTTGTGTGCGTTTAGCATATTTCATTTACATGTTTAGGGTGTTGAAATATCAATATAATAAGCTTCGGTGGCTACACCTTGAATATAAGTAAATTATGTGTTTCTACTTCTGTAGAGAACTTTTATATTTGTCCTCTTTCTTTATGCATCCTGCATGTTGTAATAATCAAATTTACATACTATCATCTGGAATTCATATTTAACGGTAATTGGTTCCATTTGTATGATTACCCAAAAGTAATATCCTCTTTAGTCTAACTATGTTTGTCATATCTTGTCGTAAGATGTGGCATATCATGCTAGAGTGCAGAAGCTGGCCAAAAGTTATTGAAGCTACAGGAGATTTCTGTAATTTTTACTCTTGGTTGTTGAAATGAAAATTATATTTATATAAAAGAATTACCCTAGAGCTATTTATGGTAAACTAATGTATTGGACATGCTTATACATGCATTGGATGATTCAACAATTCAGCTCAAAATGTTGGAATTTTTAACTGTATTAGCAGAATTTCTTTTGGAACCTGCCAAATATATATACCAATAACCTGTTACATAATCAACTTTTAGTTTACTCTCAGTCTTTTCCTCTCCGTACTGAATAACATATGCTTAGCTCTTACTTGAAAAGGTTTCTAGTAGCAAATTCTTTTTCAGCTGCTACATTCCTGTCAAGATATATTTGCTTTTTTTCACTTGTTTATAATGACTAGATGTTTCCGATAATACTTATCCGTCAACCTCTGCAGGTACCTGATATCCACTATGTCACCCTCACAGGTAGATCGACTGTCTGCAATAGTTCAGTTCTCATCATAATTTGCCTAAGCTCTTCACATCTTCTTGTTGCTATTACAGATGGGGTTACAGACAAATTATGAGCTTCTTTGCAAGTCATTTGATTATGAAGCTAAAGCTGGATTACAGGTGTGCAGTCTTTATTTCCTTGTATCAAATAACAGAAGTCCTCTTTATACAAGGTGTTGATCGAAATAAGATTGACATCTCATGAGCACTCATGTTTTTCATGCATTTGGTTACTGGATCAATTGATAATGCTTCAATTCTGTCATAGGAGTCTTATGCCAAAATTTTCTACGGAGTAGTTTCTTGATTTAAAAAGTTACCGGACGTTGTTCTGTTGAATACAACCTCTTTATCTCTAAGAGGTAGGGGTAAGGTCTGCGTACACTCTACCTTCCTAGACTCCACTTGTGGGATTACACTGGGTATGTTATATTTGTTGTTGTACTAGATGAGTAGACGTTACAACAACATACTTAATATAGTCCCACAAAGTGGCGTCTGGGTACTAGATATTCTTGTGGATTAAATCTGAATGCATGCAAAACCACTGAATGACTCAGATGAAGCAAACAACAGTCCATATTATATGGTTGAGGTTCCACTTCTTCAAATTTTTAGGTTCAATGATCAAAGATCATATGATCATATTTTTTTCATCTCTTATTGGCGTGTTATTGTGTCATATGAATGACAACTGGTTCATTTCTATGCAATCCATAGTATTCTCTTCTATTTTTTTGCATACATATATGAAGTGCATAACATATAGGATTTCATAATTACATACTAGAGAGTAGAGACACATAAACTACTACTCCTTTTCTCTAAAATCTTTATCCAATGAAGGAAGGTGAAGATAAATGACTGCAAGAATGATTCGGAGTCCGTTTGTGAAGCATTTTACAAAGTTTTTGCCTATGTCAGCTTGACGACGTTGATACCTGTGAAGAGGTAGCATAATGTGAATTATGTAATAGATATTGCAGAGTAGTATCATGTTTTGGTTTTGTTATTGATCTAAGATTATTAGGTCTTGAGCATTTTTGTCAGACAACTACCCAATGTATTTGCCAGACAAGTTGTATTATCACTACCTTTATGTGCATTATGCTCTTTTTATATGCTTGTCTTTTGCTTCTTCCATACATTATGATACTTTTCTTAAACGCTTTTCCAGTATAGTCTTAATCGTAGATCAAAATAAAGCAGTTGCTGCGGGCATAAAAACTCTATTGCCTAAAATATAAGCTGTTCCAACCTTAGGTTTTATTCTTTGTTTTTTATGATAGTGGTGTCCGACCACCTTGTGCACACTTCAACTATTCTATCGTTAAAATAGTTCAAACTGGTATCAGTAGACTTCGTCTATTGGTAAAATATTTATCGATAGTCCATGTTTATAATTCAGTGCTAATATATTGGTTGATAACATTTTAAAATCAATTTATAATTAGTTATTTCTTACCGTGAATCTCCTAAAACTATTTTTACATCAAAACTCAAAATATACTAAATTTTTATCTTCTTCAATACAATTTCAGATCTAACCTTCTAAAAAGAGTAGAATTATTGGGTTATGATTTGTTATTTGACCCAAGCATACTTCAGGCGGAATAAGTCTTGACTCGTAAATTAATCGAACTCGTCTATTTGTCACCCTCCATACAAGTATACCTTAAAAAAATACATTTAAAAGGAGTTGGATTAAATTAAAGGAAAGCCATAGATATTAGACACCCTTGATAGGAGCCAAATATGGATAGCCCTTGCTTCAATGATAAAGCAGATTCTTCAATTCTCCACCATTACAGCAACGGTCCTAATTTTCTTCTTACACCTTAAATAACATCATCTTTCACTACATTTTCTTCTTCTTTAATCAACATAGTGTTCAACTTGTCTAACTTACACAATGACCTACACAGATAATTCTAGTTCCCGGACACCATTGATCCCCAATTTTCTTTATAACACCGCGTCTTCATCGTCATTCTCTTCATCTACCATTATTACTAATAATACATTATCTCAACCATGTAATGAATCAATTGTCAAAAAGCCTGTTTTGGTTGCGGCACCAAAAGAGCCTTCACGTAAAATAGAAATGTTCTCATCTGCTTATTACGGTGCTTGTACTTTTGGTGGTGTTATGAGTTGTGGCCTCACTCACATGGCTGTTACACCCCTTGATCTTGTCAAGTGTAACATGCAGGTAAATTTTTTCTACGCGTGATCTTATTATATGTATACATTTTGTGGAGAATTGTCTAGCAATGCGAAGAAAGTTTTTGCCCCCTCTGTTTAACAAGTTACTAAAGTAGAACAAGAGAATTAAATTACCAAATTAGGATTGAATTGTTGTTTGTTTGTTTAATTACGTGGATCATTAAGTTCACTGGACAAAGCTGTTATGTTAACAGTGTTAAATATATCTACACAATCGCGTACTTATTAGAGATATTGAATTGTATCTTGTAAGTATGAAAAATATCTTTACACGGTCAGTGTATATCCTTCTTTAAGGTTCTCAGATGTTAAGATGTCCCACATCGATATTGAGAGATGGGAATTTGGTCTCGTTATATGGATTTGGACAAACCTCCCCTCATGAGCTAGCTTTTGGGGTTGAGTTAGGCCCAGGTGTCATATCTTAACATCAGATCCTTTCACTCAGTTTACATTGTTGTTACTAATGTGATTAATGATGTTGTTCGAATTGTTAGATCGATCCTGCAAAATACAAGAGCATTTCCTCTGGTTTTGGTGTTCTGCTTAAGGAGCAGGGTGCTAGAGGCTTCTTCAGGGGATGGGTGCCTACGTTGCTCGGTTACAGCGCTCAGGGAGCTTGCAAATATGGATTTTATGAATATTTCAAGAAGTATTACACAGACCTTGCTGGTCCTGAGAATGCTGCCAAGTACAAAACTTTGATTTTCCTTGCTGGTTCTGCTTCTGCTGAAGTTATTGCTGATGTTGCTCTCTGCCCATTCGAGGCTGTCAAAGTTCGCGTTCAGACTCAGCCTGGTTTTGCCAGAGGCTTGTCTGACGGACTTCCCAAATTTGTTAGGGCTGAGGGAGCCTCTGGGTAATTCCTTGTTATGTGGATAAATTCATCGCGAATTATTCTTTTACAACATGTATTATTATTACATAGTTTGCTGATGTAAGATTGGCTGTTTGATTTTATGTATACAGGTTGTATAAGGGGATTGTTCCTCTCTGGGGACGACAGATTCCATGTAAGTTCTAGTTTTAGCTTTCACATGTAAGTTCTAGTTTTAGCAAAAATTACATTTGAAGCCTTTTAACTTGGTCTATATATGTGAACTTTTTTTGGCACTATGTAGTACTTATATCAGCCTATTATTGTGCATTGGGTTATTTTTACAGACACCATGATGAAGTTTGCATCATTTGAAACAATTGTGGAACAACTCTACAAAAATGTCATCCCAACACCCAAAGACCAATGCAGTAAATCAACGCAGCTCGGTGTGAGCTTTGCTGGTGGATATTTAGCTGGTATTCTTTGTGCTATTGTGTCACACCCTGCTGATAACCTGGTTTCTTTCCTAAACAACGCCAAGGGTGCAACTGTTGGCGATGTGAGTTAACAAAATTCTGTTCCTTCACACTAATTTAGTTGTACCTTTGAAAATAATTTTTAACGCGATTGTGTCTATTACAGGCTGTGAACAAGCTAGGTGTGATGGGTCTTTGTACTCGTGGTCTTCCTATTCGTATAGTCATGATTGGTACTCTCACTGGAGCACAATGGGGTATCTATGACTCTTTCAAAGTTTTCGTTGGACTGTGAGTTTCTCCTCCCTTTCTTTCTCTCACAATTGTCTAATTTCAACGTGTGTTTGATATGACGAAAGTCAAAAACATGATGTTTACATCCGTTGCTCTCGCAGGCCAACGACTGGTGGTGCAGCTCCACCTGCCCCTGTCAAGTGAAGAAAAATGTAATAATTCCATCAAAAAAGTTTGAGCATTGGTAGAGTTAGGAAATTTTTGCATTTATTCAACTTTTGTAGTAAGATCTGATTTTATTTTTGGGAGGATTAATTATATTATCCTCCAGATGATGATTTTTAATTTGCAGAAATGTGTTAATTTCTTGTTTTCATATGATAATTGTAGTTAATAATTTTCGAATGTGAGAGATTGGAGTTTGTTAGGACTTGGGACAATACATAAATGAAGCTATATACAAAAATTGAGGAATATTAGTGACCAAGTAGTATATTTTGTTCAAAGCTAAAATCCATTGTAGCACTATATATCACTAATTCCAGTTTAATGTTTTTTATAGTGACCAAGTCTTAACTCTTAAATTGATGTTCACCATTTTGAACTTTTGTCTCAATTTTCGACCTTCAAGAACACATCTTTTTTTCTTAAACTTATGACATTTAGAATTTACTTATTCAAGTAATCTAAATTCAGGACTTATAAAAGGGGTGGCTCAGACATAAAATTTCTAATTAGGATCAAAGAAGATCAATTTCATATATCCTATCATATCTTTGGAGAGCCTATTATATAATAGGGATAATTGTATATATTAGCAAACTAATAATCTAAAATAAATGGAGTAGCTACGTTTTGATTTAATTGTGCTCCATAGCAAACGTTTGCAAAAAATTGTCACGCGCCTCTCTCCCAGTATCTCGCTCGCCACTCTCCTCCAATCTCTCCCTCGCTTCCTCACTTTTTATACAAACACAAGTGTATAAAAATTGTTTCGAATTGTATAAAGCAGAGAAAATTGTATAAATACATATATTTTTGTTCCCCTCTTTCCCCTCTTCCAGATCTCGCTCGCCACTCTCGCCTTTCTCACTTATACAAACAGAAATGAAATGTATAAATTGCGTTTCTGTTTGTATAAAGCATGAGAAAATTGTATATACACATGCAAGTACATATATTTTCGTCATATACACTTATAATTATACAATAAAAATACTCCCCTACCCGATTTCTTTTGCCTTTCTCTCTTTCTCGTTTTATACAAATTTTAAATTGTATCTAATTTCTCTCTTTCTCGTTTTATACAATTGGATTCAATTGTATATTCCCTGTCAAGTCTCTTTTGTCTTTCTCTCTTTCTCATTTTATACAAATTCAAATTGTATATAATCGTTCTATACACTTATAATCATACAATTCGTTTTATACACTTCGTTTTTATACAAGTCTCTGCCCAAGTGTCTTTCTCTTTCTCGTTTTATACACTTCGTTTTATACAATTCGCTTCAACTATATATGTATAGCGAATTATACAGTTTCTATGTTTGCTATGGAGCGCAATTATGCAAACTTTGCTATAGCATACAAATATGAATTTTTTATTTGCTATATGTGAAAGTTGCCCTATATAATATAATATACAATAAATAATGTATAAAATTGTATATTGGATACACATATATATCCTAATTTATGTTATACACTTTTCTAAATTATAATTCTATATATTGCTCCTTAAAGAGTGTGTCAAACACAAGAAGTAAAAATGGACTCACAAAGCGACTTTAAAATTCTCTTTTACGTGTATTAATGAAATGATTTATAACTATATAAATATATATCTAAAATTTATCATAAATAATTAATTTTAAATTATTTTAATAAAAAAATTATATCAAATCAAACGATATCACATAGATCGTGATGAAAGCCTTTTTTACGATGGAATTACAAAATGGTTTTCATTTCCAAAACGAGTGAGTCCGCCTCAAATATTGAATATAAGTCTAAAGACTTTGATTTTGGTATCACATGTTTCTTATGTGCTTTATTCAATTAAGAATTTAGTGTCAATGTTAATGACTTTGAGATTTGAATTTTTTTATTGAAAATTTTCATTACATCCGTTAGCTTTTACTTCTTTTTATTTCAAAAATGAATTTTCACGTTTATTTGTCATTTTAATATATCAAGAAAACATAACTTTTTTATATATTTTTATCTCTAATAATAATTATTTATTTTTTAAATCATTTTTTAAGACCTAATATTTAACACTAAATAATAAGGATGACATGATAAAATAGTCCCGACTCATGACAATCATATAATATGATAAAATAATTATGACATAATGATGTTAAATGAAATCAATATTTATATGTGTTTCTGTTGGGTTATCCCACATCGGAAGTGGAAGGGGCTGGTGGTCAATTTGTAAGTGTGAGGGAAAGCCTCAACCTAAGAGCTAGCTTTTGGGTTGAGAAGACCCAAGACCACCCAACATTGGTATCAGAGCCCAGGTTGTCAACAAGTCTCAGCCCACCGGGAGAAACTGGGTTGTCGCTCTCTCCAGCCCAAGGCCCGATGTGTGAAGGGGGAGATTGTTGGGTTATCCCACATCGGAAGTGGAAGGGGCTGGTGGTCAATTTGTAAGTGTGAGGGAAAGCCTCAACCTTTGAGCTAGCTTTTGGGTTGAGAAGGCCCAAGACCACCCAACAGTTTCATCAATGAAAGTAATAACACGTCTCAAATATTTTTTCTTTCTCAAATAGTATTCTATTTCTTTGCTTTAAGCATTCAGTTCATTAATCCTGACTAATTAAGAGACTTAACTAGCTTAGAAGTCTAAATTAAAAATAAATAAATTATATATGAACCAAGTATTAGGAAGGATTAGAGCCGTATCTAAAAAAAAAAAAAAAAAAAGTCGAAGGGTGTTCTAAGCAAATACATTTTAGTACCATGAATATAATATTTTATTCAAAGTATTTCAAATTTTATAATAACATGGTATATATATACAATACTGAGGATATTAAAATCAGTGAATTAGTCGTATTAAGCAGTTTTTGGGTATAATTAATCATTTTTAATAGTAATATAGGATAGTCAACAAAATATACGATCTCTTTATCTTTATCCACGTAAGTTTAATTTGTAGTTACGTTATACAAGATTGCGTTTGATATGAAAAGAAATATTTTTGTGTGGAAAATATTTTTCTGGATAATAAGTGAATTCCTGTGCTTATTTTATTGTTTATTGTATGATTTACGCAAACCAATGAATTACCATTTAACCTTTGCTATATTAGCCAAGAAAAATTGATGGTGATAAAATATGCCATCAAGAGATTTTACGAGTTACCATTCCAAAATCATTTTAATGGTACAAATAGACATGCTAGATCATATATCTATCCTTGCATGGATGGTGAATCATCAAATTAAATAACGTGTCAAAAAGAATATAAATAATATTTTTATCGTTAATAATAACAAAGGCATTTTTGTACCAAAATATTAACTACAAATATATTTTTAAACCAGATATTGACGTAAGTATTTTTAATCAAAACTATAAATAGAAAAATATTTTTATTCATTTCACATAAATTAAAGATATTTTTGACCTTTTTATTTTTTTAAAAATATATTTTCCTAATAATTCCATGAGGTGTGCTCGATAGATTATTCAAAAGCAAAGTCCTGGCAGTAGCTAATTAAGCAGAAATCACGCTGCACTATTAATCACTTTATATTCCCTTTATATTATATAGTCAGAGCAAATATTTACACAAAATTAGCTGGAAAAACATGCTTAATACCAAACTGAAGTCACATTCGTGCATGATTTTCATTTACTGGTCAAAAAACCAATATTCGATTTTACATCAATAATTAAAAATATTATCCATTTTTTGGCATACATTTAATAGAACAGCTAAGATCCAAATAAACCAACTCCTTAAATATTGAGTTCCAAAACTTTCTAGGTACACAAACTGATGGACAGAGATAAAAAAAAAATTACAAAAAAATTACATTGTATATATAAAAAGGAAAATTGCATTATATATATATATTTAAAATAGTTTTTTTTAATTGAATTCTTTTTTATTTTTTAAATCTTCACAATGAAAAAAATCTTGATCCTGTCTTATGCCTTACAGACAGTGGTGTAAAATAATATTAACAATAGGTTATATATATATATATATATATATATATATATACTTTGGTAATTAATGTATATCTCTATGATGATAAACACAATAATCGTAACATAATTTTTAAAAAAAATATAAATTATATGTTAAATTATACAATGTAAAAGGTTTTCCAGGCTTTTATCACACGAGCTACATGACTTGAAAAGGCAAAAAATGAACTGTATTATTCTTAAAAACTTTTGGTAAGATTCTCCTAATTTCCTTGACCAGATGTGACATAAAAAAAAAACGGTTAACACGTGTCAAAGATTACTAAGTAGCTTATTATTATCATATAAACAAAAAGGAAAAACGATTAATAAAAATTAATTATCTTTGTTCACTGCTTTGGCATTATATCATGCAGTTTTTGCATAAAATGTTTTTGCTATTAATTTCTCCCATAAATCGTAATTAAAATAATATGACAAAATTGGTCTCTCATTTTTCCCAACTAAGAAGGTTTAAAATAGGGTTTTAAGTATTATCTGAGTAATTTTGAATTTTTAAATTTGTCAAAAGTGATATATTTGATCTACGTCAAATATTTTGAATTTTGATTGTTAAATTTAATTGGTGAGAATATAAATATTTGATGAAACTCATATTTGTAAGTATAATGTTTGCAATTTATGTTGTTTTAAGAAAAAACATATTTTTAAGAGTATGGTGCAATTTTTTTATGAGCAATTTCTGTTATTTTTGCTCTATTTATTGTGTCTGGCATAGTTTTTTATGTTTCGATTGAACTGTAATTTTGATAGAAAGCTTCAGTGTTTTTGAGGGGAGATGAAGTAAGGAAAAAATTAAATACTTTTATAAAAGAAATTAAATATAAAAAATAAAATAAAAGGGAGATGGGGTGGGGGGTGGGGGGTGGGGGTACGGTGACAGGAAGTGATGGAGTGGGAATAAGAAAAATATTTTAATTTTTTCTAAAGAAATATATTATATATTTTTTTAAATATGTTACTTTTTTGGATTATAATTTGTTAATCTTTAATTATAACTAAAATTCATAATTTATTTAATTTTTTGGAATAGTCAGTGTGGAGTGTGATATGACATTTTTTTAATAAAAAAGAGATTGTATTACACATATCGTGATGAAAGTGTTAAAAAAAGATTACTGTGTTTCTCAAACTAATAAGTAATAGTTTAATATATAACTCACACTTTCAGCAATTTAAATATGAAAATTAAAAGAGAAATAATTTAGGTGTATTCTTAAAAATTATCATTAAAATGTCTATCTCCATATTTTTTTCTTATTTTCAAATATAATAACTTCTTAATTGAGAAAGACTATTTCTGATACATACTTATTTTTGTGTTTCGAGTGAGAACTGAATATTCTAGCCAACCAGACTACCACGGATTATTGCACCCAAAAGCAGTAAAAGTCCAACTTCTTTTCTGACTAATTAATGAATAATTTCTACTTACCTTTATCAATTTTTCTTAGATGGAAGAAAATGACATTTGATGTCTTTATTCATTGGGTCTCAAGCCTGAATTTCAAATGAACAATTCACTAAGGTACATTTTTTAACCTATTACGTAAGTCGATATATATAAACATCAAGTCAACAACGAACTAATGATTTATTTTAAAAAGAAATATTTATTATTTATTTAAATTATTATATTTTATCTTTATGTTACACGTTCAACTGAATCCAACATTATCTTGAGTCTTTTAACAAGTATCCAATGGAATATGTTTCTATAGAATTTCGTTTTTTATTCTATATTTCCTTTTTTACTAATTGAATTTAGATTAGAAAGAGGAATATTCGATGAAAGTAGGTGGGTTTTTGGAAACTATATAAATGATTAAAAGAAATTCAGAAAAAAAAAAAGTTACAAGAAAAGGCTGTTGTGTTTACTATGGGTCAATTATATGTATCTGTCATCCAGCTTCTAACTTTGACACTAGATATCATTTATTATTTGATTTAATAGGTGTCAAAACGAGTAAATCTAAATGAATTTGAGAATATTTAAATGGATTAAGTTAGGAAATAAGTGACTTATTTTTTTTCAAAGTTAGCAAGCCTATCAAATTTTTAAAAATGTATTTTTTAACTAAATGAGTGAAAATAAGCCGAGTTAATAAAATAATTAATATGTTATTAATCCACTCAAACATAAACGACTTATGCAGAATATAATTCTATGAATTGATTTTCTACTCTTAGTTTAATCTCTATTTATATGATTTTTCCCTCTTTATATGCACCAAAGAACTCATTAAAACCACAATGATTGTCATTTCATTTGTCACGAAGAAATATTATGAGGTACTATTAATATAATAATAGATTCGCTTTTATATTATATAGCGAGACATTTTTTTTTGAGTGATAGATATTTGAAAATATCAATGCTATCAAAATTACATACACGAACAGACGGAAAAACTTAGTAGATTATTTGGTTGGATACTTTAATTTTCATCTCTTTGATGAGAATTAATTGAATAAGCTAGAGTATTCGTTACGAATTCGACATAGCTCAATTTCATATTCCTCAAGGCTAATGTTAGGTGGGAATCGATATATCAAAATTCAAAACGTATTTCACATTTCAAATGCTAATGAATATTAGGAGCAGCCTGGGTTGGACCAAGACAGAGATAAAAGCCCATGCACTAATGATCCATAAGGATCAAAAAGCCACTTGGTATATAATATGAACATATATTCCAAAGATTCTACTAAAATATATCCTTGAAGGATAATGGTACTAACTTCAACAAAATTTAGGTTTATAAAGTTGTATTTTGACATTAATAAGGACAAATAGTTCAATGCTGCATGTGTGTTTCATTTAAAAAATATTTGGGGATCACTAAAAAAAAATTACTATTATTATTACCCCATCGAAAAATATTTAATGACTATTCACATGAATATTTTGATTCAATCAACCAAAAAAAATCATAATAAGATTTTCACTATTTTAGTGATATCTATTTCCCACAATTCATTTTTTCAATATATTGATTTAATGAAAAATAAGTGGAAAAATCATGTTGGGCAACAAAACTTTTCCTCGGATTTCACGGTAGAAAAAACGTTTAGTTTAGTAATGAATGTTTAAGTGAATGTATATCTATGTGCATATATAAAATTTAATTTAAGAACTAATGGTGTTTAAAAACATTTTATTATTTTTTAAATACACATCGAGAGAGATATTTTCTATTTAATTTAAGAACTAATGGCGTTTAAAAATATTTTATTATTTTTTAAATACACATCTAGAGAGATATTTTCTAGTGAGGAGTAGGTTTTTTCACAATAAACTTGAATTAGTATAACCAATCAGAATTGTGTTGAAGTAATAAGTATTTATCATTCTTAACTAGAGATTTCAGATTCAAGTGATCTCTTGATACATAATCGCCTTTGTTGGGGGACACTTTACCTATTATGAGATTTCTCTATACTTTACCCAAAAATTTTCGACGCGAATCTAGATTTAATGGCTACCCATTTTGAAAACTTCGTTGCTCCACATATTTAGGCATGTATTGATCTTTTACTTTGACCAATTTAACTTTTGTGCTTCCATTTTCATTACCTTTTGGCTTTTAACCTATTTTTAAATCAAAGGAATATTACTGTTTCCTTACTCTTATGACTTGTCACTTAACTAACTGGGTTGAAACATCATAACCCCAATAATGTTTGCATGTCTAATTAATTGAGACTCAAAGAAGACCACAAAAGCATCTGACACATAATAGTTATAATAATATAGTCAGTGGCGGACTCAAGATTTTCATTCAGGGGTTCAAAAAGTAAAAGCATAAACGTGTAAATAAGCTAACAAAACAAAAATTTCAAGAAAGTAATAGTATATAGTTTTAGTGGCGGATCTTTGAATTTTTTTGAGTTTAAACCACACTTTTAGTATATTTTATAAAACAAAAAAACTATGAAAGAAACGTGAAAACGAAACTGAAACTTAAATAAAAAGGGAAAAAACTAAAACTAAAAATAATATACAAAAGAACTAAAAAAGAAATGTGGAAAACGAAATGAAACTTAAATAAAAAAGGAAAAAACTGAAACTAAAAATAATATACTATCAAAGGGATTCAAACACTCAAAGTGGATCTAAATTTCAAGGAGACTTACCACTGGGCTATCTGCTTATCTTTGTCATTAATAGGGTTCAAAATATATATATCCACATAAATACAAAAAAATTACTTTATATATATCGTATATCTTTTTGTCGAGTGTGTTCGAATGAACATCCTGGACTCCATGTGGATCTGCCCCTGAATATAGTACTATTGTTCATGGCAATAAATAGTCATGGCCATTTATTACTATCAAATTATATTGCCATGTTAGAGATAAAGACATAAAAACAAATTTAAACTATAGTAAAATTATCAATTATAACATTTAAATAAGATAATTAGCGAAGGAGGTATATAATGTGAAAAGTAAAAGTTCAAAAGATCATAAAATTCCCGTATAATTTATATATGTATATGCTAGTACAATAATAAATAGAATATAGACTAATTTTAAATTGTTTAAATTTTAAGGTTTGTCTTCAAATCATCAATTTGACGTTAATTTTATTTTAGATCTCATCGATTAATATTATATTATTAACAAATAACATATTATGTAGATGACATATTAAACAAAAACTACTTGTTCTAAATAAATGCTTATACTGTTTTAACAACATTATTATGTATATGATCTGTAATAGTTATATGTTAAAAGCAAGAATTTAAAAGAATAGTTCCAAAAGGTCAAGAGACTTTGTTTGTATATAGTATTGTGTTTCAAACTTATTTGTCTTATAGTTTTCTTTCTAGTATCTTTATCAAAGGACATCCTTTTTTATATTTATTGAAATTTTACTTTAAATTCAAAATTTTACTTCCTAATGTGTAAGCACACATAAAATAAAACTCACAAATTATATCTTTATGTTTTTTAATTTTCCACTTGATATTGATATTTGTATTGAAATTTAATTAAATCTAATATCACATCCAGAAATTTCATATAAAACGTGTCATAATAAAGATGACTTTATACACACAGAAACTTGAACACAAACATCTAATTAAAAGTAAAAAAATATTTATCACTCCACATCCACTGTTTGGTACAGAGACCACATGTTATCATAAGCTTAAACGGGATTTGAACCCTGGTCTAGAGGATGGTATCTCTATTTTCTATCAATTGCCCAAGAACACTTCTATGTTTTTTATGGGTGTACTGTTGACTATATCTTACTTTCTATCAGTTTTTCAAATTAAATATACATATATACATATAATTTTTTCAAAAGTTACCGAATGTAGGTGCACTCCACTGGCATAGGGTGGGTCCGCCCCTGTAGCTTCCCCAAGTCAATACAGATAAGACCAGTCAAATGCAGAGAAACTGCATTGGAATGTGCTATAAAGGATATCCCTTTCATCATTATATAAACCTGACCCCCTTTATAACATTTTATAATTCTCAGAATCCATTTAATATTTTTTTCCCCTTTAATTTCTCCTTTGCCTTGCCTGGTATCTAAATCTATTTTACCACTTTTGTGTTTCATCATTATAAAATTCCACTAAAAACAATGGAAGCTAATAGTAACTCTTTTCATCTAGATTCTGTTTTTCATGTGCCCATTAAGATGTCTGGTTTTTTGGAGGAACCAAACAACATAACTAGTAGTACACTACCAAATTGTGTTTCTCAATTTTATTTGCAAGAGCTTTCTGTTAATATGAGTAAAAATATTCATGAAATTTGCCATAATGAACCTTCTCATGTGACAAACAAAACCAACTCTTCCTCCCTCTGCTCTACTCAGTCTAAGGTAATTCTTTTTAAATATTATTCTGTTTCATAAAAGAATGTCTTTACTTTTTTGACAATTCTTAAATTCTAACTTTTCACGTTGCATGTATAATAGTATAGGATCAAAGATATATTTTGTGTATCTTTAATTCGACACCATAACATTCAGAAGTCTTATTTACCGTTCTTTTAACTTTGTTTCAACTTTCAAGTTAAAATAAGACAAAATAAATTCAAACAGAAGGATGATGTTCAAGTTTTAAAGATTGAATTTTTTTTTTTTTGATGAAGTGGTAATTATTATTTATGATTTGTTAGAATGTAAGAGAAGGTGATGATGGGAAAAGGCAAAAGAAAAGAAATGGTAATGTAAAAAAAGAGAAAAAATCAAAGGTTAATAATAAGAAGAAAGAGGAGAAGAAAGCCCCTGAAGAGGCCCCTACAGGATATGTTCATGTTAGAGCAAGGAGGGGCCAAGCAACTGACAGCCACAGTCTTGCTGAAAGGGTAACTAATTTTCTACTATACAATTTATATTCTTATTTTTGATTTTCGCCAATTATATGATATCCGCATTAAAGTTATAGTACTTCTAAAAAAAAATTATATGCAAAGTTCAAACCTGACACCTCTAGTAAAGAGAGAAACAGTTTAATTCATTGCATCACATTTTCGTAGTCTCCACTATGTTATACATATGGTCTGTGTAACCTATTCATAAATTATGGAGTATTATAGTAATAGATAAAAGTGATATGACAATATAGTTTTTACCGAAATAGTGTATATAACTAAGTTTATTACAAATGTTTACCTCTAGTTATCTTTCCATATCAATATTCTGGAATTCAAAATTATTAGTTGAAATTTTTTTATGACATAATTTCAGGTGAGGAGAGAGAAAATAAGTGAAAGGATGAAGATATTGCAAGCACTTGTTCCTGGTTGTGACAAGGTAGATACTTTGTCTTTCCTTTTTCGGTAGAACATAAAAGACCTTTCTAAACTTGACGTATTTTATTCAGATTACTTTGGCTTTCGATAACCTCATTTTAGTAGAATAGCCAAGTTTAGAGGATAAATTTGAATAAAATGCTTCAAGTTTAAGGTTGTCCTTACCATTTGACTTCTATTTTAATTAATATAATATAATATTTGACCTATGTATAACATGTCATCGTTGAAATCAGGTAACTGGGAAGGCCCTTATGTTGGATGAGATAATCAACTATGTCCAGTCCTTGCAAAACCAAGTTGAGGTAAAATAAATAAATAAATAAATAAACCATCTATAATTTACTTATTATTTGACTTTTAGTAAAAAAAAAATAGAGAAAAGGGAAATGAGTAATTAATCTATTTGACTAAGATATTATTATTGTGTTTATAATGTTACAGTTTTTATCCATGAAGCTTGCTTCTTTGAACCCCATGTACTATGACTTTGGCATGGACTTAGATGCTCTCATGGTCAAACCTGATCAGGTACATAAGTAGAATTTTTCGTAAGCTGTGTCGATATTTGAAAAACTAAATCATATTTATACCTAAATTTCTATATACATATCTAATAAAACAAAACGAAACAGTATCTCGTGACACAAAGATATGTCTATTAAACAAAATCTTTTTTTTTTCCTATTGAATTATAATCAGAGTTGGAGTGGCTTGGAAGGACCATTATTAGAGAACACAACTAGTAACTATCCTCTCTTGGATAGTTCAACATCACTTATGTTTCAACAATTGCATCTACCAAATTCCGTTTCTCAGGTATTCAATAGTAAAATAATTAATATATCCATATATACGTTATAATATTCTTTCTGTTTCAAATTGTTTGTCCTATTTTGACTTGACACAGACTTTTGAATGTTTGACGTTATAAAGGAACATATATTTTAAATGAACTAATAAAAGTATGATAACCAAATTGAAACGGAAGAAGTTTCAATTGGACAAAAACCTAAAAGACACTGATAAAGATTGATCTATTGTTGTCACCACCCGTTTGACATAGTATTGTACTATTGTTTTCACATTTTTTTTAAAAAGTGTATGATATATAATATGATTGAGATTTGTTTAAAAATAACATAAATATCTCTAACATGGGCAAATATGTTTTTAGGGTAGTGGACATGTATTATGGAGTGGAGATGACCAAAGACAAAAGATGATTATTAATCATTCAGAATTGATCAGTAATAACAACAACTTGTGTGTTCCTTTCCATTAATATGAAACCTGCCCTACACAACACCTGGTGAGCTATCCATCACTCTCCTTTTAATTATTACTCCTTCTGATCGTTTATTTTATTTGTTCAATATTGACTTGACACATCTCTGTGTGCAGTAATTTGGTTGTTTGTCCAAAATCATTGATGTGAGAGATCTATGGATGGGATGGATATGATAATTCAAGAAAAGTGAAGTATAGGAGATCTTTCATGTGGACATACTTTTGTTTTTGTCCAATTATTTGACTTCCCAGATTTGCAACTTCTGGTGCATTGTCTCTATGTAATAAATTAGGAACTTGAGTAATTGTAGACAGAATTAAGTGTATTGTTTCATAATGCCAGTAAATAAATAGTAGTTGTATTTTCTTATTTGTTGTTTCGTATTAGACGTGTCAAATGAATAGATTGGGCTAATTAATTTAAAAAGATTAACATGTTTTGAAATTATTGATCCGCCGAAGAGTTACTTGAGATAAATGGTTGGACTAACAATACAAAACTTAACATTAACATGATTCGTTATATAAGTTTGTGAATATTCACAATTATAGGGGATCAAAACTGATATATTGATAAAATATCAAAAATAAAATTAATGAATATTTGAAGGATTAAAAGTGCAAATTCCCCTAATTAATTTAAACAGAAATAATACAAAATACGAAAGGTTCTAAGAAAAATACCTTCAATAAGAAAATTTTGTTAGTTACTCGGTTTCTTTGTTAATTTTAATATCAAATTAAATTACATCACATAAATTAAGACTGACAAAAAATTACTTATCATTAATTATATTAACGTTGAGTAGTACATCTGTGGAGGACAAAAAATCTGTCATTTGACCACCCATTAGAAACCTTTTCTTTGGAAGTACGTTAGAAATTGAACTCCACGTAAACAGTGACATACAAATTGAAGAGTTTTTTTAGTACGATATATAGTTTGATCTAGATAATCGGTGCTTGATGTTCGATGTATAAAATATTATGGTGTTAGTATACAGGGGCGTACCCACGTTATGTCGAGGGTGTTCACCCGAACACCCTCGATAAAAAAATACATTGTATACCTAAGATGAATTTTCTGGATTTGTATTGATATATATATTTTGAACACCCTAAATCACAAGTTGATGAGATAGCCCAGCCGTAGTTGAGTTCAAAGTGTTGTGTGACATCCAGGGTTCGAATCCCTGCATTGGCGTTTTATTTTTACATCTTTTGGTTTCAGTTTTTTTTTTTTAGTTAGATGTTTATACTTTTATTTTCCGAACCTCCTCAATGAAAATCCTAAATCCGCCACTGTTAGTATATCAAGCGTTGGAAATGATAATACCTAAGCGGTATAAAATATATAATATACCTATGATATAAATATTAGTGAACTAGTGAAAACAAACAATATGTTGCTCATTTGATGACACTTGAGGGATAAGATCAAATAATTTTAAGTGCCAACTGCACTTGCCTCCAATGTAGTTAACAAGTATATATGTGGTTTATAGAGACATTCCATGAGAATTTTTTTTGTTAATGGGAGACATATAAGACTGTTTTAGGCCATGTTGAAATAGTCACTTAATCAACACACCTAGCTAATCATAGTTAATTTGTTTTATTAACAACAAAGCAAATGAAAGATTTTTCAATCTTTAATACTATATCAACTAATCATCAGACAACAATTAGTACCACCAAACTAAATTATAGAAATGTCCAGTTATTAGGATTTTGACACCTAGCTTTGGCTTCTTCGAATAAAATAAATAAAGTGTTATTCAATTGGTAACTGGTAAGTATTTCTTCATTCTTAATCAGAGGTTTTGAGTTTGAGTCTTCTTAGATACAGAATTATCTTTGTTAGAAAGCGTTTTATCTATCTCAACGTGAATTGAAATTTAATCGAATTTTAATATAGATACCAAATATTAGCTGAAAAACCAAAATAATAATAATCATTAATGTTTACATTAAGAACTCTTAAAAAAAAAAAAAAAGTAATTGAACTAACGTAGTAATCAATGTGAGTGGTGACACCCCACCAGCCCACAAACTCCAACCCCATCAAACCCTCTATTAAGGAAATTAAATAAGATGCAATATCTTAAAATTGTTTAAATGAAATGTTAATATGATATAAGAAAGATATGTCAACCTTTTTTTAATGATAAATTTATATAAGTGATTTTATTCATATAAATATCTAAGTTGGATGATTTTATTGACATAAAATAAATTTAATAATTTTGCTATATATATTTTCTTATAAAATATTTTTCTTCGTAATGACCAGGCGAACACACCATTAATGAGACGTGGCCCTCCTTCCCCTACAACGAATACATTCAATATTGAAGACATCATCATCATGAATAAGAAGACAAATTAAAACATATTGGGTCAAATTTAATGTTCTTGTCCATTTGAAACTGTTAAATTTGACAAGATTCAAAAATGAATTAATTAGAAGATATGGTAGTTAGGAGGATAATTCTTCATTGGTAGAAAAAGTCAAGATAGCATCTTTTGTAGGTGAAATTTAGGTGAACCATAAATTGGTTTCACAAGGTAAATCTTGACATTTTTGACATATTGTGATGTCATGGATGACATCAATAGGAAGAATTCACTCCTATAAATAGGTAGCTCCTAATTCATTTGTAACACACCTCTCACTTGTCTTCTCATCTCCAAAGGCATTTGTTCTTCTTTCTCTCTTGTAGTATTTCACTTGTACTCTTTTGGAGTGAAATAAATATTGGTTGGTTGTGTCTGAGGACTAGGCAAAAGAAAACAAAAGTTCGCCTTAATGTTGTTAAGTTCACTTCCCGATGAGTTCGAGCATCTTGAAACGACTCTACTGCATGGGAATGATGAAGTATCTCTCAAAGAAGTTTGTTCTGCCTTATACAGTTATGAACAAAGAAAGAGAGAAAAACAAAAAGGCGGAGAAGCAGAAGCACTGGTTGCGAGAGGTCGTTCTCAAAATCATATGAGAACGAAGAAAGGGAGATCCAAGTCAAGATCGAGACTCAGCAAAGATGAATGTGCCTTTTGCCGAGAAAAAGGGCATTGGAAGAAAGACTGCCCAAAGTTGAATAGCAAAGCCAAACCAAATAATGGGAAGGCTGTCATGGATTCAAATGTGGCTGATTGTGATGACTCCGATTACTCACTAGTTACAACAGATCCATCCAAATCATCTGATGTATGGTTGATGGACTCAGCTTGTAGTTATCATATGTGTCCCAATCGGGACTGGTTTATTGATTTACAAGAAGGAGAATGTGGAGTTATTCACACTGCAAACAATAATCCTCTTACCGCATATGGTGTTGGTTCAATCCGATTAAGGAACCATGATGGATTAAGTAGAACATTAACAGATGTTCGATATGTACCAGATTTGAAAAAAAATCTCATTTCTGTAGGAGCCCTAGAATCAAAGGGATTCAAAGTCATTGCAGATAATGGCGTGATGAGAATATGCTCTGGTGCACTGGTGGTAATGAAGGCAATTCGAAGAAATAATAACATGTACCACTATCAAGGTAGTACAGTTATTGGGACAGCGGCAACAACATCCAATGACGAGAAGGAGGCAGAAATGACCAAGCTGTGGCATATGCGCTTGGGACATGCTGGAGGGAAATCCTTGAAAACTTTATCAGATCAAGGATTGCTAAAAGGAGTAAAAACTTGCAACTTGGAGTTTTGTGAACATTGTATCAAGGGAAAGCAAACAAGGGTTAAATTTGGAACAACTATCCATAATACTAAAGGTATTTTGGATTATGTTCATTCGGATGTTTGGGGTGCTTCCAAAACACCTTCATTAGGTGGGAAACACTATTTTGTAACTTTTGTTGATGACTTTTCTCGAAGATTGTGGGTGTATACGATGAAAACAAAAGATGATGTTTTGGGAATTTTTCTCAAATGGAAGGCGATGATAGAAATTCAAAGTGGCAGAAAGATCAAGTGTCTTCGCACAGACAATGGTGGAGAATACAAAAATGATCTTTTTCAAAAAATTTGTGAGGAAAATGGCATCGTCAGACATTTCACCGTCAGAAATACACCACAACAGAATGGAGTGGCAGAACGCATGAACCGAACTTTGCTGGAGAAAGTTCGGTGTATGTTGTCCAATGCTGGCTTGGGCAAAGAATTTTGGGCTGAGGCAATAACATATGCGTGCCACCTCATTAATCGTCTACCATCTGCTGCTATTGGTGGGAAGACACCATTTGAAAAATGGTATGGAAAACCTGCTGAAGATTATGGTTCTTTACATGTATTTGGCTCAATTGCATATTATCATGTAAGAGAGTCAAAATTGGACCCAAGAGCAAAGAAAGCTTTATTTATGGGAATTACTTCTGGAGTCAAAGGATACCGTTTATGGTGTTTTGAGACAAGAAAAGTTATTTTCAGCAGGGATGTTACCTTTGATGAATCTGCCTTGACAAATAAGGTAACACTTGAAGAAGCCAAACAAATTGATGGTGCTTCAAAGCAGGTGGAGTTTGAAGGAAAGATAATTTTCCCAACACAGGGATCAAACGAGGAAACAACAGAAGATTTTCCTCTTGAAGGAGAGCCAGTCGAAGAGGAGGTTCCATCTCAAGAACCTCAACCACAACTTGAATCAATAGCAACGAGCAAGCCAAAAAGGACAATAAGAAAACCTGCTCGACTCACAGATATGGTGGCTTGTGCTAACTCAATTGCAGCCGATGACATTCCTACCACTTATAAAGACGCAGTCCAAAGTTCACAAAAAGATAAGTGGAGGAATGCCATGGATGAAGAAATGCAATCTCTTCATCAGAATCATACATGGAGATTGGCCAATCTCCCAGAGGGCAAGAAAGCAATTGGGTGCAAATGGGTATTTGCAAAGAAAGAGGGATTTCCTAATCAAGAAGATGTTCGCTACAAAGCAAGATTGGTGGCCAAAGGATATGCTCAAAAGGAGGAATTGATTATAATGAGGTATTTTCTCCAGTTGTGAAACACTCCTCCATTAGAGTTTTGTTGGCTTTGGTAGCACAGTTGAATTTGGAACTAGTTCAGTTGGATGTAAAAACTGCTTTTTTACATGGAGACTTGGAAGAGGAAATCTATATGACTCAGCCAGAAGGATTCAAAGTTGATGGAAAAGAAAATATGGTGTGCAAACTTGAAAAATCGTTGTATGGATTGAAACAATCTTCTAGACAATGGTACAAACGATTTGACAAGTTTATGTTGCAGCAAAGGTACATAAGAAGCAAATACGATCATTGTGTGTATTTGCGCAAGCTTGAAGATAATTCCTTTATATATCTTCTCCTATATGTTGATGATATGTTGATAGCTTCTAAAAGTCAAGAGGAAATTGAGAAGCTAAAGATTCAACTGAGAAAGGAGTTTGAGATGAAGGATTTGGGTGAGGCAAAGAAGATTCTTGGCATGGAGATAAAAAGAGATAGACATTCAAAGAAACTTTATTTATCTCAGAAAGAATATTTGAAAAGAGTACTAAACCGATTCGGTATGAATGAAAAAACGAAGTCGGTTAGCACTCCGCTTGCTCCTCATTTTAAGCTTAGTGATGCTATGTCACCTAAGAATGAAGCTGAACGAGAATATATGTCAAGAGTACCATACGCGAATGCTATTGGTAGCTTGATGTATGCAATGGTTTGCACAAGGCCAGATATTTCACACGCTGTTGGAGTTGTAAGCAGGTACATGCACAATCCTGGAAAGGATCATTGGCAGGCTGTAAAATGGATTCTACGGTATATTCATAATACTGTAGATGTTGGTTTGGTTTTCGAGCAGAAAGATAGTCAATATCTTGTTGGATATTGTGACTCAGATTATGCAGGTGATTTGGACAAACGAAGATCAACTACTGGTTATGTTTTTACTATTGCAAATGCACCAGTTAGTTGGAAGTCTACTTTGCAGTCAACAGTTGCTTTGTCTACCACTGAGGCAGAGTACATGGCAATTACAGAGGCTGCGAAGGAAGCAATTTGGCTTCAAGGATTGCTTAGAGAGCTTGGTATTGGACAAGAAGAAATCACAATATTTTGTGATAGTCAGAGTGCTATTCAATTAGCAAAGAACCAAGTTTATCATGCAAGGACGAAGCACATTGACGTCCGATATCATTTCATACGAGAAATCATAGAAGATGGTGGAGTCATAATACAGAAAATTCATACTACGGATAATCCTGCCGATATGTTGACAAAAGTGGTGACTGCGGTCAAGTTTCAACATTGTTTGAACTTGATCAACATTGTTGAACATTGAAGATTATGGTTGAAGACACAATCAAAATTGTTGTTGAGAGAAAGTTGAAAATGGAGAATCTTGCAAGGTGGAGATTTGTTAAATTTGACAAGATTCAAAAATGAATTAATGAGAAGATATGGTAGTTAGGAGGATAATTCTTCATTGGTAGAAAAAGTCAAGATAGCATCTTTTGTAGGTGAAATTTAGGTGAACCATAAATTGGTTTCACAAGGTAAATCTTGACATTTTTGACATATTGTGATGTCATGGATGACATCAATAGGAAGAATTCACTCCTATAAATAGGTAGCTCCTAATTCATTTGTAACACACCTCTCACTTGTCTTCTCATCTCCAAAGGCATTTGTTCTTCTTTCTCTCTTGTAGTATTTCACTTGTACTCTTTTGGAGTGAAATAAATATTGGTTGGTTGTGTCTGAGGACTAGGCAAAAGAAAACAAAAGTTTGCCGAACCTCGTTAATTCTTGATGTTCCTTTTGTTGTTGTCTCATTTACTATTTATTAGCTACATTTAGATATAGCAGTTGTGATTCTATCACTCTCTATATATTTGGCTTCCGCAACAGAAACTACTCAATTTGTGTTGCGTGACATTTATTGATCATAGAGAAACCAAAATTCAGATGTATAAATTATAATATTAATTTATATAAAAGAAAAATATAAAAGTACGTAGTTTTATTCGTTGAGTTCTTGAAATATGAAAGGGATAAGGAGTGCATGTGATAAAGAACACACATGGTGTATATGGGCAATTATCAAACTCTCATTTTCAAATCCCATACTAGGTCGGTCTGTGGGTGGTCCTCTCTTAAGTGTTGCACCTCATGCCTAAGGGCCAAACCAACTTGGTCCCACCACAACTTTGCAATGTGACGATCTAAAACCTATTAACTATAGATATTTTGTATGTATCTCAAATATTTTATTGACTCAATTAATTTGAAGAGAGATTTAAAAGAACTAAAATTTGAATATCAGATATCTGATTACGTCGGAAGTTTTGTTTTTTAGGGTTGGGGGTAGATGTGTTGTACTTTTCAATAAGGAGAGGGTATGGAGGGTAAAGATGACACTAATATTTAATAAGGTGGTATCCCCTTGTGATTAAATTAAGGTATACTTGTCCAAATTCTAGACAAGGTCTATTGGTCCCAACATACTAATTATATGTGTGCTTTTTTAGCATTGATTTTTTTTTTTAAACCATAAAGTTTAATAGTAACAGTATACAATTGAACTTTTCATGATACATGTATATAGTTCAAAGCCAAATTATAGGCAGTGTTGATATATATATATATATATTATTGCAACAAAAAATATACATAATTGAGGGATTAAATATTTGTCTAATCTACCTTGAATTACATGAAGAATGAAGAGCTCATCCTTGTATAAAAAAAATATTTCCTCATTGATCAATTGATCAATATAGGAGAAAAGTATTGTTAGTAGTGGTGGAAACATATTTATTATATGTAATTTACCTTATATTCGTTCGAAATATTATTATAAGACTTGAATCGTGACCTCCCGATGATGATTTTTGGCTGTTTTTTCAATCACAACCAAAATAAGAAAGGAGAGAAGGCAAGAGGAAACAAATGTGTCTACATAACAACATTAAAGTTTGGAATGGAGTGGGTGTGTGTTATGTTCCTAAAATACAAACATTTACTGCTGCAAAATTGTTCTCTAATGTTATGGTCCTCCCAAATATGTCTTTTCCAATAGAGCTAACGAAAACTAAACTTTACCAATGGTATTCCACATTGATGGTTTCCTCTCTTGAACACACCCCACCCCCTCACTTTCAAATTTTCATAACATATGTCTAATGTAAATACAAAAATCCACTTATAATTTATCATATAAAAATACCAAACACCTCCAGATGAGTTTTTAATAAAAGAATTAAATTTAAATAAACCCCTTACGTCTAACTAGTCGAACGATTAAAAAAAAAAAAAAGCTATTGAGTAACGACATGAGAAGCATCAATTAAATATGAAAGGACCAAATTGATTGCAAGTGACATATAAAGTCAATCGTCAAGCTAAATCAAGATTTATACATGGTGATTGAGACCTTAGGATGAGCCCCTCCAAAAGCACCCATCCCCCCTTCATCTTTTGCATGTTCACGAGGTTGGTCTATCACGCTCTCTTTGTTTCATATTATTTATTCATTTTTCCCTTATAACGTTTTTTAATTAATAATAAATATAAAAAGAATAAACTTTCACATTCGTTAAACATATACCAATTACTCATGTAACGAAATTTTTACACACTATATAAAAATGACATTTGATCTTGTACGTACCTTTCAATCTTTGATCATTTTTCGTATTTTTCTTGAGATTGAATCTCTTCAAACTTGATGAACATGGAATGTATACATGTGCATGAAAGATAAAGGCCTTGCATGACGAAAAATAGCCTTTTTTGATAACTTCGGATGACCGTCAAGAAAAATCATACAGGAAAGAGATATTTTTTTTAAAACAGAGTATATTTGCTCCTGAATGGGAATTTAGGCCAGTCATCCTTGGCTATCAAAACAGGCTCTTTATCTTCTTACGAGACCTCTCTTTCGATTCTAATCAATGAATATTATTTATTTCTGCATGAGCCTCTCAGATTAATTAGCCAAGGATGAAACCTAATTAACATCATTTTGAAGGATTAATTGATGAGATCATAATCAAATTAATCCTACATAAAGATATTTTAATTAGGCAATTAGTCATCCTTGGCTATCATATTCTTATTTCATACAAAACCTCTAGCTTTAATTGAATTCTACTTGGGCTCTCTTATTAATGACTCATCCAAAGCATGCTATATATAGGCCAGGTTGGTAATATCGTTGGACAAGATTTTCACACAGAATATTCATCATCTATTATAGATACATATATCGAGATTTTTTTTTTAACTCTATGTGATTTTCTAATAAAGGAGTACTACTAGATGAGCCTCATATACCCCTCTGACTACAAGGTGGAAATTTTCTGGCCAAAAGAATTTTTCTTTTAACTTAATTTTATGCACGACACTATAAGAAATTCTTACACTATTATCATATTTAAATCATTTATCGCATATTATCTATTTTATTTAACAAGTTATTAATTATATTTATTATTATACACGGGTACTTGTTAGATTTATTTCTTAAGTGATCTGATAAAAATATAAAATGACACAACTTAATACCTCTTTGTTTTACAAGATTTACCACGTGTTGCTCTTCTTTATTTGAATGTTATATTTATATATATTATATATGGTGAATGAATCAATTAATTATCCTCAATAGAAACGAAGGAACATATTCTTATTTGTGCTAGGGACCAGCCATACGAATTGTAGACATGTTGACTTAAAGAGTATACATTCACTAATGAATGGAAGTAATAAAATATGTAAGGCATATTTTGATCATCAGAGCAACTTGTAAACTCAAGAATATCATGTTATGAACCACTACACAAGTAACACACAATTAGTTATTGGGCCAACAAGAAGCAACAAAATTGAAAGGTCTTCTCAAAGATTGATGTGGGATCAAATTCAATTAACAACTAGTCAAAAAGATGATGAATAAGAAAATACGATTTATAATTTTTTTTGAAGAGTATATATTCCCTTATCCCCTTTCTAATTGTCTTGCTTCTCATCTCTTTCTAGTTCTTACAATCCATTAAATTTTCACAAATATTGAATTGCAAACTAGTATAACAAATTAATCTTCAAAGCGGCTTGATTTAAATTATATCAATAATCATATTTATGGTACGTTAAACGTACTTAAGATAAGTAATTCTTAAAATCGTAATGATCTCTCTAGTGGAACTATATATATATATATTCTATATTGACTAATTACATTAATAATCCGTTGTTGATATTCTTGATGTGTCAAACTCCCAAAAATTGACACATTTGTAGCAAGCTGTCTGTTTGACATTCCCCTCATCACTTAAAATATTTTTTGAAGAATAAAAGCAAGAGAATAAATAATTTGATCATCATCTCATGTCTATTAAAGTCGTAATTATATGGATCTATTTTATTCTCTCATGACTTTACGATTGCCTTATCTCTTAAATTATTCTAATACTCTCTCGATATGGATCAAGTTATTCTCTTCGATATCAAAAAAATTTCGTCAATCAAACGCATATTTTAATAAATGATTTTCTTTTATTTCTCTAGCTGAATCTTTTAGATCATCATCTAAGATTCATTTTTTGAGTATAATCAAATATCTTGTGAAAGAAAATTAATTTGCATTCTAAAATACTTATTAATATTAATTGCAGTCTAATATTTTGTCTGTCTTAAAAATTATATTTACACAAATCTTATACTGTTTTTCTTCCTAAATAGACTTACAATTAGTGATTTTTTTGGTACAATATAATAATGGTGTCTTAAATAGAGTTCTCTATGACATCATTCTTGCACAAACTCACATCACATAAACAAATCAAATCGAAAGTATGAAATATAAATTACTATCTTTGTTCAATTATCCAAAAATCACTTTCAAAAGTAATTCAACATAATTTAATTTTTAAGACTAAAAAGTAAAACTCTAATTTTTAATATGCTTAGTATTTAGTACATTCTTTTATGTATAATTTACATAAATCTCAAAATGGTAAGAGCTACTTATATTGTTTTTCTATTTTTTTAAATTACAAAAATCTCTTAAAATTTACGAATTTCGAATACATCACTAGGCTTCTGGATACGTCACTCCCATCCGGATACATAGGTGAGTGATGTATCTGAAAGGGGATGAGACATCCGGATACATCATTGGATTTCTGGATACATCAGCAGACATCCGGATACGTAGGTGAGGGATGTATCTGAAAGGAGGATATACATGTATCAACGAGAGGACAGTGATGTATCCTAAGGGAATTTTTGAAAAATTTAAATTAGTAGAGAATTTTAGAGATTATGGAAAAACAAGATATGCATTTATGTAATTTTTGCTTCTTCTATTCATAATATTTTGTCTAATTTACTATTGATTTTTTAAAAAAAATAATTAATATGTTCTTCCTTTTTTTGGACCTTACAGGCTAACGGCCCAGAGAGGCTTGATTATTGAGGCTCATTTCTAAATGGGCTCAAAAATTTTGAGTCCAATTTTTCTTAAATAAATGGCTTGTGTTCTCACGGGTCAAATTCTTCTTTCTTTAGAATTCTTATCAGAGATCTAATACCAAAATAATTACCATAATATTCTTAAATGTCAAAAATGTTTTTTTCAACCCTTTTGTTACATCACTTTTTACATTCATGAAGGACATATTTGTTAAAAAATAAATTGTTCTTAAAATTTATTATTTTGAATACACAAACCAAACACTTAATAATAAATAATCTCATCATAACTAATCTTATTATAATTAATCCCATCATAACATGAATTCAAAACCAAACGACCGTAATGACTAGATTAGTTAACAATCATCTTGTAACAAGTACAATATGTTGTATTTGTAGTATGGCGTGTTAGATGAAGTGCACACATTTATTAGGTGAATAAGATATGACATGATACGCCTTAACAACTCTCAACTTAATAAACATATTGATGTAATTACATATCATGATTGTTTTCCTTATACATCACACCAAACAATCTTTTTTATGCCAAATCTTTTGCTGGTGATGTTGAAGTTTGCAAAACTAAGCTTTCTCTTATCATTTAGTGAACTTTTTTAATAGAAAAAAAAATGACATGTCATATCTTTACGTGTAAAAATGATACTAATTTTTTTAAGTAAATAAAAGTAATTTAGATTTGTGTGTATATATAATATTAGTATACATGATTCAAAGATGGTGATCATGCATATGAACCAATAATTTTTTTTCGTCCTTTTGTATATGATTGGTGCACCTTTTTTATACTATGATAAACATTTCTCAATAATCCAAAAGTTCTGGCCTAAAATCATTTAAAGAAGAGAACTTTAAATTTAATAAAAAGAAGCATCGAACCTTGCAAGAATAATTAATACGACAGATGGAAGTTTTATAATTCTCATAGCCATAAAATAAAGGGAAAATTATGCGGATAAGCAAATTTATACTATTTAATTATTCATCATAGCTAAAGTTTGCTATAATTACCATTCACGACTAATATTATACATTAATTAGTCATGTTTGTATATGTATAATTCACCAAGATATACAAATAAATATGTATAATATACAATTTTTTAGCCTATATACATATACAATTCACCTCTCTCCCACTCTTTGCCCTCTTTCGCTCGCCTCTCTCCTCCCTCTCTCAATCTCGCTCGCCTCTCTCCTCCCTCTCCCAATCTCGCTGCCATTTATACAAATATATATGTATAATATACAGTTATATACAATTATATACATATATAATTCACCTCTCTCCCACTCTCTGCCCTCTCTCGCTCGCCTCTCTCCTCCCCCTCTCGATCTCGCTCGCCTCTCTCCTCTCTCTCCCAGTCTCGCTCGCCTCTCTCCTCCCTCTCCCAATCTCTCTTGTCATATATACAATTACATATGTATAATATACAATTATCTAACCAATATACATATACAATTCACCTTTCTCCAACTCTTTTCCCCCTCTCTCTCTCCTCTCTCCTCTCTCCCCCAGTCTCGCTCGCCTCTCTCCTCTATATAACATGTAGCTACAAATTATATTATCAAACTATAGCTATGGAGAGTAATTAATTATTTTTAAGTGGCTATATGTGAAAGTTTCCCTAAAATAAATCCATAAATGATAAATGTTGGCACTTGATAAGTTTTTGATTGACAGACTAATAATATATGCTTATATTCTTAAAAATGTATTTAATTACATAACAATCTAGATACGTAACGAGAGTAGATGTAACTAATGATGCTAAGCTTAATTAATTACGTTCTCAAAATATCAAAAGAAATAAGTTTTTAGACGTGACACACTTCTTAACCTTGTCAGTCAATGCCATTAATTTGTTTATTCTCAAACTATTTTAAAACTAAAAATAGTTAAAAATCCCATTAGAAAAAAGGTAATTTTGAAGAAAAAAGATTAACTAATACATTTTTTAACTGTAAAAAAATTATTCATTTTGAATCGTAGAAAAATATCAATATAATATTAAATATAAATATCTTAGTTTTAAATGTAGAAATATTCAAGCATAATAATTCTTTAGTTATACTCCAATAAATGCATTGTTTAATTTTTCTCTCAACAAGACGATTCCCTGCCCAGACCAGTGCACAACACCGTCTTTAATATTTAATTAATTTGGTGCTATAAGTAGAGTATTAAAAGAACTCGTAATGTAGAATAAATAACTTGTTTATATAATTTTGGCATTATATTAGATTAGGTATGACACACATTTACCGTGTTTCATGAGCTTTGTTTTCAATTTTGATATTATAACTCTCGGTCTCATATTAATTGTCAACATCATTAGAAATATTTATCGATTTACAAAAAAACAAAATTAAGTATAATTTTCTCATCTTCTTACTTATGAAATTGACTGTCTTTGAAAATAAACTATTAATCACAATACATAAATATTGTAAATTCTGAATAATTTAGAAAGTTAATAACCTTTGCATGACTGATCTGAATACTTCTCTATATTCTATCAAAACAGTTAGATGCCACTCTCAATTTCACATAACACTGTAGCGACACTAGATTCAATGACGATTAATTAATATCGATAAAAACTTTATCACTTTTGTTATTGTGTAGTATTTATTATCGTAAAAGATTATTTTTATTATCGTGTAAGCAATAGTAAAATCCAATAACGCACATAGAACAAGATAGCTACAAAACTTAAACTAAGGATAATATAATTTCATATATATATATATTAAAAGTAGCTAGTAAACAAGAAGCAAGTAATGATTACACCAAAACCTAAAACAACCTACAACAACATTGATCATTGTTTTTTGTTTCTACTTGTTAAACTATGATTTTTCTGGATTGATTTGCTGAGATTATAGTGAGGCAAAGGTAGAGTATCATTGCAATGTAAGAAAGCATGATACTATGTGAAACTTTTCGACAAAATTTGTCAACATGATCACAAATTGGCAGCCATCCTGAATGAGTCTGTCCATATTTTCCCACATATCCAACTGCTGTTGCTGCTGCACATCCAGCCAGTAGCAATGACATCGTAATCTGCCCTCACAACAACAAAAAACATTTCCAACAGTCACATTACTATTTCAAAACAAAAAATACACCGCGACATAGACAGTAAGGATTCATAAGTAAATACTGGTTTTATATTGTGTACACACTACAAACGGTTACCGTGAATGTAGGTGAATGTGGAATTAGTGGCGGAGTCAGAATTTTTACTAAAATATTCAAAATGGAAAGATAAATATATGAAGAAGTAAAAATAGGATCAACATTTATTATATATACATAAAACACGATTTTAACCATATTATGTGGAAGATGAACTCTTTATTCATTGATTAAATAATCCTATCTGTCTTTGTCTCCGCAAAAATCAAAATGCATTGTAAGTGACGTCAACGTTTAGGCATTTAAAATGCAAATTGAGTGACGTTACTTATAAACTTCAATGAATGCAACATTGTACTTGTATTGGTTAACAATTTTCCCAGATCTACTGATAATTAGTGATTGTGAATAATTTGGACGTACCAAATCATGAATGAACATGTAAAAATAGTTCTTTGGGTCAGAACTTTTATGGGCAAGAACAGAGGCTAAAATCAGGGACAAAACAGAGAAAGCACATCCAACCATATTTGTAATAGCAAAGAACCTGCAAAACAAATACCCAAATTCAAAATTTCCAAAAAAAAAAAAAAAAAAGAGCAAAACCAAAAATTTAATTTTGGTTTACTTGAAAGCTGAAGAATAACTATAGCGTGCATCCATTTCAATGCCAAATACAGTAACCGCTTGTTTACTTGTGAGAATCATGGAAGTTGCTGCCAATGTGAATGCAATTGCCGAAATTCTCAACAGAATTTGTGTTGACAACAAACATTTCTCAGATTTCATTGTTGGGTTTGGCGTATTTTGATTTTGCCTATTTTTGGCACCAAAATTCTCCATTTTTTAGGATCTGAAGAGGAAAAAAAAAAAAAACTGAATGAAAGAAGTGGGCAAGTGGAGGTTGGTGCTGCTATTTATAGAGAGAAAAAGTTAATGGATCATTTTTAAAACCGACAAAAAAGCTACTTACCAAGTTTTAAAACTGCCCACTAACAAAACAATGCATTAATTCTCGGGGAAAATAAGTAAAAAATAATAATTAGTTACTCACTATTTTTGTCCGCTTATAATTATCATAATAATAATTTTCTTTTTTAGAGTCAAACTATAAAAACTTTAGTTAATATTTTAGAATATATCTTTTCATCATACTGTATGAAAAAATTACAATACTTTCCAAGTAGTTTTTGAATATGTATATCTTTTGTTATTGATGAAATCTAATTAACTTTGAAAGTTAGTCAAATTGACTTAACAAAAACACAACATAACAAATAAAAATAGATAAAGGAGTATTTTTTGTTTATCCAATCGATTGGAGTCCTCCATCGAGTTAATTACTTCATTGATTCATTTTTATTTGTCATATTATATTTTTTATTAATTTTTAAAATTAAATTAGATTAAATCAATTTTAACAGGCAAAAGGAAAAAAAATTAGTGTCTTATAATTCTCAAATCAAGACAAATAAACCAACCGACAATCAATTTGCGACAAATTGGGAGTTAGAGATCCAAATCTTTCCGAAAAGGCAGACTTCAAAACAAAATTGTCTACTGAAATTACTAGTATAAAGTTAGAATAACTTCGATGAGTACTATGAATTAGGTACCACTATCACATTCTCGTACCATCTTCGTTATTACAATTAATATTATCATCAGTTATATATTACTATCATTGTTAGTTAATATATATATTCTTCGAATATATTTTTAATACGATTAATTAATTGACATCGTATCAGTCATTATAACACCAACTATCTCCACGTATGACTATCATCATTTCTAGTTAGTAAAACCAACCAACCATCAACATCACAACAAATCATTTTTACTATCACTTACACATAAATATTTCATTTTTAAATTTATATTTTTCTAATTATTAATTACTTTTCTTTATTTAAATTGTTATTTATTATTCTAAAATAAATAAATTACGCACTTATGTTGAAAAAAATTAAAATCAAAATTACATTCTAATCATATTCGTATTTAAATATCTTAATCTTATTAATATAAATAAATGGGATATATTAAAACTAACTAATCAACTCCATGTTTCAACTGGCTCCTGCCACTACCCTAACTAAACGCCACAAAATCCTCTCCACCATCTTATAATCGGTTTAGGTACATCATATGGGCATATTCATTCTCATTTTTGTGTTAACACTATGTCTAAATTAGAATAAAAAGTATGGGTCCGATAAAATTCAATAATCTTAATTTAAATCTTATATATAAATATGAAATCACCTTGACATATACTTTGCATTTCATATTAAGTTAATTTTTGTGGTGTTTATTAAGACATAAATTAAATCTAATTTTTTATTTTTATCCTTATTAATTATTGTCAAATTTATGATTAAAATAACTAAATATTAATTAATCATTAATTTTAATACTAACTAATGAAGGATAAAATTGAAAACTGAACAATTAAGTTAATTTTAAAAATGAAAAATGCCTCAAAAAATTAACTTAATATAGAATGGAAGGAGTACATATAAAAAAATTATAAATTAAGTAACATAAATGACCGATAGGTTTGATGCTAAGTTATCAGAATCATAAATTTCAAATCTTGAATTCTATCTCGAGACAAAACCTACTTTCTTCTACAATTGTCGGGGGGGGAGGGGGGGGGTTGCAATTTTTAGAAGATAAAGAAAAAAATATTAAGTTGATTTCAGACATTTGATGTTTATATTTCTTAGTAATTTCATTCATATTATTACCTCTACCATTCTTAGAACATATTGATGAAGACTTTATTAAATGCAGTCAAAGCATGGAGAGATGGTACAAAGCATGTTCATTAATGAATGTGCTTTATCCCATTTCGACAAAGGGAAAAAAAGGTAGGAGAAGAAGATTAATTATAGATATTTATTTGCAAGGAATAGAATTGACTAGCAAAAATTCTAATTGTACTAATTGACACTCCTTTGTTCCAATTTACGTTATTTTTTTTAGTCCGTCCAGAATGACATATTCTATTTTCAGTAACAGTTTAAATATAAAATATTAATTTTACCTTTGATGAAATAATTAAAATTTCACGTCAATTCAAACTACCTCACATTAAATAAAACCGAGAAAGTAACAAATTTTTGGTTACCAAATAATTGCTCAATTTTGACAACCCAAAAATAACACTGAAAAAGCCTATCTAGTTTTCCTACCTAAATTTCGAAAATCGAATAAAACTACCGGCAGTACTATATAGAAGTACTAAGGCTGCTAACGAAAAAAAGCATTTTTGCCCTGATTTGTATGCAGCAAAACTTAATAAAACTATGGGTGGATTTCCTACGGAAGAAACCATTTTTCGAATTATATTTTAATTTTTTTCATGCTTGATAGATTAAAATGTCTCGAAATTACTTAGAAATACAATTTTTTTCATGTTCAGTAGAAAAATATATTTCATTTCTAGTTCTTTATCTCCTCCCCATCTAGAACACTGGTTATCCCCACCTATTGACCACCTATCACCTATTACTTCACCCTTGTTTGAAAAAAAAAGACTTATATTATTTAATAAAATATTTTTCTTATATTTTAACTATTTTCGGATCGTATGTTAGTCTAGACATAAGTCCAATAGTAAGTGTGATAATTGGAATTCTAGATTACACATAAATACTTTTTCGATAATATATTTTTATTACTTATAAAACATTAAAAAATGAATTAAAAGGCACTTAATATTTTTCAGGAAAAAAATCTATTTAAAAACCTTTGTCTTCCTACCAAACATATTAAAATACACACATAATATTATATTACCCCTGCCATCCTTTTTATATGTTAGTTGTTACATAAGTAGTAAAAAATAATAGGGCCATGCCAAAATGCGCTAATAATGATCATTATCTAATTTCTCTTTTAATTAATTTGGCACTGATTTCTAATATTGATCGTTTATAATTATAACAAGATTTTGAAGTATTGTTTTGAGTATAAAAAGAAGTGACGAGAAAGGACATGACTAAGTACACAAAATTAAAAGATTGATATATTATGAGTACATATCTTGTACAATAAAACCAAAAAATAACATACAGCGCGCATTTCTAAAATGTATCGTTAAGAAAATGATATTTGTGGAATGTCAAACTTGGATTTTTCTGGATTGATTTGCAGAGATAATGGTGAGACAAAGGTAGAAAAACACAGCAAAGTATGAGAGAATGACACTATTTGTTACTTTGTGACAGAATTTGTCAACATGTTCACAAATGGGCATCCATCCTGAATGCATCTCACCATATTTTCCAATATATCCAACTGCTGTTGCTGCTGCACATCCAGCTAGCAGCACTGCCATCACAATCTGTCCTCATAACAAAATTCCAACATTTACATTACTGCTTCAAATTTTTATACTAATAGAAATACTGTATAATGCATTATGTCTGGTTTATACAATACTTTGAGTTCAATGTAACTATTACTCCTTCCGGTGCCACATAAACTGGGATGGACCGATGGACGAGTATATAGTATAGATATGCAATAGGTGTAAGCAGAATTTTACATTCTACGTTTATGTTTAGCTAAAGATAACTATAGATAACCGTTCATAAATTATGTGATTAGATCAAACTCATAAACAGATTTCTAAACTTGTTGGGTTTTCCCCCTTAGGTATCTCAACTACGTCATTTTCCTATTGAATCATTGAATCACCAATAAATTGTTTCTTTTAAAAATTGTTGGTTGATTTTGATCGGCTTTTTCATTGTAAATGTCTTCAATTGTGTTCGTATTGTAATGATTTTGATTGAAGGAATGAAGAAAAACTTTGTGAATCTCATTTTGTTTTCTTATGTGTTCAAATAAATTGAAGTAAAACACAATTATTCTCGAACATTTTCACTATCAATTGGATTAATGAGTTCTGGAACAACATATGTATCCTTTATTAATACCCCTCACAAAATCTGATTTCACATCAGCCAATCGTGTTTGTTAAAAAGAAACAAATTATGGGTGGTTCAATGATTCAATAAGAAAATAGCATAATTGAGGTACCTGAGGAAAAAAACTTAACAAGTTTAGGAATCTATTTATGTATTTGACCATGTGATTAATAACCTAAAAATAAGAAAGGTTATATTTGAGAGTGTGAAAATTCACTATAATGTCAAGGCTGCAATCCAAAGACTTGGTGTTTGAGTGGTCCTAAAGGGCCCAACAGAGAAAGGTCATATATTCATACTAGCTAGCACCATTTATTTCAACGTCTACCACTTTTAATTTTCATTTTTTAACGATGACGATATAACTGATACAAGAGGAGGTGTGTGAAAGCTAGTTAATCCGTATACCACGGTTATATTCGTCAGTATTGAGACACATCAAGGTTCATCAGTATCACAACATAATAATTATATATAACTTGAGAAATGCATTGTAAGTGAGTCTAGGATTAAGCCTCATAAGAATAGAACCAAATCAAAAGACAGCAAGACAATCAATGCCTCTTACATGACATAACAAACTTACAAACTATGGACAAATAAATATTGTATGAAATATTAGGATGGAAAAAAAAGAAGCTATATTTGGAAATTATTGAGTGATAAAAAAAGGGTATTATTTCCAGACCCTCAATATGTGTTACCTGACTCGAGGGTCTATCAAAACAACCTCTCCACCTTCACAAGGTAGGGGTAAGGTATATGTACACACCACATTCTCAGACCCTACTAGTAGGACTACACTGAGTATGATATTATTGTTGTAGTACGATTTCAAGACAAGTTGCTCAGATTCATTTGAAAGTGCAGGTGCGTCAACATTTATGGAGAATACAAGCACCTTCATAACAAATCAATTACAAAAAAAAAGAGTAAAAGTTGGACGTACCAAATCATGAAGGAACATGTAAAATGAATTCTTTGGAACAAGACCTTTATGTCCTAAAACAGAGGCAAGAAACAGAGACAAAACAGAGAAGGCACATCCAATCATATTTGCAAAAGCAAAAAACCTGCACACAAAAATAACACTAAAAATTCAGAACTTTCAAATAAAAAAAAACAAAAAACAAATAATTCTTTTAGATTTTCATTTACTTGAAAGCTGAAGAATAACTATAGCGTGCATCCATCTCAAGGCCAAATATAGTAACAGTCTGTTTGCTGGTTAAAATAATCCAAGTAGACACCAATGTGAATATTGTAGCCAAAAATCTCAACAAAATTTGTGTTCCCAACAAATATTTGTAAGGTTTCAGTGGTGAACTTTGCATATTTTTAGGCTCCATTTTCTTGGTATCTCAAGAAAACATAAAAGAAAAAACAAGTGAATGAATGAGTATATAGAAGTTGGTGGTTCTATTTATAGATGGAAAACAAAAAATGTATTTGAGTGCTAAAAGTAATGTGGGCTAAAAAGAATTGACATTTACAAATTACAATTGTCATAAAATATCTCATCTTTGTTCTCATAAAATATTAGCCTTTACTTATGGTAGGTAGCTACTAATGACTGATCATTTTTTGTGTCAATATTATGAAAATTAGCCTTAGATTAAGTGGAAACGAGTTTCACATGACATCCTCTTTACTGAAATACTCTACCTAACTAAATTATTACCATTCGAATCATAATGTCACGAGTTTGAATTTATTGATGATTGATCGACTTCTTTAGTGTCCCTCTAGCTCCGCCCTGACTCTTTCACCTTGGAACACATCAAATTACCAAACCAAAAAATAAGTTGTGATAAAATGTGTTATTACTCCTTCCATCCCATTTTATATGTTATTCCTTTCTATAAATAGTGGGTCCATAATACTTGTCATTATATAAAATCAATGCATAAATTATCATATTGTTCTTTTTTTACCCTTGTGAGTTATTAGTTATGAAAATATACATTTGACCAACTTTGAAAAGCTAAGTAAATGATTCATGTTCATTGGTTGAATTAATTAATCAAAATAAATTAATTCATATTCATTGATTGAAAAGTTGAGTTCCAAAAAAATTAAATAAGGATAAGGATAAAGTTACATTATTTCTTAATACAAGTGCAAAGTAAAAAATGTGATATATAAATTTGTAACATTTTTTTCTTCCTACATTACCCCTTCTAACCACCTCACTGACATTCAAATTAAAGACTAGTTGTAATTTCATTCATGTCTGTGTCTATCCTTACTCAGATCGACAAAGACTTGTGAAATGCAGTCAAATTGTAATTTTTTTTTTTATTTTTTTTTTGTGACTTAAAAATAATGAAAAAACAAACAAGTATGGAGAAGATAGTAAATTAATGTGTTGTTAAAGAATGACAAAAGTCTCACATCGATGGTTAATGAGATTGGTGGACTCCTTATAAGGCTTGGGCAATCCTCCTCCCTTTGAGCTAACTTTTGGGGTGTGAGTTAGGCCTAAGACCTAATTTTACATGGTATCAGAGCAGGGTCTGTCTCACCCGATGTTGGGGCCCTTCGAAATCAAAATTGCCCACACACCAGATGCTAAGCACTGGGCGTGAGGTGGGGTGTTAAAGAATGACAAAAGTTCCACATCGGTGGTTAATGAGATGGGTGGACTCCTTATAAGGCTTGGCAATTCTCCTCCTTTTGAGCTAGCTTTTAGAGTGTGAGTTAGGCGTAAGACCTAATTTTACATGTATTCATTAATGAAAAGAAAATGGCAAAAGAGTCAAAATTGACGACCAAAAATTTGTGATCGATGTTGTACGAATTGATAACATATTTTTTGGTTACCTAATTAGCTGCTCAATTTTGACACAGAAAAATCACAACTATTATTAACACTGGAAAATGCTAGCAAAAAGCATTTTCACTTAGAATTCTCATGAACAAGGTGAACGAAAAGTTCAGGTGGTTCGATAGGAATTGAGATAGATACTATCATACGATTCATCTGTGTTAAAATTAGTAATCTCAGGTTTGATCTTGAAAAATTTCCATTAAGCAAATTCTTTCAAAGGTAAAGTTGAATTAATTCGATAAATAAATTTTAAAAATTAGATAATTATAAATAATAAGTAGGTAAAATGAACTAAACAGGAGGTAAATATTCATTCACGTAAGTTGGTGTGGGAAGACCAAGGTTTGAATTTAAGGAAAAAATAATAAAAGTAGTTCAACAATCTTTGTATGGGAGATGAAATGTCTCATTAGAATCTTTGTATCAAGTAACATTTCAATATCACATAGTAGTTGTATTATACTGTACTTAAGATCATGCATTGTATATAATTTTAGTGTAACATTTTAATACATTTTTTATATCTTTAATTGAATAAAGTTATGCCAATAATAATTAGCATCACCACCTACTTATTGTATTCTTTTACCACAAATAACTGAGTATTTACGTATTAAGAAAAGCTCTGATCAATGCTTATAAAAGCATCAACCTCATCCTAAAAGGACTCTTCGGGGATTTGAAGAAAAATAAACACGAAGCTTTGTTTTTTTTCTTTTTAATGAGTTATTTCGTTCCTTAGCAAAGTATTTATTTCTTTTTCGTCAGGTTTCATTCAACTTTTTATAAATTGAATAGGTTGTGGTCAACGAAAAATTTATAATCAGAGACTAATAAATTGAAAACTGTTATTGCTATCAATATCATATTAAACCAAAAGCAATTTAACTGTAGGTGCTATTACCTTATATATTTCTTTAAGTTCAAGTTTCATATGTTGAAGATGTAAAAATAAGTCACATTATATTTAAACGACACTTATAAGTAGAATTTATGATAATCATCAATAATAATTTTAAAAATATATAATATATGCTTAATATCATGGGCTAAACTACATTGATTAAAAAAACCTACGCATAAAGTTCTAAAATCATACTGTTCATTTTATGCAATATGGTTATCAATTATTTCTTTGAGTTCAAGTTTCATAATAACTGATTTTTTCTCTTATTAGATCATCACTATGTTACTTGAATACATTTATTTTTTAAAAAAGTTATCCTCTAAGATTAGACATATATATTAAAAAAATTATTCGTTATATTTTCTTGTTGAAATTTGAATTCAATGTTAATGTAAATTTTATTAGAAGTAGCAATTAGGCCACAAGCATATGCTTACCTTCTAGGTAGAAAAAAAAAGTTAAAAAGAACAAAGGTATATTTTTAATAAAAGAAAAAAAAAGTGGAATATATACTTTTTCTCAAGGTGAAGTCTATTACAAGTAAAAAATAAATAAAAAGGACACAATCACACTTGGAAGTCTGTTAACAGAGTACAAGTATAATTGGATCAACTTTTTTCCCCTCCTCCCGGATATTCGAAGCTCATATTGAAATTCTAATTAAATTTAAAATATATTTAAATTACGTCTATATTATATTTATTTGAGAGTAACACTCATAACATGAGCTCAAACCTAACACATCTGCTTAGGATTGAAGCAGTCTTTGTCATCCTCATGTACTACTCTACTATAAACAAACAAAACTACTTTCTTATAAACTAAAACATTTCTTATGTCAAATCATTCGATTGAATGCAATCTTAGATCCATTTAAATATAATTAATTATAGCGAAACTCAAAAATTGATGTGTATTCAAATAATAGGAGCTAGCAATATTCAATATGCTCATATTAGTGACTTTTTTTGTTGCCATGATTAAAAATAAGTGGCATCAAATATATCTTTCAGAGCTGTAATTATCTATGCCTATAAAGAACTTAAACGTGACAACGAGGCGATAATACGATATAATGACAATGTTGCAGTGTTATTGATCCAGGAGAAAATTCATGTCTTAGTCTCAGTGTGGCTGATCATCCTCCCAGACCATGATCATCGCTTTGATAAGGGCTGTCTCACTGCACCACAATTGATGATTACATAGTAATATTTTCTCCCTCTGTTCACTTTTATTTGTCATATTGCGTTTTTTAAAAATCAATTTGATTAATTTTCAAAGGGAGATTAGATTACCTTAATTTGATGTTTTAAATAAAAAATTTAGATATTCAATAATTATACGAAATGTACTATAAATTGTATCTTTTTGCATATCAATATGATGAAAAATACATCATAAAATGTTGATGAAATTTTTTATAATTTAACTCTAAAACAGAAAAAACTATGACAATTAAAAATGGACGGACGTAATAATAGTTAAGGGGAATTATTGGACTAAAAAATCTAGACAAAGGGCTTTTTTGCTCTATGTTCAATAGTTTCGGAATATTTTTGACCCTTTTGCCCTCTGTTTTATTTATCAAAATCTTTCATTGCCCTCTTCACTTTCTCAGCCCATCTTCCAACAAAAACCAGTGGCGACTTTTGCATAAACCAAACTTGGAATCAAATTGGAAGAGAGAAAAAAAATGGTGGACTTGGCTAGGGTTCAAAAGGAGCTCCATGAATGCAACAGAGATGTTCAGGTTTCTGGAATTAATGTTACCCTTAAAGGTGACAGTCTCACTCACTTGATTGGTACAATCCCTGGTCCTGTTGGTACTCCTTACGAAGGCGGTACTTTCAAGATCGATATCACTCTTACTGGTAAACCCTCGCCAATCGCTTCTTAATCTATATCTTTGTATCGTTTTACATTAATAGGATACATATAAAAGGGGATTTTTGTTCTTGTATGAATTTTGAAGGTGGGTTTTGTGTTTTTTTGTTTGGGTGGGGTGGGGTGGGGTGGGGGTTCTAGGGTTTTGAATTTGGATTAGTGTATTAATAAATGGCGGGTGGTGGTGGTGGTGGTGGTGTTATTGAGTCTTTATTAGGTAAAAAGTTAATCTTTTCAGCTAGTGTGGCATATGAGAGAATTACAACTAGATTTTGTTTCTTTGTTTAATTTGTTGTGTATGGAAAGGGCTTCGATGTCAATGTCATAGTGAACAGCACATTTTAGCTCAAAAAAAGAATTCAGGATTAAGTTGGCTACTGATTTCAGCTATACCCTTAATGGCAAAATGAGTATATCGACCTGAATGAATATGGGTTGTTTCTGCTGTTTTGATAATGTAAAGTGTTTATCCTCATATTTCAAAGCTGTCCTTTGTTATGGAAATATGCTTAATCCAAAGGGTGTTCCGACTGTTGGTACTGAAATATTTACCTCCTATTACTGTCTTCCTTGCATGAATCATTTGAAAATAAACTTGTATAGATATTGAATACTAGGTGGAAGTCCACTTACTTACATTGTTGGTGGCATCTGAATATCATCTTGAGCGCTTGATGGTAGGTAAAAGACATGACAAGGTAAAAAGGCCAAGGTTTCCTCGTGTCTGTAGAAAAGAAAACCTACTTCTGGAGGAGCTCTATCTTATTTTGATAAGGAAGATAGTATAGGCAGAAAATTCCAGCACTCCCTTTATGCTGTTTATGAATACCACTATTACCATTTTTGGAAAAGGCTATTTTCACATCTTAACTGTCATGAATTTTCAGCCAGACACTTGGAATGGGGAGCCCCCTAAAGTTTGTTAGCAGTAACTCCATTTTTAAGTATGCCTCCTAATCATGAAGCTTTGTCTTTGCAGATGGCTACCCATTTGAGCCTCCAAAAATGAAATTCGCCACAAAAGTTTGGTATGTGAAAACATACATGCTCTATCATCTGTTTCTGTTCTTTCTTCTGCTTTATGGTAACTGAAACAATACCTGTACAACATTTCATACATTGAACTGCTAACTTAGATTGTAATAGTAAGGAATAAACAAGTTGCAGATAACCTGCTGAATTGTTAATGATTGCAACTATGGTACTGTCTCTTGTATAATATTGACAACTAATAATTTCCTTACTTTACACTTTGCTATAGTGGACTCATGTGATATAGTCAGACATCAGAACATTCACATTACTTGATAATTTAGAATTATCCAGTATAAATTTAAGTTGTGGGAGGTTGGTGAGCGGGAGGTGATGAAAGGATTCTAGAACCAAAATATTACTTCTAGTAAACTGAGGTTTATAATCATTTCTTAAATGCTCAAAAGTTATTTAACGAGAGTTCCATTTTTGAGTTCTAAACTCGTTATGCATCTGTGTCTGCAAAGTATAATTGTGTCTCCCAGCTTAAACAGTGTTAAAATGGACTTCCTCCACAATTTGATTAAGTCTAGCATACTCTTTATTCTTTTCTTTTTTACCAAGAAATGCTTCTGGTGTTAACCCCTAGGATCAATTGTAGCATTCAAAACACGGAAACAATAGGCCCGCCCGTCTATCGTTCTCCACTTAAATACCAAGCTTAGTTAGTATGGTGAATGGCTCAAACTTGTAACCAAAGTCACATTTCACCCTTTGCCGCTTGAGCTAGTAACCTCTGGTGTACTCTTTAACTTTAAGCCTAGATTCTTCACACTATTGTAACTTGTTCTATACGTATAATTGAAGAAGTTTTCCTGTTTAACATCAGCAAGTTGTCCTAGCCCCCCACCCCACCCAAAAAAATAAATAGATGAAATCTTTACTCGAATATGCTCTGATGAAGACATGTTTTATGTTAAGCTAGCTTCCTCTAGTAGGGGTTGAGACAGTTACTTAACCAAGTTTTCAATTTCATCAAATAGACTCAATAGGTAATCTTTTCACTGTTGAACTATAATTTAACGACAACACTTAAGTCAATCTTTAGCATCACCACTCACCAGAGCTGAGGAAGCCACTTGCACATACTTGGCATTGCCTTGGTGTGTTCAGTGTTGTTATTGTTCTATGCTAAAATAGTTTCTCAAGGAATCAAAGCATGAGAGTATCGTCATCTGTTATGTTTTTTTAGTGCCCTTCACTTTCTCCACGCATATGCAATTAATAGGTAGTTTCAGATGGCCACCTAATATATCATAGGAACTCCTCTATTTTGCTTCCTTGATATTAAAGACACTAGCAGAGCACTGAGATCATCAAGGTCATTTCACTGGAGCTCAAACACATAACTTTCTCACATCTATCATTCAACCTGTATTTTCACCATAGAATTGATAGCCACAGATACCCCATCACACTGTACACAGGCTCTGCTCCTCGGACGTACACATCAACCACCAAAATCACGAGCAATGTGCCACCCGAGGTTGTGGCTAGCGGTCAATGAAGTGGGTTGACAACCATGAGATCTCATGTTCGAATCTCATGGCATTAGCCGAGGTGTCAAGCTGGCCATGACACCACAGTTATCACACCAAAAGAGAGTACGTGCAATGTAAATATCCTTGAGAGTGATATTTTTATAGCAGGATATTCACTACCGAACAACTGCTCTTACATAGGCCTTGAACTCACCACATTGTGTCCAATTGGATTGTCAAAGCAGCCCCCCTTTAATGTATATGATATGGGTTTCTTTTCCTGTTCCCTTCTAGTGAAATTATGATTCAAGTGCTTTTATATTAAATTCGCTTTGAAGGCATCCCAACATAAGTAGTCAAAGTGGAGCAATATGCCTAGATATCCTGAAGGACCAGTGGAGCCCAGCGCTAACTCTCAAGACAGCTCTCCTTTCTATACAAGCATTACTTTCTGCTCCTGAACCTGATGATCCACAAGATGCAGTTGTTGCACAACAGGTGGTGCTTCATACATACAGTATTATCCCCCCCTTCACCAACTTTCTTTTCTGCTGATCAGTCTATTTCTTGCTGTTGCAGTATCTTAGAGACCATCAGACCTTTGTTGGCACAGCTCGTTACTGGACTGAGACTTTTGCAAAAACATCCACACTTGCTGCAGACGACAAGGTGTGCAATTCCTACATGCTTTTGTTTCCTCTTTTGGTCTTAGTTTCCGTTGGCTACTTACAGTAGACAGGAATTTTTTGTTAAGTCGTGGGTAGATATTGTATTTTCTGCGGTTCTTTCAAGATCTATTTACAGTGTCCAAATATGTTACTTAATGGGTACAATTAATGTCCCAGATACAAAAGCTTGTGGAAATGGGCTTTCCTGAAGCTCAAGTGAGGAGTACTTTGGAAGCAAATGGTTGGGATGAAAACATGGCTCTTGAAAAGCTGTTGTCCAGCTAAAACCCTTCTACTGCAACTCATATTTTGATAAGACAATTATATCCGTCCAGCAAAAGCTGATGACCAGAATAGAGTCACTCGGTTATACTGTTGCTTGGCAATCTTGTTTCTTTCTCCTTTATGGTTTGCTGTTGACATCTCTTCATATCCTGTGAAGATTCTGATGTTATTTTTACAATATCAAGCAAATTGCATATGAATCATGGGGAGGAAGTGGACTTTCCGGGTGAAATGTTATTTAAATAGTTCAGCCTAAGCTTGCCTATTGCTGTCTTCTTTTGTAAATTTATTCTACTAAATTACTGCATTACCTTCTTTCTCATAACCTCTTATTCTCTGAAACTTAGAACTGCATTATATGCTCCTTACAATTTTTGTTAAAAATTTAAATCCTATCATCATCTTCAAGTTTTATAACAACCATCTTGTTGCAGGTAATGAACATGTTAACTTTTCTTGACAAAGAAAATTTCAATAATACCATCTACTAGTGATGTATATTCTTTTGAACTAAAAAATAATGTATAATATTGGATAGAGATGATCTTAATCTGAGATAATAGACCGTGGGGATGTATATAGTTACTCTCCACTTCTGTTTGGGATTGAGGTGTAGCTTTCACTTAATTTAGCCAGATTGGTAGTGTTGTATCATGTTCTTTTTTGTTGCCAAAAGTTAGTATAAGTTCTAGCATAATCTGGTTGAATTCTTGTGTAGCAACTGTTTCTATTTGGTGTCGATGATATAATTTTCTTTTTCTTTCTTCTGGGGTTTGTTTCTGCGAAGATTCCTGTTTCATGGCATAGCTTGGTGGTTGCTTCAGATTACGTTTACTTTTATTTGTCTGTGCAAGTATGGGAAGAAGAGCTTGTTTCCGCAATCTGCCTACAGTTTGAACTTTTGTTAGATATTGTAAACATTTTGATTGTTACTTTGTTTATCGACATAGTGGATGTGAATTGTGATTAAGGTTTCTAAATTAGTGTATGATCTCATGTATCTCTTTGTAATCACCTTTGACTGCTTGTATCTTTGGAACTGCATCCTCCTGGCTCCCTCTCAACTTGAAGAAATCAAGTCAATGTACCCTAAGCTAATTTTTCAAAGAGATATTTCTCACATTGAACTTTCATTAAACATAACTTGAAAAGCCTAGAATGTGTGAAAAATCCAAGTATGCTATTTCATGTAGACTCTGGAAGAACTAACCATGTTTGGTAAATTGTTAATACTGTTTAGTTAGATTGAATTAGCAGTAGGGGAGAAAAAACTACAGTTACTTTACGTAGAGCAGCAGAATTTAAAACTTTAAACTAGAAAGTATAATAATTTTAAATATTACTACTAAACTACTTTAAGAAGATATATAGTATCACTTGTCTAAAACATAATTAAATAGGAGTCAGGTCGCATATCCACCAAGAGGAGTTGTTCCTCGAACATTTTATAGCAACAACACCAGTTAAAGAGATGATTAGACAAAAAAAGAAAAAATCATTAGCACAGAAGTTCGATAATTCCCAGAACGCATGTATTCTATTGTAACAACATTTTCTTGAAGGGAAAGAAGCTGTAAATATTATTTTCTACAAGAACTATTTCCTTGCGTGGCCGAAAAATCTGGCAGCAGATTTCATTCGTTGGTTTTACAGTCAATTGAACTTCCCAGAAGATGGCTGAAAGCATACGCTCATAGGCGGATAAAGAATTTGTATCCACAAATAGAAGTTAAATGCTTTGGAACAATCAAGACCTCGTTGGACCAAGCCTAAGCAGCTGCAGCCATTGGAACTGATTTATTTACTTGATCGGTAACAAACCCTCTTGACTGCACGAACGATGTCATCTACCTGTATCAGAAAATTTAAACACATCATGAATGTGTTCATATGAAGGAAAACATGGAACATCTAGTTTCAAATGCAATTCACCAGTAAAATAAGGGAAGAAGTGTTCTTCATTGTTTTATTCAAGTATTACCTCCTCCTTATACCTTCAAGTTTCATACACATTATTTGTGTATTTGCATGGGACACGATCTATGACTTTCAGATTATCATACTAAAACTCTGGTAACTTGTTCCAACTACTCTCCAATTTTTTTCTCCTAGACTAATACCGGGAGACACATTGCACTATTCCATCGGACAATCAATTAATCAACAATATCTCAATTTCCAAAGTTAGTTAAGATCAAGAATACAAACATTTGTATTCATTCAGCTCTATGCTGTTCAATTTCATACCAATACTAAATAATGTCTTCTAAAGTAAGTAAGAGCTTCTTTAAATCTAATTATTGTCCCTGCACAAACGGAAAAGTCTGTACCCAAACTAAGAAAAATCCTGGCAAGCACCGACCCAGTTTAAGCATAATAAAACAAGTAAATTTTATTTCCAATGATCTGCCTTAATATGGACCCCTTTTGGTTCCATTATATTCATAACCAAATCCACATTTATTCTAAGAAATTGTGTCTTTGACATAACTTCCTCCATATGATTTTAAGTTTACCTCTTCTTCTTTCTATAACTGTTCAAGCACTGTAGTACCTCACCTACATACCGGTACATATTAGAGGTCCAAGTAGGAGTGTAGCACAAGATCAAACTATCTCAGGCGTTCTCTCTTTTTTCTTTTAATCAAGTAAAGTGAGGTGTTCTTCATTAATTTACATCCATGGGATGCTGATAATAACAGCAGCTGAGCAAAAATATCAGCTCCTGTACATGGTTTGTTTGACGACTTGATCTCTAAATATAATCAAGTGGCTAATAAAATAAATGAATTAAGAATAAGCACATTTCTGTGTTTAGACCAACAGAAAGGTCACTAAAAATCTATCCTCGGGCATTCCCTCATTTTATTCTGTTGTGTGATACTTGCACCCAACGTAGGATGTGATCATCTTTTATCATGACCAATCTTGTATAACCACTTATTGATCTTATCATCTGCATTTCTACAACACTATCTCGTGGACATGATGTGCCTATACGTTTACTCTCATATAACGTGGTTCATGGACAACTTTATTGTAGGACTTGCACATTTCATTATTCGGCAAATAGTCAGAATTTACCCAGAGCGTGGACCACTGAATACTTGCATATCCAAGAGATGTCATTCTAAGATGTTCAGACCCTAACTCAACATGATATAATCATCTACAGAAACCAGAGAGTTCCAAGCTCAACGACATGTGGATCATTTTTTTTTTCATCCAGTTAATTTCTATATATATCATTTTATCACAATAACCATATACATGGACTTTTTTATGATAGGTCTTCAATATATGTGTAAATATCTGGCCCTGATATGAACTGTTCTTTTTTCTAATTTTTAGTGTATTTTCAAGATTCTTGAGATACACATGCAATACATGCATTTGAGTTTCTACACAAGTACATCAAGACGGGAGATGAAGGACTCTACAAAATATAAGATCATAACTAGAATCAAACTAAAATTTATCAACTATTTTATTTTTCGAAACAGGTAACATCTAAAATTTATGAACTATTAAAGACCTAACAAAACCACCAATTTATGATTAACTAAAATATAAAAGTCGAATTGCTGAGAACCAAAGAAAATATTTGACTACAGACCTGTGGAACAGCCAGTCTTTCAAGATTTGCAGCGTATGGCATAGGAACATCAGCACCTGTTATCCTCTCAACTGGTGCATCAAGATACTCAAAGCTCTCCTCAACCACAGATGCACTAGTAAGATTAGGAAAATGTAATCCGGTAAGTTTCATTGATATCAAAGGAGCTTTATCTTGGTGAACAAACAAACAAAAACAAAATAACAAAGCAGCTCAAGTTTGTCCCAAGACTGTTAGAAGAGAGTAACCAGATTTCAGCGCCAACACCATGTTGTGGAAATCCTTCCTCAACAGTTACAAGTCTGTTGGTTTTCCTCACAGATGCATTAATGGCAGGTCTATCAAGAGGTCGGATCGAGCGCAGATTTATAACCTGATTACAGAAGAGAAATAAGAAGTGCATAGCAGGAACTTTTTTGTGCTTACCAGTATAAAAGCAAAACTAGATATGAACTCAGGAGTCATACCTCAGCACTAATTCCTTCCTTGGCAAGAATTTCAGCAGCCTATAAAAGTTTAGATGTCATTACACAGAATTGCACAAGTTGTATGAGACTATTCTTTGTATATTAAGGGCTTTTGCACTAGGATTTAAAACTTCAGCAATTACGAATCAACAATTGTTGCTGAAGGAGGATGCACACTTGGTAGTTTAACACAATCCAATGCCCAACATATAATTTTACACCTCCAAAAATAGTTTAACACAAATCAAGACACAAAATATAAAAGCTAGCTGCTAAAAGCCAGTCAAATTAGAGACATCTAGGACTCCTCAGATCAGAAGTAATTCTGTCCGAATTGAAAGGTAATAGATGAATCACACTTCAAATCTGAACGTTGTCAAATAATTCATGACTTGTGATAATAGTTCTAAATCCATCAAGTGAAAAAAAATCTTAAATTCAGATTGAATTGCTATTAGGTGTAGATATCCTTCTACTGTCATGTGCTTCATTGGTTGGAAACGATTCTGTTAATTGATATACAGATCCAATAAACACTAATCATCCATTTATATATTCATCTGGATTCAATAACCGTCTTTCTATAAGCAGAGAAACCATCAAAAGTTTGTCACGGAGGATGATGCTGGAATTCATGCAGAAATGGTCCAAACACTGCCAAGGAAAACTACGACAAACCTTGATAGCATAGCCAACCATCTTTGAGAAGGCAGTGATGGTCACATCCTTCCCTTCGCGTTCTATCTGTCAGTGTTTGTAAAGTAAGGAATAATAGCCCATAAGATGATACAGAAAAAACAATGAAATATACATGGATGAACTTACCTTAGCTTTTCCGATGGGGAGGGAGAAACTAGAATCAAGAGCTTCAGCGGAAATAGGGAAAGACTCACCATATCTGCATCAAGAAAATCAAGTCACGAGGATACATTTTAAGAAGAAATAAAGAAAACAACATTTTGGATAACAAAACCCGGAAACTCACAGCAATTCATTTTCCAGAAACACAACAGGATCAGGATCCCTGATAGCAGCTTTGAGCAAGCCACGAGCATCTTCGGAAGAGTATGGAGCTAGTACCTTTAATCCTGGACATGCACCATACCATGCCGCATAGCACTGCAAAAATATTAAACGAAAGGACCATGGAACTTTATCCAATAAGAAACTTGCAATACATGTGCACGCACACACACACACATTGAGAGCTGGAGCTTGATGATAACATCAATGTCAACTAATAACTGACTTAAACAACCCAATAAATTCAAAAGATATGCTAATGGATGCTATTGGACTGATATTAAAAGTTCACAAGATACATTGGCAAAGACAATTTAATTCCACATTCCTCCTTCCTTTCTTTGACCTGCACTGGAATCTTCTTTTATCTCAGTTTTTTCATTAGAGCACTCCGAAAAGAAGGGGCAAAGGCGAAAAAGCTTTTCTTTCTCACAAAAGTACGAAAAGAATAAAAAAACTTTTATTATCAAAGATGAAGTCCTTTCCTTCATCAAATTATGTTCCCTACCATCAGCAAGATGAGCAATATTTCCACCCATAAAACAATGAACGTCACGAATAAAATTTAAAAACATGTACATTTGAAATTCTAACACTGCATAAAATTGGAGAATTAGGTGCACGACTTAAAAACAATGCAAGACTCAAGAATCAAATGCAACTGAGTTGCAAAATGCAAAAGTTAATCATAGTGATTTGCATAAGTCTTTAGTGCAAAAACTGTTTCCAATAATCTTTCGCGAAATGGCCCTAATATTCTTTAGACAACTGCCCTGATAATTTCCCAAGAAAAAAATGACCCTTGTTATTCTTCATGGCTCTTAGAATTATTTATTCAGCCAAAGTTCATCAAACAGAAAAGATCTAGTATGCACAGACCTCTACTTATAAGTTTTTTAAAGACAAATTTTACAAGCAATGTTGCTATATCAATCACTTAGATGGATAACAATCCTAAAAATTAGCCTTTCCAGCATCAGGTACGGTACCAAACTATCTGTAGATGACTAAATATATTCAGAACGTTCAGCATGCAGCAGGAGAGTAGTCTAATCAGAACACAAAACACCCTTACTCACATCTAGTGCCTCACCAGTCACCAATCCATTAGCCAAGTTAGCTTGCAATGCACCAGGTAATAGTTAGAAACCATCTCCCTGTCTACTAATATACCCATACCATGTTCCATCTATATATGATTATTAACTAAAGCCAACAACTTTAAAAAAGTTCCAAACAAAACCAGAAAGCAGAATCAAAAAAATCTAGAGTTAACAGTTCTGTGCAATTTTGCTATTTGGCTGCAGTTAAGAAGCAACTCCCATTAGTGAGTGTGGCTAGAACATCATTACTACCAACCTCAGAAAAAGACACAAGAACAAATGTAGAACTGTTAAATAATATAAAGAGTGTAACTTAATTCGACTACACTTGAAGGGAACCCAACAGCAGCACCAGCAAACCGCAGCACACCACATTTTCAGTTCATAAACATACCTGAGAGTGTTGGGCACCGACACCAGCTGCAGCACCATTAGGACCCCTGAAAACAATGGGCACAGATATCTGACCAGCAGACATGTAGTTTGATTTTGCAGCAGAATTGATAATATGGTCTATTGCCTGCAAAAAGTTAGGGATAATATATTATGCATGTGCACACGGTTAAAATTGCATAAAGCCTTAGCTTCAAGAAATCTTGTCAACATAGCATGGTCTACATAAAACATGATGTAGTGACTTAGTGATAACCCACCACCTATGTGCTTGTCGCATTTGCGGACAGGAGATGTCATTGTTCGCAGAAAAGGGGAGAATAGGATGCAGATGCAAAGTTGGTCAGGGAGATAACGCTTGGAGGGATATTTTCTTCCATCTGCTGAAGAAACAAGCTCCGCAAACAGTTGGCCTCTACATAGTTGATCAATAGCCATTTATAGTCCCCATCTATTTCCTAATTTACATTGAGGAGAGGGGGAGTTGACACTACTTCAGAAACAAACTGTTGTTGATTTTAGATCATCATTTCTATGAGTGCAACACAAATTTAAGCATGGAAGTGATCTTATCTACATTTTGTTACTTGGTTTCTAGTGACTGAAGTAGAAGCTGCACCCTCCACCCCCTCCCCTCCTACAAGACCTCTTAGTATTGTGTTTGCATTTAATTCAATCAGCTCAATTCCAGAAGACAAGGATAACATCAAGTTACACCATGTTATAAATATTTACTAGATTCCAAAACAATCATACACGATCAATTTTTTTTGCATGTTTTGCTTAAGTCGCCATTCTTAGCACGACCTTATTAATGGGTACTTTGAACTCATTCATACAGAAAATACATATGGGAATTGTTCAATGACATTGGCAGATGATTTTGACATACTTATGTTCAAGGTAAGAACAAATAGATCAAAAAATATTAAGAAGATTAAACAAGAAGTCTTTGTAAGATCAGAAATTCAACCTGCATGGAAAAGTTGAATGTCATGAATTCGATTACGGGCCTTAGACCATGGTAAGCTGCACCAACTCCAATTCCAGTAAATCCAGCCTAGGAAAAGAACAAAAAATGGTTCAAGTGTTTTATTATGTATGTTCAAGAAAGAAAGGAGAAGCAGCATTTTCATGATTGGAGCACAAGGAGCAACCTCAGTAATTGGTGTATCGATAACCCTTTGCGGACCATATTTTGCCAGAAGCCCCTTTGTAATCTGAAAAGAAAAAACTCACGCACTTAAGTAAATGATTCTCATTGCAAAGAGTGCCAATAATAGCACAAGACTTGAAAAAATTGTCAAAGGAACCATTTCTAACCTTATAGGCACCCTGGTACTCACCAACCTGAGCAAACATAACAGAGATTAAGATTTTTTTTCCTTTATAACTAATGTAAAATAACACAGATCAAGATTAAATGAAAAACATTAGTAGTGACAGATACCTGCAGCAACAATAACAACAAAACAACAACCATAGAACAACAACTATGCCTCAATCCCAAACTAGTTAGGGTTGCTACTATTTGCAATAACACATTACAACAGGACAACCATGCCTGAAACCAAACTATCACTGTTGACTATATGAATCCTCTATCATTATCTGGGCCCTTTTACAGATAAAATTACACTTTCACAGTTTTAAACAAAAACTTTGATTGTACCTCTTCCCCCATAACGAAGACCTTAGGATCCGCAGACATTTCTTCATCTAGAGCTGAATTTAATGCGTCACGCACTGTCATCTACAAAAAGATCAAATTACTCAACTATCAACATCAGTAAACATCAACCAAATATATAGACCAACAAAGTCAGATAAGAAAAACAAAAAAATCACCTCTTTAACTGCGGAAGAGTAAGTTCTAGATGCAAATACTCTACTTCCCACCAGGAACTTGTTCTGTAATCGTAAATCCAAATTCATCATTTAAATACACAAAATCCACCTCAATAAATAAATAAATTAAGAAACTGTATCTTATTCTCACAAAATCAGAAATCCTTCTATTGGCCATTGTTCGACCTATAATTCCAGACATGTCTGCTCCTTTTTAGCTAAAAATCAAAATCCTAATAATAAACACAATATATATATAAGTCAAATGCAGATGCAACATACATTGATCAATGAATACATCTACAGTTAGTAGAAGTAGATACCAATAATCTCAACAGATCACGAAAACTCGATCTGGAAATTAACTATTACTGGTAATTATTACAGTTGTTGTTAGGTGTTTGGTGGTGGCAGGCGCTGAGAAAAGTGGAGAAAGTTCGATTTTGCTGTGTTACCTTGTTAATGGCGGATGATTATGGGACCCGAGAGCAAAAGCTATACAACTCCGACTCCTCTCTCCCTTTGAAGGACAAAATTGCCCGATAATATTGTCCACGGAATATGTCTGCTACCATTGAATATGAATATTTAATCAATTAACACTTTGTTTGGTCTGGTTAAATATTGTTTTATAATGTATTTTATTATTTATAAATATAATTTTTATACAAATTAGTTTTTAAATATTATTATTTTATATTGTTATATAATATCATTTATTAATAATTTGAAGAATAAAATTAGATAGAGTAGTGAGTCTACTAGTATAAAAATGTAAGGAAAATGAGAAAGTTATTGGCGTGATTATTGCATAAAATGAAATATTTAATTTTTATCTAACGATAAATTTAACAATACAATATAATAAGATTTAACTTAAAATTAGAATAAATATGACATATTCGGTAAAATAATAGTTTAAAAAGATTAGAGTTGCTTTCCACTGTTACATTTTTTTTATTATTCTAAAACAATAAATTATGAAAAAAGTTTTAAAGATGCAATACTAGTGGCAGTATGTAACAACAATTTGACCAAGTTGTTTGTAGCTTAATTGATGGGCTATTACACTTTTATTTTATTCACGAAGATTTTATTGCCTTCCTTTAATTACTTTTATTTATTCATTTTAAGAGGAAGAAGAATATTTAACCATTATCCTCTTATTAAAGTCCTTTTCATACTCCTTTTGTTTTTTCTTCTGGTTTTAGGGCTCTTGGGACTTCTGAAGGGTTACCATTGACATGTATATTACTACTATATAGAAGTGGCTAAGGGAAGCAGCTGTTCGTTAACATGCCTGCTTTTCCAGCCAAAGATAATATAGTAATTTATCAAATGTTATGTAAAATATTATTGTACTTAACTGTTTTGTTGGTGCACTTTCTTATTTACTGGACATAAAAGCACACCATATTTCCTTTTTTGTTTTACTTCAGCCGAAAAATATAGGCTCCATAACTGCCTTTTTAATTCTTTTCACTTCGCTTCTTTTATGGCAATTAGCTTTTTAATATTTAATTACTTCATTTATATTTAATATTTACAAAATATCTTAGTGGTACAAATTCTATAAAAATATTTTTCTAAACTGATTATTGTCACATGAATTTGAACAGATGTAATAATAAATATTATTAAAAATTACATAAGACATACTTTAAATCACAATAATTAACAACTGAAAATATTTTTAATTGACTTTAAAAAAAAAAGATTAATTGACTCTTAAAAATTTATTATTGTCACCTGAATTTGAATAACACTACTATATAGAAGTGGCTAAGGGAAGCAGCTGTTTGTCAACATGCCTGCTTCACCAGCCAAGGGCAATATAGTAATTTACCAAATGTTATGCAAAATATCATTGTACTTAACTGTTTTATTGGTGCACTTTCTTATTTATTGGACATAAAAGCACACCACATTTTCCTTTTTGTTTTACTTCAGCGGAAAAATATAGGCCCCATAACTGCCTTTTTAATTCTTTTCACTTCGCTTCTTTTATGGCAATTAGCTTTTTAATATTTAATTACTTCATTTATATTTTATAGTTACAAAATATCTTAGTGGTACAAATTCTATAAAAATATTTTTCTAAACTGATTATTGTCACATGAATTTGAACAGATGTAATAATATATATTATTAAAAATTACATAAGTCATACTTTAAATCATAATAATTAACAACTAAAAATATTTTTAATTGACTTTTAAAAAAAAAATTAATTGACTCTTAAAATTTTATTATTGTCACCTGAATTTGAATAGATGTTATTATATATATTATTAAATATTACGTAAGAGATACTATAAATCACATTAGTAAAATTACATAAGACGTACTATAAATTATAATACTTAGTAATTTAAAATATTTAAATATGTGCCGCATAAATTGAAAAATAAAATAATATATATCATTTCCAGCAAAATTACGTATAAAATATTATAAATTAAAGTAATTAATAACTTCAAATTTGAATAATTTCTCAAGTTCTATTTATATCATGTAAATTTAAATAAAAAATAATTCTTCATTTGTTCGAATTTATGTGAGACATTTTATTTTTGAGAGTTTAAGTTTAACGAAAAATTTACTTATGAAATCTTTAATTTTTTTAAAATAAATTTCTATATTTTGAAACTACGTAAAAAAAAATACTATAAGTCACAATAATTGACAATTTAAATTATTTAAAATATTTATGAAAAAATTATGATAAAACAGGCTTATCTAAATTTTAAAATTTGAAATATATCACATAAATTGAGACAAGAGACTATATATTGAGCCCGTGCTGGCACGGGTCCCGTATCTAGTATATGTAGCATTGACTTATGATTTTATTTCTTTTTCCTATTATATATGTTACTACATCATTTTCAAATCCATTTTTTTAAAAAAAATGAGTGACCAAGATAGCACACTAATTACTAGTATAATCAAATAGCCCCCTCTTCTTCTCATGAAAAATAATGAAACAAAACTTCTACAACTAGATGCTAGCTGGTATAATGATTAGTCCAAACATTTTCTATTTGTACCACTAATCTTAAGGTAAAACACTTATTTGTATCATTTTTTTGTATTAAAATAATATAATTCACTATAATTAAGTGATTTTGTGAAGTAAAAATATATATAATTAACCATATGATTTAATGAAATGTTTACAACTTGGGTGATAACATGGGCAATGACAAACCATTGCAAAACCCTTAAGGAGACATAAATATAGACGGAATATTTATTGTACAATGTATTTGAGTGATCTAATATATATTGTGTAAATTTAAGTGTATATATATGCATATATGTATAGTAGCGTCCCACGATTTAAGTATAAATATTTCATACATATACGTAATATGAATTTTGTATATTTGGTTTACCTTAGATAGCCCTATGTACTAAAAATAATAATTATGCATACTATAAAGGGATAATTCTATAGAATGACAAACTAATAATATAAAATAAATATATTAGTTATCGTTTGATTTATTTGTGTTCCATAGCAAATTGTTTGTCAGTCCCTCTCCCTCTCATATTCTAGCTCGCTACTCTCCCTCTCTCGCTCGCTTCATGTCGCTCGCCTCTCTCGCTTTATACAATAGAATTGTATAAATTGTGTTTCTAATTGTATAAAATGAGAGAAAATTGTATATACACATGCAAATACATATATTTTTGTCCTATACACTTATAATTATACAATAAAAGTACTCCCCTGCCCAAGTCTCTTTTGCCTTTCTCTCTTTCTTGTTTTATACAAATTCAAATTATACTCTTTCTCGTTTTATACAATTCGATTCAATTGTATATTCCCTGCCCAAATCTCTTTTGTCTTTATCTCTTTCTCATTTTATACAAATTCAAATTTATAATTGTCCTATACACTTATAATTATACAATTCGTTTTATACACTTCGATTTATACAATTCTCTGTCCAAGTTTCTTTCTCTTTCTCGTTTTATACACTTCCTTTTATACAATTCGCTTCAATTGTATATGTATAGCAAATTATACATATATATGTTTGCTATGGAGCGCAATTATGCAAACTTTGCTATAGCATACAAATATGAATTTTATGTTTGTCATATGTGAAAGTTGTCGTACTATAAAATAGTACTAATACCCCAAAATGATACTCCCTTTGTGCATAATTGTTTGTCACAGTTTCTATTTTTAGAGTCATACTATAAGAATTTTGATTAACATTTTAAGATGTATTAATATTGATATGCAAAAAATTGCAATTTATAGTACTTCTCATATAGTTTTTGAATATCTAAATTTTTTATTTAAGAATTCAAATTAATGTAATCTAATTTAACTTTGAAAATTAATCAAGTTGACTTTCGAAAACGCAACATGACACATAAAAGTGGACGGAGAGAGTATTAAACATTAAACGTTCTAGCTAAACAACTACAAATATATACATCAACAAAATGTATTGAAGAATATTTAATTTACAAATAAATTCAATCGTATGTTCTATTGAACGTTGGTACACTTATATATATATATATATCTCAAATTCACAATACATGAAGCCTTAAAGAACCTTCTATGATAATTATTTCATATAGAGTCAAAAGAAAAGAAATAGAATGCACAAAAAAAAAAAAAAAAAAAAAAGCAATGTGTAGAGGTGTTTTAATAATTCCCCTTCAACATGCCATATAATATATGATCAAGATTCAAGAAGCTACTTTATGATGATAATGATGATCAGTGGATCGAGTTGAAGAGTTAGATGATGATCGAACATTCAACAAGTTCTTTGGTAGCACTTTGCTAAAAGTACTTCTCTTTCTTATTTCTTTCTTCTCCTCTTTCCTCACAGACGATTCAGATTTCGACTCTGACTCCGACTCCTGTATCAAATTGTCAATCTTATAAGTTTAATATTATACTCCGTTTGAATGTACGTGACACTATTCAAATTTTTAATTTTTTTTGTTGACCGTATATGCATTTTAAATATTCTGGATTGTCCAATATTATACTTATAGTATTTTTTTTTTGAGATAATTGTATATAATAGCAAACTAATAACCTAAAATAAATGGAGTAGCTAGGGTATGATTTAATTGTGCTCCATAGCAAACGTTTGCCAAAATTTGCCAGTCGCCTCTCTCCCAAAAATCTCGCTCGCCACTCTCCCATTCTCGCTCCAATCTCTCGCTCGCTTTCTCACTTTTTATACAAACACAAGTGTATAAAAATTGTTTCTATTTGTATAAAGCAGAGGAAATTGTATAAATACATATATTTTTGTTCTCCTCTCTCCCCTCTTCCAGATCTCGCTCGCCACTCTCCCAAATCTCGCTCGCCACCCTCGCCTTTCAAACTTATACAAACAGAAGCGAAATGTATAAATTGCGTTTCTGTTTGTATAAAGCGTGAAAAAATTGTATATACACATGCAAGTACATATATTTTCATCCTATACACTTATAATTATACAATGAAAATACTCCCCTGCCCAGTTTCTTTTGCCTTTCTCTCTTTCTCGTTTTATACAAATTCAAATTGTATCTAATTTCTCTTTTTCTCGTTTTATACAATTCGATTCAATTGTATATTCTCTGCCCAAGTCTCTTTTGTCTTTCTCTCTTTCTCATTTTATACAAATTCAAATTGTATATAATCGTTCTATACACTTATAATCATACAATTCGTTTTATACACTTCGTTTTTATACAATTCTCTGCTCAAGTGTCTTTCTCTTTCTCGTTTTATACAATTCGTTTTATACAATTCGCTTCAATTGTATATGAATAGTGAATTATACAGTTTCTATGTTTGCTATGGAGCGCAATTATGCAAACTTTGTTATAGCATACAAATATGAATTTTTTATTTGCTATATGTGAAAGTTGCCCATTTTTTTTAATGTAATTTCAAAATTTATTACAAGTTTCACTCTCGAAAATTAAACTGTGCAATATAGATGGAAACAAAAATGATGTATAGAATTATAATACCAATTTTAACGTCTCTACATAACATATAGTAATAACAAAGCAAGCAAGAACGTATTCAAAACGAGCAAGGTAATTGATAGATTTGTGTATATATATATAACTTCTCCATTTTAGTCTTTATCAATCCACCATGTCATGATGGAAAGATAACAATGTATTACATCTTTTGAAGAAAAAAAGAATTGGCAAAAAAATAAAGGAAAAGAATATTCATAATTGATAATCTTATTGAACAAAGAAAATTTATACATATCCATTCCCTTTTTAGCTATGAATTTCTTGGCTAATTTGCAAAAGAACATAACTAATTGTGAAAATCACATGCACACCTTTGTTGATGATATGGTTGTTCCAACTGGGGTAACTTCCTTCAAGCCCACCTTATTATAACCTTCACAAATTATTATCGATTAACAATCATCGTAAAATTAGTCAATTTTTTATTGGTACATACACATACCGTCATTAATCTTCTTTGTTTCAACATCCTTATCGGTAAAATAAACCCTAAAACTCGGTGAACCAGGGAAAGCATTATCATCTTGAACCTTCTTAATCGCCCTTTGATCATCATCGTCATGACCATCATCATCCTTTCCCTCATCTTCGTGTATTAGTCTACCCTTTTCATCATTTTTCTCCGCTTCCTCAACCATTGTCTTTATTTTTGCGACCCTTTTTTCATCATTTTCCTCTTTATACGCCTTTGGTGCGACATAATTCAAATCAACATCACATTTTAAATCAGAATTGGAAAGTGTATCATCATTTTCAGGCATTAACAACATTGGTTGTTTTTTTGGAGGGATATTGCATTTGTTTGATTGTTTCTTTCTAGTAGGGAAATTTGGGAGAATTGATCTATTAGGTGTGGCGACACCATTGGCATCTATCTTGGAAACGCCACAACCCATTCTAAGAAGTCTGTAAAATGGCATTTCAATTCCTTTCAAAAAATAAGGAATTGAAAGGAAAGGCCTAAAGGAATGGGAAAAAGAAAGAATCTAATAAAGGTGAATGTATTATCCCTCTCCATTGAATATACCAACCAACATTTTCATAACATGTGTAATTTTCTTACATAATTATGTTAGGATATAGTATGCATTTTTTATAATATGATTCATATCCTTCTTTGCTTGATAAGAGGAGTATATTACTTGCTTGCTATGCGATTTTGTTTTTTTACACACTCGTGACAATATATATCTCTGTATCGTATGTTTTTAATGAATATAATGTTTCGTCTGTCTTTATATAATATCACATATTCATAATTGAAATGATAAAACCGAAAAAAAAAATAGAAGTAGAGGTATTATCAAAAGGTAAGGTAATGGATAAAGTAGAATAATTAAATAATAAGTAAAAACAAAATAAGAAGAAAATATATTACGGTAATGATGCAATCACATCAAATCGGATCGCGTTAATGAGTCTTTTCCTAAATATGAATTCGATCGGATCACGTCAATGAATCTTTTCTTAAATATGAATTTTAAGAGCAACAATCAAAGTAAATATTATATTCGAACAAAGAATATAATACAATACAATGGTAATGGTTGACAACCATCCAAACAAGGACGGTCGACGGATTCAAAGATTTAAAGTTTGTCAAAATACTCTTAAAAATGACTTATGGAACTCCCGGCGGGCCATTAACTTACGGACGCTTAATGGGCTTAGAAGTCCAAAACTTGTTAAACTTATGGGCCAATCCAATACAATACTCAATAGTCTATTTAATTCTAGTTTATCTTCTGGTTTAGGGTTTACGCAAAAAGTTCAAGCCGATAAAACTTCCGTTTAACCGAGAAAACCACTAGATTTGCTCCGTCGAAGTTTCCATGGATCCTTCATCTCTTCAGTCACCAGAATTGCAGAATTTTCTCAATGTAAGTTTTTCAGATTCGATAGATTGTATATCTCTGTTTATACACACTCATCCAAGTACATTTTACCGATTCATTCGGCATTAGATTTTGTTCTGGACGATTACTTGAGCTGCTTTAGTCAAATAGTATAAAATGGTACAGTGCTCAATAATGCTTCATTCTGACTTTCTGTGAATATTGATCTGATTAATTGGTTCCTTTTGTTTTTCTCTTTGGCTTTGATTCATTAAGTCTAATTTTTGTGAGAGAAGATTAGGCAATCACTGGAATAAACCTCCAACACGAGGTAGTCCTATAGAATAAAGGAGAACCAAAGTTTGACACAGTTAAGTTTGTGATTTGATGCCACTTTTGCTTTTGAGTAAAGCATTTAGGAGACTGGAAAAACTGTATATGCTGCAAATTCCTCTAAGGAATGAAACTAGAATCACTTAAAAGTTTCTATGGAGCTGTTTGAATAACTTTGCAGCTTATAAAACTAGTAAAATGTTATTTTTTGGGGGGCTCAATTATCTTATGAAGCTCTTTGAATGAATTTACAGCTCTTAAACTAGTGAGAAGATAACTTTTGAGCTTATTTATCTTTATCACAGTCTGATCTTACTCAAGCTACATGAAAAGTGTAGTATTTGCTAGTTATGTGGGATGGGTGATTATGTCCTAAGTCTTGTGCCATCAATCTACCAGGAAGGCACTCAGTGAAGTTTCATCTACAAGAAACTTGGATATCATCTTGGAAAAATCATGATTTGTTAATATCCTCAAAAAAAAATCATGATTCGTTAAAGTTGATCTTAACTCATTAGTTTTGGATTTTACTTTAAATGCTTAATGAAGTAGTCTTTGATTTTCTTTTCACCAGAATCTATAAGCTGAAGCTAATTCTTGTGCTGCAATATTTTGAGGCCTGTTGGACACAACATACTAGTAAAATAGGATCTAAGTCATGTATTGCCTCAAGAATTTGTGTTTTTTTCTCCGAATAACAGTTTATTTCAAAGTTTCTCCAGTTAGTTCTAAACATTTTTTCCTCATAACTTCAGTAAATATGCTAACGAAATTCACACATATCTGTCAACCATTCCCTGCCTCTGCACAAAAATACATACTTGTGAGGATCATTCTGATCTTGTTCATTGTATTTTCCTTTTTCGCCATATATTAGGCTAAGAGGTTCAGAGTGTTTTGGAATCTTAAGCTACTTGAGTGCAGAATCTTGTATCCCTTATAGTATTAGAATTGATATTGCATGACTTGGAATTGCGTGCTGACTTGGTTTGATTAAGTTGCCCCCCCTGGTGTTGGGCAATTTATAAAACATCAGTTCTCAAGTTAACTGTTGTTTTTTGCTTTTCTTCGAGTTCTGATATGGTTGAGTGTTTCATCTCACTAAATTTTGCTCCGCAATTCTTATTTTCTACAGCAACAGAAGGAAAGGGCCATGATCAATGAAATGGTTGGAAAGCTTACAAGTGCTTGCTGGGATAAATGTATCACTGGCACACCTGGAAGCAAGTTCAGCTCCAGTGAATCTAATTGTCTATCTAACTGTGCACAACGCTATATGGAAATGAGCCTCATGATTGTCAAACGGTTTCAGAGCATGCAGTGAAGAACGATTAGCTGCATAATATGCACACTACCCATTGCTTTGTGCCAATGAAAACTAAAATGTACACTGTCGATTACATGGTAGCGATAACAATTCACACAAAGGTCTGTTCTCAATACATTTATTGATGTTAGCAGATGGTTAATTTACTTACCGCAGATGGATGCTGTCTCTCATTTGGGATTTTTGTAATGAGATCAATAAATTGATTAGTTATGTAGTTTTTTCGGCATGAAATGTCCAAAGCATGAATGGAGATTCTTGAATTTTGGACTTCTCTTGTAGAATTGAGTCACGTAGTTATTTTTTGTCATAAAAGTACTCATCTTTATTTAAATTTAAATAACTTATCTTTGATTTTTGTTCCTCTGAATATGATCTAAAACATCATAGCTCCCCTTCATCCTATCCAACGACCAAACAACAACCGTTACAAATGGAGGGCATTCAAAGTTAACGGAAAGACGTAAAATGATGACCCTTTAACCTTATTAATATTAACTTCATATGTAAGACATGTTTATTAATTGCCTTGAAGATTCTCTTTCAGTGTTATTGTGAACCATTTTCACCTTTGAAAAAAACTGTGCCTCTCTAGGAAACTTTTCAAGTCGAGGAGTGTGCTCATCTGAAGTAAAATGGGGTACCAAGAGTGGCTATAGATTCACATATGTAATAACTTGAGGCAATTACCCAAAAAGAGAAGAGAAAAGAGGTGATGAAGTAGAATAGAATTTGTATCTTCATAATATATCACATATAACAGTTGGAAGCCATTTCTTGTAAGATTTTTTTTTTTTCTCTTTGCAGATTAAGCACATTTCAACAAAAGAAAACTAAACGTAGAAGGAAAATAGAATTATACACACAGCAGCACACCTCCTCAAGGATAACCTGATCCCGTCCACTGGACGGGACATGATCTCCTTTGGCTTTGTCAGTTGTTCTACAATAATTTAAACAACATACAGGCCAACTACTATTGATGGTTGTCAATCCGGTAAGTACTATCACTGACAGTCGTCCGATTAGACTCTCCAATTTCAGATGCCATGGCAATTACGTCAGGCGGTATATTCAAAGTTCCACTTCTTCTTCCCCAACTAGAGCGCCTAGGATGTAGGATACTACGCCCTTCAGCCAAGGTTGTGTTGCTTAGCTCTGGGGATGCAGCCAAGAGCTCTTCATCCTTATCTAACTGATTATCATTTCTAGGTTGTTCGTCAAAATCATCAGTTCCTGTTGCAGTCTCATGCCAACCTGGCTTCCTTCCCATTTCTAAGTCGCTCATTGTTTTCTCCAAGTTCGGACTAACAAAACCACCAGCCACTTCACGAGCTGGTATCCCAGCTTCTCTCTGCACTCTCTCCCTGAATCTGTTCTTGGAAGGAGGAATACTGGTGCAGAATATCTCTAAGAAGTTATGGATTACACCTTTATCAAAAGGATTGACCCGCCGATCATATCGATATCTAAAGTTCTCATATGTAGACTGCAAGCAAATAGAGGACTCAAGTGTCAAAAACATCAAGTAATCTATTCCTATAAATCCGAAGGACTTCACGAGTTTGAATCACTAAGAGAATTGAATAAACAAAGAAAAAGGGAAAACATCTGAAACACTGCAGTTGTCAAGAAGAATAAATTACCTGGTTTGTGCCAATGAGATACAGATGGAAGACAGACAAGCCACCAACAAACCAGACTGATATGAATGTATAACCGATCAACACAATGGAGGCAGGAGTCTTGGCCATTGCTTTCCAGATGTTGGTCTGCTCACCATCCATGATCCTTTTAATATAAACCCAGCAGAAGCCATGGACGTATAAGCAAAGAAGAGTTGTCGAGAATACAAACATGAAGAAGAAGCGGTAATTCCTCTGCACCACCAAACAGAGAATGTAGTTCAATTTAATGGCTTAAACATTTCATTTAGAAATTTTGTATAGAGGTGCTTACTGAAATAGAAGCTATGATCAAACTAGGAAAATATTTTCCCAACTTAGAGACCTAGATATCCTTTATCACAAAAAGGGAGATGACCAAGATGTTCTACCAGGATTAAGTAAGGAGAAGATGTGCAGATAACATTGCAAATTAAAATATATCATCGCTAGAGAAAAATAGAAGAACAGAAAACAAGGAGTTGTCCCCCACTCAAATCACTCAATCTTTAATCTTAAACTTTTAGCAAGTAAACAATTTTTAAGTTGATATACTTGATCATTACTAGGCTTCCTGTTTGACAAGAAAATTATCAAGTATCTTTTTTGCCAATACCCCCAAAAAGAAGATCATGTACTTTAGAACTAACTTGACTATAAAACTGGCTGGTGTTGTTAACCTAAAGAGTGCATGGATTGAGAAAGTTCATGACAGACTGACAGTCGTTCAAGTGCCCCATTCTAGCTTTAAAACCTTTGAAGAGAAGAACTTAATGACCACAAAACATGTTCTTGAGGAGGCTTTGTGGATTTAGGATAAACAAAGAGGAGAAATGATAAGAGACTGAAATCTTTTTGGGACGACAGGCAAACCCAGCAATGCAGGACAGTTGCAACTCATGAACATAAAATAAACTGTGTATGTTATAACATGCAGATATCAAATCACTCAGAACTCAGAATCCAAGGCCTCTTTCGGGCAACAATCAGAATATGATCCACAAAGGGGAGAATCACAAAATCAATTGATCAAAAATTAAATAATGACTAATCATCACAAATTGTTGATACATACAGAACTCCAACAATTGGAGTAATAAAAAATTCCAAATACTGCCTCCAGAGAAGTTAAAGAAGTTACGGGACTAATAAAAATAGGAATATTAAGTTCATGTGTTACTAACAAATTAAGAAAAAAATGAGGAAATGCTATGCAAAGATATTTTTTTCGAGAGGAATCAAAACGAAAAAGAGATTAACATATTGTAGGGTCCAACTGCAAAACGGATAAGATTTTCAGAGATTAGAACTCACCAATCCAATGCATTGCCCGACCCAGGGACAGTGATGGTCAAATCGTTCCACGCAGTTATTGCAAATTGAACAGTGAGAACAGCGTGGAGGCCTATACAGCATGCAGGTATCACAATATTTGACTTTTACAGTTATTCCATTGACGTTCACGTCCTTGACGCGGGGCAAACGTAATTGTGGAGTTTGACCAGGTCCACTTTGAATACTTCCTTCAAAGTTCTCTAGCTCTGGAGGATGAGGATTGCGAGGAATAATACCAGGATCTCTTGCAGATGTCAGTAGAAGCAGGACTAAAACCTTTCAAAGAAAAACACATTTATTACGTTCTATTTTGACTCACGAATCTATAATCCCTCTTGGCGATAAAATTGAAGTTCAGGACACAACCTAATTAATAGTTCCTTCATGTTACAGAAATTAGCAAGGAACATCAAAAATCCTTTACACTTAAAGAATTCTTTTTCAAAAGAAGACACAAGGTCACCTGTATTAACATGATCATAAGGAAAAACCAGATAGCAGGCTATCCACTTTCGTGTGATATCCAAGAAATGAAAATAAAACTGCAAGAAACTAGACACATTCTCTCGTGCAGAGAAAACTAAAGGAATATACAAACTTACATCATCACATCACTCACTATCTTATGTCCCAAATAACAGCACTCTTCTATTTTTCGTCCCCATACCACCCCCACACAATAAGCTTTTTCATAACCATTATATGTATATCATGGTTAGAGATTTCCTTTTTTTTGTTGAAATGAACCATGATTAGAAATTTCTGTTCTTTAAAATTAATTAAATCCACCCAACAGTCCAACACAATAACAATTGAGGCAAGTTAACATCTGGCAAATTAGCAAATAGATGAAACCAATCTGCGTTCCATACAAGGACTTTCACTTTTGTTTCTAAAGTAGACTGCAGCACATCTTCCACTTAGTATTAGCCTTATTTAGTGCAGTCGATTTAAAAAGTTGATCCAGAATGCATTTAATTTATGAAACAATATCCATCTTTGTTTAGTTGCAACTATTCATTTAGTTAAATTAGAAAAAATTGGCAGAAGATTAACTTGATCCTTTTTAACACAACAGCATCTTCAAAATATAATCTGCATTGTACATAAAAAATAGCTAACCTCTTGCTTAATTGCTATGCCCTTTTTTTCTTCTACATAAAAGTGATTTATGGGATGCTCTGACCATTTTATATGTTTGACATAATTATTCATGCAATCCACATCTTATTATAAGTATGTATTCAATCCATATCGCCTGAAATTAATAAGATAATTACAAGGAGAATTCTTGTTAATAAGAATTCATGCACTAATGGATATGGAGTATCTAGGAAAGGGTTAGGTTGGTTGAGCAATCGACTGCCAATCTGAGTTGATCACCAGAGGCATCTAATCATACTAGAACGAACGAGCATGTAAATTTAAGCCATTGGGCATGCTCCAGACCACCTGGTGATATTTTGGAATGTAAAGAGTAGATACTAGTCAAAAGAACAATATTCCTAGAAATTTCTCAGCAGATGAGGTTATGGATTTATCATATTAACCAAGCTACAATGTTAAGCAACGACAAAAGATTTCTTGCAATTAGAGCACAATTAATAAATCATAGCAAGCCAGTCTTTTTGACAAATTATAAACATTTACAATTAATGTGCAAATGAAACTTGTTTTTGTTCATGAATCACCACACATACTTTAATGCCCAAACTGAATGTGAATGCAAGAAAGAAAATGAACAGCTATGTAAACAACACAGCTTTTACATAATTTGAAAGAATGTATAGTCAAGTGAGCAGGAGAAACTACTCGTAGAACTCCATTATCTGAAAATGATCAAACGGCACAATACTTGCTTTGATTCCACCAGCTAACACAGCCAATATGACCCTAAAGTATTTGAAATCATGCTTACAGAATATAAGCTTAGTTACGGACAAAAAAATATAAGCACTTACATATACTGTAAAAACAACAGCTACGACCATGATAGACCACCCCCAATGACCAGCAAAGTCATCTACAAGTTTCCTTGCAACAAATACACAAAACACAGCAACTGGGGCAACTATAAGGAAGATAGTCATAAAGAGTGATCTCACATCAGGCCCAAATATGAACCTTCCTTGAAGACAAAATTTCTGCATAATCAAAAGGCAATACTTAAATTAAGAGAGATTAAGCAAAATCACGAGATATGCTAATTAAGACAGCCAAAATGCAAAAAAAAAATAAAAAAAAATGACAATGTCAAAATTTTAGCAACAAACAACAATATAGCTAACTGGGATAACACACTAACTATACATGTTAGTCTTTATGGCAAAAGGCAAAGTCCGTAAAGTTCCAATGTTCTATTAGCAGTAAAAAAATTGACTTAATGTAATTGTAGCCTGTAGGTACCTATTTTATTTTGCAGAAAATTCTGGAAATATATAGTATAGAACTTTCCTTTATTGGGGTAGCTGATGGTTTTTTCCCCTTCTTTGATAACTTGGGGTAGCTTATGGTTTTTTCCCCTTCTTTGATAACTTGGGGTAGCTTATGGTTTTTCTTCTTTTCATTCCCTTCATTTTTCAATAACTTGGGGTAGATTAGTCTCCAAAAGAAAAAACCTGAGGTAGCTTCCATCAAGTCATTTAATTTTTTTTATGATCGCGCACCTCCACTAAATCCATGAGATACCTGTCACCTCACACCCGCAACAAGTACTAGGTAATTTTGTCCACCAAGGCTAGGACAGATGGGAAGAATCACCTAGTGTTTTTGTCTCCGCTAGGATTTGAACCTGAGGCTTCATGGCTCTCAACCACTTCATTGACTGCTAGGCCACACCCTTGGGTGCTTTAATTTTGTTTAGTAGTAGTTCATCTAGATAAGGAGAAGATTTTGGGGTCAACAAGTACTGCCTCAGTGTTTATTATTTTTCCTCCTTAGAGAGTCGGAAGAATACAGAATCTTGCAGCAATTCTGCTTTTCGGACTCACGTTTTTACTAATGATCCCCAGAGAGATTCCTAAGGTTACTGGAACAACTCTTACAACTTTTATTCATTGTACTTTTGATTTTCAGGTAATGGAGACCTCAATAACTCCATTAGATACTTGCTACCTACCGACATAGGTATGAGGTAACTCTGTCCACCAAATCTTAGGCAAATGAAAAGAAATCACAAATCATTTTGTCTCTACAGTCTACTCGCATTTGCAGCCTAAGTCTAAACATACATGGTTTTTAAACCACTAGAGGCTAGAGCGCATAATTGGATGCAATCTCAATCATATACTGACTCTTACCGACGTTGGAACCTTATCACTCAAGAATTCGCTACCCTAGATGCAGGGATCTTTCCTCAACTAATGCACTACCTAGCAAGATCACTTTCCATCAAATAACGATTTTAAGTTTCATATGCCTTTTCTCAACCCGTGCGCTCCGGGCCATTCACTTTTTAAATGAACTTAATTATCTCAAACAGACTCTTATCTCAAATCCAAATGGCATGTCATCATAAACCACTGGTGAACCTCATTCCACCACCAAAATAAATTGAAAAAAGGAAACAAAATACTATCTCCTTACTCGCGTATTCTTACAGGACAAAACTTGAAAAGGTAGATAATAGATACTTAGTAAATGGATTAGCTGTCAGGTGGCACCACCTGAACTTACAGTCTAATGGTGTCAGTTTAAGTATTCCACACAATAAGTATGCGTTCAATTGTCATTGTCCCTTACCTCTTGCTTGAACTCCAAAGTGACAAAAGAGAAATGGTGGAAAATGAAAGGTTGAGAACAGAGGTAACAACTCAAAATTGTCATCAAAAACTTATTTTTGGAAGCTAAAATCGACCACGTGAAATACAAAAATATGGACTATAAACAACTAATTCAACAGCCTGTTCAGCTAATCTGAAAACGATGCAAATAATGAAATCAAAAGTCTGGTAAATCCAACAATCTCGAGCAATTTAGAGATCAAAATTACAAATCGATTCCCCTAAACTCGAGAATTCAATCATCAAACTCCTACAATAAATTGAGAACAATTTAACCAGAAAAAAAACACAATACCACAATCATTATAAAACCTAAAATATGCTTAAAAGTAGGATGAGCAAAGGAAAACAAATCGACTACTTACATTACTGCCTTTCCAGGTCTGATACATCCGTAGAAACGCCGTATTTTCAACTGCGCCACCATCGGAACCCGTACTCCTCGGCGGAGCGACTCCATTCATGTCTTTTTCTGTCTCTGTAAGAGGAAAAAAAATTGGGGAAGAAAAAATGAAGAAAAAAAGCTGTACAAAATGAATCGGGAAAAGGTCAAAGCAAAAAGGAAAATGAAAAAAGGCGGCTTTTTATTTGTTTATTTTTTTCTCTCTTAACTTTTATTATTACTACTGCTTCACTATTTCTTCTATTTTGGGTTCTTTGCAGGGGGGTTTGACTGAAATTCTGGCAAATGGCAAAACGTTGACTGCGTCAGCCACGACGGATAATGCCGTCAGATCACGGCGACACACCATGGTATAAAACCAAATGGACGGTGGCGGCGTTAATGTACACAAATTTAAATGGAATACTTTATCCTATAGACTATATAGTAGATATACAACCTTTTGTTAATTTGACAAAAAAATAAAAAATACTTATTTTTTCAATTTAATTTGAAATTAAATTGAAAAATAATTCTAACCATTTTTTTTTATTTTTTTTTTAGCTATACATGAATATTTAAGAGTTTTTGGATAAATCGATTACCTTGTTGGCTTGTCATCATCCCATTTGCTAGGTAAGGATCGATTGAAATAACATTATTTTTTTAAGAATTATTTTGTTTTTGGTAAACTCTAAATTAAATAAAGATGAAAATACATCACTACTTGTTATAATTATATTAAATACATTATTTTTTTAAAATAAAAGGGCATCTTTCGATTTTGTACATGCTTGAAATACTTTTATTTTTTTAAAATTAATATATTTTTATAGTCCATACTTGAATATTTTTTCAAATAAAATGTATATTTAAATTGATTAATTTCGAATACCATCTTTAAAAACTTAAATTAAAATATTATACCTAATATCAACAAAAAAAATGAGCATGAGGAGTGAGTGGCAATTGAAATGATTGAAGGCAAATATTTTAAATTGTGGAATTAAGTGGGGGACAAATTATGGAATTGCCGACTCTTTCTCTTTCTGTGGTGTGGCGTTGGTGAAAGTTAAGACCAATTAAGATTATTTAATATGAGGAATTCATAATTAAGAATTGTCACATCATAAAACATATGAAAAGAAATTAGAATCATGAGTTTCAGTAGAATTCGAAATCCTTCAATTTCTGTTTTATGGCAACACTAGTTTGTCACGATTTTAATTTACAAGTACTGATAATAAAATTAAACTTAGAAATTATTAATTTTTTTGAAATAAATCGAGTTTTCGTTCAAATATGAATATTTGATATGTCATATGCCTAAAGAGACCAAAAAAAAACAAAAAAAAACAGATGTATTGCTAATCACTTTGAGTTAATATTCTCGTTAAGTTATACATACATCAATTTCTAAATATGAAAATAGATAGTAAAATATCGCATATTGAAATGTGATTTTGAGTATGTAAATGAAAAATTAAAATTAAAAAGACAAACTTTGAATTTAATTATAAATCAAACAATCAAAAACATCCAAAAAGTTAGTTGTAAAAGAATTGATGTTAACAAACCTTATATCCTTAAAACCAATAAGTAAAAGTTTTTAAGAATTCATTAAAAAAACCATTTATGATTCAATAATGCTTAAAAACAAGAGGAAACTTTCACATATAATCACTCAAAAATAGCTCAATTACTCTCCATAGCCATAGTTTGATAATTACAGTTTATAGCTACATGTTATAGGGAGGAGAGAGGAGAAAGGAGGGAGGAGAGAGGAAAAGGAGAGAGGCAAGCGAGAGAGGGCAAAGAGTAGGAGAGAGGTAAATTGTATATGTATATCGGTTAAATAATTGTATATTATACATATGTATTTGTATATATGACAAGCGAGATTGAGAGAGGAAGGAGAGAGGTGAGCGAGATTGGAAGAGGGAGGAGAGAGACGAGCGATATTGGGAGATAGATGATAGAGGCGAGCGAGAGAGGGAAAAGAGTGGGAGAGAGGTGAATTGTATATGTATAACGATTAGATAATTGTATATTATACATATGTATTTGTATATTCTAGGGAATAATACATATACAAACGTGTCTAATTATACAAACTCGAAGTCAGCCACGTAATTAATGTATAATGTTAGTCGCGAATGGTAATTATAGCAAAATATAACTATGATGAGTGATTAAGTACTATAAATTTGATTAACTGCATAATTTTCCCTAAAAACACTTGGCATCGTTAATGCCTTAAACTATGCTCTAACAAATTAAGTTTGATTTTTCTAAAAAAAAAATTAACCAAAACAAATGGTTCATAATTAAGTATTAAAGGTCCAAATCTTTATGAATCAGAATCTAACAAACATAATGTAATTAGATAAATGCAAAAATTAGTTATTGTCGCAATCTCTTGTGGGATTTCTGTATATGAAATAAATATATTATTAGCCTTAATTTGGGAATTTTCAACATAGACATCCATTTGAATATATTGAGTAGTTTACCAACTAATTGGGTATTTGAGTTGACCCAAAATCATATAGGTGTCCAAAGAAAACAAAATAGAATATGTTTTAAACAGCACATTTTGTATTAAATTAATTAATTGGAATTATTATAATAGATATTATGTGCGATGCCAACTGCCAACAACCAACGTTGAGTGCCATGCCAACTATACAATTAATTTTACTTATTCGCTGTCTCTTATTTTTATTTGAAAAAATAAAGTGAAGACCCTAAATTGATACATGTAGGAATGTGTATCATATACGAATATTTCCTAAGAAAGATACTATTGCATTCCTAAAACTGCAAACTCGGACTAGTTTCACAAATAAGGTAGTAGATTCGATAATAGAAAGTCTATTTTCGAAAAAAACAATTCAAAGTAACTTAGAAAGAGTAACTGAAGTACAAAAACAACAAAATAGTAAAGTAAAAATTAATAAAGATGACAAATAGTAACAAAATGAAAAGTACGAGATACACCAAGTGCTAACACAAATTGAAGATCAACAAACTATAAGATTAATACTACGACTAGTAATACAAAAAAAACAATGAGACAACACATTGAACTTGTACCCGCCAACAGACAACGAGACAACACATTAGACTTGTACCCGCCAACGGATAACAAAACAACACATTGGACTTGTACCCGCAATCTTATGGTTGGAGTTGAATGACACTTGCCAAATGAATTATGACTTTAACGATGATGAATAAAGCCCATGCCAACCAAATACCCAATCAAGTTTATTGGCCCAATTAACCGCTGGACTCCTTGGGCCTGGGCTTATCTAAAATAATTTCAAGGCTCAAACATAAAATTAAAAAAAAAAGAAAAGGAAAAGGTCCTACCGGGAGTCGAACCCAGGTCGCTGGATTCAAAGTCCAGAGTGCTAACCACTACACCATAGAACCCAACTTGTTACTGTATTTCAGATTTTAATATTAATATTAACTAAGTAGCTCCCAAGTTCCAAGTTGAGTTGTATTGAGATGTAGCGCAGCTACATAGACTTAAGAATGATCACTTGAATATTTTTATCGAAAAATTATATAGAATAAATAAAACATAATATGGTACATATAGGTCAAAACAAAAATAACATTTTAGAAATCTAAAATAAATTTTGAATACCCTTTGACAAAATTCATAGCATAGTCATTAGTATTGAGACCCTTTTTGCTCATAAAACACCACTTAGATATTTTTCTAATTGAAATGAATAAATAAAAATAATAATTTAATTTCCAATAACTAAATTGTGCTTTCAATTCTCGTCAAAATTTGAAAAAAGATAACCATCGAAAGTGCTGTGAAATCTGAATTTTAAATTTACCATGATTTAACTTTTTGAAATCGAGTTAATTAGAGGGGACAAATATTTTCTTTACTCAAACATGTCAAAGCAAAAGAGAACTTAAAGAAGGAAAAAAGAGATGATGGAAATGTGCATATTAATTCACTAATATTATGTAAAATAAACCTTTGTGATTCAAATCCTTCCTTAAATCTTCACATATAATAGAAGCTTAATGCATCGAGCTACAGTGTTATTCATTTTGGTTGGGAATGAGGATAAATTAGCCCTACATGGCTTCAAAGTGATAATAGGAAAAAATAACATAATTTTGAACTGCTGAAATATATTAAGAGGACACTAGCCATCCACAAAATCCTAATTTAAAGCTTCGTCCTTTTGTTGTCTCCCATTATTTTTCCTTTTCTAAATGTAAAAAAGGTGGATATATACAGGATTAATCTTATCCAAAAAAATATGAAGAAAAGCAAAGCCAACATGATATAAGATATAGTTCAAGATTTTGATCAATTCATAAAAGGTAACAAAGTGTTAAGTTAGTTATTAGGCCTAACTCACACATTAAAAGCTAGTTCATAGGGAGAATGATTGACCAAGCCTTATAAGCAGGAGCGAAGCCAGCATGTCTTTAGGGGGTTCATCTGAACCCCCTTCGGCGAAAAATATTACTATATATACATGTTTAAAATTATTTTTAGATGTATATAATAGATGTCGAACTTCCTTCGACTAATTCATATGTTTACTCTTTCGGATTTTAAACCCCCTTATTGAAAATTCTGGCTCCACCACTGCTTACAAGGAGTTCACCCATCTCATTAGCCACCGATGTGGGATACGCCTAGTGCTTAGCATCTGGTGCATGGACAATTTTGATTTAGGGGCCCAACATCGAGTTAGATGAGCTCTGCTCTAATACCATATTGAATTAGGCGTTAAAAAGTTGTTGAAAGAAAATTTCTCCACATATATTAATTATCTCAAAGAAACATACGTCTCTTCCTTCATCCCTAATATAATTAATTATTTTGGAATTTCCCAAAATGATTGTTTTGATTTCTTTTCTAAATAATGAATTTAGGGCAAATATGCACCGTATCATATCAAAGTATTGTCTATGTATACTACAAGAAAGAAATTAAATGGGGAATTTATCGATAATTTCTAGCTAATTCATCGGCGAAAAGCTCCTAGCTAGTTAAATTTTTCTTATATACCATCACTAAATCAAGTTAGGATAAATTTTTTGTTATTTAATTAGTTTGAAAATTTTTTTGTCACTATTTTTTTTTGTTTTCTAATAGTTATATTTAAACTAAAAACACCGTAAATTTATTTGAAAATTCTTCTATATCTCGAACGATCAAGAAAACAACGATATGTTTTTTTGGATCCGACTCCCCTCCACTACCTTTTCCACTACCCCTTCTTATATAAACATGAAATTAGATTCATTTAATTATACTACGTACTACACAGATTATTGACGCAACGTAACCCACCTACAAGACAAGATAAGCCTACTAATAAAGCTTCCAAAGCAAATCATGTGATCATTTTCATCACCTACATATAGAGTACTATAGTAAATATATTGTCCTTTGTTATAAAAAAAAACAATTAAGGCAAGGACTATATATAATCGATTCAATACATTATTAATGCCAAATGGCAAACATTAGTTGGTCCTCCCATCATTCCTGGATTGATTTTTTGCTGATTAGGAACACATTTTGTCATCAGAAAAAATAATTATTTATATGATATATTTTTTTAATTCGTTGTCTCTTTAAAAAAAGACATTTCTATATATAATAATAATAATTTAATTTTAAAATGTTTTAGATGTTTGTGAATAAGTTAATTATAGCCATATAAACATCTATGATTTAATTCGAGTCCCGAGCTAAAACGGTAAAAAAATTTGTCAAAAATTCCAAAAGGGCATATCAATTTTTTTTAAAACCAAAACGGCAAAATCGCTCGGGATGTAGCGATTTTGCCCGTGGAAAAAAATGAAATCGCTGCTATAGCAGCGATTTCTTAAATTTTTTTTAAAAAAAAAATAAAAAAAAACAAGTAGCTCCAAGTGGAGCGATTTTCAAAATTTTAAAAAAATATTATAATTCTTTTTAATAAGTCGCTGCTTGTGCAGCGACATGCATTACTTTTTTATTTTTTTATTTTATTTTATTTTGCTTTATTTAAAAAAAAATTAAAATCAATTCATGTTTTTTTAATTTTTTAAAATCAAATCGTTGGAAGCGATTTTAATTATTTCTTTTTTTTAAAAATCAAATCGCTGCAAAGGCAGCGATTTACACTTAAGTTTTTTCTTTTGAAAATTTGATTAAATCGCAGCAAAAAAAATTTAGACGATTTAATTAAATTTTCAAAAAATAAATAAAAAATAATTGTAAATCGCTGGCAGCGATTTACACTTAATTTTTTTTTTTGAAAATTTAATTAAATCGCAGCATGCAGCGATTTATTTATTTATTTTAAAAAAATAATTAAAATCGCTGCCAAGTTTTAAAAAATTTAAGCTAAAAGGGTAAAAAAAATTGTCAAAAATTCCAAAAGGGCATATCAATTTTTTTTTAAAACCAAAACGGTAAAATCGCTCAGGATGTAGCGACTTTGTTCGTGGGAAAAAACGAAATCGCTGCTATAGAGCGATTTCTTAAATTTGCTTTTTTTTTAAAAAAAAATTTATACAAATCGCTCCAAGTGGAGCGATTTTCAAAATTTTAAAAAAAAATTATAATTTTTTTAATAAGTCGCTGCTTTTGCAGCGACATACAATATTTTTTTTTTATTTTAAAAAAATATTTAAAATCAATTCAATTTTTTTTTAAATTTTTTAAAACTTGGGAGCGATTTTAATTATTTTTTAAAAATAAATAAATAAATCGCTGCATGCTGCGATTTAATTAAATTTTCAAAAAAAAAAATTAAGTGTAAATCGCTGCCTTTTGCAGCGATTTACACTTATTTTTTATTTATTTTTTGAAAATTTAATTAAATCGTCTAAAAATTTTTTGCTGCGATTTAATCAAAATTTTTACAAAAAAATTAAGTGTAAATCGCTGCCTTTGCAGCGATTTAATTTTTTTAAAAAAGAAATAATTAAAATCGCTGCCAACAATTTGATTTTAAAAAATTAAAAAAAAATGAATTGATTTTAATTTTTTTTAAATAAAGCATAATAAAATAAAATAAAAATAAAAAAAATTAATGGATGTCGCTGCACAAGCAGCGACTTATTAAAAAGAATTATTATATTTTTTTAAAATTTGAAAATCGCTCCCCTTGGAGCGATTTGTTTTTTTTTTGTTAAAAAAAAATAAATTTAAGAAATCGCTGCTATAGCAGCGATTTTGTTTTTTTCCACGGACAAAATCGCTATATCCTGAGCGATTTTGCCGTTTTGGTTTTAAAAAAAATTAATATGCCCTTTTGGAATTTTTGATAAATTTTTTTACCGTTTTAGCTCGGGACTCGACTTAATTCAGATCACATAATTTATATTTTTTGACATAAATTGAAACGAAAAGAAGTAATATAATTAATCACAGGCAATATTAGTGCCCCTTTTGATTGAAAGATGAGTCGATGACATAATAAAAGCGTTACATAGGGCCCTTTGTAAAGATATAACTATTAAACCCCTCATTAAAAAGTGCTTTTATTTGTTTTTTATTTTAAAGAAATTGAAAGAGAAATATAGTGCAGATCATAAATAGAAGTTCTCCACTAATGATACTTACTATATAAACATGTCAAATGAGCCATCTTCATTCATTACCAACTAGAACTACTCAAATATTTGCAAGTAATATAATAGAGCTAAGGCAAAATATTTCTTTCTTTAATTAGTTATAAAAAAAATGGCTGGATTTTCTGACCACTGGACCTTTGCATTTGGTGTCCTCGGTAATATTTCATTCGTTTCAATTTATATATGTTACAAAAAAAATCATCGAATGATTGCATAGGATATTCTAATTTATAATTTACGTACATATTTTGCAGGAAACATAATCTCATTTTTCGTTTTCCTTTCTCCACTGTATGTCTCTTGTTCATTAAATTCATTTTTATCATCCTTCAAAGTTTTTTTTTAATTGTGTCAATCAATTAATTTGCATAATTATGCTTGTAATGCATGCAGGCCAACATTTTATAATATTTACAAGAAAAAATCAACAGAAGGTTATCAATCAATTCCATACGTGGTTGCACTATTTAGTGCAATGCTTTGGATTTACTATGCATTTCTCAAGACCAACACCACACTTCTTGTCACTATTAACACTTTTGGATGCTTCATTGAAACTTTATACGTTGGCTTCTACCTTTTCTATTCACCAAAGAAAGCTAGGGTGAGATTTTCGATATACTAGTACTTTCAGAATATATCAGATCACCTAAAAGATAATTACATGCGTAACTGTTTGGAATTAATTTTTGAGTTTGCAAGTGCAGGTCCAAGCTATAAAGCTACTTCTTTTATTAGTAGTTGGTGGTTTTGGAGCTATTGTCCTCATCACTCAATTTCTATTCAAAGGAGCAATTCGTGCCCAAATTGTTGGATGGATTTGCCTTGTGTTTTCCTTATGTGTTTTTGTAGCACCTTTATGCATAGTGGTAAGTTTATACATACATATTATTGAAAGATATTAACTTATTGTATAGAATATTACACTATTAGATCACTTAAATAGAATTATTTATCTACAAAATAAACTAGCAAACTTGTTAACAACATGTTAAATTACGTACATCGATAATATAAAAAATATATTTATACAATCAATACATGAAAAATGATGTTGAGTTTCTTATTTAATGCAGAGACAAGTAATCAAAACAAAGAGTGTGGAATACATGCCATTTCTCCTCTCTGTTTTCCTCACTTTAAGTGCTGTTATGTGGTTTTTCTATGGTCTTCTATTAAAAGACTTCAACATTGCTGTAAGCACTCTTCAAACTTTCATTTCCTACTTATAACATATACGCTCTCTGTTTTAATTTATTTGTCTTAATTTTTTTTAGTCCATTTCAATTGTTTTTTGGTAACTCTGTAATTTTAATTTTTCACGTAACATATTAGAAATCACTACATATCTATAATTTAAAATCATAAGAGTTGAGTCTATTTTTCTTTCATAAACTCCGTAGTCGTATCAAGTCAAAATCAAACAAACAAATTTAAACAGAGAGAACATAATTTTTTGAACTCTAGAATTAATATATAGCTTTTCTTTCTAATTTTTGGTTGAATAGATTCCAAATGTGTTGGGATTTATCTTTGGTATCCTCCAAATGATACTCTATGTGATGTACAACAAGAAAGAGGAAGTTGTTATAAAGGAGCAGAATCTTCCAGAACTAAAAGACCATGTTATCATCTTAGAGGATGACAAGAAGAAGCTTCCAGAAATAAGTGAAGAGCAAATTATTAACATAATGAAACTTGGTTCACTTGTTTATTCAGAGAAAAATTATGGAAATTTAACTGAGGTTGCTAAAAATGAGAAGGCTGTTTCCAAGCTGCAAGCTGTGGAAGCTTGACACTGTAAAATTTGTTTGGTAATTTGTAAATTTGCAAGCATCTCTATATTAAGCCAAATACAAGGATTATTGGCTTATTTTGATTTGATTTGTATTGTATTTACACAATTAGTGCTTAATTATCAACTGTAAATTATGTTTGCCTATTAATATTTCAAGCTCTAATTGTAGTCACTTTCTCATGAGTCATGATCTCCGAGTTAACAACTCGTGCTTTCTTACCTAGCTATATAGGTAGACTTTTCTATAACAATACTGTTTTATTATAATGCCCAGTTTTATTTGATATCAACTTTCATGTTAAGTTACATTACAGATTTCTCAACAATAACACTTTATATATAAAAAAATCTCGCTATAAGCTATAGCGGGTAAAATATATCAAAACAAACAACATTGCTATAAAGATATTTTATTGTATATTGAGAATAAATATGTATATTTATTGAAATGAATAAAAATGCCCTTATGAATCAAAATATTAACCACAAGGATATCTTTAGACCAAACCATTTCGAATGACATTTTTATTCATTGCGAACATTTTTAATCTTTTTCCCTAAATCAAATAAAACCGTACAGTCACCATTCACCAAATGCTAGCATATATTTGAGTGTTTTTCCCTTTCATAATATAGTATGTTTCGTTTTGAACTTATACTTACATGTATTTAACGATTTTAATTTATTTGATTGAAGAAAATTGAATGATAAAAGATTAAAGTAACAAATATATATTAACCCTAATTAGGATCACAATGAAAAGTTTGAGGCTTTTAGCCTGTTTTAAAAAGTTAAAGGCGTCTAATCAAACTTTTAAGGAAAAATAAGTGAGTTTTGCCAAGTAGCCGAAGCTACTTTTGATAAGTTGAAAAGCTCCAATTAAAATTGACAAAAATAACTTTCAAATTAAATAGTAAATACCCAAATATAAACAACTTCTCTCTTAATGTACTTTTTTTTTAAAAAAAATGCTTCTTATGAAAAAAAATTATTTTCAAAGTAAACAAATTTTACAAGTTTTTGCTCAAATAAACTAGTGAACCCACGGAAAGGTACCAAATCTACCTGCTCGGACAAACTTGGTATACTGTTTTTTCTTTATCAACAGGTGATATAGTAGCATTACAATTATTCAATCAGTACGAATCACTTTATCCGAATATAACAGTATAATAACAACTGCAAATGGGGTTAGCATGATACGTTTGTTCTTGATTAACATTCTTTTGCCACTAAATAATATACTTTATGGATCCTGTCTTCTCCATTTCTCTTCTCTTCATTTTCCCCAAGTTCTTATTTTGATTGAAGACACTTGACATGTATATGAGGAAATTAATGGCTAAAATTTATTTGATTAAATCAAAAGTCTAAGCATAATTTAAATAATTATTATTTCATAAATAAATTAATAATGTCATAATTATAATAATATATTATCTTGTCCATAAATACATAATAAAGTTTTCTTTATTTTCCTACTTTTCCCCCCTACGAGTATCTTTCTTCTCTCTCACTCTTTTCTTTCCAATTAAGTTAATCTTAGATTCAAATTTCCTGTCGTTCTTTCTCTTTAAATTTAGCAATCGTAGAGAATTATATGACAAACAATTTAACTTTTGAATTTCTCTTTCTTCTTCTTTTTTTTTTCTTCAAAAAAGGAAGATAAATACTGCTTAGGAAAAGAAATAGGAAGATAAAGAAAAGTAAATTATATTTTCATGATGAACAGCATATTATATTAATATAATTGTGGCATTATTAATTATTTTATGAAGTATTAATTACCTAAATCTTAATTTAATGAATTAAAATCATAGTCATTACTTTTATATATTCGACGTGTCTAAGAATGTTAAAGAATGACAAAAGTCCCACATCGGTGGTTAATGAGATGGGTGGACTCCTTATAAGGCTTGGGCAATCCTCCTCCCTTTGAGCTAGCTGTTGGGGTGTGAGTTAGGCCTAAGACCTAATTTCACAAAGAAATTGTGGAAAATGGGGAGGAGCCAGATGCCCGAATCCATATTTTACTATAGTAAGACTTTAAATTTGAGCCTTTGTTAGAAAAATATTTGAGTTTTTCCTCTTTGCATGCAATCTAAAATTATGGACGTGATATGTACAAATAGAATATAATAGCAACATGAATAAGCTAAAATCCCCAATTATGCCAGCCTTTTTAAATTCAACTTTATTTGATGCAGTATGTAAAAAGAAAATTAGAGAAACCTAAATGATAGAACGCTAATATTTATTTATTTTTTTAAAAAAAGAATGAGAGGATGAAAATTATGTATACATATTTTGTGATTGGAGATTAAGGATACAATTGTATGCGCCACGTCATTGTTTCAATCATGATTTATAAAGTATAGTATAAAGTTGGACGGAAGATAAATCTTGTCCAGAGGAATCGAAGGTAAATCTAGAAAGATTATTCAGGGATTTTTTTAGTATAATAAAATAAAGTCCACAACATTAGTATAAAGTGAAATTTATGAAGTATAGATAGATCTTAAGAAAATTATGAGATAGATATAATAATCGAATGAAGTATTTTAAAAAAGTATAATATTATATATTGGGTATTTTTATCTCTATTGCTTGGAAATCATCTCCCTCATAAAATGAATTTTAGGATTGATAAAAAACTATTTTTTTTTAATGATCTGAAAGGGCAAGAAATATTGAAAATTAAAGGTTAATTTTAGATGATGTTTTGATTATTTTTTTCTTTCTATCACATGTTTATCTGGTAAAAGACAATTCAAAAGTAATACTCCTATGAACTTTTAAATAGAGCTTTTTTTTAATTGAGGGACATCTTATATGGACCATCTACGCAGTTGTATTGTAGGATTTTTTTTCAAAATAAAAGTCGTTAATGTCCATCATGCTGAACTATTAGCTTTGCTCCATGGTTTCAGTCTAGCACTAAAAATAAACATTAATCATTTGTTTGTGAACGCCGATTTCCAGATATTACTTAACACCATAAAAAGTACTAAATTAATACACTCATACATTTATTCGAATTGCAGGTCAATGCTTCTAATGATGAGAGGATCAATAATGAAGCATATAATGAGGGAGGCTAATTTAGTAGCAGATATATTAGCGGAACATGGAAGGAAGACTATATATCCAAATATGCCTATGAACAAGTTGTTTGTTTTGAAGCATCTCCTTCCTTTACATTAAAAGCTCTTGAAGGAGATGCAAATGAAACTATATCGTTTTGATCAGTTTCTTTTTGTATGGATGAACCTACTATTTAATAAATAAAATCCTTCAAATTTCAAGGCAATAAAAATGTATTTTTATCAAATAAAAATTTACAGCTCAACAAATAAAACATAAAGAGACTTCTCTAATCAAACACAACTAATAATCATCTATTTCCTAACCAATTATCGACTATTTTAACTTGGATAGCCCTTCAATATCGTGAAGTATTGAACTAGAGGCAGGAATCAGAATTATAAACCCAGCCACGGTGTATTATTGATGCCACATGGCAAACATTGATTGGTCACTGATCTCCATCACTATATGATCCATTCTTTTTGCTGAGTAAAAGCACAATTCGTACAGCAAATAAAAGGGGAATCTAACGTACAGTTTAGTGTGTGTGCACTATAAAAAAAAGATTTTCAATTTTTTAACAATTTTTTTTACTTACAAAAAGGGGCTTCATAAAATAAGTTAAATGATTCTATAACCAAAAAAATAGAAGAAAAACAAGCTCCATTATATATTAGCTTAATTGCATCTTTCTCATCCTCTAATATATCTTATCATCCATCTGCTCTCTAAAATCATTATCCTTACCGATCCAGACTCACCTCTCATGATATTTATTTAAATTATATTTAAATATTTTTAAAATAATATTTTTCAAGAAACATTATCCGCAATATTAAACACCCCTTGATGCATGAATTATAAGCTTAGTGCGGCCTCTATGGATTGGTAGATGACATAACAAAAGTTCCATATGGGGCCTCTTTCTTTTAAGATATGAAACCCTGCCACTTACACCCCCAAAAAAGAAAAGTTAGCTATAGACAATGTTGAAAGGTGCTTTATTTTTTTAATAAAGAAATAACGCTTCATTTGGTTAATGGGATAAAATGAGGTATCAAAGAATAAGTCTGAGATTAAATTTATATTTCATTTGATTAAAGGTATTATAAATCTCAAAATATATTTTATAACTTTAAACCAAATAGAGTATGAATTTAATTCTAACATATCCTAAATAAAAGATGGAATAAATTAATTTAAAATTATAATTTCGAAATAATTTAGTCCACGAATCAAACCATCCTAACTATAGGATAAAGAGAAGATCTCCACTAATAGCACCTACTTTCCTACTTTTGCTATATAAACATGTACTTATCAAGCCACCTTCATTCATTGTCAAATAGAACTACCAATTTATTGAAATTATATCATCAAGTAATATAGCAAGCAAGGCATTTTTTCTTAGAAAAATAAAATAATGGATGATTTTTCTGTCCACTGGGTTTTTGCATTTGGTGTGCTAGGTAAAAAAAATAATTTTTATTTTTTTTATGTTTTCTTCCTATTATTCATTATAACGTCACAAATTATGATTGTTTTACCTTCTTTTGTTCTATTTTGCAGGAAACATTATCTCCTTTTTCGTTTTCCTTTCTCCACTGTATGTCTCTTGATCCTTATGTTCCTATTCTTCTTTCTAATGTACGTATATATGTTGCGTAACAACTTACGCGATCGATCAATTAATAATTTAATATCATACTTATTATATATGGTCTTGCAGGCCAACATTTTATAAGATGTACAAAAAGAAATCAACAGAAGGCTATCCATCAATTCCATACATGGTTGCTTTATTCAGTGCAATGCTTTGGATTTACTATGCATTTCTCAAGACCAACACTACACTTCTCATCACTATTAACACTTTTGGATGCTTTGTCGAAATTATGTATATTGGCTTTTACCTTTTCTATGCATCAAAGGAAGCCAGGGTAAGCTTTTCGATTGTACAATAAAAACGTAAACGAAGTATTTTAAAATATCAGATCAACTAAAAAATAACTTAATTTTTGACTTGGCTAGTGTAATTAATTAATGCAGGTCCAAACTATAAAGTTACTTCTTTTATTAGTGGTTGGTGGCTTTGGAGCTATTGTCCTAGTGAGCCAATTTTTATTCGAAGGAGCAGTTCGTGTACAAGTGGTTGGGTGTATTTGCCTTATTTGTTCCTTGTGTGTTTTTGTAGAACCTTTATGTATAGTGGTAAGTTTACACATACATATTGTTGAAACATTTTTAACTTATTATATAGAATTTTTACACTATCAGATCAGTTAAAAGATAATTATAAATAATTATTTACATGTGTTACGACATGTTAAATAATATTGATATCATAAAAAAAAAGATTGTACTATAAATACAGGAAAATGATGTTGACTTTCTTATTTAATGCAGAAACAAGTAATCAAAACAAAGAGTGTGGAATATATGCCATTTCTCCTCTCTGTTTTCCTCACTTTAAGTGCTGTTATGTGGTTTTTCTATGGTCTTCTATTAAAAGACTTTAACATTGCTGTAAGTTTTCTTCTTCTTTTTTTAATTTAGTTGATTTATCATATAGTCACTCAACTAATAGTTATTATCTCGTAACATCTCTTTCTTTGTTTAAAATAGAAAAAAATAGAAATTTCCTGAGATAATAACTATATGTTGAGTGACTAAAAATGAACCCTTCATTTTCTATTAACGACTTTTATATGTATTTATTGAAATATGATACTAATATTTTCCCTTACTCTCTTTTAAATTAATAGATTCCAAATGTATTGGGGTTCATATTTGGTATCCTTCAAATGGTGCTCTATGTGATGTACTACAACAAGAAAGAGGAAGAGTTTGTAAAGGAGAAGAATCTTCCAGACCTAAAAAACCATGTGATAATCTTACACAATGATGAGAAGTTTCCAGAACTAAGTGAAGAGCAAATTATTGAAATTGTGAAACTTGGTTCACTAATTTCATGTACACAAAAGTTTGATTTGGCCTTATGTCTGCATGAAAATATAGCTGAAGATCATAAAAGGCTGCGGAAAACACTGGAAATATGAGACTATACTATAGTAAATTGTTTGATAATTGGGCATATCAATGCACATATATTTAAATTATATACACTGACGTGTCAGTACATGTATGCAAACTACTGTATTTACGATGATGATTCTTTAAGTACCAAATGTAATTATTTTTCTCCAATAATTCAAGCTTTGTAGTCCGATCAGCTCCTAACCTTGTACACAATTTCATGTGTTAATTTTGTATCACCTCTAATTTTACTAATTATTTTGCTTTTACTAATTAGAAGCATGCCAATTGTGGAGACCTTAAATCCAACATTGGGCTAACTTAAGAGCTGTCGAAAATGGGTTGATCCACCAGCTTCGCGGGCTATACACAATAAGAGTTATTTGCGCTCGTTGCTATTTATTTTTTCCTACTACAATAACTTTTTTTGTAAATATAAATTTATATTTTTACATCATAATTAATTATTTTTTCGTGGATAGAAATACTTAATCCATTTAAAAAAAAATATAAATGATTAGTCATTACCAAGAGTAGTTATTTAAAATATATAATCATTTCCATTAATGACTAAACTGATGACTTGCCATTAGCTCAAAAAGTTGATTCTATTTTTCAATCTGATTAACTACCAACAATCCATGATTATATAGGGAAATAGAAACTTACACCAAATTCTGATTAAATCAGTTGAAGTGATCTAAATCAAACATTATATCAGTAATTAATCAAGCCATATGCACACTATGGATCTAAATTTGTTACAACTTCAAATTTCAAAAGTATTAATATTACTCGATCTTTAATAAACTCTAAGGTAATGTGATATCAATCGACTATATATGCCTTAATTCTAAATTAGTCCGTGTAAATAATTTATCATTGTAAAATGCTATAGATATATTCTTATGATGACAGAGATTTCCATAGTAGATTACCTTATAAAACATCCATTGTATATTGATGTGTCACTGTTTTTGCCTTTCAGGTGAGCACTTTGTACGCACTGAATAAACCCATTGTATATTGATGTGTGCACTCTCGTAAAAGAGAGATTGCCTTACATTATTCTTGATCTATTGAAATTTGAATCCGATTTCCTATAATATCCCCCGCTTCATGTGAAAAATGATTAAGTTAACCTTTGGAATATCATAGATTTTTTTTAATATAGTTTCTAGAACAGTCTAGCGCAGTGTCTAGAATAAATATCTTAAGGAAATATCTAGATATCTATTACAGAGAAGTTACCTTGAAGAAATATCTAGATATTTTAGAGAGTTAGATATTTGTAGTAAAATATAGAATAGTCTAGATGTTGTAATATCTAGAACCATCCCATACAAGTATAAATAAGGGTGACTTTAGTCATTCGTATGTAACCCAAAAACTACCCAAGAACAACTCAAATTAAATAGTTTTCTTTCATAACAAAGTTCTCTTATTTAAAACAATCTTTCTTCTTTCTAGCTTCCTCTTCTTTAATTGAATCTTCTAATCTTAGTTAACAATCTTAGGCAAGCAGAAGATTTTCTAATTATACTTTTCTTCTGTTATTCAATACACTTCATTAATCAATAGTGCATACCATTAAATGTGACTAGTACAACTATATACCTTAAGTGCGACTAGTACAACTAGTATAAAATGTATGCATTTCAATTTCACGAACGTAGAATGGTCCAAAGATGAAGTGCTATGCGACTATGACTTGTTAATAATTGAGTTGATGTATAAGTTATTATTAGTATAATCAAAAGATATATATATAATGTTATGTCAATATGATTCCTCCAAGTTTGGGCGAGTTATAACTCTAACACTTTAACCTGCCTGATTCTAATTATGTTAAAGTTGGGAAATAATTAGAACAAATATGGTATTAATTGATTAATGAGAAATATTGATAGAATAATAATTTTTTAAAATTATTTGAAACTTACATGAAGTCACCAATTTATTAACTCAACATATTGATACGCCTGATTCAGCTTATGTAATAGTTGGGGAGTTTATTAGGATTTAGGGCTGAATATCTAGTATTAATTCATTCATGAGAAATTTCGTCAAAATAATTTTAATTTTTTTTTGAAATACATATAAAGTCATAATAATGGAAACAAATAATAATAGGGGAATCTTAATTACTCAATTGATTAACTGTCGAAATTTTCACCTAATTTTTGGATCAATATATTAATCAATCAATAGTATAGATAAATAAAAGTTTATTTCAACTTAAAGCTGTAAACTTACATGCTTATTTGGAGCCGTCACGATTTAAAAAATGGTCTACTGAGTACATATTATTATGAGTTACAAAAGTTATTATAGCAAACAATATGCTTCCATGTGTGGCCTTCATGTGATCATCAGTTATTTTCATATGTTTTAGAATTCAACTTCTCCACGCAATTTTATTTGTATGATGTAACAAACAAATCACAAATATATAGCTGTATAATATATATACTAACTTTTTAGAAACGCGCTAAGGTCCTTTTTCCAATAATAATGTTTTTCTTCATCTTTTTCATGAAATAATCATAACCAAATAAATACTGTTCAATTAGCATACAACGTATCAATATTAAAGCACGAAAGCTTTTCAAAGTGGTACCAATATATATACCTTTATTGTAAATATCCACCGTCTGTTTATATCATCGAGCAACGTATTTATTTTCATGATATGGTTGTTAAATAAGCGAATTTTTAAACTGATAAAAATGATTAATAAATTAATAAGAGCAAGTTAAATATACAAGAAAGTATATACTATCTTATATAAAACATTTTTTTGCATATTTTATGTAGATTATTTATTAAAAAAAAATATATAGATTTTCCGACTAATATTTTATAAGTGAACAACTATTTATGTCTGTTTTTTCCATTAATAGGTATTGATAAGCCACTCAAAGATTGATTTACTTAAATAAGTTTGAATCAAGATAACTTAAACAATGAGTCATAGCCCAATCCACCCACTTCGACTATCAAGTAATTATTTTTTATTTTTATTATGATTATATATAATAATATCAAACATAAAAATATTGTGACAGTTTCTCATTAACTAATTATTTGGACTATATGTTAATCTATATCAACTAACTTTTAAATGAACTGAATCGCATGTAATTAAAATAATTTGAGTTAATAAATATACGAAACAAATATGTTTTCTTGGCTAATTTTCCCATACTTATTTATGCCATGATAGTGATGCATTATATTTAACTTGTCCTATAAAAGGAAAAAAGAGAAATGTTTGAACGTTCAATCATTAGAACATGCATAATGCATAATTCATGGAACAACAGTATCCACAAATACCTAAAGGCTAAAGAAATTAATCTTATCCAATGATTAAAAAAGTGAAGAATAAAAAGAAACATTTCTACTGTTTTGTGCTGCCATCTGTATTAATTATGTATTGAAAAAAGAAAGTCTCTATTTAGCTGCCATCTGTATATAATTTAGTTTAAATTCTGATATTATATACCTTCTTATATTAACTGTCTATTTTATAATTAAACAATGAGTTTTAAAGTTATAAAAAAAAAAGAATGAAATAATTGTTTTAAAGAATATATAAAGAAAGAAATTAAGTGAACAATTAATAAGCATGTAATTGAAATGTAAAATAGCAAAGTACGCAAACAATTAATCTCCTGATCATTAATACTTAATAGCTTTATCGAGCCAAACAATTAGTGAGTTGGGCAACTATAATAATTGAAGCCTAATCATAAATGAAATTGCAATTTAACTAATATATATAATCTCTTAAGAAATGTAATAGAGAAATAATTAATATTAATGATAAAAATAAATTAAAAATTAAGTATAAATTCATTGATTTCATAAAATGCACAAGTATTACTATTATTGAACGGAGCTAGAGAGTAATACTTAGTATTTTTACATTTGTATAAATTTGAGTCAAACTAATTTAAGAAACATTGAAATTTATGTAATTTGATACTTCCATTTCTCAGTTTATACTACACCTTTTATGTTTTAAGAGTGAAACAATTTAGATTTGATCTTCAATTTTTTAAAATGAAATTTACATATTTATAAACTATATAAAAAGTACTATGAATCACAATAATTGATAATTTAAAATATTTAAAAAATCTATAAAAAATTTACAGTTATAAATAAATTTATTATACTCTTAAAATTTAAAAATGACATTTTACGGAGGCAGTAGTAATAGAGAATATATGACATAACGCACCCACATCGACAAGATAAGCCAAATAAAGCAAGGCAATGCGAAGCATATCATCCTCGTGATCTTTCGTTAGGCCATTTTTAGAAAATTGATCACAGCAATATAGCAAAAAAGAGTGGGACCCACTCTATTATTTTTGACAAATGGCAAGCAATTATTGGTTCTGGATTGTTATTTTGGTGATTTGGAACTCATGCTCAACAGAAAATAAGCACCATCTTTTCACTTTATTAGAAAATTAATGTTTGGTATGAATATTTTTAATATAAGATCAAAATTTATATATTTTTTAAAAAAAGTTTATTTCCGTAAAATAATTATATTCAAATTGTATATACCTATATCAAAAATATAAATAAATACAATTCTAACATCAATTTCAATTATGAAGGAAAAAAAGAATTATAATTTTATAATCATACGCGCACTAAAAAAATCTGAGATAGCTCCAATATTAAAGAACCTTTGTGCCCATACGATTGGAGGATGACATAATGAAAGTGTACCTTGGGACCCATTAATTTTAGTATATTATCATTTTATTCCTCAAACAACAACAAATTTGAGTTTGAGCAACTTTAATGTATATACATCGATATTGTAACAGAATTATAAAAAATCACGTCACATAAAACTGGAGTAAATATAAGCAAGTTAAAGTAAGATGAGTAATCATTTAAATCAATTTTACATAGGTATGGGGATGATTTATTAGTTACTTTTTTTAGTTGATGTATATAAATTATACTATACAAAATATATATTATGTGCAATCATATACACATGAGATATTTGCCAACAATATTTTAGTACAATAGGGTAATCGACTACTTTAATTAGTTCTTCATAAAAAATTATTTTGATATACTTAATATATATTAAAATATATACATAAATATTGTACTCCCTCAGTTTATTTTTATTAGTGCAGTATATCATTTTGAAACGTTTAACAATATTTATCAAATTTATAAACCTAATGAATAATTTATCATGTTGTTCTATTTTTTTTACACTTGCTATTACATAAAGTACTATTCATTTTTCAATGTTTGAATGACTTATATATAATAAGAATGATTTAATAAAATTAACTCTATTATTTACTGTTTTTAATTCCCATATAAAGTCAATAATAAATGATTATTATTATTAAATAGAAAAAGTATTAAGAATTCTTTATAATGTTAGTGTATCTAAATTGATTTCCCAATTGCAAGGGCTTTCTTTTTCCTTAATACATGTGTCCAAATACATCAGAAAACAAGAGACCTTTTTGTTGTTTCACCTACTTTAATTTTGCCTATATATATGCCAATCAATTAGCTCTCATAATTCCATTGTCAAGTAAAACTTGCCAACTCTTGAAGCTCTTTGTGATAAAAAAAACAAAATTTGCATCTATTCTTTGTTCAGGAAAAAGATTTTAAAAACATGATTAACATGATTCTCTTGGGTAAAATTTTAATTAAACTTGGTAAGTTATTCCTATTATTATATGATTAACATGATTCTCTTGGGTAAAATTTTAATTAAACTTGGTAAGTTATTCCTATTATTATATTTCATGGATGTGACATTTCATCGTACTAGCATATATCCAATAATATTTTACGTTTAACATTTTTTTAGTACGCTTAATTTACGAAAAACTTCATAAGTTCATATCTCACTTGTTCCCTTTCTCAATTTTCAGCCATGACCGTCTCGTTCATTGTGTTCCTTGCACCATTGTGAGTCCGATCTCTCATTGCTTGAATATTCATTTGTTTTAGCGCGATTTAGTACATACAACTAATTACATTATTGTATGTATATATGTACACATTTTCAGGCCAACGTTTTATAATATTTACAAGAAGAAATCAACAGAAGGCTATCAATCAATTCCATATGTGGTTGCTCTATGTAGTGCAATGATTTTGATATACTATATAATTCTTCTAGGCGGAATGGTTGAAGTTATCATAATAAACGCCATTGGTGTCTTTATTGAAACAATTTACATCGTTTTCTATATTTTCTATGCACCAAAGAAAGCCAAGGTATGTTTTTTTTTATTTTATACATACACTAATAATAAACGTAAATGTATCATATCACCTAAAAGATAATTTTTGACGTTGCACGTGCAGGTCCAAACTATAAAGCTACTTCTTTTATTTGTGGTTGTTGGCTTTGGAGGAGTTTTCCTCATCGCTCAATTTCTACTAAAAGGAGCAATTCGTACCAAAATTGTTGGATGGATATGTACTGCGTTTTCGATATGTACGTTTGCAGCACCACTATGCATACTGGTACGTTAATTTTTCCTTATAATTATTATTTTGAAACTTATGTATATTGAATTTTCATAATTTTGTATTATTTCATATTATGCAGAAAAAAGTTATCAAAACAAAGAATGTGGAATACATGCCATTCCTCCTATCGTTTTTCCTCACAATAAGTGCTGTTCTGTGGTTCTTCTATGGTATTACTATGAATAACTATGTCATTTATGTAAGTATTCCATTTTAAATTTTCACCCCTCACCCCTAATTTCGATATCTTTTAGTGTGAATCATATAGTATCTGTATATGTCTGGTGATTAAAATTCTGAATTCGTCTCTATCTGATGTATAGGCACCAAACATCTTAGGATTCACTTTTGGTGTGATCCAAATGGTGCTATATGTGATGTACAAAAATTATAAGAAAGAGGACAATGTTATAAAGGAGCAGAAACTTTCAGAGGTACTACAAAATCATGTGATAATATTAGATGATGGGAAAAAGCTTCCTCAATTAACTCAAGAACAAATTATTGACATTTGGAAGCTTGGTACACTCATTTATTCTGAGAAACTTAATGCAAGTGCAGCTGAAGTTGATAATAATAGGACAAACTTGCAAACTAATTAAGACCTAAATTAATTAATCTATGATTGGATAATTGTCATTTTCTTAATTAATCTTTTACGTGTTGTGTTTGTGTACACAAGGGAATTCTAATTAGATCTTCATGTAATAATATTTCTCTTGTTGTAAATGTACCTAGCTAGAACAAGAAAATGCCTGTATGTATTTTCTTTGTTACAAATAAAATTACGTTTTTTCCCCTCCGTATTATTAATTAGATTATGTTGCATTTACATGTTATGCCTTTGATTTTTATCTTAATTTCGTCCTATTGTTTAACACTACCTAACTAATTGATTATATTTCGATACCAGTGTTATGCTCTAGCTCTCATATATCTATTATTTTTACTCATTTGTAATTTTTTTAAAAACTATTATTATTTTTCATCACATTTTATATGGCGAACTAGTAATTAAATTATGTGTAATTCAGTACTTTCTCCAATTAAAAATGAATGAAGGGTTCAAAATATGAGAAATAAATATTTTACTTGTTACATTAAAATAATTGACACTACACAAAAATAGTTAACATTACATATTAGTTTATTAATGAAGAATGTATCAATAGTATAGAAGTTGTAGTTAAAAAATTAGTTGACTCCTTAAATGACCACATTTTAAGGTTATAAATCTCACATTTTAAGGAACTTAATTACCAATAAATATTTTTCCCCATAATTTGATAGTGTAAAATTCTTATATTAACGATGGATATGATAGTTACCTAGCATTTTGATATATCTATTTTCGTGGAATTAATTTTTGTATTGATTAAAAAAAATCATTTTTAGAAAAGAACCTAGGTCCTAGGAATATAATATTGCTGTCCCGTAAACTTGTTTTCATACTTTTGAGAAAACTACAAAAGCGTACAAATCTTTTAAATCCTCCTTTTGTAGCCCACTCCTCTTTAACATTTATTTATCTCAAAAATAGTTCCACATTTTATAAATTTGACCGCTCAATAAAAAATATCTACGATCTAAGTGTCCACTAACCAACAAACACATATATTATACGCTAATTATATACATATTATATATAACTTGTAAGAAGTATATATATATATATATATATATGGGTTAAAAAATATTTTTCTTATATATATTTTAAATCTTAAACACACTTAACGAAATTTCTTACTTTGTCATAGACATTACTATTATCTAATATAATTTTAGTTCCGTTTTTTGAAATTATTTATTTTAGAGGAAAGGGTCAAAAATATCCTCCAACTTTGATTTATTATTTAAATTTACCTTCGCCGTTAAAATAAAGTTAATTTTACCCCTCTCCGTTAAAATAAAGTTAATTTTACCCCTCCTGTTACTAATTTCACCAAATTTACCCCTCACTAGATGGATTGACCCAAATTGACCCGAATTTTAAAAATAAAACCTATTCCTTATTTTAATCCATTAACCCGATCATTTAAAATAACCCAACCCATTCTCCCAAATCTCCTATATCCATTTATCCATTCTCCCAAATCTCCATTAAATATGTCAAAGAGGTAAAATTCGGGTCAATTTGGGTCAATCCGTCTAATGAGGGATAAATTTGGTGAAACTAGTAACAAGAGGGGTAAAATTAACTTTATTTTAACGACGAGGGTAAATTTAAATAATAAATCAAAGTTGAGAAATATTTTTGACCCTTTTCCCTTTATTTTATAAAACATGTTAAAAGTGTGGTTTTAAAAAAATTCAAACCCCTCCCCCCCCAAAAAAAAACTATATACCAATACTTTTACTACTACATCTTTAAAATTTTGTTTTGTTGATTTATGTATATATTTATATTTTTATTTTTTAAATTTTTAAAACAAAATCCTGAGTCCATCAATACAATATAAGGGAAAAGTCAATTGCTCAAAAGAAAGATTCCCACAAACCATATATCATATTGCCCCAAGAAAGTGGAATTCCCTTTTCTCCAATTATATGCGTACGTAAGATCGATTTAACAAATTAAATACTATTGTTTTGGTGTTTGGATTATCATAAAACAAGAGAATCGTGGATTTCCATTTCAATTTCTTTTTGTGTTTTTCAAGTAATCATGAAAACAAAGAATTAACCAATAATATAATGACCTCAGCAAATTGTGTTTTTATATATTGCATGACCCCCTTGTTACGAAATCGTCCACTTTACTATACGTCCTTTAGATAACATGCATTATATTGAACTTTAGTTACTACTTTTTATGTGAAATGAGTTCATGCCAATCTCTTACTATAGTAATGTTTCATGATTATTCATAATATATAAATCGTTTTAATTATCTGATCATATTATTTGTGTCTTGTCGAAGGATGATTAAAAGTGAAATGGATAAGTTTGGAAAAATTTAATTTGTCAAACATGGAGTGGAGGCACCTTATGCCAAGTGGTATCATATCATCTTACAACATTAAGGCACCTTACGAAATTGTTTAGCGCGATTTTTTTTTATTTTTAACTCAAATAGTTTAGCGCGTATTAAATTAATTTCGCCAGAAATTTAATATTTAATATGTCCCACTAATATAACTATATAAGTATAGACAATAACTAACTAGATTTGTCCAATCAAAACTTTGGAAAAATAGGAGACTCACCCTATTATGTTTTTTTTTCCTTTTTTCGTGACATATAAATTTAAGATTTCATGATTCTCAATCAACCGATTTCATTATTGACCACTAACTGATTTTTATTAAAGGAAAAAAATGTTTGAAAGCTTTGATTCAGAAACCTCTAGAATATAAATAACCCTAACCACTATAACCTTTTCGGAAATTACAATAATACAATTATGACTTTTTCACTTCGTACATGCTCATGATAAATCTTGCATAAAATATGTGATGCACCCAATGTATTTGTGTATCCATGAATTAAGACTTTCATTGGTAAATCAAGGGCTCTTTTGAATCATTTTAATGGTGATACTGAGATTTCGAAATCAATTTGCGTTCCTAAGGATAATCCAAATGATTATTAACAAAAAGAGAGTAGTTAAAAGCAAACGATAGGGTCATTTGCACTTTTGCCCACTATTTTGGGATAGATATTTAATTTTTATCCTAAGATAAATTTATATTTTTATATCATAATATCTCATCCAACGATTTTAAAGAACTTATATTTGGCTAGTCATAGGTTTGATTGCTATAAACAAAACTTAAAAATCGGACCATTTGACGGACAAAACGTGCCATTGAACACTAAAAATATGATTATGGGGTCATTTATCAATGTTTTTTAAAAAAATATAGAAACTTGCTCCCAAATTCAATTTTTATTTTTTTAAAACTAACTACTACTGACTCATCACCAAAATCAGTCCAATTGATATTTGTAAATTATATTGATGTCTTCTCACCAAGTTGCACTGAAATAATTATTTAAATGAAGACAGTTAAAGCTACCTTTAATAAAACAAAAGGTGAAATAGGTGCAATCGATCCAACTTTGTTATCTTTAATTTCAGATCTCATTGTCACGTCCCGCCAATTCTTAGTAAGATTTTGCATTCAGATAGGGCGGAAAAATGTAGAGTTTTGGAGAAGTTTGTAGAAAACTCTAGAAGCCCCTAGATCTTTCTAAAAGGCTTTGGAAAGTTCTAGAAGGAAGACTAGATATTTTCTAGGAAAACTTTGGAATTTCCTAGAAAGTGTAGAGAATTCTAGAAATGGACCAAAGTGTTAATAAGTAGGAACTTGTTAAGTAATTTTTATTTACACTTTAGTCCCTTAGGAAGTAGTATAAATAGACGGGACATTCATTTGTAAATCACCAAAAAAGTTGTAAGCAATCTTCCAAGCAATATAAGGCCTTTTTCCAAATCTTTCTAAGTCTTCCTTTCATTCTCTTAGCGATCTTAGTTTTAAAGGCTTACTTGAGCTTACAAGATCGTGAAAGATTCGTGAGTAAGTTATCACGTACCGCACGAAGCTGTAGTAAGACTCTAAGTTCGTGACAACGTTATATCAGAGCAAATGTTTGTACTAAGGAAATGACTAACGGAGGTGACCTAAATGCCGGTAGCACCACCAACGTCAGGTTGGATGGTGGGGAGGAGTGGATCACAAGGGTTGAAACGGCGAGGCAGGCCGTGGAGATATTAGGTCGGCGTATGAACGTGGCTGATGGCAAGTTTAAAACCCTTGAAGACTTCACCCTCGAGGAGACCGAATTCATCCGTAAAGAGTTGGAGGGACGCCAGCGGGCTGAGTTTGAGATGTCAGCTCATGGAGGCGTTGAGCACGATTGAGACCATGAGGACCGAGATAAAAGCACTCAAGGAAGGCGCAGAAGTTGGAGGATCGCCGTCGTTCGACCGAGATAGGGAGGCCAAGGTCGAGGCTCCCAAGCCACCTATGTTCAAAGGCGTCCGTGACGCGCAAGAGGTGGAGAATTTTATGTGGCATTTGGAGAATTACTTCAAGTGCAACAGGCTGAAGAGCGATGAGAGTAAGATTAACACCGCTGTGTTGTATCTTTCGGAGATAGTCATACTGTGGTGAAGGCGTAAAGAGTCGGAAATAGGGAAGGGTCGTTGCACCATCAATACTTGGGAGCAATTCCAAGAGGAGTTCAAAAAGGCATTCTTTCCTAACAATGTCATCTATGAGGCGAACGCAAGTTTAGGGAACTGAAGCATACGGGCAGCATACACGCATATGTGCAGGAGTTCACCACCCTCACACTTCAGATTCTTAACCTCACGGATGATGATATGTTGTTCCACTTCATGGATGGGCTTCAAAATTGGGCCAGGACGGAGTTGTAACGTCGACAGGTGAAGACGATTGATGAAGTCATCACGCAGGCCGAAGCTTTGACAGACTTCAGGCATGAAAAGCCTAACAAATCCGGAGGAGACGAAGTGAGAGGTAGTCATGACCATGGTGGGGGAGATAGTGGCAAAGGCGAGGAGCAGCGGGCCACATCCTCAGAAGCATGATACTTATAAGTCCGATGGCAAGAAGTCTGGATATCATGGCAACACGGAGATAAAGACAGAGGTTGCCAAAAGAGGTGGTTGCTACATATGCGGTGGGTCGCATGGCTATGCGAGGTGCCCTGAACTGAAGAGTCTTGGTGCTATCCTGCTAGAGCGGAAAGAGAAGGAAGCACATGAGCAAGAACAAGGCTCGAAGACGACGCAGTTGGGCTTGATAGGACTATGCGGAGCTATCACCAAGCAATCAGAGAAGTCGAGAGTATGCGGTGCACAATATGTCGACATCACAATCAATGAAAGACCCGCTCGTGCTATGGTCGACACAGGTGCAGAGGTCAATATCATGACCAAGACGACAGCGACAAGGTTGGGACTACGTTGCAATCCAAGTAACGCCCAACTCAGGATGGTCAATGCACCACCGACTCCCGTGAGTGGAGTCACGCATGGAGTAAGCATAACTCTAGGCGAGTGGCAAGGTAAGACCAACTTCACTCTCGCTCCTTTAGATTTCTTTGACATTATTCTTGGGCAAGAGATCTTCCAGCAGTGCGACACGGTGATCAATCCTTACCTCCAACGACTTCTGGCCATGGAGCAAGGAGGAACATGTATGGTTTCTGTGGTTAATGCACCGAAGACAGAAGGACAGGTCCGACTAACGGCCATGCAGCTCAAGAAAAATCCTAAGAATGAGAAGTCGACATTTGTAGCCACCATTACAAGTTTGAAAGAAGACAATGGTGCTAAGAAGTCCTTGCCACCGTGCACGAAGAAGGTTCCAAGAGGGAACAATGTCGTGATGCCAAAAAAGTCGTCGAGGCGCTTACCTCCTAAGAAGGAGGTAGGTCGTGCGGCCAAGTTAGAAGAGATAAAGAAGCAATTGAAAGAGTTGCGTGAGGGCATTGATCGAGTCAATGGACTGTTTATCGCGTATACGAGAAGACAAGACTCCATTGCCGATGCAACGACGATGCGACGCGGTCGTCGCATCAATAAGTGGAGGAGAGTGTCACGTCCCCCCAATTCTCAGTAAGATTTTGCATCCAGATAGGGGCGGAAAAGTCTAGAGTTTTGGAGAAGTTTGTAGAAAACTCTAGAAGCCCCTAGATCTTTCTAGAAGGCTTTGGAAAGTTCTAGAAGGAAGACTAGATATTTTCTTGGAAAACTTTGAAATTTCCTAGAAAGTGTAGAGCATTCTAGAAAGGGACCAAACTGTAAATAAATAGAAACTTGTAAAGTAATTTTTATTTACAATTTAACCCCCTAGGAAATAGTATAAATAGATGGGGCATTCATTTGTAAATCACCAAGAAAGTTGTAAGCAATCTTCCAAGCAACATAAGGTCTTCTTCCAAATCTTTCTAAGTCTTCCTTTCATTCTCTTAGCGATCTTAATTTTAAAGGCTTACTTGAGCTTACAAGATCGTGAAAAATTCATGAATAAGTTGTCAAGAGCCGCACGGAGCTGTAGTAAGACTCTAAGTCCGTGACATCATTGACTCTAATTTTGGATTGGGTCCGAAATCCAACTTTATTGTAACGGCAGAGAAAATCGAAATTAAGTGCGGGATATTTACATCAATCCAATACATACATGTTATGTGTTTAAAGTTATAGTTCATTTTACTTAACCTTGACACGCCCCTTTTTAATAATTTTGATTTTTTTGATTTGAAAGAAAAAGAGTTTTTCCAATTAAAGTGACATTTGAAAAGGGACAATTTTATTATTCGGAGTCGCCACTTGGAATTGAGTTTTGGTGTTCCAAGCCACCTTATTTAAATTCCTAATCAAAAGGAAATTTGACTCTATTTTTATTGGTCTGCAAACTATAAATTCGGATAAGGAATTCTGTTGACCGAGAGGATGGTGTTAGGCACCACTCGAGCCCGTGGTTCTAGCACAGTCGCTTTATTGACTTTAGTATGACTTGACTTAATTTTTTGGATTTACCCTCAAATTTATTTTAAACTTATTTGAAATTGTCTTATTTATTTTAAATGATCTTATTTTTTTTTTCAGTGTGTGTCCACTAATTTTAAACTTGAAACATCCGTATATTATTTTTTTTCTGCTTATATTTGTATGTTTTTATTTTTTAATGTTATTATAGGTAGAATATATATTGATATCTAGTTTCTAAGAATTAGAGTTCGTGTCGGAAAGAGATTTTTAGAGTTCAAGATAATTTAGAAATATATATTTATTTATTTTTTAGATAAAAAATAGGAAAATAAAATTTTATCAATTTGAAGTTAGATTTATCAAAAATTCCTAAATAGATTAGGAATGTTATTTTTTTTTTAAAAACAAAATTTTCCTTTAATTTTAATTTTTTTTTCTTCATGTTTTTGCACGTTTTTATTTTATTTTAATTTTTTATATATTTGTTTTTTTTGTTTTCTGTAAGTTCTGTTTCTCTCTTCTTCTTTTTTTATTTTATTTTATTTTATCATTATTTTATTGTTATTTTTTATTTTATTATTATTTTACAGATTTTGTCTTTTTTTATTCTTCAAATTCTTTCGTAATAATTTTGTTACTTTTTTTTTTTTAACGTTTTTTTTTTTTTTTTTTACGTTCTGTTTTATTAATTTTATATTTATATTTTTTCATTTTACTTCTCCCTTTTTTTAATTTTTTTTTTTTTACGTTTTAATATCTTTTTTTCACGTTCTTTCTTTTTCTCTTTTCTTTCTTTTTTTTTATGTTAAAAAAAATCTGTTATGTTTTTATGCTTTCTTTCTTTTTTATTTTAATTCTCTTCTTCTCTTTATATAATTTCTCAATTTTACTTCTTCTTTTTTTGTTATCATTATTATTATTAGTTTATAATAATAATCTCTAGATGAAATTTATTTCTCCTTTTAATTAACAATTCTACTTAGATATTTTTTTATTTTTTTTAAAATCATTTATTAATTATTATTTTTTATATCTTAATCTAACAAGTCTACAATAAATTCAACAAAATCTTTAAAGTAAAAACTAGACGGAAAGATATACTAATCTATTTAAATTTAACAATTCAATATCATGAAGAGATATAAATTATAAAGTGCATCTAAAAAGCATAATAATAATAATAACGTAACAATATTAAATATAATACATGCGATTTGAAGAACTTCATATTGTTGAAACTAAATTTTCGTTCAATCATCTCATTTAAATCATACAAGAATATAGAGTTACCTCGTCGTGAATATTGATTCACGACAAAAAGAACTGCTAGGATCTATAGATTTCCAAAGTTAATAAACAAGTATTAACTTCAAAGAGCCACTAATTTGGAAGCACGAGCAAAATCTCTAACTCTAACCGAATTCTCAGAAGAATAATTCATTTTTCTTCTCTTTGCTTTTGCTCTTGCTTTTTTTTTTCTCTGTATTTCAATCTCAGTCTGTGTATTCTCTCCCTCTGGTTTTTTTTCCTCTACTCGGATGCTGATTAAAAGGAGCGTAGTGGAGTAGGATTAGGATTTATTTTTAATTTTGTTGAAAAAATTAGAGTTAAAATAAAAGAATTAAATAACTAACCAACTAAATAAATAATAATAATAATAATAATAATAAAGCAAAACAAACAAAAATAAAAGAGATAAAAAAACGTGTGGTTGGGCGAATATTTTTAAAAAAAAACGTGCACTCCAATAAGTGGGAGAGAGAAAAATAAATAAAACATAAATAGGAAAAGATATATATATATATATTTTTAAAGGAAAATTAGTTATGGGAGTTTGAAGTTAATTAGGATATTGAGGAAGGTAATTTGAATTTTTTAGTACTCCTTTTTATTTTTAATAATATATATACATTATTATTTTAGGCTGGTAAAAATTGAAAGATTAAAACAAATACCTTAAATTCACAACTTCTTTTATTATTTTTTAATTATTAACCTTTAAATATAAATGAACTTAAAATTGTAGTAATTTACAATTATTTATTTTAAATATAACCCTTTTGAAATAACAATATTTAAATATTAAAATTGGTTAAAACTTTTACGTTTTGGTCAAAATTTAGGTGTTCACAAACCTAATTTAATTAACATGTGTTTTATTTCATTAAATCACATAATAATGAAAATTACATTAATTCGATGTAAACACCCGGTGCAGATAAGTTTTAACCCGAAATTAATTTTCGTTTTTCTAGCGAAAAAAACTTTACATCATTTGCAGCTGAGATTAATATAATATGTTAGATTTACTTTTGTGTTGGAATAACCATTTATGGGAGAAAAGGGGAAGAAATAATTAATGGTTATAGAAAAATAAAGATGACCAAATTCTTTATTAAGAGGAGAGTGTATCATTCAAATTTGTATACATATGATATCATTAATGAGGTAATAGCTAGCTTAAACTTCAATTAATTAAAAAAAGGAAAATAGGAATTAAAGAAAAGTATTATCAATTTTATTACTCCAAACTCCAATGTTTTACAAGACAGTCTCCGATTAGTTAATGTTATTATTAATATTTAATATATATAAATTAATCAACCAACCAAATTATTTAAAAAATTCTTGAAAAATAATACTCCCTCCGTTTCAAAAAGGATGATCTAGTTTGACTTGGAATGGAGTTTAAGAAAAAAAAAGACTTTTTAATCTTGTGGTTCTAAATTAAAGTTATGTCAAATGTACCAGAATGTCCTTTAATCTTGTGGTCTTAAACATGCCACGTGGAGAGTTAAAGTTAAAGTGTTGCAAAAAAAAATGGATCATTCTTTTTTAAACAAACTAAAAAGGAAATACGGACATTCTTATTGAAACGAGGGAGTATCTTTTTAGATATTGTATATACACAGACACACAGTGTAATAATAAGTTATCCACCACCAAATAATATAGTGCAGTGGATGAAGTTATTTATCCCCTTACCAAAGGTCTCATGTTGAGCTCTACATAACCGTTGATTGAAAGCGCATTCCTCCAAATGAAGCTCTATATGGTACGAATCTGATATAACCAATACAAGTAGATATACTCTTGCAAAATATTGCTACACAAAAGGATCGTTCCCAAATCCCAATGGACCAAAAAAGTGAATTGGGCCGGTCTGAATTATGAATCAATGGGCTGGATCATCAAGTAGGGAAAATTAAGCAGAAAACTGCTTCATAAACGAATCTTTTTTAAAAAATTAATCCCTCCCCTCTATCTCATAAATATATTTTTCGTTTTTCGAGAGTGAAACAATTTAAATTTGAGCAGAAAAGTTACGCACGCAATCTTTAATTTCCTTGAAATGAAATTTATATATTTGTAAACTATATAAAAAATACTATAAGACACAATAATTGATAATTCAAAATTTTTTGTATATTTATTTGAATCTTGAAATCTGAAAAGTGTTACCTAAGATGGGACGAAAGGAGTACTTCTTTTCAACTTACAAAATCTTTTAGATCATTATCTAAACTTTTCTTTTAATAGAAATAAAAATCTCATGACAAACATTGAGTTTACTTTCTAAAAATTTATATAAGTTCTTGTAAGCATTAAACAGTCTAATATTTTATCCGTAAAATTGAGAAACGTTTCGAAATGACATTTTGTCAAAAGTTAATGGTATTTGTACACCTTCACAAAATTTAAGTGGCGGCTTAATAATGATAGGCAATTTGCGTAGTTAAGACCTGAAAAGTATCCCTCGGATAAAAGCAGGTTGACTTTTGTAAGATTCTAATCTAATCCACCTAGCAAATAATTAAATACGAATTTATCACCTTTTTATTATTAAATTATATACTTTTGAAAAAGTTAAATGTGCCAAAAAATTCCTCGATAATAAATAATTATGAGGCTCGAATTTGAAACCTTTTATCTGGTATAATTAGTTTCACCCATTCTTATCAAACCTCTCCCATAATATTAATATGATATCAAGCTTAATACATGTTGGGGTATGTAACTACATAATCAACTACCACTTGTTTTCTTAATAAAAAGTGGGCTCTAATTGTCTAATCCTTAGGTAATCAACTATTTATTTTTCTTTCTTAAAACAAGCAAGATGTTACACACTATCTTCCCAAAAATTCGAATAAGATTTAATCGATTCAATAGTTTTTGCCTTGAAAACAAAATTTATCTAACATATATAAATATAAATTTTAGGACTAAAATTGAAATCATGATTCAACCTCTGTATATTTCGATAAATTAAAACAAGTTGCAAATTTCAATTAGCCGCCGTGCCTGTTGACTAGCTATCAATAAAACCAACAAAAACTGTCATGCTTTCATCAAATTTCATTCGTGCATATTTTTATATATATATATATATATATATATTTTTAAATGATAAACGTGAAGGGAAGATATATAATGGCCAAACAAGAATAAACTAAAATTGTGACTATTACGTGTCAACTCCGTCTGAGTTTTTCAAATTTGAATATTGTTATACACTTTAAAATAGCAGCATGATAATGTTGTTATGTTGATTCAATTTGTATACACTAAAAACAAAAAAAATTATTATAGCATGTTTTACAAGATTTTTTAACACCGTAAATGTATAGAAATTAACGTGAAATACATGACAACAATAATATATCTACTACTCCATAGAAGGTCTGAAAGGATAGAACATACAAATCTTATAATTCTTATCTTCACCGGGATAGAGAAGTTATTTTTAATAGACCCTCGACTCAAAAGTATGTTAGAAAAAGAGACAAATAATAATTTATGATATTCGAACCTGAATTTTACTCAAGAATTAAAACATGAAAATAAAATAAAGGAGGACTTGTTGTAATGGGACAATAGTTCATATGGATGCATGAATAATTGAACTAAAATAGTACGAGTAGTAATTAATTAGCTGAGGTAATGTTTTTAGATCAACATTAAGTGAAGCCTGAAAGTGAAATATACTAATAATAATAAAATGTCAAAAAAATAGTGCTACTCAAATCAGACACGTTCTTTTACGTTGCCGTCTCAACAACTACGTACTCCATTTATGGAATAGTCAAAACAATTAAAAATGAAAGTGAATGACATAACAAAAAAATGTTGTTTTATGGAAAATAATTTAATATTTGATCAATCATTTGTCATTTACTCCTATGATGTTGAATACACTGAAATTGGCCATCTCTTTTGTCCCCATTGGAATTTAATAAACAATACTTTTTTTTTTTTTTAATGTTATGCATATATAGGCGAGCTCAATTAATCTGGATTTTCTTAGTATATAAGGTCCATTTAGGTAAATTAAGTGTTTTTTATCAAAAAAAAAATCATATATAAGTTCGAATTCAAAATTTCTTATTAAAAAATAGTGGTCCCTGTCTATTTCGTCATATATCCTTTTGTTGATAACAATGCCCTTCTTTAAACTAAAGGCTTTTTATCACCGTTGACTATTGCAAGTGTATATTATAATAATTAATAGTAAGTAGTAGTATCTATTTGGGTATGGCTTTATGTAACTTATAGTGACCTTTCCTATATATAAATTGGCCTCTTAGTAACCAAACTCACAACTCTCTTTTCCTCTTCTTTTCGTGCCTTCTTCACCACAAGTTCTCAAGAATTCTTCTCTTCTCTTATTTGGATACTCAAAAGTATGAGTAATCCAACTAGAATAAAATCTAGGTTTATGCTAAATTTAGCTTATGATAGAGGATAAATCCACAACTACGTATACCAAACAATTAAAACCAAAAAACCTTTTTTTGTTGTTGTTTCTTTTTTGTTTGCTCCTTTCATTTGAGTTATTGAGAAAGTGAATGGATATGGAAATGGTTAAAGGGAAGAAGAACTCAAACGCGTCGATACTCAAGAAGTTGGAGGGATATTTATTGATGAAGAAAGGAAGTCGAACGATGATGTTGTCCAAGAGCAAATCATGGCATGGTAGTAGCAAAACAAAGAGTCCAGTAGTACTAGCACCGCAAGGGTGTTTTTGTGTATATGTTGGGCCAGAGAAAGAGAAGTTTACAATCAAGGCCAAATATGCAAACCATCCATTGTTCAAGATGTTGCTTGAAGATGCTGAAATGGAATATGGTTATTGTAGCCAAGGACCTATTTTGCTACCTTGTGATGTTAATCTTTTTCACAAAGTATTGGGCCAGATGGATAGTGAGAAAGAGATTAATGGGCCTGGGTGTGGGCTTGTTTCATGTAGCCCATTTAGTCCAGCTAGGGTGTTGGGGCATGGAGAAATGGGCAAGGGTTATGGATCTTATGGGCTTCTCACTACACCAAGAATGCTCAAGCTCAATAGTTCCAACTTCTAATTAACTGTCTATGAGAAGTATATATCTTTTTAAATATGTAAATTGTGCTAGTAAATTGCACAAAATTGTGGGTTACAATTAGTTGCAGTGAATAATATGGTATGTTTTCTTATGTAGTCTTTTTCTAATAGCTAGATAGATGAAGTGATTCATCTAGACAAGTGATGACCGTGGTAGATGGACAAGATTCCGACACACTTATCATTGAGTCAATAGAATGAAAAAAAAATAGTAAGAGGGAATTCTACCACAAATATTGAAATTATCAACATAAAGCATCTGCAGATTCACATATTAAGCAAAGAGAAGTGCAGCAACATAAATACAAACTAATAACTATGATATTCAGCATCAGATGGTATACTGTTGCTATAAAAGAAATGCAAAGACTAACTCTAGAACAAGCAAAGGCAAAACAAATGCCTCATATACGAACCCATCGGGGTCACCATCTTAATTCAGCTAATATAAATAAAAACTACTAACAAGATGTATAAAACCTTAAACCTATCCTTCTATTAGACTCATAAATTAAGCATCACCTTCATTTTTCTCTTCATCATTCTCAACCTTAGGGTCATCCCCTTCATTTTTTTCTTCATCATTCTCAGCCTCAGAGTCATCACCTTCTTCATCATCACTCATGTTATTTATTACATCAGTGATGATAGCCTTCACTTCTATTTTCCTATGCATCAAATCTACACCAAAATGGCTACCTGTAACGAACAACAGATACACGGTTAATCACCAAATGAGAGAACAGTACTATCTAACTTTTTTAAGACAAGCAATACAATATTCTCCTTAGGTCATACCTAGATTTCGGATGATATCAGATAAAGTTGCCTGCATTTTGAAGAGTACAACAAACCTGATTAGTATACAAAGTTCATGTTCTTGTGCATTTACACACCAAGATATCACTTACAGAGTTAAAATCCACTTCTTTCAGAATATTTACAACTGCTGCATGAATTTCTTCTTTGTTGGGCTCTGCCTTGGCCTTCTTGCCACTTTTTTCTTTTCCTATTCCAGAAGATTTTGAAAAAACTTTTAAAATGATAGATTTGTAAGACTAATAAGAGATTCAGAGTTGTGATTACCTTGTAAAATAATCCCTAAATAAATATTATAGTTGAGAATAAGATACTGGATTATCACCAAGATATTAAAAGAGGCTTCATGGAATGGTGTATCATTTTAATTGATTCAAAATACTGAAAGGATCACTCCATATTGTATGATGAAACACCATCTCAAACAAATACCTCAAAAATAGAACATAAAATATAGGTTTTTTACCTCAATAAAAGATGAAAAAAGTGAATATATTGAATCACCAATGAATAAACAGAAAGTTACTCACCTTCCTTTTCAGAAACCTTAGCAGGAGTCTTGGTTGATTTTTTCTTGTTTGAAGCATTTTCCTTCACTGACTCATTTTCTTCTTTTTGACTTTTCTTTTCAACTTTTTGTTTCTTAGGTGTAACTAGTGAATCAGCACCCGAAGCACTTCTTTTGGAAGCTGTACTTGAAGACACTTTGGTAGATTTAGTCATACTTTTAGGGGATTTAGCAGGGTTATCCATTTTCACAGCCTTGGGCTTCTCTGTTACTTTGTTTCCAGAATCCTTCTTTGAAGAAACATTCCCATTGGACTTCTTTTTCTTTGGTTTCTCTTCCTCTTGCTCTTGCTCTTCATTTTTTTCTTCCTCTTTTTCTGAACCACCCTCTGCATGATCACTTCCTACTTCATCGGCTTCCTCATCACCAGATTCATTACTTGATGGCTCATCATCGGTTTCATCTTCCTCTATTTTTGGTTTCTGATGCTTCTGCTTTGAATTGAACATAAGAGAAGAATAACTTTTTCAGCAAGATATATGACAGACATTTGCAGAAAAAACAACAGCTTAAATTTGAAAATGTGCCCAACTATTTATGGCTGATTACAGACTCAACTTGTGAAAACAATGTTTAAAGCAATGGAAACAAGTATAATTTTCTCTCAATGCACAATGTAATCACGCAATCTGCATCTGACAAAATTAAAAAGACATCTGTATCAACTATCAACTTAATGTATATGAATTAGCTTACATACTATTATAGTAGCTGTTAGTTCCAATATGCAATGAAGTACATACAAATGTCAAAATAATAAAGATTTCTTAAGACAGTGATTCTGCCACTAAATAGTCTCAAAACCCTAATAATTATTGTACCACTTCAGAGGTAAAACTGATATCATTCTTTTGGTTATATATCTATAAGGGGACCATAAGATCATTTATGTTGGGTAAAGCCTTTACTGATAATCAATTTTCCTGGTAGTCATTGACTCTAAACTCTTCTTCCCTTTTCTTCATCACTTCCCACAAGCAGCTGGAGCATCACTTGTAGTAAGTATGTCTGCCATCTCTTCATGAAAGTGTTTCTGAGAAGAATGTTGAGGAAAGGGCCCAAAATTAGGGAAGAACAATGGTGTGTTGGAAAAACAAGAAAAGTGGGAGTCTCTATTCCTATGGCTATAATCATGTCTGCAAGGAACTTATCAGTTATTTTTCTTCTTTTGGGACAATAGTAATTTAAAAGTTCTCAAATTTGTTTTTTTGGACAACAGTGGTGGCCACACTTTTGCACATATTCCAACTATTGCAATAAATACTTGCATCCTGCTTCAATACAAATTTGGAGCAACTCTACCCCCAAGACTTGAGAAATGACGTAATTGCTAATTCTTTTGCCTTTCATGGGAACTGATTGTCATGCAACACCATTCGGTGCCAAAAAATAAGTATACATAAGCCATTACTTTGAAGTTAGGAGTAATAACATTATAAACTGCAAATTTGTTACAGTATCAGGCTTTCAAAGAGAATGAAGATATTAAAAGAGAGCTAACCTTTGCTGACTTTCCTGCAGCTTTGTCCAAGGAACTTGTGCTTTTGGAAGTTTTGCCCTTTGATTTTCGCTTCTTCCTCTTCTGAGATCAAAATGAAACATAATAAAAGCAATAACTACATTAAAATAAACATATGGTTTAAGTGTACCAAAGTCATAACAAAAAGTGGCACTGTGAAAAAAGAGGAAGCAGCAAATGCAGGATCAGCTGTACCTGTTCCTTCTCAGCAAGCAAAGAATCAGTCGTACTGTGAGGAGATTCCAGGAAGTCTAACAACTTCACAGAGAGCTCATCCTGCAAATTGAAATGTGCAACAATAATAATCAGCAGAACATACATTGTTTTGTAATGGAGCACACAGGAAACACATTGATAATACATGCCTTCTTCGTTGCAGATTTACTAACTGGGATATTGAGTATATCACAAAAAATCAGTAGCTTTTCTTTGACACACTTGTCAAGCTTCTCTTTGATTTTTGCCCGCTGTTTTTCCTGCTTGAGAAAGAGAGATTACACAAAATACATGGCATTCACATAACATAAAGTCACTCAATGTTAATACTTGCATATTCGATGCACATATATCACATCACTAAGGAATCAAGAAGATATAGCAAAGCAGAGAGAGTAACTACCTCATTTTCAACCCAAACATATCCAGAAAACAGCCCTATGTTTTTCTTCAAATTATGTGCCTGCAAATGCAAGGACGTTATTTATGACTTGCATGATCAAGAAGCAATACTACCATAACCCAAACAATACAGTTGTGGGTTGAAGAATGTTTTAGGGCTTAATAGAATGCGAGAGTGAAGAAGAATATGACCTTTGACTTCTTGCCAAAAAGAACGGTATGCAGTGTCTGCAGGTTGTCATCCGGTTTTCTCTTGGACAACATATATGCCACTGAAATATTACACAATACAATAGTTATCAATGGAATTATCATTGCACAATTTCCCCAAATTTACTAAACCAAAAGATCAAACATATATAAAGCTTCAAAAGATAAATTTCACAAGCACAACAAAAACAAAGCTTCAAAATTTGCAAGTACATAAAAATGTTGGCATCAAAGATGAAAATTATGTAGCTATTAATCAGTCAATCTGAGTATTAGCTGGTAACCAATCTGTGTTGACAGATGCAAAAATAAACTTTTACAAAACCATACCTCTTTATTTTTTGCTAACAAAAATGATACCTCTTATATGGCCAAAAAATAAATAAAGAAACAATCAGCTGTAGTTCAGTTAGGTTGTTCATTTCCAGTGTATCAAATGGAATTCATTAGGCACACCTATTTTACAATAATGTATGTATACTGACCTATGCTCATATGGGTAATAAAGAAGTGAAGGGTTCACCAGAAGAATTTAAATGCTTCAACAGACTCATAAGATCCAACCCCTCCTCTTCTAAAGAAATAAACTTAAACCAGATAAATGAAACAAAGCAATTACCTTGCAATGTTCATTATTCGTGTTAGAAACACAAGCAACTGCTGCAAAATAGAATTAGCAACCAGAACAAACTGACAATACAACAATCAAACACAAGGATTTTGTTGGCACAAGAAGCATGTAGTTATGTTACACTCTCAGTGAATATTTGCTAACTGATATAACTAAAACCGTATTAGTTTCTCTAGGATAAACTTGATAATACGTAAAAACAAAAAGAAGAAAAGGCTGACACCAATAAGGGGAAAAAGTGTCTGAATAATTAAAAGAAACTGTACCATTTGGGATGTCCTTCAGCTGTGTACCTTGACCCTGCATTTAATCACCAGAATAATAAGAGGGATCCCCGAAAAAATCACAAATGCTAGTAACATTTCAGGTAAAAATTGAAACAAGACATTTCAATAGAGCTTGTTCAATAGACAAACAAAGAAACATGCAAGAGAATGCCACAAGGGGTATGTGTGATTTTATAAGGGAATGTGCAATAATGTTGGTGCATAACTATTTTTTCTTGATTTCCTTATTCACATGGGATATCAGTGATTATAATTTTCATATGACCAGATCTTACTGTACATTTTTACGATCTACCTCGATAAACCAACAAAAATCAAACTTTGGATTAAACAAATCACAAAAACTCAAAACGGAACAGAGGCAGATTGTTAAACTCGGCATAACATTTCCAGTTTGGCAGGTTTTCCTATATTGAATCAGCTTAAACACTTGGATTTAGCATTCATAGCTAGTCTGTTTGAGATTGAAGCATAATTGATCAAAAAACTTGCCTCCCATTAATTAGTACTAACATAAAGATGAATAGCAAAAACGATCATTCTTTTATCTGTATGTGAATTTTCAAAATCAGAATTGTACCTTCTCAATGGACAAGGGTTTAGTTGCAGATCCTCTAGCAGCCAGCGACTCAAAATACCTCTCCACTGTTTTCCTTTCTCTCGTCGGCCTGGAACCTGGTGTTTTGGGCGAAATCGCATCATCACTTTTCCCTTCCTCCTCTTTCTCTACATCTCCATCTTCTACCTTCTTCACAACTTTTTCCTTCACCTTCTCATCTTCTTTGTCTACATCCATTTCTTCTGCGCCCTCTTTTTCCTCTTCGCTACTCTTCTTCGCCTTCTCCTCTTTCTCGATTGTTTCCTTCTCTTGCTTCTTCTCTTCTAGGGTTTCTTTGTCGGCCGCCATGGAAGTTATCAGTAGGTTTTGTTTGTGCTTAGAAGAGAGAAAAAAATTGTGAATGAAAACAGTTGAATAAAGAGTGGGGTGGTATAATGGAGCATATTAGTCAGATTCGGAAAATACAACTGCAAAATTTTGCGGGAAAAATCTTTTGGAAAAGCGCGGGTAGATCTGGAGCGAAAAAAGGAATTTTTTCGAAATGAATTTCAAAAAAATAGCAGATAAACATGAATATTTACCCGCCAATACCACGTTTTGTTTCACGGTCAGCACTATTGACCTGCCCGTTTGATATGTGAATTGACGTGGAGAAATAATTATCAAAATGGTCCTTTATTGTACATGGGTTAGACAAATTGGTCCCTAATATATACTAGGCTTACATTTGAAGTCATGATATTGTATAAAAAGATTTATGATTTTAATTTTTTGGCAAAAAAAGATCATACTCGACGGGAAGAAGAGATTGTGCATATTATTATATACAAAAATAAATACTCATTGCTATAATTGAGTAATGATCTCCATAAAATGATGTGTATTTAGAAGTTTGTGATTGTAATATTTATTTATAAAAATATATATATAAATATGTAATTTATTTGTGCAATAGTTTAAGGTATTTCAATATTTTATTTATGAACTATTACTCAAGATATTTTATCTGTTTCAATCTTTTAATTTTTTTATTTTTTTGGGTAATTTTTAAATTTATTTTTTTATATGATACACATAAGACTACAAAATTATATGATATATTCATATATATTTAAAATTATACACATATTTAAATAAACTCAAAATCAGATAAATTAATTGAAATGGTCCATTAATTTTTGGATTTAAGATGAGAAATCCAATTGCTCAAATTACTATGTTTCTTCTTTTCAAACTCATATATAAATATCCAAAATATTCATGTCATGTTAATCTAACTTTAAAAATTGATGTATATTACTATTACTAAGACCACTCTTCAATTGTTGGCACCTTGATAACATCATGTCCTTTTAGTTGATTTTCAGAGAACAAACAACACTGTATGATTTACTGAAACATGCTCAATTTTATTCATAATCACAATACAAACAACCACACAAAGGTCTTTCTAATGGAAACTCATGTTTGTAGGAAATTACAGGAGACGATACAAACACTTACAACTCATAAAACTACAACCTCTTTTTACATCACAACATTAATCAGTCTTTGTTTCTCCAGTCCTGATAGTCTCGGGATACAACATGTTTTGCGCGCCAGTATAATCCGCTACTTTCTTGCTAAGTGCATCCTCTGGTGAAGTTCCGGTGAGATGCATCAGCCTATACATCCATTCTAACACCTCCGGAGCAAACACCTTCCACAAGTAGCTAACCCGAAACCAAGCTGGTATTGTAACATACCTTTCGCCTCGGCAAGCACTATTGACAATTGTCTTGGCACATGATTCAACTTTGGCTACAGGAGTCGCGCCTATGAATACCTAGTTCACACAAAAACGTTCACTTTTCATGCTCAAAACGAGTAATGTACGTGACTCTTTGTAGAAGCAAATGAGGTAACATAAGCCTAAACCGAATAGATTATGCAAGAAACATAGTCCCTAGCTCGGATGAAAATGCAAGAACTAGTAGCAAAGAGGAAAACTTACATCCCTCATTCCTTGATCAACCTCTACATCGCCACCCTTACCGATGTATTTGCCTTGCGTTAGTTCAGATTCAACAAAGCCAGGCGTCACCAGAGTTATCTTGATGTCCTGCCCCAACTCAATTCTTAACGTCTCGAAGAATTGAGATACTGCTGCTTTGCTTGCCTGCCATCACGACAACATATTCAATAGGGTCATCGAGATAAAATGTTACCGTTTCCAAAGGAAGAATAGAAGCAGTTAAGTTTATACTTAGCTACTTACATTGTAAAAGCTTGATCTTGGAGCAGGCAGCCAAGAAGCAGATGAAGAAAGCACAATGATCCTCCCCCCACTATACCTAAGATATGGAATCGCAAAGCGGGTCATGTAAACAGAACCCCAGAAGTTGATGTCCTGCGAAATATAAAAACATGTAAATGACAATTACTAGTATAACTTTATTCCACGAGTAGTTCACAATTTTTCTGCATCAAGTTAAAATCACATAAAACACTAGGTAGATGCAAGTCAGTCCTGATTTATCAACCTAAAAACTCAACATATAACCTAATACAACCGATTGATATACATCGAGTCATCGACTATGAAAATGACTATGAACGACAAACTACAGCAGATGACCAAGTCAATCTCTTGTTAGCATTCTCTCAGGTTTAAATTCGGTATTCCACGGGTAGTTCAGACCAGAATTAAAGTTTCTGTTCTGGCTCAACACAATGAAAGTACTTAGCACTAGTAAACTTATTCGTCACCGGTATCATTAACATTTGCATAAGGGATAAACTTCAGACTGTTCGGTTATACGTAACAATCAAAATAATTTCTACTTTACCATGACAGATTTAAAATCAGTGACATCCTCTGTATCTTCGAACAGAGCAATAGCGTGCACTCCAGCATTATTAACCAGATGGTCCACTGTATTAGTAACACAACACAAAGAGTTCATAAAACATGACTAACCATTCTATTAAAAAAAACTCATAAAAACGAGAATCAAACTATTGAAACTGACATCGGCCAAAGTGACTCATGGTTTGATCAACAATCCTTCTGCAATCTTCGGCTTTCGAAACATCAGCTTGAATTGTTATAACATCTGGTGAGCCTAGTTCACGTGCCCCTTCGGCCACTTCATTCAAACTCCTGTCTCTTCTGGCTGCAAGAGTTAAACATGCTCCTCTTTTGGCATACTCATACGCCAGATACTGCAAATTGTTGAAAAATTTCCCTTCATCAGTTGCAGAGTTATAAATTTATAGAAGGCGTTTCAAATGTAGCAATTTTTAACCCCTTTTCCACATTTTTTCGTTTATGTAAAAAAGGAATTGATTTAATCAACAAGTTATATACTCTAAGTACTAATCCCCCAAGCCCAAGAAAATTCAACTAAAGTTTCTTTAAATTAGGTGATCCTAACTTAAAAATCCATGTATTATTAGTCAGTTGTCAAATCAAACTACGTCACATAAATTAAAACGAGTAAAATAGTTGAAATTAACGAACCTCGCCAATGCCAGATGAAGCTCCAGTGATGATGACAACCTTTCCAGCAACATCTTCACTAAAAAGTGTGCCCAAAATTGAGAGAACGCTCTTGAAAAATTGAAAAGGTGGCAAGAAAAGAAGCAAGCTGAAGAAGGAAACTGGAGGAGCAACTAAATTGAGAAATTTGTGAATTAGTTCAACCAACATTGTTACTAATGATTTGGCCCACGTTTGCTCAGACACAACAAGTGAAATTGTATTTATGGACTCCAAAACCTGCAACGTTTAATATGATGATAACGAAAAGAAAAAACAAAAAACAGAAAAGAGTAGTGTTGTTATCCTTGATAAAAGCAAAACATAAAGATGGAGATGAAGGTGGAAGCGGTGTTGTATTTACTACCATTGTTGGCACCACTGCATGGAAGCAACATGACACGTTTTCGCAGTCAAAGCGGTTGTGATGTGTCGTCTTGTATGGAAGAGATACATACAAGATTAGATTAGATCTATATTAACGTCATCGATTCCTATTATCTCTTTTGCGCGGTGCTTACGCACAAAAACTAGCTACTTCTCATTAAAAATCAGTCTCTTTTCTTCTCATTAAAAATCAATCTCTTTGTTTATTTTCGCTCGATATTCAATTTTCACATTAAAATCGATCTATATCAAACCATCTATAAGAAAAAAGAGTCTAAAAAATGGTCCATGTTCTAGAATTCTCATTTTTTCCCATTACTTGATTAATAAAATATAGTATCTGTACGAGTCTATACTTTAATAGAAATATAAAGATCAATTTTTTTCGAATTTATGCAACTTTGGCCGACGGGAACAAGGCTGGGCATGTTACAAGCCAATTAAAAAGTTGTACTAGCATTGAGAATACTATGGCCATAGTATTAACGATCAAGTGAGAACAGATCTCAACACCAATTCCATACAACATGATTCAAACAAAAACTTCCATTAATAAGCAAACGATTATTACATTGCATATTTGAAAGTGGCAATCGATATAACATACACATTATGATCTTTCACCAATTCCTATTCATTAGTATTATTACAGATAATAGTTTTCTTTCGCTGATTAGAACATGAGAACGCAGAGCTTCCACATAAATCCGCCTCCTCAATCAGTCCGATCCTCATTGGGTTTCACGCTCACCTGTCCAAAAAAACAATAAAAAGAGATTACCACTATCATTATCGCTACTATATATAAACTTGAATCCTAATTTTGTTTATTAGAGTTTGAAAATTTTTACTACAATAATTTATAAAGGACGACAAAATAATTGATTTGATCACTCACCTTGGCAGGAGTGACCGCCACAGGAGGAGGAGATTTGTCTCTAAAATATCGAGCTCCATACTTGGTTATGAGTTTTTCCCTAACAAACTTCTCATAAATAAAAGCAGCTCCCCTGAACTGGGGAAGAACAAGCCATGCTACCATTGCTAGCTTCAAATCATACCAAATAGGTATCCTACAATTAAACCAAGTACTTGCATAAAAATTTGAACATTATACCTTTTTTTCGTTGTTCGATAATCATTTATGTAATTGCAAACGAGTTTTGAGCATGTTACACAGAATTTTTTCCAACTAATATGACCAACTCAAATCCAATTAATTACAAGGTTGTAACTAACACAAACGATACGTACCATTGAAGCATAGGTTGAAGGAGCATCTCCATAAGAGTGAGAAAAGAATAGAGAATCCAATAAGCAAGCCATTGCTCATCATCCAACTTAGATGTACTCTCTATAGCCACTACTGATGCATACCTTCATCATAAAGAGAGAAAAAAAAGACAGTAACAAAATATTAAAACATTCCACCCCTTAAAACACAAAAAACTGAAATCATTAAGGTTTAAGGCATTACTCCCTCGATCCGTTTCAATAGTTTAAATTTCAAAAGTCAAAATGACCAGTTTTGACAATAAAAAGATTTTTGCTTGTTTAACTCTCGAATATAAAACTATGTTATAGAATATAACAAAGCAAGTACTAAAAAAAGGTAAAGGAATATAAATACTTACAGAGGATAGAGCAACATCACGGATGGCCTGCATATATATATATGATATTAAATCAGAATGAAATTGAAGGCTCACTGCTATAATTTAAGGAGAAATTAAAGAGGAAATACAAATGAAAAAGTAATAACTAAAATATTTACCCGGCAAGTGTATGAAGGTGAGTCATGAGAGTCAAGAATTTACCCATGATTATAGAAAAAACAAAAGATTTGTGCCTGCAGCTAAAGAACAATACCGATCCTTCTTCTGTTCTCTAATTAAGTCAGCCCAATTGCAGTTTTATTAGAACTGTTTCAAACAGATAGTGACAACACATTCATAACACCAACACGTGGAGGATGCTAAAGTTAGCTACTAGGCATCTTATTCTCCAGCCAACGTGCTACAAATATTTTGGGGTAAAATATTGTTTAGATATATGTACTCTATTGAGTTTGAGACGTGTCAAAATATTCTTTATTTTGTGACAAAAATTTTCTAGTTCTTTTTACGGAAGGAGCAACTTTCAAGTCTATTCAGGGGCAGATTTAGGTTGTGGCTAGAGGTGTCACGTGACACGACTTCGTTGAAGTAAATATTAAATTTATAAATATAATTAAAAGACAAAAATAAATAAAAGAAATATTACTTTTAAAGAGGTTAGTTGAATCCATTTCAAAAATAAAAATTCATTGAGCTAAGTGATATCGACGTGAGTACGCCACTGAGTCTATTACGTGACAAAGTTTGTACAAAAGTATCCTCATTACTTTTGTGAACAAAAGAAAAAAGTACCATCTTTTATAAAAGGCATTTATCATATAAAGTGAAACATACAAAAGTAAATTACTAAATCTTTGGCATTATATTCATATCATTGTACTGAATAAATATTTTAATCGATTTCTATTAAATATGATGCATATAACTCTGGTGGCTGGCTGGCTAGCTTTAGTTCGATAGTACCGGTTGAATTAACGATTTTTCCTCTTTCAGAACTTGTTCTTAATCCAATCACTGGATTCCAATGTGAAGAACATCGTATATTGTACGTTATTCCTTTCATGACTCGTTTAGGTATAACCAATTCATGGCAGGTTGGAGTAACCAGTGTAACCATAATAATTCATTTACTAGTAGTACGTAGTATCAATTCCATCCCATTTACCAGAGATTGGTTATGTAACACAACACACATGTAAAATAAAGACGTAGTCAATACAAATACAGAATATACATGGTACTGCACAACAATTGACTCTGTAGGTCTCTGTGCAATGTATATGGGTAAATTAAGCAATTATTTGATCATCACCAATGCACATTAGACCTCATTGTTCGAGGCCTGTCTCATTGACCACTAGGTCACACCTGTGTGCTAAAGCTAAATTCTCCGTTTAAAGAAAAGATAATACTTGAACTTGGAGGACTACATCAGTTACATAAACACATTAGTGTTTTAAGAGAAGAAATCGAATGATTTCGCAAATGATTAAACAGGCACAACGACACAAAAGATTGATGAAAACCCAAAATTCTTTGGAGTGCATCCCCATTGTTAGATCAGATACTATATATGATGTCATACAGAGAATTCTAAAGCGTACATTAATGTAGCAAAGACATTTAAAATCTAACAAATCACAAAAGATGGACTGCTTTGCCTAACCTTTTCTGTATACAAGACAACACAATTGATATAGGATGCACTAACATAGAAATCATTTGCTGACCAAGTTTCTTCAACTAAAAAATGAAGCCACTGTAATGGGATAAAAGCACGGGTGGAATGCAAGCTGCAATATTGGTCACAAGTCACAACAGCTCGACGGTTATGTGATGTGATTAATGATTTAGTTGGTCATTACCTTTCTTGAACAACATTAAAACTATTACTCGGTAAGTGCAGGCAATACTAGAACACCCAACAGAGTAGAAGATGATAAAATAGTCGATTTTTGGATTGAACATTTCTATATTCATCCAGTATTAGCAATAAGATATAATCTTTCAAAGTGAAGTCAATAAAAGTACACATCAGCCAGTTGAATTTCAAAGAAATGGAGAAAGCTTGCATAATGAAGGATAGCCAGAAGGCTCACTCCAAATAAGCCTCAAAACTCAAAAAACCCTTGTGTTTAATGCTAAAGTAGGATAAGAGAACAAACCACTTACACATCAATCCACAGGGAAGGATAAAAAGGTTAAGAAAGAGCTCCTCCAGAGATTGTTCCATCGAATCTCAGCGATCAATGGGATTTAAAAATTAATCAACCTAAGGTGCTGATGGAGCGGATGATTGGACAGAAGAAGAAGCTGGTGTTTCTCTACGAAGCTCCTTAACTACAGCGGCCAAGGCCTCAGGATTGAAACCCAGTTCAGAGAGTGCAATCAGAATGGATAAAGTGTGACGATCAAGCCCAGTGTCAAGAATGTTTGACATATGAAATACCAGATCCAGTGAATCCCGTGCATTGCGTGCAGCTTCTGGATCCATTTGAGAAACTGTAAATCCACAATTATGAATAGGAAAAGGTGATAGGCACAGACTTTATGATTGAATCCATGCCTTGTACATGAGAACTCATTAAAGTGAACAGAACAAGAAATGAATACTAACTTTCTGAAACAAAAAAAAATTACCAGTATAGTGAACTGGATCAGCTTGTCTTGTTTTCCTACATCAACTTTATACGATGAGAAGATCCTGAGTTATAAAACCTTTGGAACATGAGGAACGCACAGCCCAAGAATCTGGGATATTAGCAGATTGATCTGACAGGAAGAAAGATTCAAATATAAAAAATATTTTTCTAATAATAGCAATAGTATTGATGGACACAGAAATTAGCTTTCAAAAAGAGCATTAATTATCAAGTTCTGTGACATAAAAACCTCAGTTCACCGTTTTATGTGACATTTCAGATGGTCAGAACATGAATTCTGCAGTTCCAATAACTTGAATGATTTTGGCAAGTTGAATGAATTTTACAATTGTCATAGTTCATGCTGAAATTCACTAAATAATGAAAAAACACTACATATTATGGCATTATTTCGCTTACTGAAGATTTGAGAAATAGTCACATAACACTCGAAACACTATTTTACTATTCCGCCTTCTTTCCTATACTTCTCTTTTTTTAAAAAGGCACAGAAGCAAATGATTAGAAAAATGACGGTGGTGCTTCAACCAACTTGTGCGTCTGTAATAGTACTCAAGCACAATGCAGGCCAAATCTATTCATTAAGGTTAGGGCAAATGGATCACCCTAAGTAGTGTAGCTTTGATTTGAAACCTCAGATCCCCAGGCTACTACTACTTATTACTCCTACTCCTCAACCATTCAACCACACTCTTGAGGACACAAAATGTATGTTAACTTGTAAGAAACACAAAGACCAATACACATAATTGCATATTATATAGAGAGAGATCGATGACAAAGTTTACCAAACAATTCAATTACCATTAGATTTGAGCCAGTCTGCATGTGAATTGCAGTTGAAAAATATCAAAAACTTTGGTGTATCCAACGTTGTGGCCTAGTGGTCAATGAAGCGGGTTGAAAAACTACTACGGCTCAAGTTCAAATTCCAACAGAGACAAAATTACCAGGTGATTTCTTCCCATCTATCTTAACCTTAGTATATAGAGTTACCTGCTACTTTTTGTTAGTGCGAGAAGGTAGATATTGTTGAATTATCATACTCAATCCTTTCATTAGTTAAGTCAGAATGCAATATATCTTTCATCTCCATTTGTATCCTTTACATCTACCCAAAATATGTGAAACCTCCATGAATTAGTACGCTATTACAACTATGGAACAATTAGTAAACGCTATGAATTAAAATGGAAAAGAAAGAAAACAATATTCCTAATTCATACTTTATCATTATTGAAATGAATTGATAGAGAGAGCGATGTTAGCACCTCAATTGGTTGGTTATGTGAATTTTCACCAAGGTTTTGATTTCCATTGTAATCGCTTCCCCATTATAGAACCAAAGTAAGAAAAAAAAACAGGAAAAAAGAGATAGAAATCTTACAACTTGATCGCGCAGAACAAAGAGAGTGCCGGAGGGAGCGTAAACGGGAAGAATGATCAGAACTTCGCCGAAGAAAAAAAAGGCTGTGGGAATTTTGAAATTAGGGCCAAATTAAATTGGATTCGGGTTGATCTTCTACTAGCCCATAATGGTATAACTTTGGGCTTGTGGGTTTCGGATAACAAGCCCATATGATGTTTTCGTCCCAAAAAGCCCACAGGAAAAAAATTCGCCGTTGCCGGGGATCGAACCCGGGTCACCCGCGTGACAGGCGGGAATACTTACCACTATACTACAACGACTTTTTTGATATTAATCAGACAAAAAATTATAACATATTATTTTGTTATTATTTCATCTGTTATGAAAAAATCAAGCATATTAGTATTATATAGTAGTTGTTATGTAAAGTTTATTATGAACATCAGATAATGTACTACTTATGAAAAAGATTACATGCTTCAAGGTTATGTCACTCAACTAATATCAATGAATGCGTGTAGAATTTTTCAAAACTAGTATACTTCTAAAGAATCAATATTAATAGACTATCAATTTTTAAGAGTCCGAACTTTTAGTTTCTTACATTGGATGCCAATACAAGTGAAGAGAGGTCACGACAAAGCCGAGGCATCGAGATTGGTAACAAATTGTCAGCCACAGTTGAGAGTGTTAATGTTAGCTAGACTAGATTAACAAGAAACCACCCTAGCTGAAACACTCCTCTCAAAGCATATCTTAAAATAATAATTTGTCTTCGTAATCTTTTATATTGAATAGTACTAGCTAGTACTAATTTGGATGACTTGAGTAATGGGAGAATGATAATTAATATTAAGCCTACCATAATTACAAAGATAGACCTAGTGAATCATATATATATGTATTACTAAAGAACCTTCTCGCGAAAATCCATTTTGAGAGTTAATTGTTCGAGATAAAATTATAACAAATTAAAAAAAAACTCATTATATACTATTCTTATTCAAATGCACATACGCTTATATATAATTCGAGTCTAAACATAATCACATTCAATACACAGTAGCTGGACTTCTTCTCCTATGATCAAATTTATTTCGATTACATGCCATCTTATACAACACTATTTTAAAAAGAATATTTTTATATTATTTTTAAGGAGGGCATTTTATTAGAAAGTAATTTCCACTAATTAGCTGATGTAAGGTTTGATCAAATTAAATCAAAGATAAGGAAGAAAATAAATAAAGCAGATATATTAGTGAGGTAACGCAAGTACGTAACAATATTATCTCAAATTTTACAAATGAGTAGGGTCTGTATATAACTTTTCTCAAAGTGCTTTCACAAATTTAATCATCTCGAGTGCAACTGTAGATTACAAGAGAGACAAAGGACAATTATTCAATTATTCATTTTGCGTCCATCAACGATTCCACTCATATAATTGTTTGTGATAAGAAATATACAACCCCACCACAGGCGGGTGTAACATATATAATTTACGACTCAGATAATAATTTTTGAGCTTATAAATAAATATTTAGAGACTTTTTATATATGTATACGAGCTATTAAATTCATATGAATTCATATATTTCCACCACCTTTACTAGAAAACATAAAATCAACTATGGAGTTTTTTAGATATAAAAAATACATTATTCAACTACCCAAAAGTGGAGTTTTTTTTACCAATAAATATGAAAGGGACGAGCAAAAATGAGAATTTAAAACATGTGCACATATTAATTATCTGCATTGGCCGTAATGTACTTTGAGACAATGACCACAAGTTCATAGCCGTGAAATTTGTACTTTGTCATTAAAAGTTATAGGATAATTATTTCATCAAAGGTACCATTTTTTATTTTATTTGCATTTGCTGGGATATGACTTATGAGGCACTTAAAAGTTGTTGGTTATCTCCCTTTATATTTTATAATAATCAGAAACTAATTAATGAGTAATTTCATGAGATCAAGGCGGGATTTATTTGTTTTTTTTTCATTAGGAATTTGAAGTTCATATTAAAATTATGATAATATTTAAATTGCGCGTTGTAGGATTCATTTGGGGGTGATATTTCTAATATAATTTTTTTTCATACACAAAACTTGAATTCGAGACATTTAGTTAAAGGTGAAGCAATTTCACCACCACCCATATGAGAGGTGCTTAACATGCTCTTTTCCTATTTGCTTGATTAAGGTCGAAACAAAAAGTTGTTAGAGTGTTTTGATTCCTCATTTTTAAAATATGAAATTCACATACTTTATTATTATAATATTTGAAAATTTGTGAATAAAAATCATTACACCTATATCTCTATACTAGAAATACTTCTCAAGCAAATGTCTCCCTATTTCATTAGCTTCACTTTTTACAAATATTAATGGTTACTAAAAACTAGTATATTGTTGCAGCATTTACCAATAACATAGAAAAATTATTAGTGGACAAATGAAAGTAAGTTTTCGTCTGTTGGGGTTTGTTTATATACTTATCGCGTATCCAAAATCTATTAATTCTGATTCATATCGTTTACAAATTGTTTTAATTTTCATTTCTAAAATTCTAACTTAAGATGACTTAGTGGAACTAATTTTAGGTTATAATTCAACTTAAGTGTCTTTTCATATCACAATTTAGTGGACCAAATTGTAGCTAGCTCAAAAGAAAATATTTTTATGAATGAAGAGGGAAACATTATCTGTACTAAAGAGATTGGTGGATTTATGTCAGTTGTCATATTTTTGAGTAACGATATAAAGTTTTGCCCCCCCACCCCCACCACAGTGCATTCCCAATTGCAAATATAAGGACAAACTATGCAATCGCACTCCCATCATTCCCTATTTATGTATAGTTTTTATATCAACTTACTTTTACAACTTGACATGTCCATTCTAAAGATATGTTCATAAAGTTAGATAACAATATCCTTGTGGTTAACATAATTTGTTGGGATTGATTTAGATTTGAAATTGATTTTCTATATATTATATATAGGCACACTCATCTCGATTCTCAAGGCTTATTTATCGGTATTAATCAATCACATTATGTGTTCGCACTTTAGTTTGCAAGGTTGAGTGTATATAAGTGTAAAATTATCTCATGGGATGCGAATTTATGGATCTACTTATATGAAATAACAAACATATATAGCCAGTATAATTCATGATGTATAGGATTTTATTTTTATTTTGTGTGGATAGAAAAGTTATTTTTAATAGATCAGAAAAAAAAAATCAAAAAAAAATCGATAATGATAATTAGAAGAGGGGAGCAGACAAGATGTTCTAAACTAGAATGATGTTGGAAAGAGAAAACCGTTCAAGATGCTTTTAAGTGTAAACCAAAACCATGTTGGAATGAAAAAATCGTTCAATTATCTACTAATTTTTTATTTTAAAATTCACTTTTCAACCCTTTTAATCTTAAATTATATAATATCGAATCACATCTTTAGAATAATTATCACCTCATATGCTAATTTTTTTGTGTTAAGGTAGACTCTAAGGTCCATTATAATATTAAACAATAAAACCACTAGATAATTTGTAACAACAAGCTAAACATTTAACAATATAATCTTTTGGTTTGTTTACACAAAAAATAGTTATTTGGAAATCATGATTTATAAGACAATATCACATAATTATCATTACAAAAGAAAAGCTTACCTCGTGAATGAACATTCCTGTCTTAACTAACACGCCATTATCATTCTTCCCCAACTGTTAGTTTTCCGTTGGCAATAAAATGATCGAAAGAATATCACTCACGCATTATAAAATTCAACTACTAAAGATGTGACCGTTTAACAACACCTAATCTAACCATACAAAGAAAGTAAAAACTATATTTTCGTTAGACTCCACTTATAAAATTACACGACAGATTGTTATTATAATAATATATTTAAGAAGAGAAAGGACCAAGCAGGGTGCATTAAGTAACTTTCAAGTTCCAAGTACGATATTTAAAATTTTCATATAGTACTGTTTATTGTATCATACATATAGGGAGTATATAACAACATAAAGAAAAGCAAAACAAAAAAAAAAGTACAAAGGGCTCACAAAATTCTACAGTATTTGTCTAGCAGATCACTTGTAACTCAGCGAGTCCCAAGACAAAGCCTCACATGAAGAGCACCACCACAAGAGGGGGTTGGACGTACATTGCCCTTTTTACCCCTCATATCCCTCCAAATTTACATCACGGAACATGCATTCGGATTTTCATCGCTGAAAATCTGCGGAGGTGGAGGATACGCAAACATTTCATGTGCAAGCCTCTGTGGATTATTGTACAGCTGATGATTCTGAGGATGGTGATAGTAGTAAAACTCATTCTTCTTCACATCTACTATTGAATCGGCGTCGTTTTGTACAGCTTCTTCCTTAGCTGGTGCAGCTGCTACTACGGCTTCTTCCTTAGCTGGTGCGGCTGCTGCTGCTGCTTCCTTCTTCTCCTCTTTGTTGTCACCTTCAACTTTCTTCGCTTCTTTTTCATCCGTTTTCTTCTCTTCCTTTTGATCTTCTTTGGGCTTCGCCTCCTCCTCCGCTTTCTTTTCAGGTTCTACTTTCACAATAACTGCCCGTTTTCCAGTCCTTTTGCTAACATATTCCACCAGTTTGGTTGCCTCAAACACACCTTTCACCGTCACCTGAGAGTTTTTCAAGTCCGGTTCTGCATTCTCCACACCTAAATTCAAGCATAGTTAACGTCAAAGACGAATTCTGAATCTAAACTCCATAAGTCTAAACTTTAAGGCTTTAAGCATTGGATACCCAGAACAAGATGTCATTAAATAAAAAGGAATATCAAAAATTCAATGGGAAGCTGAAGCAGCTATTTCCGAAGTAACAGACACAAAACAAAGAATTCCAAAAAAAAATAATCTATTTAATAGTGAAAGAGTTCATCTACAATGCTTATTTCTTGCAATTTTAATAGATTTCTATACAATCCGGAGCCCTAAGGCTAGCTTGATGGTATTAATCCCAAGTTACTTGCAATTTTTGATGATACCAAACAGTCAATACTAGTAATTGATTTCAAAGATTCAAATCAATAGTTTATCAAGTGAATATATTTAGTAGTGGAAGACATGTGATTTTGAATTAAACTAAAAAATTGAAGAATTTTAAGAGAATCTTATTAAGAATTGAATATTCTATTCCCTACTAATAACTAATATAAAAGAATGTAAGATAGTGAAAGGTGGTATATAAAATATAGAATCCTCAAGTATCCAATGCTATTTTAGAGATCCAAAAAGGAAGAAAGAAAATCTTTCTTTAACAAATACAGCTGAAAAGTGTAACAAAAACACAAGCAGAAAGCAAAATAGGGAGTAGTAATTTAATTAAGCAAAAAGAGATGAAAATAATTAAAATTAAAACCAAAATTTTAAATAATCTTGCCTTTCATTTTCTGTATACGTCTTTTGATTTCTTGTGCACAAGCCTCACAATGCATGTGAACTTTCAGAACTACTGTAATCACCTGAGGCTGCACAAACAAACATAGAAAACCATTTGCATATATGACTTTTACATAAAAAAACAAATAAAGAGAGAGAAATAAATACAAAATACTACAGTAAATAAAATAAATAAATAAATATACCTCCTCTTTTTTCTCTTCGGGTTTAACGGCTTCTTTTTCCTCCGGTTTCTTAGGTTCTTCAGCCGCCGCCGCCGGTGGTTTTGGGATTGGTGAGAGAAGCTCAACTTGACGATGACTCTTTTTCTGTATTCTCTCCAATACCTTCAACGGATCTGCTTTTTCCCCTTTCACTACAACCTTATGAGTTTTGCAATCCGTCAACACATCTTCAACTCCTATCAAAAAATAAAATAAAAATCATTCAATTTATTTCTATATCAAATCATTCAAATAAATAAATAAAAATTATAGTACCTTGGAATCCTTTGAGCGATTTGCGGACTTTACGAGCACAACCTTCACAATGCATGAAAACTCTCAAAACAATTTCAGGTGGTGGTGGTGGTGGAGGTTCTGGTTTCGCCTCTTTTGATTCTTCCTCGGCCTTTTTTTCCTCTTTCTTCTCTTCACCACCGCCGCCGTCGCTTGGCTTTTCATCTTTTGGTGCCTCCTCTTTCTTCACTTCTTCAACCTTCTTCTCTTCCTGAATAAAAAAGTTTATTAATAAGCAACAAAGCCAAATCAATCAAAAATCACAAACATCAAAAAGGAAAAAAAGAATGAGCAGAAAGCAAATCGACCTCTCCCATTGTTAAAACAGAAATGGAAATGTAGCTGTTACAGGTTTGGTTTTTTCTCTCTCTTCTCTTTTATGGAGAAAAGGAAAAGTGGGGAAGTGGGCTAGTGATGGAGCATCAGATCTAAGGGAGAAAGAGCACTCACTCACTCACTCACTCAGTTGCACACAGTATGATAGCGGCGTAATAAGCGTGGCTGTTATATATAGGTGGCACGTGCGAGGGAAATACAGTCATCATGCTTCTGGCACTCTTAAAAAAGATGCTATTAAGGGGTGGGGTGGGGTAGTGGGATTATGGTCAGTAGTTAGGAAAAGATTAGTGACTACACAAGTTATTTATTTGGTAGATAAACTATACATTAATCATGATACCGATGAAACAATTTTTATATGAATTATTATTTATATTTTTAAACTCGTTTCTAAAATGAATAATATTACATATATAATCTAATTTTTATGTCCTAAATAAAACCCATGGAGAACTATCTTTAGCTACGATTTTCACTATTACAAAAAGGATTAATTTAAACAACTTTTTTGGGGTTATAATATTTTGATTTAATTTTTAGTACCAAATACTCATAAATAAAATTAACTATAATTTTGTCAAACTATATTCTACCAAAGTACCAATTATAAATCTTATTTTTAATCACCAATGACTGGGCAATGAGTATTTCTCAATCAAAGTGTAGTACATAATTTTTTGGAGTTACTTTTTCCGTCAACTCTGGCTTAGATAGATCATGTTACACTTTTGTTAATTCTAGTTCCACTTCTAAATTTAAGCAAATAATTTCTTAACAACTTAGAAGTGATGTTATTCACCAAAAATCTAATTTATAATGTTTTTCAAGTAATGCAAAATACAACATCATCAAGGCTTCAATCGAGAGCACTTCGATTGATGCCATTAAAACTATAGTTAAACAAGTATGACGATGAAAAACCTATTGATGATTCGTAAGCATAGATATAATTTAGGAGCGAAGGATAAATAAATATTCAAAGTTATACTCACATTATTAGTAAATAATAATAAAATAATCCTATATTTGAAACACTTTTTTCGAGATGAGAATTATAGACTTTTTTATTGCCAAGCAAGGGAATTTATTTGTCTTCGCCTGACTTTCTGAAATGGATTTTCGAGATGGTAGAGTTCAGTAACCTAGTTCAGTGACCGGGGAGAGGTTGAGAAAAAGACAATGAATGAAATGGTCCGAAAGTCACTATAGAAGATCGAATGAGAGTGAAGCTAGTACATTAATTAAATAGATCACATGTTGCGTACGTTATCTACAGTAAGAAAAACCTGGTTCCAGGTAGCGAAAGGGAGTAGAAAAGGAAAAATTCGTTAGGAGAGAAGACCAGGATTCCCTTGGTCCTTGGACATTTCATTTTTCATACTCGAAAAATATATTGCAAACAACAATAAGTACTGTACAATATTTTATCGCGGACTAAAATACTTCTTCAAGTTGCATTTATAAAGAAATGAAATTTTCTTATCACTCGAATCGAAAGACTTCAAACAATTAGGGCTAGGGATGTGTATCAGTTAGTTTGCTTTAATTTTGAAATTTATCGACTTAATTTATCAATAACTGGTTCTTGATTATTATTGATTTGATTATCAGTTTTACCATTAAGATTTGACACACAAAAAAATAACTCATTAGAAATCACTTAAAAATAAATTGACAAATCAAATAAGTCATGCACATGAAATGATAAATTACATCTTGTGCAAAAGTAAATATCGACATATTGTACAAAAATCGAGAGTTTGGGGCAACCAGAAATAAAAGTATGAAACGAAGTCATATGCAAGGACTTCATATAAGAAAGTAACCAAACGGTATAAATACTATAATTTAATCATTTACTATCGAATTATTAATTAACCATTAATAAAATCTCAAATCATTAAAAACCGATAACATAATAAAAAATAATTAAAATCATTACTAAGACTGTTAAACCAGAAATTACTATGAATAAATCAATAAAAAAAATTCAATTCAAATTATTAATTTCGATTTGATTTTAAATCTTAGTACTTATAAGGGTATTTTGATTGCGTGCTATTTCATCTATTCCTATTGAATTTTTATTTCACTTCTCGTCCCCATGACTATTGATTACACCGTACATTTGTACTAATGTGAAAGTTCAAATAATTGTTTTAAATTACATATAAAACGTAGGTGGATAGTCATGAAATTTAATTGATTTCAATGAAGTCAATTTCTGACTGTAGATAGTTTTGGATCCACGTCATACATGCATCGTAATAAGGTTATTAAGCTATCTTGAATTTTTAAAATTTTATTTCTCTCACAATTAATACTAATTATTACATAAAAAATATTAAAATATCTCACAAATTAGTAAATTCAAATTCTACACTTTTGAGTTCACCGAATAATCATTTTTCTTATACATCTTTAAAATTGATTTCTAAACACAAATTTTCAATTGAGTAGTGATTAAGATACCATTGTTCAACCCAAAATAAATGTTATAATAGTCCTCATTTTGCTACTGAATCTCAACAATAATTAATACAAAAATGGTAAAAATTTGATACATGACATTATTTCGATTTACAGAATTCTGGTTCTGAATCCCCTCATTAAATGGTAGTAACAATATTTTTCAGTACCAAGCAAAAATAATTAATGAGACATATTTTAACAAGACAACTAATAAATGCCCTAATAGTACCTCATAGTATATACTTCCTTCGTTCGCTTTTCCTTATCGTAATTTGATTTGACATATTTATTAACAAAAATATATATCAAAGTCAAGTAATAACGATGAAATAGATATGTTTAAATTTATCACATAATTATTTTACTTTATAAATGTGATTTAATAATTAGGTTAAATTTAAATTGGTGACAGGGACTGTTGAAACGATGTGGTATTGAAACTTGTTGCCCTGAGGACTGTCAGTTGTTGCTGGGGAGGAATCTTTATAATTGCATAATATGTTAGTACTGTGCTCATCAGATTGCCGTTGCATAATTATAATACTAAATTTAATGCCTTACCCTCCCCTATTTTGGAAAAATATAATAAATGCGAATAATCCATCAAATATTTTTTGTGCAAATTGTATTAATTGTATCTATCTTATTTTGGTTGTGGCATTAGGCATGTGATGACTGATGACTGATGACCTGATGTGATCTTTTTGACTTTTACCAATTTAAATTGCCTCTAAATTATTCCCTCCATACGTCTCAGTTTTCCATATAATAATAATGATAAAGAGTATAATTAATAGGAGTAACATTAAAATGATCATGATAAACAGGAAGTTATGAAGGTAAAAGTACTGTAAAATAGATCGAAGGGTAGTAGGTAGCCGTATAACATTGAATTATTTTTTAAGTTTATTTATTATTTTATTTGCTTTGTTTATTTTGTTATTTTGTTATATGATTATATTTTTCTTTTATTTTGTTTTAATTATCCTTCTTTAAAATTATGTGTTTATCAGAAATAACGTCTTTAGCCGTAAATGTGAGATTAAAATTTATCTATATCATTCTATCCTCCTTTAAATTCACTTGTGAAACGACGATAGATACATTGTTGTTGTAATGATAATGGTAAATAAATAAAATTGACTTTGAGCCACAGAATCCCATGTGCCAATTTGGAAGGAATGTTGTAGGTAGGCTAATTAAAAAGAGGGGTTTTACAACATTATATCATTGTATGAATTCTAAGAGATTATGCATTCCCTGGAAATCAAGGAATTTCATAATTTAAAGAGACAGAAGAAGAGTTTAACTAATTATCTATTTTTTCTGATTAAAGGGACCATTTTCTTGGCTAATGAATCGAACTGACTTTTTAACGAAGAAAATATGATAAGTAATTTGAAATGGAAAGAGTATTATTTAGAATAAACCACGTATATAAATCAAGATTTGACTACAGATAGACAATGACATAACGATAATGAGAAAATATTTAAATGATAATTTGATAAAACTGGTAATTGGTGACCTACTATTATAAATTACCTAATTAGTAGTGTAAAAAAATTGTATGTATAGATTGATTGTGCGCAGGGGACATAGCTAGAGAACAAAGTATAAATTCGATTGAAATTAATACTTTAGTCTAAATTCTATATTTGTCTTTAAAACTACTATCATTTAAATTTTTATTAGTAATGAAAAAGGGGAATGCTTATTACTGTTAGTAGTGATAAGTTTTATTGAATGTATATATATATGTCTTTGCTGCAATCATTTGTGAGCAAATTAGTTTCAATGGTTCACAAGAAAAGGTACTGTAGAAGGTAGACAATCAATTAAAACAGGAGATTGTACAAATATAATGGCTAAAATAACAGTATTTTAGTTGGTAAAATTAATGCTTTTAAGTGAAAGTAATTAACGGAGGAAACACATTAATTAGTTTATTGTCTTTTTTCTTTTGGATTGTCATAAGAGTCAGGTTTATTCGTACATATGTTTATATAATAATTAGCTATATTTTTTTTCCCTCACAGTAGAACTTCTCAGTAAATAATCATATGATGTGGTGAAAGTAAATTTTGAGAAAAATTATCATTAAATCAAATAGCAAAAAATATTGGCATGGAAGAGGAGGAATTATATTTTAAAAGAATAAAGTAGTGCATGTGGTCTATTGTGACTATCAAAATTTAAAATTTATGAATTCTCATATTTATCTGCTCTCTTTGACAAGTGATATCAAACAAAAGTATATATTATTCTCTTTGTCTAATAATAGTTATTTATTATTGACTTGATACAAAAATTAAAAAGTAGTAAATATATGAATAATTTTACCGAATCACCCTTCTTAAATATAAGCCGTCTAACTGTTGAGGATAAAATAGACACAATATAATAAATTGTTCATTAATGCCAACATTGGTTTGTTTTGTTTAGTGAGTTTCAAATACTGAATAATTAAATCTAAAAGATATATAATGATTTGACTCTTTTTGCTTATGGTTCAAAGCATATAAACTGTTGGTAACAAATTGTCTGGTAGATGTTAAAGGCCATTTGCATTTAAATATCCTTAGATAATAATGCCTAGCTATATTAAGATAGAATAAGCAGTACCTTGTACGATGTTACTTTATCATGTGTAGCTTTCTTTCACTCCTATAATGATCAATAATGCCCTAATTTATGAAATCGAAATTTGCTAAGTGTCAAAATATTACGACTATGATTAATATAGCTTGTTTAACCAAATTTTTTAAATCATCATAGAGTAAATTTTTTATAAGTCTTTTCCCCTCAATGAGGAAACCTTCTTGACGATATCAGGGGATTGTAGCAGAGGCGGACCTATACCTTTAGTAGTTAACTTCAAAATAATTATATATATGTACATGTATATCTATTTTGAAAAACTAATAGAAACTAAAATATAGATGATAGTGCACCCATGAGAAGTATAAGAATGCTCTTGAGTTGCTGGTAAAGTTAGAGAAATCATCTTTAAGACTGAGGTTTAAATCCAACTAAAATCATTCGAAGTCTTCAAATTCCGAGTTCAACTTACTTGATTTTAACTTTATCAATTGTAAACTCTTTAAGGATGACTAACAATTAAGTTCAACTTAATATTTGTACCTACTCCCTCCGTTTAAAAAAGAATGACCTCCTTTCCTTTTTAGTATGTTTCAAAAAGAATGACCTCTTTCTTTTTTTTGTAACAACTTTCCACGTGACATGTTTAAGACCACAAGATCGAAGGACAATTTTATATATTTGACCTAACTTTAATTTAGGACCACAAGATTCAAAAGTCTTCTTTATACTCTTAAACTCCGTGTCAAGTCAAACTAGATTATTCTTTGTGAAACGGAGGGAGTATTAATTAATAAATTTCTTAATTCAAATATACCCTCTTTTTTGGGTTGGTGGATAGTTTTCTATTCTTTCTCTAACTTTTACTTTATAAAAGTTTGCTTCCTGCATGCACACATTGCACAAAGTGAGAGAATTTTCAAGTGTAAATTAATTACTTATATTCTCACATTTTCAATAACAAATAAAGATAACCTAAGAATACTTGCATTTTTTATCTTTTATCTTTGGCCGCATCACCGCATGGTGAATACAATATATACCATTAGAGAAAATTTCCATGCTTCCATGCAAGAGTATATACACGTGAAGTACCTAACACACACAAAAAAAGAAACCAATATATATATATATATATATATATATATATATATATATATATATATATATATATATATATATATATATATACTAATTATGTGGTGTACTCTTACGTGTATGAATTCATGTGTCTAGTAACTTATTCACACATTCAAGTGTCTATCTCGTGCACGCTCAAAGTTGAAGGACATAAATAAGATTAATTTAAATATATTATGCCTTCCTTATATTTGACCTTTAAGTGGTTTGAGCTTGCGACTTTCATGTTGGAGGTCTCAAATTCGAAATCCCTTGCCAGTAAAAGCAAAAAATTTGCCTTCTGAGTCGAGCTCGTCGTACCGTACTTGCCTGTTAATTTTTTCTTAGTATATATCTTTATAAATTCCTCCAAAAACAATATTAAAAATTCCTCCAAAAACAATATATAGAGAAGATTTTATCTATATATCACTTCAATTTGCAAGTGATGGAAATAGGAACTCTACATGTAGAAGTACTTAGTGGGGAATATAATTACAATGGACTTTAAAAAGACGAGGCCTAACAAGTGTCATATAATTTGTCATAGAAAAGTAGAACATAACATCATGGTAAAATTGTAAAAATGGTATCTGTAACATGGATTTGGGTCTTCCTAGGTCCTCATTAATCCACCAATGAATCATATTCTTTTTGTTTAGCTTAGGAAATATGACATTATTAATTATTACCAATTTTCTTCAATTGAATAATGATTGTATAGAATATATTATTACAATTTATGATTTATAATTTTTTTGTGTATCTTCTATATATTGTTATATTATTATAAATCAAGAATATGCATGGGGTTAAGGGTCCACATGAATCTGAAATATTGAAGTTATTATTGACCACTTATAATAAAGGAAAATCCATTATTTATTTATTTTTTTAAAAAAAATAGTGGGGTTGACAATTGCTTTTTCATAAAAGCATATGATTAGGATTTATGAGAATGAAATGAATTGATAATTATAATTTCTTCAACAAGCAAAGTTTCATTCAAGGTTTTTGGACACTAAATTAATGATACATGACTCTTGGTCCATATTATATCCCTACTTTTTGACCTAACTAACTTTGAAATTGCAATTTCAGTTTTATAATTTATTTCCAGTACCATGAATTTAATGGGCACCTTAGGTCATTTAATTTGTTTGGTAAAGTACCTAATATCTCTTCTAGTTTATTAGGTTGGAGAAACATTATGGCAAGAATCATAATACGATTAAAATGGATACAATAATATACATTAATTTTACGCGCTAGAGACACTAATCTAATGCATGAGATATACTAATCTGATGCGCGAGGTATATTTAATACATGATACACTAATCTGATGCGCAAGATACATTAATTTAATGAGCGAGATACACTAATCTGATGTGCGACAGCGCGAGGTACATTTTATACATGATACATTAATGTGATGCGCAAAAATGAGGGATTTTGGATATTTATAAAACTTATAAGGAAAAGTGGTAATAAGTAACCTAAAAGGTGGGATTTCCGTAATTAATAATTTTTTTTTTACATATTTAGCAACTGTACAGTGTTAATCATAAAATTTTGAATTTAAGATAGGAAAAATTTAAAAAATAAAAAGTTGTTTTGAGTCCTGAAGGCTGAAATGGTAATAGTTCCGCTCTTTTTGGGCCATTTTGATGTAACTGTGGTGCTGTATGGGCCCATATGTGCTCGACCAAACCTATTGGGTTATTGCTATACTTTATGAGTTTAGCCCATCATGTTATGAAACATAATGAGACAAAACTGTTCAATTATCTCTTGGAGTGAACTTTTTGGGATAGTTTCAAATATATAAAATAAAGTAATTAGTTTACAATAAATATAATTATATTTTTATTTACATAAAATAAGAAAAAAATTATTAAAATATACGTCTTATATTTCTCTTATTATCGATATCGCCTTCTATTTTTTAAAACTTCTAAAATCCCTTATTTTTTTTAATGTATCCGAGCCAGTATTTAATGTATCCAATTTATTTTATAATGCGTCAGAGCTAATTTTTAATGTATTCGATCTAGTTTTTAATGTCTGCGAGCTACATATTATGTATCCGATTTATGTTATAATGTATCTGAGATACTCTTTAATGTATCCGGTTCGTGTTACTTTTTAAGGGATTAATGTAATTAGAAACTAAAGAGGGATAGATTGTAATTTCATATTAAAACTACGTGATTCCTAAATTTATCCAAAAAATAATCAAAAGTTATAATAGTATATATTGATTATACATTAGGATACACTCAAAAGCTGAATAAAGCTCACCTATACATAAATTATACACTGACTATACATTGTGATACTCAAAAAGTTGGATAAGAATAAAAATCAAATCAACACCCTAATATACACTTGCGTGTGTGTTTTTGATTGCCTTTCGGAACAAATAACAAAATGGGAAAATTCCTCACTTGGATTTCTCAGGGTCCAAAATTGAACTACTAATTTCTTAACACTAATTAATATTCTTAATGTCAGGGTAAAGTGTGATTACTGACAGTAAACATAGATCCAGATCTAGCATTTCGATTACAATAAATACTTCCCATTTGAATTAGTGTATATTAGAAAGAAAAGAAAGACTTTTGTCAATTTAGAAAGATTTTTTTTGTGCAAGTGAAAGTCGAAAGATATAGAGATAAAAGAAAGAGGACAAATGATAAAAAGAAGAGAGTACGTGTATCACTGATGAACCAAAGAAATAAGCCTTGCTGGCTGTTGCCACACGAACCCAGCACCAAATATCTCTCCAGCCAATGGCTATTAACTTCTCTCCTGCACCCAATATCCAAAAATCACAACCCCACCCCCACTGCCACACTTCGTTATTTTCCACCAGTACTTTTCATCATTCTAATTAAAAAAAACACATTTTTCATTTCAGTTAGCAACAGAACACACTCACACTATCTTTCTTCGCCATTGATAAATTCAGGTAAATAAGCTGAACAGATCATCTGAGATCTTCATACTACTCTTGTTTGATTTGATTTGATTTGATTTGATTGTTCTTAGTTGCACTAAGTTGCTTTAACTTACTGTAAATCTGCAGTACATTCCCTCGTATTGATCGCCTTTTATACTTTCTGGTTATGTTTGCGTAACTATGTTATTTTCTGCATCTATTGCACAAGCTTCATAAATTACGAGGCTATTAGATATGTAAAATACTTGCATATTTCTCGAATTTATTCATGTTCGGTGAAATTTCTGTTATGAAGATCCGTTTTGTGAACTAGATGATTAGCATAGCTCGGCTTCACTCAACCGGCTAATTAAGGATTAAAGTAGCATAAATTTTGCTGTTTTCATAGCTTATAGATAAGTTGATTGGTCAAAAAACTCGTGGTAGCTTGTTTGTATTAATTTTTCGTTTACAATCCTTACTGCGAAATTAATTAATTAGATTTTGTGTTGTTTCTTGTTGTGTACTTCCTGCCAGAAGCTTGAGAAGGGAGGTTAAATTCGAGAATCAACATAGCTCTTAGTCATCACTCATCAGCTGGTATGGTTGTAATTCAGAAACCTTGTTAAACGCGGTGTGTGGTTTTGGATTTTAGATAGTTGTAGCGCTTGTGATGGCCATTGCTGCAGTTATCGGACTCTATGCAGGAAATAGAATCTTAAGCTCCTCCTTTTATTATTCTGATCTTACTGAAAAGTTAGCTTGTAGTGGTGATCATGCTTTGATCTGCAATCCTACTAGGAATGTGATCAATGCTAAGAAGTCATCCAATTATAGTGCCGGTTATGTTTCCAATCGAAAAAAACAATCTGTTAAGGCGGTTAAAGAGCATGTAAACATTGCATCTAATCATTCTGATGTGGAGCCAATGGTTGAAATGTTAAAAAAGCTGCAGAATGAAAGCTGCAGTGAAGAAGATTCGGTGGAGGTTCTTCTTCTGCTGCAGAAATCGATGCTTGAAAAACAATGGAATCTTTCAGTTGAGAAGACATTGGAAGCTTTCCCACCAAATGAAAAGAACTGTAAAAAGAAGATGCAGATCACTTGTTCAGGGACTTCTGCTAGGTGGAGGAGAATGGATACTCGTAAAAGAGTTCAAATTCCAAAAACTTCAGCTGCAGCGAATAGTGCAAGCAAGCGACTGAGATCTGTTGTCGGTCCAGAGCTACAACAAATCCGTTTGAGAGGTTACATGAATGGTGTCGTAAACCAAGAACTTCTTACACACAAGGAAGTGGTGCAACTATCCAAGAAAATCAAATTTGGTCTGTATTTAGAAGAACAGAAGGCCAGGTACTAAACTCACAACTTCCTCCAACCATGCCACCCTACTTTCTCAAACATCAGAACAGACTTTAGTAGCTGATCTTCTCTTCGGTGAAAATTACTATAAAGGACTTAAGAAATATTGTAGAAAGAGTGAGATAAACTGTATGAATTATACTTTTTACCCATGAGAAGCAGAGTCATGAGGTTAATCTTTATCAAATACCCCATCCAAACGTTCTGTTCCGAGTCCAACTGCTTTTGATGTTTTCCTAAATACATTGCTTTCATAATATTGGAGGTCAAGTTGCTGCCAATGTTTTATTAGTGCTTGAAACTCATTATAAGAAAGAGTTATTAGCCTTTATGAATGCTGTGAGACTGAACCAGATTTAAGCCAGTCTTAATGTTGCTAATGGTAGCTAGCTTCCTTATCTAATAAAAAATGAGGTAAATAAACAGGATGGGGACAGAATGCCGGAGAAGTGTTTAGATAATCTAGAGAGTTACTACTCCTTAGCATGTTTCTCTTTATAATTGTCAAAATGTTGTTGTGCCTTCTTGAAGGTTATGATTTCAATGTTAATGACAGCTTGACTTCTTTATCGCTATCACATTGAAGGGATTTTTTTTAGTTAAATTGATAGTGATATTTGGGACTAGGTATTTTCTTTCAAAATGTGTTTTAGAGATTGTTTACCCAGCTTGTTTAATCCATGGAAAATTTTAGTCTGAAGGAAAGATTGGGATGTGAACCTTCTGACGATCAACTCGCGGTTTCCTTGAAGATGTCTCTTGCTGATTTACGATCTACATTAATGGAGTGTTCCTTGGCTAGAGAAAAACTTGCAATGAGCAATGTTCGTCTCGTCATGTCAATTGCACAAAGATATGATTGTATGGGTACTGAAATGGCTGACCTCATTCAGGTAACTTTTTACTGTATAAACATAGCTACAGATGCAGAACTTCTTGCATTTGTGCATTGGTTATTATACTGTAAAATCAAAAGTGGCACTTCTTGAGGAAAATTCCTTCACGTGCATGTAGGGGGGCCTTATTGGACTACTTCGCGGGATAGAGAAATTTGATCACTCAAGAGGATTCAAAATCTCAACTTATGTTTATTGGTGGATTCGTCAGGTGAGATTACTATTTGGTTTTGTTTTTCCGTTTCTTAAAAACAACACAAGTTTGTGTTGTAAAATCATGAGGACCTTTCATTACCTATTGGCTATCTCCTCATTTCTCAGGGCGTCTCCCGAGCATTAGTTGATAACTCAAGAACATTAAGATTGCCCATACATCTACATGAAAGATTGAGTTTGATCCGTAATGCAAAAATCAAGCTTAAAGATAATGGAATAACTCCATCAATCGAAGTAAGTTCTATCAAAATGGCTTGATCAATATCATACTCCAAATGTTGCTAATAAAGTTAATTGTAAAATACTACACTGCTCTTTTTTCTAATTTTCTTGTGCTTCTCCTGAACCATTAGAAAATAGCTGAATGCCTTAACATGTCCCAGAAGAAAGTCAGGAATGCAACTGAGGTATGATTATCTTATAGCTTTAACATTTCCAGTTCATTTAGTACACCATTGCATCTAATATACTTCTTCTTCTAGGCAAGCAGCAAGGTGTTCTCACTTGATAGGGAAGCATATCCCTCTTTAAATGGCCTTCCTGGAGCGACACTTCATAGCGTAAGTCCAAACCATAATCTTTGCAAAAATGTATTCTAGATTTGCATTTGGCAGCATTCCGGATTTACTATTGACCGCCACATTCCAAAATGTTCATATTGACTATCAATATTCTAGAAAGATTTTAACCCAAGATCTTGAGGTCTTAGGCCCTTCTTTGTATCAGCCATTTTCATCACTTGCTTATTATTCATGGCGCCTACTTTCTTCTGCAGTACATTGCCGATAATCGCCTGGAGAACAACCCGTGGCATGGAGTTGATGGATGGGCGCTCAAGGTAAGTTAAGAGAAATCCTCACAATTTATTACATTAAATATTGAACATATGACCAGTATTTAATAAGTAACTTGTGTTTCTAAATCTATTTTTTAATAAATTCAAACTTTTGAGGTTTTTCTTTCCTGATTTATCCCCCTCCCTTAAATTACAGAGGAATTAGTATTGACCCTGGTAGATGCATGCCTGAAAGATTCCTAGTGGCAGTTATTACCATTCTAGCATTAGCCCCCCCAGATGAGTCTTTCCTCCTTCACTCAAAGTTAGGTTCAATTTTGATAAGTCTGCTCACAATGATGGCTAGTTTCCCAATCATAATTTTGTGCAGGAAGTATGATCCTGGACTACATTCTTTTTACCTTTACATTGTTATATTTGATCGCTGTGCTACCATACAATCTCGTCCCCTTAGATTCCCTTCTTTCTGTGTTACTGTGTTCTTTCTCTTCTAGAACTGAGCCTCAACCTCAAATAAGTTGGGGTCAGCTTTATGAATCTTCAGTAACCATGTCACTCCAGCGAGCAAATATTTGAGATTTTAGGTTCTCTAGCACTAAAAGTTCTATAGATTCTATACTTTCATACAAATCTTTATCAAGATTAGCAAACTAAGTCTGAATCACAACTGAATGTTAGTCTATTATGGACTTCTTCTTTTCTTTCTTTTTTCGTTTTGCCTTATTTTGTGCCGAGTTCTAGGCAACTTTCTTCCCTATGATTAGGTCTACCTCGTCAAATTTGAACTTGGATTCCTGTTCTCTCTCTTCTCATTTGGAGGGAAGGCTTGTATTTCAGTGCTCTATTATTTTTACAAGACATGTATGTGAACACATTGGTAGTAATGATAACACTCCAAATTATTTCATATTTTGGTCTGAGGATATAATGATACTTGTGATATCAATCATGCTTCTCCCTACCTACGCTTCCCAGGGAGTGGTGTTCGCTGGGGTTGCCTCCTTGTACACCACATTTTTCTTTTCTTCTCATCTTAATATATCAAGATGTAAACTTGAAATGTCTCAAAGAGTAAATGGCCTAATTTAATTGAGTTCTCTATGATTTTTGCAAGGCATGATAGTAACTACCAATAGAAACTGTTCTAGTGGGAAAAAACTGAATTTTTGGATTTTGATTATCATTTGCTTCTATACACTCTTGTATAAATGCAAGAGAATACTGCTGAGGTTAATTCATTTATGTATAACTTCTACATTTTTTGCTTAATTGAGGTGAAGAAATCATAACTGACTTAATCTGTTTTGCAGGATGAAGTAAACAACCTCATTTCTTCAACTCTTAGGGAACGTGAGAGAGATATTATCCGACTATACTATGGTCTGGACAATGAGTGCCTTACCTGGGAGGATATTAGTAGAAGGTAAGAGTCCAAATGAAATTGGTTGTTTAATGTAGTGAGCTAAAGATAAACAAAACTATACATGTTTGAATTCACAACAAGCAACAATTTGAACTTGGTTTGAAAAATTTATTGCAATGAAGCTTCATGTTTATGTCGAACAGCTGCTCTAAATTTCATTATTATTTCTTTACAGGATAGGTTTGTCCAGAGAAAGGGTGAGGCAGGTTGGATTAGTTGCACTTGAGAAATTAAAACATGCTGCCAGGAAAAAGCAATTAGATGCAATGTTGGTTAAACATTGAGTATGATCGTTGAGACCAAACTACAAATGAACTGTACATAGAATGTAAGGAAACCTGCATCTCCTATTTTATTTTCTTGATGAGGAGAACAGATGAAGATCAAAGGGGCATTCTTCACCATCCACTTCCCTGCTCCCGTCCCAAGCCTCCAAATTCGTCCGAGAAGAGTCAGAAAGATGTGGTGAAGATTTTTGTGCATCATATATTTTAGGATGTATCTGTGTTTATTGAGATAGGAGGGTTAGGTAAATGCAAATACTGTATATATGTTCTTTGTGTTGACTTATTTCATACACTTGATGTGATAATGTCCATTTTATATGATGTATCTTGATGAAAAACACAGTTTCAAAAATGTTAATCTGACTTTATACACAATTCTAGTGGGTAGTAGAAGAAAACATTTAAATAAAATATTGTCAAATTTATTTCCTTGTAAAGAAAGTAGCACTACAAAGACGAATGTGTTGCTAGTATATAAAAGGGATGGAGTAGTTTCTATACTTCTGTTGATGTTTCAATTGTGCCCAAATGATCATCTGATTGCACATCTTGCCACTTGACAAAAAAATTATTCATCTTTTGATGGAACTGTGAGCTTTTGGTATGAGTAGCCACTTGATAAAAGCTGTAGTTTGTTTGATAAAGCTTCTAAAATCAGGCTGCTTTGGTCAGAAGCAGTTTGTGTTTGATCAATAGATTTTATAATTACTTGAGTAAGACAATTAGCATTCAACCAAACTTTTTCAAAGGGCTTTTAAGTACATTTTTCTCAAAAGTGACTTTGAAAAGAAAAAAACTACTTTTATTTCTCCAAAAAAATTTACACTTCTAGCCTCCCAAAAGCTTGACCAAACAAGTTATAAGTTCCTTGGAAATATTGATGTTGGTGTTCTCGAAGATAAATCCCATGAAAACATACAATGCCTGCGCTAGTGAGAGGAAGATCAAAGATGAATGAGACATTATGGTTATGGACCATGGCACATTGAAAATCTCCACGCAAGACAAAAGGCTCAAGTATAGAGATTATAGCCAATCATCATTCTTACAAACAAGTTGTGAGTAATACAGAAAAGTGATTAAACATCTGACTGCAGAGCAGCTATCTAGTTTGTACCTCTAATACAACAAGGTTCAGAGGGGCGAAAAAACACTAGGTAAAATTCCTTTGGATGCAAGGCTGAAAGCAACCCTTGGCTATTTAGTGTCTTACTAAAACAGATCAGTAGTTAATTAGGACAACTCCTTCATTCGATGTCATCAATCCAGTCGCCATATATTTTACTAATCTTATCAGGGCCTTTCCATTTTTGAAAGAACCTTTGGCCAGGTCTATCAGCTATGCCAGTTGGCCTTTGTACCTGAACACCCTGCCCCAGATGATAAACATCTGTGTGGAGTGCTGGAATGGTTGAGGGCACTGTACTTTCTGTTGCTCTTGATGGAACCCCACCCTGCTTTAATTCTGGAGGAACAGAGACATAATCTTTGCCATCTGTTTCCGCAGGTCCTCCACCAAACTTGTTTAGTTCTGCCACACCATGAGCAAAATGACACTTGCTGCCAAACGGGCAATAGCCAGTAGTCTCCCACTTATTACAAATTCTTGTCTTCCAGTTTGAAGGCTTTTGGGTTGCTCCAGTAGCATTATTTCCAAATCCACCAACAGTAGGAGTCACACTTATTGCAACACTCTCTCTAGACCTTGATTGTTCATCATGAAGGAAAGTGCAACTATCTCCATAAGGACATCCCTCTTCAGTGTAGAACTTCTTGCAGTGCCTCCCTTTCGCGGACCTTTGGGACTCCCCACGTAAATCAGGAGAGCTCAATATTGGTATCTGGTGTTCTTCTCTCAGTTCCACCATTACTCCTCGCTCATTTTCATGTGCAGCTACTATCTCTTGCCAATTAGGAGGAGGTTTGCGAAGCTCCTCTATTCCATGAGCAAAGTTACAATTAGTAACATAGGGGCACACACCAGCACGGAACTTGCAACACAATTTAGTTTTAAAGAACATCTTTCCAATTGCTTTAGAGCTACTGGTGACTATAATGCGAGCATCTGAATCCTGCACATTCCTTGACTTCTTGTTGGGAGGCTCACTCCCCGACCGATTTTGTGAATGCCTACCATCCTGACTGGAATTGGAAGGAGTTTCACAATAGGGACCACTGTTCCAGGCTTTATAATCATCCTCAGTAGCCCAAACTGCCTGGTCAGAAAAATTAGGACCCCAACTGTCATAACCACCACCCCCGGCTGTGGAATCTGGGATCACATTCCCTCCAGCAAAACCAGCTTCACCCGTAAAATCCATTTAAAGAGCAGATCTGACTACCCAAAACGTTCAATTCCCAAAACTGATAAAATAGAGTAATATGACATAAAAAACAAGAAAGCTCAAACCATGAGCAAAAAGATTACACACTGACAGCTATACCTCAAAAGAATGAGAAAGCAGAAACCTCAAACCAACACAAACATCCCAACACACTTATTGTCCAGAAAGGAAAAAGAAATAAGAAACCTCCCTCTTGAAACTAAGGAATTGGAAGCTAAAAATCCTACCTTTTTCACTTGATTGTTACAGGAAAACAATTTTTTTTTCCTTTAGTAGGTACAATGTAAACTTTCAACAATCAACCATTCCCTAATTCAAAAAGTATAGTACAACAAGTAATCAAACAAGATTGACCAACTCTTGCTCAAACACAATGCACTTCAAAAACCCTAGGTCTCATTAATTACTAACAGAAGAAAAGAAAGAAAACCCAACAAACCCAGATGGAAAAACAACAACTACAGAAAAGGAAAGAGTACAGAAATTAGGGAATTCAAGATTAGCAAGTGTAGTAACAGTTGATTAAAGTTAACTCACATAAAGGAAACAGAATCTCAAGACTCAAAATTGGAGTTAACAGAGATCAGATTATGGTGTTACGATGCTTGATTGACGAAAATGGAAGAAAACGGGAGGAGTAGTGGTGGTGTGTCGTCAATTCATCGGACCTTATCTCCTTAAAAATAGCAAATGACACTGTAAATCGGACAACTTCCGGTCAGATGATAGATTGTCTTAAATAGGGATTTTATTTACTCTAATTTCCTTTAGGGCTCCCATAAATTGAATTCACACTAAATAAACCTCAAATTTTGATTTTTTTTTTCTTTGTAAAAAATAAGTAAAAATTACACGATAAGTATTATAGACATAATTATTTTCTATAATATAAAACGATCAAAATCTAAACAGCTGAAAAACTTAAACAATGGCGAAACAAATTGTTAAAGAAAAATACTTACAAAATGCTCACCTGAGATAAGAAGAAGATATAAAATTCACATAAATGCCGAGTTCATAACAAGAAAAGATGTAGAGAGTAGAGACATTTTGGAGAGGAAAATGTTTGGAGTTGAGTTATTTTTTATCGAAGAGGATAAGCTTGACGGAGAAATCAAATGTAACTGTCGAATAATAAAAAGAAACAACTGTAAGACGAAGAACTTTAAAATAAAATGACATGAATAACCTCAAACTGAATGTGAATTCCAAAACGCACACGCGTCGACAAAGATGTGTTAGTTATTCCCTTTTATTAAATAGTACTAGTTAAGGTGTTCACGATTTGGATAAAATCGAGCCAAATGAATAAAATCAAGTGATTTTATTTGGTCTGATTTGATTTGATTTTAGATTTTTGAAAATCGATAGTATTTGGTTTAGTTATGATTTTATTCAAAAAATTGAAGAAATAACCGAATCAAATAAATAAATTATATGCATATATTTTATTAATATACATACTTAATATATTATTTTTACAAACAATTTTAAAGATCTTATATATGTGTTCATTAAAATTTCTTTATAATTTACTTATTGAAAGCAAAAATATTCAATGTGAAAATATTTATCTTATTGATTTCACGTATACAAGTATCTATGACAATTCTTTGTGTGATTGAAAATGTTATTGTCTTGTCCTTTTAGGTCAATATAGTGAATTTTAAAGTTGTATTCATATTAAATTCAGTGATCGTCACTTCAGTAATTTCAGTCATTCTAACTAATTTTCATTTTGAATGAATTGTTGTCGCTTTTTTAAATCATATTTTGATTGAATTGTTTTTTTTATTATTGTGTATGAAATCGAATAACCAAACCGAAACATATAACCACCAAATGTATATTATATTTGGTTTGGTTTGATTTTGATAATTTTATAACCGGTTAAGTTGATTTGACTTTGTTTTGACCATTAACCAATCTAAACTAACCCGTAAATATCCCTAGTACTAGTATTTGACACGTGCGTTATATGTGTGCTCCATGTAAATAGTATGATAATATTAAAATTAAAGTATAACAAGTAATACGAAATCTAAATTGGAAAAATGCAAGTCGGAAATAAATAATTGAAAGTAAATATGAATTTATTTACTCCACAAACTATAGAAAGTTTTGAGGGGTTGAAGTAATTTGTTTTCCACCCGGGTTATGAAATTTTTAAGAGCTCCAAGTAATTGAATTCGTACAAAGGGAGGGGAATTTGACGTCATAGAGAGGGGGAGATTGTAGGTGAGTTGTTTATTTATTAAACGAAAAAGGATCAAAAATATCCTTAAACTATCTGAAATAGCTCACATTTACCCTTGAACTATATTTCGGCTCAAATATACCCTTATCGTCAAACTATAGGGTCAAAAATACCTTTCTCATTAACCAAATCCGTAAAACGCCACTTGGATGTCACATGGCATGCCACATAAGCCAATAGAGTTCCACTCATGCCACGTAGACTAATAAACTTACCCCTAATTTCCCCCAATTTTCTCCATTCCCCTTAGAATTTAGAAACGATTTCACTAAAGAACATATAACCCCTTTCCCTAATTTTCCTATTTCCTTATAAACGATTTTGCAGCTAAGGCTTCAAATTACATAACTTATTAATTCTCTTTCTTAATTCTAACCCCTCTTATGCCTCTTGCTTAATTCTAATTTTAGTTTGTGTCATAGCAGTAGCAACTCAACCCATCCATGAATAACCATTCAATAAAAGTGGCTTTATTTTAAATGGAATTGGAATGAAGCAAAGTAAATCAACAAAGTAGTGCCTTGATCCAAAATGTATTTCTGGTGCCCTGTAACATAATGTCATCACTTGAAATAATGAAGTTTGTTGTTGGAAGTCAAAAAAAACAAGCTCAAAAGGGTCAACGATATGCTAGAAATGGAGAAATGAGAGAAAAAGATCCTATGTTCTTAAGTGAAACCGTTTCTAAATTCTAAAGGAAATGGAAAAAATTGGGGGAAATTAAGGGTAAGTTTATTAGTCTACGTGACATGAGTGGAACTCTATTGACTTATGTGAAATGCCATGTGGATATCAAGTGATATTTATCAGATTCTGTTAATGAGAAGGGTATTTTTGACCCTATAGTTTGACGGAAAGGGTATATTTGAGCCGAAATATAATTTAAGAATATATTTGAGTTATTTCGAATATTTCAAAGGTATTTTTGACTCTTTTTCATTTGTTAGATGTTCTTTATTAATTCTAGTATCTCAATTATATATATATATATATATATATATATATATATATATATATATAATTCGATCTTGATTAGCACGTGTCATCGCATCTTATTAGATTTGTTGGACTTGCACGTCAAAAATTTGTATCCGGTAATTAAATGGCATGGTTGTGTTAAAGATAATATTGTCCCAACTACATTAAAATTTGGGTCCACTATTGGTAATTAATAATTTTAATATATAATTATTTTTTATTTATAAATTTAACTACCACATCAAAAATATATTAATCAACCGCTTATAATCGACTAATCGGAAGGACTCTTTATGTGCTTTGTTGTAGGGACAACAAGAACAAGGCCCCATCGTATCAAACGTACTTACATTAATTTAAATTTAAAGAATGTCAATATTAATTAACAAAAATATTGAAGAGGGTGTATAATTATTGATTACTTAATAAAGTTGATTAATTCTATATAAGACTATCCTTTTCCTTTCTGTAAAAGAAAAGTAAGCATTATAGAAATAGACCATTTGAAAACAACACCAAACCTGCCTGACCCATTCTTCATATTTTATCACCTGCAAAAAGCAAAAAAAAGTAGATATATAATGCTTAATTTTATTTTTCGAGAGTCAATTAGTTTAAATTTGATAAAAAATTTATTTATGGAATCTTTAGACTTTTTAAAATGATATGTATATATTTAGAATTAGGTAAAAAGTACTAAAATCACAACAATTAACAATTCAAAACACTTGTTTGAATTTTAAAATTCGAAATATGTTAAATAAATTGAAATAAAGAAATCATGTTATTACTACTACTACCCCTTAGCTAAAGCAAAACTACCTTTTTTTCTGAAAGCAGGAAAGGGTAGCCTTGTAAATTCCTTATTCTAATTCAAAAGCTGCAACTGATATAGAAAAATATATATAGTATAACTGCTCTAGTATGGCTGATCACCAACCCAAATGATCTGCTTTTTTTTTTTTCTCTGTAAATTTTTTTCCCTTTGTTCCATCAGTGCTAAAAGTAACATTCTTGATATAATTTCATGAATCTTTTTGTTCATCTCTGTGTTGCATTTTTCTCCTTGTTATGAAGACAAATGTTAGCAAATTTAGCAGCAAATCTTCCTTTGTGTTGATAAAGTAGTATTCTTGTTTCTCTTCAACAGCCAATATGTCTACTAAAATCAAGTAAGTGCTTATGGATCTGAATTTTGAGTTGTCTTTACAATTTTAACATGTCTGTAAGACTGTAACCGTTTTTTTTTGGCCCTCTTTCTTGTAAAGTTATTTTTTTTATAAAAAAAAATTCCCTTGTCTATGATTTTAAGCATATTGTATTTGAATGTTGCCTTGTTATGATATCTGGCTTGATCTAAAGATCTAAAATTTCACTCAATTTGGCAAAGTTTACTGGTGCATCTACTTCATGATTGGTAATGTTGCCCAAAAAGTGAAAAGAAAACAATAAATAAGGAGAAAAAGATAGGTTGGATACTACATTTTGATAAAAAGTTTCCAACTTTGGTATGGATTGTTGTAATTTCCTTTGCAAATTACTAACTGGATGCTGTGGAGTTGGGGGTGGGGGAAGGGGTTGATCTTGTGATTTTGCATTTTTTGAATTGCTTGGAGTATCAGGTTTATCTAATTGTGTTGTATTTGAACTTGCACTAGATCAACTTCAAATGGAACTCCTAGTAATTCGACACCAGTAACTCCGCGGATCAGTAGAGTGAGCAGGGGAATAGCTAAATCTGATGCTGATTCACCCTCTTCGTTGCAGAATTTGCATCGTTCAGTTGATAGGACTGTTAGATCTGCTAATACTTCTAAGCCTTCAGTGGAACGGCGGTCCTCTAAGATCAGTACTCTACCTGATGTGAGTTTATCCAAATTCATTTGATGTTATGTGTGTAAGCTGATGTAATTTGAGGTTGCATTGCCTGGATCATGCTATGACATTACGACGAATAAAGGAAGTTCTTCATGAAAGTTTGAATTTAGAGTAGTGTCTGGATGAAACGTTTTTCTGTGTTCTATAACCTATGCATTCTTATTTATATTACTTGCTTGATTTTAAACTTATTAGAAAAAGCCAACGCGGATCCTGAAGCCATCAGAACTGCAAGCTGAATTAAATGTTGCTCGAGAAGATCTTAAGAAGGCCAAGGAGATGTTGGTTTTGGCTGAAAAGGAAAAAGTGCAAGCACTTGAAGAAGTGAAGGAAGCTCAGAAATTGTCTGAGGAAGCAAATGAGATGCTGAGAGAAGCTTTGGTAGCTCGAAAGCAAGCTGAAGAGAACTCTGAAATTGAGACGTTTCGTGCTGTTGAGATGGAACAGGTGGGGATTGAAGCTGCTCAAAAGAAAGAAGAAGAATGGTTGAATGAAGTCGAAGCTGTGAGGAACCAACATGCTGTGGATGTGGCTTCTCTCCTCTCTGCTACACAGGAACTTCAACGTGTAAAGCGCGAATTGGCCGTGGCTTGTGAGGTTAAAAATAAGGCACTTAGCAATGCTGAGGATGCTGCAAAAATTGCTGAAACTCATGCAGAGAAGGTGGAAATTCTCTCAGCTGAGTTAGTGAGATTGAAATCTTTACTTGATTCCAGGATCTCTTGGAATGAAACGGAGATTAATGAGAAGAATAAGCTGGTGGAAGATCTGAAACTTGAGATAGAAACACTGAAAGAAGAACTCGAGAAAGCAAAAAGTTATGAAGCTCAATTGGTGGAAAAAGAAGCTATTGTGAAACAACTTAATGCCAATTTGGAGGCTGCTAAGATGGCTGAATCTTCCGCTCATAATGTATTGGAGGAATGGAAGAAGAAGGTCGAAGAACTTGATGCTCAGGCTGAGGAAGCACACCATTTAGAGAGATCTGCATCAGCAACGCTTGAGTCGGTCTTGAAACAACTGGAAGCAAGCAATGATTTGGTGCATGATGCAGAATCTGAGATTGCATATCTCAAGGAGAAGGTGCGTATACTGGAAATGTCAATGACGAGGCAGAAAGGTGATCTTGAGGAATCAGAACATTACACTCAAATGGCTAAGGAAGAGGCATCTGAGTTGATAAAGAAGGTGGATTCTCTTATGTGTGATCTTCAAACAGTGAAGGAGGAGAAGATTCAGGTTATGGAGAATGAAAAACTAGCAGCAGCCAGTGTTCAAATACTGTTAGAAGAAAAAATCAGACTTGTAAATGATTTGGAAAGCTCCAGAGAGGAGGAAGAAAAAAGTAAGAAGGCAATGGAAAGTTTGGCATCAGCTTTGCATGAGGTTTCTTCAGAAGCAAGAGAAGCCAAAGAGAGGTTATTGTCTAACCAAGATGATCAACATGAACATTATGAAACACAACTTGAAGATTTGAAGTTGGAATTGAAAGCAAAAGAGGAAAAGTACGAAAGCATGCTTGACGAAGCAAAAGAGAAACTTGATGTTCTTACCAATTCCATCGAACAATCCAAAGACGGACTAAAGAAATGGAAGGCTGAGTGGGAGGAAAAGGAGTTTTATCTGATGAGTTGCATGAATAAAACTGAAGAAGAAAATTCATCAATGGAAAAAGAAATCAACCGGCTAGTAAACCTGCTAAAAGAAGCCGAGGATCAAGTTTCTGCCAAAAAAGACGAAGAAGCTTATTTGAAGAATTCCCTAAGGAAATCTGAATCTGAGGTAACCTTTTTAAAAGAGGTCCTTGGTGAAGCAAAACACGAGAGCATGAGATTGAAGGAACGTTTAGCGGACAAAGAAAATGAAGTGCAGGATATTGTTCGCGAAAATGAGGAGCTTCGAAGTAGAGAAGCTGCATCATTGAAGAAAGTTGAGGACTTGTCAATGTTGCTTGAAGAATCATTAGCCAAAAATGAACCTGAAGCAAATCTAGAGCTTTCTGATAGGGAAAAAAACTACAACATGCTCCCAAAAGTAGTGAAATTCTCTGATCAAATAGAGAATCCTAAGATGGAACTTCCACCTTATCAATCTGAGCAACCAGTTGATAAAAAGCCTGATCAAGTCAAAATCACCTCACATGATGAAGATGATCTTGAGGCCTCTAAAGTTATCGATAACTCAAACGGAAAACTAAATGAACTTGAGAGTAAAGCAAAGAAAGATGATGATGTTTTGGCAATAGATGAGCATAAAATGTGGGAAAGAGAGGCAGAACAAGAAGAAAAATCAGAGTTCTCTGAGAATGGTGGCACATCTCCTACTAAGCAGCAAAATCAGAAGAAGAAAAAACCATTATTTCATAAATTTGGAAATCTACTGAAGAAGAAAAACACCAGCAGCCAGAAGTAATTGATCAGTTATCAACTGTTTTCTTATTTTTGTTTATATCTTCAAATAGGGGCTTAATTACATAAGAAAAAAAAAAGTTGTCCTATTTTTAGTTTTCTGTTATTATTTGGAGGGTTTTGGTTCTCAATTACAATTTGTCATGTTAGGAATATTAATGTTTTTCCACCATTTCTTTCAGCTTTGTTGTTTATATATTTGGTTTTTCAATTGCACTTGCTTTCGACATTTATCTCAGTTAAATGAACTGGTGAGGGTTTTTTTGTTTTTTTTTTTGTTTTTCGCTCTTCGTGGTTCATATTAAAGTTCGATTAAATTAGAATTGCACATTACATGACTCATTCTGGGATGATGCTTTCAATAAAATTCTCTCATTTACTTTCTTCGTCCATTTTTATTCGTTATGTTGCGTTTGAAAAACTCAAATTGACTTTTTTCAAAATTAAATTAGATTACATTAGTTCAATATTTTAAATAAAAAAATCAAATATTAAAAAACTATATGAAAAGTACCATAGATTGTAATTTTGGCATATCAATATAATGAAAAAATATATCATAAAATGTTAGTCAATTTTTTTATAGTTGACTCTATAAAAAGAAACTAATGTAAGAATTATTAGTATTATTTTATTATTAATTATTTCTTACTTGATGGACATATCAGATTAAGTCATAACTTCTATAAATGGGTCTTCCCTCCACCTATTAGGGTTGTCACGTGTTCTCTACAATAATTTCATCGATGATAATTTTGGTAAATAAAGTTAAGACAAGAAAGTAGAAATCAATTTACGACTAACAATTCTGCTTTTTTCTGATCCTGACATTATGTTATAAAGCATTTAATCTTACAACGAAGACAATTACTCCCTCCGTCTAGAAATGTTTGTCAGGTTTAAGATGATACACACCCCTCAAGAAAAAATTAATATAATATGTAGTTTGACTAATATAACCCTACAATCAATTATTGTCAATTAATTAGGAAGTAGTACCCACTTTCTCTTCATTAATTAACTTTAATTGCAAGAGAAGTTGAAATTTTAACTTCAGTTATGGTGTTCATGTTTTTTAATTATTTGAAACCTTGGTTTTGGACTTTTGGTATACAGAGAAGAGTGGATGTTTATGTTGTTTCTGTTAAAGGCAATTGAAGTTTATAATAAAATACATACTATTCTAATGACTCTTAAAATTTTGTACTTAAAATAGTTGATATTTTATTGAAAACTGCAAAAGAAACCTTTTATAAATTAAAGTCTTCTTGTAACTTTAAATCAATAATTAATAAAATGAAATAATTATTAAGGATAGAATTGGAAAAAATGAGCTAATTAGTTGTTACTCCCTTCGTCCAGAAATAATTGTCAGGTTTAGATAATACACATCCCTCAAGAAAAATTTAATATAATATGTAATTTGACTAATATAACCCTACAATCAATTATTGTCAATTAATTAGGAAGTAGCACCCACTTTCTCTTTATTAAGGGTAGAATTGGAAAAAATGAGCTAATTAGTTGTTGATTGTTTAAATTGACAATTAATCTTGGACATCTATTTTTAGTATACCTGACAATTATTTCTGGACGGAGGGAGTAATTGTTTAAATTGACAATTAATCTTGGACATCTATTTTTAGTATACCTGATAAACATTTCCGGACGGAGGGAGTACAATTTTAGAAGTTTATTTGTTCTATTTAATTTTACACATAATTTAATTTGAAAACGTAAAAAAAAAATTTGATTCTATAATTTTAAATTAAAATTAATGTAAATATATTAAATCATTATTTTAATCTTATAATTTTAAATATATCATTACAAAAATTAAAATTAAAAGTTACTCCTACTATAATAAATAAATAAAAAAGATATACTTTCTCCGTTAAAAAAAAACGTATTTTTTTTTTAAAATGAAGAAAGTTATTTTTAACGATGTAAAAAAAACAAAAAAAAACAATTATACGGATTAAAATAACCTTTCTAATTAAGGAATTGTTGTCCAATCAAGTTTGGGCGGTGGAGGACTAGAAATTTGTGTCATATGAATCAAAATTAAATGCCACGTGTGGCGCGACTTTCAAAGTCCTCGAATATCCCACCTGCCACGTGTCTTGGCTACAATATTTGCTCCCAAAAACAGTAGTAAAATGAAAATCTCTTTTATCATACCGTCACCCAAAATTAAAAGTCAAAATCAAAATCCCATCTTCAACATTTTCTTGTTTTTTCATCTCTCTCAATTGAATTCGATAAACAGCTATGTCTGAAAGACGATTTCGTTTTGGTTACGTACTTGCATCGAAGAAAGTTTCAAGCTTTATTCAAGATTCACTCATCAATCATGCCCAAGAAAATGGTATTGATCTAGTCCCAATCGATCTTGACAAACCATTAATCGAACAAGGTCCTTTTGATTGTATATTCCACAAGCTATATGGTCCAGAATGGAGGAAACAGTTGGAAGAATTCGCGCTTCAGAACCCAACCGCCATTATAGTAGATCCAATCGACGCCATTGAAAAGCTTCACAATCGTCTCACAATGCTTGACGTCGTTAACGAATTGAAAATCGCCGGAGATAGCGAAACAATCGGAATCCCTATTCAGATTTTCGTTGGAGAAAATACAGAATCCCTTTTAGACGCTATTACTAGTCAAGGGTTACATTTCCCTGTCATTGCTAAGCCGTTGATTGCGAATGGTTCTGCTGATTCTCATCAGATGTCTTTGGTTTTGAAGCCGGAAGGGTTAGAAGGGCTGAAACCCCCAATTGTTTTACAGGAATTTGTGAATCATGGTGGAGTTATTTTCAAGGTTTATGTAGCTGGGGAACATGTGAAATGTGTGAAAAGGAGGTCATTGCCTGATATTCCAGAGGAGAAATTGGGGATGTTAGAGAATTTGATATCGTTTTCGCAGATATCTAATTTAACTGCTCAAGATCAGAACGATGATAGTTTTGCTGAACTGATTGAGAAGGCGGTGATGCCTCCGTCAAGATTTGTGACAGATGTGGCTAATCAGTTGAGGGATGCTTTGAAGTTGCATCTTTTTAACTTTGATATGATTAGAGATGAAAAAGTTGGGAATCGATATCTTGTTATTGATATCAATTATTTCCCTGGATATGCTAAAATGCCTAACTATGAGACTATGATGACTGCATTTTTCCTAGATATTGCACGCGACAAGATAAACAACGAGTCTCGTTAGGCTTCTGATGAGATCATTATAGGCCTGTGTAGTGGTTATACAGTTAGCTTTTTACAGGTTTTAGCTCAGCTGCAGATGATGCTGAGGTAAATGTGAATTAAAAGAGGCTAACTGCTCTAATTTCGTAAAACTGTAAGGTGAAGTCTACTGAGTTTTGGAGCAATTGATGCTTCTCTTTCATTCTCCTTTTCCTTTTTTCTTTAGTTTAGTTAATCAGATGTGGAATAATACTTCAAAGTTTTAACTGTTCTGTTGAATGAAGTTTTAAATTTTGAGGAATTGGTATTTTTCAATGCATGTTCAATATTGAGATTGCCTGAGCCATTTTTCTATCTTGTTAATTCCTTCAGTATTTTGGTTGCCTTTGTTGGTAATTGGTTCAAGCAATCGTAGAATTAGTATTCTGTAGAATTATTTTTCATGCTTTGCATCCACTACTGACATTACTAGTCAATACCTTAGAGCGAAGGCATGTGTGCTTCAGTTTTTGGACTACAGAGATATTAATGTGTCAAAAAATTAGCGGGGAGGGTATTTGCATACTATTTACGATAGGGATTCAAATTCGGGCAGGCTAGGAATATTAAACCCTCTTCACCACTGGATCAAGGGTCACACTTGTGTTAGTTGGGTCAAAAATTAATATATACATATAAAATCTTAAAAATTGATCAAATATACATACATATATATAAGGTGTTATTTTTCAACGAAATGGGTTCCTAACCCACTTGACCCTATGTGAATACGCCCTGTTTACGATAGTTTGGGTATATTGTCTTTTTTCATTATTTTTTTTGGTACAATGAAAAATACTAACAAGTTTCTAAAATCGTTCATAAGAATAAGATCTCCATTTCCTTAATTGCATTCTCCTATATAAACAAATTTTCTGCATATATGTGACCAAGTTTATATTATCTCATTATCTTAATAAATAAATAAAAAAAGAAATACCTCAAAAATATATATAAATAATTAATACTTTTAATAAGAATTTAGAATAAATGGCTGTTATATAGCTTAGCGCAATTTTTTCAAACATTTTCTTTGTCCACTTCTATCCGTGGAGGAATAATGTCCATGAAAGGAAGTACCACTTTTTTGACATAATCAGAATGATTTTAAAGTCGTGTAAGTAATTTCTCAATACTCAGCTAACTATAAATGATAAATATATGTGTTGTAATGTTTAGGTGAAGTTGGTAATCTTTTTATCTTTCTTTACGTAGAATTTTTGTTTTTCAACAAATTTTTAATCGACACAAAAATAAATTATAATCACAAATAAAATATAAAGAAATATAATTTATTAATCAAGATTGTGATATAATTTTATTACTCCCTTAATTCTTCTATGATTCGAGGGTTATTTGTGGCAGATTTCTCGATATGATTTAAGTTTGATTTCCTTATAAATATTTTATGAATTTTCGAAATATTCGAGATGCTTCTTTAAGAAAATATAATACCCTTTATATAGACATGAGTGTAGTATGTCCTTCAAAAATTCTAACAGAAATCAATACACGTAGTATTCCAACTAGAATTGAAAATAATTTATAATTTTTCAATGTCTTCAATATTTATGACGAATCATAATTATTTTAATATGATTTTTAAACCTATTTTAATATGAAATAAATAATAAATTTTAACACCTCTAGCCGCTCTATCATAGATTACCTCCTACTTCCTCTTTCATTTATGGTTTGTCTGGTTAGCTAGAGAGGTACATATATAATTCCCCCAAGATTTTGCATTTATGTATTTAATATAATGTCTACTTCCTACCTTTTCTCTTTTTGTAAATACATGAATTATATCAAATTTATGTGTTATTCATGCATAATAGAATATTAAGAAAAAGTAAGGATATTAGTCATGAACAAATTAAATACAAACTAATTTCCAAAGTAAACCCTCTTAATAAAAAAAATTCCAAAAAGAAGCAAACACTTATTTTCAAATTATACAATATGCATTATGTGATAGGAGTAATAATTTTTTAAGACATGAATATTCCCACATTTAACAAGAAATTATGTATTCATTTTTATATTACTAAGAACTTGTCTTACGAATCCCTAACTACTTCTAAACCAAATTAACCTCGTTAACAAAATCTCTAATATAATAGTATTTCCTTATTCGGTTATTCCTATTTAGTTATTGAAAAATAACTTTTATACGTTCTCTAAAAACTGTAATTAATAAGGAGAGGATCAATTAGTTTTATTTTATAAACTCTTTAGTTTTTTTAATCACATTAGTTTAATTTTAATAAGTAATTAAACTTTATGTACGGGTCTTTTCACTTTAGAACAACTAATGGTTGACAAGTAATCATCAAAGAACATAGTGAAGCGGATAATTTGCTTGACCTTTTAATTTTGCGTTTTAAATATAAGAAAATCTTTAATAAACATCTTTCTCAAATTAAGTTAGACTATTGATTTATCAATTAATTAGACGTTATATATCGAATAATATAAATATAATTTAATAATTTATTAAAAAATTATTAATTAATTCATTAAAATAAAACCTGAAACAACTAATACAAAAAAATCATTACCAAAATCATTAAATTAATACTCATCCATTTTTATTTTTTTGAATTATATTTTGAAGCTCTAAAATAAGCCAACTCGGCGCTTATTCGAATTAATAGACCAAAAAAATGGTTGACAAGTAAATGGGAACAAAAGGGGTGGGCGCATTTATTCTTTGAGTAATTCACTCTGCACTCTGCTACTTTCTATTTTATCACTCTTTTTCCCAAACAAATCTTCTCTCTCACCATATCCTCGAATCGCGAGACCTACAAACCATTTTCTACTGCTTCTTCGTATCTCTCTCTGTGTATACCAGGTGAATAAACAGAGCAACCGTAAGAATGTCGCCGGACGGCGAAAAAACTAAAGAAGGAGTTCATGAGATAGGAAATCCGCTTCCGCCTTTTCTGAGCAAAACGTATGACATGGTGGATGATCGGTCGACGGACTCTGTTGTGTCGTGGAGTAAGAGTAATAACAGTTTCGTCGTATGGAATGTGCCGGAGTTCTCCAGGGATATTTTGCCAAAGTATTTTAAGCACAATAACTTTTCCAGCTTCGTCAGGCAGTTGAATATTTATGTTAGTGAAATTAATTAATAAAATTCTTCTTTGTTTCATCGCCCTTACAAAATTTATGCATTTGCTTGTGATGTTCGTGTTTGCAGCAATTAACTTAAACCCTAAATAAACCACTTTTTTAAGTGTTGAATTGGTTTCTGAATGTAGCTAATGTGGATTGGTGTATGTTGAAATAAAATCGGTCTGAATGAAGTGGAAATATACTAATAATTTTGAGACACAGCTGATTGCTATGGTGATTGTTTCTGCGAGATTTATATACCTTTTTCTGTTGTTTTAGGTGTTTTTTACTTGGATAGCTTGTTTTCTAGCTCTTGCTATAAGATAGCTTATTTGTCTTCTATTTGTTGATATCTTATCCTGAGATTATATATGATTAGCATATTGAGTTGGAAAGATGTTGCAAAATTGAGCAAATAGGCAAAAACTTTCTATTTAGTTAGACGAGAATTTCTGATTAGTATATTATTTCCAGAATATCATTCAAAGGTTTCAGTTATATGGAGTTATCCTTCCTGCTATTCAGTTTCATAGTTTGAAAATTATGTGCTGCAAAACTGATTATTAGTTGGCCATGCTGAATATCTTAAATAGAAAAACTGGGGGTGACTAGCTATCGCTATGTATGCAAATGTTATCTATAAAAGGACCTCTATTTATTTAGAGAAGGAGCACCAAGGAGGTGCAAGGAGAAAATTCCTGGAAGCTCAAAGGTCTGCAGAGTTGGTAAAGCAGAGTTAATCTCCTGGAAGCTTACATTTAGGGCCTATCTTGAATTCAATTTTTGGAAGATAAATGGTAATTTCAGTGTTTGGTGTGTTTTGCATAGCTTGGTTAAGGGCTTGTAATGTTTTCTCATGGGATAACAGTATTCCAACAGGAAAAAAAGGTCTGGTTTACCCCCACCACAAAGAAAAAGAACAAAAAGAATAATAAGTACCATCAATATTTTCGTTTATAATGTGTTTGTTACATGTGCTGAAATATTGACTAAATTGTAACCAAGCGAAACATTTTTGATGGAAAAAGTTGATAAATACAAATCAATATACAAGTATTACAATCTCACATGACTCCATTCCCAACAACTTCTTATTTTAGGAATTCAGTCATTTGCTAGTCCTGTCTGCTGAATAACAATTTCAATACATCATATGAAGTGTATCTATGTGGTACTAAAACGATTCTGTCCAGGTCTCAATATTCTAAGTAATTGATTGTCGATGAGAATCTCTTCTAATTATGACGAGGGTATTATTTTCTTGTGTATTGCAGTTAATACTTCATACAGTGTTGTCATTCTCTGTTGTGTGTGTATTTCGGTTACAAATATTCTTTGTATATGTTGGGCAGCCTTTACTCTTTTTACAGTTTGCTATCCTCTTTCATCAACCAGGGTTACAAGAAGGTTGATCCAGACTGCTGGGAATTTGCAAATGAGGGATTTCTTAGAGGCCAGAAGCACCTCTTGAAGACTATAAGTAGGCGAAAACCCTTTCAAATGCAGGTTCATCAGGAGAGTGCGTCCCAAGTGCAAAGTTTATCTGTTGGACCTTGTGTTGAAGTTGGGAAGATTGGAATTGAAGAAGAGATGGAAAGGCTTAAAATAGATAAAAGTGTTCATATGGAGGAACTAGTCAATTTGAGGCAGCAGCAGAAGGCAACAGATCACCGCTTGGAGAATGTTGGGCAGCGTCTTCAGTTAATGGAGCAAAGGGAACAACAAGCGATGACATTCCTTGCTAAGGCCTTGCAGAGCCCTGGCTTTATAACTGAATTGGTTCATCAACAGAATGAAGGTAAAAGGCGCATTCCTGGGATGAATAAGAAGAGGAGATTCCCCAACCAGGAAGAAGAAAATTATGCAGCCAAGCAGGTCAGTACTTTGCGTGAGAGGCAGATAGTCCGTTACCAGCCTTTAATGAATGAGGCAGCAAAAGCATTGCTGCAGAAGCTCCTGAAAACTAATACCTCTGGTAGGTTGGAGACCATAGTTAAGAATACACATGGTTTCTTGACTAATCGTCCCCGATCTATTGAAAATACATTAGAGACTGGTGGTATATCCCCTCATATTTCTGAGGTTACTCTTTCGCAATTGGCAACATCTTCACAATCTCATATGATGTCAGATTCAGGATTTCCATTCAACTCTAGTTTATCTGTCATTCCTGAGATCCAGTATTCCCCTAGTCTGGTTCCTGGGCAAGCCAAGGTCCCTCAGTTTCCTGAATTAGATGCGCTCAACTCTCAGACGGACAATGTGAACCCTGAATTTTCAGGAAATAGATTCAATACACTGGAAACTCTTGAAATAACTGACCTTAAGCGGACGGAGACCGGAGATATGCCATACATTGAAACAATGCAAGATATTGTGGATGATGTAGCATCCATTGTCCCTGATGGATTTTCTATGGATGATGTCTTTTCGGACGAGATGCCTAAGCTTCCAGGCATAAATGACCATTTCTGGGACCAGATTCTTTTAGCAAGCCCTCTCACTGGCGATAAGGATGAGATTGGTTCTCTAGCATTGGAAGATGGTTTAGAAAAAGAAGAGGATGTTCCAGAAGTTCCAGAGAATGGTTGTGATAAACTGAAGCGTATGAGTCATCTTACTTAACAGATGGGACTTCTCGCATCAGGCTTTCATAGTGAATGAAATTCTGAATTTTAGTTGAATCCGGAAAACATCAAAGGTAGAAATTTTGTTTGTTATTCACAATGATGAGCTTATTACTTTCCTATCCCTTTGACAAACCGTTGCAAAATTCTTACCATTTCTTTTCATTTTGATTTTTACACAACGTTTTCTTTTATCCGAAGTTTTTGTAATTCTAGCTTGTGCGAAAAACTTATGCGTGTATAACTCAAGAGAAAATGATAAAATTCTCTCTTATGATTTGGGGGAAGGTCTAAAATGGTCATTTATATATACTTCCAAGTAGTTTTAGCCTTTCATGTTTACTACCATTGAGCACTTCTGGTCTCTATTATTAGTAGAATACTTGGTGGTGTTAGCTTTGATGCAGTTGGCTCGTGAGAGGCATGTTCCAATTAGCCGTTTAAACTGAAGAGAACCGTCAGAATGAACTTCTCCAGATTTATTCCCCCCTTTTTTGTACCTTCAGAAAAATCTTTTTCAAGCCAATTAAATGCACCATTTGCCTTCTTCGACCCTCAGTTATATGAATTAGCAAATGGATCAACTTTTTTTTATCTCACTTGTACCATCAATAACAGCCTCAGTACATGACTATGTGACTCTGTATGCTGTTAACAGCCTGCTGGTTGCTTCAAATCTCTCTTATTTTGTAGTCGGAACAGAGATGTTTCGTTGATTTTATATCTTAACTTTCTGCATTATATGGGTGGGTGGATGACATCTTGAGGTGGAGTCAGGTTTCAATATTTCTCCAATTCCTTTCAGGACCTTCTATTCTTAGGTCTAGTATGCAAGTTCTAATCTTTACAACATTATAGTTTTGCTTTGAGCACAACTACTAAAACCTTTGGTATGCTTGGAGAGAGCATAGGGGCTTTTAGTTTCTCATCATGTTTCTGTGGTTTTTGTCAGGTGAATGCGCTGTACTGGTGGACTGACAGCAATGCCTATCTGGGGGGACTGGTCTTCACCACAGACGAAGTTTTGAGTAGAAAAATATATCATCTGCCTAATGCATTTTGATTCAAACACTTTGAGTATTTGGATATTCTAGTTACCATGAGGGGGCTGGAAGGTTGCTAAAAGATTGTCACTGGTGGTATATATAGAAGTCCTTTTAAACATAATAGAATGACAATGAGGATTTGATACAGATGTAAGTATAACTTTCAAGAAAATGTGATACTGTTAATCTGCAAAGGTTACTTTAAGCAGATTTCTCCCATCATATTGTCGATTCTCTTTCCAGATATGACGAGCTTAACAGTCATGAACGTATTTTCCTTTCCCAGTATCTCACTATCAGATTAATATTTGGTCATTCTGAATGTCTCAAGTATTTTTGGTCGTTTTTAGTTTGCAGCCATCAGTTTGGTTATATTTCTCTTTGTTGCTTGCTATTTTATGAGAAATAAAGGAAGAACCTTTATTTGCACATGTGGAAATGTTTCATTTGGGTTATGGTTTGGTGTAAACACCGTGTGGGTAAAGTTTTACCGGATACTAATGTTTGATGGAGAATACCCACTCTGGTAGCAGATTAGTCCTCACATGCACTCAATTGTGAAAGATATCAGTTTTCTCGATTGAATGCGGTCAGAAAGGATCAATTGAAATAGCCAATAGGTATTTGGTTTTGCCTGCCTCGGGTTAGACGTTGGTAATATCTTTTCTTGCCTGTTGAATCAATTGATTTGTGCCTTTGTTGGGATCAGGTGGATGCATGAAGCTGGAGAAAATAATAGTTGAACCCTTTTGGTTATGTAAATTAGGTATAACCACTGGTCTAGCAAGGACGGAAGAATGTCAGTGAGCTAAGGGAGGATTTGGAGGATAATGCTGGGATGGTATCTCCTATTAAGCTACTTATTACCGCCTCTGAAGTACTAGAAAAAATGGTAGTACTTAGTAATTTACTTGCTAATGTGATTGTCTAATACCGATTGGTGACTATATCTGGATCATAGAAATGAAGAGTTTTATTGCTATGGTAAGAGTTGTCATCTTATGACCAAGAGGTCACAAGTTCAAGCCTAGGGATAAGCTCTTCTAGAAATGAAGGGTAAGATTACGTACAACAGACACAATGTGGTAGCATACTGAACACATATAGTTCCCAATGTCTATAAATTATTTTACTGTACATCTGTACCTTGAAGATCATACTGACATACAAATCATCTACATTAGTAGACTGATGCAGGTAGAACAATCGGAACCCATAGTCCCATACACTTGAGAGATGAAAAAACTACAATATCTCAATTTAGTAACTTGGAAGAGAACTCTTTATGCTAGCACCAGTAAAATTGTTATTAGCAGGATGACCCCAAATATCACCAACAACAAGCAGCTCTGCAAAGAAAATCTGTAAGTGTCAATTTTGCGCCAAGCTAAAGGCAATTCGTAAGCTATCATAGGACTAGAGCAAGATAGACTCTTACCATAGATGAATTACATTGTTGGATTTTCGATGCCTTGGTAAGTTGCTTTGCAGCTTGTGCAGTTGCAACGTGAGAAATCCCAATATTAGAACTTATATCATCTAGAAGATGGATTTTTAGGATGTTAGATTCATTAATAAGATTAGTTATGGTTTGAACTTCGGAGGAAGTAGGACAAAGGAGTGGATCAGATAGAGATATTGGCTAACCGAGCATAGTTCCTTGTTCATGGACCAATAGAGCTAAATCCTTGAACATCTCATTCAGTTCACCAATCTGCTGCTGGATTTCTATCATTCCTTGCTCTCTTTCTTCTATGATGGCTTCGTTAAAAACAATCTCATGTTCCAGCTGTACGACGTCCTGTCTGCCATAGAAGTAAAGCCAGGGTTCACCATGAGCAAAAGAACTGGTGGCAGCATAAAGAATTTGGGAAAATAGAAAGAAAAATAAGATTACAGCAACTAATGAGATATGAAATAAAGTTTCTTAACATATACGTTATCGATCAACAAAACCCAAAAACGAGTTTGTACTTAGTTATCTTCTAACCTTTTGGATTCCAGAAGGATAGAACTGCTCTCGGGACTGATAGATGAACTTATCTGAATCTCTATGCTTCTGCAAAATACAAATGTAAGATATGAAGATAAGATCATATATCCGGGCTAAGAAAGAAATATCTCAGAAGCATTTGGAGTGGTTAACTACCTGGATGAATTGATTTCCTGGGAAATGGAAGGAGTGTAAGCTGCTTCTCTCTGTGCTGCAAGTTGCTGAGCCTTTTGGAACTTTTTAAGAACAGATTGGAAATCCTTAGCAAGCTTAGCATCGGCGATCTTCTTGGTGACCTGAAGTTTAAAAGAAACATTACTCACAAGATTCCCATTCTTCTATCTTCACTTTCCTGTTCAAATAATTCATCCACTTACACTAGATTGAGAATGTCGATTTGATTCAATGGCTTGCTTTAAGTTAGCTGAAGTTACTTTTATCAATTCCCCAATTTGCTGCCTTGTACTGTGGCTGCAGAGAAAAGCAAGAAATTAAACCATGTTAACACATGCACCACTGTAAAATGCGCTTGATCAAGGAACACAGAATACAAGTCTTTACAGCTTGTGGCGGAGTTGAAGAGTGTCTTTGGGTGTTCCAAGGGTGTTAACTAGGCGTTGAAAGTTTGTCAAAGCTGTGTTTATTTGAAACACAGCAACTACTATGGATTGACGATTATCAGAAGCAGATGGATTCGTGATGGCTTGTGTTGTTTGTCGTTCCCATGATCCACTTCCTCCTTGAATATACAATGAGCTTCCTGATTCAAGATCTTCAAAGCTCATTTTGATAACACAAAAAAAAACAGAGTAGCTTTTCTTTTGTTGGTGTGCTGTAAATGAATCAGAAATCTGCGCCTACAAAGAGGAGAAGCAACGTTGTGTTGTCAATGGGGAGGTTGCTTTCGAATTGAATTTGAAAATCGTTAAAGTCTGCAAGAAAAAAACAGGAGAAGTGGACGATGTGCCGTGCAAGTGAAAATATTAATACTAGAGAGTACGAAACGACGAAAGAAGGAAGGTGCATTGCCTTAACGCCTCTGCTATTTCTGTTTTGCTGTTGAGTTTGTCTTCAGTTTTATCATTTACTAATATTACCTCTTCCAGGTGTCATCCAAGTACCCTTTTGCCAAAAATACTTATTTAAACTTACCAAATATGGTATTCCAATAATGTGTACCAATGAATTGTAAGTCCGAATCGACAAAGCTTAAGAAACCATATAACATGCAAAGGTAGAAAATACGGAAAAAACTTACCCGCATCGAATGTTTACATCAAGTCAATACAATCTCCATTAGTATGTGATTTAATAGAGTAAAATGAATTATAAATTAAAACACGTGACATACATGTATTGACTTGCTTTAAAACACAAAATGCGGGTAAGTTTTATCCTAAGTAATTATTTATAATTATAATAAAAATTTATTTACATGGAATATGTATGCTAAACTAATGAAATTAACCTTAATGGTTAAAGATTAAAGACAATAAGATTATATAAGTGAAATACACATAAATTTACCAATTTTGTAAGTAACTTGTGTACACACTTTCTATTCTTTATAAATTATAAATAAATATAAAAAATAGGAAGCTAAATTAATTTATTTTGTAATTCAATTCGTGTGGCCTTATTGGAAACACCTGGTAAAGGTAAATAGCGAGTCCATTTGCCAACATTTGCGTATAACACGTTCTATTTCTAACTCCATAATAATAATATTACTTTTTTTTTTTTTTTACATCTCTATTTTGGATTCTTCATCCAATTTCTATTTTTTTTGTTCTTTCGATATTCTCCAAATTCTTCTCAGATTGATCTGCTATCTTTTTTTTTTATCTCGATCCATGTCGGTAAGTGAATAGCTCAATATCTCTATTTCTTTTAATTTGTTGGTACAAATGCAAATTAGCCGATGATAATGTGTATTCTCCCCTGTTTTGAGATGAAATAAATCATTTTTGACTTATTATTCTGTGAGATTCGATTTCATTTGTATATATCTCAAATACATAAACAAATGACAGAATAATTCTTATTTATATCCTTTTTGTAACTAGTATATATAGGACAGGTACAACTTTTAATCTTATGCCAATATATCCATCAGTATATAATAATATTTTGGTTATTTAGAATGAGCAAGATTTTTTTTTTTTTATAGTGGAAAAGTTAACAAATAAAGTCATTCTTACTACATGAGATTTTCACCTATTAAGCCTTTTGTCGTAAAGTCTTGCTGATATTTTTTGGTTGTTTTATTATTATGATAGGTTAAAACAGTGCAAGTGAATAATGTTTCTTTGGGTGCTAAAGAGCAAGATATCAAGGAGTTCTTCTCCTTCTCTGGGGATATTGAATATTTAGAGATGAAAGGGTAAGTTTATGATTATTATTTTTGGATTTTTCAGCATCTAACTTATCTTTACACAACATTTTATATGGTCAGAGGGTGATAATGTGCCTATTGATGATGATTGATGGTTACTTTTATTACGTTTTTTCAATTTTCTTTTATAGTGAGAGTGAGCGATCGCAAGTTGCTTATGTAACATTCAAGGATCCTCAGAGTGCAGAGACTGCAGTTCTTCTTTCAGTATGTAAACTTCTCCTTGATCTTGATAGTTAACAAGTTTCTACAATTGCCAGTTTGATATATTTAATGATGAAAAAACTGTTATCTTTGTTGATGAAGTATTACTTTTGGAGGCATTAAATGTCTTTTAGAATAATTTATGATAGTTATGTCTCTAAGTGTACACCACAAATTCTATGAAAGGTACAAAACCTTTGTGCTAGTTAAGTTAGCAAGCATCCTTTATCAAAAAATGATACGAGCTAGCGCCCTATAGCAAAATTCTTGTGAATAACATTAAGTAGGTTAGCTCACAGTTTGTGTCTTTGTGCTTTTGTGGTTGTCCCGAATAATTTCATCTATGTGAGATAAATTCAGATTCTCTTTCACATTTATGAGATTGCTAAGTTTTCTAGGTTACGAAAAAAGGATACTGCTTATGTTAAGGACATCAAAGGATCAGCTGCGCTAAGGGGCGACAATTTGCTTCACGTTTGTACTGTTTCTCTTGGTTAAACTCTCACTTGTAAGCTTGTGAAACCGTTAACTGAGGAGATTTAAGAGCTAATCCATCCAATACTTGGATAAATACTTCACATACCTCTGATAGTTGGTATCTCCTTTTCAATTAGGTTTATTCACTCGGAGCCTTTTCTTTTCTGTAGGAACAACAGAAGATCCAAAGTGGTCCCATATAAGTTAGATTCAGTTGAGAGTCATCACATAACTTTGGTTGTTTTCAACATAGACAAATGTTAGCATTTTCGGCCAACAGGGGGTGAGGACGATAAAGTTTCATTCCTCATTTCATATTAATACAAGGAGCTTACGGTAAAGAAATGAACCGTGGGTCTAACTCAATCCCAAAAATTAGTTCATGAGGTGGGCAAATAAGTAGACAAACAACTCATCCCTCAACCCAATGTGGGATTGAGGTGAGGATTGCTCAGGACCAAATAAGTAGACAAACAACTCATCCCTCAACCTAACGTGGGGAACTTCTGTATGAGCTTCCAGTTTTCACCTCCTTTAAGTATTTATCGGTTCGGGTAGCATTCATTGCTATATGTATTTTGACTTGGTGAGTTCTGGATTATCTCTGTCGTTGTTGATGTCTATTTCTTATAATTTTTCTTTTTGTGCATGGCTAGGTTCGTTTGTCTTTCTTCGTATTTTCCTTGGTGTGTAGGGGAGGGTGGAGATGGATATATTAGGCAGATGATAGAAGTGCTTTAAGTCTTGAAGCTCCCCATTGCTGCCAGAGAATAGTTCAAAGTAGCTAGCGAAATCATAAAAGCCTAGGTCCATGTTACTTGTGTGTGGCCTTCTTACTTCAGCATGATGGCTTTAATAAAAGGATCAAAATAACTCTAGGGAAAATTGCAGTTTGAAAAGTTTAAGGTATTATATTGCATTTTAGTATAGTGTAAAAGTCAATCAGTCCTTTAAAAGGAAGCACACAATTAAGGAGCTTGGACACTTATCTAACAAACATCTTATTGATAATTTTCTCTGTGGTACTCTCACTATTTTAGTATTTAAAGTCAGAATTGCTCAGATGTTACAGAGAGTAAGAGAACTGTTCTATACTTGAGAAGTCAGTAGTATCATTTTTTCTCTTCTTCAATCCAGTTGAAGTGTTTGTAATAGAGTCTAGAGATACGGATAAAGTGCATTCGAGCATAAGTATTGTTGGTTGTTCACATAGCTTATGTGCTGCTTGATTACAAGGATGAGCTGTTTCCAATTTTTTATGATGTCCCTTACTGCTCCACTTTTGCAATTGATAAGCTCACTTGTGTTTTTAGGGAGCTACAATTGTTGATCAGTCCATCTCAATAGTCCTAGCACCTGAGTACAAGCTCCCACCTACAGCTTCAGTATCACCAGTTGTACGTATAATTTTATGTTTTAAGCAGACTTTCCGGCTTCATCGATCACATGATTGTCCATAAATGGTGTACCATTTATATGTGCAGCCAAATGAAAGTACCACTGCACCCCCTGCTGGATCTGCTATTCAAAAGGCAGAGGATGTAGTCAGCAGCATGTTGGCAAAGGGCTTTATCTTGGGCAAGGACGCAGTTGGCAAAGCCAAGGCACTAGACGAGAGACACAAGATCACATCCACTACCTCAGCCACAGTTGCATCTATAGACCAAAAATATGGCCTAAGTGAGAAAATCACTACAGGAGCAACCATTGTGAACCACAAAGTGAAAGAAATGGACCAGAAGTTCCAAGTCTCGGAAAAGTCAAAATCTGCTTTTGCAGCTGCTGAGCAGACAGTTAGCAATGCTGGATCCGCCATCATGAAGAACAGATATGCTTTGACCGGTGTAACTTGGGCTGCAGGTGCATTAAGTCGAGTCACTAAGGCTGCCGGGGAAGTGGGACAGAAGACAAAGGAAAAACTGGCTGAAGAAGAAAGAAGAACTTTTACTAAAGGTCATGCAGAAGAAAATACTGCAACTTCAACAAAAGGTAATTTGCAACAAGAAGCTGCAGATTCCGCTAAAGGTGATGTCCAAGAACTTGCTGCAGCTTCTGCTAAAGGTGATGTGCAAGAACTTGCTACAGCTTCTGCTAAAGGTGATGTAAAAGAACTTGCTGCAGCTTCTGCCAAAAGTGATGTGCAAGAACATGCTGCAACTTCTGCTAAAAGTGATGTGCAAGAAGTTGCAGCAACTTCTGCAAAACAAGAACATCCCGAGACTCAAACCGGAGTTGAGGAATCCACCAATCCCTCTCTTCCACCAAAAGCTTAATCCAACATTATCTTGAAAGTAAATGCGTGATTTACGCTAGTTTTGTTATTCGAATTGGAGCAGGTCTTATGTATCAACTATCAACTATGGTATTTATACATGGAATCTTATTTCATATGTATGTTGGGACCTAAATATGATATAATGAACATCATTCTTGTAGGAGATTTACTTTTTTCTAACAAAAAAAGGGATTTGCAAGAGATGAGATTCATTACTATTTCAATATTGCACTAAAAGAAAAGTCAGATTAACTCCTTTCAATTCCTTTAATTTTTATGATTAACATCTGCATCATCTCCATGTTAAACTCCTTGCATTTAAACTAAAAGTAATGACTTAGAAATAAAGCATGAGGATTTCTTTACTTGTCAAATCTCAAAATATTCTATAGAGGTTCCTTTTATTATTATTTTCTTTTTGCATAAGAGTTGGTGTGGACTTGTAAATTTTAATAAAGGCTTAATATATTTGATAAGACAACAATTTCTTAATAGCCATAAGATCTTAAACTTGTTTAGATTGATGCATGTAATTAGAAAATATGACATATTTTGAGCGGTTAACTTACTGGAATAAGCAATTGCTCGAGTGTCTAAATAATATTTATCGACAACTTTAAAAGGTTAGATGCATTTTATAGTATGCACGTACTAAGAAGCAAAAAACTAAGAAGAGAGGGGTGTAAAAAAAGGAAAGGAATGTCTTCAATCTGGCTCTTGTTCCTTTGTAGGTTTATAGTACGCTAGGCTAGCTAAGAAAGGTATTCTATCTTTCTCTTTTTGTTATTCGGCTCGATAGAATTGTTTAGAATGCTCTTTCCATAGGTATGAAGACTATAAACGTTGATTTGAGAGCAGGATTGAATTGTCCAGTGAAAATTATTCAGTAGAGAGTAAGATAATAACAAATCCGACCTTAGCTCAGTTGGTAGAGCGGAGGACTGTAGTTTGTGTGCTGAAATCCTTAGGTCGCTGGTTCGAATCCGGCAGGTCGGATATATTTTTTATTTTCTTTTTTCCTACTTCAAATGTTAATTATTTTTTTTTACACTTTTAGCATTTAAAGAAAATAAAACATTATTTTTATTATAAAAAGTAAAATTACAACACTCTTTGTGCTAGAAAAACAAAAGCAGAGTTACCTACCATATAAATACATGCAGTAGGTATGAGGCTAATTAGTTGTTGGAGCAGCAAGATTGCATGTTTAAGCTTAGCTTTCATTTAGCTAAGTGTATCTCACATATGCTCTTTATTACCCATCATAATAACATAATCAAATACTCTTCAAACAACTTAAATCTAAAAGCACATTCACAAAACAACATGGCCAGATATCATATGATCTTGTCATTCCTTCTAAAGTTGCTGCTATCATCTGTCTCTACTGCTACAAACAGTACCTCAGACATTCGTCAAGCCATCGAGGAGATGAGGACAGCAAATTATTTCACCTTTATAATGCTGATTAACATGGCCCCTGCTGACCTTGTACAAGGAAACATCACTTTCTTGATGCCAAGAGACAAGACACTGTCCCAAACACTAATACAAGAAAACAACGTGGCAGATTTCTTGCAACGACATTCCTTACCATCACCATTGCTTTTTGACCACCTCCAACACTTCCCAACAGGCTCCATGATACCAACTTCAAAACCAGACCTTTTCCTCAGAGTCAACAATTCTGGATACATGCATTTGTTTCTCAACAATGCTCGAGTCGTTAGTCCAAATATCTGCACTAAAAGTGCTTCCATCAGATGCCATGGCATTGATCAAGTCCTGGAAGGTGCCACTTTGCCATCTGATCATGATAATACCAGTCTTCCTGTGCCTCCACCTTGTGATCATAACATTACGAGTCCCCCTTTTGGGCTGGTTGCACCATCTCCTGTAATGTCACCACCATCTGCAGCACAGCCAATAAGTAGCAACATTAGTCCGATCCCATCATCAGCTCCACCTCTGAAATCTGCAGTATCTTTAAGTAAAACCGGAATAACTGGGCTTATTTGGTTGCTGATGGCTGTGAAGTTATCTCTTTGATCAAAACTTAGGCTTCTAGCTGAATCAAAGCAAGAGAGCAAGCTTGTATATGGAGGCCAAACGGGGATATGCGATAGATTACTGAATTTGTATTGCATATGGTACTTCTAGTCTATTTAAACTTTGTTGTTTGTTTTGCCACTTTCTATAGATGCTCCAAAGGTATCTTATGTTTGAACTAGATAAAGTCCACAAACAACTTTTTGTACTAAAAGGGTTTGAAGTATTAATTGACAATTCTGCATTGTTGTGTTGGTTTGAATTTCAGAAACTGTGGAATGATTATAAGTTACTGGTTGCAAATGAAAGGATCTGTAGGACCCAAAATATAACACTAGCAGTAGTAGTAGCAGTTAACTGAATAATGTAGAGATAGAAATGAGACCTCTTTTAGTGAGGGAAATTCCGAGAAAGTGAGTTCGGAATGAGGCTCTCTTCATGCTGAGATAGGGAGAAATGCAACAAATTGTTGGAGACTGGAGCAAACTCCTTATTATGTGATCATATCAACTATTGTATTTGCTAGATTACAGCTTGAGAAAGGAAAATTGGCGTGGAATTGGAAATGTGAGTTGGTAAGGCTGGAAACACCAAGTTTAGGTGAAGTAAAGTTTGTGCTAATATCAATAGCAACAGCTTTGTGCTGAACCAGAAATTAATGTTCCACAATAAAACTTTCATGGTTCTTGATGAAATAACAAGGATATCACCAACAAAAAGCATCAAGAAGATGCAAGCATTAAGGAAGAGATAATCAGCTCCCACAAAGGTGAAAAAAGCTATCATAACTATCAACATAGATCTATTGAGCTGATATATCTAGGAAAGATTCAACAGTAATTACAGAGGAGTGGTTGACCAACCTAAAACGAATAATCACACATGAGACATCTAGCCTTAAGAGAGGAAATGGGAGTTGAGATGCCATCAAAACACCTTTTGTTCCTCTCTATCCATAAGCAGCACAAAATACAAAAGCAGGAACCAAAGACCAGATCATTTTGATGGACTTCCCAACTTTTTAGGAGCACCAGCACACAAAAGCGTCTCTCAAAGATCCTGCCATGGTCCAAGTCAGTCCAAAGAGAGAAAAGAACATGTATCGAAGGTCTGTGTCAACAGTGCAATGAAGAAACAGGTGATTGATAGATTCTGGGTTGCACAAGCACATGTAGCATCTGTTGGCTATAAGGAACTTCCTCCTCATAAGATTATCCCGACCCAGCTGAAAGAGATGATTTTTGGAGGCATCTTACTTCTCACCCTTCCTCCTCACAGTTTGGGCGTTAAACTTTCATCTGCCAAAAGAAAAGAAAAGATTACCTCCAAATTAATAAAACTAAATTAAAATGAAAACAAAATAGAACTTTATGTCAAATGGCCTTTGACATCAGTTAAAAATAGAAAAGAAAGAATAGGTGAAGTTAAAGAAACTAGTGAACCAATCATTACATAAAGAAAATAAGTACAAGATCTATTTGTTCAGATCTTTCAAACATCTCACCTAGAATTGTTCTTTTGGATTTTCAATCTCTTCAAAAGTAAGAAATCAGCAAGCAAGTTAATTGATCCTCACCATTAAACACCCAAATTATTTTGAATAGTTCAAAGTAAAAGAACACAAATTTGTCAAATAGATATTAATGCAGTGAAAAGTTATGAAAACAGCTATTGACTATAATAAGATTATGATTCTGAGAAACAAGACCACAGAAAATAAAAATTAAGACATTGTTGAGATATAAGTTGTGCAGACTCTTCACTTCCAACGCCATACCAGTTCTCCAAAAATACACTATTTTTGGAGAACCCGACACGCACCCGTTGACATGTTTGAAGAGTCCGAGCAACAGAGGTTGAGATTACTATGCAAATGCAGCTTGCTTGATAAACATTTGACATATGCTTAAAAAGTTTGATGTTTAATAGGTTAGACTCTTAAATTTGAAGGAGTACAATACGGTCAGAAAATAGAGGGGGGAAAATGTGGTTCATGAGAAATTTCGCTTGCCTGAATCTGGAAACTTAAAGAAAGGGCTGAATGCTGAGAACACAAATCTAACAAGAGAAAACAAAACATATGCACCAAAAATAAGTACATTCACTGTTATTCCAAAAAAAAAGGATGTACTATCATAGAAAGATCATTTCCATCAACATTTCTGTTGGCTAAAATTGAGAAATGAGATGAGTTTTTATCAAGTAGATATGCAATAAGAAAGCAATTGTAGATACTTGATAGAGGAGCCCTAATGGCTAGGCTTTGGCCACTACTTACAGTCATGTTTGACAGATTCATGTGGAAAATGATATACTACCTCCGTCCCATTTTATGTGGGACCGTTTGACTTGGCACGGTGTTTAAGAATTAAGGAAAGACTTTTGAAATTTGTGGTCTACATCTATTCTTAGATATTTGTGAGGTTGAAAATCATTTCATTAAGGGTATTTTAAAGTTAAATTGTTTGTGACATTCTTTTTGGGACGTACTAAAAGGATAGGGTTCCACATAAAATGGGACGGAGGGAGTACAAAAATCCACTTTTATGAAAGGAAAACAGGCAACAATCCTGCCCTCAACCTTAATAGGTGAAATTTAATCGAACACTTCCATTGGTCTCTAGCATGTTACCTGAGACCAATGGAAGTGATAATATAAAGTTAGGTTGTAAGGTATACTGGAAGCTAAGAATGAAGGAATCTGCTAAAGGGCTCATTCTTCATGGTAAAATATTGCTGTGTCACCTCATATCTTTGGAAGAATGGATGCTCATATAGGCTATAGGCACAGATTAATCCAAGTCAAAGATAGAATACAAAAGTATATTAATTGAAAACAGATAAAAGGAAACATTTCCTTATAGAAAAGGTTATCTTAACAGATGCGGTTAGCAGTAACTCTATTTGCATAAGGTTTTAGTCAGAAAATTTATACATATAATAAGGAAATTGAGAGGCATATTAATCTATGTTGCTCGGACTCTTCAAAAATGTCTACGGGTGAGTGTCGGATATTGCAAAAAGTAGTGCATTTGAAGAATCCGACACGGCTGTGGCAACAATTTTGGAGAGACTGCGCAACATAGATATTAACACAGAACATATTTCAGAAAATTCTAAAACAGACTTAACTGTTGAGTCACATCTCATCTCTACCTGATCAGGCCCTGGCACAGCCCACACGGTCCATTCGGCCCATTCACCGACTTAGGGCTGAAGATGTTTATTTGTTTCGCATGTGTTTTCACCAATTTACCCTTGATGTGTGTGTGTGTATATATATATATATTGTGTTATCTGTGAATTTTGGTGGTGGGTTCTCATCTTCTTTACCCTAATACGGCCGTCTTGCTCTCCATTTCTCTCTACCTTTCAAAAATCCTTGGTCTCTTTGTAAGATTTCTGTTTTTTTGTGTTGAATCTGCAGAGATCTAATGAATCTTTCATTAACTATGCATTCCGATCCTAGTTCTTACATGAATTTCTCAACTAACCTTGCTTGGAACGAAATCAGAAAGCATAGAGATCTGTCGTTCACCAATAAGAAAATGTGCACAAGATGTTCCCTTATTCCCAATCGCCATCTCAATCGCATCCATCTTCTTTTCCAATAAGTTTTGTCAGTCTACTCTCTGGCAGACATGAAATTCAGAAGTCTAAGTAGAAGAAACATTAGACAGCTGAGTTGGAGGTAGAAAACTAGAGTTTGATAGGAGTTAGGAGCATGCATGTTTGGAAGGAGAGGAGCCGTTGTATTTGCTAGCATTCCTTTTGGAATCCAACAGGAAAATATCTTCAGGGAAAAAAAGCAGTTGTTACTCCATTTGCCCGAAGTTATTTTGTTACTGGATTCCAACAGAATGTTAGCAAATATAGCAGCTCCGTACCACTGCCAAATTCTCCATGGAAAGACTAAAAGCTCGATCTCAAACCAGACTATGTATCCTGCAAATGAAGCACTGGTAAGCAAGGTAATTCCCTTTTAGCTAGCTGTTTCTGTTTCTGATAACTTTTGGTTTTCACAAATTTCATTATCCTGTCCAAGTGTCTATTTTTCCTGTAACTAGTCTTTAATTGGTATTCTCTATAACTAAATGTTAGACTGACTATGCATTTTTACTGCCATACTGAATGGACAGATTTTTGAGCAGCCAATCGATTTCTCATTCACATGCAGGTGGCATACAGAGGATTCCTTTGTCGAATTCTTTCCTACACTTGTCTCCCGTGATAAAAAAGGGAGAAATACACTAGATCAAATCTTTACAAATACTTTATTTTCAACCCTTATTTATGTACTCTTGAGGATATGAGATCCTCATTGCTTTTTCAACAAATAAATGAAGTTAAGAAATGTCCAGCAAGCGCAGAAAACTAGTGCTCCATACAGTTATACATAATGAAAAAAAAAAATTCATCCAGTACTATTCCAAGTATCAGCTTCCTTATGAGGTCTCCTCCAAGTATTTACTTTTGTTCTGCTTATGTTTCGAGTTCAGAAGTTCTTTTTTTTTTTTACTTGAGGGAAAAAAATAGATATTTCACATATTGAATGAATTGTGAAAACAGTTGAGCCAAAAAAAGTAGGCAAAGCAACAATGCATGTTCTTGATCACTTTCCAACCACTTGGATGGTTGGTCACAATCATAATAGATAGCAGAGACTTAGAAAAATTAAAATTTTGATTTCGTTATCTATGTATTTATAAGATAGTAGTGAATCCAAAACACAACTAAAGTATCCCTATTTTTTAAAATTTCATATTTGAGCTATCATGTGTTCACTTTTCTTATGTGAGTTGTAACCACAGGAATGAACATTCGTGTGCTTTCAATAAATATTAGAAGTATGAACTCATAATAATTCAGGTGTGAAACTCGAAAAAGGGGATACTTCAGATATTTTTGATCCTTCACTCATAAGTTAGGGTAAAAAGAGAAAGGAAGAATGGTAAACAGGCAACAGAGCAAAATTTCTTCCATAATCACTTGGTATTAATAATGTATTTTGGGGAAATCTGCAATACAGATGACAATACGGACGGTAGGAAAGAAATTGTACCTGCATCCATTTGACCGCGTGGAGGTGATGACATCAATGCTTAACTCCGCCGCTGAGACTTTCGACGGTGAATTTGAAGTTTTTCCGGTGAGGGTTCTTGTCCAATTAAACACTTCAAACTCTTTGATTCAATTAGTTGTCCATTTTTTACGCAAGAAAACAATTATTGATATAATGAGTTTATATCGTTTTTGTTCAATTTAAAATAATAAAAATAGACCTAAAACATAGATGTGCCATTTAACTTAATCTTATTTTATATTGAGCAACTTTCACATATAGCAAATATAAAATTCAAATTCATATGTTATAACAAAATTTGCATAATTGAGCTCCATAGCAAACATATATATATATATAAACAGTGCATCCAAGAGACCAAATATCAAATCTTGGGTTGTACTCCACTTTAAATAGAGCTTCAGGTGTCATATACCTTTTAGTTCCTCTTTGCCCCACGTTCTCTTTTCAGTTCTGCTCCAAAGTTATGGAAAGTCTGAAATCAACTATCTTTGTCACCTCATCATCACCATCAGTAGTAAGAAGAATGTTTTGGGCCTTTATGTCACAATGAATAACCCTTTTTTTTTAATTAAACTGAGCCCTAAAAGTATATGTCTATTTCGCTATACATATATACAAATAAGCAATTGTATAATTCGTTGGTTTCTCTTCATATTTTTATAACTTCGCTGGCAGGCCATTTGTATAAATTGTTGTTAGCCTCTCATTTGTATAAATCGTTGTTAGCCTGTCAATTCAATTGTATGTGTTTGTATATCTGTATAAAATTTGAATTTTTATACAATTGAATCGAATTGTATAAAACGAGAAAGAGAGAAATTGTATACAATTTGAATTTGTATAAAACGAGAAAGGGAGAAAGACAAAAGAGACTTGGGCAGGGAATATACAATTGAATCGAATTATATAAAACGAGAAAGAGAGAAATTATATACAATTTGGATTTGTATAAAACAAGAAAGAGAGAAAGGCAAAAGAGACTTGGGCAGAAAAATATTTGTATTGTATTATTATAAGTGTATAATACGGAGATATATGTATTTGCATATGTATATACAATTTTCTCTCGCTTTATACAATTAGAAACACAATTTATACAATAGAATTGTATAAAGCAAGAGAGGCGAGCGAGAGAGGCGAGCGAGAGAGGGAGAGTGGCGAGCGAGAATATGAGGGAGAGAGGGACTGACAAACAGTTTGCTATGAAACACAAATAAATCAAACGATAGCTATTATATTTATTTTATATTATAAGTTTGTTATTATATACAATTATCCCTTTTATATTTTTGTCTTTCAACTTTAGATGTGTACACGTAAAACATTTAAATTTATACAAAATTGAACAAATATAAACATAAGTTCTATACCACATAATATACATAAAACACTACGTAGGATGCTACATGTAAGACGTGTGTCTAATTGTGCAGAATATTTAATTGTATACAACAAAAGTTAAAAAATATGGATGTAAAATAAGACCAAATTAAATTATATATTTATATATTGTACCATAAAAATATGTATGTCATTGTAACGAGTCAAATATGCTCCTTTTTCACTTTGCATAAAAAAACAGCAATTGTATTCACCTTTTGATAATCATGGGTTGAGATTCGAGTTTTGCTACAATGACTTCATTTCTTTTACCAAGGATATCTCTACCTCATTAGTAGTTATCTTCTGGAATCTCGCTATTCATAGATACAAATGCATCAATAAAGTCCCTCTTCATATGATGAATCAATCAAAGTTGCTAAAGTTTATACCCTGAGTTCAGGTTCATGAAAAACTGTATCATCACTCTTCTTAACTTAACTGGTTCTTCAGAAACTTAGATTTCTATAAATGGTTTTGCGTATTGGCTGGCTGGACGCAAAGTGGAATATTATGTTATCTGCTTTGATCTGATGAAGGAAAAATTCAAACTTATGGATATTCCTGATGATCGTGGTATTGATCACCAACTTGTTCACATAAAGCTTATGATTTTTGAGAGGATCACTTTATGTGAACAAGTTGGTGATCAATACCACGATCATCAGGAATATCTATTAAGTTTGAATTCTTCCTTAATCAGATCAAAGTAGATAACATAATGTTCCACCTCGCGTCCAGCCAGCCAATACACAAAATCGTTCACAGAATTCTGAGCTTCTTAAGAACCAATTAGGTTAGGAAGAGTGAATGATAGGATTTTCCATGAACCTGAACTCAGGTTATAAACCCAAGCAACTTTGGTTGATTTATCTGAAAAAGAACTTTCAAAATTTTATATTAATTGTTTTTATGATGAAATTGAATTTTAGATGAGTAAATTTGGAGCACTTAGACGGTATATTGATGCATTTGTATCTATGATTAGAGGGATTCCAGAGGATAACTACTCATGAGGTAGAGATATCCTTGGTAAAACAAATGAAGCCATTGTAGCAAAACTCGAATCTCAACCCATGAATATCAAAAGGTGAATACAATTGCTGTTTTCTAGGGGAATTAAACTGTTCAATGGGTCGAATTAGGTGTTTATGGGTCTGAAGCCCTTTTCATTTTCATATAAATACAATGTGCTAAGGTCAAAATGACATGACAATTCCATGTGATATTTAAAATAATAAAAAATGAGTTGGATATGTCCAACATACCAACTAACGCCCATAAGGGCATATCTAGGCGAAAAGTTGGACGACGAAGGCATAAGTGAGCCAAACTTTAAACAAGATATTTCTAAACATTTTCAAATAGTTTAGGAGTATATTTGTCCCTTTTCCAAAGATAAAAACACACAGAGAAAATAATTTTAATTAAAACCTTCTAATCTAACCAATTGGTCCGTCGGGTCGGGCAAGATTTGTGTCCACACGTGGCGAGCAACAATTTGGGATTTTCTACCCAACGACGCGCGAAGCACTTCTCTGCTTTCTTCTTCATATGCTTGACTTTATAAGGCGCAAGATTTAGCAATAAACGATTCAGAATCAGCATAACAGGTAAAATTATACTCGAAGCTTTAATTATAGATGTATCATTCACTTCTGTCAATGGCTGATTTGCGGAACTAACGAAACTCATCGTCACCGATAATTGTTTCATCATCTTTACTTTTGTTCTAAAAATCTGTTGTAAATTGTAATAATATGGATGTTTTTATTTCTGGAGTTCTCTTAGATGTTGCAAAGTTGGGATATTTTCCCCCTTTGGTGTTAAACTACGAGGGGTCGATTTAGAAAACAGTTTATTTTAATTTTAATTTGTTATAGCCCATTAGAAGATGTAATCTCTACTGTACCCTCAGAGTTGGAGTCGGGATTTGAAGGTTATGTGTTCTGGATTATATTTGTTCTAAATCAATAATCTGTACATATTTAATGAATTTTAAAAACAAATGTAGTACCCTTAATCTTCTTAAAGAGATGGAGATAGCTATGCCTCAGCTTCAATAAGCATACTAATTTTTCGACTGTACTTTTACTTCCATCATCACACTTCCCCTGTGTTACTCTCTACATTCATAACCATCCTTTTTCCTGATAGTTTATGCCGGTAAACTACCAATTGGTTTGCTCTGGTTAGTGTTTGTTCATGGTCATTTGCTTGATGTGATAAAGGGTCCGAAGTCACTATGTGTATTAATTTGTCTTTCAGTATCACTTATTAATTTCTGGGACTCATGTACTTACTGGAAAAAGGGAATAATGCCATTAAAGATGGAACATGTACAACATTCTGAGTTGTTGGCATATGTGATGAAGTCATTTACCAAGTTCTAGTTCTTCGAACGACTGAATTTAATAGTTGACTATCCAAATATAGACATTTGTAATCAATTAGTTTTGGATATCCTTTGAATCAAAATTAGTCATTCTGCATGAACCTTTCAGTTTATGTTATGGAATCTTATTATTGAGGTGTCTAATAATTATTAATATGTTCTTTTTTCTATCAAAATTCGTAAATCTTCAAAGAGTAGGATTTTACTTTATCATTTATGATATATGTTGTACATGTTTTAATTTTGACATGATACATACAGACTTCTTTACTTGATTGGATCTGGAAAACTTGTTAATTGACTGAGTAGTGGCTTTGTGTGACAGGGTTACGGGAAAATGATGAGAGTACGGACTTATGCTGGGCTTAGTGTAATAGCTTCTCTAGCTGTCATTTATCATGCCTTTAATAGTAGAGGCCAGTTTTACCCTGCAATGGTTTATTTATCGACATCTAAGATCAGTCTGGTGCTTCTCCTCAACATGGGTCTTGCCACTATGTGCATTTTGTGGCAGCTAACCAAGAAAATTTTCCTTGGTACCCTGCGAGAGGCAGAGGTGGAGAGGTTAAATGAGCAGTCATGGCGGGAACTCATGGAAATACTTTTTGCAATCACTATTTTCCGGCAAGACTTCTCCATGACGTTTATTACCATGGTTACCGCACTATTTTTAGTCAAGACTTTGCATTGGTTGGCCCAGAAACGGGTTGAGTACATTGAAACAACTCCAGCTGTTACTAAGTTGTCCCACATTCGCATAGTTTCTTTCATGGGCTTCCTCCTTCTCATAGATAGTCTCCTTTTGTACAACTACATGAACCATTTGATACAGACAAGACAGGCTTCTGGTTCTCTCTTCTTCGCGTTTGAGTAAGCCATGCTGTTCTAATTCATTTGTAAATTTTTTCCCGTCTGAATATGTGCTATGATCCTTAAAGTTGTACTATTAGTCTAGTCGTTCTTTGGGGTGCAATTTGAGATACATGCCAGGGAAAGGAGTAGAGCTTCATTAGATTGGATACCACCGGGTTGAGGGGTTATACAAACATGTTTCATGCCTCTGCTTTAAGTAAACACTTAGTTGGGCTTCGGACATGGGGATATTTGATACTTTACAGATACATTTGCTGTATACTGGGGCTGGCAAGGTACGGTGTTGGATCTTTGCACCTGCAAATGCTGTTTATCTTTCTGATGTAGAACCTGTTTGGAGTGTTAAGCCAAAATAGCTTATAAGCACTTTTGGAGTGTTTGAGTAAAATTGAAAAGTGCTTATAAGCACTTGATTTTAATTCAAAATTATAAAAATAAGCCAAAAGTCAATCCAAACAGGCTTGTAGTTCTTGCACTAGTTTACTCAAACTGGAGGCAGATGCTCTGAGATTGACCATTAAAGCTGGTATTGTTTGAAAACCCTATGTTTTAATCATTATAATGCTAGATGATTATCATTATAAAGCTAGATGATGAAGAGGTTTTTTTGTAGATGATTAGATTTTTAAAACCATATATTGAAAATCTTGATCACGTTAAAGTATTCGTACACCCTATTTCCCGTTCTCTTATCTCTTGGGGTCAGTTTTATTCAATTTTGAGTAGTTTAATGCACGATTCAGTGTTTACTTTGAAATCTTTGCTTTGTTATGCATTCATTCACATGACTGAAATATGGATGGATGAAGTCAATTATCATTCTTGGCTTATTCATCATTGCTTTTCTGCATATTTTAACTTATATGGTGACAAGGGGACGGGTGTGCTTACTTTGAAATGGTATATGGTGACAAGGGGTGTGCTTACTTTGAAATGGTTTTTCTACCTGCTGTATGCTGGGAATCATGTTAGTTACTGTGGCCAATGTGCTGCTATTGTTTTACCCTAGTGTAGTTTGGCCATATGGCGGCTTTTGTTTTACCAAGTGCAGTTTCATCATATTATATGTATGCCATATCTAGCTCCCTAGTGAAATTTAACCTTTTACCTTTTTGCCACTATTTCTCAGGTACATGATACTTGCTACAACAACTGTTGCAATATTTGTAAAATATGTATTCTATGTACGTGACATGCTTATGGAAGGACAATGGGAGAGGAAGGCCGTATATACATTCTACTTGGAACTTATTCGGGACTTGATCCACTTGACTATGTACATGTGCTTCTTCCTCATGATTTTCATGTAAGTTAAATTTATGTTATTTTATTGTTTTCTGGTGTTACTCTTCATTCTCCTTTCGTATCAATTACTTTGTTTAAAAAAAGAAGAAACTTCTTGTAGTGTATAATTGAAAGTCAATGAATAGTAATGGAAAAGGGTTATCATTTAAGGAAAGCAATGGACCAAAAAGGAAAGCAAGAGATCATTTTTTTGGTTTGAGAGAGTTAATACTGACATCAAAAGACTCCAGAATTAGTTCAAGCATGTTACATTCTTGTGAAATAACATAGACTTTCACATGGTGTTCTCAGTGTATCTAATCGAGCTCATTCATTCTCTCTAGTGAATAATAGTGAAAAATAAAGAGGCTCCTTCCCATCTTTCCCAACTATCCCTGGGAATTTTTGGATCTACTTCCCTCAGGAACTTCTAAGTTTCTAAATAGTATGGGACTAAAACATTATTCATAGAGCTGTTAATTTTCTTTTCGGCCAGCAATAGGATGATTGGCTGTCTGTGCTGATTCAGGTGTGCCACACTAATACGTATCTTAGAAACTTCTGTAATTTCCAATTCAAGTATTTGGATAAAAGGTTGTTTGATCTCTATTTATACATTTTGTGATTGATTAGTTGTGGCATTGCTTATGGATAGAGGGTGAAGGGGCTCAACAATAGGCTCAAATTAGTACCTCTGTTGAATGTTGCCAAATGAAAGCATTTTCTTGTTTTGATAAAATTTTTGATCAGTAAAACGAATCTGTTTCTCCCATGTCTTATTACTTTCTTTTGGAAAATGCAGTGCGAGGGCCATTCTTGTTGAAGAGAAAGTCCTGTTTCCTTTTTCTTTTTGCTCCTGGATATTTCTTGGGACTTCAATTTTTTTTTGTAGCTGATGTCAAGTAGAATACATCTTTTCTCCCCTTCTTTTTAGTAAAGAAGTTTTCACTGCATTACACAGCAATTGACAATGTTCTGGTCTCGATCTTCCATCCTCTTATATAGTTAGACTGGGATCTGTATCTATACATAATTATGCTAGCAAAAGCTTCACTGAGTTTCATCAAGAGATGTAAATAATCACGTGATGCTTGCAAATACCATCCAATGTAATGCAGGAAGGGTGGCCCGTGTAAAGTTTAGTTTAGGCACTAACAATCAAATTGTTAAAAAAAAGTTTAGTTCAGGCATGATCCTTTTTGCTTTTCTGCTGATATTTGTTTGGCTTTTGGTAGAAGCAACCATAAATTTATCATTCATCTGATCTCTTGTTTATGATCGAGCATTGGTGTATATATTCTCTCTTTTCCTTCTGATTTTATTTATTTATTTTCCTGGACATTCTGGGACGTACAATCTTTCTTACTACTTAGTTCTGTCCATATTATTTATATTCTTTTCGACCCACTATTATGTGTTCATTTATTTCTTTATTTCCATGGACTTTCAGCAATTATGGTGTGCCTCTGCATTTGATTCGGGAGCTTTATGAGACATTCCGCAACTTCAAGACTCGAGTTGCTGATTACATACGATATCGAAAAATCACTTCAAATATGAATGATCGTTTTCCAGATGCGACACTGGAAGAACTCAATGGGTAAGTTTCTCACTAACTAGAGTCTTGGTATGTATATGTTTTTTTTCATCACTATGAGTATGTTTAATGTTCCTGCAGAGGTGACACTATCTGCATCATTTGTCGTGAGGAGATGACCACTGCCAAGAAACTTACTTGTGGACATCTCTTTCATGTCAATTGCCTCCGGTCATGGCTAGAACGTCAGAACACGTGTCCTACTTGCAGAGCTCTTGTTGTACCACCTGAAAATGGGACGAGTGTTGCTGGATCTGGATATTCTCAGCAAGGTATCACCTAAAACTGGCGATTCTCTATATTGTGTATCAACTTTTATAAGTTAATTTTGAATGACGACCGGAAATTGATGTTTCATTTTCCAAATGTTGCTCATCATGGCTTTTTTGCTATAGTAGAATTGAGATGAATGGTTAAATCACCCATTTGTTTGTAATAAGCTGTTTTGACCATTAAACTTCTGCTGAAGTGTGTTGATTATAGGTGAAGATTACATGATAGTAGTGGAACAAAATTACTTTTTTTTGGGAAGAAATTTCACGTGGTGTACACTGAATAGTTGTGTCCCAGCTTGTGGATTGTAATCTGTAATCTCTTATCTAAAGATGACATGCTTGGAGGGAATCATTTGTGGCTATTAGGGACTTGGATAATTCTTTGTACAAAGTGCGGATGTATATAATATCTATTTACTAAGCACTCTGGGAATCTTTAATCGGCACAGGAACAAGTTTAGCAAGAACATCTCGAGGTTCCCAAGCAGATCCTAGGACAAACGGTTATGTTAGTCAGCACCAGGCTAGACTCCAAGCTGCAGTTGCTGCTGCTGCAATTTATGAGAAGTCCTTTGTTTATCCTTCTGCACCAACACTAAGCCGGTATGATTTCTCTTCTATGTCAACATTGTATGCTTATCTTCTTTGCATATTTATGAGACCTTCCCCCGGAAGTGCTTGTAAAGGCATAAACCTCCCTGACTATCTTCCTTGATAAGCATAGTTACGTTGATTCTTCTCCATGTCCCATTATGTTTGATGCTCTCTTTTTTATTTCTAAGAACAAGTTACTGTTGGCAGTTTTACTTTCAAAAAGAACAAGTAGTTGTTGGTCTCAATTTTTTATAAGCAGTAATAACTGTTAGCCCCACTTGTTTTCTGGATTTACATTAAAGAATACCAATCTCTTCAAATTCAAAAGTACAGATAAATTAGAAATGAAGGAGTATCCAATGTATGCCATTGGCATCCTCTGAAGATATTCACATAAGCACTTGTCATGTTGTGGGATCACAGTCTTATTCAATGAGTTGCCTTGGAGATTTGGCTTGTCATGTAACCCTTGACTTTAGCAGATGATTGCTAATTAAGTTGTCCATAACTGCTTGGGAAATGACTTTCAATATATATTTCCTTGGTCATGTGGTGTGAACTAGTGGTAGAGCCAGAGTGAGGTTGATGGTGGTGACTTCCCTTTTTCCTCTCTTTTTTGGCAGTTGACAAGGGGATGCTTGTCATCTTTATGTCCACAAATTTGTAGTTCTTTTAAGTACAGTGAAAGAACTTTAGTTAATTGTTCTCATGCTTGCAGGTCTCATGGACATGCTCTATTTCCTCCATCCTATGGACCAGTCAGTTCTGTCAGCGTGGACTCAGAAAGAGAGAGTGCTGCAAATGAATGGTCACAGCAACATCAATATGCAAATATGCCTTTTGCTTACTATCCACAGAGCAGTTTTGGTCCTTTAGGATATCCTGGTGCTAACATGCCTTTTGGAGATAGTTCCCGGAGTAACCTTAGTACTTCAGATACTCAGCTCGAGGCCCATAGGATATTCTTACAGCAGCAGTGTGAGGTATGAACATTTGTCTGGTTAATTTGTATCTCTCTTTTATGTTTGTTGATATTGCTAATTTCAATATGCATTAATCATCATTGAGATAATTTCTAGTTCTGTTGAAAACATAATTAAGTAAATGTAAGTGTGATCTCTCTAATATCTTATTAAGCTTTTCGATGAAGTTTTTCACACATCCAACATGGTATTAGAGCAGTGAAGGTCCAAGGTTCAAGTCTCACTACCACCCATTATCACTTATCAAAAAGAATTTCCACGTGCTTGGCCTATGAAAAAAAATCAAGCCCGCACATGAGGAGATACGTTAATTATATAATTAAGTAATAAAAGTGTTATCTCTCTAATAGCTTAAGCTTTTAAATGAGATAGTCACACACTTCAATAAATTCATTATTCTATTTGTCTTAAAATATTTTGAAGTTCTTAAAGTTCATTCTCTTTTTGGAATGGGACTTCAGCTTTGTTGGTAGAACAAGTCACCTCAGATGAAATTCTGTGGAAATTCAGGGAGGGAGGGCTGAGGAAAATTGCAAAACTCCTTTTTAAATGGTTACTTTACAACTTTGGCGGCGAAACTCAGTGCTTTGATTGTTCTATTCTCTTTTTCAACATTTTTCTTTGAAGGGGGGATGGGATGTATTTAATATGCTGTTACGGTTGAGATAGGTATGAACCATAAAGCTCTGAAAATTGATGTTTAGCCTTCACCCTGTATAAGATCACACTGTAGTGAATTGGATTCTCATTTTCAAGATTGCTTCTTAGTGTTTCTTTTCTTGGGTTACCTTTTTGCTTATTCGATCTATCTATCTATCTATCTATCTATATATATATATATATATATATATATATATATATTTATATGCATGTATGTATGTATATGTGATGTGTATATATTTACCTATGGAATCTACATTTATTTATCTAGGCTCTGCAAAACCAGCTCAAGCTTCTACAGAGTTCAAAGACACAGAAAGCAGCAGATGGTGCAAACGTTTCTGAGAGCAAGGGAAAAGCAATTTCATTAGAGAATGCTCAAAATGGGCAGGCTGAAGGTGCAGATATTTAAGGAATGATCATCTGTATATAAAGTGCAGTTGTAATCATCCAGTTAGAATGGCTGCTGAACAATGGAATTCACCAGAGGATCTGTTGGTTGTATTTTCTCTAGTGATCTGGAAATAGTTGTATTGCAGGTTAGCAATTGACGATTTCTTTCTTCTGCAAGTTCCTTTCTTTAGGATCTCCAACTCTCGCATCTCTGCAGAGTTTCAATTTCACATCTTCATTTAGTGGTCCATTAGCAAACTACATAAACAGGTACAACAATTTTAGCAGAAGATATTATATGTTCAAGTAGGAAGTGAGAGATGAAGCCTGATTCATACATTCAAGAAGACTCTGGATCTTCAGCCTTGCTGTCTCCATTCCAGGGTTGGTGTAAATACCGAGTAGGAGTAAGTGGATAGCATATCAGTATCAAGTATATGCTGAACCATCCGGAGTTGACACATGGGATTAAAAAATTAAGCTGTGTGATCGTGTGACCATTTCATCTCTAGCCTTGAATGCATAATAGTAGTAGTGTTCATTCCTTGAACAGTTGAACTATTAACATACAGCACACTTCTATTTGTGCTATCTGTATCATAAATCAGTGCCAATTTCAAACCAAAAACTCTGTCGGACATCAGACGGGCTGTTGAATTGGCCTCCTTAGTTCAGCATTGAGAGTTGCTGTAATGTGTACACTGTACAGGCATTGACCAGTACTCCAGAAATCGTTTTCGTTTGGTTAGAGATATGCAAGGGAACTTACCACAAACTGATCCTTTGAGGAAGTCAATGTTTGTATCTCATATATTCTGCAGGTTCAGATATCTTATTTGTTGGAGCAATATATTACTGGATTATTCATCCAGTTTGCACCCAATTTATTACACTTAACTTGCTGGATATGTGAGTTCCTTAGTTGGTTTAATGGATGTTCTATTTGCACTTGTAATTCTGGTCTCATTGCTTCCCAACAGTTCTTTTTTTTGACATCCTTAGACTCATATTTTAATTTATGAATGGGAAGGCTTGAAGTCATTGGCTGCTGAGGGCTGAATCATACTAACAACGTCTGCTTCCTCTATTTTTCGATATAATTTGAATCCATATGAATTTCACGGAAGACACAATTCTGATCTTAAAAATGTTAATAGCATATATATGAATACATAATTTTTTAACATTTGTGTGTTTATATAAGTTTCTAAGGATAAAATGATTATAGAAGTATATTAATTTTTATAACAAACTAATAAAAAAATAATAGCATAAATAAAAACAATGAGAGGACTCAACAATGAATAGAGAATCAGTTTTGAATATATTTTCTTAATAAGAATATTGATCTTCAACTACCTAACCAACTCTAGTATTAGTAGTAAGTAAATAAATAAATAGGAAAAAGTTATGAAGATACCCTTCCAGCTTAGACCTATTAGCATATTTCAATCACAAGATAATAATAATATACAATATCAATGTATGCATTATTTTTTTTAATATATTCTATCAAACAATCATATTTACTTTATATGTAATATATTAAACAGAAGAAAGAATTGATCCAAAAAATTCCCAGTATTTGCAACTTCCGAAATATTCCATTTCCAGGGCTAAAAACAATGGAATATAAATTTCTTTTTTAATAAATAAATAAATACTAAGTAACAAAAATAAAAGAAGAAGAGAAAAAAAATAAAGAAAGAAACAACAACAAAAAAAAATATAGAAAAGTTGCAGAAACGAAGGAAAAACAACGCTACCTTCTCTATATTTTTTCAGTTTCTCAAATCGATAATCATCAAATAAAGTATGAAGTTTTAAAGTTTCTTCAGATCACCAAATTATAGTAACAGATTAGCTTCTCTAACTTGGATCCTTCACGTTTCACTCTCCAATTTCATCTGATTCGCTTTTGGAGAAACGAAAAAGGGAGTGAAGAAGAAGAAGAGAAAAGGCAAAAGGTGTAATGGGACAAGCTTTTCGCAAGCTATTTGATACTTTCTTCGGCAACTCTGAGATGAGGGTTGTGATGCTAGGGCTGGATGCGGCTGGGAAAACAACTATATTGTACAAGCTGCATATAGGAGAAGTTCTGTCCACAGTTCCTACTATTGGTTTCAATGTAGAAAAAGTGCAGTACAAGAATGTGGTTTTTACTGTGTGGGACGTTGGAGGACAAGAGAAATTAAGGCCACTTTGGAGGCATTATTTCAATAACACAGATGGACTGATTTACGTCGTTGACTCTTTGGATCGAGAGAGAATCGGAAAGGCAAAGGAAGAGTTTCAGGCGATCATTAGAGATCCATTTATGCTTAATGCTGTCATCTTGGTTTTCGCTAACAAGCAGGACATGAAAGGAGCAATGACTCCAATGGAAGTGTGTGAAGGCCTCGGTCTTTATGATCTTAAAAACCGTAAATGGCATATACAAGGTGCATGTGCTCTTAAAGGGGATGGTCTATATGAGGGACTAGACTGGCTATCAAGCACTTTGAAAGATCTCAAGGCCGCTGGGTACTCTTCAGTGGGGACTTCAGCCTTCTGATTGATCAGGCTTACTAAGAACCTATTTTGAGGGACAAAGCTGATTACCCTGCCCTCTGTAAATTAAAATTCCTGAACTCTCATTGAACATTGTTACTTGTTCTTTCGGTTCTGTGCTGGAATCCCAATCTAGGGTGAAGCTTGATTTTTGATTCTGCTGTATGCTGAAAATGTGGGCCTCTCAATTGGTCTTCCCGTACACAAGCATTGTGTCTGTTGTTACCTACTGTAGTATTTTAAGTATGTATACTTCCACATGAAATAGGTGATTAATGATCTCCCTGACAAACATGCTAAATTGACCCACCTTACCTCATGAAAAGTTTGTGTTCTTGTGGAACAGTTTATCTACAACGAAAAACATATGATATCAACTGAGACAATCGTCTTTCTACTTTCATGAAAATTCTTTCTTCGAATCCCATTATGCTTTCATAGACTCTCCATATACTTCAACATTTCTCAGATGTGTTGCGTTGAAATGATGATTCTGGAAATATTGTGGAATGATTACTACTTGAAGGGTGTTTAAATCTTGATGAAAAGGGCTTTAATATCTAGATGTGTTTAACTTTTCAGTATTGCCTGCACTTAGTAATGTATTGGTTTCTTGAACCTTTTCGAGTAGTGGACATCTTTTTCCTTCCTTCGCACTTTCTTATTGAGTTGCAGTTGCAGAGAAGTTGTTTTGACAATGTAATTAATGTATAATCTCTACCAAAAGTTGAAAATAAAAAGGAAGCTGTAGATTGCAACTGCACTAATAGTATTTTAAGTTTTTTATTTAATTTGAGTTTCAAAGATATAGATTGACAAAGAGAATAATAATTCAGGTGAACTGAAGAGAAGTTTGGTGGATTTCATCATCATACGAGTAATTTTGTTCTTTTTTTCATACAAGTATTGAAATATAACTGAAGGAATACAAAAACAACAGGGATAATAAATTTTGATGTCTCAAAAGTAGCAAATCAAGAAGGTTTGCAAAGCTTCAATCTTTCATCTTAATGGCAGGCGGAGTGGTCTGCCCCTATTATGAGCTTGAATTTTCGTTTTCACTGATCAAATGGTTTTCTGGAACTTTTTGCAAGGCTGATCTTGAGTTTACTGCCTGTGAAAAGAAAAATGAACTTCAATTATAATCCACATATTTGAAGAACACATGAATGAAAAAGAATATTAGCGGATGTTGTTCTTACCTCCTTTCCACTAGGGTCTTTTGAGATCTGTAAATCTTTCAACATTTTTGTAAGCTTCCTCAAGCTTAAATTTTGCAAGTTATCGCCAGCAGTGCCTTTGTTATCTTTCGTACAAACCAAGTTTTCCTTGTTATCTGTAACAAGCATCTGTCCTGTTAGGGCTGGTTCTGGGGCAGCATTAGAAATGAGAGGCAAGGGTGGAAGACTGTGAGCTGCACTCTCCACAGTAGACTCAGCATAATCAATTTCTGAGTCATCCATGGATTCATCTCCAGCAACTTCCTGAGCATCAGCTGGCGCAACCACGTTAGCCTCAGTACCATCAGCATCAAATTCTTCCATGGGTTGTTCTTCTTCTCCAGCAACTTCCAGAGCATCAGCTGGTGCATCCACGTTAGCCTCATATTCTTCCATGAATTCTTCTTGTCCAGCAAGTTCCAGAGAATCAGCTGGTGCATCCATGTTAGCCTCAGTACAATCAACATCATATTCTCCAGCAACTTCTCCTGCATCTTCCATGTTAGTCAGACACTTCTGCTGACTTCCACCCACCTTAGCCTGGACCTCACCATTGAATTGCTCGAACAAATTCACCTCAAGAAAATCTATGTTAGCTTGCATGTTAGTCACACACTTCTGCTGACTTGCACGCATCTTAGCCTCTTCCTCACCATTGGATTGCTCAAATAAATCCACCTCGTGAGAAGATGTGTCTGGATTGACACTTACAGCTACAGGTTGTTCTCCAATCAACTCTTGTTTTCCTGCAACATCAGAATCAAAATGACCTTCCTCCCCATCATTTTCTGCCATAAAATCAGATGTATCAGCATGGGGCTCATCCTGTCCGTTGGGCTGCTTTGTGATATCTGAATTACTCTTGGTATCATCACCCAAGTTCTGGCTATTGTTCTGAAAATCTATTTCCTCTTTAGCCTCAGCAACAATTTCAGATTCTTCCATGGGTTCTTCTCCAGATCCTAAAAACAATTTCATTTAATGATCACAAAGTATTAGGATTTCATACGACAGAGATGGTGGTAAGACAATTGATACAAAAAGTACACAGAAGAACAGATACCATCTCCTCAAATCTTTCTACCCCAAGAACAGCAATACATACCATCGTTATTGCAGCTAAGTGCTACTTCCTCTGAGCCCTCTTTTGCTTTTGTATCTAAGACAACAACTTCCAGATCATTAGCATTGTCTTGTTGAACACCATCTTCCATGTCTATTTTATTTTGTACCAAGGTATTTGAGCCTTGAACTGACACGGTATCTGATTCGTTCTTCATGTCCAAACCCTCGGATGAGTTCAAATCAATACCTGTAGCATAGTTCCCAAGTCAGATCTGAGATCAAGTGATGTTCATGAAAAAGAAAAAGGTAAAGGATTGCATGAGCTTGCGGACATTACCATTTTTGTCTAATTCTTCAGACATGTGAGCAGAATGCAGCTCAGAGTTCACCTCTAAACTTTCATCAGTTTCTTCAGAAACTGCATCAAACGTAAGGGTTCCTGACTTTTCATCCTCTTGTGTGCTTGATTCCTGCGTAGGTTTCCCAGCTAACCTCACTGATCGACGAGTGCTGTACACTTGCCTAACTGAACTCTTTGCCTTCACTTCCTTTCTTTGGCTAGTGAGAGCAGCTGCTGGTGTCTTTGGAACATCTTTCTTTTCTTCCTCAACCTGATCCACAATTTCCTCTTTTGGTTCACATTCCTTCATGGCAGATTCCAGCTTAACACGAACTGAAGTTGTTGCAGCCCTCCTCCTGGTAGTTGGCAATGCAGGAGTCTCCAGCATATCATTTTTGGCTTCATCAACGTCTCTTGCCACCGTTCCTCTTGTTCTGCAGTGACTCCTTGTCGCGGTCTGCAAAGTTTCTGAGTCATGTTTGCTTGTCTTTCGTTGTGTAGTTCGGCGACCAGTCCGAGGTACACTTGCTAATGCTTCTGACTTTCCAGGGGATTCCATGGATGAGTTGGCAACATCAGATTCACATGTTTTCAAGACCTCTTCAATACCGTCAACCTGCATACAGATACATTTCTGAATTTCGTTTCTGATGTGCAATGTCAATGTACTATTCGGTTAAACATCAAGTAAATACGTCATTAGCAGCTATAGAATCCAGCTGGGGAATTATTAGGTGGTTCACACAATCCAACAAGCAGGAATGAGTTTTTAGTATAGAAATTACAGTCCACAGCTTCCTCACATTCTCAAATTATCTGAAGGTTAAGGGCTAATGCCCACAAACTATAAGCTGGAAAAAACTTGGTACCATAAAGGTGACTGCAAGTGAAATGAATAAACCGATTCACATATCGATCCAACAAAAATTTAAAATTGCAGATCGAATCAGTAAACTGATATTCCTCGTTCTATGTAACCATTTGAAATGCTGCTTATTGTATTTCATTTTTAGCAAGCTCAGCAATGGCTTTGAATGAAAAAAACTAACAAACTAGAGAGAGTTGACTGCAAATGAAATGAGATTAATCGATTCACAAATAGATCCAATAAACAAAGTACTCGCAGATCGAATCAAATACAGATATTCCTCTACCTAGTGTAACCAATTGAAATGCAGCATATTTCATTGTCATTTAAATAGACTCAATAGTGATTTTGATTTTAGAAACTCGAGAGAGGTAACTGCAAGTGAAATGAGGTAAACCGAATCGATCCAACAAAAAAAAAATATTGGCAGATACGGGTAACTCATCTTCCTACTGTAACCATTAGAAATGCTACTGATTTCATCTTCATTCCAAATAAAACTCATCAATTCTACAACACAGGAACAGAGTTATCAGATTTAGATTTAAGAAAACTTACAAATTCAAGAGATTGAAGAGCATCAGCCATGGCAACATTGGTCATGTTAGCTGGGATCTTGTTCTTCTTGCAAAGAGCTTGCAATTCTCTCCTAGCGAGGCTGTGGAAATCCATCTCTGCAGCTGAAATGAAACAGGAAAATCGATCTACGATTGTTAGGGGGAGGGGGAAAGGGATTTCTGAGAGGCAATTGGATTGACAATGATGAGAAAAAGGAGGGATATATATATACTTGTGTGGGTGCAGAGAAAGAACCCTTGTCAATGTGACCGTTGGAGCGGAAATTCAAATTATTTTGAACTTTGGGCTGCAAACAGAAACCCTAAGCCTCTAAATAATTGGGCCCTTGATGTAATGTTTTGGAAGAAGCCCAAATATAATTCTCCCTTTTCTTAACTTTATTTTGCATTCTTCAACTGAGCAAGAAAAAAAGGCTTTTGATATTTTACATGGCACTTTCTTAACATGAACCTTCCTAGAGAAAATGTTAAACTTATTAGAATTTAAAGCAAGTATTATATAAAAAAAATATTTAAAATATAATATTTAACTATAATAAATAGGGAAAATTATATAAAATAGTAAATTATTAATTAAAATTAAATGTTATAGTCACACTTTCATTTAATTATAATCCGAAGCAAACAGTTAGCCACTCATCTCTCCCCCCAGATATTTCGCGCGCCACTCCCTTTTTTGCCTCTCACTTTAAACAAACGCAAATGTATAAATTATGTTTGTGTTTGTATAAAGCAAAAAAAATTGTATATATAAATACAAATACATATCTTTTCGTTTGCGTCTCTCCCCAGATATCTCGATCGCTACTCTCTTGATTTGCTCGTCATTCTCTCTCGCGCCTCTCTCACTTTATACAGACATAAATGTATAAATTGTGTTTGTGTTTGTTTAAAATGAGAGAAAATTGTATATACAAATACAATTACATATATTTTCATCATATATACTTATAATTATACAATACGATTCTTTCGCTGACTAGTTCTCTTTTGCTTCTCACTTTCTCGTTTTATACAAATATAGATTATACAAAAAAAAATATCTTATTTTGTATACAAATTCCAAATATACTTATATAATTGATTCTTTTGTATAAGTATACCGAAATATACATATTAATAATCATAGCAAACATAAAATTTGATATGAAGCTCAATAATGCAAACTATAACTATAGTATACAACTATGATTTTAATGTTTGCTAAACCTAAAATTTATTCTAGTTGGTTGTGTTACCAGAGACTCATATTGTAATTACGTTATTTGTTTTAGCAGAAAAATTTATGCTTTTAATTACGTAATGACAAAATTGCAAACTCTTGATACTGAATTAAAATTTGCTCTCCAAAAACATACTATGCTAATTGAAGTGGAAACCAATTGCACTGAGGTAATTGAAGTCTTTCATCATGCTCAGTTTATTTACCATTCAATTATCGAATCTTGCATGCAACTATTAAAGACTTTTTAAATATTTCGCAATGAAAAGATACTTCTTTAACTATTTTTATGGTAATATTCTAAGTCATTTTATAAAAATATTATTGTTTATATATATAAAAAGAACTTTTTAAATATTTTACAATGAAAAGACATCCTTACACATAGAAGATAGGTAAATGATAAATTGTTTGAGGAACTCATTTTCTTTTTATGCAAGTCATGCCACTTTCCTTCTACTATAAAACATGACACAATGTTTAACATTGTTAATAGAACTTTACAGAACAAGCAACTTGGAAAAAATAACATTGTATTCTAATTTATATATAATTATAATATTATATTTATTATAATAATTTTTCACGAACTGCTTACTTATTTTTATAAACGATATCAATTATATTATCAATAAACGATTCGTCAATGACTAAAGTCCACATAAGACCTTGTCATTATCTATTTAGACATAAGATTATAATACATAATATAAGATTATATAATACATAATACAAAGAAGTGATTTTGTTTAAAAACCTTATACAGTAAAGTAAAGAAAATATACAAACCGCTCAAAGCTTCCATTAGTTGTAATGTGTGACATGAGACAAAGCCACATGGTTTCAAACTATCACTAGAGCACATGACTTATTCATCTTAATTAATTTTGTTTTCTTTAGTATTTGATTGATTCAAATAGATTTAAAAATAAAAATTTTAAATTTAAAGATTATTTATCGCTTTGTACTATTTTAAATAATTGATAATTAAATTTATATATGAAATTTTTTTCATCTCATTTTAAAATTATTTATTTATAAAATAATTACAAAAAATTATTTATTTATAAAATAATTACGAAAGAAAGAAAAGGGACAGACTTGATTTCAACCTCTTCGATCAAAATTAGAGTCGTAGATAAAGCGCAAAATAAGAGACTGAATTATACCCAATTTTGACCGGAAACCCTAACCCTAGCCCCAAATTTTGCACCTAGCTTTTCCCATTTGCCAATCTGCAATTCCAATTCTTCGTTTATTTTTTGGAAACTCAGCAATCAAAACCCCCAATCATCTTCACCTGGCGGTCGGTCGAGAATGTAGAACCGATTATTTTAGCATTTGATTGATATATTTGTGTGTTAACATACAAAAATATAGCTATAGAGAGATGGGGAGCTCTGAAACAGAATTAGGAACGGGGGATTGTGGAGTTGGGAGTATTGTTTGGGTCCGAAGGCGAAATGGATCGTGGTGGCCAGGTAAAATACTATGTCCTGATGAGTTTTCAGCTTCCCATTTGATGTCTCCACGATCTGGGACTCCAGTGAAGCTTCTTGGGAGAGAAGATGCCAGTGTGTAAGTCCTTTTTTACACTTGAATTTATCTTAAAATGGATGATGATTTTGACACAAGATAAATGTTGCATGTTGAAATTCAGCTGTGATAATGGTAAAACTCAATTATTATTGTCTTGCATGTCATTGATGCATTCTTAGTTGCAGGAAACTTGGAGTATTTTTGATAACATTGATAACACTGTAATTAAATGAATTTCCAGTGAGTTTACATTGTGATATTTCAGTTGAAATGGGGGTTGGAAGTGGGGTGCAAAATCGCAATTAGATAAACTATTGCAAAAGTAATTCTGGACTTAATATGTCACTATAATTGGATAGTGAATAGATGAGGATTCATAGTTAGAAGCATAGGCGGATCCAGGATTTGAATGTTGTGGGTGTCACAAACTCATCACTAGTGATTGACATTGAATTAGGGCACATATTCAATCAGTTCAATCCATTTTGGGCTAATTCAAATTGTTTAACTAGATCTTTGGTTCATAAGTAATACACGGTCATCTAACCAAAATAAATTTTGTACGATTCGATCTAATTCTTGGTCAAATACTATTGAACAAAAATGAGAAACATAAACAAGAAAACCAAAATCTTGAATACACAATTAGACCCCTTCAATTGAAACATAATGTACGTAAAACATGATATCTACAAATTGTAACTCATGATGAGTATATAAAAAAACAAAAGCCAAAGCTGCTTTTATAATGAACATTTACTTAAAATATTTTCGTGTAGAAAATTAACAAATTATCTATACAAATATAATAAAAAAATTAATTTTCAAACAAAAATAAAAACTCTTGACGAAGTGTATAAAACAATCAATGATCTAGCACATATCGGCCCTTGCATCCACTGTCTTTGTTCAAAATAGTAAGAAAGGAAAAATAAAATTTAACAAATATTCAGAATAGTAAAGAGGAAAAAGATTAAAATCACATTCAATTAAATATTTGGAGATCTTCAAAAAGAAAATTACGAGATAATTAGATAAATAAACTATCAGATGAGGATTTTTTGGACAGAGTTGAAATACAAAACTGAAGAATATATAGGAAATTAGGAAAAGAAGAGAAGTAAAGAAAAAGGAAAAAGGGAAACAGACAAAATGGATGGCTAGAGGCAGTGATTTGAGAAAGGAAAAATTTTAACTAAACAGACGTGTTTAAGGGGATTCGAACCTACGCCTAGCGCCCGGCACCCTGGCCATTGACCAACGGATCAAAGATGATAATGCTACTACGGGTTCCAACCTTTTATATATACCATAACTCACTAAATTCCTGTGTATATGAAAATTTTAGCGGAGTGTTCGGGTGTCGTGGCACCTCACGCTACCACATAGATCCGCCCCTCGTTTGAAGTATGGACTCTTTACCATCAGGCATTATGAAGGAAGAAAATGGAAATAGGATACTCTTAATGTGTCCTGATTAGCTCATGTTTCTTGTTAGATCAACATCTACAGGCTTATCGTAAAAGCTTATCTTGCCCTACGTTGGAGAATAGTAATCGTGAATTCCCTGGTCTTGTAGGTGAAGATTATTGAGTTTAGAAGGTAAGTGCTGCTATCGGCTTAGTTGCGCAGACTCTTCACTTTTGATACCGCACCTGTGTCGGATTCGCCAAAAATACACTACTTTTGGCGAATCCGACGCGTACCCGTTGACATCTTTGAAGAGTCCGAGAAACATAGGCTATGGGTCAAGGTAATGCAGCCTGGCTTAGGAGATTAGGACTCTTTTCATATTGGTTGAAATTCCTTTTTCTCCTTTAACTGTAAAAAGAGGAAAATACATAATGATAATAGAGATGCACCGCACCTTGAAAGCTATTTGTGGAATAGCATTGTATTGTGTCATTCCAAACCTTTCCTAAGAGGGTAAGATTGAGTTTAACCTAACCGCTGGAGACTTGAGAGGAATATTATTATTATATGCAATTATAGTAAGTCTACTTCATGACAGTACACTATTAAAGAACAAATAATACACAGGAGAGAAAAAAAAGAAAGAGGAAAATGTTCGTTAGTTGATTCTAACCTGTTGGAAACAAGGTTTCATAATGTTGTTGAAAAGTTTACGAAGTTGAGGCAAGATTTTGATTCATCCACTTGAGAGTTTTACTAGGGGATAGTCAAGCCGGTGCTTGTGGATTCAGTGGCTGGATCAATCAGAAAAATGTTGCAGAATTGCAAGTGTTCAAACACATACCGAAAAGGTACTAACTAAGCCAACCATTAATTTTAGTTAATGCACCATGAATGGTCTGATGCCGCTAGCAAAGTTCTTACGTCGAGTGCGCACTTATGACAAGACTCGGGATAGAAGTCTGGGAATGACACTTAATGAAGCAAGAACTCTGTGAACTCGTACAGAGTTCTAACTCTTTTCCTTTGTCCAATGCTGGACATCTTGTGATGAAGAGTATCTCTGTATGAGGACTTCCCTTCTCCATGTATCAGTCCACATAGAGTACAAAATTTGGGGCTTCAAACCCTCTTTTGTTTGTTTCTTCTATTTGAGTAGGAGTCTTCTTTTAGTGTGAATCAGTGTTAAAAAATCTGTTTGGAACTAGTGCGGGAATGGCATTATTTTGTTGGACAAACTACTGGTTAGTTATCTAAGGCAGTAGGGCCAGTATGGTCTCTTTGAATGGGAACCTTTTCAAATCGTCACCTGCATGTGGTGGGCATCTAAGTTAAATGAAAAGCAAAATGAAGAAGCAAAAGATGCTTGATTCTATTTCTTGCTAAGTGCTGCTCCCATCTCTCTCATTCTTGATAAATAGAAATGCTACTTATAGCTGGTGGAATGCTGTATCTTCATAAGTCTATTCCACCTGTCTTAATTAAACTTTGTTTACTAGGTTCAGACACTTCATAGTCTTAGTATGGTATGTTATGGTGTTTCTCTATGTGTATCTTACCAGGGATTGGTATAATTTGGAGAAGTCAAAGCGAGTGAAAGCATTCAGGTGTGGCGAATTTGATGATTTTATTCAACGGGCAGAAGCTTCCCTAGGTCTGCCTCCGAAGAAAAGAGAGAAGTATGCACGACGTGAAGATGCAATACTTCATGCTCTTGAACTTGAGAGGCAGTTAGGTAAAACATGTGGGAGTTTAGGTTGTTCATCCACTGATAGAACCAATAAATCTACTTATGCTTTTTCCGGAAGAGAGTCACAAACATCATCAAAATACTTGGGAAATGGGAATGGGAGACGTTTAAGATCTAAATCTCATAAACTTTCTCATAAATCTGGTTTCTTCCTTGAGGGAAAGAATACATGCAACTTATCTTCTATGCACGAATCCAAAGATCATAATCAGTTTAGTGGGGACGATGAGAATTCCGATGTACCTCTGAGGATGAGAGGTTTACAGGATTTGGGCCTCAGTACTGTTCCTTTAGAGCATGCTGTTCCTGATGGGATTTATAATTCAGAACGCCTAGTTAATACTAAGAGAAAAAGTTTGTCAGTCAAAAGGAAATTATCAGATGAAGGCTTAGCCGAAAAAATTATTGTCAAGAGGCGTGATAGGAGCTGCCTTCTTGCTCAAGGTTTGAAGAATTCTGAAAATTTACCTGACTCACGTTTTGTTTGCATCTCTGAGACGGGAGATGAGCAGCCAGGAGTTGCAAAGAAAAGCAGGTGTAATTTGGCCGAAGAACCTACAGAATTTTTGATTGTTGAAGAGAATAATCATGCACAGATGGAACTTTCAACATTGAAGCGTGAAGATAATGGTTCTCATCCTGCTGAGTTATGTGAACAGAATGCTTCTGGGTCTGCAGAATATACTGAAAGTGGTTCTTCTGAGACAGATTCTGCGGAAGATACTGATGACGAGTTGGCCACAATCTCAGGTTTCTCCCTTTTTGCTCTTGTACAAGCCACCTTACATGTACATTCTTTTTCTCGACAAAATGAAGCAGCATCAAAAGTACAAAATCTTTTGTGGCTGCGCTATAATGCCTCTAAACTTTGGAACTTTGAGATTTTTGGAGCTGATTGAATAAACTTAATTATTCCAATCCCTCACTCTCTATGCTTGTGTGTTCTACTATCCCCATGTGAACCAATTCATTCCGTGGTTCTCCTTCTTGCGGTTCACATGGTATGCCATGGCTACCTTGTTCAGTCCTCTAAGTTTGTATTGGGACTTTTAGGAGTGAAGCTATCAGAAAGTGGCTGTAACTGGTTACTTCACCAACATTCTGTATCACCTGTGAGCAAGTTCAAAGTAGTCTAGGCTCCTAGCATGTCGAAGTTCAGTCAAGAACTTCCATGGCTATTGTAGAAACTTGCTGCGGTGGGATTTTTTTTATTCTTATTATGTCAAAAGAAAGAGTTTGGTTTTTGGTCTTAAATACCCTCTCATGGTTGGAGTTTGGATGTTCTAGATTACTATTAGTTTCAGTTAAAAGGAAACTGGAAGCATTCAAAACCAATGCTTAGGTCCCCTTTTCTCAAAAACGTCTCAAGGGGTTGTAAAATATCTCCTAATCCCCCCCCCCCCCCCCCCTCCCTTTTGATACTGTAGGTGTCCGAGTCAGCTTACATGTACCTCACCTATACAACCTATTTATGTCTCAATTTAATATTTGTTTCTCCTGACTGATGGATTATTCACTTCAATTGAATGGACTAAGACTAGTCCAAAATACAGAACAGAGGAGCGAGGTGTTGTAATTTTAGGGAGGAAAACTATAACTTGCTTTGTTATGAGTTGGATTTTGTTGCTAATATGGTGAGTTGTAGAGTTTCTTTCAGAGATGTAATCAGGTTCTAAATCAAATAACTTTAGCAATTCCAAAGGAAAATCACATTTGAGTGACAACTGACTAGTAGACATGATCATAAGTTAATTTTATTTCTTGATATCTCTTTTATAATACCAAGTCGGTATTCTTTCTAATTATCAAAGAAAAAGTAACTCTAGTGAACTGGTTCTCTGGAACTGTAATTTTTTTTTAGCATCTAAACTGCAGAATTATGTCTAATTCTGATTGTGCATGCAGATTCAAAAATAAAAATAATAGAACAGAGTAAAAAAATTCTGATTGTGAGTGCATAGTTCCTTATCACTTTTTTATTAATCATTTCTCTTGACATCATGAATCAGTTCTTCCATAGGGATTGCTCCTTTAAACAGAGAAGATAAGACAATGATCTGCTTAAGGCTAACTTAGCTTGTTGCTAATGCAGATGGTGCGGCATCTATAGAACTAGAACCAAAATATATAGGAAGATCTGAAGCACAACCTGAACGTGGGAGTATCAGCAGTGAAGAACTGGATGAAGTGACACTTACTGATGACACTTCTTCTCATGCTTATCACCAGGAATCTCTTTCTGCTGGCTTTGGGGTGTCTAAATGGCAACTAAAAAGGAAAAGGAATAATCGAAGTCTTAACAGGAGGCCTCTGGATCCTTTTGATGGAAACCTTGCGAGAAGGCCCTGTCGTATGACTAATTTCAAGGGAAAGAGGGGTTATGTATGTCATCAAGATGACCCCCTTACGAACTCTTGGGCGCAAAATGCTGGATATGGATCAAGAGCTCCACGTCCTGCTAGCCAAAACATGTTCAATTGTGTGGATTGGGCTTGGGATGATCCTGCAAGCAGAGGTTACTGGGAGGAGTCCGCTGAGAATTTTGATTCTGTGAATAGCTACCATCACTCTGGTGGCAGGACCATGCTGGTCAATGTGGACTTAAAAGTCCAATCAAGTTTTCAGAGAGAGCACATACCTATGATTTCAATAACGAGTAAGATAAATGGGCAGGCAATAGTTGGATATCCTGTCCAAATTGAAGTGCTTTCAAACGGTTCTTCTGATAGCCTTCTTTGGGCAACTGAGTGCAATTTTCCAGAATCATCTGATAATGATACTGCACTCCAACCTATTTGGAGGACTGCTCGCAGGACTGCAAATGTTCGTGTTCCGCGGCCCCATGCATCATCAGGGTTGGATAATCCCAAAGGAATCAAGCATGTCCAAGGTTTTGACCGCAACAAGAATGCTAGTGTAAGCGGCATTGTTCAAAAGGGAAGCATGACAAGGACAACTTCCCAGCCTGCCATAGAGAGAACATTTGCAAGAAAGTCTGGAAAAAGGAATGGTTTATCTTCCTATCAAAAGGTAAGAACACTTAAATCTATAGCCTTGCAGCAGAAACGTAGTGATCAGAAGGGTAGTTCCAACAGTCATCAAGTGGATGGGGCAATCAAACGAGAGACACTGCCAACAGTCATTGCTTGTATTCCAGTTAAGCTAGTGTTCAGTAGGCTAAGTGAGGAATTGGTGGGCCGTCATCAATAATCATTTCTGCTGGGGTTGCAGGACATCAATAACATAGTGGCTTGTAAAAGTTTGGAGAAATATAATAATACTGCACCAGCTAGGAGACGGTTTTTTAGTAGATCTTTTTTGGTCCAGGCAAAGGCAACCCCCATATGTATCTGATCTGAGCAGCTCGATTGTCAAGGTAAAGCTGGCAAGGCATACCATAGGACATTGCTTAGGATGGTATTACAGTTGTACATGGTTTCTTTCATAAGTAAACTTTTTCTCTTTTTTTTTTCTCGAGGCGTGGAAGTGTGAAAAGCTGAAGGTGGGTTACACACAGATATAGTAGGCTCTATATATATGACATTATGTATGTAAATTGTACTAACTTAAGCTATCTATGTATGACTTGGTGCCACAAACTTGTGGCTTTTACTCTCCACTTTCCCTATGTGAAAATCAAACAATCTCATTACTGAACTTTCATCAGCTGTATCTCTAAGGCAGGGAAAATCTTACTTACGCTGAAGTCTATGTCAAGTAAAAGAATGCATATAATTTTTTGTAATTTAATCATAGTGAAGTGATGAGTTTCAAGTTTGACTTGGTTGGAGCAATTTCGTTTATTGTTTACAAAAAAAAATTGTTTCAAAAGAAAGTTTTGACTCCTTGTAATTAGCTAATGCACAAGTGGCCATAATAAAACTTGTATTTTAATGTTGAACTTGACCTTTTTTCCCTTAAATAAATGAGTTTGTTAGTTCTCATTAACACATCTTATTAAATGGTGCTATTTTTTTTATTTTTTTTTGGTTGTATCCCAAATTAAGTGCACTAACTAATTCAATTTTTTGTTGCACATAAGCCTACTAACAAATTAAACAAACTAGTTCTAAATTCTAATGGACTCGAATTTTAAATCTTTAATCAAGGATAAAACAATCTTAATCACCACTACATAATCACATTCCTTCGAAGTTATCCGAATACGATAAATATTTTAATCGACTCTTTTCGGGAGCAAAATTTGTCCAAATGAATTGGATCTTTTTAAAAACTTCAATTCATATCTCGTATAAGTTGTCTTAAGACTTCTTTTTGCTTCATAAAATTTGAGTCCTCTAATTTGTGAAACAAAAAATTGCTTGAGACACACACATAAAGTATCTCAACAAATTGTGAAGGAATATAGCCGTTGGAACCCTAGAATCCTCGTGGCGGAGACTAGCCGTTGGGATACAAAAAATTAAATAAAAAAACCAACATACACATTACATAACCTCTTGATCGGTCCCCATGAAGCAATAATCATAATCATTATCTTTGTTTGCAGGACACAACTCGGGTCCCTCCATCTTCTTCTTCTTCTTCTTCTCTCTCTTTTCTCAAGCAAATCCGCAAAGCGCACTTCCATTTTACTTGCTATAATTGTTCTTCAATATTGTTATTGTTATTATAACCCCGATCTTTGTTTTGCAGGCTGTAATAATCTTGTTTCTTTTTTTTATTGTAATCTCTGGTTTTGTATCTTTTTTTTTGTGCTAACACCATGGATGCAGGATCATTGAGTTCTGTCTCAGCAAGTAAGACCAAATCTCGTTGCCCTCTTCAGGAACAATATCTACAAAAGAGAAATTCTCGGGAAAATGTATGTCTTGCTTCCGATTGTTGTCTCTAGAAAGTACTTATTGTTTCATTTTATTGGTATTATCTGTGTTACACTTGGATTTTGAAATTAAGAAATAGACTAAAAGGGAGTGGGTTTTCATATACTTTGTGTCATCTGGGGTTGGGTTTAATTTTTATAGAACAAATTTGAGGTTTTATGCTAAGACTTGCTTTATGTTGAGTGTTTTATATGTGTTACTTTAGCCGAGTGTCTTTCAGAAACAACCTCTCTACCTCCGGGAGGTAGGGTCTAACCTCTGGGTATGGTGTTGTTTTATGTGAGTTCTAAATAGGAGGGCATTAACATAGACATTGATTGCTGATTTGGGTTATTACAGTTGGTTAGTTTCATTGCTGTTCTACTTTCCACAGGTTATTGTCTCTAAAATGTACCACTTGTTTCGTTTTTTTGGCACAATTTGTATTACAAGATGGTAAATTGAATTTTAAACTTAAGAAAATGGTCAAAAGGGGGATGATTTTTCATCACTTTGTCATCTGGGGTTGGCTATGATTTTCCAGAATTAATTGAGGTTACTTAGACTTGTTTTATGTGAGTTCTTAGAAGAGGAGGGCTTTGGCATAGACATTGATTGTTGATTTGTGTTACTACAGTTGGATAGGTTCATTCCTAATCGTTCGGCAATGGATATGGACTATGCACATTACATGTTGACAGAGGGAAGGAAAGGTAAGGAAAATCCAGCTGTTGATTCTCCCTCCAGAGAGGCATACAGGAAACAGCTTGCGGAAACATTCAACATGAACAGGTCCCGCATATTGGCGTTCAAGAACAAGCCACCCACTTCTGTTGAGGCTATTCCGAACGACTTCTCATCATCTGTTCACCAACAGGCGAAGACTGCTAAACCGCGTCGATACATTCCTCAGGTGAGTTTACTTACGTTGTCTAATGTTAGTATTACATTTCATGAATTATTGTGCTTAACTTTTGCGTATCGCAAGATTTAGGCATATTGCTGTAATAGTATATGTAACTGAATCCCATCCTTATCAGTTTCATCGGTTTATTTTTGCAGACCTCTGAAAGGACATTAGATGCTCCAGATCTAGTGGATGACTACTATTTGAATTTGTTAGATTGGGGCAGCAGCAACGTTCTTTCTATTGCTCTAGGCAGCACTGTATATCTGTGGGATGCATCTGATGGTGCCACTTCAGAATTGGTTACTGTTGACGAAGAGCATGGTCCTGTTACAAGTGTTAAATGGGCTCCTGATGGTAGACATATTGCTCTTGGTTTGAACAATTCTGATGTTCAGCTCTGGGATACAACGGCAAATCGGCTGGTTTGTTTCTCGAAATTTTCTGTTCATGTTGTTTATTTTGAGTGATCTTATGCTAATATATGGTTTTATACATTGGTGCAGCTGAGAACTATGAGAGGTGGTCACAGATCCCGAGTTGGCGCTCTAGATTGGAACAATCACTTATTAACAACTGGGGGCATGGATGGTCAGATCATAAACAATGATGTGAGAGTGAGATCGCCAATTGTAGATACCTACCAAGGACATAACCAAGAAGTTTGTGGTTTAAAATGGTCAGCCTCTGGTCAACAATTAGCTAGTGGTGGAAATGATAATCTCCTCCATATATGGGACAGGTCAATGGCTTCTTCCAACACATCAACAGAGTGGCTTCATAGGCTTGAAGATCATACAGCTGCTGTTAAGGCCCTTGCTTGGTGTCCTTTCCAGGGCAACTTACTAGCCTCTGGTGGTGGTGGAGGTGACAGGTCCATTAAGTTCTGGAACACCCATACTGGTGCTTGCTTGAACTCTATCGATACGGGCTCTCAGGTTTGTGCCCTGCTATGGAACAAGAACGAACGTGAGCTCCTAAGTTCACATGGTTTCACAAAGAATCAGCTCACTCTTTGGAAATACCCTTCCATGGTAAAGACAGCCGAGCTTACTGGTCACACATCCAGAGTTCTTTTTATGGCACAGGTATATGATTCTTAAGTAATTTTGTTGCATTTTTTGCAGTACACAAGAAAGAAAGGAACTAATTTTCTGGTTTAATTTGTTGCAGAGTCCAGATGGTTGCACGGTGGCATCTGCAGCTGGGGATGAAACTCTTAGATTTTGGAATGTATTTGGTACTCCTGAAGTTGCAAAGCCTGCACCAAAGGCAAACCCTGAGCCATTTGCTCACCTTAACCGTATTCGGTGAATTGTGAGGGACACCATATATTGTGAGAGTGATTGAATTTCTGTAAAGTCTATTCAGCTCAAAATGCTCATGAACCAGACAACTGCTGTATTTATTGTGTAAAAAGAGATACTTCGGTTCATTTTCTGTATATGAAGTTCGTGTAAATGGAGGAGCTATTTGTTTGCTTTAAGTTGCTGCGATAATCTTTCTTGGTCACATATAGTGACAAAAAGCATGTGTAAAAAGATGAAAAGCAAAGGTTCTTCAACATAAGAATATTGTTATCATTATGAAACCTTTGGAGGGTTCTACTCCCTGAATAAGATGCATATACATTTCTTACTCCCAAATTTGTGGTCTACAATTGGCCTAGAGTATTAAAAATGTGTCCCTCCATCAGACTCCATTGTGTTTTCCTTTTTCAACTCTATCAACCTGCACTTTACATGAACAATTTGATCCACCCAAATTCAGCCCAAATCCGCCCATTTCTCTGAAGTTCTTAAATCTGTCAAGTTCTTTCCGTTTATCAAATTTTCAGCAACATTGAAAGAGTAGTTTCTTTGGGAGGATTTGGATGGTACAACTTTCCTTCCCCAACACAGAGAGAACTTGATAGAAGTAAAAGGTTTCATAATACAAATATTTTATTCTGCACACCTTACTACGGATTCAAAGAAAAAAAAATTATTACAGATTCAAAGAACTTTAAACATAAGCTGGCTTCTCAAGATCCTCGAGTGGGCGGAAGAAGGCCTTCTGTTCCAACACAGAATCTACACTAGCACTCACAGCCCTGATACCGATAGGATGATCTGTGGCTGGTCCAAACACACCAGTATGAGGATGAGGAGTCCAGTACTTATCCGATTTTGCCTCGATCACTTCATCTGGCACCAGCACAGATTCCTCCAGATTCTTATCGTACACTGATGCATGCACTGCCCTCTTGCACAAAAAACACCACACATATAAATAAGGATCAAGGATTTGAACTTTACGACAACTCATTCAATTTCCTGAGTTCGAAATCAATTAAATACTACTTATCTAATGATTTTCTAATACATATAAAAGATTCGAGCCAAAACTCTACCTGGTAGAGAGGATAGTAGAACTTTGATTAATATAGTTCAAAAATCCCTTCTTTAAGCTAACGAATCCACGGTTCTGTAAATTGATGGCCATTCAAATATGGATTACTAGTTTGAAAAAAAGGATTAAAGTTCTTAATTACTACTTTTCAAAACAATAAAGCTAATGAGAAAGAAGAATTAGATGAAATGCTCAATGTAATGATGATTTTTAGTCTTTGCCTCTATTTCTCTATTTATAGAGAAAAACTCAAGACTTCAGAGTGGACTACAGTAACAATTTACTAATTTTATTAATTATTACTATTATTGTTTGTTGTATATTAAACAAAGATTACCAAGGATGTATTAGCAATAATATTTGATTACTCTGCATTAATTGAAACTAATCTTTGTGCCATGTTATTTTTTGGTCACATAAAGTCTGTGGACTAGAAAAAACAATTCTTTGTGCCGTCTTTTTTTTTTTTTTTTTTTTTTTTTGATATGTCCTTATGAATTATTACTTACTTCATTCACATTTAATTGTCTTTGTATAATACGAGTAAATGCATAATTATGGCTAAATATACTTATTAAGGATATTATCAATATCGTATTAACTTATTAAATGAGGAAAACCATTGTAATTTTTATTTATGGTCATGAGGGATCATACTTAAACCTCTGTCAGCTGTGATGTTATATTGAACTAAATGAATTACTCCCTTCGTTTTAAAAAGATTGGCCTAGTTTAACTTGGAACGGAGTTTAAGAAAAGAAAAAAGATTTTTTAATCTTGTGGTCCTAAATTAAAGTTATGTCAAATGTATTAAAATATCCTTGAATCTTGTGGTCTTAAACATATCACGTCAAAAGTTAAAGTTAAAGTGTTGCCAAAAAAGGAAATGAGTCATTCTTTTTTAAATAAACTAAAAAAAAAATAGAGATATTCTTTTTGAAATGGATGGAGTATTAATTTATGAGAATATAGTGGCATGACTTTTATCTTTTAAAAAACATGTGAAGGTGGATGGCTGGATAAAACTTGTGACTATATAAAAGGGGGGGCTGGTATAGAAAATAATAATTGGGATCATTTTGACTTCAATATTAAATTAAAAAAATGGATGTACTCTTAAAAATTAACTTATGAAAAAAAGATATTGTTTAAAATTATATAAGAAATCCATTTACCCTACAAATGGACTCCAATATTATTATTTATTTTTCATAAGATTGAATAGAAGAAAATACTAAATAAAATATCTAGTACTCTAGCTTTATGATTTTTTTTAAGTTCATTTTTTCTAGTGAAAGGTTCAAATATGCCATTAAATTTTTAGAAAAGACTCATTTATGCCATCAGTTAAAAGTTTGGCTCATTTATGCTATTATCGTTAAAGAAAAGGCTCATTTATGCCATTATTTTTTAATGGTGGTTTTGCAAAACCATTTTTGACACGTGACCAATTATAATTTGGCCACGTCATTAATTTTTTTTAATAAAACAAATAAAATAAAATCAATTTTTATTCAGAATTTTGATTTTTTATTTAAAAATTGATGATGTGGCCAATTATAATTCGGCCACATCATCAATTTATTTAATAAAAATATGAAAATAAAAATTAATTCAAATTTTTTTCAGAACTCTTGATAAAGCCACCAGATTAAAGTCAAACTCAAATGTTTAATTATTAATTAGCTAAATTAGCCTCTAAGTGCGACATTGTGATTTCAAAAGATCTTTGCATAGATCTCACCACTCCCACGAGAGAAAACTAAACTTAATTATAAAATTAAAAGATATATGATAATTGAACTATAATGACAAAACTAAAAGGTAACGTACGATAACCTTATAAAATTTTATAAAAAGTTATTATTATTAAGTGATTTTTTCTCATCTATCTTAATTTTGATGGATAAAATTATCTGGCATTTATTATTAATGGGATATGAAAAACTTTGTGAAATTAATTAAACTATGCATAACCTAATTCAAACACCATGATTTAAAAATAAATAAAAATCTATTGCTACTTGCAAGGGTCTCACAGCTTCCACAAGCAAAAATTATGCTTCATAAATGAAACTATAAGATAGTGAGTCACCACTAAATGATAAACTTTTTTATTTTTTAAAAGAAAATATGTATTTTAAAAATAGTTGAATTCCAAGATATTTACGTTTCAGTCTAAATTGTTAGGCCATAGAAATAAGTAATGCAACTAATTAAAATATATCTTAAAGTCTATTTAGGAGCCTGGTAACCAAGTTTGAAAATATTTACTTAAAAGCATATATATGATGAAATATATTTATTACTAATATAAAAATCTCCACTCAACTAGTCAACTGAAATCCCCGTGTTGTACCCGTTTCATTCGATGATAATAACTGGGCGGGGCGAGATATGATAAGTTAAATTTTTTTTAAAAAAATAATAAACAAAGTAAAATAAGTTAAAATATATTAAAATTTGTCCCGCCTTATTTTATTTACATTTTCGGCTTATAATTATTTTTGTGAGTAGTGAAAATGTCAAATTATTTTTGAAGATGAAATATTCGTATAGAAATTAAAGATAAAAGGGCATATGCAAAGTTATTATTCTATTAAACGTGTGGTGGTCACATATATAATACTAACGTGCGGTTGAGTACTAATTATAATATCCATTGATCGGTTATTGCAGTATTTATTCTAAAACTTTAAGTAGCAACCGATAATACATTTAATGTAGTGGGATAGGAGAATAAAATGACATTAAATTGTACTTTCCTTAGCAACATCAACACGTGTTTTATTTATAGGATACCAAACATTAAAACATTTGGATTGGAGATTAATAAAAATAAAAGGGATAATGTATAAGTATCTATTCAATCTATGTCTGAAATTTTAGAGACACGCTTATATTATATTAAAGTCCTATTAATCTCTAAACTTATTTTATAAATAATTTTCTATCCAATTTCGGTCTACGTGACACTATCTTGTGGGCTCAACGCTATTGATTTTTTTTTCAAGTTAATGCCACGTAAGTCAAAAAGAAATAGAAAATTACTTATAAAATAAGTTAAGAGAATAATATAGAACCTTAATATAATATAAGTGAGTTGTATTACGATAAGAATAGAGCGAGGCAGGACAGGGTTTAACATGACGGGTTGGGCAAGAAAAGATTTAACCGAGACAGGTCAACTTAAAACACATTTTTTTGAGAAAATAATGCACGGGGGGCTAGCTAGGCAGGTGGGTAGGGAAATAACTAACCAGAAGTAACTTCACAACCTAATAAAATATGTGTGAAATTAATAATGAAATTGATAAAACTTTAATTAAATAACATGAAAGACAGGTTCCTCCATCAGTTAGAGCCTCTGCCAGATCAAACAGTATCACTTAAGCCTCTCGACATTAAAAAAAAGAAAAATACACAAGTATCCCTTAGATTATAACCAAAATTTCAGAAATATATCTTAACTAAATTAAGGTCCTATTATCTTTTTTAATTTATTTTTTTTAAATAATTTATACATTTTTTGTCTTACGTGACACACTCCGTGATTCCACGCAATTGAGACGCGTGAAAGATATTTGAATGCTACATAAGTCAAAAAGGTGCATAAAATTAAAAAAAAAAAAGAGTGATTATTGGATCAAACATTATTAGAAAATATGAAATTAGCTATAAAATTTATACGTAATTTAATCCTCATCTAATCTGTCCTTAAAATGCTCCAAACTTATTAGATTTTCTTGTATGATTCCTCGGCCGTCGCTGAATAACTCCTAGCCAATTAGATTTTCTTATAAAAAAATAAGATTAGCATGAAAGTTTTATTTATGGCTGATTCAGTGTTTTCTTTGAAAAACATGGTTTATAAAAATGTTTGATGAGAAATTGTTGATTGAAAGATTTTCATACACTATCAATATAATTTAACAAATAGTAATATATAGTAGTATTACTTATTAATTATAACTTATATCCACGTTATTAATATATAACTTATAATGATTTATAGGTGCCTGTTCACCCACATGTTGCATGCATCAATTTATTTTACATCGTTAATATATAAAAAGCTTAAATTCCTACCTTTTAAAAACTGTACGTTTTATAAGTACTCCACATGTCTTTGAGAAAGGATAAATGGGAAGAGAATCTAATTTATAGAATTTGAATCCTCTTCACATTTAAACCAAAAATAAAAAAACTTTTTTTTTTTGTAATCTCTTTTAAATCTATTCCTTTCCCATGTCAAACAGCATGAAACATCCCTGTATTGTTGTATATATCATCTTTCGATGCAAAACAATAATTTCATTATAAAAAATATGGAATAAAATCTAGCCTAAAAAGTTAATTATAGCATATATTTTAATTAAAAGAAATAATATTTAGGTGCTAAAATGTGCTCTTACGAAAAGAAAATTAGTTAGTCAACAACTTCCAGCTCTTGTTCTGTTGCATGCATGACAAATGCCAATTAATTAGTGACGTATGTTATGAGCCACTTGCCCACTTATTTAAGAAAAAAAAATCGACAAAATGAATTGTATGTTTTGCTTAATCACCTTTAATTTATAATAAAGTAATTAATTTGGATTTTGATTAGGAAGTTTGTACTGTACTTTTGCTAAGAGCTACAAATGTTATGTGATCTACTGTGGTTTTTAAATATAGTGAGGACATAATTTTGATGGTCCAAATTGAGTAGTAATAATAGCAAGAGTACTAAAACTAGTGGTGAAAGAAAAAAAAATTTGCTACGATATTCAAGATTTAATATATTTATATAAAAAATTTAACCTCAGAAATTAGCGTATAATAAATATCATAGCTAAATATCAAAATCTATTTCTAATCCTATACTTTAGTGATGAATTGTCATAAAATTATGTTTGCTACAAGTAATTTAATTAGTTGTGGCTACGTACACCACTAAGGCACCAACTAAAAGAAGTTTAATAAATAGCTAAAAGTTATATTGAAGTAAGTGCTAATCACATTTTATCCTTAAAAGAGATACATGTTTCAGGTTTCGAGCTTTGAAAATAAAAAATTTTATGATAAAAATCTTTATCCCAAAATAAAATTTCTAATGCAATTCGGATTACTTGAACATTAAAGTAAATATCGAAAAGCTAGGTGAGAAACTCAAAAAGTATGTGCAAGAATTTTTTCTTTTCTCATCTCCAAAACCAAAAACTTAAGCTTAGGAGAAAATAGGAAGTTGTTTTGTTCTCTAATCCACTAAAGTAAATTAATTAATGATGACATGCAATTAATTAAGCTTCAGAATAGATACTACAATACTTGATCACTATTTGATCAGTAATCACCAGAAATTAATTTAGCAGAACAACATGACTTTAATTTTCTCTTTTTCGAATGATATTTTATCTTTTCATTATATATGTATAAATAAAATCTACCAAAAATGCATGTGGAGTTTGACTCCATTTTAGTAACAATTTCTCAATTCGTGTTCTCAAACAAAGCAACATGTATTCACTAAAAAGAATAATTAAGATTGGATTATATCTCCTATTATTATTTTCTAGTAGCACTTTACTTTATATGCAAAATAAAGTAAATTAAAATAAATGTGCATCTTAATTAAAAACATGAATAAGTTTTAGCCAGCCACGAGTAATGACACCACTTATATTCATGCGAAAAGAATATTAGCACCAAATATTGCTAAAGATATAATATATAATAAAATAAATAAAAGTATTAAGTTTTGATAACTAAAACTTTTTATTTATTAACAATTTATACAACTGAACATGTAGAAGAGGGAACAAAACGAGTACACGTTTGCTAAAGAATTATCAGTTTATTATTTTTAATATTTTAATTTCAATATTTGAAATAAATAAGTTTTTTTTGAATAATTACATAGACCTTCCTATAAGTTTGTTTCACAAAATTTAGTGATTTTCAATCCTACACTCATCTTCTTTGTAATGTTTATTTTAACTTAATTAATATTAATTCAAAATAATTAAAATATGATAAATTTGTCGTTTCTAATGTTATACTTCCAAAACAAAAATTATCATCTTTATATGATTTTCAATACAAATCAATATCTCGTTATCTCTTTAGTCTGCTACTATGAAAACCGAGCAATGGTTTTATTCTCTCTTTGCCTATTACGGAAATACCCCTCCGTCACATATTAATGGTTCATATTTTCTTCGCACGTTACTTAAAAAATTATAAATAAGAAGAAAATTTTGTTGATGAAACTATAAAAACTTGTTTATACTTTCAAGAAAAAGAGAATCGATTGTAAGGGTAAGATGGAAATTTTTAAAGCTAATGTTATCTTAATTTTGTAATTTAGTAAATAATTTAAGACAATTATTTACAATGAGATTGACAATTAAAACGCAATCGTCGCCTAAATTTGTTTGGATGGACTTATATTATCAAAGCTCTCAATGATTTCATTTTTTTTTATGACTTCATTTGTAAAAATCAAATTTAATGGTTGTTTGTAGAAGAGTGGAAATTAATTGCTACACACCAGAGTTGCCCATGGATTTGGGAGAACCTAGCTAGCTACTCTAAAAAAGAAATTTGAAAATTTGAAAATTAAGATTACACCAAACAAACGTACCAATTTAAAAAGTTTAATATACGGAATTAAGGACAATTCCGTCAAATTACAACTCATTATATTAATGATAATAAATAACATTTAAAAAAAACAAAATAAAGGAAATAAACATAATAGTAACACAAATTACAAAGATGTTATAAATACTACTTTATCAGTCTCAAAAATATAATATTGTTTCACCCCTATAACTATGAATATTGAGTCCTTCAAGATGGCTCATTTGGTTTGGAGGATGACTATTTATACGGACGATCTGAATTGATCTCCCCTCAATGTCTTCTGAGTTGAATATGTCGCATATGACTTGCCTAATGCGATTTACATTCTCTGTGGAAGCTTTACATAGTGCTTAGTTCCTAGGGTTTCAAAAAAGAAAAACTATATATGAATATTGACTTATGCTTCACCAATTTATTTCGCAACAATTTAAGTCGCAAGTAAAATAGGAGGAGACGTTGACGGAACCAACGTGTTAGTGATTGTACACGGAGATTATATTAGGGGCAGCTTTAATTTCCATGAGTAATCAACATTAGTGATAAACTATTTCTAAATAATAATATTAATATTTTTATCTCTACATCATGGCAATCCCTGTTATAGATTTAATTCTATGTGACGTTGTTGTACGATTTTAATTAAAATGATTAAGCATGGATACTGCGTTAATCTAACGGAATGCCTAAGTTGGTGAAAATGGACCAAATAAGAAAATACGTGATTGAAAAAAATTAGCCCTCTTTTTGCCACACTCCAAAGCTCAAATGTTACTGAATTTATGTTATGTTTTTATAGGTTTTTTTTACATAATATATTTTAATTAATACCTTTTAATTAAAAATGAAAAAAAGATTAGTTTATTTTAAAATAAATAAAATGTTATAAACTTTTAAAATTTCTGATCAAATTTTTGGCCATTTGATTTATTTTTTTCAGTTGGAGATTTATCTATGATGTATATTAGATAAACGTCGAGTCCTATTAAATTTTCAGTGTGTCTTTAAGAATACTATTTCCGTTACTGTATTTGAGGTAATAAAGTATATCTTTCTAAGATAGAATAATTTGCTCACCAGTCTGGTCATACCACAAACTCTAGTGAACCACTTACGAATCACTCGACAGACAACAATAAATCACACAAGATTAATTTGTAGAAAAACACAAGAAGAAGAAGCTCAGTTTGTACATAAAAAATGAGAGAAAATCACTTTATTTATGGGTCAACAAAAATTAGTATGACCATGTGCTTATATGGTTTATCAAAATAAAAATAGCAATCCATAAAAAAAAATCATAATTTATCAGAAAAGTCATAACTCAGTCAATGTCAACAGATGCTATTCAAATTGCATCTTTATCTTCGTGTCTTTTTGAAAAGAAAAAAAAACATTTCATTTCTCAGTTACATTTTTTAAAATCCAACAAAAATATTATCTCGATTTAATTAAGTTATGTATTTTAATCTAGATTAATATTATTATACTCCCTCCGTTCATTATTGTTTGTCATTTTTCTATTTTTAGAGTCAAAAGATATGATTTGACTAACGTTTTAAGATTTATTTTTCATCATATTGATAAGTAAAAAATTGCAATTATAAATTTTTTTATATAGTTTTTAAATATCTAAATTTTTGGTTTAAAATATCAAATTAATGTAATATAATTTAACTTTAAAAATTAATCAAATTGACTTTAAAAAATACAATATAATAAATAAAAGTGAACGGAGAAAGTACTATTTAATCAATGCTAAATTAACACGGTCACCCACTTGAGTAACTTTTTCCTTTTTATTTCCGAGTGACATATGAAAACACACGCACAGATTCCATTCCCTCTGGTGTTTTCACTATTATAAATAAGAGAAACAGATCGCTATAACGTATACTTTTCTCTTCTTATAATTTTTAGCTCATAATTACTGTTTAATAGTCATTTTTAAATATCTTCTTTTTTTAGAATTGCATTTGCATGGCCACTAATTTACAGAAACGTGGATTGGTAAGATTGGGGAAACGATTTGTGAACCAGATAACTTATTCAACTTCTCGAAATTCTGCCAACTCATCATCTACTGCGCTCTCTGGCAGGTATACTTTGAACTTTGCGGAGTCTTCAGAACTGAATTTTGAATTTATGAATTTCGATAAAACATTAACTAGAAGTATTTTGTATTAATACTTATTTATACATTATAAAATAAAATTTTGTTTACTGATACTAAGTCCTAGCTTAGCCAAACCTGTAACTTTCTCTCTAGCTCCGCCCTTGATCCGTTCAAGTTAATTACTTTCAAATTTTTTTAAAATCTAATTATGTGATGTGCAGGAAGGTGGTGCACACGTCAGTGTATGACAAGAATATAGAGGAATATGTGTCATCGTGGGTACCTGATGAAATAATGGAGGTAGAATCGGACAAATACAAGTACTGGACTCCTCATCCCCAAACAGGGGTATTTGGGCCAGCTACTGATCACATTATAAATTACGGTGAATATGGTTCTCAATTCTCCACGGTAGATTCTGTGTTGGAACAAAAGACATTTTTTCGTGATTTCGAGGATCTGGAGAAGCCTAGTTATCCTCAAGTTTCACAAAACATTACAACAGAAAATACTACTGGCTAGTAGCTAGGGAAGGTGAAATTAAAGAGGTGTTTCGTTTGTTGTGTTCTATGAATATGTGATATGTTTAGTTAATTAATGGAAGTATAACATGGAGTATGTATAGAATAAAACTAGTCACTCTATGTGGGCTGCTTTTAAATGATCATATGGTGCAATACATACGATCAAACTTCTCTGTAACATTGTCCGTTTGTCCAAAAAGAAAATTAGTATTGTTATAGAGAATATGTAATAGAACATAATATTTAATAGTTGGTTCCAAGAAGCTAACTACTGTTAAAATGAAATATTGTTATAAAGGATGAATAACAATAATAAAATAACTGTCTGGCTAACTTAATCGGATTATATTACAGAATACTCCCTCTAGCTAGTCCAATATAAATGGCGGAGCTATTAATTAATTTGAATTCTAAATGAGATAAACAAGAGAGGGAAAGATGAAGGGGGAGCGCTTTCTTGTTCATACAGCAATTTCATTGCTGTGTAGGAATACAATTGCAAATGCAGTCAATATCGTCTCTTAAAAATATTTTTCATTCATCAACCAAACAACATAACACGAAAATAAATGACTTCCTTCATACCAAACACAAACATGAAACGTAAATAATAATCGCAACATTTTCTAGTCAAATAAGTGCATTTTTAGCTGATTGGTTCAGTTGGAATTCTTGTATTTCCTTGATTAAAAGCATGACATTGAGGTGAGAAGATCCACTATCTTCTACAGCTCTTTTTGCCATTTCTCCAAGCTCCCTAGCTCTTTTTCTAATCTTGTTTCCTTCTTTCTCCTTCTCCATCACCTTTTTAATGGCATCCGTTACTACGTTGTTGCTCACTTGGACTCCAAACTTCTCTTCTTCCCCCAAATGCACAATTGCCTGCACCCGCAGCTATCTTCAATACATGTACTAATAACTTCTCATTAAGAAACTGCTCCGCGAATAAAGGCCATGTGATCAAAGGTACACCAGCAATAATCCCTTCAACAGTTGAATTCCAACCACAATGAGTCAAGAACCCACCAACTGCAGGGTGTGATAGAATTACTACCTGTGGTGACCAGCCGCGTATCAAAAGCCCTCTTTCTTTTGTTCTTAACTCAAATTCATTTTTCGATATCCAGTCCTCTATTGGTGCTTGTCCTTCCCCTGTTTTTATGACTAAAATGAATGGATAACCTGATGCTTCCAGGCCTAAAGCAAGCTCCACGAATTGTACTACTGTAAAACGACCGAGGCTGCCAAAACAGGCATACACAACAGTCTCGGGTTCCCAAGAATCAAGCCATTTCTTCAAACTGTCCTCTTGGTCAAACGAAGCCTTATTCCCTCTCTGAACTTTATCAAGATCGTCATTGTTACAAAGAGATAAAGGTCCAATGCACCAAACTCTTACCATTTTTAAGTTTTCGGAATTTGTCTACATACCTTTGTTTCAACTCCTCGAAAGTATTGATCACAACCCCATATGCTCTTTTTTCAGCTGCTCTTATTTTTTTCACGAATATCTTGTATGAAAACTGCTCCTGCTGGATTGAAATGTGGAGGCAGCTGAGCTTTTGTGACTTCAATTCTATCTGGCAAATCAGGTATGACAAAAGTCCCTGATTCAGGAATTTTGTTTTGATCCCTCAAAATGTACATATTATGCATACACATTTGAATAAAACAACTCATTCCATCAAAAACAATTCTTGGAATCTGAAACTTATCAGCTGTATCAGCTTGTCCAAGCAACATATGCATCAGATATAATGCAACTCGGTTTAGGCTTCATCTCTTTAAGTAAATTTTCAGCCTGTTCTTGCAGCATATCAATTGCAGCAAAGAACTGTCTTCGATAGTTCAGACCAGGCACATCATTATGGTTTTCACACCCCTCTGGCAGTCCTGCTTCCTTACCTTTAAACTCGAGCTCCACTACCCGAATTAGGAGTCCAGAACAAATGGCACGATCAATCGCTGCAGTGAATCTGGTGGCACTTAAAGCTGTCGTGACTAACGTGACTGTCACTCCTTGCTGCGCTAACAATTTAGCCATGTCCGCCAGGGGTATGAGGTGACTTGTAGAAAGTAAAGGTATCACAACAAAGTTTAGCTCTGCTAATGCTGGCACTATTGTCATCTTTACTCAATTAAAACTGAAAAAGGCTATAGTTTGTTGAGTAGTTTTACTTTTGATTTCCATCAAACTCCAGCAGCTAAATTTAAGTGCAAATTCTACACCTCAGAAAACTCTTCACCACACATTTGTGAAGCGTTAATTAAGGTTATTAGGTCATTTAGACTCTCATTACATGATAAAGAATTGGTTATTATGTCATATTGTCATTTATATGATGATAAAGTTAGGGAAAAAAGGAGCAAAATGAAAAATAAGAAAAAGACAAGGCCCAATAACAGTCAGAATTTCGTGCCACATGTGTAGAGGTGAGAAAAATCCAATAATTGCCACCATGTCAGGCAGTACATTTCATTTTAGAAGGGGACTTGCTATATCAAACTGTGTCCTTTCCTTTTTATGTGTATGTACTATCACAGCTAATCAATTTTGTCTACATTATGCATCAGATCAATTATTGAGTCATGGTAATGAAGGGAAAAAAAAAATTGAAAAAAATTCATTTCTTTCAATTCTACTTGTGCAGTATTCAATTTAAGATTTGTTGAGTTGGAGTACTTGTATATCTTTGATTAGAAGTGTTAAACTAAGATGAGAAAATCCATCATTTTCTATTGCCTTTTTTGCAATTTGTCCAACTTCTTTCGCTATTTTTCTCCTATCATTTCCTTCTTTCTCTTTGTTCATCACTTTTTTAATGGCTTTAGTCACTTCTTCTTTGTTCACTTGGACTTCAGGTTTCTCTTCCGCTCCCAAATGCATAACTCCTTGACATCCAACACTCACACCTGTTTTTAAGACATGCACTAAGAATCTCTCGTTCAGAAACTGCTCGGAAAATAAAGGCCAAGTGATCATAGGCACACTAGCAGTGATCCCCTCCAGGGTCGAATTCCAACCACAATGAGTTAAGAACCCTCCAATCGCAGGATGTGATAGGATCAATACTTGTGGTGCCCAGCCACGGATCAAAAGCCCTCTTTCTTTTGTTCTTGTCTCAAATCTATTTTTCGATAACCAGTCCTCTATTGGTGCTTGTCCTTCCCCTACTTTTATGACTAAAATGAATGGAGAACCTGCTTCTTCCAGGCCTAAAGCTAGCTCCACAAATTGTACAATTGTAATACGGCCGAGACTCCCAAGACATGCATACACAACAGACTCAGGCTGCCAAGAATCAAGCCATTTGTTTAAACTGTCCTCCTTGTCATATGACGTCTTATTCCCTCTTTGAGCTTTATCTAGATTGTCATTGTTACATAGAGACAAAGGTCCAACACACCAAACTCTACCATCTTTAAGTTTTCTGAATTCATCAACGTACCTCGGTTCCAACTCCTCGAAAGTATTGATTACAACCCCATAGGTTCTTGTTTCAGCTGCTCGTATTTTGTCTCGAATATCTTTTATGCAATGTGTTCCTGGATTGAATGCTCCAGGCAGCTGATCTTTGCTTACTTCAATTCTATCAGGCAAATCAGGGATGACAAAAGGCCCTGATTCAGGAATGTCATTTTTATCCTTCATGATGTACAAATTATGCATACATAATTGAGTGAAACAACTCATTCCATCAAAAATAATTCTTGGAATCTGAAACTTATCAGCTGTCTCAGCTGTCCAAGCAATATGAGTATCACTAATAATACAACTTGGCTTAGGCTTCATCTCTTGAAGCAATTTTTCAGCTTGGTCTTGTAGCATATCAATTGCAGCAAAGAAATTTCTTCGGAAGGCTAGAGCTGGCAGAAGATCTGCACTTTCACATCCCTCAGGCAGTCCTACTTCCTTGGCTGGAAACTGGAGTTCAAGTACCCGAATGAGTAGTCCAGAACCGATGACACGATCAATTACTGCAGTGAATCGGATAGCATTGAGGGGCGTCATGACTAAAGTGACAGTAGCGCCTCTCTGTGCTAACAATTTTGCCATGTCCACCATGGGTATGATGTGACTTGCAGCAAGTAATGGTATCAAAACAAAGTTTAACTCTGGCTCTGTAAGCATCTTTAATATGATTCAGTTGCAAATGAAGAAAGATTAAATGTGCTTTTATATTATATTAGTAGTGTTAGTACTTCTTAATGTTATGATGTAAGGGCTTACATCTGCTTTAAATTAATCTGCACTAAATTAATCTTGTAGCCTCAAGTGTAGTAGTCCATTACGGCACTTTGAGCAATTATATAAGTAATCAAGAAATTCTGACCATATGCAACTCGACATTTCATGAGATAAGTCAGCTAACAAAGTTGAATGAGCACCAGTAAAATTTACTTAATTGGGATATGTTGTAGTGCGTGTTGAATTTTGGCAAAGTACATTATGAGACAACAGTTCCTTTTATGTGGCAATACAGTCACTAATCACTTAATTATACTTCATATAAAACTCATTGTTGAAAGTTGAAACTGGCAAAATTAATATACAACTGTGTCTTGTAGTATTCGTGTAAAAAAATAATAGGGAATCTTAGTAGTTCAGTTAATTGGTTGTCTGAATTTTCACCTGTGAGGGTTCGATTCTTCACTTTCTAATCCCTTCCCCAATTTCGCTTGCGCTACCAAAAACATAAAAATCAAAGAAAGTACACTGCATACTTGTGCATAATCATTTTAAGCTAATTGGTTAAGTTGAATTCTTGTACTTCTTTGATTAGTATTGCCAAACTGAGATGAGAAGATCCACCTTCTTCTATAGCTTTTTTTGCCATTTCTCTAACTTCTTTGGCTCTTATTCTCCTATTATTTCCTTCTTTCTCTTTGTCCATCACTTCTTTTATGGCTTTCGTCACTTCTTCTTTGCTCACTTGGACTTCATATTTCTCTTCCTCACCGAAATGCACAACTTCCTGAGATCCAACACTCACGCCCGTCTTCAAGACATGTACTAAAAATCTCTCGTTTAAAAACTGTTCCGCGAATAAAGGCCAAGTGATCATAGGCACACCAGCACTAATCCCTTCAAGGGACGAATTCCAACCACAATGAGTCAAGAATCCACCAATTGCAGGGTGTGATAGAATTACTACTTGTGGTGCCCAGCCCCGGATCAAAAGCCCTCTTTCTTTTGTTCTTTCTTCAAATCCATTTTCTGATATCCAATCCTCTATTGGTGCTTGTCTTTCCCCTGCTTTTACGACTAAAATAAACGGATAACCTGATGCTTCCAGGCCTAAAGCCAGCTCCACAAATTGTACAACTGTGGTCTGACTAAGACTTCCCAAACACGCATACACAACAGACTCAGTCTGCCATGAATCAAGCCATTTCTTCAAACGTTCCTCTTCGTCAAATGACATCTTATTCCCTCTCTGCGCTTTATCTAGACTCTCATTGTTACAGAGAGACAAAGGTCCAACACACCAAACTCTACCATTTTTAAGTTTTCTGAATTCATCAACATAATTTTCTTCCAACTCCGCGAAAGTATTGATTATAACCCCATAGGCACTTATTTCAGCTGCTCGTATTTTGTCTCGAATGTCTTGCACTTGAAGTGGCGGGGGATTAAACGCTCCAGGTAGCTGAAGTTTAGTTACTTCAATTCTATCAGGCAAATCAGGGATCACAAAATGCCCTGATTCAGGGATTCTGTTTTGATCCTTCATGATATACAAATTATGCATACACAATTGATTGAAACAACTCATTCCATCAAATATAATTCTCGGAATCTGAAACTTATCAGCTGTTTCAGCTGTCCAAGCTATATGCATATCGGATATAATGCAACTCGGCTTAGGCTGAATCTCTTGAAGCAATTTTTCAGCTTGGTCCTGTAGCATATCAATTGCAGTAAAGAAATTTCTTCGATAAGCTAAACTGGGGAGAAGATCAGCACTTTCACATCCCTCTGGCAATCCGGCTTCCTTGGCTGGAAAACGGAGATGAATTACCCGAATGAGGAGTCCAGAATCAATGGCGCGATCAATTACTGCAGTGAATCGGATAGCATTAAGAGGCGTCATGACTAAAGTGACAATCACGCCTCTTTGTGCTAACAATTTGGCAATGTCTACCATGGGTATGATGTGACTTACAGCAAGTAATGGTACCAAAACAAAATTTAGCTCTTCTAATCTTGACTCACAAGCCATTTTTAGTAAGAACTGAACTGAAAGATGTGTAGTGTTGAATGATATTTAGTTGCAAATGAAGAAGGAAGAAACGAGTTTTTATATAACTATTCTCTTCGTCACATTGACATATTCCTCACAAAGCAGTAAATATTCGTTCAAAACGCTTTTAATTGTCATGTTACATTTTTAGAAAGTTAATTTGATTAATTTTTAAAATTAAATTAGATATTCAAAAAAATATAAAAATACTATCAATTGTAATATTTTGTATATTAATATAATAAAAAAGTATATCATAAAATATTAGTTATGTCTTATAAATTAAAATGTCAAATTGTCTTTCTATATACTTTTTTCATTCACTTCTAATTGCGATAATTTTCTTTTTATAGAGTTAAATAATTAAAAATTTTATTAATATTTTACAATATATTTTTATGCTATTGATATGTAAAATATTGTACTATCTATAGTATTTTCTGTACAATTTTTACTATATACATTTTGTTAAATATTAAATTATATTGTTTGTTTAAATATCACATGTAATATAGTTAAACTTTAAAAATTAATTAATGTTAATGTTATGATGTAAGGGCTTACATATGCATTAAACTAATCTGCATGGGTTTCAGCTGCAGAATTGATTGTTATGTTTCCAATGTTGTGGTGTGTTTTTTAAAAGTTAAATTAGACTATGTTAACTTTAATTCTTAATTAAAATTTTAAAATATTTAAAAAAGTATATGAAAATATTATAAATTGTAATTTTTTTAGATTAATATAAAAATATATATTATAAAATATTAGTTAAAATTATTATAATTTGATTTTGAAAAGAAATTTGTAACAATTAAAAGTGGACGGTGATAGTATTGTCTTGTAGCCTCACGTGTAGCTGTCCATTAGGGATGGCGGCTACAGCCTACCGCTTATAAAATTAAGTTCTAGTGTAAAACAATTAAATCATTTTTATTTATTCTAACATGATACAATATTTTATTTTTAGACAGATCAAATTCACGTTCCAAGTCCTAAGAAGATTTATTTGTACTATGATTTGAATGACTTGATAGTATGCAAATTTATTTATTCCAATAGCGTATAGATTTGAATCTCTATTAAAAAAAAAAGGAGAGAGAGAGAGAAAACAATGAAATTTAGTATGATTGGAAATTGTGAGTGTGTGTTTATTCACATAGGAGGGATTAATTAGTTGACTTGTGATACATAAAAATACAGGAAACCATTAAAGGGTTTTTTGTAAAAAAAAAAATGTTTAGAATTTCATTTAGAGAGAGGAATTTGGGAGAGAAAACAAAATTGTAAGAAACAAAGTAAACTCATAATTCATAACATTGAGTAAATTGAAAAAGAAGGGGAAGAAATGAGAAGAAAAAATGGAAGTTATTAATTAAGAAGTTTAAAAGGAAATGAAAGAGAGGGTTAGTTATTAAAGGAAAAATTACATAAATTGATATATTTTAATAAATAATTACTGATTTTAGCGATACTTTTTATTTATTACCATTTATAGCAACATTATGTAAAATCTGTAATATGAATTAAAAGTGAATTATGTATGTAATATATATGAATTATAATTGTTTTTTGAAATATATTATGTTTGTTTGGTAAAAATTTGATACATTGTGAAAAATGTATTATCCATCATTAAAATTTGTATTATATGTGAATAATAAATTATTTTTTATAATATATATTAAACTTGTATTTTAAATGAACTAAAACTGATTAAGTAAAAATAATTATTATTGCTATAAATAATAAATATTTTTTTATTATAGTATATTTATGTAAATTTCCCGTGGTTAAATAAGACAATTCTTATTGGGCTCATTTGGCAATCCATTCAGCCCAATAGACACGACCCGGTCCAAAACACTACGGCTTTCACTCTTTTGGTCGGTAACTCTGAGTGACGCAAGCAAGTTCCTTGTCCCCCGTGTTGTAAGTGCGAACCTTATATATACCAAACTGATTGTAATTTTTATTTTTATGTGATTTAATAAAATAAACATATATTAATTAATTATAATTAAGTAAAATAAATTATAAATGTAAACGTATGATATTCATGTATTGATTTGATAATACATTCTGTTTTACCTAGTGTTGACCTCAAAACTATCTTAGTTTTTTGAATTTCGTACTTGAAATATTAAAAATACAAATTTCCTACCTGAATTATTACTATATTAAAATAGTACAAATGTTTTCTATCATTAATTTATTTTACTATGAATAAAATGTATTTTAAAATTAAATTATTCTCATTAAATGTAAGAAAAACAATTTTTTTTTAAAAACTTAACTAAAAAAAGAGTAATATATATATATATATATATACCCTCTATTTATAATAGTTGATCATTTTCTTATGCATGCATAAGAAATAAGTAGATCAGTTTACTACCTCACCTCTTAAAATTTTCTATTGGATTTTACAAAAATTAAATACTTTAAAAAAATAATTAATTGTAAGATTATATATCCCTTTGTACCTAATTACCTGTAAAATTTTGAATTGACACTTATTAAGGAATTCATAATTGACATAATGAGTTTACAATTTTATTCTTATTAATTATAAAATGAATAATGAAAAACTTAATATTTTTAAGAGATTTTATCTTTTTTAAAACAATTAATTGAGGATATTAAAAAAAAAAATCATTTTTTATTTCTCAAAATAGATAAGTAATTAAGAACAATTAAAAATATATATATAAACAAATAATTAGAGTTAGAGGGAGTAACAAAAATGTAATTAATGTTGTTTTGACTTAGTAAGATAAACATGAAACAATTATTTTTAGTATGATTATTACTCCGTCCAATAATAACTGTCAACTATACTATTTTGAAATATATGACTATCTTTATCTATTCTATAAAAATCAATAAATAATTTTATATCTAGTTCTAAATTTATCCTTATCATTAATTACTCCCTCCGTCCATTCTATATGTCATCCCTTTCTATAAATATTTGGCCATAATACTCGTCATTTCATAAAATCAATGCATATATATTATCATATTTTTTGTTTTTTACCTTTGTGAGTTACTCTCTCCGTCCCTAATTACTTGTCCACTTTTCCTTTTATAGTTGTCTATGATTACTTGTCCATTTTGGCAAATCAAGAAAAGATAATTTTTTTACCTATTATACCTTCAACTAAATCACTAATTACTTTTAAAATATAGTATTTTTCATCCACTTTATAATTAATAGGGATAAAATGGTAAACTTACTACGTCATTAATTATTTTCTTATAAGGTGTGCCAATTCAAAGTGGACAAGTAAAAGAGAACGGAGAATATTAGCCTTAAAATATATCTTTGACCAACTTAGAAAAGCTAAATAAATGATTTATCTTCATTATTTAAATTAATTAATTAAAATAAATTAATTTATATTTATTAATTGAAAACTTGAGTTTCAAGAAAAGTAAATAAAGATAGAAGAGTAAAGTTATATCATTTGTTATTGCAAAATAAAAATGTGATACATAAAATGAGACGGAAAAAATATATTTTTCAAGATAGTATATTTATTATATTTAAAAATTAATATAATAAAATCAACATCTTTATTTATAACTTTTTATATATATTTTTTTAAATATTATTAGTGAATGAATATTATTAGACGGAAGGGCTGAGTATGGGACGGTGGGAGTATTAAATACGATTAATACAAAATTCTTGAGTTTGGTAGTTCCCGTGAACTAATTATTAACCATTCCCCCTTAGGAAGGAAACATTCCGAATCTCAAGACAAATCTAGTCTTTATTCCAATAAAACTCGACGCCGAAAAAATGTACGAATACACACACACCTTTGCAATTGAACTGAAAACAGATCTAGACTTGAAAAGGACAGCACAGTAATTTTATCTAATATTCCCTTTATTCTTTATATACCCAAATGATAATTCCCTTTCATGTCATTCTCTTTGAGTTTTATCTTTTTCACTCCGCCATGGATGATGACTCTACCTCGTCAAATCAGTCTTGTGAAAGAAATGAAACAGTGAGATCAAGGTGGAATCCGAAGCCGGAACAAATCGTAATACTTGAATCCATTTTTAATAGTGGGATGGTAAATCCTCGAAAAGACGAGACAGTTAGGATCAGGAAAATGTTGGAGCAATTTGGGGCGGTTGGAGATGCAAACGTGTTCTACTGGTTCCAGAATCGGCGGTCGAGGTCTCGCCGTCGTCAACGACAAATTCAGGCGAGTCTTAGTACTGCTAGTAACAGTACTAATGAAGAACAATCTAGTAATGGCGGTGCAATTCAGTTTCAGACTAGTTTTGTCCCCTCATCTGTTTCTTCTTCTTCTTCTTCTTCTCCGCTTGGAGGTGTTGTGGGAAATGCAAATGATGGTCTCTTCCTCTTTTCTGGTCCAATGGGAATTGATCAGAACTCTTCAATCACCTCAACTTTGTGCTCACCAACAGACAATTCTAACTTGAATTGCTCTTCCTCAGGTTCTAAAGATCATTTATGCAAACATTGTTTTAAATTACAAGTAGAGAGAATTATATATTGTTGTTACTTTGGCTTAATTTGTTCATATTTGAATTTGATAAACACTTTATTCTCAACTATTAATGAGAATTAATAGAAGATATTGTTACAAGATTTGTAAAGTAGAATGATCAATTTGGAGACATATTTATCAAATTTAGGCAAGGTTCGAGCTAGTTATATACATAACGAACTCAACATATGCACCAACTTGAGGGGGAGTGATATTCGTAACAGGACAGTAGGCATGCATAGAAGATTATATTCACGGGGAAAATTCTGTTATTCTATTTGTTTCTCGTTACTTTACGCCCACTAATTCATACTGTAGTTTCTTTCTCTACTTTTGCATTTGATCTTCTGCTCATTCTCTTCTTTTTCACTTATTGCACCCAAAGTACTGTAGCTGCATACTGTTTTGCTAGTCATGAGTTATGTTTCAGGCTTTCAGCACAGGTTACTGAAGTAGTTTGACTGTCACACTGTTACAGGGTTTATCACAGTTTTTATTAATGGAGTAGCAGCACAGGTGCCCAGAGGGCCACTTGACATGAAGGCTATGTTCGGCCCCGAAGACTTAGTCTTGTATCACTCCTCTGGGGTGCCACTCCCAGTTAATGAATATGGTTTTGTTGTTCAGAGTTTGCAGCATGGTGAAAGCTACTTCCTGGTAAGCTCTCATCAACTTCCACAGGTAGCGGGTGGAAGGGTGTCGAATATAAACATGAATTAGTATACGTGCACCCAAGCTGGCCTAGACACCTTGCTTATAAAAAAAAAATGTATATGTTGATGTTTGTTGTCGATTGATTTCTCATATTCTCTTTAAGGCTTGTCCATGCATTTTACTATACACACACGTAACGTTATATATACTGTAACGATTCTTGTTAAGTCGCGGTCAATTACAACTCTTATTGGACAATGTAGTTGAGACATGAAGCATAACAATGTTATCCCTAAATGGGCACTTCAAGAAGCAGACTGATATCCGTGTGAAGACCTGGTTCAATTAAACAGCACGCAAGCAGAGGAGAAGAATTGGTATATAATTCTGGTTCTTGTTTTAATTTTGCTGTCATATATGCAGTATGGCGAACAGGTTTCTGACTATATTTGTTTAATCCAATTGCAGCAAGGCAAGAGATGGCTGTGAAGATCCCCCAACAACTGTTGGAGCTCTCCACCCTGTTATCCATGGTCAGACACTCAAATACAACATGAAAGTTGGGTCTGGTAGAGGATTTTTCTTGAGGAACTTCAGGTATATTTGATTGAGTTTTATGGCCTAATTTCCCATAAAATTAACTGTGAGATGAGCATGTTCTGAGTGCGAACTACCAGGCTGCAGGCATATCCCTAAGAAACTGGCATCAACAATTGGTATTGTTGCAGGAATCGTTCACTTGAGGAGCTTCAAGCTGATGTCTTGAGGACCTACAGGGCCAAGTTTATTAGTTGTCTTAATCAAGGTAAGATAGGTAGTAGCTAGTAACTGGAAGCATAATTGTGTATACTTGAAATGTTTTCCCTGTTCGTTTCCTAATTGTTGCAACTGCATTCAGGTTGGTGATTCTGCCCCCGAGGAATTGGCTACAGCAACACAAGTTGATGCCTACATGCCTGTTGCGCGTGAGAAGCCATCTGTAGATCTTGTCAAGGTTACTGAAGAGATGAAGTCATTCAATGCCTATACGTGTGGAGCAGACGAATGCACGTCACATTGGTGCTAAGAGCGATTCCCTCAAATTGCACTTCCTTTTTGTTGTTGTAATAATAACATGCTCTAGTCTAAGAACAAAGCACAGAAGCGCTCACAGCTGAAGAGCTTGTATACAAGTAGAGGCAGTGTCAAATATTCTGATAAGAGAATTGAAAAAGAATATATATGCTAATGAGATTTAGCATATTTATATTTGAATTGTTTTAGTTTTATGCCGCAACAACAATAATTGACCTGAATTATCAACTAAGGACATGTAGAATCTCTCTTATTAATATTGTTGTTATCATTAAATATTATTATTTCGTAGAGGTTTATTTCTATTTAGAGAAAACAATGTTGATGATGAAGTTGAACACAATATAATAACTTTAGAATCAGTTATGTGTAAGGAAACATCTATTGCATTTTAGAGATCTTCATAATTTTTTGTGCAGAGAATTCGGATGTAATAAAATAAGGGAAAATGCAAAAATAACCCACCTATGTTCGAAATCTTAGAGACACATTTATACTATATTAAGATCTTATTACCCCGGAACTTATTTTTAAAATAATTTTCTATCCCTTTACGCCTATGTGGTGTTATCTTGTGGGTCCAGCGCGTGTTGACATTTTTTTTCAAGCTAGTGCCACGTAGTCGAAAAGAAGTAGAAAATTATGTGTAAAATAAGATGGACTTCTGAATTATTTTTTTAAAAAAAACACTAGAATTATATTTCATTAAATTGTTTTGAATATTTTTCTAATTTTAAAGAATTATTAACTTATATTTGTACTCCCTTCGCTTAAAAAAAAATGTTCTACTTGGAACAGAGTTTAAAAAAAAGAAAACTTTATAACCTTGTGATCGTAAATTAAAGTTATGTCAAATGTACCAAAATGTCTTTTAATTTTATGATCTTAAATATGTCATGAGAAAAATTAAAGTTAAAATATTATCAAAAGAAAAAAAAATTATTTTTTCTAAACAAACTAAAAAAGAGCAAAGTATATCTTAATATATTATCGAAATCAACTATCCTTTCCCGTAGCACAAATCGAGGAGAGAAAAGATTATCTGAGAAAGTTTACTAATTTACCGAGTATTAAGTTAGAAAGTTTCTATTTCGCTATTTTAGGGATAAATATGACATTGCTAATATCATTCTCTCTTCTATCTATCTTTTTAAAAATCATGCAAAAATTTTCCATCAAATTAATAATTGTTTCGTGAATAGCCTGGATATCGAGGAATATACATTTTGGAAATTCTCTGTCTTAAAGAATAATTTATCTTGTTGCTTCTATGATAATTGATCTCAAATAACAGAAAAAAATGGCGGCGCCATTGAGCCAAAACTTTAACGAAACGAGCAAAGAGAGATTGATTCCCAAATATTCAGAGTATGGATTGGATCCATCATTTTACGTCGAACCCGAAGGATTTTGGCGTCGATTATGCAACAGAATTAAGAAATCATGCAGTAATGTTAAACAGGGTTCGATCAAGGCAATTGATATGGGTCGTAAGGATCCTCGAAAGGTCATTTTTTCTGCTAAAATGGGTTTAGCTCTTTCCCTTGTTTCGGTTATCATTTTCTTCAAAGAACCCTTATCCTATATTGGTACATATTCCATTTGGGCCATCCTCACTGTCGTCGTCGTATTCGAGTTCAGCATAGGTATATTCAAATTTTGAATGAAATGCGAGTTAGTGTTCAAGTAATAAGAGGTAAATGAGACTAAATAGAACCAAATGATTAAATGATGATACTTATGGCCAACCTGAACTACTTGGGATGGAGATCTAGATTGTTAAAGCGGATTTGTATTGATTATGGTATTTAATATGTACTCGTATTTAATCCTAATTGGTTTGGGATTGAGGCATGGTTAATTTATAGCTCATGTTTACTAGTAATCAGTTATCATGAAATTGATGCGACACTTTTAACTGTCCATTGTTCTTTTACATTAATGTATGTTGCTATTTGAGTCTCCGTAGCTGATATCCATAATCTAATTGATTTATAAAAAAATGCTAGGTGCAACACTCAGCAAAGGATTCAACAGGGCTTTGGGGACGTTGTCTGCAGCAGGACTAGCTTTAGGCATTGCTGAATTATCTGTTATGGCTGGAAAATGGCAGGAGGTTGTGATTGTGGTCAGCATTTTTGTTGCAGGTCTCGTTTGAATTTTCGAATTTTACATCAAGAATATCTTTGAAATTTTACTTTTGCATTATTCATGATGTGTGAGAAACTTCAGGCACATAGAGTTCAATTTTATTTCAAAACTTAGCAATTGAACTGTTGAAGTGTCAATCTTTCTATTCATTTAAGAAGAGGGATTTCTTGCTGCTGCGAGTAGAACGATAAGATCAGACTAGAGAGGAAAAGGAAGTACACAAGTCTAAGAATCTGTCGCGAATGTTCTCCATTACCACTTTTACTAAGGCTACATAACATACCAGAGAAGCACCAACTAGAATTACTACTTATTTTTTCTCGTATGCATAACCATTAAACGGACAATCCAATAACACGAATAATGCATAAATATAAAATTGAATGCAGGTTTGTACATGGTTACTACTGTTGGGTTATCCCACATCGGAAGTGGAAGGGGCTGGTGGTCAATTTATAAGTGTGAGGGAAAGCCTCAACCTTTGAGCTAGCTTTTGGGTTGAGAAGGCCCAAGACCACCCAACATTGGTATCAGAGCCCAGGTTGTCAACAAGTCTCAGCCCACCGGGAGAAACTGGGTTGTCGCTCTCTCCAGCCCAAGGCCCGATGTGTGAAGGGGGAGATTGTTGGGTTATCCCACATCGGAAGTGGAAGGGGCTGGTGGTCAATTTATAAGTGTGAGGGAAAGCCTCAACCTTTGAGCTAGCTTTTGGGTTGAGAAGGCCCAAGACCACCAACATTGGTATCAGAGCCCAGGTTGTCAACAAGTCTCAGCCCACCGGGAGAAAACTGGGTTGTCGCTCTCTCCAGCTCAAGGCCCGATGTGTGAAGGGGGAGATTGTTGGGTTATCCCACATCGGAAGTGGAAGGGGCTGGTGGTCAATTTATAAGTGTGAGGGAAAGCCTCAACCTTTGAGCTAGCTTTTGGGTTGAGAAGGCCCAAGACCACCCAACAACTACATGGTCCAAATCATTGCTGCATATGTTTGAGACTAATGCATATCTGATGTTTACCTGTCACTTCATCTCCTTGTACTTGTGTGCAGCTTTGGTCTTATAATCTATTTTGATTTTCAGGTTTTCTTGCAACTTACTTGAAATTGTATCCTGCAATGAAGCAATATGAATATGGATTTCGGGTGTTCTTGTTGACATATTGTATTGTGCTGGTATCAGGAACTTCACATTTTTTTCACGCAGCTGTTTCCCGATTGTTTCTGATTGGAGTTGGTGCTGGTGTCTGTTTGCTTATAAATGTTGGCCTCTATCCTATTTGGGCTGGTGAAGATTTGCACAAATTGGTCGTAAAGAATTTTAAATGTGTTTCTACTTCTTTGGAAGGTGAGGAATTTCCTCAATATTCTTCAATTTGTCTTTGAATTTGCTATCTCGCTCTAGGCTACTGCTTAACTGAATACCTGTAATGCTTCTTGTTAGGTTGTGTCAATGGATATTTACAGTGTCTTGAATATGATCGGATACCATCAAAAATCCTTCTTTATCAGGCCTCTGATGACCCTGTGTATAGCGGATACAGGGCCGCTTTGGAGTCAACAAGCCAAGAGGATTCTCTGGTACACATATATTTTCATTGGTAATCACAGCTGGTAAATTTTGGGATATTACACTATTTCTTTTATTACTAATTTTCAATATTCCTGGTGCAGCTAGCTTTTGCTGAATGGGAACCCCCTCATGGCCGTTACAAGATGTTCAATTATCCGTGGGCTGATTATGTTAAAGTCAGTGGTGCGTTGAGGCATTGCGCTTTCATGGTCATGGCTATGCATAGCTGTATTCTTTCAGAAATACAGGTAAAGCTTCAATCTTCAACTCCTGAATAACACTTGCACATCAATTATCAAACTGTCATCCTATTTTATTGCAGATGCTTTTAAAATCACGGACTTGTTTCTATACTTTCATCTATATTCCAAATATAGATTCTTCGGGATAAATAAACATAAAAAGTTGCTAGTCTACTCATTGAGGAGTATGAGAAAATGATTTATAGACTTGAGGCTTCTTATTAATTCATGCAACTTTTCCTTTTGTAGGCAGCATCTGATTTGAGGCAAATCTTCTGCAAGGAGATCCAGAGAGTTGGGATTGAAGGAGCTAAAGTATTACAACATCTTGGAGACAAGGTTGAAAAAATGGAGAAACTTAGCCCTAGAGACGTTCTCGAAGAAGTTCATGGGGCTGCCGAGGATCTACAACTGTTGATTGACCAAAAATCTTATCTATTGGTTCAGGTGGAGAACTGGGAAAATGCAAAACAAGCTAACCAGCTTGAAGATCCTGAGCGTATTCAGGAACTGAAAGACAATGAACCTAAAGGCATGGGGCTAAACTCCTTTAGTGAAGTAGGTCTCAATCTAAGGTCTGCTCATACATTGAAACACATGGATACTTATAATCGAAATTCAAGTATAAATATTTCTGGTCCACAAATGTGTTCCACTGGAAACGTGTTCAATCAGATGGTGTGGCCTTCACGACTTTCAATTCTTGGAGATGTGATTATAAATGAACGTGAAGTACGTACATTTGAAAGTGCATGTCCATTGTCATTGGCCACTTTTACTTCCTTGTTAATAGAGTTTGTTGCAAGACTTCAAAATCTTGTAAATGCATTTCAACAGCTTAGTGAGAAGGCAAAATTTAAGGAACCCGTAGATGCAGCAGACGCAGCTATCTTCTAGAAAATTTAGTCGAGAAAACTCAGTATCACAAGTTCTATTTGTGCTAATGCTCATCATGAAGATGCTATAAGCAGCACATCACTTAGGTAAGTATATAAACTGTTCTTAGGAAATGGATTTTTTGTTCTGCAGAAAGGCAAGGAATTAATTCCAGGGCTCGAGATCACAGAAAACCGATTTGTTGAGCCAAACTAGAGAATTCATGTAGATGTGATTACTGTAGTAATGCAGCTAGACATAAGTTATTGTTTCATAAATAACTAATGCCCAGTTGGGACCTTTACTTATGTATATTATTAAAGCTGCAAGGCTTTGATGAATTATTATCTGGAAACTGAAGTGGTGTTATACATGAATTACAGATATTAAATTGCTTATCAGATATTCACCTGAAAGTTTTGAAAAATCATAAGCAAAAGTCATCTGTTTTACTTCCCAATACCTAATGTTGACAAAAAGAATTTCTGTTTTCTTAACAAGTACATTGTGGTTTCAAGGTAAAAACTTACCGCGCATATTATGCTTACACTAAAATCATAAAAGTAAAATAAGCGGCTTTTGATATAAAACCGTAATTGTTTAATTGCTTGGTCAAAATATAAATTATCATATATTTCTTTTATATCCATTTAAGAAATTATAAATATAAAATATACTCCCTCCGTTTTATAAAGAATGACATGATTTGACTTGACAGGGAGTTTAAGATTATAAAAAACGACGTTTATATCTTGTGGTCCTAAATTAAAGTTAGGTTAAATATACAAATTACCTTTTGATCTTGTGGCCTTAAACATGACACGTGGAAAGTTGAAATTAAAATGTTACAAAAAAAAATTCATTCTTTTTTAAACAGACTAAAAAAAATAATAAGATCATTCCTTTTTAAACGGCAAAAGTAGTAATTTACTAAGTTTACTCTTGTTTATTTGATAAAACTATATCGATTGTTTCTCGTAAATAGTGTGCACTTTCTTACAATTAGAAATAATTATCTTGAATTTGTACCCTTAATTTTATTATTTAGCTGTATCGCCAAATAAAATGAAGACGATTGGATTAAACGCCCAGTGAAGCTCTGACAAAAAAAATAAAAAAATAGGTGGAATGGCTGGTTCTGCTACTGCTCATGGCTTCCCAACTAGCTTTTTGCTTCCTCCTCGCAGCACGGGACACTTTACTTACTTGCTATCATCACTACAAATTCAACCTAAAAGGAGCAATTTCAACTTGCTCAACACTTGCCCTTTATCAATCAAATGTTCATCCTCGACTAATGGATCTATCACGGATGATAATTTTTTCCAACAAAACAAAAACTTAGATGTCAGTCTCTCTCTCACACACACATATATTGCATTCTTCTATTGATTTTCTGATTTTTTTTGTTTCTTTTTCTGTGTGGGATAAGAGCCAAGAGAGCAAAGGGTTTTGGAAGAAATGGAAGGTATGGTAAACCCATATTTTTTTTAATTTGGTGAAAACTGCTTTGACATTGTGATTTAATCAGGAGAACTCAGCGGAAATGAGTGCGAAGGTAGCAAAGCTAGGGCTTGCGGCAGTTCTTGCTTATGGCATTATTGATGGTGTCACATACACTAGTTTCTTTGTGCTTGCATTTATGGGCTATGAGAAGACCACCGGCAATAATCCTGCTGCAAACCTCCAGTCATTGTTGGGGGTAAGTAGTAATTCTTAGCTACTAATACTTTATTTAAGGTTATTAAATAGGTATGAAGTATGCAATTGATAAAAGGGGGGAATGGTATTAGCTTTGATTTAGAGAAATAGAGACTTGATTTCCTAGAATTACTTCTCTTTTGAGCCAACGGTCTATTGGAAACAACCTCTCTACCCCCACAAAGATAGGAGTAAGGTTAGGTTCGCATACATCTTACCCTCCCCAAACCTCACTTGCGTTGTTGTAGACTTGATTTCCTGAACTTTTTAGTGCAAAAGTAAAAGGTACCATATTATGGAAATATGTGGTATTTACATTTAGGATACTGGATGAATGCTTATCATAGCATTTTCATTTGTCGTAGAATATCCACTTCAGTATTTACATACCAAAATTGTCTTTTCCATTTCTTTAGATCAAAGTTAAGACCATCTTTTCCTTTTCACCATACGTGATTTCCTTTATCTTAGATCAAATTTAATGTCATTCTTCTCCTCTTTACCAGAAAGAGCATCCAGAGTTAACAATAATACTAATGAGAATCATTTAGCAACTATAGGGAACTCGGAATTTTCATGGTGCCCCGTGTCAATCTGCACCTTACTTCACCATTGAACATGTGCTATTTTAGTTGAGCACTTTTGTATTTTCATTTCTCCTTTGCTCAAAAAACACTCTTCATAACGGCAGATTATAATCGCAATGTGGACGGGAAATAATGTGACCAGGCCATTTAGGGTTGCAGGAGCAGCTGCTCTGGCACCTGCCATTGACAAGGGACTAAAGAAAATACAGAAATACTTAAACTTTCCAAGTCTTGTATATGCTTTTGCTTTAGTGGTGACTATAGTTGCTGGGACATGTTTCACCATTATTGGTTTACTCATCCTTTCAAGATGGGGAAAGTGAACGATTCCACCCATAATTAGCTGGATATTTGTTGTAATCTGTTGAGTGTTACTTGTATCATTGAGATAGTCTTCTGACTATATAATTTTTCCATTTATATGGTCTCGTAAAAGTAGTTGGAAACGTGTGTTTAGTTATTAAACAAATTTCTAAAGTTCAGAGTTACTTAACTGAATGACAAGTTAATGGTATTATATTTGTGTTTCTCTGCAAAAATAAATGCCCAAATATAAGGTTAATTGAAAAATACAATTTCCTGTAGTGCCTATTCCTACTGTTTCATTTATGTTACCGGTATTTTTGCTTCATGCACCTACTCTGTTGTTCTTCTTCTGAAGTAACCTTATAAATAGGGTCTAACTTGAAGTACAATTGTGATGAGGTCCAAGTATTTTAGGTTGTTGCCTTGTTGGGTTGAAAATCAAACGTATATTTCATCTCGTAGTTCCTTCTGTAGTAGATGTGCATTAGTAAAGGACTAGAGGCTGTGTTGGATCACCATCCAGCATCCAAGACACATAAATATGTACACTCAATCAAAGTAGTTTTCTAAACTTGTAAATGAAGATTTTAAGTATTTATATCTAGTTGAAGCTTTAAAGGGAAGCGATAGATCCCAATGGTAGATCTTAGACAGCATAGGCATGTGGCAAACAGTGAACTAGGTAAACCTTATACCATATTTAACATGCTACACAAAGTTAAATAGAATTGCTGATATCCTAAACCATGCTCGCTTCAACCTGTGAACAAACCTTTCCCTAGGTTAAGGCATTATTGAGCACTGCAAGAGCGCATCTGAACTCAAACTTCATCTCTCATGATAAAACATAGGTGTAACAAGGGAAGTATCTTTTTTTCACTGAACTTTGTGAAATTTGTGAAGTAGTGCAAGGCTTTGAATTGTAGCCTAGAAATATATCATACTTTTGCAGAGAGTCTATCCATGCAGGATACATTGAGTTAAAGCAATGTATCCTCGTTCAACATAGACTTATGCCTTCTCTCCGACTGTTGCTTCAGTCAATGTTATTCTTAGGCTCGTACTCGGAAGGTTTTCTATGCCAAGAAAGAGGCAAAGTGCACGTATTTAGCTTCCAGCTGTTATGGGTGGAATTCCTAAGACTAAGGCTAGTATAACAACATACTCAGTATAATCCCACTCTATGACTAAGACTAGTAATGCTTAAAATTTTGTTTACCTCTAATATACTCATTATTAAGGTTTCTTCTGTGAGAATGGCTGTGGATGTATTTGAGGTACCAAATGAAAGGCAACATTATTCTCCCTTCTTTTTTTCAAGTCAAATTGAACAAAAGCAGCATTTGGTAGGAAGAATGGTACCATGAAAAGTAACTATTCCTGCAGTTGTCAAGGCAAGAAAGAATTTTTTTTTTTCTTAATCGTGTCTGGGGTCAGCTTGCACGCACCTCCCACCAGCAACAGGTACCAGGAAACTTGTCCACAACAGTAAAAAGAAAACATCTTGTGTTTTGTCTTTGCTAGGAATTGATAGGCAAGAAAGAAATTCAGTCTTCACTATATCTGATTAGTATAAGTACTGATGACATTATGACAATGATAAACCCAAACTAAAGAAGTTGGAACAAATATCAATGTGTATGTATGTGAATATCCATTTGAATTTATGGCAGTGTGTGATTGTTCCTTCTGATGTCTTTTCGAGAATATTTTCATTTAACTTAACGCATTTATTCAAACAAAACTTTGTTATTTGTTGAAAAATATATCAGCAAATGAAAGTATTATTTGTCTTTTAAGTATTACTAATTTCATAGATCAAGAAAGATATTGCACTACAATCTAGATTTTCATATCAGCCAATAAAATTTTTGAGAAAGAGTATGATATACGTTGTGCAATTTAAAATTCTATGTTAGCTGCTTTGTAATAATATTTCAGGTGATTAATAGTATATACAATTAGTTACCTGAATAAAAGAATGCAACTACATTCTAGAACAACTGATAGTTAGATTGATCAATGGGCAAAAAAAAAAAAAAAAAAAAAATTATAAAAATCATAACAAAAAATTAACTTATCATATATTAATTTCTTTAACGGTTATATATTCAGTAATATGAAATAATTCAAAAAAAAAAAATGATCTCGAACATTTCCCATTGAGAATATTCTCTGTATGGTAATTAAAAAAAAATCATTCCTCAATTAAGTTCTTAGAAGGTCAAAAGAAAAATTATATTCATTCGAATATAGTAGACCATCGGAAGTAAAATACAAATATAACAGACCGAAACCAATTGAGCAATCTTTTTCTTAAATTTAACGTCAAAGATGATGGTGAACTAATAAGTACTCCACTTAATCACTAAAAATTTGACTTTGAGTTCTAAAGTATATAATCACCTTTGATGGTGAACTGATAAGTAATCCACTTAATCACTAAAGTTTTCAACTTTGAGTTTCTAAGTATGTAATCATTTATTGTAGGGACTGTTTTACCCCAAAAATAAGACTTTCCAACACAAATCACTGGACACCATGTAGAAAATTTAAAACAAAAGCAAAAAGAAGTTGCCTCCATACCATCGGGAAAAAAAGTAGAAATAAAACAAACCGAAAACCAGTTGAGTAATACTTTTTGTTGAATTTATACCGTCAAAGATGATAAATAATTTTTCAATCTTTAGTCAAATATCTCTGCTTTAAATTCTGGGTATATAGGGACTTTTTTTAATTTCAAAATGAGAGACTTTCTAGTGTGAATCTAAATTAGTCCTGCTCCAAAATCGACACTCCAGGTGATAAATCATAATGAAAAAGAAAAAAAGGTTTTGCTGATTTCTAAGTGAAGGAAGCGTAATTATGCGTAATCAGCGCCAAGATGCCACACTTTAGGTTACTAATATGCTTCCGTCACCAATAATCAAGAGAAAAGTAGGAGACATTTGCTGGTGTAGGTACAAGTGATTCCACTTATCAATAAACTGATGGTGTTTGCCCAGTAATAAACCTGCAGCCACGTGCTGTAAGTACCCTTCCAAGATGTCAAACTTAAGCTTCTTCCCTTATTTAACTTCCAACACCATTTCTGGTGGAGGGTACACGCACATAGTAACATAGCCAAGTGGCCAAATTGCTGCATGCCAAGTATACAGCACCGTAGGCCTGCTAAAATAACCATTTCTTATATTTAAACATATTTTCCACATCCAAGTGGAATTATAGAAAGTTGAACAAGTTTACATACATTCTAGATGAAAATTTGTATCCTTTCGGGATGGACCACTGGTTTGGCTTTTGTCAATTATCAGCGAAAGTAAGGAATTTGTCTTCTGAATCGAGCTCGTTGGTTTGCAAGGGTTTTATCTGCACTGAAAGGATAGTGACTACAAGTTTCCCTTGTCATAAAATAATGGGGGTTTGTGGGTTCACTAGAATATATCCATTGTTTCAACGTCCAACTCTATGCATATAGTGCATAAATCAAGTACAACACTCTCTCGATTCAGAATCTATAACGTTTAAATTCTGGATCAACCAGTGTGAAACAGAGGAAGAGGAAGATCACCTTTTTGCAGAGTCTTCAACTAGTTTTCTTAAACTTAGTATATTAATTGAGCATTGTTAAAACTAAGATTGTGGTCCTAAACATAAAGTAACAATCGATATCCACATGTTGACCTAAAATCCCGTTGCCAATTGCAATAATATAAACATTTCTTTTACACTCAATTCCATCTAACGTTAGAATATATGAACTAATACATTATTCACAAATCACAATCATATCATATCCCATTAATTCCCACAATGCCTTCCACTAATAGAAAGTTTTTCCATAAATATCGACAATAACATAGACTTGCACTCACAAACCATATAACAAAGTAGTCCTCTTGTGGTAAGTTTCATTCAATTACATATATGCAAAAACTGGTACTTGTTTTACTATATATCTAAATCATTTACTTCACACATCTATAACCTTTCCTTTTCTGTAAACTCTGTAACTAGTAAAAATGTCTCATTCAGAAAGATTTTCATGATCATGTCTGATAATTAACTACTTAAGAAGTACAAGTTGAGTTCCTGGTGAAAACGACGAAAATCCCATGCCACTCATGGCTCAGCAGAGTTCACTAGACTACAATGTGAGTTTTTTTCACTTCTGTTTTTGTTGTTGTTAGTGATTTACAGGATTCTGATCGCGTTTCTGTATATTTTTTGGTCTTAAAAGGGTAAGTCAAAGAACAGAATTTTGACAAGAAGTAGAAGGTGTTTCGAGCCAATTAGCAAAAATAATTTCACTTCTTATAATCAAGCATCAGAGATACCTAGCAGCCCTGCCAATGCAATGGAGTTCTTGAGTCGACCGTGGAGTCCATCTTCTAGTGATCTCCTGCAAATGTTTTCATCAAGTGTAAGAAACCAACATTCTGCTGTATCAGTTAGAAGCATAACTGAAGATTAGAGATTGTTAATCATCAAACATATTCATTTCAAATGAAAAGCAAACAGCACTTAACATTCCCCTCTCTTATGAGAATTGGTGCCTTGCTTGAACATGCATGATAATGTCAATTTAAAACTGGAATTATAAACACCCTTAACAGAGTTCTCTGCTTTTGCAGAATCTCTTGTTGAAAGACGCGGCTGGCAAAGAGGATTATGATGAACAAGATGAGCAAATACTGGACAGTTCAAGCAACAGAGCTTTTACCAATAAACAGTATATTAAGGTGATCAATCACTAACTCTTTCCACCATCCCCACCCCCTAAACTGACACTTTGAAGCATCCATTACGAAAAATGATAACAGTACAAGACTCGGAGAGATTCATTAATAAATCTAGTCTCTAGTTGACATGTATCTTTGTTATTGAAATTTTAGCTTCATTTCTAATGTTGTACTCATGCTTTATCATATGATAGGTGGACTTGCATCACATGAAGGGGTGGCTAAAAAGAAAATCTCCGTTTTGGTTGTTTAGATCAGATCAAGAGAAGAAAGAGAAACTCCGATTACAAACAGCAAAACTACATGCTGTACTTTCTCTCACACAGCTTGCCTCAGGTATTGCTGGCTTTGCCAGCAATAGCAGTTCAGAAATACGAGAATCACACCATATCAATTATGAGAGGGAAGGAAAATGGAGCCACAATATGGGTAATGTAGTTGCTTCAGCTGCTGCTCTGATGACTACGGTATGTGCTGAGGCAGCAGAAGCTCTAGGAGCAGGAAGAGCTCAGGTTGCATCTGCAGTCAATTCTGGCCTGGCCATCCAAACTCCAATGGATATGATTGCAGTCACAGCAACAGCAGCCACATGTAATACTTTTAACACATATTTCTGTTTTTTTTTTGTGTTACATTAGTGTTCGTTCTAAATGATGGAAGCTTAATGCTTGTTTACTAGGTTTACGAGGAGCTGCAATTCTTAAATCGAGAGCCATAGAGGATTCCTCTCCTAGGATCCCAGAGATGCTCACTGCAGGCACACGACTATGGATAATAATGCCCTCAGGTAAGAATCAAATCTCCTGAAAAATTTCTTATAGGTGATTTAGCACTTGAGCCGAGGGTCTTTGTTTACTCTCTACCTCCACGAGGTTGGGGTAAGGTATGCGTACACTCTATCCTTCCCATACCTCGCTTGTGGGACTACACCACCTAAATATGTTTTGTTTATTACATCACAGGACATAAAGAGGACAAATGGGTGACCCTACATTTGAAGCAAAACCAACTGATACTAAGCCTCAAAAGGAAGTACTTTGGGACTCTAAGAGCTTCAAAAGAATGTAATTATCTATTCAGTTTCTATTTATTACCTCAAAACTTTATGCTTCTCTTCTTTTTAGGCTTTATTATAAAAAAACTCTTAATACTAAAAAAACTTACCGTTGTCCAGACAAGCTGATCAACATCATAAATCAATGTCTGGAGGCTCAAGACAAGTATTTTGTTAGCTTGATGACGAACAATGGAATCATCAAGCTTCTTTTCAAAGATGAAATGCAGTCAAGCATCTGGATATCTACCATTTCAGGTGTTTTAAAGAAGCAAAGATCCTCTTGAGAAAGAGGTCTGATATATTGTACAAAAACGTTATGTCATACAGACAAAACCAAGAATGCATGCTACATATTTCTCATAAACATAATTCTAATGTATACCTACCAGAGATGAGCCAAGATTTGAACTTTATACGTTCTAAATTTTAAAATATAGTGATGTAATTAAATTTTTACACATATTTAATTAATGAATTTCTTAATACAATTTTAATATTTTAACTAAGGTTGTTAGATTTGACCAAATTACATCCTCCACCTCTGCATACTTGTAGCCTCTACGGCTCTACCTATCACATAATTTAAAGCTCAAGTGGCATTTTATTTTTACTGCATACGATAACAAAGATCGACTGGTTAAATAGTTAGAGATAAGATATTCAATAAGCCCCTTCAGGTACGGGTAATTTCTTTTTATTATTCGATTACCTACATGAAATTTGTTGTAAATAAGTGGTGATGAGACTCAAAATCTATGATATCTATTACTGTGAGCTTTGATATCATATTGAATATTTGTGAATACAATCTTCATTGAAAACTTTTTTATGTATATATACTATGTTTAAATTAATATACGTCTAGCTTTAATTTTTTAGGTAGGAAGATTCGTAACATTCCATTATCAATAATCCATGGATACAGCATTCGAGCAATTTGAGTTAATTATATCTGTAACTATCTATAGAATATTTTCACAAAAATGAAAATTATTCATGTCAAAAAGTGATCAGGCGGACCCACATGGTACCGATGGTACCGTAAAGATCTAAGAAAGTATCATATAGTTAATTATGCACTCTCATAATTAAAACTCGTGCACTAAAAGCCCTGAGTGGTGTTCCTCTTATCATCAAATCTAGAGTTCGCCTCAACTCTGCTAAACGTTGATGCTATTCATGAATCGAAATCAAGTGCTAACATTATTGATAAACGCTGACGTTTTCTATGATTTACAGTATAAATTTTATTAAAATAAACAAAAGGTCCGGTTTTTGTCACTGAGTAGTTGTTTTATATTAGAATTAGTAGATCGATGACATAATTAATTTCCTAATACAAAGCAATAATACAGTGGAGTCCATCCAAAACAATGGTCATTATATGTTTTTTTTCAAATAATACATTTTCTTAATTTCCCAAAAGAATCGCACCGAAAACTATTCGTCCGCTACACCACCTTGCACTTGCTTATAACTACTAATAACAATCACAGCCAATAAACCTTAATACCCAATAGACAAATGCAAATAAACAATGAACTATTAAGAATAACTCTAGCTTCTTGTCACAAATTTCAAAAAAAATGTATCAAGTCAAACTACGTCACATAAATTAAAACAGATGAAAATATTTGTGTTCTAAGTCAATTATTAGGGCTTAAATAAAAATATATAAAAAATTGCATGATCTAAGATTTCAAACCAATAGATGTTAAGCATTCAAACATACCAATCTTTGTGTAGAGAAAAATGTATAAATTCAACTTTACAGATATAATAGATATTCATTATTCAGCTGTCAATTCAAATAAATGGGGATGATATTTTCACTTATTAATGTATATTTCTATGTGGTCTAAAGATTATTGTATCTTATTATTATCTCTTATTTGTATATAGGCCATTGAACCATGCGCTTGAAAACGTGTTCAAGCAAAGTCTGAATTAAGCAAAATATACACAAACCTTATCCCTATCCTCAGGTAGAGAGGTTGTTTCTCATAGACCTTTACCCGAACGTCACATTATTGGATCAAAATAATACTCCGGATTGATTTAAAATGTCACCCTAATATATTTGTAATTAGGTTACATCAAAAGCAGGTGAAACCAATTATACTTCATAGAATATACCGCAGAATAACGAATATATAGCAGATGACGCATAACTATGGGAACTAGCTTCTTGGATTCCTCAGCTACATGAGAGGCTTGGTCCAATGACTCAAATCTTAAAGAAAATTGAATATATTATAACTGCATAATCCTCAGACTTGAACAAAATAAATAAACAAAGTTACTTAGACTTAACTCTTTTGTCGATAATCTCATGGCTGATAATGGAATATTGATTAATATATAACTGATCCAACACTACTTGACAACAACTCGTACTAATTAATCTGAGTTTATATACCATATAAGATGAGGTTAGAAAACATGATCGATTACTATATTTGTATATTATTTCCTTAGGTATATCCCAGCAAATATTCCTCGTGGACGTTATTAACTAAATGTTTGTATTCAATATATGTTAAAACACATGCATATAAATAGAGCAAGTACGTGTGCATGAAAGCAACAGAAAGAAAGATGGCTCAAGTTAGAGAAGCCATTGATGATCATGATGAGCAGAGAGAAAAAGCTGAGGATACGGACGATGAAACTAAGAAGGCTGCATCTGAGACTTTGCCATTTCACAAACTACTGAGTGAAGCAGATGCACTTGACTGGACACTCATGGCTTTGGGGACATTGGGTTCCATTGTTCATGGACTTGCCCAACCTGTTGGCTATTATTTGCTAGGCAAAGCCCTTGATGCATTTGGAAACAATATTGATGACACAGCAGCTATGGTTAGAGCACTCAAAAAGGTATACTAACTTTATTGGCATATCAAAAATCATGAAGTAGGTGTTAACTCAGCTGTTTTGCTTATACTTAATTTCAGGTCGTCCCATATGTCTGGTATATGGCCTTCGCAACATTTCCTGCTGGAGTGCTGGGTAACTACCTTACTACTATAATGCTAAAGTTTCAATAAGCAAGACTCAAAGTATCACTGATTTGGAACAGTAGAAACTCAACTCCATAAACTTTGAATTTAAAAAGTGCTAATGTGGAATATGCAGAGATAGGATGCTGGATGTACGCTAGTCAAAGACAAGTAGCACGTTTGAGACTCAAATTTCTAAACGCAGTGCTAAGACAGGATATTGGGGCATTTGATACAGAGTTAACTACTGGCAAAGTACTTACAGGCATAAGCAACCACATGTCACTCATACAGGACACCATCGGAGAGAAGGTACATAAGCTCATCCCTGTAAACATTATTGTTATAGCTTCATGGCATTTACCAAAAAATTGAGTTAAGAAACATATTTACAGAGAGAAGAAAGGAAGCAGGAGCGAGTAAACAACCTAAAGTGCTTATAAGGCATAAAACAAACTTTTGGCTAATTCGAGCTTATAAATATGAATAAACAACTACTCAAACACCTTCATGATCAGTAGCTTAACAACTCAAGAAGCCCTCCCTCCCCCAAACGAGATACAGTATTCTCAAAGATGCTTCTTTATTCCTGCACCAGTTGCCTGTCATACAAATCAAGTTCAAAGACTGTCCAATAGCAGGTGGAAAATATGATTAACCAAAAATAGTTCTAACATCGTGCACATCCAGAAGTTCATAATTATCTAATTTACAATCTAATATCCATTTATACCTAACATTTCATCTTTTCACGTGACAGTTGGGACATTTCCTATCATGCATTGCAACGTTTGGTTCTGGAGTCTTAATTGCATTTGTATCCTGCTGGGAAGTTTCTCTCCTATCCTTAATAGTTGTCCCATTGATCATGTTAACTGGCGCCAGTTACACAAAGAGAATGAGTGAGATTTCAAATATAAAAATGGCATACCTGTCAGAGGCCACATCAATGGTAGAAGAGGTGACAAGTTATAGCAATTTTCTTCAATAACAATTTCATGTTATAACGCATAGTCTGATTGCCAATCTTAGTTTGCACTATCAAATATGAGTAACAATTTATTCATATTGTGCATCTGATGCTCTATGACAGACAATCTCCCAGATCAGAACTGTATTTGCTTTTGTTGGAGAAAATTTATCGATCAAATCCTTCTCAGATTGCATAGAAAGACAAATGAGGATAAGCAAGAAAGAAGCATTTATAAAAGGTCTTGGAACAGGCACCTTTCAGACTATAACTTTTGCTTCGTGGTCTCTTATTGTATGGGTGGGAGCTGTTGTTGTAACAGCCAAGAGATCAACAGGAGGAGATGTCATAGCTGCAGTTATGAGTATTCTGTTTGGAGCAATGTAAGAGCAAAAACCTCATATTCTTCAACAGATACTCAAGTACCTTAAAAACAGCAACCAGATGAGTTTTTCTTTTTCAAATTTCAGATCACTTACGTATGCTGCACCAGATATACAAATCTTCAATCAAGCAAAAGCAGCAGGAAAGGAAGTTTTCCAGATGATTGAAAGAAAACCCACGATAGATGCCGACTCTGGAGGGATGACATTTGAAGTAATAGATGGCAATATCAACATACGGGATGTACACTTTGCTTATCCATCACGGCAGGAGAAGTTAGTTCTTCAAGGGTTTTCTTTGTCAATTCCAGCAGGAAAAGTAGTGGCACTTGTTGGAAGTAGCGGGTGTGGTAAAAGCACTATCATGTCACTACTAATGAGATTTTATGATCCCGTGAGAGGTTGGTCAAAAATTCATTATTAATCATTACTTTTAATTGCTGAATTTGCAGAAGCATCTATAACAAAAGAAAGTGTCACATGTAAATGTCTAAAAGCTACATAATGTTCATACTGCATCAATCAAATACAATAGGTAAATTACACAAAAATTGAAAAACTCACTCAGTATTTGAAAACCATCAGGTGAGATTCTCCTTGACAACCACAACATCAAAGATCTTGATTTGAAGTTTCTCAGGAGAAACATAGGAGTAGTTTCCCAGGAGCCATCTCTATTTGCTGGCAGCATCAAAGACAACATTAAGATGGGAAATATTAATGCAAATGATCAACAGATTGAAAGAGCTGCCTTGTTGGCAAATGCACATTCTTTCATATCCCAGCTACCAGATCAATATCTGACAGAGGTCAGACCATTATCGCTCATATACATGACCAACTGTTTCTTTAGGCTAATTCTATAAAGGAAAAAAGAAAAGATATATAACTCTACATAGTTTGTGGGATTCAGTTCTGTATATTTCAATAGGATGAACGGAAAAGGGCCTAAAAATACCCTTGAACTATTGGAAATGATACCAAACTACCCCACCATCCACCTATTGGCTCCCAAATCCCTGCCAAACACCTATTGACTCCCACGGATTATCATTTAAATAATTTTTTAAATATGTAGCGACCATCTATTGGATACAATTTAATGCTGGAAGGAACAGGAAAATTAATAATAATACAACAACATGCCCAGTGTAATCCCACAAGTGAGTTCTGAGGAGGGTAGAATGTACGATGGCCATACCTCTACCTTTGTGAGACAGAGGGACTATTTCCGATAGACCCTCGGCTCAAAAGAAATTTAGCTGATGCAAGAAATTAAGAAAAGAAAAAAAGAGATAACAGAACATGCAGCTACAAATATTAATACACATTGGAGGGAAAAAAAAACTATTGTTTGTCATGTCCTCAGTCAACACTCGACTACCTACAAAACTTATACCCTAATTCTCGACCACTATACCGTCTCATCTAATGTCATATCGTCAGCTGAAGTTGTACCATATTCTATCTAATCACCTTCGTCAGTTCTTCTTTGGCCTACCTCTTCCTCTCCTAACTCCTTCTACAGCCAACCACACACCTCCTCACTGTCAAAATTAATAACAATAATAATTTCTCATTATCTAAGAAAGAACGATTTTCTGCTTCTCCACCACTGTAAACAAAAGGTAGACCGAAAGGCACATCTCAGGATTGAGAACACCTGGAAAAAGAAAAAACTGTGCATCTAGCAAGTCTCGTGCCTTTACCTTATCCAAGGAAAAATGACTTATCTGTAAAATCCTTTTTAAAACATTGAACAAAAGAGAATGTAATGCCCTAATTGAGGATTCTAAATTCTTCCGTCTTTAATAGCTAAAATATTTTACTGCTCATCTGTCATCTCCAAGCATGATAAGTTAAAAGGACAGTAGTTGTAGCATGATCAAAGTACATCCGAAACAATGCGTTAATTCTTGTATAGCAAAGCTCCCATGAAAAAATTGAAGCATGCTGAATTAGCTTTCGTGTTAAAATGTCCTACTCTAGGTAGGGCAAAGGGGTCTCCAACTATCAGGTGGACAGAAACAGAGAATTGCAATAGCAAGAGCAATTTTAAAAAATCCTCCTATTCTTTTGCTTGATGAGGCCACCAGTGCACTTGACACAGAGTCAGAGAAACAAGTTCAAGAAGCACTTGAGACAGCAGCACAAGGCAGAACAGTCATCTTAATTGCACACAGAATGTCAACTATTGTAAATGCAGACATGATAGCTATTGTTGAGGATGGGAAAATTGTGGTGATGGGAACACATGATAACCTCTTAGACACGAGTACATTCTACAACAGGCTATTTAGCATGCAGAGCATCATGCAAGATTGTCAAACTAGGTCAGGTTAAACTCAATACCATATTCATCACAAATCAGACTGGTTAATTGATTAAAATGAAATACATCTAATTGATAGGTTGGAGGCTACAAATACAAAAGTTATTTCCATACAAGAGGATTCATCTCAGGACCATAAGCAACCTGATGAGCCCAATGAAAGCAAAACAGAGCTTAAGGAACTTCCTGAGAAGGAGCAGATCCAAAGAAAAGAAAGACACATATTTTTCAGAATCTGGTTTGCCTTGAACGAGAAAGAGATCATAAAGACAACTATTGGCTCCTTCGCAGCAGCTTTTGCAGGCATCTCTAAACCTGTTTTTGGGTTCTTCATCATTACAATAGGAGTGGCATATTATCATCCTGATTCAAAGGAGAAAGTAGCACTGTATTCAGCAATATTTGCTTCAATTGGAGTGGTTTCTTTGTTTGCTCACACTTTGCAGCATTACTTATTTGGAGTAATTGGAGAAAAGGCCATGACAAATTTAAGGCAAGCTTTGTACACAGGTATCCTACTTATACATTCCTGGAAGATCAGATCCATCAATCTATGTTTCGTTTTTCTTCCATTTTCTCTTTTCTAAATGCATATTTAACATTCAAGATTTTGTCCCCTATATAAAAGTTGATGCTTATCACATTTCAAAAACTTTTTGCAGCCACACTACGAAATGAATTAGCTTGGTTTGAAAAGCCCGAAAATAGTATTGGATCACTTACATCAAAGATAGCCAGTGACACATCTACAGTCAAGATCATAATATCTGACCGCATGTCCGTCATTGTCCAGTGCATTTCGTCAATATTGATTGCAACAACTGTCAGCATGAAAGTTAATTGGAGAATGGGTCTGGTAGCCTGGGCGGTGATGCCATGCCACTTCATCGGTGGACTCATTCAAGCAAAGTCAGCTAAAGGATTTTCTGGAGATAGTAGTCTAGCACACTCCGAACTTGTTGCCCTAACTTCTGAATCTGCAACTAATATCAAAACTGTTGCATCTTTTTGCCACGAAGAACAGATACTTGAGAAGGCCAAACTGTCCTTAAAACGACCACTCAGGAAAGGCAAGTCAGAAAGCATAAAATTTGGAATTATTCAAGGCATCTCTCTCTGCCTATGGAACATAGCTCATGCAGTTGCCTTATGGTACACAACAATTCTTGTCGACAGGAATCAAGCCAGCTTTGAGAATGGGATAAGGGCATACCAGATATTTTCCCTCACTGTGCCCTCAATTACAGAACTATGGACACTGATACCCACTGTAATATCAGCCATAGATGTACTAAAACCTGTATTCCAAATCCTCGACCGTAGCACAGAAATTGTACCAGACATGCCAGATATTTCCAAACCCGAAACCATCAAAGGAGAAATTGAGTTCCTAAATGTCCAGTTTTGTTACCCATCAAGACCAGAAGTAACAGTTCTCAACAATTTCAGTCTAAAAATTAAAGCTGGATTAAAGGTGGCACTTGTTGGGGAAAGTGGAGCTGGAAAATCTTCAATTGTAGCATTGTTACTGAGATTCTATGATACGAATGAGGGAAAAGTTCTGATTGATGGCAAGGATATAAGAGATTACAACCTAAGAAAGTTGAGGGCACAGATTGGATTGGTACAGCAGGAGCCACTCCTGTTTAGCTGCTCAATTAGAGAAAATATCTGCTATGGGAGTGAAAGAGCATCAGAAGCTGAGATAGTGGAAGTATCAAGGTCAGCAAACATACACGAGTTTATAAGTAACTTACCTGACGGATATGACACTCTTGTTGGGGAGAAGGGTTCTCAACTTTCTGGAGGGCAAAAGCAGCGAGTAGCAATAGCAAGGGCCTTGCTCAAAAAGCCCAGAATAATGCTGTTGGATGAAGCAACAAGTGCCTTAGATACCGAGTCTGAAAGAGCAGTGGTGAGTGCACTGGAATCAATGAAACTAAACAGCTCCGGGATCACAAAAGTGACACAGATCACTGTTGCTCACAGGCTTTCCACAGTAATAAATTCAGATACTATTGTTGTTATGGACAAAGGTAAGATTGTGGAAAAGGGCAGCCACCCAAATCTGATGGCAGAACCAGATGGTGTTTATTCAAGATTTGTAAGGCTCCAAAGTATGGAGAAAAAGAATTGATGTACGCTGATAATTGCATCAAAGGTAAGAGTAGGATTCACCCTCATGTAAACTATTAACTTTTTGGTCATAGTTTTGTTGCATTTGGTGAAGAAAAAAAAACAGATAGGGCCGGTATGAGATTGATAGGTGTTGAATTATTTAATTAGCTTCAAATAGTGCCATTGTTATCAAAAGCAAAAGCACAAAAAAGCTCAGTGAGACGTCCCGCCACAATGCCAGCTGATTTGCGTCCGGATAAGGGCCAGAAGGGTCTAGAGGTTTGTCAGAATGCTCTAGAGCCCCGTAGAAGGCTAGAGAATTCCGTAGAATTCTCTAGAAGGCGCGGCAGCCGTTCTAGAATAGTGCAGAGAATTCTAGAAGGCTTGAGACGTTTGGAGGAGCGGACCGTTCTAGAGTTGTGTAGAGAACTCTAGAAGGTTCTAGCCGTTGGAGGCAAATAATTAGGGACTTGTAGAGTTATTTTTATTTACACTTAGGCCCTTAGGGAGTTGTATAAATAGAGGGGCCTTCTCATTTGTAAATCAACCAATGATCAATCAATCCTTCCAACAAAGAAGTAGTAAAGACTCCTTCCTCCAAATCTCTCTTTCTAAGTCTTCTTTAGCATTTCTCTTAGTGATCTTAGGGTGAAAGGCTTACTTGAGCTTGCAAGATCGTGAAAGATTCGTGAGCAAGTTGTCGAGTGCCGCACGGAGACTTAGCAGATTCTCTAGGTCCGTGACAACGTGGTATCAGAGCAGGCTAAGAAAATGGCTTCCGAAGGAGACATGAACATCGCTAGCACTGCCAACGTCCGCCAGGATGTTAGTAAGAAGAGCCGAAAGGGGAAGAGACAGCAGAAGGGAATTGAAGAGATGCTGCCAGAGCCAAGCGAGGCGCTAACATCTCAGCCACCTTCGACTGCCGGAGCAAGTGACGACGAATTGGGCGAGGAGTCCATAGATATCACTGCCGGAGAAGAATGGGTCGCAAGGGTGGAAACGGCGAGGAAGGCCGTTGAGATATTAGGCCGGCGCATGAACGTGGCAGACGGTAAGTTTAAGACCCTTGAAGACTTCACCCTCGAGGAGACCGAAGCCATCCGTAAGGAGTTGGAGTGGCGTCAGCGAGCAGAGTGTGAGATGAAGGAGGTCATCAGTTCCTTGGAGTGTCGGCTCATGGAGGCGTTGAGCGCAATCGAGACCATGAAGGCCGAGATAGAAGCACTCAAGGAATGTGCGAGGGTTGGCGGATCACCGTCGTTCGACCGGGAAAGGGAGGCCAGTGTCGAGGCTCCCAAGCCACCTATGTTCAGAGGCGTCCGTGACGCGAATGAGGTGGAGAATTTCCTATGGCACTTGGAAAATTATTTCAAGTGTAGTCGGGTGAAGAGCGACGAAGGTAAGATAAACACCGCTGTGTTGTATCTTACGGAGATGGCCATGCTATGGTGGAGGCGTAAAGAGTCCGACATCAAGAGGGGGACGTGCACCATCAACACGTGGGAGCAATTCCGCGAAGAGTTCAAGAGGGCGTTCTTCCCCAACAGTGTCATCTATGAGGCGAAGCGCAAGTTTAGGGAGTTGAAGCATACGGGTAGCATACGTGCGTATGTGCGGGAGTTTACCACCCTCACGCTTCAGATTCCCAGCCTCACGGATGAGGACATGTTGTTCCACTTCATGGATGAGCTGCAGACTTGGGCCAGGACGGAGTTGGAACGCAGACAGGTCGGGACTATAGATGACGCTATCACGCAGGCCGAAGCGTTGACAGACTTCAGGCAGGAGAAGCCTTATAGTGCCGGAGGGGACGACAGAGGTAGTCATGATAATGGTGGGGGAGATCGTGGCGAATGTGAGGAGCAACGACCACAACCCAGGGGGCAATGCGAGGAGCAACGGCCTCAGAGGCATGACACCTATAGGTCCAATGGCAGGAAGTCTGGTCGCCAGGGCAACACGGTGAGGAAGACACAGGTTGCCAAGGGAGATGGTTGCTACATTTGCGGTAGGCTGCACGGCTATAAGGAGTGCCCTGAACTGAAGAACCTTGGTGCTATCCTGCGAGAGCGGAAGGCTAAGGAAGCACAGGAGCAAGGTCAGGTTGAGGAGACCAAGCAGTTGGGACTGATAGGGCTATGCGGAGCTATCACCAGGCAACCACAGAGGCCGCCGAAGCATGCAAGGCCAAGGCAAGAGAAGCCGAGGCAAGAGGAGCAGAGGCATGCGGAACCCAGGCATGCGAAGCTGAAGGCATGCGGCGCGCAGTACGTCGACATCACGATCAATGGAAGACATGCTCGTGCGATAGTCGACACAGGTGCAGAGGTCAATATAATGACCAAGACGGCAGCAACGAGGTTGGGGTTGCGTTGTAGGCCAAGCAACGCCCAACTCAGGACGGTCAATGCACCACCGACTCCCGCGTGTGGAGAGGCGCAAGAAGTAGGCATCACTTTAGGCAAGTGGCAGGGGAAGACCGACTTCATTGTCGCTCCCGTGGATCTCTTTGACATAATTCTTGGGCAGGAGTTCTTTCGGCAGTGCCATGCCGTGATCGATCCTTTCCTCCAGAGACTCGTGGTCTTGGAGAAGGGAGGAACATGTATGGTTCCCATGGTGAAGGCATCGCAGACGGAGGGACAGGTCAGACTGACGGCCATGAAGCTCGAGAGGGTCGACAAGGAGATAGGGAGGCAATCAGCAGCAGCCATTGCAAGTTCGAGAGAAGGTAATGGTGCTGAGAAGTCCATGCCGCTGTGCACGAAGCAAGTTCCACGAGGGAACGCTGTTGTGATGCAGGAGAAGCCGCCGAGGCGCTTGCCTCCGAGAAAGGAGGAAGGTTGTGAGACCGGGCCAAGGAAGATCGGGCAACAGCTGAGGGAGCTACTCGAGGGTATCGACGGAGTACGTGGATTGAAGATCGCACGACAAGACTCGGATGCCGAAGGAGCAAGGATGCGTCGCGGTCGCCGCATCAATAGGTGGGGGAGAGTGAGACGTCCCGCCACAATGCCAGCTGATTTGCGTCCGGATAAGGGCCAGAAGGGTCTAGAGGTTTGTCAGAATGCTCTAGAGCCCCGTAGAAGGCTAGAGAATTCCGTAGAATTCTCTAGAAGGCGCGGCAGCCGTTCTAGAATAGTGCAGAGAATTCTAGAAGGCTTGAGACGTTTGGAGGAGCGGACCGTTCTAGAGTTGTGTAGAGAACTCTAGAAGGTTCTAGCCGTTGGAGGCATGTTCTAGAGAATGTGGAATTCTCTAGAACATGGATTAAAGTGTAAATAATTAGGGACTTGTAGAGTTATTTTTATTTACACTTAGGCCCTTAGGGAGTTGTATAAATAGAGGGGCCTTCTCATTTGTAAATCAACCAATGATCAATCAATCCTTCCAACAAAGAAGTAGTAAAGACTCCTTCCTCCAAATCTCTCTTTCTAAGTCTTCTTTAGCATTTCTCTTAGTGATCTTAGGGTGAAAGGCTTACTTGAGCTTGCAAGATCGTGAAAGATTCGTGAGCAAGTTGTCGAGTGCCGCACGGAGACTTAGCAGATTCTCTAGGTCCGTGACATCAGGCTGCTAAAGCATGGGCTTTAATGAAAAAAAACGCAACGGGAGGAAAAAATACAAATATCTATGTTTAGTCCACAATTAAAATATATGAACAAAGATATTGAACAAAAATTACAATAAAGTGAAATATCGATTGTTTAGTGTCACTTTTCTAAAGAGGCTCATTGGCAAGGAAAAGGATGCATTTAGAACCTTGATGCGGACGCCAAAGCTCACATTAAGTGAGGCAAAGCACTCAACACGTTTTGCCTCGCTGCAGGGCTTAAGCACCTCTGACAACACTTATTAGAACTTTCCTAGGTGAATTTGGACTCTTCCTATATTATTTTTTTAGGACTTTTGCTATTCAACCAGTGAGTTAACTCACTCTGTACCCCTCTATCTGAGAGCAGGTTGAATTTCCCTAAAACAGAAGAGATCGGAAACTAGCTGATGAGTTCCAATGTCTGCAATTCCCTTCAATGTATCGCCAAAATTCAGCAATCATAGCCAAGTCAAGGAACAAAACAAGGTCAAACCTGTGTGTTCGGCCTGACTTTCTCGTTAATAGTCCATTGACTGATCCAGTACTAGGGATCTTAACACACACCTCCAACTCCCAAATCTTTTTCTCATTTTAACAGATACAGGAGCTTAGTGTCACAGTAGCTAATATTTGCAGAAAACATATGGTAAAACAGTTAACCTATATTCATCACCAAAATGACTGTACACAGAATTGATACATGCAAGCTAAGAGCACCCCTTTAAAATAACTGTCTGAAATTCTAGTTGCATATTGTACATCCTTTAGATTTTAGGACTAAGCTTCAACACGGATGCTGTGTAGATTCTTTAGGCTCTCAATCTCCTCCCCAGAAGCAATTCCAGGATCAAGAAAACACAACTGCAAGAAAAATAAAATGTTATTGATGACTCACAACAGGACAAACAATTAAATGTGAGACGGTTGAAATGCAATATAACCTGATATAATGGCTTCTTCAGAGTGTGTACACCTCTTTTTATAAGCTTTTGCCAACCGAAGTTTCCTTTAAGAGATTTTGCCAGGAATTCTGTTGTCTGAGACAAGGTATGGTGAAGCTTCTGGTAAGTAATCTAGAGATATTAGACATGACATATCCTAAAAGTAACATAACCCTGTAGCTGATAATAGGAAAATTGATACTTTGACAAAACTAATGAGTAAAAAGAACGAAAAAAAACAGAAGTCATTAATATATATATATATATATATATATATATATATATATCTTTTTCCCTAACTTGAAAGGGCATTAATAGATTTGAAAGCAACAGCATTGTCAGTTTTCTTTTCAACATCTCAACAAGAATATTGAGGGAGGAGAAACAAAATATTTTGATAACTACAATGACCATCCCATACATCAGCCATCCCAAGTGATGTTATAACCATAAGTGATGAAAACTAACAAAAAAGGGAACAGATTGTACCAAGTTGATGGAGATCCTTTTATAAGTGTGCACATTTGCAGCACACCTCTATTAAAGGTGAGCAGCACGCACAATCACAAATCTCTCATATGTGCTTTTCTAGACCACATATTTTTAGATGGACTGGTAATGTAAGAATACCCTAAACAATATATTTACTGCAAGAGTCTAAAATTCCTTACATGCTTGGTCCTGGAACCAATTATACATAAGCAGGTTACACAACGAAAGCCAATTGCCAATAAAGGATTATGGAGCATAAGGCAAGCTTCCAAATCGTCACCCGCCAACTAACATAATATGCTTTTACATCTTCAGTACATAAAAAAAATCATTACGACCATTTAACTAAGGAAAGGGAGACAATGGATTTCACATACACTTTTCAAGTAAAAATACAGATAAGGCCATCAATATAGGGAAGCCCTAAAGACCAAAGCAATAATAGAACCTCGAGGACAAGACTTGCTTATGAATGAAATGTGCAAATACTTACATGACCTGGATCTAAGATCAATAGATTGTACTGCATCGGTCCATTTCTCTGGCATTTCATTTGAATCCCAACAATGGTTCTTGAATGGCCATCATGCTGGAAGTACAAAGGCCTGTCTCAATGAAGCTTATAAGAGACCCCATCACCAAAAAGAGAATGATGATGAAAGAAGAGATCAGTAACCAAGAAAATTTATACACAGGTAAAGATTATCACATACATCCAGGTTAATCAAGGAAATACAGTCACTCACTAAATGCACTTACGCTTTTTGACTGACTAGGATCCCATGATTGCCGGATTTCCTGGATTTATTGTCAGAAAAGTAATTCCACACCCAATCAATGAGTGCCTGCTGGACCTTAGGTTTAGCCTTTACATCATACGAAATCGGAACAGCCTTGGATACAGCATTTTTCCCTTTGGACAGATATCTATCCATTGGTCCATAAACCTGTGGTGCCATGCTTCCCACACATTTACCAACTCCACTTGACCTAATGTCTATCTCCCGGCTTACAAAGTCCACTATTCTGGCACGAAGGCCAAATGAACGGAAGAGCGTAGCACATTCTGTAGTTCCGATCCAATTTCTTTTGCCATAAATTGCTCGATCAAAGTCTTCTGAGCCCTGTTTATCAAAGCCTCTTTCCCAAGCAATTTCAAGCCATCTTTGGAGTGAAGGGATGTCAGGTACACACCCAGAACCTCCATACAAGACCTCCCTTGCTTCTTGTCGTTGCTTAAGCAAGTGAGAACTAAGCATCTGGATATTACGCCAGCCACAACCCCACCCAAAATCCTCCGAATGGCTACTTTGGAAATGATCAACATTAACACACAAAATAGTGGTGGTCTTTTCAGTCTCCAACTCTAAACAGTTCTTCAACAAATCCATTAACCCTTGTCCAATCTGAGGTCGGGTTTCATTAAGGTGCACACTAGATAAAATCCTTACTTTTTCATCAATATCTTTCCCTCCAGGATTGCAATTTTTGGCCTCATACTTCAAAATACTACTCTCGCGATCCTTTCGAGAACTAGTTTCACACTGCATGTCATCATCAACCTGATAATCAGGAAAACAAGGCTTTAGAAAATTAGAGCTAGTAAACAAAGCCTACACCTTTTAAATGTCTTCTATCACCCTCTATCCTTTTTCCAGTAACAAGCCATTTTTTAAGCAAAAATATACCAATTTAAAAAAGGCGAGAATATTATAACTTTAGTTTCCCAAAATTCTAATGATTTGCAGCCAAATAAGTACTAATGTGACTCCAAAATTCTATGGAGTCAGGTTGATGATATCATAATTGGTACTCTGGTATATTAAATCTCGGCGACTCAGCTATTGCTGATATAATATAGAACAGAATAATTTACAAAGATAAAAAAAAAAAAAAGGAGTACCGGGATATAAGGAGGGGCACAGGCAAGGTCAAGGGCAATTTGTTGAGCCAATTCGAAGTCTTTGTCAATGTCTTCATCGTCGAAGTGACTGTTAGCGTGCCTGTATTAATCCATCAATTTTACAACTTTAATAGCAATTGACATAGGACGTAAAAAATAAAAAATAGTAGAATCACCTTTCAAGTTCAGAGGTGAGAACTCTGAGATTACAGATAGGGCAAGCTGAGAAATCGGCCATTATCGAGCTCCGTGAACAGGCAGGATTGTGGAGGGAAAACTCTTCTCTTTCCCAGTTTTCCTCTTTTTATAAACCCTATGGGGCGACGTAATTTTGAATTTTTTGAAAAAAATAATTTCAATTTAATTTTATGTAGTACTCCTAGTAATTAATTACACAAAAATAATTTATAATATTGTTTAAACAATAAATTTTGATATTTTTTCTTTAATCCATAGTAAATTTTAGGGATAATTGTATATAATAGCAAACTAATAACCTAAAATAAATGGAGTAGCTACTGTTTGATTTAATTGTGTCACATAGCAAACGTTTGCCAAAGTTTCCCAGTCGCCCTCTCTCCCAAAACTCTCGCTCGCCACTCTCCCATTCTAGATCACCACTGTCCCTCTGCTCGTCTCTCTCGCTTTATACACAGAAGTGTATAAATTATGTTTCTGTTTTGTATAAAGCGAGAGAAAATTGTATATACACATGAAAAACATATATCTTCGTGTTATACACTTAATTATACAATTTACAAACATTTTACTTCGATTCAATTGTATATAAATGCAAATTTTATACAAATATTGCAGCGAAAAAGTCCGGCAAATTATACAATTGCGAATTATACAATTGCAGTTAAATACAATTTTCTCTTGCTTTATACAACAGAAGTGTATAAATTGTGTTTCTGTTTTTGTATAAAGCGAGAGAAAAACATATATCTTCTTCCTATACACTTATAATTATACAACATACAAACATTTTACTTCGATTCAATTGTATGCAAAGCAAATTTTATACAGATATTGCAGCAAAATAAGCCAGCGAATTATACAATTGTGCATTATACAATTGCAGTGAAATAGGCCAACGAATTATACAATTGCAACGAATTATACAATTTAGGCCAGAGAATCATACAATTGTTTATGTATAGCGAGGCCAGCGAATTATACAATTTAGGCCAGCGAATTATACAATTGTATATGTATTGCGAATTATACAGTTATATGTTTGCTATGGAGCAAATTATGCAAATTTTGTTATAGCATACAAATATGAATTTTTTATTTGCTATATGTCCGGTCTACATAGTCATGAGAAAAATATGACTTATCACCGGGGTTTGAGATCAAAGCATTGAACTAACAAGGATTGTGGTGGCGAGAGTAGAAGTTGATCATTTAAATCATGATCGATCACCGTCGATAAAGAAGAATTTTTCTATATCACTTTGTGTCAGCGATGCATTCAAATTTCAAGCATTCGAAATACACCGAATTGAAAATAACATAGCGTTCCTGATAAAACATGACGATCCCTTCAAAAAAACAAACTTATTCAAGTTTTTTTTTTCAAAGATGTGTCGCTCTGACCGCCCCACGAGTCATTTACTCAAAGACTCTTCGTACAGTCCGCCCTTCCTTGAATTATTTAGTCATGCAATACTTATTGAATATAAAGAAAAAAATATATTCGACTCTGTCATAGTTCTCAATCATTTAGTGACATCGGGTGTGGCTGAACCATATACTATAGGCAAGGAGCTAATGCACAGAAAAGAAGCTAAACTTGAATTAATTAGAATTCCAATGTGAATATCGAATATTGAGTAGAAGAAACAAAATCTAAGTCCGTGAAGTGGGTCTTGTCAATTGCCTTTAATATACTTTTTAGTTCTTTCCAAGAAATTTTGAAGAAAAAAAAACTCACTTATTTGATTACACGATAAAGATTATAGAAAAACACATTCAACATGTGACAACTAAAATATGTATCTTTTGCTAAATTTGAAAACCAAACCATACCAAATTATATTCTAAAGTGAATCTACATGTTTACTATTTTGGCACACCTTTTTTTTCTTCCTATTTTCATTTTCACTTTTATGTTGAATAAATATTTCTCCAATACCCTACACTAAAGCTTGACTAATTCAAAGTACCTTACACTGAAGCTTGACTAATCCAAATTCGCACCAGTGGCAAGGCTCACTGATATAGCTAATAAAACAAATATTTATCAGTAACTAAATAGGCATTTTCTTTTAAGATAACTACTACTTGTTTCTTCGAAACACAAATGTTTTCAAGTAGTGTCAAAATAAGGTAGCATATTGACTATCATACTTGCCATTTCTCATAATTTATGTACAGAATTTGTTAGTCCTCACTTCTCTCACACAGTAAACACTCCTTAACGTTACTTAGCAATAAGTATATATGTACATCACGCATAGTTCCCATCCTCGTTGTCTGAGCGGGTCGTGCTCTTGGGAAGTAACATATCTTTCAATTGAGTGTAAGCTTTAAGCTCCTCCAATGCATCTGATGCCTTCCTAGGAACATAGAACTGAGATGCAGTGCCAGTTTCTCCCTCTACCTCTCCCTTTATAGAATGTGTAGTATAACAAGTAGAATCTTGACGCAAAGGAGGAGCAGTTCTCAACATCTGAACAAGGGCACCTACAGCAGCATCTTGAGATTTTCTGGTTGCTGCAGATACTTTAGACGAGGTTTCTGGACACTTTCTGGATTCAAGGTTCTCTCTGCATAACGAGAACAAGAACAGTAAACACTTGTTGAGTTGAAAATCTAAAGAAAGGAAGAAAGGAAGATATCACATCTCAGCCCTAACAGAATGCATTAAGGCATGATAAAAATTAATACAGGTCCATATCAAACTAACTTAAAAGGAATTTGAAACCCCGAACTTGTACTGATTTTAAAGTACTCTACAATTACTTACCGCGAGTCAAATCTTGCATGCATAATTTTTAGCTCACCATTACTCCTCTTTTTGCACCAAGAGGCATATCAATAACAAATTAAACCCAACCACAAAAAACAAAGTGTTTTTTTTTTTCGGTGAGAAACAGAGTTGAGTTTTTATCAAATGATTAAGGAAAATTTATGCAGATGGCAGCTTTCCTAGAAGTCGAATTTTCCCTTGAGGACACTTGCTAAGAAAAGGAAGCAGCTTTCCTAGAAGTCGAATTTTCCTTTGAGCACACTTGCTAAAAAAAGGAAATAAAAGTTCCAGGAGAGCAAATAAACTGGAGTGTGATTCCCAATACAGTTAGCTAAACAAAGTTTTCACTCAAGCGAATTTTAGACTTTAACATATCAGATATGCCTAAGATACATCAAGCACTAAATGTATATTACATCAAACACTATGTATATTGACAACACCAACTCATATATAGCACAATAGGCAAATAACAAGCATTCTTACACTCTTTCAGTAGATTTTACTGTTTCATCCAACTACTTCCAATGAAATTCTCACTTACATCACACGAGAAAAAACTAGAAAGTGCAAACCTAAAATTATGCAAGAAAACCCATAACAAGGTGCTTTTTCTCCTACTTTGAAATTGACATGCATAAATAGACAGCATTAAATTAAAAGCAGCACAGCACTAAAAAGTAAAACATGATCTAGAAATAGGTAATATATAAAGGGCAGATCAGAGACGAAAAGGCTAAAAGAAAGTGGACAACCTTTAAGGACAAAGTAAAAACGAAAGCAGGCTAATATATAGCTAACACCAGCCTTATCTCGCGGAGAACAACTACAATTGTAATGGCAAGCAAAAATTGGATGGACCTAAATTCACTGACGTTACAACCTTATTATCTATATCATATTATTGCAATAGCTTTCCAGTGACTCATTAAGCGAAAAGAGAAAGACCCTTCTACTTGATAGACTTTTTGCATATTGGAGCTAAAACCTAAAAAAGAACTTCCGTTGGAAATTCATATGTATCCCTGAGAGTGATAGCTACACGGCCTCATTCAATAGATCAAATGCTAACATTCTCTTCAATGTTTCATCAGAAGCTCAATTCTCAAAACTACATAAAGTCCAGTTTCTTATTATCCAACCTGTTAGACAACAGCTAACTGACCACACATAGTTGGCTTCTATAAAACCAATTATCCAATGACAAAAAAACTTCAACAAAGATGAATCCAAAGAGTAAGGTTTGTAAGAAGATGAGTACTTCAAAAGATACAGCACGCTCTAGCAAAATTACCTGGCTCGGGAAACAGAAGTATCAACATCATCAACTATAAAAGGACAGGAAAAATCATAATCATCCAAGTCATCCTGAAAAGATAATCTGCTGCTAGAACTTCTAGAAACTCCAACACGTGGTGAATCACTTGAAGAGAGCACACCTGAGAACCGTCCTGAATCGTCTCTAGCATCTGTAGGCACCTGAAAAGGGAACACAGAAACAAAAGTTTAGAAGCAGGCTGAAGAAGGCTCAAGCAGATATCATTTTCAAAATAAAAATATCAATCAGAAAATGCACACATTTAGTAGAAATAGAAACTGCTCACCTTTTGTCCAGGATTAGTAGTATCTGACTCTGGAACCCTTAGCAAATCTATTTTCCTTGATGATCTGATTCCAGAAGGGAATTCATGGGATGAAGAATCATGCTTTGTGCATCTAGGTGACATAGGTGGGAGATAATGCCTGTTTGGATCAGACAAATTAGGAGATAGGTGTCTGGAAGTTTTGCCTATTAACGGATGAGGGATACTGACAGGACCAGTTTCTGAATGCAAATGAGTCTGCACAAGATTTGCACCTGAGAGATATGTGGGTGGAGATGGTGATGATGAAAATGGAGGGGAAAGCTGGTCATCATCAAAACTAGTTGTTTTCTGGTGAGTCGAGTATTTGTAATTAGGCGGAATCCTCTGTCCATATACATTACTGACAGAAGTTGAAAGCTCATATGGTGCATGGTATAAAGGTGGAGATCCTACATATGGCTGAGGTAAAGAAGGTGCCCTGAAGAGACCACTTGTCCAACTCTGTGGGCGCTGAACAGGTGCTGAACAAGAGGACTGTGTCCTTCTCAATGGAAATGAAGTATTATGAACACCCTTATCCGTTGAGGTCAAAGGGAATGACCTCAGAGGATCAGTGAGTGGACTACCAACATAATCTGTGATGATCTCAGGTGGAAAGGATGCAGAACTCTCCAGGTTAAAGTCCACCAGATTTTCACGATATGTCACAGATAAGGAAAGACGGCCCTGCTGGGCATCAACTGAAGTAAAAGTAAATTGCTTCATCATCTCCTCCTCTGCCCTTGAGAATGGCTCAGTAAATGAAGATACCTTAAAATTAATATCAAAATAACAACTCTGACTTGACGAAGATAGTTTCTTGAAGGCCTTGAATGCAGGCAGGAGCTTCAACATTGAATAAACGGAACGAAGTAGTATGATAGACTTCTTGTACATTTTCTTGTAAGAAGAATCACCCATGTGAGGAACCATTGACCTCCGATTCTCACATTGCACGACCCACCTCTCTATAATGGTTTCTGTATATACCCCTGCAAACGCTTTACCTGAATTTTGCTTCAATGAAGTACAATCTTTATCTTGAACAAGTATTATATCTATTATCATTGGCTCCCCATGCAACAGATTCAAGTTTTCAAAAACCGCAGGACGATCTCCCAACACCATATTAAACCACTTGTCACTCCTCTTCACTTCTTCAAACCCACCATACGTTCTTATGGAAGGAACCCTCAAGTTCAAAATAATATGCAAGCTTTTCAGAAGATATTGAGCAAGTATTTGCTCAAATCTTCCATATCCACCCTGGAGATTACTCTGAAAATCCATTTTTTTGTCTTTCAAACAGATGCCACCACTATCTTTTGGTCCTCAGCAATATACAACTTGGTCCAGTATATTATACCTTCCAAATAATGCATAAACAAAACAGATAACCAACTGACGATTTGATCCTTCATGTGGGGCACTATTTAATTGAACAAACACCTGAAAACTCCACAAAAATCAAAAAGAAAATCTATATACAACTCCCCCAAAATAAAAAGAACCCGTGTAATTTCGGATTATGGCATACTAGTTTTTGATGATATTCACCCATGTAAAAACAGACACAAAGAAACACTCAAAAGGATAAAAAAAGACAAAAACTTTAACCGATTTTATCAAATTAAAAAACAAAAATCAACAACCCCACAAACAACAACAAACAATCAAAGATAAATATGGGAAATTGACACGTCTAAGCAATAAAAATTGGAATTAAAACTACTAATTAAACGATTAAAGTTAATTGACCAGAGAATGGATTTAACAAAAATAATATCATGATGAAGTTGAGAAATATGAACTTACTTGTAAAGCAGCAGCAGCAGCAGCAAAAAAAAGAGAAAAACCCTTAGTCGGAGATAATTAGAAGCAAACGATAAAGAGAGATTCCGTATAGCGCGGAGACTGGCTATGTAGAGGAGAAAGAGACCACATACATAAGGGGACTACTAATAGGAGTGAAATTTTCATATATACTTTTTTTATCCAAATTAACCTTTTAAAAGTTTGATTTAAAAGTTTGATGACATATTTGAGTCTATTCCCTTCAAACATATAAAAAAAAAGACATTCTGAAACAAAAAGTTTATTCCTATTATGTGACCCATTAATTAGATTAACTTAATATTTTATAATTATATAAAAATAGGTAAAAAAGAATATTTTCACATATAGTCACTTAAAAATAATTAATTACTCTAATAGATATAATTTGATAATTACAATTTGTAGCTATATGTTATATGGAGGAGAGAGGAGAGCGAGATTGGAAGAGAGAGGAGAGAGGGGGGGGGGGGGGAGAGGGAAAAAAAGATGAATTGTATATGTATATTGGTTAGATAATTATACATTATACATATGTGTTTGTATATATGGCAAGAGAGATTGGGAGAGGGAGGAGAGAGGAGAGCGAGACTGGGAGAGAGAGGAGAGAGGAGAGCGAGACTGGGAGAGAGGAGAGCGAGACTGGGAGAGAGAGGAGAGGGGCGAGCGAGATCGAGAGAGGGAGAATAGAGGCGATCGAGAGAGGGTAGAGAGTGGGAGAAAGGTGAATTGTATATGTATACAATTGTATATAACTGTATATTATACATATACATTTGTATAAATGGCAAGCGAGATTGGGAGAGGGAGGAGAGAGGCGAGCGAGCGAGAGCATAGAGTGGGAGAGAGTGAATTGTATATGTATATAGGTTAAAAATTGCATATTATACATATTTATTTGTATATCTTGCGAATTATACATATACAAACATGACTAATTATACAAACTCAAAGTCATCCCACGTAATTGATGTATAATGTTAGTCGCGAGTGGTAATTATAGCAAACTATAACTATGATGAGTAATTAAATAGTATAAATTTGCTTAGCCGCGTAATTTTTCCTTAAAAATTATACCCAAAAATTACTCTATTCATTTTTTTAAAAAATAAATAATATTGTCATCCTTTTTGTTTTCAGTAAATTTTTTGTTTGAATTATTCACATGATATATTTAAAATCATAAAATTAAAGATATTTTAATACGTTTGACATATTTTCCTGTCTTTTATTTAAGATAGTGAGATTTAAAATATATATATTTTCTTAAATTTCTTATCAAATTAAAATAGGATACACAAATTAAAATAAAGTAAGTATAAAATTGTAACTTTCTCTTACTAATATATAATAAAATAAATAATTTTCAAAGTATTTGTAATTAAAGTTCACGTAATCTAAATTTTGAGAAGTAAAAAAAACGTGTGAAACAAAGAAAATTTAAAGTCGAGGATTTGTAGTTTCAAGGTAGAGGCTAATAGGTTACCATTTAAATCCTCATACTATAGATTCAAATCCCCAAGAGTCGGTTTAATGTTGTTATATTAATAAATATATAGTCTTATGGACAAGTTTTATTGTATGATTTTGATTTCACTTGGTTCAATATTACTCTTTTTTGGGAGAGGACAATTGAATAATTTTGTTGAAGTTCATTGATATTAATTAACCTTTAAATGACTTTTAAAATATAATAATATTTTAAAAGATGCCTTTACAAACAACTACTATATTCATTCTTAGAATATATTTGGTTAAGAGAAAAATAATTTTCCATTTTTATTCGTCACAACCAGGGGAAAAATCAGTATATGGCCCAAGCCCAATTTAGGAAGATATTAGTTTTAGAATTTAGGTCACTGACCTCTTTTAAATTGACATATCTATTAAGAAAATAATTATTGATATAGTAATTTATCATTTTACCCATAGTAATTATGAAGTGGATGAGTTATAAATTTAAGATTTTCAAAAAGTTCTACTTTGTTTTTCAAAGTAATTAATTGAGGGTATAATAGGTAAAAAAATTATCTTTTCTTGATTTGTCAAAATGAACAAATAATTAGGAACAAAGGAACAGTTGAGTGATTTCGGTTTTTTGAATTACAAGGGTGATTTTTATTTTTTTTTAAAGAAAAAAAAACTAATATAATAATATTAATTTTAATAAAATAAGCATTATCATATCAAATTAATTTTTGATATAGTTCAATTTTGATATGATAATCATAATTTTTCGACTGCATATACTCATATATATAATAGAGAATTATAATTTCGATTTAATATATAATATTAACACCCAATTCACCGTAAAAGTATATTAAAATAAAATTGCACTGCAGACATGCAATTTCCCTTCATTAATCAATTGCACAAAGTACCATAATATATGAATTGTATAGATTGCTATATGTACTTCAATATTATATATTAAATATTTTCGTATTCATCGTATATGTATCGAATACCAATTTTTTTTTAGAAACATATATTAAATCCCATAATATTGAAATTATAGTATTAAAACTTACAACTTTTAAATGATATTCAATATTTATTTCACTATTACAGTTTTCTAACAGCAATAAATTAATTGCAGCATAATATATATTTATAGCGATAATTAGCATTTTTTTATAAATGTTCATAAAGGTTATGATAACGTTAGATTTAATGATAATTAATTAATATCGGTAATATGCTTTAACACCTTTTGTTAATCTGTATATTTATACCCGCGAAAATTATTTTTATTTGGATATAGTTCCCTAAAAATCCAAAATATTTTCTTGTAAACTTTATTTGAGACGTAATTTTCCAGTGTTATATCTTTGTTTAATTTAATTACTCCATTAATTATATCCAGCAGATTTCGCAGAGTTTGATAAGAAGTCCCGGTCCATGTGAGTTAATTTTGGCTATTTTATATAGGAAAAATTATATTAATTGATACATTTTAATAAATAATTATTGATTTTAGCAATATTTTTTATTTATTATCATTTATAGCAATACTATGTTAAATCTGCAATATGTATTAAAAATGAATTATATATGCAATATATTTGAAATATATATGAATTATAATTGTTTTTTAAAATATATTATGTTTGTTTGGTAAAAATTTGACACATTGTATGAAAAGTGTATTAAAATATGTGATAAATGAATTATCTATCATTAAAATTTTGTATTATATGAGGATAAAAAATTATTCTTTGTAATATGAATTAAACTTTATTATAAATGAATTAAAAGTGATCAAGTGAAAAAGAAATATTATTGCTATAAATGGTAAATAGTTTTTTATTATAGTATATTTATGTAAGTTTCCCTTATTTTTATATATATATATATATATATATATATATATATATATATATATATATATATATATATATATATATATATATATATAATAAATCAATGCATATTTAAAATATATTAGTAATTTTTATTTATATCAAATTAAATAAGGGATAATTGTATATAATAGCAAACTAATAATCTAAAATAAATGGAGTAGCTACGTTTTGATTTAATTGTGCTCCATAGCAAACGTTTGCCAAAAATTGCCAGGTGCCTCTCTCCCAATATCTCGCTCGCCACTCTCCTCCAATCTCTCCCTCGCTTCCTCACTTTTTATACAAATACAAGTGTATAAAAATTGTTTCGAATTGTATAAAGCAGAGGAAATTGTATAAATACATATACTTTTGTTCCCCTCTCTCCCCTCTTCCAGATCTCGCTCGCCACTCTCCCAAATCTCGCTCGCCACCCTCACCTTTCTCACTTATACAAACAGAAACGAAATATATAAATATGCGTTTCTGTTTGTATAAAGCATGAGAAAATTGTATATACACATGCAAGTACATATATTTTCGTCCTATACACTTATAATTATACAATAAAAATACTCCCCTGCCCGATTTCTTTTGCCTTTCTCTCTTTCTCGTTTTATACAAATTTCAAATTGTATCTAATTTCTCTCTTTCTCGTTTTATACAATTGAATTCTATTGTATATTCCCTGCCAAGTCTCTTTTGTCTTTCTCTCTTTCTCATTTTATACAAATTCAAATTGTATATAATCGTTCTATACACTTATAATCATACAATTCGTTTTATACACTTCGTTTTTATACAAGTCTCTGCCCAAGTGTCTTTCTCTTTCTCGTTTTATACACTTCGTTTTATACAATTCGCTTCAACTGTATATGCATAGCGAATTATATAGTTTCTATGTTTGCTATGGAGCGCAATTATGCAAACTTTGCTATAGCATACAAATATGAATTTTTTATTTGCTATATGTGAAAGTTGCCCTTTTAAAAAACGAAAGACTTATTTTTGTACAAACATCTTTCCTATCTTTTCTCTTCTAATTTCTGTTGATTTCTCCTCAAATCAATTTTTTTTAAAATTGGTTGGGCCCCACGTATTTTATGAAACTGATGATTTATTACTTTTATACAAATCCGTTCCTATTTTTTCTCTACCAGTTTCTTTTGATTTCTCCTAAAATCTCTCTTCAAATCAATTTTATTTTTTCAAAAAAAAATAAATTATGTATAATTTCCATTAATATAGATTTTCAATTATATACATATTATACTAGGACAAAATCATATATTTAGATTTCACTTATACATATATATATATATATATGCATATATGCATATAGAAATGACAAGTCTAATACAAAGAACATATACATATACTATTAATAGTTAATACAAAATTTTATTTATATGCAAATTCCATATATATAAACTGTGGAATATACAATAATATAGTTATATATACATATACATATACAGATTTATATTTAAATATATATAATAACATATACATATATAACTGAAATCACCACCAAAAAACATATACTTAAACAACTTACAGCCAAAGTAAATTTCTTATTTGTATACATATTTCAAATATATACTTATACAATTGGAATGAATACCAAAATATACAAATTAATAATCGTCCTATACACTTATAATTATACAATACAAATATTTCCCTATTCAAGTCTCTTTTGCCTTTCTTTCTTTCTCGTTTTATACAAATTCAAATTGAACATAATTTCTCTCTCTCGTTTTATACAATTCGCTTCAATTGTATATATATAGCGAATTATACATATATATGTTTTGCTATGGAGAGCAATTATGCAAACTTCGCTATAGCATACAAATATGAATTTTGTGTTTGCTATATGTGAAAATTGCCCTATAATATATGAGTATTTTATGTATATCTACCTCAATATAACCATAAAATTATCTTTATCATGGTACATTTATGATCATAAATCTAACATAAACTTTCGTTATGTGCTACTTTGCTTTTCCAAAACTTTATATTCATTCAAATATTAGTTTTACTGTTTCAAAATAGGGAAATTGTATGAAATAATAAATTACTAATTTAAATTAAATGTTATAGTCATAGTTTATTTTAATTGTAATACGCAGCAAATATCTTTTTTTTGGCCATTTGAATCGGTATACAATTAGCCTTTTGATACGTTTAGGTATAAAATGTGTTGTGTTTGTATAAAGCGAGAGAAAAGTGTATATATAAATAAAAATACATATATTTTGTTCTATGCACTTAAAATTATATAAATATAGATTTTTTATACAAATTACAATATATAAATGAATTTATACAAAACTAAAATTTTTGTATAGAGTTTGATGTTTATAGCAAATTATACAAATCGAAAGTCGTATAACAAATATAAAATTTGTTATAGAGCGTAACTGTGCATACTATAGCTATAACATACAAATATAATGTTTATGTTTCTTATATGCGAAAATTGATCTTCAAAATAAGTGTCATTTTAATTTATTTTACGTTTATTAAAAAATAATAATTTAGAGAAAATGTATTTTTCTATTATATATGAGCTCTAATTTTAATATGTTAGTTTTCTGACACTAAATCAAAGTGTTAGGTTATTAAAGTAATCACAATAAAATTGCACATAAAGTTGTCTAGAAAAGTTGTACTTCTAGTTTTGTCATTTGGAATATAATTAACAGTTTCAACATGTAAATTCTTCGTCATTAAATGAATTGTTTATGGGTATTGTAGTCTTTATAATATGAATAAATTATCTATATACATATTTTTTTTTATAATTTTCATTTTTTTTATCAGTTTTAAAATTTTTCAAAATCTCTTACTTTACTCCCAAATTTTAAACATTTGATACATAAGTCCTAACTCTCAAAATTAATATTTATTCCTTTCTTATTTTAGTCCACAGATCACTCCCTATATCACACCAAAAATGGAATCAAAATTTCAGAAAATAATGTTTTATTTCTCAAAAATAAAATTTCAGATTATAATAATAAAAAAAAAATATAACATCAAAGTTGATAAAATCAATCGTTATTTCTAAAAAAAATCACATTAAGAAAATGAAAAAACAAGATCAAAGCAAAAAACTTATAAAAAAAAGCAAAAAATTAAAATTGATTGAATCATAAAAATATTATATGTTGAATAAAGATTTAGAAAAACTCTTTTACTTTTTGGTGATAATTTTTTTTTTTAAAAAAAACAATTGATTGAGATTTGAGAATAACGTAGAGAAAGAAATAAGAAAAAGAAAAACAACAAAAAGAAAAATCAACTAATAGAAAGAAATCAATTGATTGATATACCTTATCAATCACAAATTATTATATTATGGAAAAATATTTTGTTATTTGATTATATTAGAATTTCTTTTTATATTTGATTATTTTATTATTAAATAATATTTTTCTTATTTCATACATATTGTTAGAAATCTATTGTTATAAATCAAAAACTAGAAAGTCGTATTTGATTTGCAATGTTTATACATGTTCAAGTTCTAAATCTACATTGAAAAACAAGTTCCAAAAAAAGAGAAAGAAATAGTTAGATCAGTCATTAGACGATTATCACCGTCAAAGACACAATGTATCTCATTTATTTTAATTCTTAAATTAGTCTTTGTTAGTGTTATTATTAATTCGATACATCACTGCTACAATCGTTGTTTGTTCCACTCATATGAGACTTAATAATTTTCAATGTATCACGTTTATTTTGATAAAAATACTATGTATCAAATTAAATATCTTGATACATAAATCTATAAACATTGATAATCTTACTGTATCAAATACATAATCAACTACTAAATGATACATTTATAGATACACTTTATTTCAGCTTACACACACAATTCTTTCACAACCTTATTGTATCAACAAAATTTTTTTATATATAAAAATGCATCTTATCAACTTGAAATCTTCCACAATTGCATATTTATCTTTAAAGGCAAACAATATATCTTCTTCCAGAATCATAGACTGAATAAAGATACTCTGATGATTCAAAAACCTGTTAACATTAAAGACATTAGTGATACATTTCGTAAAACAGTTATTTCTATGCATCAATCACAAACAATCAAACTACTAAACTTATATACTTAATATCAGGTACAAAATATAACTTTAATCTAATACATACCTCAGTCTTGAACATTTTGATGTTTTTACAATAAAATATATGCATAATGTATCATCTATAAAATATAGTATTCCACATACAACAAGATATGCAAATAGTAATGTATCATGTTAGATATTTTGTGATGATACAATAATTTAAATTAATATTACATGTATCACACAATAACTTATCGATCTTTAATTTCAAGATTACTTATTTAATGTATCTAATTAATAGGAGTATAGTACTTGTCAATTTATACAAGAAACACATACACTAATGTATCACGATTGTATGGTCATCTCAAAAATAAAAATAAAAATCGAATTAACAACACAATATATGTAGTTTCATACCTCTGATTGTCAATCTATTTTACTATGCAATTAAAGCTCTGATCTATTTTATACATTTCAAATTGAGACTCATATTTTTTTCAGATTCTTGAATGTCAGGTCTTTTTTTTTTCCAGATTCTTCATTGTCTTAGCAAAATCAAAATATTCATGATGTACCTTCTCATTGTTTTTGTGATTTTAAATCAAAATTGAAAGAATCTTCGATGAATTGGGAGAAGAAATTTAAATTTTCACTTATGTATCGTTCATAACTCACCTTGATTTCTCAGATTCTTGAATGTATTCATGATCATGTATCGACAATTGTTTTCAACTTTTAAAATCTATTATGATTGGGGGAAGAATTGAAAGATAAAAAATTGAATTGTTTGAAGCCATACGAATTTGGAATAGAATTGAGAGAAAAAATTGAATTTTCAATTAAAGGCGGACAGATTTTGGAGAGAATTAAGATAAGAAAATTTAAATTTTGATTTTATTGAATCTGATAAGATTTGGAAGAGATTGAAATCAATTAAATTAGCAGATTTGAGAAACTAACAATCAATTTTATATTCTCTTTCCTTTAAAAGTGTAATTGAATTTGTTTTAATGTATCAGATTTAATGTATCCGACTTGTTTGCTATGTATCTGAATAACATTATTTTTAAGGGATTTTCGTAAATTTAAAAAAAGTAGGGATAGAATGTAATTTAGATCTTACACTATTTGATTTAGGTAAGTTATACTTATATTATTTTATAATATCAGCTTGCTTGAAATAGATTATTATTTCTGCTTTATCATGTGGAGTTTATCAATAAATTAAAAAAAGAGAAGAAAAGAACCACACTTTTCAATTAAATTATACATAGTGCACAATCTTCTTCTTCTTCTAATGATGATAGTTTTCTAATATCTTCCCTATAATTTCTCATTTGAATCATGTGAAAAGTAAATAATTTTTTACTATATCTTTCATTTGAAAACTCAGATTATTATCACTAGTTAAATTTAGTAAGGAAACTTTCACACATAGTCACTGAAAAATAATTAATTACTTTTTATAACTATAGTTTGATAATTACAATTTGTAGCTACATATTATATGGAGGAGAGAGGCCAGCGAGACTGAGAGAGAGAGGAGAGAGGAGAGAGAGGGGGAAAAGAGTGGAAGAAAGGTGAATTGTATATGTATATTGGTTAGATAATGGTATATATTGCAAGAGAGATTAGGAGAGGGAGGAGAGAGGCGAGCGAGACCGGGAGAGAGAGTTAGTGGCGAGCGAGATTGAGAGAGGGAGGAGAGAGGTGATCCAGAGAGGGCAGAGACTGGGAGAGAGGTGAATTGTATATGTATATAATTATATATAATTGTATATTATACATATGTATTTGTATAAATGGCAAGCGAGATTGGGAGAGGGAGGAGAGAGGCGAGCGAGATTGAGAGAAGGAGGAGAGAGGCGAGAGAGAGAGAGAGAAGAGAGTAGGAGAGAGGTGAATTGTATATGTATATATGCTAAAAAATTGTATATTATACATATCTATTTGTATATCCTGGCGAATTATACATATACAAACATGACTAATTATACAAATTCAAAGTCAGCCCATGTAATTAATGATTAATGTTAATCGCGAATGATAATTTTAGCAAACTATAGCTAAGATGAGTAATTAAATAATATAAATTTGCTTATCCGTGTACTTTTTCCAATTTAGTATTCCTTAAATTTACTATAATAAGCTTATTTAAAAACTCACATATAGCAAATAAAAAATTCATATTTGTATGCTATAGCAAAATTTGCATAATTGCGCTCCATAGCAAACATATAAATTGTATAATTCGCTATACATATACAGTTAAAGCAAATTGTATAAAACGAAGTGTATAAAACGAGAAAGAGAAAGACACTTGGGCAGAGAACTGTATAAAAACGAAGTGTATAAAATGAATTGTATGATTATAAGTGTATAGAACGATTATATACAATTTAAATTTGTATAAAATGAGAAAGAGAGAAAGACAAAAGAGACTTGGCAGGAAATATACAATTGAATCGAATTGTATAAAACGAAAAAGAGAGAAATTAGATAAAAATTAAAATTTGTATAAAATGAGAAAGAGAGAAAGGCAAAAGAAATTGAGCAGGGGAGTATTTTTATTGTACAATTATAAGTGTATAGGATGAAAATATATTTACTTGCATGTGTATATACAATTTTCTCACGCTTTATACAAACAGAAACGCAATTTATACATTTCGCTTCTGTTTGTATAAGTGAGAAAGGCGAGGGTGGCGAGCGAGATTTGGGAGAGTGGCGAGCGAGATCTGGAAGAGGAGAGAGAGGTGAACAAAAATATATGTATTTATACAATTTTCTCTGCTTTATACAATTAGAAACAATTTTTATACACTTGTGTTTGGATAAAAAGTGAGGAAGCGAGCGAGAGATTGGAGGAGAGTGGCGAGCGAGATATTTGCGAGAGAGGCGCCTGACAATTTTTTGCAAACGTTTGCTATGGAGCACAATTAAATCAAAACGTAGCTACTCCATTTATTTTAGGTTATTAGTTTGCTATTATATACAATTATCCCTTTAAAAAATGATAATTTATATGAACTAAAATTAAATATTCAAATTAAATAAATATTATATATTTTTAATTTGATTCTTATACCAAATTATATATTTATTTTAACAAATTAAGAAAAAATTATTTTTTTGTTTCCTATTATTGATTTCATGATTCAGTAACTATTTTAAATACAAAAATATTCTTATGATTTATGTCAGTCAAGTTAACATGGACCAAGCAAAACGAAATTCAAAGAAATATAACTGTTTTTCAATCTACAAGTTCTTGATAAAATAATTTTTTTTAAGTTAAATGATGATTTTTTTTTAAATTTAGATTTAAATTATTAAATCATATATAATTATTTTATTTAAAAAATAGAAAAATATCATATGAAAAGGATAATAAATTTAACTTTTTCAATGATAAGGTTGAAAAATATCTTCCTTTTGCTATATTTCTTAAATAATTTTTAGACTTTAAATAGGACATTAATAGTTTTTTATATTATTAAAAAAATAAATAAATACATATCTATCTTGATATTTGCTATTTTAACAATAATATATTAACAATTTCAATTTATATTGAGCTCGTATCACGGGGCCACTTCATGTACTACTGAAAGAAAGAAAAATGTGAAGAGTAGTGGATATTGGGGTGAGAGCATGGGCTGCATTTTCACACTATTTACTTGTCCGACGAACACGTGGAGTCGTTTATTTCAGTACTAATTAAAGAATAATTATTCGCTATATTAAAAATAAATACTATTTATTTAATATTTTATTTTTGATATATAATTATTTATTTTAAATATTAAGATAAAATTAGCGTATAAAAGTTAAGTATTTTGGTCTCTAGAAGTGTAACAGATACACTGAACCTGGACATACTCGTTGTGTATAAAACCCAGTCCAACTCTACCGTTTTTTTGCATTAGTTCCAAACTGCAAAACAAAGCTACCTTTGTGCCTGTATCCTAATTTGGAGCAAATCAAAATTAAATTCATTCAAAGCTATCGTATCTAAGAATGGCTCCGACTATAGCAGCACTACCTTTCTGGGCCCAATCGAAACCTACCGGCGGTGAAATCTCCGGTGTACCGGAGGCGGATGTGCTTAGAAAGAGAAATGAAGAGCTGGAGAAGGAATTGAAGAAGAGCGTAGAGAGAGAAGAGAAAATGAAAGAAGAGCTGGAAAAGACATGGAGGAGGCTGAAAGTGGCGGAAGAGGCGGAGGAACGCCTTTGTTTTCAGTTAGGTGAATTTGAGGCGGAAGCTGTAGATCAAGCTCGGGCTTATAGGGCCCGTGTTATTAATTTAATGGAACAACTTTCAGCCGCACAAAAACTTCTTCAATCATCCCCTGTTTCTAACTGATTTTGTCGTTGATGATCAGTTTTTAGTGTAAAAAATTATATATGCATGCGCCTAGTCTAAGCTAGTTTTTTTTTTTTTACTTGTATATTGGATTAATTCTTCTTCTTCTTCTTGATTCTACCTTAGAGCTTATTTCCGGTGCATTATTTAAATAAAATAATTTTATTTATGATTTTGTGTCGAATCTATTGATATTGGTTGAATTATACATATTTGGTGTAACTATATAGATTTCTTTTTTTGTTTTTAAAGGAATTCTAGTATACCATATATACTTGAAAATTTTAAAAAATTAACTAATTAAAATGGCAAATACCCTAACTAATAGTCATTTAGGGCTATTTATCCAATTTTAGAAAAAAAGAAGAAGACAGATTTAACTTCAAAATTTCTAACCTCATGTTATTTCTTCGTTTTTACTAGCAGATCTAGAGCAATTGAATGTTCATTATGGGTGCATTTTTTTTTATATACATTTTTCAATTAGTTTCTGTGATTTTTTTAAAAGTTAACAGGTGCATGTGCGCTATGTAACCCACCTTTACATTTACATGTGGATCCGCCCCTACTACCATGTATAATCTCAAAAGAAAAGTATGTCGTTATTATTCTCCAATTCATATTGTAAGAGGAATTTTAAACAGAGAAATAGTCATACGTACTCTAGGAATATTGAAATAGTGATCAGGAAATTCAAACTCAATTAGTTACACATTTCGAGACTTGTCTTTTAGTTTCTATTCGATATTCGATATTTATATTTAAATTTAATTAAAATTAAATTCATGTAAAAAAATTTCACGTTAAGAATAAAACACTTTCTAACAAAAACGATTCCTTAAAAAGAATTATATTTCAAGACTTATTCGTTATTCAAATGTTACTATTATTAACATATTCATATTTGTTACATCAAATTTAGGCAGAGAAATACGTAGTCACATATACGCAAGGAATATTGAGCATAATCAGCAAGAAGCTGGCAGGAAAAAGTTAGAAATTTATCTGGAATATATGTTGCGTGAACTTATCAGATAGTACGTACAAGCTAGGGCAAACCTTAGCTTCTAAGAAAAATCATGTTTTTATAGTCTTATAAATATTAATGATATATTTTATATATATCTACACACTTATAGTTAAATATACTATATCATATAAATTGAAGCGGATGTGATCAACACCAATATTATAACAAATTTGAAATTAAATATTTCAAATAGTCTAAAACATTATAAGCTTAAAGCAAGTTAAAAGTGTATACGTATCTTGCCATATCGATCCATAATTTTACATGTTAAATTAGTCCTAATTATTCTTTACCCAGCTATAGTCCTTACTTCATATCCTATTTTCTCGTTAAATTGTTACTGTGACATTATATATACGATGAAAAATAATACAATATATTCAAACATTATGTTTCTTAAAACAGTGCAATAAAATTATAATACAATTAAAAATAAAATATTATTAAATGATACGTAACAATCATCCAATAAATGTTAATGATTACGCTTTAACTGAAAAACAGATTGGTACGCTTGTTCCTCCATCTCGAATTAGGAGTCGGACACATCTGTTCCTTCTTTCTATTTAATTTGGGAAGCATCAACTAATTCCAAATTTTCAATAATTTAATTTCTCCTTTTGATAAATCAACATGCATGTTACATGTATCACGTCTCGAACAAACTAAACTTCTCCAAAATAAAAATAAAAATAGAAAGACTAAAGCCGCATTTGTCACTTAATGAAGGTCTGAATTTTAATCATTCAGATTCAGTCCATTAAGTACGTTTGATTTTTAAGTTTGAGATTCAGATTCAGCTTATTAAATTTATTTGTTTTATTTTTTAAAAAACCTCTTCATTGGTTTGAAGAGGTTTGAACGGATCTGTAGGAGACTTCTTAAAAATGTTACAACGAAATTTAGCACTATCAATTGAAATAATCTCCACATTTTTTCGAAAGATGTATTGGAAATATTTTGAAATTAGATATAAATTATTAATTTCATTTTTGAAATATTATCAGTCTTAAAAACTACTCTTTTACTTGACAAATTAAACTTAAATATACACCCCCGATCTAGCAATATGCATAAGTGAAATATACCCCTAAATTCTCTTCAAGTTTGACAGTGTTCTCAACACTTCTCTCGACTTTTTATTAAGAGCCTTATGCTCCCTCAAGAGTTTAGAGTTTGACACCACTTGTTATGTCATGTGGCAGATCGTGGGTGTATCCAAGTTTCTTAGTCGAGTAGAAGGTGTTTTTAAGACTGTCAATAATTCGGAAACAAAATGAATAATTTGTGCCAAGTTCGGAAGTCATGTTTTCAACCATTCTCTCTTTTTCTCAAAAAAGAATTGTCTTTATACCGATTACCGAATCATACTTATTTATGGTTCAATTAAGGTTTAGATTCATGCAACATGAGATTAATTAATTAAAAGCGAGTTTAGAGTTTGACACCGCTTGTTATGTCATGTGGTAGATTGTGAGTGTATCTAAGTTTAGTTAGTCGAGTAGAGATTGTTTTTAAGTCTATCAACATTTCAAAGACGAAACTAATAATTTGTGCCTGAGGAGTGTTGTTTTTAATACATTCTCTCTTTTTTCTTAAAGAAATATTTGGCTTTATACAAAATCATACTTATTTATGATAGATGCTTACAGATATAAGCTGGAAATTAGCAACATATGAATCATCATTGGAAAAGGAAGGAGTATAATGTTTGAAGATGACGCCATAGATTTTGCAAAGTTTCCAGTTTTACTCTCTTCAATAGGCTGAGTTGCTTGAGTAGTTGATCCTTCTTCATTAGGCTTCTTTACCCTGTTTCAAAATCCAATTTATGTGACGATGTTTGACTGAACATGAAGTTTAAAATGAAAAATAGACTACATCGTTTTTTTTTGTTTTTTTGATTGACTAAAAAGAAAAGAGTTTCACATAAATTGGGACGGACAGAATATTTAAGATGATGAAAGTTTTGAGAGAGTACCCATTCATTGGGCAAAATATGATTGCATAGTCATTAGCTTTGCAGGTAAAAGTGCTAGTGCCATCATCAAATGCATAGCTATAAGCCCTTGGACAAGCATTCTTAAAGATAGTTGAGTAAAAAGATGGTTGACAAGTTGTTGGATTTGCAAACTGTCCTGTACAACAATATTGGTCTAAACCAAAAGCCTCACATGCACTCTTGCAAGCCACCACATTCCCTTCTCCTCCATATTCACCCATCACTTGAAGTTCTTTTGGACAACCTGTTCCATTTTGTTAAAAAAAAATGAAATTATTCTTCTAAAAAAGTAACTCAATCTTGTCGTGGCTACACGAATATCATGTTCAGTCTACTTATAATTGTAGGGAAAAAGAGTGTGATATATGCCTTAACTTTATGATTTAGAGCTGATATAACAGAGGAACTAATGTGATGAGAAAATACCCATGTTAAGATTGGAGAGGCAGCCAGTGGCATTGCATCCACCGTTGACGCCTTGAGGGATAGCAACCATTGGTAAATTATAGCCATCAACAATACTAACATCATAGAAATCTTTGTTGTCTCCCACGCCAAGAGTTATCTCGAAGAGGGAGGCAGGTGGCGTGGCACCAAGCCCACTACATTCAAGCTTCCCACCACAATCGCCTGTTTGACACGAGCCAATACCTGATGCATCAAAAGTGCAGCCAGTTCTAGCCCAAATTCTCCCTGACCATCCAGCTACACTTGGAATTGTGATGCTTTGCCCTGCATCTAATCGAAAGCCAGTCGCGGGAAGTGGAGGAGTTCCCGCACCAGCCAGTGTACCAGGCCATATTGTAAAAGGGCAGTTGTTATTAATAATGAAATTGTAAGCAAAAGAGTAAGAAAACAACGCGCACAAAAGCAATGAAAATGAAATCTTTTTACTGGAAATTATGTTCATAAGCATATTATTTTCGCCTTTTTCTTAGTGTTTGGCTATGTCTTGTCCTTGCAGGAAATAGTATACGAAAAATGAATCATCGTTAACATATTTGTATGTCGAATTATTTAACCAAAAAAAAAGAAAAGGAATTTGAACATATTGGATACAAAATCCAAAGTGTGAAGTTGCTTTAATTTGCAAAATTCAGTAGCCGCAAAATGTCATATTTGGGTTTAGCATTTCTTGGATCTTGGATAGCCTAAATAAGAAGCAATGCCTTTCTTTGGTAACTTTAAGGATCCATTCTCCATTGAAACAAACATTAAGAAGAGAAAATACAGAATCAATTTCGTTTTGTGCGTAAAAAGATATATGACCCTTGTTTGCGAGCTATGCAGATAGAAGTATTAATTTCTAACAATAGAACGTAGAATCCTTTGAATATTTGAAAAGGCGAATTAGAAATAGAAGAATTTTTTTGTTACTATTGTTGTTGTTTGATGAAAGTAAAGGAGCCTCAACAAATCAATCAACTGATTAAGCCTAAAGATATGATTGAAAATTAAATCTCAAAGCCCATTATTTATGTATACATTGTTTACTTGATAAGTAGAGATTATTATTTACTGGGCAACAGTTTCAGCCTCTTTTTTTTCCTCAGCTGACTGCTGCTCTTTGGGCTCTTCTTTCACAGCCTCAACTTTGACTTCCTCTGCTGTTTCCTTTTCTGCTTCAACAACAGCTTTTGTCTCTGTGCTTACTTCCTCAATTTTAGTATCCTCTGTTGACACATCAATCAAAGGCTCTTCCTTCTTTGTTTCCTCTCCATCATTCTTCTCCTAATTTCAGAAAAATATATTGATGTTTCAATATATGTGATTTTGGGACATACTTAGAGATTGTACATACCAAAAAAAATGTTAAATATATAGTTAAACCAGAAATCAACCTTTTTGCCCCAATCATCTATATAGGGCAACTCAGTGCACTTAGCTCATGATATGGATTAACTACGTTGGGTCTATGGTCTATTGTATGTAGTCGTAGACAGTGTATTTCTGTAGAGTGCTATTTTCATGACTTGAACCCCTAACGTCCTGATCTCACGATGATAATTCTTATTATATTTAAAAAAAAAAAAAAGGAAAAAGAACTTGTATATATATTTACTCCCTCGTTTTAATTTGTTTGTTTGATTTTGAATCTTGTGATCTTAAACTAAATATATAAAGAATGTACCAAAATACTTGTTAATCTTTTGATTTTAAGCATGTCACGTGGAAAGTTGAAATCAAACAAACCATCCGTCTTTTTTTTAAACAGATTAGAAAAAGAAAGTAAAACAAATAAATTGAAACAGATGGGTATTAGATTGCACCCGTTCCCAATTCATTATATTTAAATTATGAATCCGCCTATGAGCAAAAGCAATGAAGCATCATATATATATATAGTCGATAGTAAAATGCAATAGAATTAATAATGCGAGTAATATGAAAAACATACCTGAGGAACAGCGTCAGCCTTGGGGCTGACAGATTCCTCAGCGGGAACCGGGGCAGGGGCCAAGTCCCTGTCCAAATCCTTAGGTCTGCTCGCACAGGCTCCCATGTTTGTTAGAGGTGAGCGAGAGAGATGGAAAAGGAAATCGAACTTGAGAGAGTAATATTAATATTGAGGAATTAAAGTTGTAAGGCTTGTAAACTTTATTAATTTTGAGGCTGATTTTAGAAAAAGGACATAATGAAGGTTTTATAGATAGGCCTCCTGTTTTGTTGCTGTGGACACAACACACAACAGAAAAAACCCTTTTTTTTCTACGGGCAAAGCTGATTGTTAGGCAAAGTGGAGGCCTCCATTGTTTTAAAAAGTTCGTTACAAAATATGGTTGGTGAACATTTCGTCATTTTTAAAGAAAAAAACACATTTGGTATTGGAAATCCGTTCAGATTAATTCAAATTTATATCGCAAAGTGTCACCTTAATATAACTTAATTACTATGAATTAAGTGGTGAATGCATATACGGTATATGTTATTTGTTCGGCATAAATACTAATTCTTACCCAAATGTTATGGTAGGTAATTAAATAATTTGCTAGATTTTCACTTGTTTTGGTTAAAATTTATGAAAAATTATAGAAATTCCACATTTAAATTCTCTAATTACTATTATCCCCTATTAGTTTTACAAATTTCTAAAATTGTTCATTTTCACGCATCAAATTAATGTATCAGCGCATCAATTTAATGTATCTCATGCATCAGATTACTGTATCATGTATAAAATGTACATCATATTAGTGGATCATGTATAAATTTATAATTATAAATTTATAAGGGATAAATAGTAATTTTACGTTAAAAAGTATGTAATTTCTGTTTTTAATCGTAAAATATATCATATAACCCCCAATTATACGTAGGTGGTGGCACTATAGTCATGTCACACTCTCTCTATTAATTGAACTTTTTTTTATTTCCTTATTTTTCATTATAAGTTGGTGTAAAGGAAAAAGAAAAAAAAACACAGAAGGAAATACTAATTAATTACTAAGCCACAATATATAGTCATGTCACATGCAAATATTCATTCATGTTTATAAATGTGCTTCCTTATATTTTATCTCTTTTCGAGTTGTTATTAGTTCTGAAATATTGAATAATACGTAGCAATTTTTCATTTTCATTATTACGAAAGTTTAGTGTATCAAATTATTTTTTTAAATTAAGCAATGGTCCCATCTTTAAACCAAAAAAAAACAATATAAACAAAATAGAAAAAGTTTCTTTTTGCTTGCTGTGGCTTTATGATTAACGTTCATGCACAAGACCTTTGTATAATAATTAAGACATAACCAAATGAAGCATTACATAATTATTTGTAAGTTAGAGATAGTAATTTGTTTGCTTTTATGTAGCAGATTCATGCTAATATATATTACTATCAAATATATTCAGACAATCATTAATATTAAGCTAAACACGAATATCAAGAATATTATTATTTTATGGATCGGGACTTGAATGTAATGCTGTTCCATTGAACATGGACTAAAATGATTGAGTTCTTACTTGTGAATTGTGATTGATCATGTGATTTTTTATTATTTTTTAAAAAAAACAAATAAACATACGTGAGAAATTGCCTTAAAGTGGAAAAGCTATACAGAATCAAATTTGAACCTCAAATATCAAAATTCCATTAATGCCAAAACTCACATGGATTGTTCATACCAGCCTAGACAATTAGTCTGTCAATGCTTAAAACTAAACTAATTCAAATGCATCAAAGCTAGCGTATGAAAACAATAAAATTAAATTGCAAAAATTACAAGTTGGTTGGACCCACCTAAATAATTTCACCAATAATACGTTATTATTTTAATTTTCTAAATAAACCTATTATGCATGTGTTTAATTATGTCTTATCTTAAAATCTGAAAATATAAATTTCGTTATACCTATAAATATGAATTGAAATTGTTTCAAATATATTAATTTTTAAATTATAAAATTTTATGATAGAACGTATTTTCGAAATACATCGAATATTTCTCATTAGTTGTCTGCAGTTGGACAGAGTCATACAAAGGAAGATAAAAAGGAAGAAATTTCTCCTCTTTTAGATAAGCATAAAACCCCCAGTTTTGAATCATTTCTAGGGTTTACGATTTCCTCAATTAGGGTTTCTCTGTATCATCAATTTTGGTGAAATCGAGCTTCTTAGTCTTTAGAGGAGCTTTATCAATGAAATCAGAGTTGAGAAAATCCCAATTTCATCTCCAAATTCTGCTATTTGCTGTCATCTTTTTGTCCATTACTGTCTGTTTAAACGGTTTAAATCCACTACCTTCCCATCAAGACGACGAAGATAAATGTCCTAGAACTCCATTTCCGACCGATTCTTGCCCCATCAATTGCTTCCGACCCGACCCGGTTTGCGGTGTCGATGGAGTTACCTACTGGTGTGGTTGTCCCGATGCTCACTGTGCTGGTGTTCGTGTTGCCAAATTAGGACCTTGCACTGTGGGAAATGGAGGGTCCGGTGCAGTTCCGGGTCAGGCTCTGTTATTGTTTCATATTGTTTGGTTGATATTTCTTGGTATTTCTTTAATATTTGGGCTTCTTTAGCTTGATCATGTCTTCTTTGTTGCTTCCCGGTTTCTGTCAAGTTGATTTGTTCATTATGTGATTAGAAGTTAGATCTGATAGTGTGATTTTAACATCCATTTTACTGGATATATGTTTGTATTTTCTGTATATATGAACGGAATCCACGGTTGGTTTCAGATTTATTATTGTTTATTGTTGCAATCAATAAAATTCTTGGAGATTCTGATATTTGGTATCTTGGTCTTCATTAATTTATAGCCTAATTGTTTTTATTTCGTCGCATAAATGATTATGTTTAGAGCTTCAATGGATGGATTGTACTGAAAGCAAGAGTAAACGTTGTTAAGTAGGAAGAGTTTGATTACTTTTGAGAAATTTGATAAAGTAGAGATCTTTATTCTCAATCTAATATTGATGTTGGACATGTCAATGAGTAGCATCATGATATCCCTCTTTTAGATTGTTATGCGCTAGTTCGTACTATAATTCAGAGCGAAAGCAACATAAGATCCCTTGCTAGAATTTAAAAATCCATCCTTTTCCTAATTATCAGTTAGTTTTCTTACAATAACTTCAGAGGGAAATCAATAAATGCTCCCTTGGTAGACTTCAAGAAATCATGTTGGGAGGAATTTCCATGAATTAGAATCTTCTAGAGGTGTATAATGGGTACATTGATTAAATTGGGCTGGCGAAAATATTTTGAGTTAACGAAAGAGTCATGACTCAATATGTCAAAAGTATGCTCAGGCTTAGATCGGTTGAGCAATGGATCAAACCCAACCAATTAAACATAAACCATTTTGTCAATTGTTTTCAGCTTGCATTACATTCATCTCATTTTTTTCCCTTTTTGGATGAAGTGTATTCTGTTTTATGTGCATTGCGGCTAGAGAAGTATTTGATCAGATACTTCTACGCATTGTAGTTATTGATTTTGGAGATTAAAGTTGAACGAGAATTTAAGATAATCTTTGCACCTATATAAGGCTACTGTTAGGGAGATTAAGATCTTCAAACTCAATTATTTTGCAGGAGGATAGGAGTCAGGAGTCTGGTGATCATCTCCTTTGTGCTTTTCAGGGTGGGCTTGGGATGGTGGAGTTTATTTGTTTTGTTCTTAACTATTAAGATATACTCTTATGTGTATCGACTTATTGAAATGGTGCAAGTATTTTCTACTCAATAACGAGAGGTAATACACTTGAAGTGTATGTTCTCAAAATCATGTATTTTTGCATCCATTCTTAGTAACACAATAGTCCGAACAAATTGTGGAAGCAAGTCCACAACAAAGAATAGGAATCCTATCATTGATCAGATCTACTTAGACTGTAAATGAACATAAATCTAGATAATCCATAATGGCTAATTAAAAAGTGAAGCTACTCTATAGACGAGTCAGACAAAGCGCTTAGTGATCCTTCTTGTCATCTTCATCAGTCTCATCATCAGTCTCGTCATCTTCATTAGTCAATTTATTAGTAATAAAACTGTCATTGTTGATTACTTCAAACGAATCACTCAATTTCAACTTAGTTTGCTCAATGCCAACATTCTTGCTCGTTAAGTTTTTGTATATGTGAAGAGCTTGAGCAACCATGCTGGCAGGATCAGAAACATTTGTAGGAAGTAACAATGTTGTGCCCTAAAACACAGAAAGTACACTGATTAAAACATCAATAATGCATGATTATGGACTAAATTAGAAGGTATCTATTATGCTTCACCTCCTTTGCAATGCTACTGAAGGCTTGGATATACTGCTCTGCAATCCTCAAGCTTGCTGCCTACATACCCAGTAATGGAAGAGCCGTGAGTGAGAATGCAGATTGGCATTGACACAGTCAAATGTATTAGTTGTTGAATTAATCAAGCATATCTTTCTCCAAAAGCTCGTTACAGTGTCATGGTAAAAAGACGGGGGCATGGATTTAGGGATCTCACCTCTGCACCTCCATGCTCTTTAAGGGTTTGTGACACCAAGGCAATTCCTTTTGCCGTAGCTTGTGCTTTAGAGAGAATGGCTTCAGCTTCACCTGATTAATCGGATAGTATGGGTGAGGGAATCTATAAAACAAGTTTGAGATAACACACTTGACAACATCTTTACCAACCTTGTGCTCTGTTGACCTGGTCCATCTTTGCAGCTTCTGAGTCAAGGATCACTGAACTCTTCCTTCCATCGGCAATGTTTATATTTGCCTGCCTCTCCCCTATTTTAGATGACAATACACATCAAGTTTAATACAGTAAAGTGTCATACATATGACACAACGAATTACTTCACATTGCTCAAATCAGGGTGAGGAACTGGTACCTTCTGACTCAAGAATTTGAGCTCTTTTTTTACGTTCTGCTTCAGCTTGCATCTCCATAGCTGATCTAACCCCACGAGGAGGAGTTATATCCCCTGAACAGGAAACATACATATTCATCAATGAAGAACCATAATTGCTTTTGTAACAATGAAGGAATCTGTTCTCCACATACTTATTTCATAACGAAGACATTTCAGTCCCCAGTCTTTTGCAGCATCATTAATGGCCAGCTGCAAAGAAAATGCAGAGCTAAAACAATCAATATCAAGACCTAAAACAACTAACATGTAGTAATAATCATAATTATACTCTTTTTGAGCTTCACAGTGAAAGTGCAAAAGGCCAACCCTATTATTTTCTGATCAAATAATTCTATTTAAAGAACTTACCACTATTTTGTCATTCAAAGTGTCCCTTTCCTCAAAGGTTTTATCAAGTGAGATCTTACCAAGCTCACTACGCATAGTTGTCTGTGCTAGTTGAATTACCGCATACAATGGATTCTCAACTCCATATGACGCCAATTTTGGATCCACAGTCTAGATTTACGCAAAACAATCTCAGCATTTTTAAAAATTCAAGAGAAATTCACGCAAGAAGTACTAATAGAGATTAAACCTTGATATAGAGAACACCATCAATCGAAATGCTAACATTGTCTCTAGTAATTGCAGTCTGGTCAGGTATCGGAAGAGTCTCTTCCTTTAGAGAATGCGCATACGCAATTCGATCAACAAAAGGGATCAAAAAGTGAATTCCCGGAGTCAATGTTTTCACATATTTCCCAAATCGTTCAACTACATACGCCTTCTTCTCAGGCACTATACGAATTCCCAAATTCATCGGCACCCGAACGTGATACCTTCATCACAACACCAAAAAATCAAAATCACACATTACAAAATTTTGAAGAAAAAAAAAACACAATTATACTGTAAAATTTACTTGGCATATGGATCTCGAGAACGGAAGAAAAAATGGCGGACGGTAGTGGAAGTAAAGGAAGGGGATAGGTTACGTGAAGGGAGTTGATAGGAGGTTTGCTTCGTAACTAGAGAAGAAGTAGTTGTGGATATTGTTCGTGAATGAAGATGGTGATTTAGCAGCCGAAGCTTGTTCATAGAGCTTGATCTTCCGATATTCATATTCGTATTCGATTGAAAACTGGGTTTGTAAAATTTATGGATAATTGGAGTAAAAGAGCAAATAGCAAAAAAATGAAGTTTCTTCCTCAAGTTATAATATTATACTGTGTCTTGTTCTTCAAGATAGTGGTATTTTCGGAATAGCGGGAACATAAATTTTCGGAAAAGAATAAATTAAAGGAATATCTCAGTTCTTTATTTTAAATTGGTTATAGTAGGTGCTGTTATAAATTTATATTGGTAAAAAATTAATAAATCATTCCATCCAAGTTTGAATACAAAAAATTCCATAGGTTTCAACAAATGTTATCATATTAAAAAAACTACTTACTACATATTTTTTTTAATAAAATATTATAAAACATAAATTCTAAATCTCTAATTATTGTTTGGAGTGATTCCTTGAACTTGAAGAGTTTAAGCCTTTAAGACATCATTTTGCAACCATTCCCTCGAGCTCGTAGCTTACGCTTATCGTATGTTACGTACAATAATACTTTGCTTCTACTCCTCCACCGAATAGCCGTTCTTGCGAGAAGCAAGGAATCCTATGTCTTTTTTTCTCCACTACATTACTATTCAACTTTTTATAAAAAAAAAAAATAAAAAAAAAATGAAAAACACAAGACGTTAGAGTAAAAATATATTAGGAGCGTTAAGTTGGTGAGTTCAGTTGAATTTGAACGCATCAAAATGAGTTCAACTTAATAGATCGAGTCAAGATGAACAAAATGGCATAAAACTACTAAAATGAGGTGTACATGTATAATAACTTCTCACAACGCTTGAAATTGCATTAATCGTGTAAACATCCGTTTACATTGTCTATAAAATAAACAACATAAAAATGCTAAAAATGAATAGCATATAATAAAACATATATAAGAAGCTAAGAGCATAAACTAAGAAAAGCCTCTTTTATATAACAATGCACCTCTTCAGAGTTAAGAACAATGTAACAGTACACCAATTCCTCCATCTCTTTCCAATCTTTAATTCCAACATTTTTCACCATCTCTTTTATAGATTCTTTTATATCTGTCAATGGATCCATTGAGTACTTCACAACACATGTACTATCGGCGAACGCTCCGCGAACATCTTCAGGCAAGTTAGCTGAAAAGCTAACTCTGTTCCTTTGGTGCTTCAACATTTTTTTTTCCTTGTAATTCACCATTTTCTAACAATTTTGGTCTTGTTGTTGTATATGTGTGTGTGTGTTCATTGAAAAGGTCAGTATATAAGATGAAACTATAAATAAATGTGAGAGATGTATTGGTGCAAACAAGCACACATTGGGGAGGTGCTTTGAATGTAGTGTGGATATGGAAATTAAATTTTTGAGAGATAAAAATTAATTGAGGGATAAGATGATCAGGAGAACATGCATGTGAGGGGTATTTGTGGGTTTTGTCATGTTCTCTACAATTGTGGACCATAGGTTGTTCATTGTTCATCTACGGTGGATCTAGGTGTTGTTCATTCGAACCCATTTAGGAATTCTATATGGAAATATAAGATAATTTTTTTAAAAAACTTACGTAGATATATAATTTTGAATCTCCTAATACAAATGAGAAAAATAAAGTTAGACTCAGTGTATTAGAGGATTCAAAATTCAACCTGAGATTTCAAGTGCACTTCATAAACTGCTTTTATTTTTCGAACTCGTTTAGTAAAAATTTTGAGTCCGCCAGTGTTGTTCAAAGACAGGAAAACAAATTGAATGAATATAGCAAAAGGACAAGTTACAAGCATGGTGGGAGCCTAAAAAATTAAACAAAAACCTGAAACTTGTGAATTATTGAAACTATGGTGGGACTTGGTCCTGTTTTGTCTTTGAATGGATGCGCTAAAGCATTGAATTAGTTGGAGTAGATTCAAAAAATTTGATTGCATAAAGATGTACAGAGTTCAATTCCGGTAAAAAAACTTATTCGAGCCTTGATAAGCATAGTTATTCATAACGTTGAAATTTTTTAAGCTGAATATCCAATGAAATAGTTGATCGTAGTGCACACAAGCTATTTCAAACATTCGGGTCTCAAATCCTCTGTTCCCCTGTCCAAATTAATAAAAGAAGAAAAATTAGGAGTTAATATCCTAAAAGGTCACTGAACTATGAAAAATTATCTTGTAAAGTCACTAAACTTTATTTTGTATCATTAAAATCACTCAACTTTGCATTTTTATCTTCTAAAATCACTAAACTATATTTGTCACCAAAATGAATCTGACATGGCAAAATAAATTATTTTTAATGCCATGTCATCGTGGACCCCACAAATAAACAAAATTATAAAATTTATTTATCTATAACCTACCCACCCACAAGTTACATTATCTTCTTCTAAATCAAAACCCTATTTTGCCCAAATCTCCCGCTTCCTTCTTTTTCTCTATTTCTCCCAAAATTCTCATCCACAAAGAGGGGCTGTAAAGTCTATTTTAAGGTTATTGATGCTGATTTTCTTCATAAACCATGGATTCCTTCATTTCTTCGAGAAATAATGTGATGAAATCTGTAGAAGAATGGTCCCCCCTGCACCCACAAGTCTCTAATGCCAACGAAAGGGGCCACTACGCGCCTGCTAAATCAATCCCACTTCAAAACGAGGTAAAAAGTATAAATTTTTAACTATATTGTCCTTTATTGTAGATTCTCAAAATGGGTTTAGGACTTTTTGTATTTTATTTTTTTCCCCTTGTATCTAAAATTAAAAATTCAGGCTTAAGCCTATACAGTGTTGTATTTCATTCAGGCAATAAATTATTATTATGGATCAATATTTGTTTGTAAGAGTGACTTGTTTTTTTTATGATTATACTATTATTAGTCTAAAGTAAATATTTAATGCTAAGTATTCTTTTGTATCTTTTTTTATTTGAGAGTTCTGGTTCATGTTTTTCTGAAACTTCAAAGGCTTTAGAACTGCATTTTACAAACTATCTGGATGTTGTTAGCGATACCGACATTGAAGATACAACAGTTGATAATAGGGAGGATAATGATGTGGACAAAAACTTTTTAATTGAGGGAAATTCAAGTAAAGTTGTTTTATAAGGTATTAGAGGTGACGTAACTAATGAAGTGGATGAGGAGTTCAGTGATCCAGACTATAATTTGTCCGATGAAGATGACGATTTTCAGAATGTTATTGATGATCAACAAGTTCTTATGCATGATCAACAAGTTCTTGTTAACGATCAATCAGTTTTTATTGACGATCAACCAGTTCTTTTTTATGATCAACAAGTCAAGAAGCTTAGAGGAAGACCCAAGAATGCAAATGCCAATGTGTCAGTTAGCTCTAGAATTTTAGTACCTCTACAAAATGCTGATGTTGAATCTGATTATGCATATTCAGATGAATTGCCTGATGATGATGTTCAATCCGATAAAGGAGAAAACAATGGTCAGAAAAATAATACCTATGAAGAATATGATGAAGGTAAAAATAAGAATTTGCCTAGATTTGCATTAGGGATGAAGTTTAAGAATTTCAAGCAATTCAAAGAAGCTTGCAGGGAATTGGGTATTAGAAAAAGAAGGCAGTTACGTTTTAAGCCTAATGATCAACAGAGGGTGGTTTGTATTTGTAAGGTTGATGGCTGCCCCTTTAGAATTTATGCTAGTAAAGTGAATAAGTGCGATCCAACTGTTCAGATCAAATCACTTTATCTTAAGCATAAAGGTGCTAAGGTGTTTGATAATTTCCACTTATCACCCAAGTACATTGCTAGAAAATATTTGAATATTTTTAAAGCTGATCCCGGTTGAAACATTAGTGGTATTGTTGAAATAGTAAAGAAGGACTTTGATTATACTATAGAAAATTTGAAGGCTTGGAGGGCTAAAAATCAAGCATTAAAATGGATTTATGGTGATGAGGGTCTCCAATATGGCAAGCTACTATCGTATAGAGCTGAATTGTTGAGATCTAATCCTGGATCTAACGTTGTAATTTGGAGAGATAGGGGGAAATTCTTGGGATTTTATGTGTGTCTGGGAGCACTCAAGGAAGCTTTCAAATCGGGTTGTAGGCCATTAATTAGCCTAGATGGTTGCTGGTTAAAAGGAACATACGGAGGAAATTTATTATCTGCCGTGGCAATAGACCCAAATGATTGCATATTTCCAGTTGCTTATGCTGTGATAGCTGAAACAGAGAGTAAAGAAACATGGAGCTGGTTTATTGACAATCTTGGATATGATTTAGACATCAGAAATAGTCATCACATTGCTTTTATATCTGACAGGCAAAAAGTGAGTAAAAATCTTATATATCTTTTTGTTCTTTTCCCTGTTTAACATGCATATGTTACTACTTCGTTTCTTATATAGGGTCTGATTGGAGTTGTAAAAGATTTATTTTCTGAAGCTGAACATAGAAATTGTGTTAGACACATGTATCAGAACTTCAAGCAAAAATACAAAGGCAAAGCTTTGAAGGATTTGGTATGGAATGCTGCTAGGGCAAGTAATAAGGTGATCTTCCAAAAATGCATGGAAGAACTTGATCGAGAGGACAAAGCGGCAAGAGAGTGGTTCAATAACCCAGAAAGGCCATTTCAAAGTTGGACTAGAGCATTATTTAGAACAAATACAAAATTTGATATGTTACTCAACAATTTGTGTGAAAGCTTTAACATGTAATTAATTAAAAACTTTCATCCACTTATTTTTTAGTCATCATGTTGTTATTTATGCCTTTAGGTAATTGCATAAGTTACATTGTAAGGCTAGGTTTGTCTTCGGAAATAACGACTAATAAGTTTCTTGTTATGGTTGTGTTGTTGTCTGTTATTTGTGATTATCTTGATCACCTTTATCGACGGATGTATGTTAAGTCGGAGTAAGGTGTATGCACATTTTATCCCTTAGACTTTACTTGTGAGATTACACTGAGTATGTAGTTGTTGTAGTTTTTAATTATAATATGTATTACTAATGTAGCATTTATTTTAGGTATATACTTGATGCTAGAGATAAAGCTATTATTACAATGCTAGAAATGATAAAAAACAAGTTGATGAAAAGAATGTACAAGAAGAAAGAGTGGGTTGCAAAGTCTCAAAGTTCAATTTGCCCAAAAATTATGAAAAAATTGAACAAGATTAGCAAGGAAGCAATTTGGTTTAAAACTGATTATTCAGGGGGACCAAGAGTCTCAGTAGATGGTCCTGGTGGAGTTAATATTGTTGACATGAAGGCAAAAAGTTGTACATGTAGAAGATGGGAACTTACTGGACTACCATGTCCTCATGCATATGCATGTATTATTGGAAATAGTGAAAGAGTCGAAGATTATGTGGATACATTCTACACAATAAAAACTTTCAAGAATGTATATTCACATTACATCAATCCAACAAATCCAGAAGATCACTGGCCTGAGGTTGTGAATTGTGGAAAGGTAATACCACCTAAAATTGTGAAGAAAAAACGAGGAAGAAAGCCCAAATCAAGGAAAAAAGAGCCTGAAGAATTAGAGAAGAGAAAGAAGGCTGAAATTGTTGAAAAAGCTGAAAAAAGAGCTGAGCAAAAGTCCGAAAAAAGGCGGGCTCAAAAGTTATCCAAAAAGGTTCTACGCAGGTTATGTGTTCGATTTGCAAAAGATATGGACATAATGCAAGAGGACATTATAAATTTGTCAAAGCCGGAGAATCATCTTCAAGTCATTGATTGGAGGCTATAAGTCCAGCCGAGAAAGCTTCAAATGATAGGAATTATTTAAATATGTATCGCCCAGAGATGTGGATTAATAATCATCAAGGATTGAATGTGGCATATCAGTCGACCATAACTCTGGTAATGATTGTTTTAAAGTTAATACAATTTGAGTGCTTTCTCTACATACCGATATCTTTATTTCTTTTTTTTTTTGTTACAAGACACCAATTGAAGAACGGGTAATAGCTGTTCAAACTGATGTAGTGGTTGCTCAAGGTGTTGATGAAGATGCAATTGAAGGTATTGAAACTACGAAATTATCTCACACTTCTAAGAGAGGCAGACTCTTAAGAGAAAAGTAATGAAGGAGTACATTGTTGAAGTGAAGAAGAAGATTGGAAATCATAGCAAAGTATAGATTTGTAATTTTTTGTGGTTATGTGAGACACCTATTACGACACTATATATTATTGTCGTTCTTTTTTTTTTTTTGGCTAACAGTGGTGCTCATAACAGCCTAGTATGTAATATATTTTTAGAAATGCTCTAATGTTACTTGTGTTTTGCTTATTTATATTGTAATTAATGTGCAAATATGATTACGTCACATGGTGGAAACGGGAGGCAATATAGTCGATGCCATTGAATTTTAACATTTATTTCCAATGTTTGACTAAATTATTTTTAAATGTTGTTGAAAAGAACGAATTTTTGATTGACATAGTCTCCAAAAAAAACATTATGAAATTTTTCTGTAAAAACAAAAAATTTAAGAGGGAAAGATATAAAAAAGAATAAATTTTATTATTTTGTTTATTTGTGGGGTCCATGATTACATGACATTAAAATAAATAAATTTTATAATTTTGTTTATATGTGGGGTCCACGATGACATGGCATTAAAAATAATTTATTTTGCCATGTCAGATTCATTTTGGTGACATATATAGTTTAGTGATTTTAGAAGATAAAAGTGTAAAGTTGAGTGATTTTAGTGATACAAAATAAAGTTTAGTGACTTTACAAGATAATTTCTCATAGTTCAGTGACCTTTTAGGATATTAACTCGAAAAACTAGTAACGTTTTTTAATGAGAATAGTTTGGGAAGTGTGCACTACAGAAATATTATTAGCATAGAAGGTCAGGAATGTCATATACATATAATTTAGAGAAAATTACTCAAAGCAAACTTATACTATTTAATTACTTATCATAACTATATATTGCTATAATTACCGTTGGCGATTAACACTATACATTAATTAGGTGGGCTGACTTCGAGTTTGTATAATTAGTCGCGTTTGTATATGTATAATTCGCCAGAATATACAAATACATATGTATAATAGACAATTTTTTAACCTATATACATGTACAATTCACCTCTCTCCACTCTCTGCCCTCTCTCTCCTCCCTCTCTCAATCTCGCTCGCCTCTCTCCTCCCTCTCCCAATCTCGCTTGCCATTTATACAAATGCATATGTATAATATACATTTATATACAATTATATACATATTCAATTCACCTCTCTCCACTATATTCCCTCTCTCGCTCGCCTCTCTCCTCCCTCTCTTGATCTCGCTCCCCTCTCTCAATCTCGCTTGCCTCTCTCCTCCCTCTCTCAATCTCTCTTGCCATATATACAAATACATATGTATAATATACAATTATCTAACCAATACACATATACGATTCACTTTTCTCCCACTTTTTTCCCCTCTCTCTTGCCTCTTTCCTCTCTCTCCCAGTCTCGTTCGCTTCTCTCCTCCATATAACATGTAGCTATAAATTGTAATTATCAAACTATAGCTATGGAGAATAATTAATTATTTTTAAGTTGCTATATGTGAAAGATTCCCAATAATTTAACTATCTGCTCCTCCATCCAAATATCGCTTTTACATATAATTTAATGTGGTCTGCTCCTCCATATAAATATCGCTTTTTTATTAGATACTGAACTATTATTGCACTTTTGAAAATTTTCCTCAATTCTTTTGCGATCCCAAACTCATCATAGCTATAATTTGCTATAATTAACACTTGCGACTAACATTATAAATTAATTATGTGGGTTGACTTCAAGTTTATATAATTAGTCGCGTTTGTATATGTATAATTTGCCAGAATATAGTATATACAAATACATATGAATAATATACAATTTTTTAACCTATACACATTCAATTCACCTCTCTCCCACACTCTGCCCTCTCTCTCTTGCCTCTCTCCTCCCTCTCTCAATCTCGCTTGCCTCTCTCCTCCCTCTCCCAATCTCGCTTGCCATTTATACAAATGCATATTTATAATATACAATTATATACATATACAATGCATCTTTCTCCCACTCTCTGCTTGATATCGCTAGCCTCTCTCCTTTCTCTCTCGATATTGCTTGCCTCTCTCCTCCCTCTCTCGATATCGCTCGCCTATCTCATCCCTCTCCCAGTCTCGCTCGCCTCTCTCCTCCCTCTCCCAATCTATCTTGCCATATATACAAATACTATGTATAATATACAATTATTTAACCAATATATACATATACAATTCACTTTTCTCCCACTTTTTCCCCCTTTGTCGCCTCTCTCCTCTCTCTTCCAGTCTCGCTCGCCATTCTCCTCCATATAACATGTAGCTGCAAATTGTAATTATCAAACTATAGTTATGGAGAGTAATTAATTATTTTTAAGTGGCTATATGTGAAAGTTTCCCTAAAATTTTACTACTTTACTCTTCCAGGTGATTTATCCAAGTAAACCAAATTTTGATATGGTGTTGTAGAAAAAACACTTAATATAGTGACAAAAGTATGTAATTACAATACAATTTAAATATATTATTCTTATACTCACAAATGTATACATTAGTATCAGTATAAAATAAATTGTTTAGACATTAAAACATTGATTACTATATTTTGATTGAATATTTTTATGTGTGAAGTTGATCTAAACGATGAGGTGCAACTAAAAATGTTACAATTACGATATTTATAATTTTCTATCATATGATTATATGTAAGTCAAATACGAATAAAATTAGGGTTATCAATTTACAATACTACAAAATACTTAAATTGGAAACCATATCGAAATAATTTGTTATAGACATGATGTAATATATGAAATATTTCAATACCAATCATGTGTACTCCTACTTAATATATTGTAGTGAAATGATGTAATAGAACTCGATAGAGAATCTTTTGAAGTGGTAGTCAAAACAAACTTTTAGATTATGTCACATTTTTTTTTTTTTAAATCAATCAAATTGTTGCTCATCAAAAGATTAACTACACTCATAAAAGAAAATAGAAGTTGAGAGTGAAAAAGTTCAATCATCTTATTTTTTAAATTATAGTAAAAACATATCAAAATTAAAATTTAAAAATTTTAAATTTATTATCGAACTCATAATTTATTTTTGGAAAAATTAGCAAACTAGTCAAAATTAATAACTTAATTAGTAAAAATCTTACTATTTTAAAAATATTAGTAAAAATATCACAAATGTCATTATTTTGAAAAATAATATGTATCCTAATTAAATCCCTATTTTATCTCTTAACCTACACATTTTCCAACTAATTTTACACATAAAAAAAGAAATTATTTACTTACCTTTCCCATGTATATCTCATAGATTACATTACCCAACTATTCCATTATTCACGTTTTTCCGTATCTATCTCTTCCAAATTTATCTCAATTTTAAATAAAAAAAAGTTTTTATCTCTTCCATATCTTCTTTTCATATTCTCTTCAAACCTTCAAATCCCTATTATCTTCTACCAATATTCTTCTTATCTTCTACCATTTTATTTGTTCTTTTTTAATCTTCAAATACTGGATTCACAAATTTCACTAATAAAGGTATTTCATCGTTATCTTTTTTTTTTTAGATTTATTTTCTGATTTTATTGTTCTCTAAATCATTCATATTTGGTGAAAGTTGAATAATTTTCAATTAAACCTCTAAAACACTCTTCAATGGATGATTCTAAGAGAGTTACCAGAGACATTCACCTTAATCATCAGATTTCTAGTGATTTTTCATCTTTTAATCTATGTATTACTCAAGAAATAGCGGATAATGAGGATCCGCTTCTAGTGTATGTACACTGTGTAATATTTATTAGTTTGTATTTTGTATTCCGTTATTTTTATTGTTGTATTTTGGGGTCAGTTTTTGTTAATTTTGATAATGTATCATTTTTTATTCATTCCTTTATATTTTTTTCACATTTGTAGATATTCAATAAAATATATTTACATGACTATGATATTTCATATTTTATTAATGAACTTTTGTTGAATTTATTTTGTATGCTATGAAAATTTTATGTGTTTGTTGTATTTGTGTTATGTGATTATTGTTAATGAATTCATTTTGAGTGATTTTGGATTCAGATGTGTTTATACTAATTGTACTTTGTGTGAGCCTTATTTGTATCCGTAAAATAAATATACACATTGTAATGCTATTTGTATATTTCCAAAGTAAATACATATTAGTTGTATTCAGTGTATTCTTATTGTATTCTAAATTCAGATGTGTTTATTCAGTGTATTCTTATTGTATTCACATTAAAAAAACTTCCCAAGACATTAATAAAGTCAGGAGTAAAGTTGTTAACAAAGTCAAAATTAAGTAACTAATATATGTATTCACAATTGTACTTGGATCATGTTATGAACAAAACTTTATTCAAGTAATATCGCTTACTGAATACATAACAATCATCATGTTATAAACAAAACTCCATCATAATAATAAATATTGTGTATTCACAATAGTAATTCTCTATATTATTTCATAGAAGTCCCTTAACATATACGTATACAAAACAACTATTGAAACTGTATCCATTTAAGAACAAACGCTTACAACATTACATTGACCATATTTGTTTCGTTAAGAAATACAACTTATTCAAATAGTCATATGTTATCCATAGTTCATACAATTTACAATCAAAACAGAATACAGACGAAAACAGAAAATGAACGAAAACAGACTACTTGTTTATAATTATACAAAACCTGAATACTACGCTTTACAATTATTTTCAATTACACTTGCATTTTTTTTGTACTATATCAATTTTAAATATACGAAAATAGAATACGGTGAACAATTATATCAATTATAAACAATTAGAAAAAGAATAAGGAATAAACAATTATCTTGTCGAATTTTTATGAAAATCTTGAAAATCAAAAGTTGAGAGAATTCATCAGATTTTGGGAGTGTCGATTAATTTTTTGAATTTTTTGATTTTTTGTAACTGATGAGAGGTTTAAGCAATACTTCCATCTTTAGTGTTTTTCTCTCCCCTTAATTTCTCCTTTCAGTTTTAAATATTTGTATTCTTTCAATTTAAACAATTAAAAAATAAATTAAAAAGATACATAATAAACTAAAATTGTGATATTTTTACTAAATAATGAAAGTATTGACAATGAGTCCTCTTAAATAATAAAATAATAACATTTTGAAAAATTTCCCTTTATTTTTTCATTATCCTTTAAGCGAGTAAGAAGATAAACAATGTGCCATTTTCCTTGGGCCTTTTGACCAAGACCAAGACCTTTGCATAGCTTAAGGCCTAAGGTTCTTCCAATCCTTTTCATTATATTAAAAGACAACAATTAGGCCAAACAAGGTACTTTTTGTCTGTTTATACTTTCTTCCCACAGACCACTTGTTTATTAGGATAGAAGGGAAAAAAAAAAGTTGAAAATGACATTTTTGTTATTTTTTGTGTTTGGTCCAATACTCAATTGTCTCAAAACTACTCGAGAGGCAAAATTGAAATTAATCTTGTATAAATGTACACACGTTTTAAAATAAGTGACGTTTTAAATTTTTAATAAGAAATCAATCTTATTCTCTTAAAATAATTCTTGTTTATATAATCAAGAACCATTAATTAATTTAAAAGAATATATTTAAATTAAAAACACCATTTATTTTGAAACGAAGTAAATATTTCGGTGGACAAATTAATGGCCCACCAAGAACAGACGTCTCACTTATGGGAGTAGGTATACGAGCAATGTACCACTTTAAATTCAGGTAAACATGAGTTAATATCATTTATTGATTTTTTTACTTTTTTATTTATTGATACAAATTCTATTTTTTGTCTTTATGATATTTGACTGACCACACTATTTTATTACTTTTATTTCTTTGTTTGTGAATGATTATAAAAAAAAATTAATTGGAAGTGTATATATGTGTTTGACCCCAAAAAATAATTAAACCTATACAATGAGGGAGTAACAGACTTATAATTATAATGTAAATATAAATAGATAAATAAACATGTCTCGTCCTTTAATGACATACACATATGGAAGAGTTATGAGTACTCATAGAAAAAGGAAAAAAACACTCTACATGAGCAACATTTTGCAAAAAAATCATTTTCAAATTTAATAAAAACAAATGATGTTTGTAGATATTTTTATATGTAAAAAATAAATAAATTATACTTTTTAAAAAAGGGCAAATCAAATTTCTTTAAAATTGTATGTTCTGGAATGTTCCTTTGATATAAGCAAGTTAGAGGAATAGGATTGATTGTGAAATGCCGTAGTCTCTATTTTATTTTAAGAAAAGGTCCAAGAAGATTCTAGAACTTTGCAATTTATTTTATATTTTATTTCATTATCTATTGGTCGATAATGATTTTTAATTGTTTTTTTCATCCTCGAATATGACTATATTTTTCTACCGTAGAAAAATTAACTTGATTTAATAGAGGTATATTTAATTAATTTTAGTTGGCCTGAAGTATTTTTAGATATTTTTAATTAATCAACATGTTTTAAAATTATTATTATTATTAGAGAAAATTGTATATAATGGCAAACTAATAAATTAAATTAATTGCTATAATCATCCTTTGATTTAATTGTATCCCGTAGTAAACTGTCTGTCAGTCACCTCTTTCCCTCAAATTCTCGCTCGCCACTCTCCTCTCTCGCTCCATCTCTCGCTCGCTTCCTCTCACTTTTATACAAACACAAGTGTATAAAATCTGTTTCTATTTGTATAAAACGAGAGAAAATTGTATGAATACATATATTTTTGTTCCCCTCTTCCAGATCTTGCTCGCCACTCGCCCTACTCTCGCTCACCACCCTCGCCTCTCTTGCTTATCCAAACAGAAACGAAATGTATAAATTGCGTTTCTGTTTGTATAAAACAAGAGAAACTGTATATACACATGCAATTACATATATTTTCGTCCTATACACTTATAATTATACAATAAAAATATTATCCTTTCCAATTTCTTTTGTCTTTCTCTCTTTTTCGTTTTATACAAATTCAAATTGTATATAATTTCTCTCTTTTTCGTTTTATATAATTCGATTGAATTGTATATTACCTGCCCAAGTCTCTTTTGCCTTTCTCTCTTTTTCATTTTATACAAATTCAAAATGTATATAATCGTTCTATATACTTATAATTATACAATTCGTTTTATACACTTTATTTTATACAATTCTCTGCCCAAGTCTCTTTCTCTTTCTCGTTTTATACACTTCATTTTATATAATTTGTTTGAATTGTATATGTATAACAAATTATACATTTATATGTTTGCTATGGAGTGCAATTATTCAAACTTTGCTATAGCATATGATAGTTGCCCTTATTATTATTATATTTCTCTTTATTTAACTAATTGAATTTAAAAATATATCCAATTTTGTACACTTACAAAATTTTCGCTAAATTTAGTGATGTTTTCAACAATTCTCAACTTACTATTATAAGTCTTTCAAAAGAGCTTTGACACCATATTATTTAAGTTTAATTAGTTAAGTAATAATTATTTTTAAAACAATCAATATTAGAGGGAAAAACTATGGTAATTTTTTTTTTGAAAGGGTGGCAACTGAATATGAGCAGTATTTTAGGCGAACAACATTTTTTATCCGACGTGTAGGTTTGCTAGTGGCGCCATGACTGAATTTCATCGTTGCCACAGTGATAGTAATCATCTGATTCTACGCGGTATCTGTTACGCGGTTTGATTTTGGGTAAATCAAGTCAACATCAGTTATGTCACTTTCTGCGATGTTTCCTGTTGTTTAGTATCTATGGAAAATTCCCCCATTTCTCATCTCATTCAATAAAAGGGTTTGCCACATCGCCCCCTTTATTCATTTTTCTACTTACAATTTCTCGATTCACAAGAAAATCATTCAAGTTTCTCTGTTAAAGTTTGGATCTTGGTAATGACTGTACCTCCGGTGGGCAATCAGGTGGAAGTTCCACCGTTGAATACTTTACCCATTGGATATCGGTTTCGTCCAACGGATGAGGAGCTTATCAATCATTATTTGTGCTTGAAGATCAATGGTTGTCATGATCAAGTGGGTGTTATTCGTGAAATTGATATCTGCAAATTCGAGCCCTGGGATTTGCCTGGTTAGTTCTATCAACATTTTTTTTTTTTAAATTCCTTTTTTCCTTTTATGTGTGCTGCTGTATTATTGGTCAGCGATTGCATGTCAAAATGGAGTAATCGCTGAACAATTAGCAAAGTGGTTTGAGTTATTATTCTTGTTGATAGATACACAATCCCTTAAAAAGAAAAACAATTAGAAGGGTAAAGGGGCAATTTGAATTGGCCGAGAAATTTGATTCCTAACTCATCTGTTCAAGATAATTTTGTGGACTTTTGTGATTGTAAAACCTCATTAACAGTTTTCAGGCTCTTGATCATTTGTGCCTTGCTCTTGATTTTGCACGGTAAGTGTAATCGTTTTCTTCGGGTTGGTAGAGTTGATTGCTTTTTTGAATAATCAGTTCCATAAGCTCCAGTGACAATTTCGCAGACCGAGTAGCTAATCCTTTTACTGTAGATTATGAGCACCCGATCGGATCTCTTTTTCTTTGCTATTTCGGGAATATGGGTGGGGTGGGGGGGAAGGGAGACAGTTCTGTTGATGATCCTCACAGTTGAAATAATTGTGGTTAGCTTTGCTTTGGGTGCTTTTGACCTACTTTTAGTAGGAAGTTTTGAAATGAATGGATAAAGCTAGATAGTCTTGGTTTTTTGTCCACTGATTATCATTTTTGTAGCAATGTGCTTTCATATGGTATACTCGTTAATGTTTATCACCATGTTATTTTTGTCTTAAGAAGTTCAGGGTGCAGGTTTCACTGCACCGACACTTTTTTCTCCTTTGTCCTAGCTCAGTAGCTCCAACACCAACAAAGCCCCTTTGTATTTTTGACGTTGAAGTTCATATTTGAAAAGAATGTAATGGTATGAATTGTTTCAAATGATTGCAGATTTGTCTGTTGTAGAGTCAAATGACAACGAGTGGTTCTACTTCTGCCCGATAGACAGGAAGTACCAAAATGGGCAGCGATTGAACCGAGCAACAGAACGAGGATACTGGAAAGCTACTGGTAAAGATAGAAACATAGCTACTAGAAAGGGGACAAAGATTGGGATGAAGAAGACTTTGGTATACTACAATGGGCGAGCTCCTGAGGGGAAGAGGACCAATTGGGTGATCCATGAATATCGTGCAACTGACAAGTCATTGAATGGTTCACACCCTGGACAGGTATGGACTGAAATCTTTCTTCTCTTCTTTTAATGTATCTTAGTTTTGGGATGGTTTTAGTTAGAAAAAGATTGTTTGTTCCATATGTGAAATTATGAGTTAATCTGATCTACTTGAAGGTATATTTGGCTGTTTCTTATCTCAGAAAAATCATGTCTTGAGGCGACATTATATCAATAGTGTTTACTTAAATGGAGTGGTATATGACCGGCCAGTTTAATTGTAGTTAGTCCATTTATATTCTGTTAGGACAACAAGGGGTTGGGTGCAACATTTTCTGGTGTAGCCATGTAAAGCTACTTTTTGAGATGTCCGAATCAACAACTGTGGATATTAGTTTAATCATTGAAGCTTACTGTTCCAATCCTATTTTGTGATGTGGCGGATTGGGCCATATTAGATTATTAGTAATCATTTTCCTGGTGCAGGGAGCCTTTGTGCTTTGTCGTCTCTTTAAGAAGAATGAATTGAAGCAAGATGAAAATGTCGGAAGTTCACACTATGATGAAGTTGAATTGCTTGTTTCTTCTCCTGCTGTTGGAAACTCACCAACCAATGATGGATTATCAGCAGTGGCTCTATCTCCAATCATGGAAAGTGAGAGTAATAAAAGTAACCCACCAAAAATCTCTGGAGGCAAAACTCATGACACAAGATTATCTATTGATAGTTGTGGCAATAGTTGCACTGCTGGTGATGCTGAAGATTTGATGTTGGACATAACATCAGGACAAGTAAGTAGAGCAATTTCCATTTCTGCCTTTTTTCTTAAATATTGAATTTTCATTGCAGACAATTGGTTGAACTAATATTGTACTTATCTCTTTGCTTCATATTTTAGCCAGATCTCCAGATAGAGGAATTGTTGGGACTCTTTCGCGACCCTTCACCAGAGCCTATTGATTGGTCTCCGTTGCATTCACAGTCGCAGGTGGCGTTTGGATCTTCTATCTCACATGGTACCATGAGCAATGAGATGAACTGTGATCAAAAGGATGTCCAATGTCAGAATGGAATAAATGATCTCAATACGAATGACTTTCTAAATTCAATTCTTGTCAGCTCTGATGAGTTTTCATATGAAGATTCTGAAGCGGAATTGAGGTCAATGTGGTTTGCCTCGAACAGTATTAACACTATAACAAGGGAACCAGTTAAGGACTCTGGAACGTGTAGTGTGTTGAAATCACAAGTCACACAAGAGCCAGTAAGTGGAACTCGATAGGTGTCTTTCAGTTTCTTGCATTTGTGAGTTGTCTCAATACGTCAGTTACTTGAAACTTTTTAACTGTTTTTTAGAGAGCTGATCTTCTGCTGCTATTCTTTTTATCCTAGGTTACGAGAGATATATTTGAGTTGGGAAATTGTGGAGAGACTGCATTAATGAGAGAGGTTAGTTCTGTTGCAACCACAGTGGACGAGGTGTTTGCAACACCTTATGTTCACAATGATCACTCAATGGAGAATGTAGGCACTGATTCTGCTTTTGGAATAACACTAAGGACTCGGCAGACGCAGAATCAACCTGACAACAACCAGCTGGTATCTGGAATGCAAGGAACTACTGTTAGAAGAATACGTTACCAAGTGAAACTTCAAGCTGGAAGAGTAGAGCGTCGCATGCGGACTGATTCTGATCAGGGTGGAGCAAATCATGAAGGACCGTCAGCTATATCTGAGGTAAGCCTCCCTAATTCCGCATGCAAAAAAGGGCTAAAAGGTGACACATTGACATATATTTAATAATTGGCATGTGCAGAGTGAAAAGTTCTCCGATGAAGATGGTTCTTCTTTGAGTGCTGCTATCTCCAGTGATGTGACACAAGATACCGTGATGTGCAAAGAATTTAAAGGGGATTGTCAAATGGCTGAAGACTTGAGTGCAAATGTGAAAGATACAAATGGTTTAAAGAGAACAGCATTGTCTTCGTTTTCATTAAGTTTCTACATATCCAAGGTGTTTGCGGTTGCAAGTTTACTCATAGTCTTCTTAGGTGTTTGTGGATGCTTTAAGCTGAGACAGCCTGCATCCAAATGGTAGCTTTTTGTAAACATGTTTTGTTGATTTTATCTCCTTTTCAAATACTGCAAAGGAGCTAAAGTTGAGAAAACTTAGAAGTTACTAGTGTATGTATATTTTATATTATAATTAGCTTGTTTTGTACATTACTAGTAACTATATTGTGTAAGGAGATCGTAGTTATTTTAGACTTTTTCCCGAAGAATTGCATTTAGCATTTTGACTTGACCTTGACCTCCTTCATTATTCTACCTTCCCTCAATATATATGCAATAACGTTTGTCACATGACTTTGTCCTCTTATTACAAATGTTTTAGCCTGAATATTATTTGTTTATAGAAATTCTGATTTAATGTATTTCCTGTTGTAAATTCATGAACAATAAAATAATATGAAACATGAAATATAGACAATAGTTGTAGAGTTTTTGTCATTCTTATCAAGTATTACTTGAAGTAAACAATTTGAAATTTTTGTCAGTTTAAAAAGTTCAATATATAGAGAAATTATTAATTTTCATATTTAATAAATGTGGAAACATTATTTTGGTGAAAGATCGTATTCGTAGTACTATTAGATTGAGTTTTGTAAATGAAAATGATTTAGGGTGTGTTTGGTACGAAAGGAAAATGTTTTTCAAAAAGTCGTCTTTTTGGAAACAAGTAGATTTTTGATTTATTTTATCATATTTGGTTGGTGAGTAGAAAATAATTTTAGTGTCTGATTTATTAATGAAAAACGATTTTGAGAAATATTTTTTACTTTTACTAGATTAGAAAATAATTTTGAACTTGAATTTTTTCTTTATAAAACAAACTTAGATCTTTTTTAGGGTTGGGGGGGATGCTGGGAGGAGGGGTCGAGGGTAGGGGTCAAAAAATAAAAATTTAAAGTTTAAAATATTTTTTAAAAACAAATTTTATTTTTTTAAAAAAAACAAACTTAATTTATTTTAAGGCGGGGGCTAATAGGGGGAATCGAGAATAGGAGTGAAAAAAATAAATTTTTGAAATTGAAAATATTTTATCAAAAACAAACTTAATTGTTCTTTTAAGGGGTGGGGGATTGGTTGGTTGGGGGCTGGCAAGGGAGAACGTAAAAAAATAAAAATTTAAAGTATAAAATATTTTTTAAAACATAACTTAATTTTTTTTAAGGGGGTGGGGGTCCGGAAAGGGGAGTGATGTGGGGGATGCTTAGAGGTTGTTTTAATGGTAGGAACAAAATAAATTGATTTATTAATTAAAAGAAATTATAATTTGAATTAAGAAGAGTGTTTTGAAAATATTTTTCATAAATTTTGAATTTTGAAGGAAAGTCATTTTTTGAAAATGAGTTAAATTGAAAAATATTTTTCAAAATATTTTTTTAATCAAACATGAGAAAATTAAATAATATTTTCCTCCGTATCAAATATACCCTTAGTCAAATTTTTTTTTTTCTTAATATTATACTTTTACATTTCTTTTTTCCTATCTTAGTGTTTAGTTTCCCATAGAATACGAAAGAAAAATATGACAAATAAAATAGATCACGTTTTCTAGCATTGTTAGAATATCCAATAAAAGTCGATGAACCATCAAGGTCCGCAAAATCAACTGGCAAAATGTTCACATTTTCTCCAATTTTAGTACTCCTAATGCTTTTCAGCTTCAGCCTACTGTATTCAGTTCAAGGCAGCTACTTTGATCAAGAATTTGTTAAGCAGATACTGAGTTCAGCAAGTAAAGATAAAGATTGGTTAGTATCCATAAGAAGGAAAATTCATGAATGCCCAGAACTCAGATTCGAAGAATATAATACCAGTGCTCTGATTCGTAGTGAACTTGATAAGCTTGGGGTTTATTATGAATACCCTTTTGCTAAAACTGGTATTGTTGCTCAAATTGGCAATGGTTCTCCCCCTGTTGTTGCTTTGCGAGCTGATATGGATGCCCTTCCTATGCAGGAACTTGTTGAATGGGAACATAAGAGCAAAATTAATGGCAAAATGCATGGATGTGGACACGATGCTCATACGACGATGCTTCTTGGTGCTGCTAAGCTGCTGAATGAACGGAAGGACAAACTTAATGGAACCGTCAGACTTGTTTTCCAACCTGCGGAGGAAGGAGGAGCTGGTGCAAATCATATGATAAAGGAAGGAGCTCTAGGTGATGCAGAAGTTATATTTGGTATGCATGTTGATTTTAAAAGACCTACAGGGGGCATTGGCACTAGTCCTGGACCCCTTTTAGCTGCCGTTTGCTTCTTTGAAGCAAAAATAGAAGGAAAAGGTGGGCATGCTGCACTACCCCATGAAGCTGTGGATCCAATACTTGCTGCATCATTTGCAATTGTGGCATTGCAGCAGCTCATCTCAAGAGAAGTAGATCCCCTTCATAGTCAAGTTCTTTCTGTTACTTATGTCAGAGGTGGATCAGCATCAAATGTAATTCCATCATATGTTGAATTTGGGGGAACTCTGAGGAGTCTAACAGCTGAAGGCTTGTTTCAACTTCAAAAGAGGGTGAAAGAGGTAATTGAAGGACAGGCAGCTGTGCATAGGTGTAAGGCGTACGTTGATATGAAAGAGGAGGATTTCCCAGCATATCCAGCTTGCACAAATGATGAAAACTTACATCAACATGTAGAGAGGGTTGGCAAACTCGTTCTTGGTTCGGAGAACGTTGGGGAAATTGAAAAGGTCATGGCAGGTGAGGACTTTGCCTTCTATCAACAAGTGATTCCAGGAGTTATCTTTCAAATAGGGATCAGAAATGAAAAGTTGGGCTCTACCCACGCCCCACATTCCCCTCACTTCTTTCTTGACGAGGATGTCCTTCCAATTGGAGCAGCAATGCACACAGCCATAGCAGAGATGTATCTGAACGATTACCAACATTCCATTGCAGTTTAGATAATAACATTATTGTTTGATGGTCTCTTGAGTTGCGTTAATGTTCCAATTACTCGTTCATTCTGCACATTGTATATAAACAACATAAATAAGCAAATCTAACGCGGTGATGACCATCTGTTCATGTGGCCCATTTCCATTTTCTTGATGCCATAGTTGCTGTTGTTCTCTTTAATAATTTCTCTTATGCTACAAGGCATCAAGTAGTTCAGTGTGTAACATACTAAATGCAGTTACAAAATGAATAATGACAGTAGTCTGACACTGTATATGCAAAATCTAGTGCAAGTTACTGTTTTTTATGGCAGAATTTGATATTTGTTCATATTTTATGGATTTCTTGATACATAAAGTTACTAGGTTCGACAGAACCCCGTTGACTAAAGATTTTTGACCAAGTTGTATTGCATCTTCTTTTATAACAATCATGTTCGGATCAACTTGCATACACTTCGATTAATTCCATTAGATACCTGCTACTACCTCTACTAACACAGATAGATATCATGTAACTCTGTCCAGTGAGATTTGAACTTGAAAACTCATGGTTCTCGACCTACTTTATAAGATTATTCTATGTGCTATTTATATTCTTTATGTCCATAAATTTGGGTATCCCCTGCTTTGTGGAATCCCCTTTATCCTTCCTCTCCCTCTGCCTCCTGAATATAGTTTCCAACTAATATACAAAAAGGAGGAATCAAATAGGATGGTACCCTTTATGCAGATAGTTCCCCTTCATGTGCTTTGCCATTGCACAGAGTTAGCTTTTTTGCATACAATGTTGCAAACTCATATAGTGCTTTTATATATTATAGTTTGATTCTCGTCGTTATCAGTATATAAAAGCTTTGTAGCTGGTTTCTCCTTACTACTCATCAGCACAGACAATGAGTAAAGAAACCAAAAAGGTTAGTCACATTTTCCTTTTTTGAATTTATTTCATCTTTGTCAATATGAGAAAATGTTCATATAATGGATTGTTATGTTTGATAGGAGCTCGTTAAGGAACCGAAAATAAAGGAAATGGAGGAAGAGAAGACAGAAGAACTAAAACAACATTCTCCTTTAGTTTTGTGTATAGACTTGCATTGTTTAGGATGTGCCAAGAAGATTGAGAGGACCATTTCAAAGATAAGAGGTTTTTATCCTACTCTATTCACTTTGCTTGTAACGTTCTAGTCAGTTTTCATGCACCTTGACTATTGCGTTTTTTTCTTCTGAAGTTATTTTATGCAAGCATCATATCTATATTCAAATGAAGCAGGGGTAGACAGAGTAATGATAGATATGGAGCAAAACCAAGTGACAATAAGCGGAGCGATCGAACCACAAGCAGTGTGTGCCAGCATTGTTAAGGAAACAAAGAGAACAACAAAAGTACTTTCGCCTTTGCCACAAGCTGATGAACCTATTCCTGAAGTTGTTGCTTCACAGGTAATCTTTTTTACTCGTACAGTATAATTTTCCGCTGAAGAATATACATAAAGATCATAAATGAAAATGTTTGATCCTTGTTTTAATACTTTTTCAGGTTAACAGATTGACGACAGTTGAGCTGATTGTTAACATGCATTGTGAGGCATGTGCCAAACATCTTAAAAGAAAGATTCTAAAAATGAGAGGTATATAAACAAGTTCTTTCGTGTATTTACCTAACCATTTTGTGTACACGGATTCAGAATTTTAAGTTAGTATATGTGAAATACCTTTTGAGTATTAATACTCTTCTTGATTGATTTAGGGGTAAGAACCGCGGAAACAGATCTGACCTTAGGGAAAGTAATTGTAACAGGAAGCATAGATGCCAACAAGCTCGTTGACTATGTCTACAGACGAACTAAAAAGCAGGCCAAAATTGTACTTCAACATGAACCCCGGAAGCATAAGGAAGAACAAAATCCAGATGAAGAAGCTAAGAAACTCGAAGAGGAAGATAAGAAAGAAGGAGGCGAAGAAAGTAACAAGGCATCAGAAGGAGAAGAAACCATCAATAAGATGATGTATTATTGTCAACTACTTTATGTCATTGAAAGAATCCCACCTCCTCAGCTCTTCTCCGATGAAAATCCTAATGCATGTTGCATAACGTAACCAATAATAACAGGTACGTGAAAGATCATTTTCATCTATTCAAATTGTAAGTGGTCATAGGAATCATTTTCTCGGAGTTTTGTGATATTGTGTGATGAGACTCTCATATGTTTCTTATGCTGTAATACAAGCTTGATTATCACACCATTTGCTGGTGTAGAATGTCTCATTCCAATTTCTGTCAGTATGTGATGTAACCACATGATCTCACATGTGGACTGCGCTAGCTCTATATTCAGATTCTGCACTAGATCGCGATATAACACCTTGTTTCTTACTTCTCCATGACACTAAATTACCCCCAACAAAGACACAATAACCAGTAGTAGATCGTCTATTGGTTTTACATCCAACCCAATCATCATCAGCAAAGCACTCAATGTGAGTATGTCCGTGGTTACCATATAAAATTCCAAGTCCACGGGATCTTTTCAAGTAACATAAGATCTGTTCCAAGGCTTCCCAATGTTTGACTGTAGGTGCAGACATGAATTGGCTAACAACACTCACTGCAAACGCAATATCTGGACGCGTTACAATGAGATAGTTTTCCCTACTAACCTCCTATATCTCTCTGGATCATCAAAGGGGCTGCCATTATCTCGGGTCAGATGCACCTTAGGGACCATAGGAGTACTACAAGGTTTGGCTACGGACTTTCCAGTTTCAACAAGTAGGTCAAGGATATACTTTCTCTGAGATAGAAATATTCCCTTCTTGCTTCTAGTTACTTTTACTCCCAAAAAGTATTTTAGTTGTCCCAAATCTTTTGTGTGGAATTTCGTATGCAAGAACGACTTCAGTGAAGAGATCCCCGAATAATCACTTCCTGTAATAACAATCTCATCAACATATACCACAAGAAGAATAATGCCACTTGTTGATTGTTTATAAAAGACTGAGTGATCACACATGCTTTTTTTCAGCCCAAATTCCTAAACTACTTCACTGAATTTGCCAAACCTAACACCAGGGCTTTGTTTCAAACCATACAAGGATTTCTTTAGGTGACAAACTTTCCCATACTCCCCCTGAGCAACAAATCCAGGTGGTTGCTCCATGTACACTTCTTCTTGGAGATCACCATGATGAAATGCATTCTTGATATCTAGATGGTGCAATGGCCAATTCTTAGATGTAGCTAAGGAAATAAATAAGCGAATAGAAGTGAGTTTAGCCACAAAAGAAAATGTGTCTGAATAATCCACTATATAAGTCTGAGCATATCCTTTAGCCACTAATCGAGCTTTAAGTCTAGCCACAAAACCATCTGGATTAACTTTGACCACAAAGACCCATTTGCATTCCACTGCCTTCTTTTCTTTTGGTAAATCCACCAAGTCCCAAGTTTGATTCTCATCTAGTGCATGTATCTCCTCTAGCATTGCATTATACCACCTAGTGTGACTTAAGGCTTCCTTAACTGTCTTAGGAACAACGATAAAGTCTAGAGAAACAATCAAAGATCTAGACATAGAGGATAAATGACCATAGGAAACAAAATTAGCGATGGAGTATACAGATTTGCAATTACGTGTACCTTTGCGAATAGCAATAGGGAGATTAAGATCTTCTGGAAAATCAGACGAATGAGGATCTGATGACAAAGGAATCGGTGCAGGACATGTATCATTGGCTTCTCGCCTCCTCGAGTAAACTTGTACAATCGGAGGTATTTCTACCGTAGATGGTGGGGAAGCTGACTGTACGGTGCTCAATTGATCCTCAATAGATGATGCAAAAAATGGAGAGACAATATTTGATTCTTCTGACAAAACACGGGTGACCTCATAGCCAACCACTCATCTTCCTCCCCCTGACTTGTAGAAATTGGAGGTGCATAACAGAAAGGTGTAGTCTCTGAAAATACCATATCAGTTGATACCAAATATTTTCCAAGTTCAACAGAATAACATCGATACCCCTTCTGAAGACGAGAATAACCCCAAAAAACGCACTTCAATGCCTTTGGATTCAACTTAGTGACAGATGGTCGAACATCTAGAACATAACAAGTGCTTCCAAATACCTTAGGTTCTATTGGAAATAGTGACTTGTTTGGGAACAACACACTGTAAGGCACATTACCAACAAGAAGCGTGGATGGCATACGATTAATCAAAAAAACAAATCGTAGCGACTGCATCTGCCCAAAATTGTTTAGGAACCTTCATTTGGAACAAAAGTGCCCGAGTTGTCTCAAGTAGATGCCTGTTCTTCCTCTCAGCAACTCCATTTTGAGAGGGTGTATCAACACATGAAGACTGGTGGAGAATACCGTATTGTCTCATGTATGATCGAAATGATTCTGACATATATTCTTTAGCATTGTCACTCCTAGAATACGTACCAAAGCATTGAATTATGTTTTGACTTCAGCATAGAAGGCACAAAAGTGAGTAAACACTTCTGAGCGACTCTTCATGAAATAAATCCAAGTCATAAGAGAAAAATCATCCACAAAAAGTAATAAAATACTTATGCCCGATTTTGAAAATGACAGGACATGGTCCCCAAACATCAGAATGAATCAATTCAAAAGCTGACTCAGCCCGCTTATTAACCCTTGGACATAATGAGCTACGATGATATTTTGCAAATCAACATGACTCATATTCTAATGAAGAAATATTCTGGAATTGCGGACAAAGCTTCTTTAGCAAAGGTAGAGAAGGATGTCCCAATCGACAATGTGCTTCAAATGGAGACACAACACTAGAGCAGGCAACAAACTGAGGCCCCATTCATCCAAAATATAGAGATCGTTAGATACATGTCCTTTACCAATAACCTGATTCGTCTTAAGATCACGAAACAAACAATGATCCGAAAAGAACGAAATATAACAATTAAGGTCTCTGGTAACTTTGCTAACAGAAATCAGATTGAAGGCCAACTTTGGTAGACTTAATACTGATGACAAGGTAATAGTGGAGGTTGGATTAACAGTGTCATAGATTCATATCCAACATCGTTACAAGTTGATCCATCTGCTACAGTAACTGGAGAGGGAACTTTGTGTGACTGAAAGCTAGTAAAAATGTTAGGATTACCGGTCATGTGATTTAAAGCACCTGAATCAATCACCCATTTATTTGAAGAGGTAATTAGACATGTTTTATCTGATTCAGTAAAGACATTAACTGAAGTTGATTCCTTTAATAATTTCTGATATCGAGAGAATTCAGCAAACTCCTTTGCAGAAATAAAAATCATTTTATCAGACCTTTGAGTTCCCTGATTACAGTTAGTCATATTCTCAACAAAATGCTTACGCTACATAAATGAATTGGTGGAGAAATCAGCAAGTCCCAAAGAGACTATAATCCCCAAAAAAGAGACAATACAATCACCAGAATAAAATGACTAACCAGATCTGACAGCTCCAAGATTAATCTAGCTGAAAAATAAAAAACGAAGGGGATGTTGACCGGAAGACAACAATGTCTGAGAAGCCAACAGATTTTCTATACAGCAAACCAAAAAATAGAAAGATGGATAGGTCGTCTTCTTTGATAATGTGGTTTCGAATTCCGACAAAATAACCTTATCGAAACAGTTCTAGAATGACTCAAACTTCAGATTTGAGTTCACAAACAGATCTCCAACAAATATTCTTAGCACCCTTCTTGAATTTCCAGAATTTTGAAGGACCAGCTTCACTCGAGAAAGGCAGACAATCAGCTTCAGATTTCAGAGTTTCAATCCGAACCCAAATGCCACAAAATGGATTCAGTACACTTAGACAATCAATTTATCTAACACAGAAATAGAAACAGTGTCCAGATTCAAAGGTGAAAGATAGGGTTCTCAACTACTTCCCCGAAGCCACACTGACTTGCGGCGAAGTCACAATGACTTCCGGCAAAGCCAAAATCCCAGCTTAGACAGTTGCTCTGATACCATGTAATACATATTATATGGAGAATAACTTGTGTCTTTCTATGAAAGGAAACTAATCAAAGTAAATCAACTAAGAATATGCTCCTATAAATTAAATTAGTTATATATGGAAGATATAATATTTATACTGATTATATTCTATAGCAATTTTTATATCTGCCAATGCAATTTCATCTTTCCCAATTTGATTCTACATAAGAAATAGGGGTGCAACAGATGATAATGCCAGATGAAAAGAACAAAATTTTACATACTTAAATATCATTGTTTTGCGAGTTTCATATCTGAACTATATTAAGTGATTGTTTCCTAACATAATTGTGTGACAACCACACCTAGGTCGATACAAAAGTAATAAACTCATACAAGTACTAGGTTCCATCGTTCTTAAAAAGTTCTAAACAATATTCCTGATCTAAATTCCTGCTCCAGAATTTTTCATAATATTCAGCATAAGTGAAATCTCGATAAATGGCAGAAGCTCCATCTTCAGTTAAGGTTTTTGGAGCACTGATAATGGAACAATCATTGGGACAGACGAAAGAAGCCACAGACATCCTTGCTTTGTCTGAATTTACAATAGCTCTATGCCATATACTTTTATACTTCCCATTACTCAATGCCTGCACGCGATAAATAATTATTTCATCTAAAAGTTTAAACTACTAAAAAAAATATAAGTTTATTTAGTTAATAGTATTTCCAAGACCACCACGATGTGCAAGTCTGATATCACATAAATTGAAACAGAGAAAGATGTGTTTACCTCCAATTGATCACCAAGATTGATGACAAAGGCATTAGGCTGAGGTTTAATAGATAACCATTTTCCATCCTTAAGAACTTGAAGGCCAGCTACTTGCAAATCTTGAAGAAGAATTGTAATTGCATTTGGATCTGTATGGGCTGGTAACCCATAAGTTAATTCAGGTTGTGGACACTGAGGATAAAAATTGATAGCCATATGTTGTCCTTGTTCACCTAATACATCTTTTATACAATCCTTCTCAAGCCCTAAGCTCTCTGATATTGCTTCTTCCAATCTATATCCAAGTTCTCTAACTTCCATGCAATATTTGCTTACTATTTCCCTAAACAATATAATTCAAGAGCAATAATTAGATTCCTATTTCGATTTAATCGATCGACTTATAAAAAGGATGAAAACGTCATGAGAAACTTTGATTAAACTCATATAGCACATAAAATACACAAGATAAAGAAGAAATGTTCTCGCTTTTTACCCCTTACAAACACAATTATTTTTACCCCTTACAATAGTAGTTGTCTGCTAGTGACTTGCACCTGACAAAGGAATCAATTATTCTATCACATGATTTTATCAATATAATAGTTGTTTGCTAGTGACTTGCACCTGACAAATAAATCATATCATTCATCACATGATTTTATCTTATGTTGGCTACCACCATCACATGGTTATATCTGCTGATCGTTCGATTTTATTAGTTCATAGTATATAATTTAAATTGATTTTTATTAATATATAAACAAATAAATATGAATATTTAATATAATAAAGAAGAAAAAGTGAACGTAACAATAAACAATTATTGCGTCATCAGACGATGTCTTCCATGACGTCATGAAATGTATAAATTAACAGCTGAGCTGTAGGGATTAGACAGACAAATACTGATGAATCGATAATTAAAACTTAAAAGGACTTAACTAAAATAATACTTAGAATTATTTTTATTCTTATGAGATAAACAAATTAAAATCATGGAAATTTGGAATAATATACTCCATAAAACATCTAGTACCGCCTTAAATATTTTAATTAACTAGTTTACTAAATATACATTTAATACACAAACATATGATATATATTTTAATTATATTAACAAATTAAATTAATCGAACGGTGCATGATTTTTTTTTTAAAAAAAAAAGTCGGCAGAGCCGTGTAGAATTGAATTCGTCATCACCATTATGAATAATTGAAAAAAGATATTGGATAGGTGAGTCATTTTCTTCGTGAAGCAACATAAAATTTGACATAATCTAATTAATTAGTGCACCTAATTAGTAATTACAGGTACAATACTTACTAAACAGAAACCACTTAAACACGTAATTACAAATAATTTACCTAGATAGGCACATAAACAGTTTAGATACGTGACAATCAAAATTACGACTACTTAGAAACAAGACAAAAAAAAAATACTACACATAACACATATCCACGTGACAAAGCAAAAAATAGACAAGTTAGAAATATGACTCAAAAATTGCAAAAAACAACTTAAATACAGGATAAACACGTTTCCTATAGAGTCATCATTTATAGATAATGAATTTTGATGATTAATAAATAAACAGGGAAATGAATGAACTAATAATACATAATTATAATGAAATTGAATTAATTACCTGAAAGAAGGAGGATTCGAAGGCCATTCAGGGGCATATTTGTCCAAAGGATAACAATGTAGCCTAAGATAATCTCTCCAATTATGAACAGTTTCCTTCTTAATATTAAAACTAGTTGATAATCTCATAGTCTTTGATGGATCATCAGAATACAATTTCATCTTTTCTTCAACTGGTAGCTTAAAAAATTCATGACTTACCCCTAACATTTCATCCATCACCTTCTTCGATACACCGTGATTTATCACCTGATAAATAATAACTAATGTTACTATATGAATTGAAAAGGAAATAACAATATTTCTGAAAGGATTGAATGTAAGAAAAAAAAGAAACCTGGAAAAACCCATAAAGACGACAAGCTTCACCAATTTGATGAACGATAACGTTCCTATCAGTACAAGACATATCGATGACTGGGACAAGATCGTCGCTATCAACAACTTCAGACATGCAAGGTCTTTGAGATTCAGGTCGAACGTAAGATTTTGGAAGGGTTGAGTGGTTAAATCCACTAGAAAGAACACTTGTTGTTGTCATTATGTTTAAGAAGAACACAAAAATGGAGATGTAATGCAAGAACTAAAATGTCATTGAAGCTTAAAGTAGCTAATATATATACATATTTTAGATATTGTGGGCTTGGTTTTTTTCACGTGAACCAAATCACGATAATGCTAATTAGTGTTCCTAGAAATTGATAATAGGTTCACATTTTACTGACTTGATTGATTATTACTGGATAGGACGGTAAAATAAACGTGACGCGTAAAACAAAACGTCACATTAACTACGTAAAATATACGTGAGACTACCAACGTGTTTCGGACTTAATTTGGGGCTTAACACATAACCAAAACCGGACTTGGCTCCACTCCATTTCTTTCGGTGACCGGTTAAATTCTTTACACGTGTCGATCGCATTAAAAATTAAACTAGTTACTATGTTATTTGGATGGGCCATTTATTTTAAATAGTGTTGATAATTATTTGAGTTTAAATTAAAAATGATATTTGAAAATTAAAATTATTTCGAAATTTCTAGTGACTTAGAGTGAAAATTGTAAAACAGTATTTTGAGTTTAAATTTCAAAAGATTATAACAAATTTATGGCCAAACAATTTTTTGAGATAAAATTCGAAACCCCATTAAAACTAGCTGGGCAAAAGGCGCACAATTTTGTACTATGCTTTTATTTTTAAAATAAAAGATATCACTTTTATATCTTATTATAATTTAAATATAACAAAATAAGTTTTACACTTGTAGAACTAAACTGTTGAAAGTTGAAACATGTAATTTGAATTTCATATATAGGAAAAGTATCAGATAAATATCATATTTAATAGTAGTTGAATTTGATGGAATATAGCAATAGATATTGATGAGTTAATAAGTCAACATGTAAGAAGTCAAGAAATTGACGAAAGTCTCCGCCTTCCACTAGCAAGTCACCTGTAAATTTTTTTTAATTTAAGTCGATCGATTAAATTTGATACACTTATTGCAAAATATATTTAGAATAAACATATTTTTCAATTGAAGTTTGAGACCTTTAATTAAGGGTGAAACAATCTTATGACCACTGCATCATAACTCATCCTGGTATCTATAATTGGATTTATGATGTGCAAAAAGTGAAAATTATTTGTTTCAATATGCTTAATACTTATAAATTCAAATTATGTTAAATATTTTAAAATATTTTTTAATTTTACAATCTCAAATGTATTGAAACTAAAAAGTTACTAAAAACTTTATTTTTTAAACGAGGACGAATGAAATGAAATGATTGAAAAGATCAAAACGGTCATAAATAATTCACACTAGTATGAATAGCTTGCCACATTTTCTGATTAAAATCAATTTATTTTGTAGTACACTATGTTTCTATTCTATTTTCTGGTACTGCATGTCGATAACACGTTTTAATTATTAAGTAAATAGAGATAGGGATGGAGTTAGAATTATCCACTCGTTTCAACTTAATAATTTTAGTGTAAAGTTATATTTATTTTTGTCCATTCAATATATATAAATTGTTAAATTCAAATTTTATTAAATTTTAAAAATTTAAATTTTGACTCCGTCAATGTAGAATATTTGTTTGCATATCCAAAGAAGAGGATATGGGTGGCCTAGGAAATCCAATTTAATTTTTGTAAAGAAAAAATTTCATTGTTCAATCAGTGATAGAGATCTTTTCATACATGTAGGGTTAAACAAAGACATTTTCCATCGATATAACGAACAATAATTAAAGGACGAGATTTTATTTATACATATGGTGGCTTCCACTTTTCAATGTCATCGTACACCTAGTTGAATATAATATTATCGGTCGAAAAATTATACTCCCTTCGTCCACTATTGTTTGTCATAGTTTTTATTTTTAGAATCAAACTATAAGAACTTTGACTAACATTTTAAGATGTATTTTTTCATCATATTGACATGCAAAAAATTGTAATTATAGTACTTTTCATATAGTTTTTGAATATCTAAATTTTTTGTTTAAAATATTGAATTAATATAATCTGATTTAACTTCAAAAATTAGTCAAATTGATCTTCAAAAAGCACAACGTGACAAATAAAAATGAACAGAGAGAGAGAGAGTACTACACATAGTGCATGTAAAAATGGTTTGAAGTATTTATATAGATAAACAATTATTTGTTATATAATATAAATTAAATTATAAATATAAAAATATTTCTGACTTCGTCATTGCTCGCGAAGGACATGAGTTGACTACACTTAATTATAACACAACGCCATTCATCATGGCCGCTAAGAGGAAAAATTTCTAATTTGATGAATTATTTTGAGCAAACGATCTTGTATAACAATTAAGTATGAATATAGGAAGAGATATATTTTTAATCTTACTAAAAAAATGAATAAGTTCTTTATAGAGATTCATAAAATATGAAAAGAAGGATATGTAATTATAGACAGGATGAATAACAACTAATGAATTATATATTATGAATATTTGATTGCTGATTAGAAGATAAATTAATAAATTAAACATGTATAATTTGATTCAAAATTTGGCTTGCAAGTTGCAACCATATATATATATATATATATATATATATATATATATATATATATATATATATATATATATATATATATATATATATATATATATATATATATATATAAATTATGGAGGAATCTACATAAAACCTATATATGATTGAAGGTAAAATAACTATACATAAGTATCTAATCTCAAAATAATTAATTTGCATAACTTATTATATAAAAAAAATTATAATTAATTCTACATTACTAATACCATATCTCTGCATAACTAATTTGGATAACGCATTATATAAATTTTTTTATAATTAATTTTACATTACTAATACCAGCATATTTTAATTTAAATGCATGAAGACAATATATAAGTGCAGAAAACGAGATGACAGTTTGTAGGTCCATTCATTTAAAGAGTTGGGCGTCATGCAGATGACGCATGCTAGATGACATTTATCCACCTTCTGTTACTGACGTTAGTTTGAGTGGCAACGTCAAAATTTTTATTAAGAGATATCAAAATATATTTTCAAAAAAATATCTATGAAGAAGCCAATAAAAGGAACTAACTATATGTACAAAGTTTTTTTTATATAATTTAACTGCAGTGTAATTTTTAACGATGAAAGTATATCAATTAAAGCCCTTGAATAGATGGGGCTTTGTCATTGGTACAAGCATACCAAGCACAAGATATTTACACTCAACCTATCTAAGTAAGATACGTATCGTTAATCAATTAATTTGGTTTGACTAGGTGCAAACATTTTGAACGAATATATATTCTCTTATATTAAAAGAGACACTTTTCAGCAGTTTTCAACATGTCTGCAAATGGTCATTTAATTGGCGAATAGGGGTGTTTTCGTCATTCTGTCTTCTCATATGGAAGTGATAAGGCAAACATAGCTATTATTGTCGTTTCAACTTGTCAAAAGTCGCATTATATGCATACGTGTCTTGCTCTCTATACGTTCATCAAAAACATACTCTTCTTCAATTCATGTATAATTTTGAAGGGCCCTTTGGGTCACCTCCATTTTCTTTTCTCTGGTTTTTGTTTCTACTTTTTGCTTTAGCCTTTTTGCTTCCTTGTATATTATACAAAAGGGAAAACTGTTGTATTGTATATAGATAGAAGAAGAGTTTGTGCGTAATATTTTTGTGGAGTTTAAGTTCTTTGAAGTAGTAATCCAATATTGACATGTCTCTACATATTACAATCATGATCGATTATAGATAGTATTAAAAAGAATTATATTGTTGATATATACATACAATTTAAATAAGAATTTATGAGTAACCAAACTATATGGATATGTTCATTTGGGCCCTTAAAAACAGTCCATCAAACCAAACGAGAAAAGTTACTGGGCTGTTTATTCATATGGATTTTATGGGCCTTGTTTGGGCTCTAGAGAGTACTCTGTGTTAAAAAGATGAAAAAATTGTATATAATATGAGTAACAAACTATTAATTCAAATTGAATGTTATAAACATAATTTGATTTAATCGTACCTCATAGCAAACTGTTGCTATTTAGCCTCTCTCCTGGTGATTCTCGCTCGCCACTCTCGTTCTCGCTGGCAGTCTCCCTCGCCTCTCTCGCTTTTATACAAACGCAAATATATAAAACGTGTTTGTGTTTGTACAAAGCGAGAGAAAACAGTATATATAGATATATTTTCTTTTCCCTCTCTCCCCTCTCCCATATCTCGCTCTCCATTCTCTCCCTTTTCTCTCTCGCTTATACAAATAGAAATGTATAAATTACAGTCATGTTTGTATAAAGTAGAGAATTGTATATACACATGCAAATACATATATCTTCGTCATATATCTTATAATTATAAAATACAAATACTTTCCTATCCAGTTATCTTTTGTCTTTCTCCCTTTGTCGCTTTATACAAACACATATTATATAATTGATCTTTTGAATATGTATATCGAAACAGAAACAAATTATACAACTGTTTTTTTTTGTATATGTATATCAAAATATACATATTTATGTTTGCTATGAAGCGCAATTATGCAAATATGTTTTTTATATTTGCTATATGTGAAAGTTACTTTATTAAACCAAAGCTTTGTATACCTATAGGTATTCCCTCCCTTTCTATTTATGTATGTATACGTATATAATATCTATGTATATGTGCTTCATTCTCACCTTTATTTTTGGTTATTCTATATTATATTCTATTTGTCCCAAAAATAAATATGTTTTAGCTTTGTTTCCATACCCATTAAAAAATAATTAATAAATACAAGATATTATTTACTAAATTGCCTCCATTTATTAGTAGATATTTCTTCAAAATTAAACAATATTTAAAATGAAAATGAAAAAATCAAGGATGGGCTGGGCCCTCCTAAATGGGCATGAATATTATCCATTTCCATATCTCGTGATCACACGTCAGCTTAGATATATATGAGAAATGAAATTTGACTACAAATTAGGGGACCATTCTTGCAAATTATGCAAAGGTCACGTGTCAACCATCATCTCATTTTGGATAACGCATTTCTTCTTCTTCTTCTTCTTCATCATCAGTCCCCCACTACTGTACCGAGCAACAAAGTAACTGTGATTCTCCTTCAAAGTTCCAATCTTTATCAAGAACCCACAAAATTCATCAACCCATTTGAAGTTTTTTACTCCTTAAACCGATTAATTGACTCAGAAATCTCCAGTTACTGTTCTTGCAATCTACAACAATGGCGACTCTTTCCCTTTCCCCTTCAGTGGGAACAACTTTTCACTATATCCATTGCTACCCAACTGGTTCCTCAGCCTATTCTTCTTCTTGTCCCACTACTGCTTCTCCAGCTTTGTCATTGACATTGTCATCTACCAATTCAGGATTTTTAAATTCAGCTTTCAAGATGAATGAAATTAATGTTCCTGTCAGGAATAGGGTGACAAAATCCTTTGCAGTCCGAATGTCTTGGGACGGTCCTCTTTCTTCTGTTAAACTCATTCTTCAAGGGAAAAACTTTGAGGTTACACTCCTTAGGCCTTTCCCTGCATTTTTTTGGTTATGTCTGCTAAAGTGTACTTCATAGGAACTTGGGTTTTCTGAAAAATAGTTAATTCATTTTGAATTTACCCCTCTATCAAATAGTTACTCAACTGCTATAAGATCTATCAGAAACAACTTGTGTGTCCTGAAAAAGTAGGACTAAGATCTGCGTACATAATAGTATCTTTTAGCATCTTATGTCTCTGTATCAAAATCTAATTTTGATGGGATCTACCACTTCAGTGCAAAATAGGGCACAATGAAAGAAAAATCTGTTAATGTGATAGCAATTAGTTGGATTTATAGTTTAGTCATGTTCTATGTTTCTAGTGGTTCTCTAATTTGTCGAGAAGAAAATATAGAGAGCTTCTAGTACCTTTATTACTCATTGAGTCATTTCCATTTTTGTTTTGCTTAATGTTAGTTTGAAATGATCTTAAATGAAGGGACATGGTCAATGAGGATTCATATAGCTGAGCAAACTTATTGTGATTGTGTCGTAGTTGTTGTAGAAAATATATGTATAAATTGAGATTAAAAAAATTAGCTTGTTGGACTCTCGTATTTGGAACCATTTCAATAGCTAGTTCACAATGAAAGAACAAGTCTTAGCAGATTGATTTCTCAAATGGAATTTACTTTTTTGCCTTAAAAGTGTTCATGGTGGTGACTTATTGTTGTGGTGCAACTACAGTTAACACCTGCTGTGAAGGACTATGTGGAAGAGAAGTTGGGTAAGGCAGTTCAAAAGCACAGCCATCTAGCCAGGGAAGTGGATGTTAGGCTGTCTGTTCGAGGTGGAGAGCTTGGAAAAGGCCCAAAAATTCGAAGATGTGAAGTGTGCACCACAAACTTGAAAATTCATTATATTAGGTTCTTCTTTTGTTCTTATTATTCAAAATTTACTTGACTGGCATTCCTGAACTATAGGTTACTTTATTTACGAAAAAGCATGGAGTGATTCGTGCAGAGGAAGACGGTGAGTCCATTTATGGAAGTATAGATATGGTATCATCAATTATACAGAGAAAGTTGCGGAAAATTAAGGAGAAGGATTCAGACCATGGTCGCCACATGAAGGGCTTCGATAGGCTGAAAGTCAGGGACCCAGAGGTGCTGTTAGTTCAAGAGGATCTTGAAACACTTCCCCAAGAGGAAGAAGCTGAAGATGATGACAAGAGCGACGGCTTTGTTACTGAGGTTGTCTCTGAACTTATATGTTTTGCCAAATATTCTTTTTGCACTCATTTTATTGGTTACTACAAGTTTGACATGGCCTTTTAACTTAGACTTGACTGAATTCTTAGCAACAGTGAGGATAGATGTTTTTTTTGAAAACGAAAGGATGGATAGATGTTTTTAACGGTGACTAATGGGCCTTACTGATGCTGGCAATTGATATCTTGCCCAATTAATATTTTTTAACTGAGTAGAATATCTGAATGAGTTTTGCTAATGTGCATTCCATTTTTGACGTTGGATGTCATACTCTTGTCCTATTATTCTTCTATGATATGTTTAGAGTATTATAGAAGAGAGGCAGTAAGAGACCATAAAAAGACATCTAATTGTACGATGATATGTAAGATGGTGATCATCTTTTTGTTTGATGTTTAACGGTGGATCGGAGTAGAATTAGAATTGACGGGTGGAATAACATTTGGGTATCACAATCTGGGATGTTGATAAAAACTTCATTTCCTGTATCAGTTTAAAATTTTTATTCCAGTCCTTGAATTAGTAAGGATCGTGAACGGAGAATACTGGTAGGTGTTGTGGAGGTATGGTGCGTTTCGCTTTAAAGGGAGAAACTCCTAAATTTTACGTCAAAATGGTTCACCTAGAAAGCATTTGAAATACCATTCAGGAACTAAGATTTGATGGCCTTTATAGCAGCATAAAAGGGGTGGCCTATGCCTCAAAACATCTTGATTTCTGATCTTAAGGTATATAAGGCAGATGCATCTATCCATTTTCTCCTGGGGACCCCCCTTTTCATTTGTTCCATTTACTGAACACTGAGGCATGTGCATTAGGCTTATCTTTCCGATTACAATGTTATTTAAATTACAGTTTTTTTATCCCTTCAAGATACAATAAGCCATAAGGTTGTCCTTTATCTAGAAATGTTTTTTGTTTTGTATGGAATGCCGTCCTTCCTGTTTCTATCATTCTAAATCCCCTCACTGTCTATCAAATGCCTGTGTCTTTATTTAACTCAAACCGAGCAGTCTATGCTGTAGCCAGATATTCATAATCTCGACTTGATATAAATGCCTCGGTTGTTTCCACACTCAAGCATGCTTTGTCAATCTCCCCAAGCATTGAGCCGTTCTTCGTCTCTTTCAAGTGAACAAAATCTTGTCTGCCGGGTGGATGTAGAACTGCAGATCACTTGGACTCTTCCCTTTTATGCTTTTTACTGCCTGTTCTGCAGAATACTAAATGATGCACCAAGTCATTAATAGACATCACCCTGGAAATCCTAGTTTGAGACTTTGAGATGTAATGATCTGATCATCAAGATTTACTACATTCGCTTGAATGAGTATAAACAACCATTTTAAGGGTTAATAATGTTTTAGATATAGATTTATTGGGTATTTTGCCTAATGTTCTAGAATTCCATTCTCGAAAACTCACTTCTGTTCATATTTTATTTCAGATTGTTCGTAAGAAGTCCTTTGACATGCCACCTTTAAGTGTCAATGAAGCAATTGAACAGCTGGAAAATGTCGACCATGACTTCTATGGTTTCCGGAATGAGGAAACTGGTACTAAGAAACATCCTTACAACATCATAAACAATTTTCTAAATGCTTCAAGGTATTTGATTAATGATTTTATGCTCGTTGCAGGTGAGATCAACATTGTTTATAGACGAAAACAAGGAGGTTATGGACTTATTATTCCAAAGGAAGACGGTAAAACAGAGAAGTTAGAGGTTGAACCAGAGAAAGAACCGTTGATAGCAGAATAAATCGATATGGTAAAAGAGTTATTAGTTAGTCACTGAGTTCATTTGCTTAGCAATAATGTTCACTCCTTGAGAGTCACAAAAAACAGTTCTATGAATTGAGAACATATTGCCAAAAAAGCTTCTGTATGAAATGAGTTCTGTAAAATTTGTAACTATAACTTTATAAGGAAAAATGCAACTTTTCATTTCCCTCTCTATTGTTGTAGTAATATATTAACTACTGCACAGTTCAGATTACAATCCTTTATTTAATAACAAACCTGAAAAAAAAAAAGGGTCTACTAACATCCTTATGAATAAATACATAGTTCATCACATTTGAGAATCATTAATTACATATTTAATGGGATTCATGGAATTATATATTGACTGGATAATCTCATATATGAAGAGTTATACATAGGCTTAATTATCGTAATTAATCACCATAGTCAACAAAAGAAAACTCTTAATAAATATAAAACGTGTCAAATGTACTAAACACATAAAAACGTTACTTGCATATAATTCAAAATGCCCTTTTTAAGACCATTCATATTAATAGTTGATGACCGTTAATTATTTTTGGACATTATGTTAAAATTATAAATGTGATGCATGTCTAAGAATTCATATTTAAATGATACAAAGAGCCTAGACATTATTTAATCAATCAAGCAAAGTCCCTTATATAAACTTGAAAAGAGAGGAGTTTGTTACACAATCCAAAAACCAACTACACAATGGAGAAATTAGTATTAACATTGTTAGCATTACTATTATACTTTGGATTAGTTTTTGGAGAAATTAGTAACAAGTGTGTGTTTCCAGCAATATATAATTTTGGTGACTCGAATTCGGATACCGGTGGAAAATCAGCAGCATTCCGTCAAGTGCCTCCACCCAATGGACTAACTTTCTTTGGCAGTCCCATGGGCAGAATGTGCGATGGTCGTCTAATCATAGACCTCATAGGTAAAACTTATTCGTGTTTGATCAGGAGATCACGAGTTCAAGTTATGATTTTTTATTTTTTTTTCGTGTTGTTGCAGCGGACAGGTTGGAGTTACAGTACTTGAGTCCATATTTAGATTCAGTAATGGCAAATTTTAGAAATGGTGCAAATTTTGCAACAGCAGGTTCATCTATACTTCCTGGTGGTTATAGTCCTTTTAGCCTTGAGGTTCAAATTTCTCAGTTTTTACAATTCAAAAAAAGGACTATTTTGCTCTCTGATTTATCAAGTGAGTTAACTTCTCCTTGCCTTTAATTTTTATACTAATATTTAGATTGTATTATATTATTGACATTATTGATGCAGTTCCAAATAAATCAACCTCCAAAGTCAACATTGCAAATCCACAAGATTTTTCAAAGGCACTGTACACATTTGATATTGGACAGAATGACCTTTCTTATGGTTTTCAACATACCCATGAAGCACAAGTCAGAGCATCCATTCCACTAATCATTAACAATTTTACTCAAGCAATTCATGTATGTTCTTTTTTTTTTCTCAGAGCAAATACACGTAGTATAAATTTCTCACGAAGGGTGTTTTAACTGACCATCCTTCATTATTATGTGGTTTTGAGCCTACAGTCCACCACATCCTTAACACGCGTTTACTAAGGCATTATCCGTGTGGGATTTGGCTTTAGATGCTACACATTTGGGAGACAAACACTAACTTTTGACTACTCGATTTTTTCTCTTACTAATGTTTGTGTATATACATAATTTGTGCAGCAACTATACTATGAAGGGGCTGTGAATTTCTGGATCCACAATACTGGTCCTATTGGCTGTTTGCCCTACAGTGTGATAGATTATCCAATGAAGCCTCAGGGATTGGATAGCATTGGGTGCATAGAGAACGAAAACAAGGTGGCTCGTGAGTTTAACGAGCAACTCAAGAACAGGATATTACACTTGCGATCAGAGCTTCCTCGTGCTGCATTTACTTATGTTGACATTTATTCAGCTAAGTATCAACTAATTAGCTCTGCCAAGGGACAAGGTAATTTCTATTGCTTTGTTAATAAACTCTACTACTCTTTGAATGAATGAACCAAACTGTAACCTATGCTAATTTCCTCCTAGAAGTTGCAGTTATAGGGGCAGCCCGCTGCACAAAGCATCCCCATTCATTTAGAGCCTGGGAAAGGGCACGTACCCATCAATGACTGATTCCACTGGTCGAACTTGGGACTTATAGAAAGTTCTGTTTACACAATGAATGTATTTTAACCTATTATACCAGTTAGTAACTATTTTTTTCAGGTTAACAATTATGAAATGTTTATCATAGAGATTTACCTTGAGCTACCTTATGAGTGAGCTGATTATATAATATCTTTTGAACTATCAGCACATAGAACTTAAACTAATATGGTCAATTATGCTTTGTTTTTGATGGGCAAACAGGTTTTGGAGACCCATTGAAATTCTGCTGTGGATGGTACAATAATGGTTCTGAAGTTGCATGTGGACAGACAGCTATAGTGAATGGCACAGAGCATGGGAAGGCATGTAGTGATCCCACAAAGTACATTAGTTGGGATGGGGTACATTACACAGATGCTGCAAATGTCTGGTTAGCCAAATCAATTCTCAATGGCTCTTTCTCAGACCCTTCAGTTCCTATTGAACAATCTTGCAGTCACTCATCCACCAGAGTTTAACAAGATGTGCTTTGGACCGGCCACGATTAGCCTGCAATTTCCAAGATTATTACTGTCATTTACATAGAGCTACATATGTTTTATTTGTCTACCACTGAGATACCAATAACAACTTCTCAATCTTATCTTTAATGTATGGTCATTTTAATGTCATTTGTTAATCCTTTGTCTCAGTTGTCATATGGTTTTTGTTATAAGAAAAATAAGTACATGGGACAGGGACATGATCTGAAGCTAATCTTTTACTGGTACTACAACAATTATTACACTTCAATCTCAAGCAAACTAATAAGTCACACGCCAAATTGCTACCTCCAACTAGCACAAGTACCAGGAAACTCTGTCCACCCAAGCTCGGACAGCTCACTCGATCATTTCTAGCAAGATTGTGAAAGAAACTTGAAAACCTTGAAGTTCCAACAAGTCCACAACTTCCTACTTCAGATGCATAATGTCATTAATCAAACTATAAGGTTAATTTCAGTAACAAGTTCATTGTTACTCGTTCAAGGTAAGGAGAAAGGACATGTTCCCTTTTCTCCAGAACTCACATCAGTATATACTCACGACTTTGAGCTAGTCATAATTTATGAGAAAAAGTTTCCAGGTAATGAAAAAAGGAAATCTTGAACTTCATGTAACTCCCTGTCTGCACAATATATATACTAAACTACTCTACCTCGACCAATTTTAGAATCTATACACATCCTAAAACTTTCAGCTCTTTTAACCACTTGGCGGTTGAAGGACTATTGGAGCATGCTTCAAATATGAAAGGTGAGTTTCTAGTAGTATGCATTATGCAATAGAACTCATTTTCTTGTTTTGGTTTCTATTGTAGGTGGCACTTGTGAGCAACCGCCACTGCCACCACCAAGAGCTGCTGCAGCAGACTCCACATGAGTGAGAAGATATTCATAGATCTTTTTTCTTATCCTATCGATGGTCTCAGAAGCAATTTGGGGACTTTCATCATCCTTGCTAGAGGAAATCTCATCTAACCAGTCGTTCACACTCTTTAGCTGGGATAACATGCCGGCTATTTGACCATTATCTGATAAAGCTGAGGCATCCACATCAGCATCCAAGAACCTTTCTACAAATCCTAAGAACCAGTCTTGGGACGCTACTCGTAACATCTCGGCTAAGTCAACAGCCTCTTCTAGACCGTCTCCTCTGACCCAATCCGCTGGAGGGGGAGATTTTGGCTTTTGATTAGCAGCTATCCCATCTGTTAAGCGCCGTTGAGATCCTGATGACTGAATCTTAGAACTCATTGTCGGGCGGGGTTTGGCTTGAGGTTTTGCAAGTGTATTTTTGGTTGAGTTGTCAAGGACTAGCATAGGTTGATTAAGAGCGATAGTCTTTGGGCTTGGCGAGGGAGCTGAAGGGGCAATTGGAGTTGAAGTTGCTTTTTTGCTATACACTGAGAATGATGACAGATTGGTAGCCAACGCAGCATTGACCCATAGAGTTGCTTGCTTCCGTTTTTCTGATACAGCCTTAAGTGCTTCTTCAGAAGGGTTTTCTTCGTGATCTGATTCTGAACCAGCAGCTGATATGGTCTTGGATAAAGCATCACCAACAAGGTGAACATTCTTCAAACTCGCATGCAGCGCCAAGAATTGCTCAACAGCAGGCTGTGCGTTATCTTCCTTTGCCGAGGAGCTCAACTCAGAATATGTGCTGAACAATTGAAATTAAACAATCAGCAGTTGTTAGTTTGTGTAATAAAAGAATAACTTCAGTTGATGCTCTGATGAACAAACAAATTGTAGAGATACCACTGTTTGAAAGCTCATAATAACCCCTAAACCGAACCATGGTCCAGAGATTCTGAAAGAAGTATATCCAAGTTTATTTTCACCAGCCAATAATAGAAACACCAATGTGGCACAGTACTGGCAAGATAACTCATGGGCAGGACAGTTCAAAAGGGATATCCAGGATTGGGAGTTAAATGACCTGCAGGGATTGCTTATAAAAATATCAGATTTTATGGTCAACTCTCAGGTGCAGGACAGATTAGAAACGGGGAGGATCCAAAGATAGAACCTACAATATCAAAAGAGGATATGGCAAATCTATGCTCCAACAAGGAACTGATTGACAAATGGCCATGTAAGTTTATAGGAAAACAGAAATCCCCATATAAGTAATTGGTTTCATTTAGACAACATTGTGCGATGGCTGCCTTACTCAAGACAACCTTAGCAGAAGAAGCATTAAAAAAGTGAATAGATGTTATATGTGCCAGGAGAAATCTGATAGAGTGAGACAGTTGTTCTACACTGTACAGCAGCAGCTGACATTTGGAGTATATTTTTATCAGTCTTTGGACTTCACTGGGTCATGCTTAATAGTATTAGGATGCTAATGATAATCCATCAAAAGAATTGGCAAATGATGTCTGCTGCTATATTTTGGTGCATCTGGAGTGGGAGGAATTGTAGATGCTTAGAAGGGATTTCAACTCCTAATCACACTCTTAAAGCTAAATGTCTAATCAATTTATTTAGTTGGTTCAATCAGGCCCCCTGTAACTAGTATTGAATTTTCTTTTGGATAGTGTATGCTCCTTAGTTGTTCAGTAAAATTTGTATATAAGCAGATACTCTTCTGTTGTATATTTTTGCTATTCATCTTCTTGATGCCATTTAATGAAATTCTCTTCATAAAAAGAACTAAAGAAGAAAGAACATGGTCCGCTATTTGCATAGGATAGCAAAGTAATCCTTATTTAATATTAACCCAACACATTGATTTTAACTTGCTAATCAGTCTACCATGAATAATTAGAAACATAACTAGAATATTCTAGAGAACTATTTTCTTTTTTTTTCTTGATGAAGTAAATGAATTTCATCCAAAAGCATCAAAAAGATGCAGAGCAACCTGCACCCAAGGGTGTGGCCTAGTGGTCAATGAGGTGGTTGATAACTAAGAGATATTAGGTTCAAATCCTAACAAAGACAAAAAACACTAGATGATTTATTGTCATCTGTCTTAGCATTGATAGACTCAGTTACCTGATACCTATTGTTGGTGGGAGGTGGCAAGCTATGTTGCTCGGACTCTTCAAAATTCGACACAGGTGTGACATCGAAATTGAAGAGTCTGGGCAGCTTGGGTGGTAAGTAGTCTGTGGAATTAATCGAGGAGCACAAAGCTGACCTGGACACCACGGATATTAAAAAAAAAAGATGCAGAGCAACCAGAACAATTCCTTCCTCCAGCATGGTTCCCCACATCCAGCTGAAACTTATCCCTTTCTGGCACTTCTGCTGGAAAACCAACATTATTGGCTGGAAGGGCCCATTGATTGCTAGAAGGGAATATTTCTTCCTTTTTGTTAAAGAGTTACTGTAGTAGCATTAAAAAGGTATGGTCTGTAATTTATAGGTGGAAACTGGGGCCGGCTGGATTGCATTCTTCCCTCCGTTTTTTTACCTTTTTCAGTAATTCCGGTTGGAAAAATATCTTATCAACATTGTTATCACAAAGGGTCCAAGATGACTCGGTCAAGAAGCCCACAACAATGTGGATTCCTTCTAATTTTAGAAAACAGACATTACTCTAATGACGAAAAACATTCAAAGGCATGAAAATCAAATCATATTTATCTCATATCATTTTTCTTTAAAATCTATTCATGTTAGATTTCAAGCACCCTGATTGAGAAAATGCAACTGCTAGCATGATCAAGAACTTTATAGATATTAACTCCAACTTTTACCAAGTAAAATTGAAATTGAAGCGACAATGATCAAACCAGAAAACATTACTGAAAATTGCACGGCGGAAGATCTTTGGGTGGTCACTTTTCTCATTCAACAAGAAGAAAATATTGCTATCCATACAAACTAGTAACATTTTGGCTTCATTATATGAGAGTATAAATCCAGTGAGACACATTTCAACTGGCTGTCATGTGAAGGAAGATAACATGCTAAACTTATCCAACTTGTTTGAAGCAAGGAAAACAAAATTCTATTTGAACTGACACTGAAGTACATAGGCAAGGTCAGAAAAGTTTATCTACCAGGATGATATCCTTCACACTTTTGAAGAATCAATGCAATTCCACAAGTGGGGTCCTTTGTGGAGTAGAGAGGTTAATTCCGATAACCCTCAGCTCAAACGAAAATAAGAATTCGAGCATAAATCCAAGAAAATAAGACAGCAAGAAAACATAATAAAAAGCAAATGAACAGATAGTGATAAACACCAAAAAACAAAGAAACTACGTGATTCCTAAATATTGTACCATATACTATGTTGTAAGTGGGAAGCTCCTAAATACAAAGTTGAATAACCAAAATGTCCATCAACAATTTTATCCCTCAATCAAATACTATTCTACACTTACATCGTACAAATGTAAATATACACTTGAATGAATTTATTAAGCTACTGAACATCTGTTTATGCATACAATGCACAATCCGTATGGATCCTTGCCATCTTGAATGATATATTAATTACTCAATTATTAAGATACTAAACATTTTTTCATATAAACAACGTACTATCTTTCTTTGAGTAAAAGTTGGATTTTATTCTAATTTCGTTTCCATTTATACTAGCACGTTCCCAAAGACTAGTATTACTAATAAGGAGCAGAGAGGAGTCTAGTCCCTGCCTCGGCTACCTACTATTCTTCTACCCAAATTTTAAACCTTTATACCTTCCTATCTAGGGTTGTGTAGTTATGCCATTCCTTATCTAATTAACTCCCTCATGTTCTTCTTCGGCCTATCTCTATCCCTCCTAACTTCTATTATAGCCAATGTGTAACACCTCCTTACAGTTAAATCCACGCACTTCCTCTTCACATGACCGGACCCTGCTGGAGTACTGAAAAGTGAAGGAAGCCGAAGCATCAGAACATTAACTTTTCTTTTTAGGTGGGCAACAGGCGCCAACAGCAAAACTGAAACCAAAACAGCCTATGAAAGAATCAGTTCTAAGGCAGAATTTTGTTCGCCTAACCTAATCAATCCTCCTAACCTTTTCAGTAGGCATGTGGAGAGTCTTATCTGCAAATATATTCTTGCTCATCCAGTTGCATGTCAACCGTCCTGCTTAGAGTCGATATCCTAAACTGGAGGACTAGATTCATGCATATGAACTGAAGCTATGACCTATTCCCGAAAAAGTAAGGTTGCTGAATAGATGAAAATAAGTTAATTTGAGGATTAACAGTTGTAGTCGTCTAACCATAATCAGACACCTGACAGTCCCTTTCAGCAACTAGCCCCTCACCTATATGGTATGTGACGAAACTGTTCATTTGTTGTATTTTAGGCAAGAAATGGGAAATGAGAAATTGACAGTGAACTACTCTTATCCAAAAGAGGGTATAGGTAACCGAAGCTGTTATCTTAACAATCTGAGGTCCAGCTTACCACCCACAAACACTACCCATAACAGGCAACTAAACACAGCATCGCGATGATAAGATGATCACGATTTTAACGCACATAGTCCCATTCAGCTAACTCCTGGTGCAAATGCCACGTCGTTGAATATAGTGGTGCTTTTCACCCATGCTAAGCTCATCCAAAAAAGTCCCACATCGGTAAAGGGATGGGAAATTGGTGTCTTTATATGGACTTGGACAAACCTCCCCTCATGAGCTTAGCTTTTGGGGTTGAGTTAGGCCCAGGTGCCAACTCGAATTTGTTGGCAACTGATTATACAGAATTAAGCCACGTGTGGAGCCATATATGATATAACCTAACTCTTTTGATTAGTTTTTGGTGCATCCACGAGGTCCGTTTTGATTAGTTTTTGGTGCACCCACGAAGTCCCTTTTAATTAGTTTTTGGTGCACTCACAAGCTCCCTGATTGTGTAGATTGTCTATGGTAGAGAACCATTTTTAGGTTTTATACAACTTGTATACAGGGTTTTCTCCCCGCAACATCGATAAATATTACCTTATCAACACACACAACATGCTGCCTAGCTCAAGGGTCTTAACTTGAAGCAAATAAACTGATTTCAGCGCTTAAAATTCACCTTTACAATGCCACTCAAAAAGAAGTACCTTAAATCTCTACTTTCCAAAATAAAAGGAAAAAAGAAGCAGGACTACCTTAGACATCTGAGTAAGCTTTCAGAAGCCGAAGCCACCTGCATAGCCTCAATGGCTGCTATCTGTGCGGCATCTCTGTGCTTCATGACTTCCTATAACATAAAATGGTATTTTTCAGAGATCAAATAAGTAGTCCAATCTCCGATAATAAACTTAAAAAAGAAAAAGGTAACAGTGTCATAATGCACTTTAATGATCCAATAAGATAAGATTTCATAAGCAAATGCATGGCTGCACATGCCTACGCAAAAATTAAAAAACCTTTAAACTACAAGACCATCAGGTGACTAGAAAAAATGGGAAAACAGAAAATGTTTTTCAGAAATCTGTAACTAAAGAGGAAATATACTAGGCAAACATAACTCTGAGACCATAGCATATAAACATGACAAAAACTGCATTAACATAGTTAGAACTGTCTTAAATGCTACAGAAACCTCTGGGTGAGAAATGGTTATAGATGTAATATACACGAATAACATTTAAGGAGTGAACGGAGAAGCCATCAAGCTGTAAAGAATGCAAGCACTTCAGAATGGCATACCTTTCCAATCTTTGTGAGAGAAGATGGGAGTGAAGACCAGGCAACATTTCCATCTGCTAAAATTCTATTACTGACAGCAACTTTGACCAAGTCTTGTAAGCCATTATTGACTTCCCCAGGTTGCTTTCTTCCCTTGGATATTTTCTGCTTACTTGATTTATCAGCATCAACAGGCTCTCCATTTGTGGACTTCTTTAAGGATGTATGAGCCTTATTTTCCTCTTTGGATGATTTTGCAAGTATTCCCCGGTTATCTTCTTTACTTGTCAATTTTTCACTAGTTGATTTTCTTGGAACCTGCCATCAAGGAATTCAGATAGAGTATCAAAATCTATTAAATGCATCAAGAGTCAAATAATTAAATGACAATTTAAGGTGGCGTGCTGCTTGCAGAAAACAATCCTGCAAGAATATTGATCAAATTTCACTTCATTAAAAGCCAATCATAGCCTATGCCCTGAATCATAAAAGGGAAAGTGGATTTACATTTTAATCAGTTTAAACCAATACCCCAACAGTGAGAAACATTATATAACAAGGTAGGGTGAAAACAGAATACTTACAGAAGTGCTCCTCGGTTCAGGCTTCAAATCCTGCTTGTTGACCCTCAATCTGGGACTCTCTCTACTCTTCAAATCCATATTCCCTTCCCAGCTCTTCCTCAGGGCCTTAGGCTCCAATTCAAGTCCTTGAAGATAATTCTTCAATGGATTCCCACCCAGCAGTCTCTTCGGTGTTGGACTCGCCCCACGAACAGAACTAGACTTCTCCACTCCAGGTTTAGTTGTTGCTTTCTCCAATCGTTCCAAGCCCTTAACCTTTGCTTGTAGCTTAACCCCATTTGAAAACTTCTCGAAAGAAGTCGGTAATGAATAACAACTTGTAGGAGATGTGGGTATTGATCTTGAGCTAGAAGATGATTTTACTCTCATTAGAGAATCCTTCCTCTCCACTACATTTAATGCTAACTTTGACAAGTGAGACTTCGACCAAGTCAAAGTAGGCTTCTTTTTTTCCACTTTTTCCTCTTTGGTACCACCATTTGATCTCGAAACTGCAGATTTATTATCTTTCACCCCCACATGACTATTACCTAATGCTTTTGAAGGAGACTTAGTTTTATCTCGCGATTTTGAGCCAGGAGACAGATTACCATTGTTATTTAGGAAGCCTAAAGAATGAGTTGCTACTATATCTTCGGGAGTTCCAACACAAGGGTGTCGTCCAGGGATGGGCCTAACCCCTCTAAGTATAGGCACAGGTGAGGCAGCTTCAAGCCTCTCAACATGAATGAACTGACCCAATTGAATCTTATCACTAAGAATAAGATCATCATGTTCATCAGGCAAAGATACATAAGTAGCATGAGAAGAATCCGATACCTTTAGGTAGAACCCTTGGTTAGGAAAAAGCTCCCCTCCTGCTAATGCTGGCACAATGCTAACCACTTGCAACAGAGATGACCTATGCTCACCAGCAACTTTCACATCTGTGTTCATATGCTGAAGAAGCTTCAATAGAACACCAGGTACCAAAGTAGCCATTCCCCAAATCTTCAATTAGCATTACCAGAAAAAGATACCAAATTGAAGAACTTTCAAGATTTCACAAAGGAAATCTAGCAAAGGGGCTTCTTTCTCTCTTTCTCCCAATTTCCAGATTAACAAAGAAAAAATTACAGCTAACAACTCTCACACAAAAGAGTAAACAGATGATTCTCCAAGAAGGGTTCAATCATACAAGTACAGTAAAAATGAAAATCCCACAAAACCACTCAAACAGATAAAAAAAAATCAAACCTTTACAACTCTATTGAGATTCACAGCCAAAGCACCTTTCTTTAGTCCAACAAAAGCATCCTAACTTTCATTGATTCAAGAACTTGATGCCATTAGTGGTCAAGAGAAAGAGAAAGCCAGAAACCCCAAAAATGAATCAAGAAGAGGAAGGAACAAAATGGGGGTTTGGCATTTATACATTTATTAGTATTATATAGTACAGTAGTCCATAAAAATATATATTGATGTATTCTTGTACAGAAAGAGTAGAGCTGAGGAAAAGGGTTCAGGGTTAGCATTGATTGCTCAGTACAAAGTAAAAAAAGGCAACTTTTGAAGGGGCATTTTCTTGATTAGTTAAGTCATAAGTGTGAAAGATAAGGAGAGAGAGAGAGAAGGAGAAAACTTGAGAAGTGTCCAAATTGAAAGTGGGCTTCTGAATCTGAAGTGAAGGTCCTCAAAATTGGGGTCTTTTTTAAGAGATTAATATAATGGAAAACACAACAAAAATTGATGCCAGAGATGAAGAAATCATCATTCATCACATGATTGATTCATTCCAACTATTCAAATTGGTCCTCCTGACAACAAATTCATTAAATATAATATAAAAAAATAGTACAAAATTTTGTAAGTTTTATCCATTGATAATGTTCTCTTCTTTTCTTTTTTTTCACTTCCAAAGAATAATGCTTTCTGTTGGAATAGGTTTGTTTTTTCAGAGAATATGACAGAGCCCAAAAAATTGGAGCTAAAGAGAATCTAACAAGGACATCTTTAAATTTTACTCATTTTTATTCATCAAGGTTGTGTTTGTGTTTTGTAATAAAATAAAATAAAATATTATCTCAAAAATATTTATTTTTAATTTAGACAAACACGATAAAAAATGTAATAGTTAGGTGTCAGGTGTGGGGATGGTGGCAATGGAAGTTACGGTGGAGGAGTGTGTTGGAAATGTTAATTAGTCGAATGTTACTTACAAAACTTATTTTTTCTATTTTTATCAAGAATTTCATACTTCAATATCAAACACAACAATCAATTCATGGTAAATTCAAATAATTAAGATTCATAACAAAATTTGAATACTATTAATATGTTATTCAATTAAAGTCTTTTTTAAAAATAACTTTCACCACTATTTCAATTACTTTCATCTGTAACCATCCTCATTTACCATTATGACCTATCACTCATTGCTTTTACGCATAACCACCATTAGCTATCACAATCAGATATTTTCCTTACTTGCTCACAATTTATGATCATCAATATTAATTATCATAATAATCACCACTATAAATTAGAGTATCACTCATATATATCATTATCAGTTATTACTATCACTATTATATTAGTGGTAAAATACTATCCATACATCACTTTCATTGAAGAAAAAAATTTATATTAGATAGAGAATTTTTAATAAAGGTATATATATATATATATATAATTGGGTAGGTCATATATATAGTATTGGTTGATTGTATAGCAAATGGGTGCATGTGCTAAGGTCATGCTATTGTCGGTTTATAAAACTGTTTTCAGTAGTTGGAGATTCCATATATACACTAACCTAATTAGCTGGACCCTCTCTCTTTTATATATAGAGATATATATATTTTTTTAGTTCGTCCATCTATATAAAATAATTTATCTAAATTAAATTTAAGAAAAACTTATGATTTAAATTAAATTATACACTTATAAGTCATTTTACTAAAAATAGAATTGACATTTTAAAATTATCAGTTTTGAACAGGTTAAAAAGAAAAAGTGAATACTATTATTAAGTCATATGAATTGCTAGAGTATTTCTAAGATAAAAATAACTTAAAGAATAGCATTAAATGTTTATTTCTCGAACTAGCAAAGTAAAATAGGGATATCTTTAAAACTAATATGGAGTATTTAATAAGTAAATTGAAAATTACACAAGTCACACACTAGATCTTGTTTTTTTTCTTTCTAAATATATAAAAATTATTTGATATTTTTTAAAATTTTGGGTTGCGTGTACGTCTGCAAATGGTGGGGGAGAAGAAAATGGAAAAGGGAAGATATTATAAATTTTGTACCCACGTGGTGCAAGGTGGAAAATGAGTTTTAAATATATGCATGTTAGGTAAAGAATAAAAAAAGATAAAGAAAAATTAAGCGATAGAAACAAATTTATACTATTTAATTACTCATCGTAGTTATAGTATGTTATAATAATATTAATTATGTGGGTTGATTTCGATTTGTATAATTAGTCACGTTTGTATATGTATAATTCGCCAGAATATACAAATGCATACGTATAATATACAATTATTTAGCCTATATACATATAGAATTCACCTATTTCCTACTCTCTGTCCTCTCTTGCTCGTCTCTCTCCTCTCTCTCCCAATCTCGCTTGTCATATATACAAATGCATATGTATAATATACAATTCACCTCTCTCCCACTCTCTGCCCTCTCTCGCTCGCCTCTCTCCTCCTTCTCCCAATCTTGCTCGCCTTTCTCCTCCCTCTTCCAATCTCGTTTGCCATAAATACAAATATATATGTATAATATACAATTATCTAACCGATATACCTTATAATTCACCTTTCTCCCACTCTTCCCCCCCCCCCTCTCTCTCTCCTCTCTCCTCTCTCTCCCAGTCTCGCTCGCCTCTCTCCTTCATATAACACGTAGCTACAAATTGTAGTTATCAAACTATAGATGTGGAGAGTAATTATGTTATTTTTAAGTGGTTGTATGTGAAAATTCCCAAAAAAATACTCCAACCTGTTATTTTTATATATTGCATAAGATAATCAATTAAATGTTTAAAATTATATATGAAATTTGTTTTTACAATGAAAGTTAATTTCTTGATTTATAAAAAAAATCTCAAATGAAATAATTTTTTTTTTATCATACTGGAATAGACCTTTTTTTAAAAAATAAAAATGCCTCGTGCCTTTGTGGGGTTATAAATTATAATATAAATCAAATGTTAAAGTTTAAAAAAATTGTATTAAGTACTTCTCTTGAATGCCATAATGGAAAAATATATCTCTACAAATCTACCCTAATTCTTTAGCCATGTGTTAGTTAGCTATATTTCTATAGGGTAGTTATATTGTTTCTGTTGCATCAACATAAAAAATTAATTGTTGTAGAAAAATATGGTAAACAAATCAAAGTTAGTTATAGGAGTTAATAACAAAAAAATTGCTTTAATTTTTTTCCAATATAACTCTGGTGTTTGAAATTTGTTTTCATATAAGATACATGATAATTTTAAAAAAAAATAGATATTACTTGTTCTTGAAACTAATAAACGCATCGTTAGATACTTGATCATTTGCTCATGATTTTGCTATATCAAATTAGCATATCGTAACCTAAGTCTACCTCTAACAATAATTTCATCGACTTCATAAAATTAAATGGTTAAACAAACCATGCTATTAAGTACACAAGAAATGTCTTACATATTAGATAGCATTAAATACTTGTAGCTAGTAAAGAAGTGGGGCAAGGACCATAAATATTTGAAGAGTTTGGAGTAAAGCATTCTTGTGTTCTCACTAGGATATCCAAACAAATTTTTTAACTACTTACTTTTTCAAACCAAACAACACCTAATTACCTAGGGACTTTTTATAATATTTAGATAAAGTTCGGATAAAATCTATCAGAGTATTGATCAAGTTGATATAACAGGCGATCTCATAAAATTGAATGTTTAAAGTTTGAACCATCTGTTTGCTTTCTTAATTGAGCTTATCGCATCCGATTTATTCAGTAAAATTTACTTTTATTTATCATACATAAATCTAAAAAATAACAATAATAAATTATTTCGTCAAAAAAAAGAGTAAAATTTAACCGTTTGACTAAAGGGTTAAGAATATTATATGTTGATAAAGAAAGACGTTTGCAATATTAATTATTAATTACATGAATTAATAATAATCACATGCACTTTTATTTTATTTTTTTTGACTTTTTCATTGCCGTTGGCTTAATTAATGTTTGCAAAGAATGTCATATGGCATTATAGCTTAGCTGCCTTGTAGCAAAAGTTTTTGTATCACTAATTAAAGCTTTTTACTCTTTAATATATACTATGGGACCATATGTATTTTTAAGTATTTAAAACTTACATTAAATTTTTTATACAAAAAATGTGAAAGTAGACATTAACTCAAGTATTTATGATAACTACATCGCAATTATTACCTCTAAATATTTTTGTGAGGAAAACTTATTATCATTAAACGTCATAGAAGTTGAATTTATGATTATGACATAAATCAGTAATAATGACGTAGTTGCAATAAAATTAAATTAGAAATTTTGGCAAGTATTTACATTTTTTTAGTATTTCTTAATTATTTTGATAGATCAAACCTAAACTTCAACATAAATAAATAAGGACAGAACTTTATAAATACTTATACAATTTTTGTTGTCAAATCAGAATTTTGTTAATTTGTTACTATCAGAGAAATATTAAGGCCATATAAAATATTTTTTTGGTTTAACATTAAGGCCATATTATTATAAATAAATCGTTACGTAAATAGCAAAAGAATATATTTTGTCTCTCATATATCTCCAAAAAAATTGAGCTCTTAATTATATTCAAGAAATCAATTTACCAATTTTTAACATTTAGCTTTGGTGGTTAATTAGTCCCTATCTACATGTACGTTGCGATTACAATTATTTAATTGAAATATTTGTTATTGACTAGAAAACAATTACATGATAACCATGTGATAATTGAGAATTACACCAATCGTTTTATAATGTTTAGACTTAGATTTATTTTAATGTATCGAGGCATCGAGCAATATGGATTATGGTAACTGATCATATGCATAGTCGATCTTAATTAATTTGAAATTGATCAATTTATTTTTATTACCAATTCTCTCTAAAATCAAATTATCAGACTAATAACTCGTGTATTCACATGTAATGTTTCAAAAAAGTATATCTCAAATTCTCGATGTGCTTTAAAATATTGATAAGGTACTAAATTTGAGTCCCTTTATAATTAAGTGTACTAAAAAAACATTTTTAGATCACCTATTTATGGTGGACCCTAAGGATTAGAGACCATTTAGGTTAATATCTACAGGTGGAGTTGATGGCTAGTGACCTAATGATATTTTACCTGCTTTAAAAAAAGGTCTTTAACTCATAATTATATTTAGTTAGGCAAAATAAAGAATAAAGTACTTAGTGAAGTTAATTAATTAAATTTGAGAAGTTGTTGTACCAATGATTAGCGTAAAGTTAGTTAAGATTTAAGCATGAAGCTTCTTCATCTTTTTGCCTTTACTAATTATGATTAGTAGCATATCTCAAAGCTAAAAAGGTTCATTATATTTGGTAAGAAATTAAGTAAAGCAAGAATCTTATTAATGTTAACGACGTGCTTTCATAAAAAAAAATTAAATTAATTTGTAGTTATACATTTAATTTGTTTATAAAAAAATATTTTACACTACCAATGCAATTATTCACCCATTATAATAACAAGTTCATTATTATTTTTATCATATTATTAGTTAATGTTTAGTAGAAAAATACTCCTATACATTTAACTTTTTCATGGTTAGTTCATGAAAATATTTTTAATATAATTTTTTCTACGAGTAAAGAAAATAAAATTCATCAGTGATTATCTCCTTCACTCTGATCCAGCAACACCCGACCACGCCCTTCCCTCCCCTTGACCATCTCATCCCATGCCCCCGCCCCCGACAACCCCTTCCAACCACTCTACCTCTCTTCATCCCGTCATATCTTACCTCAATAATATTTATCTAAATTAGATATAAATTGTTTTTTAGATAACATTTTTTATTTACTTTTCAAAAATTAAATAATAATAATAATAATAAAAAACTAATCTTTGATTTTCATTTATTCCAAACATGCTCTTAATCTTAAATACAGCTCATGAGAGTGCATTATGTGTGCTTTATTTCTGGATGACATTATTGTCAAAAAGACTTAAAAAATATTCCCTTCTAATTTCACTTTAAAAAATATATGGATTATCCTAAATTTTCAACGCTATCTAGAAAAACATGTCACCATGAAATACAAGGCAAAAAAAAAAAAAAAAAGAAGCTAAAGTGAAGAATTAGATTGCAAAGAGAAATTTAACTTCTTGAACATATTTTTTTTAAAAGATAAATAAATTAGATAATCGAGTTTTTTTTTTGTTTATAGGGGAGAATGGAGAGGGAATTTTCACCTTGTTAGATAATCAATAAACTGAATAACTAAATTGATTGTCCGTTTCGTGATTATTTTCGAAAAAATTATAATGGCATATTAAGAGTAGAATTGTGAACGTTGGTCCTCATGTAGCCTCAACAAATAACAATTGATAATGACAATTGAAAATTTTGGACCCTCATATCATTAATGCTCATACTAAAGGGGTGAGATATATAATTCCACCGACTAATATGATACCTAATTTTTGTCACTATTTTAGCTTCATAATTTTAGCAATTTCCATGGATTTTTAAAAAAAATATATTCACTCAATAAAGAAATAAATAGTATTGGTAAAATAGAAGGAAAAAGAAACTTGCTTATCTTTTTTTTTTAGTAATAGTTTTACTTTCTTAAGATTTAAGATACCGTGTGATCAAATAAAGTTTAATTATTTCTTTTCATTTTATATTAGATTGATATTTTTTATTTTACACTGTGATTAAAAAGTCATTAATAAATTCATAACCAACTTTATTATTTGCTCTTTGTTCATAATTTTGACATTTGCTTTCCGATAAATTAATGGGCAAAGGACAGAAATCACATACTTTTAAGATAAAATTACCATTTGTCCCTTATAAATTTATAATTCTCAAAATCCCTCAAATGATACAATAATAGAAGCGCTGATACATTAATTTGATGCGCGAGATACATTAATTGTTAAGTAAGATACATTACATTTTATACACGATACACTAATCTAATGTACATTTTATACATGATACATTAATTTGATGCGCGAGATACATTAATTTGATGCGCTGATACACTAATCTAATGTGTGAAAATAAGGAATTTTGGGAATTTGTAAAATTAGTAGGGGATAATGATAATAATAGAACTTAAAGGTGAGATTTCTGTCATTTATCCTAAATTTAATAGTAAATTTTGACATCATTTTAAAATGTATTGTGCTTTTCATTGTTTTGATATTAAAAAAATTACTATTTACCGTACTTTCATCTGTTTTATGAACGTCCTATTTTAATGCCTAATATAAATTTATTTTAACAAGCTATAGATTGTCGCCTAAAATAACTAGATCAAACTGACTTGTGGTAGTATAACTGAACTAGAGATTTCAATTTCGAGCTCTTATAAAAGGAAAAATTCTTTTGAAAAAGTGACTTTAGAAATGATTCTATAACCTAGCAATGCACGAATTCAAATTAGTCAGACTCTAATAAAGACATTGAACAAGAAAATTTAGGTAGCTATATTCATTTTTACCATCTTAATTATATTTCAATACTTTCCTTTTCTTGTCATCAAATGGTGAGGGAGTCCATACAAAGACATTCGAAATAAAATTTAAATGAGCTTAAGTTATCAGCTAAAAAATCTAAGTAGTATAGTCATAGGGCCCCAAAAAATGACTTTGCTTATATCAATAAAAATAATAATATAAAGTTGGAAAGCTACCAATCACCCTTCATTTATTGGAACAATCGATGAAATACTTTTTTAGAGCCCCAAAAATCACTTGTTTTTGTTTTGGTAAAATAGATACTAATATCATTAATACAAATACTATGTTTGACTAAACTTTTAATTCGTAAAAAACATTAATTTACAAAAAAAAAAAAAAAAAAGATAAAGAGTTGTTTGTGTAATTTCTTTCGGAGAAAATAAATGTATTTGTTGAGTTAGAGTGAGTATCAAATTCTATTATTTAAAGCTTAAATATATTTTTCTCCAAAACAGACTTGGTTTTAAAGAAGTTTGGACAAATACTAATTATTGTTCAAAAATATTTTTTAAATTTACAATCAATCACAAATTAGTTTTTACCAAAAAAAATAAATTAATTAAAATAAGGTGATTTTAGAAGAATAAGAGGCTAGTACATTATTTGTCAAGAATTCATGGTACCTGACCAATCATTTTCAGTACATAACTAGAACGCATAAATCACTTGAATTGGAGTTCGCGTCTTGTATACATTTATACTATCGAAATATTTCTAAATTTGGCGTGAATCATTAATTTATTTCTATATAGCTTTAAAAACATTTCTTTACTTGACTAATTGAACTTAAATACACACCAATCTTGCAACACGAATGAAATATACCCCTAAATTTTAATCAAGTTTAGATGTGTTTTCAACACTTCTCTTGACATTTCATCAAGACTCATGAGACTACTTGGTATGTCATATAGCATATCAGGAGTGTATCTAAGTTTAGTTAGTCAAGTAAACACGTGTTTTTAAGATTGTCAATAATTCAATAAAAAAACTAATAATTTACATCAAATTTAAAAGTGTTTTCAATACTTCTCTCTTATTTATAGTCCTTCAAATGTTTATCCCTAAGACCTCTATAAAAAGTATTTTTTTATTTTTTATTATATATATATATATATATATATATATATATATATATATATACTAAAATTTTGATAATTTACAAGTACGTAAAAATATTAAAAATTAAACTCATCAAGTTTAAATGGCCAATATAATCCATCCCTAGCTTATTATTAGCTTTTCTTGGTGTCACATACGACTCTCATTTACTTATCAATCAATGAAAAAAAATCATTAGATAGTTTGATACGAAAGTTTTCCTCCCAAAAAAGGTATCTTTGATGTAAAATATTCTGCATCCAAGTAGATGGAAGCTAAAAGTAATACTACTCAAACAAAACTATATTTGACAAATGGGATAAAGATTGACAAACAGAAATCTAAAAAATAAGCTTCATTATTAATTTACACTCATTAATGAGACTGCGATGTAAAAAAAAAATACCCTTTGTCAATCTCCTTTTTATCACTTAAAAGTAAAGAAATACACAAACATGTGGATGAACAAGAATATATAAATATTTTTGTTAGATGATTTTTCCTAACCACCATATCCTTTTTCGTTAAAATAATTGCGAAAAAAGAGAATATCAGGAAGCTCACTCTCAGCTGGGCTAGAAGCCTTGTTGGTTCTATTTTTGTCTAAGAAAGTAACAAATTGAGCACTGAGCCAAAATGCATTGAATCACTAGTATGTATGGGGACATAACTTGGTGAATGGCAAAAATGAATGATCATTTCAAGAAGTATTTGGTTCATGGTCCTTGTCTTAGATGTTGATGGTTCATTTTAGGTTCATCTTATAAATTTATATTAATATTATGATTATGATTGATGGCCTTTCTTGGACACTATTGGAAAGAGACTTGTATGAATGAGAATTGAAGTTTTAGCTTGTAGGTTTTCCTAAGTAAACGTATTACAATTTTAGATCAAATAATTTTCTTTTCCAAAAATATCACTATCTCAATATACCAAAATTATTTTCTTTATGGTCAAAACAATGAGTGGTTAACTTCTACCAGAATAACTTTTTTTTTGTGCAATGATTATTCAATATGTAGTTGGGACAATATACGTCATTATGATCTAATAAAAGACAGAACTAGCCGATGCTTATTCCTCAGATACCATATTTTCTACGGAAAGAAAAAGAAGTTTACGACCCACAGGCCTTCAACCTCCATACAGCTTTGTATATTTTCAATATATAGTTGAACTTGATCAAATAAATATTTAGCAAACTCTTTAACAAGCTGATATGCAAATCCTGAGTTCAATCTTTACTATTGGAAAAAGGCCCAGCCAATTGTGTGTCTCATATTGCAATAGTGGCCTGTCAAGTTAAGAAGCCCAACCCAAGACCACAATGATTCCTTCACTCAAGGAGAGAAACCAATTTTCATCCTGACCATGAACTAGACAGTGTTGAATCAACACAGGGGGGAGTTGAGTATGATAGAAAAGTGAAAACGGGAGTGGGTTTAAGCCAACTTATTCACACCTCGACTAATTCGATGGAATCTCACTAGATGTTGGGTAATTCTATCAATCTAGACTTGGACATATGTGAAGAAATCACCTAATATTAGACAGCATAGTTGTTCTCAACACACTACACATGTCGAATGGCTTTCCTCACCAGGAAGAAATAGATGTAGCCTCACTAATAATGGACAAACTTATTTCTATTAAAGAGTAAACTATTCAACAATAGACAAAATGAATCACTTGAAGGATGGACTGCTCGATTGTATTGTTATGGGTGAATACTATAATTCAACCATCTCTGTCCAGGCTCTGAATACAGCAAGTATAGCCACTATAAGTCTATAGAAATCAGCTGAATGATAACAAAAGAAAAGGCACATGGTCATGCTTAAAAAGCAAGCTCTCTACATATTTGTGAGGAGAAAACCAAAGCAAGCAAATTCGCCACAGCATGCAAACATGTCATTTCACTAGTTTTCTTGCTCACCAGGGCGCCGATATGGCAAGAATCTGTGGTCTTTCGCAGCATTCTTGCGCCTTTTCTTCTCAATATATGATTCCAGTTTGCCAGCTGCTTTGAGTGAATTGTATTTCTCAATAAGTTTGCGTTTCTGAATTTCAGATTTTTTGAGATAATAAGGTTGTTTTCCTTGCTTAGCAGCTTCCCTCTCTTTCTTCTTGTGCTCTGCCAGAATCTCTCTCTCAGTGTGCTTCACTCCTGCCGATTTCAATTGTTTGTCAATCCAAGAAACACGACTTTTCAGTTCATTTCTCTCTTCTGGATCATTTGATTTCTTCATCTGTTTCTTAAGATCCTCTTTTTCTGCTGGAAGATTATCCTCATAAAGGAAATTGTATCTCTTTTTGAACCCTTCTTCATCTACCTGGCCATTTAAAGACTCAAAGCGAGGGTCACGAGTGGCCTTTTTAGGAACTTGGATAATTTCCCTAAATCGGCTTACTGGCTTTTTGCTACTCATCTCCATTGGCCTGTTCTTGTTAGCTCGGCTACTTTTTCCTTCTGAATTAAGCTTCCTATACACTGTAGCTGATCCATCAGACCGTGCTCTCTGTAATTCTTCAAAGGTCACATCAGCAAGCTCCGCCTCGATCCCCTTCTCCTCCTCATCTTCAGATGAAGATTCATGTTCATCAGAGTCATCAAATCTTATTTTACTTGAACTTGCAACAGCTGGCCTGTCTTTTCTCATCTCAACAACTTGATTTCACTAGAGTATAAGAAGTTGAGAACTTTTCTGTACAAAGATTGGCAAGAGTAAGGAAGAACCCCAACAATAGTAGCATATAACACAACCCAATAGTTAAAACAGAAGAATACTAACTAGCCGGCGCACAAAAAAAGCCAATGCCGACTTAGCAAGACTAAAATGCAAGTAAACACTCAATTTAAGTCAAATGGTTTCTTCCTTGACAACAAAGGTTCTAGGTCAAACTCACATTACATCTTGACAGCTCGACTTATCCATCAAGCAGCCTGCTACCTCCAACAAGCACGAAATCCCAGTCTAAGCCTACCACCAGATTCTTATCACTCGTAACTAGTATAGGATGTGCACCTGACATCTCCATGTTTCACTAAGCACGTCCCTTACTCCCACCTTGTGAACTTCAATTCAATTAAATCAACAGCTAGGACTAATTAAAAAGGGGCAAAGCTCCAATCTTCCATAGAGATATTGAAAAAGGCAACACAATATGTCTTCCCGAACATGACATTCTATTTAACTACATACATTAACTCAGAAAGGTCTTTCAAAGTTACAAATACAGGACCCTAGAGAGGTCTAGCACTCATCTTGCTAAGTTAACTAATACAAATAACCTGTAAAAGCAAAAGGCAATCAAAAACAATTCTTTTTCGACAAACTTATCCTTATTCCTACTTTGCACATTGAATTACGATATCCAAACAATTTAACAGAATTACATACATATATCATCCAACAAAAACGAAGTTACATCGATACAATCGCTGATTTTATTTTTTTTTAAAAAGGAGAAATTCTCACCAATAAACCGACTAAACATGGCAGAATTCATAAATAAAAATTGACCTAAATATAAATTTTTACGTTGTTTGAAACACAAAAATACATGAATTTCACATTGAAGTTACCCAAATTAGCAACAAAACCTAAGTAAGTAATCGAATATATGGGCAAAAAAGATTAAAGAGTTAGAAATTGTTTGGTACCGTCAAGAGTGAAGAGCTGCAGCGGAGCTATAGGGAGCCTTCAGTTCAGCGTGTGTTTTCGAGTTATTAGGGTATTTTCCTGTAACTTGTCTCGGCCCAAATCACTAGAAAATAAAATAAAAAGCTCTTTAAAAATTAGGTTGCGGTAGAGCGCTAAGTATCCAATCAACTTAATCAAGACATCTCAAATTTAATTTTTTTTATATATGGACTATGGAGTCACTTTGTTAGATAGAGTGTTATACCTCTTTTCGGTGCGAATTCAAATTTAATCAGATTATAATATGAAAATCAAACACCCGGTTGAATTAATTTTTTTTTAGCCAAAATAATTTAAAGTATTTTTTAAGTGTTTGACTTTGAATAAGATGATAAAGAGATTTAACTTGGGTTTAAGTCAAAATAAATTAAAAGAAAACATATTTTTTTAGTGGCGACCAAAAAAACCCGCCTCAATTACATGATTTTTGGTGCAGACCAGTTAATTCTTACCAATTTTTTTCAAATTTATTGTGTCAAAGTAACACAAACAATTTTTTTGCTATTATAAATTTGAGATAATTCCTCTTTTCTCTATCTTGAACTATTTGTGGAGGGTTAAATTTTTTTTTATTTAGAGGGTAATCCATTGGTAATTAAGCATAAGTGAAATGTCTAATGTTGTAACAAATGAGAACAGAAGGGAATGATTCCTACAGTTTGTAAAGTTCTCTCTTCATACATATAATTACAACATAATCCAAAGATTCAAATAAGCTGATTATTTTTTTTTTATAAAAAATTCATGATCAAACGCGTATTGTATCTTCTGCTATTCAGTGCCTCCATCCCTTTGAATGGCCATCCTCCATATAGGGCTCAAGGAAACCAATAAACTGCAAATCCAATGGAAATTTCTTAGTCTCCACCAGCTAGTTTTTGAAATAAACAAACCTTACTTTTCATTGATAAGTGATCAGAAATCTTGTAAGAACTATGTTATGTGATATATAAACTTTCATGAATGGTGAAAAGGAACCTCAGCTCAGCACTAATCATAGTATATGTACCTTACTTCCATCTTTAGACCACCGTGCACCGTAACCATTAACAACTCTTATCTCAAAAACAACACCATGTGGTGGAACAATATGCACATTCATCCAGCAGGAACGCGTTATTAAGTTCCTGATGACATCCAGGGCAATCCTATTTTTATCAGAATCTGGAAAGTGAAAACACGAGACAGTAGAACATGAATCGTTGGTATCATGCAGCAGGTGATAACAGGAATTGCTTTCCAGAAGTAACAATGTACTCGTAAAAGAAGAAAAATAACAGGCACAACTCAAGCATTAGAACCTCACATGCAAATCAAGGATGTTTATGTTGAAGGGCTCTGAAGTGAGGAACTAACCACTTCCAGAAAAACTACCCCAGTATCTGTCACTGCTCCTGCTGACGTGCTTTGACAATGCCCTCGCTCCATCAGTCAATGTACAACCTTTAGCCTGTTGCAGAAACTAGATACCTTAGGATTACTCTCATATGTAAAATAACCTGCACAGAGATTTTACTCATTTTCTTTTCCTACTTCCTTGCTCTCCTACTTTAAATAGTTCAACATGTCATCCACCGTCCACCTTACCCCTCTCGTTAAGACAAAATATTAGTAACAGAACGGAGAAGAAATGGTATTGCTTTACATAGGATGGACATCAGTAAAGAGCCTGAAATTGCTTCAGTATAACAGTCAACTCCTGTCACCTGTTTCTATCAAGTGGACATTTGAAGTTCTAACTTCTTGGTGTCTTACTGACGTATAGAAAGGCAAGCGGAAGAGCTTGCTTCTATTAGCCAAGAAATGTGGCAAAGAGGTTGATGGAGCTTCAGAAGCAATGTGATACCGTTCTCTCTTCTTTCTCATCTTACTGTCATCTCAATTTACTTCTATTAAAAAAAGTCATCTCAATAATCCTTTACTTTCAACAATCATAATAACTATAAAAACAGCTTATTCACAAGAAAGTAGAAGTTTGTCCGAGAGTATTTCACAAGGAGAAAACCAACATAGTCAATCAGGTCATATCATACATTTGGATTATGTGGCAACAGAAATGATGAGATTAGAGAAGATGTTGGTGGTGGAAGTGCCTCAGGAACTGTTCCAGCTGTACATACGAATCCTAAAAGCCTCTGAACACCAGCATAGCTCAGTTCCTGAAAGAAATTAGACTCTGAATTAGGACTTGACAAACATCTTTCTATCTCTATATGCACCTGAAACAATATATGAAACTTTGTAGTCTTAACACAGACGTTAAAATTTGGATTTGATCTCAAAGCAGCTATGCTAAGGGCAAACTAATGCACGACTAAAGCACATACACTTGTAGGAGGACAAGTGTGTTAACAATAATATAAGTTAAAATTTGTGCTTGATCCTGAAGCAGCTATACCTAGGGCATCTCATGCAATATCAAAGCACATACAGTTGTAGGGACATGCAAGTCAATAAGAAGCAAGTTTTTGACAAAAATATCTCAAAGAATCATGTCTAACTTACAGGAGAACACAACTTCAGTGATAGCATTATGTCATTTTGACATGATCTAAATATTATACCTCCAATGTCAAGATAAGTAGAGCTAAAAGCATACTCACAGATAGCATGGAGCTCAGGTCGATGGAAGGCTGAGAAACCAGCTTCTTAACACTGATAGCAAGAACACCATTTGACCTTTCTTTCTCTTCTGAGTAAAATTTCCGGTAAACTTGGACACCTGAAATTTTCATGTTTATACAACTTAGCTTGCATATAAGGAACATTTATCATAAAAAATTACGAATTGGTTATCCATTTTACTAATTACAAGTATTGAAAATTTAGTTACTAGCAGAAAGCAACAAAGTCCAGTATACAATTAGCCTCACCTTCAGTTCCTCCATATTTACAAATAAAAATGGATCTACCAAGTAGTACCAACTAACAGAAAACAAGAGAAATCAGGGCTTTCACCTCACTTATCAGTTATCACTTGAACATACTGCTTTACACTTGCAAGATTTTAGAGCAATAAGGTCTCAAATGGTCCAATTATATTACAGTTTCTCTGATAGCCTTCAAGAAACCAACTTTAACTTGGCTTTAAAATTATGATTGCAAAAAGCTCAATAAGACACCAAACTAGGAATGACTGTAGTTATTTAACAATAATTCTATTTTTGAACTCTCAAATTATGTGTTCTTCATATCATTAAAGATGAGCATCAGATGTGAGGTGAAAAGAATAACAGAGATTGAGAACGGAAGCCGGGATTTTCAAGATAGGGATGAGCAACCGTAAGATATTTGTTAACATATCCATAAGATAAATGATGATCTAACAGAAGATACTACTCTTCAATTCAAACATAAGATATTTGTAAGCCTATCCATAAGTTAATCGTCTTCCAAACATATTAAAAAGTCCCTACAAACATGGAAGGTATGGAGTGAGAAGTAACATCTTCTTCTAGTAAGAAATTTCCACCTTCTTCAGTGGTATCCACTCCAGGAAGAACTTCTTTAGGACTCTCTGCTTCTAACATCTCACGAAATGAATGATAATGACGGACATCCTGCAAATGGACATTTTATTCAGTTAACTATAAGATGTACCAAAGTGATACGTAAAAAGAAAATAAATGTACATGATGAATGCACCTGAACTTGAAGAACTAAACATTTGTTGATGAGGATGAAAGCACCTGATTCAATTCTAACATCCAAAAAAGACTTCATCTGAGAGAGGAAAAGAGAAGAAAATATTCTTGTAGATGATCAATGTATCAAAGATGCTTCCTGTCATTTAAGCAAGTCCTTTTAGAATGAAAGGATATTTCTTGTAGTTGAATCGTGAGGGTTCTGGTTTCAACACATTTGAAGATAAACCAGGACTAACTTGTCAGCACTGTACTAAAAGTGGTTATATCATGAAATGCAATCTCAAAAAGTGAAGAGAGAAAAGAAGTGAGATATAAACATACACGTTAAACAAAAACTACTACTAATAAAGAAGGTCCCCATGATCTAAAACATTAGAGATGGGAATTCTTCTTCTGATGGAAACATTGATAAGGGTCGATATAAACAACCATACAAGACTCCTTAGGCATCCTCTTCAGGGCATCCAAATTGTCATACGACACAGAAAATCAAGTTTTAACCAAATACAGTTTTAGTAACCAAAAGGTATTCTAAGGATAGTATTTTGGCACTTGACTTGATTGAGTGGATTTATTAAGGCACACAAACTTAACTGATTAGAGACCTAGAGAATTACAATTAAGCACAACACTCTTAATGAGGAGAAGGGAGAAGCAGTGAATATAGTAAGCAAAATGCATACAAGTCATAATGAAGTCATACTTATTGTAGTGTCCAACAGCACACCTTCCTTCAACTGTTTTCTGTCCATCTGCAAATAATTTCGAACACTTAGCAACGAATTCCACTATGAAAGCAAAGGTGAAAATGCATTAAAAATCTTAAGGAAATATAAATCTATGACAAGGTGGAAACTAATTTTGCTAGGGGAAAGCAATATATCCAGATATTTATACTTCTAAGCAGGGAGAAGTAAGGCTCCTGAACATGGAGTTCAAAGTCCACAGATTTTAGCACCTGCAAGTAAGCAACACCCAATATATATTACTTCAGGATGATGTATGTGAAACTGAAACAAAAGGAAGAAACTCTATAACATGTTTAACTTACATTGAGCAAATGAGAACCTTTTTCCCTAATCAAACTAGCCCACTCTTCTTCCTTTTGCTTCAAAGAACTAGTTTCTTGCATTACAGCAAGTTTGTTTTCTGTCCTTGGCAAGGCTTCAGAAGAAATAGCTTCATATAAGGATGCTGCAAGGCGCTTGTATAAAGGATATAACGGAACTCCTTCAGAAAGACCTGTCATATATAGGCAACACAATGTAAAGAAATTATCAAACTTGATAGAGGGTCAAGTATCCAAAATCTGGAATAAGTAGTACAAATGAGAATCTTTAATCTTTTACAAAGAAAAGACAGACAATTCTCATTGGATTAATCAGCACCTACTCTCCAAAACCCTTCTTTCTATATAAAAGCAAAAGATCCGTATAGACAATACCAACTATTTGGGATTAAACTAGTTATTCGTGTTTGAACTATAAACTTGGAGGACTCTTTTATGTTTGGTGTCAAGTTTTCATGACTAAGCTAAACCAACTCCTTAAGTTATGGCAACATTTAGCCCCAAAATTAGATACATTTGCTTTTTACTTCCATTGTATGCCATAAATCTTTTGATGGCAAGGGTAATCACAATGAATTAATCAAATGTTAAGGATCAAGCACTTCCTCGACTTCTTTATATATTTATTTCTTCATATTTTGAACCCTTTAGTGAAAATCCCTGCTCCTTTGTACACTCTATTCTCCTCAGACCTCACTTATTAAGGATCAAGCGCTTGTTTTAATAAAAATACGAAGAGTTGCATAGCAAATGGGCTACTTTTAGTTCAGTTGCTCCAAATAGTTGATACCGCAAAAAGAGGGTGAGAAGTAAGAGTTACCAGTGGAATTGGGAAAAGGGTCGGAGGGATCTTCTTGTAAGAGGGTGGAGCAGTAGTCTTTAGAGAGATCTAAGTCAATTTCAAGAGTGCCGTCAATGGAGGAAACAAGTGTGAATCTCAGTATCTCTTCTATGCAGTCCATCAGTTGCAGTGACGCTCCGAATCCCGGAGATGCTGGCTGAGATTCCATTTTTATCGACATGGATCTTTATTGACTTCAATTCCCCCTGCGTTCATATGTTCTTCAAATACACAGAAAATCGATGGTTTGGGAGGCCTGTGACTGTTTTTTTTAAATAATTTCTATTATTACATAGGGGCTACGGGAAGGGGAAATAGGAAATGGGTGAGACGATTATAATGTGGGTAATCGAATCATCACTTATACACGTTACAAATTAATTGGGCTAATAAGATTCCGAGGTGAAAATTTTTTGATAAATAGATGCATTTCTTCTTTGTTTGAATTTCATACATGCCATTAGGGGTTTGTCCCAATAAACTGGCTTTGTTTTTAACTTTGTTAACAATAAAGAATCTCCTATATTGCTATGTTAAGAGATCCCTTTGATCTCCAATATATACTCTTCTAATCCATACAATGTGTTAAATCTGTATAATTCTCTAAGCTAACACCTAATCAGATGTCATTTAGGTTATTGAACTAGGATTAGTATCAACCTCGGCTTCATTAACTTTTCCTAATTCTATCATATCTACTGTTGCAGAAGAATGAGGCTTGATCGAACTATCAAAGTTGTGATGATGATTCTGTTCATGGTGTGCTTCAAATGTCCACACGAGGACTAACGCGACCATTACTGTTGACAGAAAAACGAGTCCTCCCCATGTCATATGCGCGTTTTTCTTTAATGGTTTGCAGTGGTAGTCAAGGATATCAGAGAACGAATCATACACTGTGTCGCATTCTGCTAGGCTTTCCATTCCAGGGTACACATCCAGTATCCTTTTGAGAGCAGTTGTATATGCCTCGATGTTATTGTAGTCCCTAAGCGGAATCAAGACTCCACCAATGCAGTTTTCATTCGTGCAAGTCAACATCTTGATTATCTTCATACAAGAAGAGAAACTTTCGTCAAATCAAATGTAAAGGAAAGACCAAAAACAGTAACTATGTGTGAAGGAAACTGTGAATTATAGCCTTTGAGCTATATATACCCGAGGGAGGTCTCCTATCCTGATTGCGCTAGATGGACAGTTCTCATCAGGCTCGTAGTTATAGTCAGGTGGACCGGAGAATGGATTGCAGATTTGTGCAACATTTCCATAATTTGTAGCTAGTTCTCGATTTACCTGCAAATTTTCATGTTATCGAGACTAGTAAACAAAAACTTTATTGCTCAAAATACCAGTAGTATTACTTATTTTGCTGTGATACTAAAAGTTTACCCTGTTCACTACTCGATGAATCCCTTCACTGACTTCATGTAGGATTGATTCTCCAGTGAGTAATTCATTACAGGGGAGGATTGAACTCAAGCTATTGTTGTAGGGATTTATCTCGAAACTTTCTAGAGCTGTGCAGGCGTCTCCAACAAAGCTGCAATAAGATGGAATATGATCATCAGTACGCCAAGGCCTTACAAATTTTTTAGATGAAACACAAGACTTGAGAAGTTATTGGAAATTGTTTTCGTACTTGTCTAGAAAGAAATGAATCCCGAAAAATAACCAGCACAGAATTGTAAAGATCCAACACACTGCAATCAGCCTGCATGGATGAGAAAAATGTTTCAAACATTAGAAACTATCGGAGTATTGCCAAGAAATTGGGAAGTGTATGTCAGGTATACTATATCTAAACAGGAGGCTAAAATGATATACTTACAGGCGAAGAGTTCTTCTGAATTTGAGGATTCCAAATACTGCAATGAAAAAGATTGCAGCTTTAGTCAGAATTAGATATTTAACGATAGCTCTACTCAAAAATACCAGGTGCGGATAAGTTTTTAGTCAACTGTTAGGGCAATTTCAAGATTCTTTTGAAATAATATCGAACAACAGGAAAAGTCGAGTTGGATTTAGTAGTCACCTGTTAGGGCAATTACAGCAACCAAGTTGAGTGAAATGGTCAATGTAGTTACTATATACCTGCCAACAAAAAGTAGTAAGCATGTCAGTTTTTTTTTTCTAGCAACAAAAATGTATGGACTCGAAAGCACACACTAACTCTAGATCCTGGATTTGCGTCTATTTAGAGGATGAAGACTTACGATATGTCAAGGCCTTTCATGATTAAACGCCTATTTTCAGTGGCTTCCCTATGTATATCAGCAGCCTGTCTATTAAGACTTCTAGAGGTGGGAATGAGGAAACGAGCAGCCTCATGACGTATATCAGTATGTGCTAAGTCAGTGTACATCGCTCTCAAGGTTCGAGTAGTAGTGTATATAGTCTCCGATGCCCCCTCTGCTGTATCAACGACAATATCCACAACTGTATTTGTTCTTGAACGAAGTTTTGCATTCCCTCCTAGTGCCAGGCCTGAAGCTGTTCTGCAATGATAATGAAAGTATCTCAATTTTGTAACCCTTCCACAATAAATGAAACCAAGGATGCAGAGCATATATATTTTTCTTTCCCACCCGACGTTTGGTACCTGTTTTGTGCTTAACAAGTAGTCTGTTTAGTCGAACTTGCAGAATCTGCTTATTTTGCTTTTCGAAGAAAAAAAAAGTATTATTGGAGAGTAGCACTTTGTGTATGACTAAATTATTTGAAAAACATTTTTGTCAATATTAGAGTAGCGATTCGTGCTTGATCAAGGTTCTAAAAGTACTTATTAGGAAAAAGCTTTCAACTTCTCAAAAACAGTTTCTGCTACGACTCAAAAAAGCCCTCCTTACCAAAGGTGACTCCACTCTCAGAACTCGAACCCCGATACCTTTGGTAATATTAGAGGAATACTTACCATCCCACCACAACGAGTGGGTGGTGGGGTGGGTGGGGGTATTTAAGTGAAGAATGAAGTAACTTACATAGCTAAAATTGTCAAGAAAATAGCTGAGAAGGTCAGCCAGAGATAACATTGTTTATAACAAGTTGATTTCTTCTTTAACTCTTTGTTTTTCCTTTTAGAGCAGCAGGTAGAGGCTACAAGAAATACTCCATATCCTAAGCCACACAACAGCCATATCACTGCAATGACATAGCCATATATGCCTGTAAAAATTGTGGACTGCACAAAAAAAAAAGTTTGAAATTTCATGTCAGATGTTATTTTTTAGTCCTATTAACTCGTATCAGGTCACACAAAGGATATTTATAGGTAAGTCATTTTAAAATCATAAAATTTGTAATGAAGTGCCATGATGGTATAACAAAATTTCTCATACTGACGATGTATATAACTTAAACCACATTAGGATAATAGATGCAAACTCACACTCCAATAGTGTTTATTTGTAATGTCAAATCCTCCTTTGTATTTCTTGAAATTGTTCAAAGGATTTATTCTCACTGTATCATCTGATTGCTTGGCTTCTGAAGCATAATCTAATTCAACTAATCTTTTTTCTGCATAATCAACAAGTCAATTTATCAATTAAGAGCATTAATTAATAGTATTAAAACAATATTTCTTGGCAATAAGCTTAATAGAATAGTTAGTTTTAAATATGTTATAAATGTATTGCATTATTACTACAATAATGTTATACAACCTTAAATTGACAAAACTATATAGAGATAATTTTCCAAAAACATAAACTCGAAAGTGACTAGTAAACGTTATTTCTAGCCATACAGGCCAAAGCATTGGCCTATAGGCCCAAAACGAAAAATCCAACACATGAAAAAAAAATATATTAAAAAAAAATTACCTGGTGGCCTGGTTGATAATCCTTCAAGATTAGTGAAGTTAAAGGCAAAGAGGAGGACAAATAATAGGAAGATTATAACCACTTTCCTCCTATGCATAAACTCCATCTTCTAACCTGTCAAGTAATTATAAGATTAAAAAACATCTTAATACGTGTCGTAATTTCTTAAACTTCGTATCAAGATAGAGTTAAGATAAGCTAGTTTTATCTATTTTTATTAAAAAATTGTTAGCTAAAATTACTAATGATGAATCATCATAACTGCAAAGGCAATGTCAGAATTTTTAGTTGATGAGTTTCTAACGAAAGTTATTAAGTTTTATCGAATGCCAGATAAAAAAAAGTACATTAATCTACCTTGTCGATCGTATAGAGATGAATGTGGACGAAAAATTAAAGCTTTTGTAAACGAAGACAAAAAAAGTAGATTACTATATGAACACTTAACATCCAATTCAAGTAAGTAATAATATCATTTATTAAAGATAATATAATCCTAATCCTTATACATTATAAACACTGAAATAAATAATTAAATAAATTCTATTAAATATCCTTATCCTATATTAACTCTTTTTTGTAGTGTTATGTTTTTAAGTCCAACTAACTTTTTAAAAGCTTAACCAACCAAGACAGTTTATTTTTTCTTTTTCATGAAAGAATATTTATCGAATTAAAAGTTTGTTTCCTAATCAAATTGCTTTTTACGTAATTAGTACTACAAAAACATCATGGAAGAAGAATCTTCACTATTATTATATATATATATATATATATATATATATATATATATATATATATATATATATATATATAAAGATTATTTTTTTAATAATACAGAATAAAAAATCAAGATATTACGTACGAAAAGGTAAATCTGAAATTTGAACTTTAATTATGTGTTCTAATTGTACAATGACTTCAAAAATACTAACAATTGGAAAGTTTATATATTAATATTGGAGTTTGATTAAATTTAAATTAATGCTGAAAAGTTTCACATTAGAGATCAAAATACTCTCTAACAAAGACGACTCCTCATTCATGGAGACTCAAATACTTTTCGATATGTCCTGGGAGTGCATGGAACAATTCTATTCTTTTGTTTGTTACGTACTTCCTCAGACTCAAATTATTTATCATTTTAAAAGTTTATACCAAAATTAATTATTTTTCCACTTTATACTTAGTAAATAATTATTCTAGACTACAAGCACGTAAATAGAGTAAATATCTAACCAAGAAAGATTATATATCTTAAAACATAATTAACGATAAAATAGTTTTCCAAAAAGAGAGAAGGTAAAATAGTCAACAAAATAATAATAATCTACCAATTAACTTTATTTTTTCAAAAAGAACATGTAAAAGAGAAACACAACAGATAATTTGAGACGGATAGAGTCCAAGAAATACATGGGAAACAAACACAAATTAAAGAATTCTTACCAGATAGTTATGCAGTTTGTTCAAGTCTTTCTTCTTATATACAAACTCATAAATCATATTAAATTTATTGAGGTACCCAAAATTTCAAGCTTTTTATAAATAAGAAAAAGAAAAGTTCAATTTCTCATCATGAAGAGGAAAGGTCAGTTAACCAAATGTTTTTTTTCAATGTTAATATTGTATACAATGCATACAGCAGCCTCTCTAATTCTTCAACCCCCTTTTGTGTACTATGTATACAAGCAATATATAAAATTTTGGAATTTTCAACTTAGTTTAAGTCACCTTTATAGAAAATTATGAAAGGGTTTACGAAATAACTACTTAATTATCATACAAAAAAAAATTACTTATACGGGATTTTATATAGGAAATAAGAAATGATAACATAATAAAAATTAACTTAGCGTATTAAACTTGGATAAATGTTTTCCTCAAGTTTCTTTGGCTTTGCCGTGCACAAAGTTTTATATATATGAAGTGAAGAAAAAGGATGTGCCTAATTTACTACTCTCTCTAATTTTATATACTTGTCATTTTATTTAATTTAAAATTGATGGTTCAAAATTGTTATTATAATAAGTCGTCAAGATATAATTAAATGCATTGTGTTTTCATTTTCCCCTTAATAATAATTTCTTCATAGAAATGATAGACTTTGATTAATAATTATAGAAAATCTAAGTGAAAAGCCAGAGAGCATGTATAGAATTGAGAGAATATTCATTGAAGAGAGATTAATATCCAAAATAATTAAACATAATAAATAAAGATATAATACATAAATTAAAATAATAAATAAATATATGCACTAGTAGTCAAAATATAATTTAACAGAATGCCATAAGTAAAATGGACAGAAGAGAGTAGACGTATGAAAAGACCACTTAAACTAGTTTCATCCAATAGTGTGAATAAGAGTGTGATGGAATAAGTTACCATGATAAAATAACTTAACCCCAGTATCAGTTATTATAACACAACTTGTTCCCAATCAAACAATCGTAACGGTTGATAAACTTTGCCAACATTTCACTTAGAGCCGATCTTTTTTTGTACTTATAAGCACCAAACCAAACATGTTGTCGATTAACTGAACTTATAATTAACAAAAGGAAAAGAACTTGTGAAAGACTTTGACAAAATCTTCCATAACATTGAACAGCAAAAGCCATGATATCTAAGAGAGCCAATCACCGTAAACTTTCACCTCTTTGTAGGCTACATAAATAGAGTCAAAGATGTATATAGTGAACTGCAAAAAGAAACCTAGAAATTGCACCAAATTGGTCTACATCCAATTTGATAGTATATGAACTTCTCAGCTTTCGATCATGGGCTCGGGACCTGAGGATTCCGTCTGTGACTTGCTTGACTTACCAACACTATTGAAAATAATGTCTTTAATAACCTGAAAACCAAGGATAAATACATGGAGTGTCAAGACATGCCTATCCAGCAATGGAAAGGTTCAAAGAATTAAAGCTACATGAATGATATGTGACTAAAATAAGAACAGAACAACCTATACCTGCGACATTAAGCCATGAACTTGCTCGACAGTAATCTTAGCACTATCACGTGTAATCTTAGCAAGTTGAGATTCTTCCTGCACCTCAGAGGACCAATACATTTAGCATCACCACTATGCAACCAAAGTTGCATGATCCATGTTGTAATTTGCAATTCAGTGAAGCATGCATAAGTAGCAAGGTAACAAGGAAATCAAAAGACTACTGAAAAATGAAGTCAGAATCTGATAGCACTCTATGCACAGCCTGAAGATTTAGACCAAGGCAGTGGTACTATCACATAACCAAGCTCAATAGCACATAAAAAATAGTAAGATGCATGAAGTGAAACAATATGGCACATCACCACCAACTGCAGCAAATTACGGATTTCTTCACAATACATACTTGAAAAGGGTATTGCATTACAAGAAAGTGAAAGGCTCCACCTCTGAGTGCATTATGGAGCCATCACGAGGATTCCATGTATGTATGATAGCTTGGGATGATGAAAGAAAGGAGAAAGAACAAGTTGGTCATGCTACTTTATGAATTTTAATGACTTCATCCCAAAGGAAGACAATCAAACAAGGCGCTTCATTAAGGGTAAAATTGTAATAGTAAGTATCTTCCTTTTTCTATCTAGTATAAGTAGTAGTTATTATCTTGGAAGTAGATAATTATCAAACATAAAGACTATTACTCCTTGAGAGATTCAAGTGTTTGCTTTAAGCTTTTGGTTGTGTTGAAGATTAGAAAGAAGGATTTCTTGGGAATATTCTAATTCCTAGAGTTCTTTCTAATAGGTTAGGTGTCTGATAGGATATTCCGAGGAGGTCATTCCTTCATTGAATTGGTTGTCTTTGATTCATTTCTTGTGTCTACCCTTCTATCTTATTTTGTTTCTTTTACTTTCTTCTTGTTATTCTTAGTTTTGTCTTTAGAATTGTATCAGCCCCGGTACCTCTATCAAGCTCATCCTTTTCTACAAGTGCACGTAACACAGTCATAGAGATAACAGTAATAGTGATGATAAACTGCCAGACAATACGTTGTTGCCTAGTCATATTTTATCCTCTATTCTGTAGCTTCCCAGGCTAATTTTGGATAAAATGGTTACGTGCAAACTAAAATAGACTTTGGAAGTGGAGGAAAATGGTTGGTTCAATGCTTTCAGGATCCACTTTCCTCGGTACAAATATTGCATGTGCAAAGGAAAATAGAGAGAACATTAAGATACATTGAAATCACTGCCCAAGGCAAAAGACTGATATGCCAAACTCTAATAACAAAGCTTATCCTCAAATTTCACTAGGTTAGTATTATGCCTGATATACCAAATTGTAATCACAAAGCTTATCCTCAAATTTCGCTAGGTTAGTATTATGCCTGAGCCCTGATATACCAAATAGTAATCACAAAGCTTATCCTCAAATTTCGCTAGGTAAGTTGTTTGCTAATATAATGCTATAGCTTTTGTTTTCCACTCATTTGCCTTTCACTGGTTTCTCATCACTTTTATGTGACTGCTTCCCCATCCCCCAAACAATCCTCAAATCCCTAATGTGAGAATGAAAATACAGACACCTGGTCGTAATAAACAGAGAAATTCAATAATGATGCAGCTCACCTTTTACACCTAGTTCTGCTTCACAGATTCGATATTTGGCAAGTGATTATTAGCCACTCTTAACCACAGAAGTAACAAATGTTAATTCCACAGGTCCACTATAATAGAGGACCAAAACATTCACAGGTAAAAATAGGATCATATTGGCATGATATTATAACACATTCACATGAGATAATGAGAAGGAAACTTCTCCGATGTCCACTATACCTTACTATGATATCTTCTATTAAAAGTAGTAAGAGAACTCTTCACTCATTCTGTCTTGGCCATTTCTCCCTTTCTTGAGAGTTTCACTTTCACGTACACGCTGTTACTAAGAGTTGCATGAACCTAATCCATAACAGATCGACAGACCATATTTCCACATTTGAATACAGAATGTGTCCCTTTTTTCTTCTTGTATTGCATTACTTTCTTCTAGTTGATCTTTATAAGCACGCATTAGGTGTTCCAGTATATAAATTTTAGCAACTCTCATCATTTAAAAAAAAAGAGAAGAATGAATGAAAATGTAATGTGAGTTATAGACGAATTTATATTTAGTACACTTTGCACAGACATGCACACTTTAATTGTAAACAGTTTCATGGGCCAGAAAAATATGATCAAGAGGCTGAGTATGCTATAAGCTACAAAGTTCCAACAGTAGTCACTCTGTAAGCACAAAATATTACCTGGGTTTGATAATGTTGAAATAGGAACCACATGCCAAAAGATACAAAGATAAATGGCTTCAACAAATCCAAAAGACTAAAGAACTGGCAAACTAATATTCTTTTTTATGCCAGACTAATATTCTCAAAAAACAAAGTAAGAGATAGACTTGTAAGTTAAGAGTATGAATTATCAAGACCAAAAGAAAAACATGTAAAAGAAAATACCTCCTTCTTCCTTTGAGGAGGTGCCATTAAGGATGCATAACGTGAATTGGACAGCTGGTTTTCAGCATGCTCCAACTTTTCAGCTGCATGATTTAATGGGATCAACTAATTTTAGGTGTTATAATATCATGTAAACTCATATGCAGGAATCAAATCATTATGATGATAAAAGAAAGTGGAAAATGTAGGCAATAATGATATTACCAAGATCAGATATCTGTCCTGCAACATAGTCTCCATTTCCAAGCAAAGGAGATGAAGAAAGTGTGTTCACCCAATACTTGTTCCATAGTAGGTCCAAGAGATGGCAATCGAGAGAAGACTTAAAATATGTAATATCCAATGAATAATACTGCAAATCGAGAGAAAAGCTGGTGAACTAACAGTCAGAGTAAAGCAGAGTTGGAGACCTAGATTTTTAATATGTGTGTGAGTGCATGCGCTCATGCCAAAGAGGTGACCTGCTTGCAATGTACACCAAAGTCTTCGATTTTGTTCAAAGGAATGGTTTGGTACTCCGAGATGGGGTCATCTGGAGGTTTATATCCTTCAGGATATGTTCGAAAAGCACCAATCTCAACTTTTCCAGCAGAAACAGTTCTTGTTGGATCAATAACAACTGCAAGAAAGGGTTCCTGATATTGCTGGTTGAGCATTTGTGTAGATACATCAATGCCAGAAAGCCAGCATCCATAACCAGGATGGGAATGGTACCACCCAACCACATTTTCCAAACGACCAGCCTATACCAAAAAGTCTGAGTAAGAGAATGGTCAGAACAAACTGCAGTAACAAGCACACTCCAATTCAGGAACCGAACACAAAAATATGACATGGTCATTAGGTTTCGGGATCAAACTAGGTAATATTCTCTTCTTCACAGAGAAAACATCAAAAATTCAAGCCAGCAGAATAAAACATCATATGGGGTTCGTGTACAATCAAGGATAATAAGTTTATGTTATTGTCCTCTTCATAAATGTCAGTCAAAAAAGTTACAACAATAGTTGCAAGTCCCTGTTGTCAAGTAAGCTAGAGCATACTGCTAGGCAAACTAGTCAAAGCAAATTGGACCGTCACACGAATGAGAACAAAGCCTCAATCTCAAGCTAATTGATTGATACCTGCTATACGAACTTCACAATTGAGTTAGTTTCCATTTGAACCGGTTACATTCTAATACTCCCTCCGTTTCAAAAATATTGGCCTAGTTTGACTTGGAACGGGGTTTAAGAAAAATAAATAAGACTTTTTATCTTGTGGTTCTAATTTAAAGTTATGTCAAATGTACCAAAATACCCTTTAATCTTGTGATCTTAAACATGCAAGTGGAAAGTTAAAAGCTAAAGTGCTGCCAAAAAAGAAAACGGGTTATTCTTTTGAAACATAATAAAAAGGAAATAGGGTCATTCTTTTTTAAACGGAGAGAGAACTTAGGGAGTAATTCTAAAACTAAAACTCAAGGCATTTACTTATCAACCTACAGTTGTGCTCTATCTGAACTAGTTTGATACCAATGTTCAGTAAATCCAGAAAATTCATTGTAAATTGACTAGATTTATTCTAAAGCTCACAGTATACTTGATACTCATCAAAAATTAATCTTTTTTTTTATAAACGCACTAACCTGCTTGTTGGTCTGTGAATATTCGACCATATATTCATACGCATCAGCTTGAGCATTAACCCTAGTTTCAGTGCCTTCAACGGGGAGGGCAAAAGCGTCCATAACAATAATTGCATCGCCGTCAGTCTTACCCTGCATGAGTCCCATGACCTCAATTGTACCTCCGGAACGCGCGTGAACAACCATCTTGAGAAGAGCAAGAGCAGAGATCTTCACACGCTTGAAGTAGTGAGGGTCACTCGCCCACGGCTTCTCCCGCTGAGACTTCGTCTGTGCCGCATCGTCGTAGTGAAATATAGCGTCCGACGCGGAGTTTTCCGGTGTCGACCCCGAAGGCGCGTCGATTGTCACGATGTTGTTCTCTAACTCCCAGGTTTGCTGCGCCATCGCCGCCGACGATGCGTAAGAATTCAGAGCGTCCATTGTAACTTCAGATAGAAGGGCAATTGCAGAGCTTTTCGCTACAATCTGAATTTTTAAGTGAAAATTCGACCAGGGTTAATTAGAATAAATTTACTTATTTAAAGAATTAAGAAAAGATTAAATTAGACCTTATGATAGGATTTAATTTTAAATAATATTCCTTATATTTTCAAAGTAAATTACACATTTAACCTCTTTGTAACCTGGAAATTATGTACAAATATTAGTTTGTATATATTTCTACCCTAACAGGGTGTTTAAATCTAGCTCTATTGGGGAAAAAATCTTATTTGAAGCGTTATTTCAAATAAGCCTTGCTGAATTTGAATACCCAATTGAAAATTAAAAAAAATATATATTAAATTTAAAATATCATTTGATTATTAAATTACGAAAATAATAGTTACTTACTTGTAAAATCACTAGATAGATATTCAATTATCATAGATCAATAAATTAAATTTATCTTTGATATTTCAAGTATCTTATAAGTTGTAAATATTTTAGATATTGATGTTTCGGACATTAAATATCTCTCAATATATTTGAAGATGGAAAACAAACATTATAATTCACTTCTTCAAAGTTGATTTTTATAATTTGTAGTCGAAGAATCTACGTCATTCAAAAAAAAAAAGTTTGATAATATCCATGTTTCATAGTGTATTTCACAATAATCCAACTTATTCATTAATTCTTTGTAAAAAGAAGTCACAAATAAATTTGCAGTTATTGATGTTCTTCAAATTTCTATGAGATAAAGTCTCTTTTTTTTAATTCTCAAGTTTGAGACTGCCTCGACCTGTTTCAACTGTTTTGAAATTCGTGGAAGAATTAAATTGAATTAATGGAAAGTTAATTTGTTATTAATTCATTTGTCGTAACATTCAACACTTTTAATAACAGAATTAAGTTATGGGAATAACAGTAGAACATTTATAAAAAGGTTTCAGTTCTGTTGCTCTCACTGCTATAATTAACTAGCTATATAGCTACAGGATTAATTAAGAAAAATAAGAGATAATTTTATTTATAAGATTACACAATATGCAGGTTACATTAATTTTTCTACTTTTTATTGTTGGAATTTTAGTGAAATCAGTAAATTCAGAAAGATACATTGTTGGAGAAGGCTATGGCTGGCGTTCTGCTCCGTACCCTACTTACTATGAAGATTGGGGTAAAACTATCAAGTTAAAACCTGGAGATGAATTAGGTAAAGTTCGATTTTATTTTTATCATCGAAACATACGAACTATTAAGGGTGTACATAGATCGATTTAGTTCAGTGTTTTTATTCATCAAATTTTTCGTGCCAATTTTATTTGTAGAGTTTAGTTTCCAAAAGCCAGACGATTTGCTGCAGATTGCAAAATATGACTATTATGCATGCAGTTCCAACACTCCTTCGAGGCAGTATAAAGATAGTCCAGCAACAGCATTCTTGTTGATACCTGGAGATTATTACTTCAAATCCAGCAACAATACAAATTGCATCAATGGCCAGAGGCTTTATGTAAATGTACCACCTCCAAATGAAGATAAAGATAAGAATCACCAGCCTGGTGAATTAAAGAATTAGACGATAACCTGAGACGAATCTAAGATATCTAGAGTCAGTGAAATCAGAATGAAAATAATCTTATATATGCGTAGTCGTAATTCTTTCTTATGTTTTTTGCATGGTTTAAGTCAGAGGCAATAAGTTCAGTTGAACTCACAAAACCTGTCATAGGCAAAAGAATGCTCAGATGTGTATTACAGGAAATCTATTTTCCATGTGAACTATATGTGTATTGCCAGAAATCTATTAAAGCAACAGCTATAAATACATATCTGGGCTTAAAAAAGAAAACTAGGCTCTCTACTCTTCGGCCAAAATTTCACTTTCTTCCGTAAACCCAATATTAACACCATGTTCATCAGAATGTATGGATAAGGTTTATCGGAAACAACCTCTCTACCCTACAAAGGTAGGGTAGGGGTAAGGTCTGCATACGCCCACCACCCTCTTCAGACTCCACTTGTGGAAATATACTGGGTATGTTGTTGTTGTTCAAAGATTGTATCTCCAGCACGAATCATAGTATGTCTTTTCAAAGTGCAGCATTGGTGAAGACCTGACAAATTTCTGTGAGACCGAAATAGAATAAAAGGTCGTAAAATAACAAACATGAACATGACCTCATTCGATTCAGAAGTTTCAAAGTATACTTGCATGTAAGCATACCATACACATGAAATGAGTCTCTCTTTCGACGACGAAGAAACCGTTGTCCTTGCTAGATATCGTCCCCTACTAAATCTAGCAAAGCCTCTACATAATTGAGATCTTGAGCTATGCTCCAATCAATGCCTTGAGGCTTCAGAGGCTACTCCACACCCAACTACTCCTTCAGTTGTTCTTTACTACTGCATTTCCAGCAGACAACTACGCATTAGAAACAATAACGAGTACATGCAATAACACAGAAATATATAAGGTGATTTGAGTTACTCTTTTTCGTTCATAATGCAAAATTCCAGAATGCAAAAAAATAATTAAAAATCCCTCCTTTTACTAAACCACAGGCAAACGGGATTAGTAAACTCGGACAAATTGAGTGAGATCACCTTCTTAAACAGAAATACTTGGTCTGCACTATAATATGTCACATTGGCTTTTATACTTTCACTAGACATGGAGTGCACATAGTATGTTATAACTTGATAAGACTCAAAAATAAAGCTGTGTCACGATTCAAAGCTTCTAATGGAGACTGAAATAACTAGGTACAGCAAGCATAGAGGCAAAGTTCTTTCTTCTTGTGCCTAACCTAAAGATGATTCTTAATCATGTTTACTAAGGTTCAATTCAGAGGTTAAATGGATAAACCTCTAATATACACTTATTCTAATACCATCTATACTCTGTCCCACCACCAATTCACCCTAAAAGTTTGCCTACCGCTTAAGTTCATTTACCAATAATAACTTGAACTTATCCTGCCATAACATCAATGATATGAACCAAGCTGAAAAGGTCATATTTTGCTAATTGGTCATAGTTCTGCAATTTGGAAACTTTCTTTATTTCTTTTAGGGCGAGAGAGGCAATTTTAGAGTTCTGGAACATTCTATAATCCTTTATTGACGGATATATATAAAGAAAAAAAAAACGATTAGCACAAAGCAATTTGAGGTTTGGCCACAGGATTAGACTACAATAACTGTTTGGTCATTGGACCTGTAGAGTAGACAATCTATATTTTTTTGGTCATAAGTAGAAGATTAGTTTAAGCTTCCCTGCTCATGATATTTTACCTTCCATGTCAAAATAAATAACACTAGATAATGTGCAGAGGTAATAAGAGACCTGCAGCAGACTCAGAAGTACCTGTTTGCAAAAGAAGGAATTATCTCTTCAAGAGCATGGAGCATAATGGAATTAGTGGTCTCATCACAAGAACTTCGCCTGTTCTTGAGAACTGAAAATGAATAAAAACAGCCAGTAATCACCACCCTTAAAATACAAAATTTCGTAACTTACTAAGGATTGGAAAACAATAGAACTGGTGTAGGGGTAAATATATTTGTAAAAGTTCATATTTCAAAAACTCTAACAGAGAATTTTGAATTATGTCAAAGTGATAGCAAAATCACATTAAATCTGACACTTCCTTGACAAGCACTTAAAGCTATCTCGAATCAATCATAACTTCGACCTTTCTAGGGTCTCAGCGATAACAAAATAACTTGGAGAAATTTACAAACGCTTCCCCCTTTTAGAGATTACAAATGTTAGGATCCAGAATGTACCATATCACTGTATCAGTTTCTCACTCACTTAACAGATTTTTTTCAGATAATAAACAACCATTCTACCCCCTGAATGTTCGAACCACACATCATAAATGGATCATGGGCCTAAGTTATTTGGTATACATTTCTGCCTTCATTTTCTCTTCCATTTCTCCTTTACAAGAGGTTTGTTGCTTAATCGCTACTCATTCAGGTACAAGGTTCAGACCCCATCAATACCCCTTCTCATTTCTTATATCTTACCCTCCCACACCAAAAAAAGAAGATTGAAAAGAGGTAACAACAACTAGGCCTCAATTCTAAGCTAGTTCTGAGTATTGCAAAAAAAAAAAATCTAAAGCGCTGACCTAACATCTCATTTCCTTTATTATACCATAGAGACGCTAGAAGCAGCACAAGGAGAGTTTAGTGTTCAAGTACCTTCAAAAAATTTGGGATTTGAAGTGTTGCCTTGGAGATATGATACATCGTCCTCAGATAACTGTAACCCATCCATCTGAGCAAACTTATTTAAAATACAGCCGACAAGACTATAAGCAACCATACTTGTTTCATCAGAACCTTCCTGGACAAGAAGATACTGATTTCTACTCAAGTTTTGCCTGTGAAGTGATACGCTTTTTTCTTCTGAACACTTTGACGATGTAAATTTTGGTGGTGTGCATCCCAAGTCCCGGACAGTTACTTTTTCCTCCATATCATTCCTGCCTGATACTTCATTAGGTGAGAAATGTGTAGCAAAACTATTTTGATCTCTGGTTGAAAAAGATGAGCATGAATCCCTTCCTTCTGGATGGCCTATGCTTCTGAAATGGATATCTTTACCACTCATACTCTTTGTGACTTCAGAAGCTTTTGATTCTAAGAATGATGAGGAATTGTCAAACCAATTGGAATAAATTGCATCTACTCCATCGGTATACATTGTCTCAATCTTGACGCTCAACTTCTGTTTGGATGAAAGCAGAGGGGATAAATCATCATCTCGGCTAGCAGTGATTGGTGACTGAAAATCACTTTGGTTTATCTCGCCAACACTTTCTGCTTGGCTGTATGAGACATTAGGATCAGACTTGCAATTCTGAGGAAGATCAGAAAAATATTCATCTTCATCACCACCTTCATAATAACTATCCTCTGCATTCTCCACGTAAGCATTTGCAAAATCTTCACTGACATCACATTCAATGAGAGAATCCCAAACAATCTGTTTTATCTGAGCACTAATAGTCAGCACACGTTCTACTTCTTCGTCTACCTCCTTGTTTGAGTAGGTTTTGCTATATTCATGCCTATATTTTTTGTTAATTATTGCTAGACTTTCTATTAAACTTTCAGGGATAGACTCCAAGTCGCTGCATTCGAGAAGATATTCAGTCAACAGTTTCTTCACGTTCACACGCAAACGAACACTTTCTCTGGCAGCTTTATTATTAGAATCCAGCACAAGAGGCAAATTTCCCAGCTCTGCAAAACTCATTTTGGTTTTATCATCTAGAATCCTGATTGCTTTTGCTATATCATTCTGCAATGCTTCTACATCTGGTGAAAGTTTTCGGAAAAAACTCGGAGAGAGACAATAATCAAGTTCTGGTTTTAGCATTAAGGCTGCTACGGACAAAGCCTTAGCCAGGGGTTCTGGTGGTTCATCCCCTTCTTCGTAGTCCGATAACATTTTTAATGAAGTCCTCCTGATTTGTTCAACTAAACTTCCAATACTCCAACATATTCGAGGAGGCTGCAGTAAAGGGATGTAACCTGTGACATCTCTCAGATTCCTATGCATTTTACTCAAAGTTAGAAGAGACAACTCCTCAAGTCTATCCAGAACATAAATAGCAGAACTGCGAAAGGATTCTGAGGTAGAACAAGAAGCCCCATGATTAACACGAAAATTTTGAGGATCTTTGAGGAGTTGAGAAATTTTTTTAATTCGACTTTGACTGGAATCGTCATGCTTATGGAGAATTTTGGGAAGAAACTGCTTGATTATCCTTTTCATTTGCCAATTGGTTTTCTCAAAAGAAATTGAGCATCCAGTTACAGTCTCTGCAATACAGCATAACCCCTTGTTGTTCATCTTATCAAGCATGGAATATACGCCTCTCAAATTCTCAGTTGAATCGAAGAGCAATGTTGCTGGTCCACCATGATATGTCCTTTCACCCTTATGCACTCCGAATGCCTTTGCAACAGAAGTTCGAATGCTTTCATAATATAACTGGAATTAAGGCACAAAGAAAGTATCTCAGATTAGAGGGGAAAACACTTTGGAATTTAGTTTGACAACAACAGATAATGTTCAATACAAACAAAGAACAGGTTTCTCTGAAATAGGGAGTGAACGATATCCTTTGCTTCAAAAATTACACGTGAGCAGTATCATTTGGATTTTTTAAAAAAAAAATAAGAAAAAAAGAGATACAGTCGTGAAAATTTTAACAATTTTGAGTTGTAGCATGTCATTACATCAGCAATCATTGAAGAGAACACTTACATCATCTTCTCTAAGCAATGATTCAGGTAAACTCCTGCAGATGCAGACAACAGAGTCAAGGTTTAGTTTGAAGTGCAAAACATTACTTGAAAAACAACATACAATCTACACCAATTCATTATGAATCCAGATAACAATATGCATAAACAAGTTGTCATTTATAATAGCAACCCATGTATCAAGGTACTCTAAACTTCTAATAAGCATGTAGATAGAATATAGGAAAACAACTTTCATCAAGAAAAAGCACAATGCTTTAAAAGAGCCAGGTCAAGGAGATAAATTTGCTGCTTCATCTTCAATAGTAATAGAGAGCACTGCTGTAGTCAGTACTGCTCATAGTTCTGTATATCAAAATAAGTGCCAACTGCGCCATCTCTACAACATTTAACATTGTATAAGCCTGAATAGATGTGTGCATCAAGTCTAATACTTTTCAGTTTGTTTGTTCCCTAACTTAGCCATAGCTTACAGAAGAACTATCGAACGGAATTGATAGACAACGCATTCAACTACCATTGCAGTCATATGGAACAGTTAATCTTGCAAATATTTCAGCAACAGAAAAGTAGTGCAACCGCTAAAATGCCTTTTCTAGGGAGAGATAAATTCAGTAACCAGGACAACACTTATACAACAGAAACAAAAAGAAGAGTTCCATTAAACGAGAAAGAAAGTTCTCACATATCACCGGGAGGTTTGAGTCTGTCCATCTTTTTTTGCTCTCTTTCGGACAAATCCAAGTCCATTAACCACCTGCAGAATTAGTTTCATCTGCCTAAGTAATACTGAAAATTATACCCACAAACACTTCGTATTGCATTACTGATACAAAAAAAAATTGCTCCCTCTATCATATTTTATATGACAATTTAGAACATCCTAAAATGTTTGAGAATATTCTCTCTCTACACAATTTTCACAAATACAAACAAATATACAAAAATAAAATTCATCAAATTATACAAAACTTTTTGCCAAGTAAATTTTATTCAGGGTAGGTTTGTGCTCGTATTTACATAAATTATACATAATTTTACATTTTATGTCAAACTACATACCTACTCAAACACTATCGATACAAAAAATATTATGAAACCACTCAACCGAGAGAGAACTAAACAAAGAAAGCAACAATCAAATTGGAAAGGATCATCAATGTAGTGCTAAAAACTAAATGATGAAAATTCGATTGTAGTTTGAAATAAACTGATGTCAGATAAAATAAAAAAACTTACCTTCTCTTGAGCCGAAGTTCTTTATCTTGCTTCTTCAATTGAGAAGCCAAATCTTTACAATCTTCCCTGTAGGATTCCATATTATCCTATTCCTTTACAATACAAAAAACAGTTCTATCATTCACTTCAAAAAAAAAAAAAAACTCAACAAGCATTCACTCAAATTAGTTTTGCAGCAGACAAAAATGGAGAAACTCTGGGAAGAAACCAAAATTAGTTAGGGTCTGGATCAACGGCGGCATAACCCTACCGCCAAGGGGCTCAAAATTACAAAGAATAAAAAAAACAAAAAAAGTTCGCAGCAGACAGAGATACATGACATAAACAAAAAGAGAGCACCGTTGAAAGAAAAAAAATACCCTAGAATATTAAAAAATTAGTATGTAGTAGTTGTTACTATTAATTAAAACTTAACTTTAATACTTTGTTGTTATTTTTTTTTAAAGTCAAATTACAATAAAGGACAAATATTAATGTATTTTTAATATTTAAATTATTTTATATAAATAAATTATTTAAAATATTTATAATAATAAAGTTAATTAAATTTTTGTTTTTATTAAATTAAAATGTAAATATTTAAATTTTCAATCAATATTGTATCTTTTGTAAAAATATCGTTGTTGCCTTTTTTTAATTCTACAAAATAATACATGAAATAATATATAATATATAAACAAAATAAATTATAAAATTTATTGTACAAAAATAATAATAAAAAATTAAATGAAATCTAACCAAGCTTAAGGAATATACTAATTAACTTAGGGGAAAAGGACAAATATACACCTGAACTATCGTAAACGGTATGCTCATACCATCTGTCATACTTTTGGGACATAGGTACTCCTATCGTTCAAAAACTAGGGCGCATATGCTCTTCATTTTAACGGAAGACTAAATAGGGACACGTGGCGCAATCTTATTCATGAAACTGATATTTAATAAATATTGGATCGGTGGATAAGATTATGATACATATATGTTCGTTAGTATAAAAGATTATCTACACATTGATTTTGTGAAATTACAAGCACTCCATTAAGGACTCTATTTTTAGTATGTATGATATATAAACAGGAACAAATGGAGTATTATTCACATATTTTAAAAACTTTATTATTGATGCAATTGTAATTAAAAATTATACACAATTAAATTTATAGTTACTTTTTTATTTTTTAATCTGTCTAATTCACTTATATTGATTTTGTAAGATTGTCTTCAATTCTTCGAGATAATTTATTAAACATTTCAAACTGAAACTAATTAGATCATCAAATAATTAAATCTAAAAATATATTATGTAACAATCTGTTGTTTTTTGTAATTAAAAGTATTATGAAATAATATATAAGTAAAAAAAATACTTTAATTGTTATATTCAATGAAGTAAAGTCTTCAAATTATTTTAAGACATTTTTAGAATAATTTTGATAGTTTATGTAATAATTAACTCTATTGAAAAAGTTTTCAAAAGTATAATCAATAATAGAGATTTAAACATTTGCATTGTTATATAATGTTCAATAATTTTTATATATATATATATATATATATATATATATATATATATATATATATATATATATATATATTCTCGCCTTACAAAATATTACAAAAAATGATATACCGTCAGTTTGAAAAAGAAAAAGAAATTATTAAATTATAATAAATTATCATATATTTTTAGAATTATTAGAAAAAATATATTATAAAAAATACATAAACGTAAGAGTTTTTCTAAATTTTGATTTCAGATAATCTGTTCTATTGAGCCACACATCAATTTGCAAGCACGTCCAATAGTAACCCAAATTATGGTTACAATTACAACTTGGAAAATTACACTATTATAACTCAAAATTCACTAAAGTTTGTAGGAATACTAAATAAATATAATATCATATTTGAACCTAAACAAGCATAGACCTATGACTATGCGGCAAAAAATAAAAGGACAGTCTTACGGGAAAATTGAGAATAATTAGAGGATATATTGAATTTGAACATGGTATTTTTTTTGTTAATCAAACATTTAGAAATAACTTTGAACTTGGGCCGAAATTGTCCCTTTCACAGTTTAAACTTTATATGCGGCCTAAAGTAGAAAGCTGAGCTTTCCTTTGTGTACCTCCATTCAGAAAGAACACAAAAGGTGAAAGAACATTATTTCGTGAATTCTTACCATCACAGGTGGGAAAAAACCATTTTTCGGTAGGCATTGTCGGATCCAATTATATAATGGTGCAGAAACTGAATTGAGTGGGATGGTTGAAAGGTAAGAATAATAGAATAACGTGATTGACCGATTGGTTAGAAGGTAAGGATAACACGATCGGATCTTTTAGATTGGGCCAGAGCTACTTGGGTTTAGCCCGCTGAAAATCATTTGAATGGGTTCGAATCCGTTACATAATTTCATATAGGATTAGTGAAAAAACATGTAAGATATGACATGAAGTATTGATAATCCTTCATAACGCAAAAATTAATTTTGTGATTTAATTCTTTTCTTCCACTGAATCACTTCAAAAGAATCTTTTCTCTAGTAATTTAGATTCTCAAAAAGCTCATGTTAACTACTCAAATCCAATAAGGAAAAAGGTGGTGGCTGGATCAAGAGCGATTCAACCCTAATTTAAATAAATTAGTAATGGGATCTTCCCAGTAACAAGAAAAAACTCAAATTCAATTCACAACAGACAAAAATAAAATACGTATATAAAATAAGACTACGCAAGTATAATACTAAAAAAATAGATATTTATTATTACAATTAATAAAATTAAATGGTTGTAGTATATTTATTTAAATTAAAATGATTGGTGGATATATAATTTTTTTAGTTTATTGATACCTCGAATCAAATTACTATTAAGACATTATGTCCCGAAATTTGAATTCAGAAAAAGGGGGATTCGACCACTCAAATCATGTGAATGGCTGTGTTTTAAATACTTTGCAAGTTCTGAATTTTTTTTTAGAATATTTTCTAATGTTTTAGTAGAAGAATATTATTTTAATTGAAAATAGGTTCTTTCCTATCAAATAGACAAATATTAAAATGAAAATATCTGTGTAAACTGAGAGAGGTCTACTAAATGTGGGAGAGGAAGTTTTAGTTTTTAGATAAAATTAGAAGAGAAAAATGATTTTCACCGATTTATTATGACGCTTTAATAAATTTATTCTAGTTTTAAGCCATGCTTCAAAGATCATTAAAGATATCCTTATATACGAAATAGTTTTTGATAGAAAGCTTCAAAGATATCATTAAAAATTGCCCAACTGGTCATGGTTGAGCACGATTGGTCACGGCTTGCACCCCTTTGGGATCGGAGTCATAATGTTGTCATGACACATTGATTACAAAGTTTATTGGTGATCTAAATTTATAACTAGATTCAATCAGTGAATTACGACCTCAAGTGTTTGATCGATAATATATTATAACCAAACGGGAGATCAAGACTCGTTCAAAACACTAGTCAATTAGGTTGGGAAGTTTATTTAACCAATAAACTCAATAGTATTTCTCTTCTTAGCAATAAGAGACAATTGACACATAACAAACAATTAGTTACCAAATTAACAAGAAGAACATGTATAAGCTTCTACATTTAAAGGAGTTAATGAATACCATTTCATTTTAATCACACTTTACAAATGACCATAATATAGTCTACAAGTCTCAAATTCTCAATTCACATCAAAGAACTCTTCATAAACCTTGGAATCCTAAATTCCAAACATTTTCATATCCCTCTCCCTCTCTCCCCTCTATATTTTTGCTTTTTCAGACGTAACATAACAGGGACACAGATCTTATCCCTATCTTTCTGATAGACTCTGGGCTCAAATATTCCTTATCAAATAGTCATTGATATTGAACCCAACGGGGACAAAAAGCTTCTCACGTTCCCACCTAACACGATTCGCTTTATATAAATAAGGAAAATTTGTAACACTCCAAAAACATTTTGTACATTTAGATCTCACATTATAAGCCCAAAAGAATCCATGGGTACGAGGATTAATGTACAAATAACACCATCTCATAGGAAAAGCAATTTGTGAGATGTTAAATTTGTAATTATCACCTGGAGAAAGCTTTGTTAAGGCATTAATTGTATCGAAATCTCTGCACATGTAATAGATTGAGAAATTGTTGTCATTGGCTAATGTTACCTCAATTGTGGGAAACATTTTATTTACGAAACTTGTTTGTTGTTCAGCATCTGAATATTGAGGTGAAGAAAGAAATATTATTAAAACAATTATGAAGAAAAGTGGACAAGAATTTGTCATGTTTATTGCCATGATTATGGATTATTTTTTTTAAAATTGTTTTCATGGCAATTGTTTAGGTTAATTTTGGATTAAGGGATTATAAGGGTTTGTGATTAGGGAAATTGATGGTTTACCTATGTTTTCGGAATTTGAGGAAAGATATTTTTAGAGGGGTGAGTTTGTGAATAATAAGAAAAAAAGAAAAGAAAGAAACCTTTTTTGTAAAAAAAAAAAAATTGAACCTAAAATTTTTTATTTTTTATTTTTTTTGGTTTTCTTGATTGATATTGTAATGTGTTCATATTGGGTCTGATTAATCTGAATTTAAATCATATAAACTTATTTAAGAGAAAACATTCCTAATATACTTTTTTCTTCTTCATATGAGCTCAAAACCAATCTCTCTCAGAAAGAGTGAAGGGTCGGATACATATTACCTGAACTCTTTTTGGTGAACCTTAATTAATTACTTATTTGAAAAATAAGTTTCTTTTAACGGGACAATACCATTCTTGGTGTTTTTTTATCCTTTACGTAGGAAATAGGTTGTATTTGGACATTTTTGAATGTATTTACCCTTAAATATGAAATGACAATAAAAATTTAACGTATCATATTTTAATTCATCAATAATTCTGAAAAATAGTGAATCCTAATACTAAAAAAAGATAAACTAAAATTTACTTAGGAACTAAAAGTACTATCAACCCCTCTTTTGATTTTACATTCCCTGTTTAGCAATTAAAAATGCTTTTAAAAGGAAAGGTTAAATCCCAAATTTTCCTTTATATCCTCTAGTTAGGAATAATTCAAATAATTATAGGTTAGTGCTAATCCCTATTATTTAGTATAATAATAGATACCATTAACAAATAGGCAAGAACTTATCTTCACTGATCCATGATATAAACAAAAAATTAAGCCAAATCTTGATCAGCCTAAATTTCATCCTCTAAGCTTTTCTTCTTCTAATTACTTTAGCTATATTAATACCACTATACAAGTGGTCATCATTTTTAGTGAAAATGAACACTATTGGATAAGCAACATCTATATGTACTATAAAATTATTAGCTTACTCATATATATAAATTAATCGTGTAAAGAATTTTTATATTATCAGGTCATTTTTTATCTATGGTATCATATAATTATTTACTTTGTCTCAATATTACAAATCATACTTATTTCTGTCATTTTTCTCTTATAACACGAAGTAGATTAAATCATGAATAATCACATAACAAATTTACAATTCACAAGGAAGAAAAGCACTTGCTGGTGGACACACTTCTATTTTCTTCTCTTTTTTATTTTTCAGTTAGTGTCTGATTAAATTCGAATTTTCATATTATTGGATTCATTTTAAAACACAACACTTCTAATATGATTTTTTCTCATTTCTAATAGTTTAAACTTAAGATATTTAGTTAAGCGTGGAGGACTAGTAATTTCATAGTGATGTAGCTTAAACTTTAATAGAGTATTTTATTGTTTTCTCCTTTTTATCATGGCTTATGGATAATCCACTATATATTGGCTTTTAACTTAATCATTTTCTAGTTGGTAACAAAAATGCATGCATCTCTAAAAGATACTACTCTCCTTGTCTCGTTTTATGTAAGAGTTTAACTTAATACAAAGTTTAAAAAAGAAATGAAGATTTTTAAAAATTATGATTCAAAATAAATGACAAATATTTATGTGGTTATAAATCATTTTATTAATAGTAAAATATATATTTTATAGTTAAATTATTATTTAATATAGAAATGTATTATTCTTTTTTAAATTGACTAAAAAAAAAATTTATATAAATTGAGAAAGATAGAATAATAATAGAATAGTTGCTTTTTCAACCGTCTAATCACTATTTTCTCTTGTTAGCTAATAATGCAAGCAGCCGCAATATCATTGTCTTGTCCCAATAATCTTGAAAAAAAAGTAATGATCTAGTTTGATTTGGCACAAAATTTAAGAAAATAAAAAAGATTTTTGATCACGTGGTTCAAAATTAAAGTTATATCAAATCTATAAAATTAGTCTTTAATCTTATGGCCTTAAGAGTTATTAACAAAAAAAGAAAGATATCATTCTTTTTTAAATGGAGGAAGTACAGAATACGACGAATATATCTCTAATTAAATTGGCCATTTGCATGAAAAAGAGACTTCTACTTGTGTATAGTATATTACATTATTTCAAGAACTTTATGATTATTTATGCGTAACTTGATATCAAAATGTCTGGGATTTTCACATTATAAATAAGGAAGTTTCTTAAGATAAAAATATCTCAAGAAACACTAATAAGTATAATTCAAGTTTTCCCCAAAAAAAAACAAACTAAAAATGGCTACTTCATATTGGTTGTTTTTCTTGTCAAGTGTCTTGTCTTTATTTTCTTCTTCTACTTGTAATTCTATACCATTTGTGGGTTCTAATCAGCTCAAGTTTTGGAAAGAAAATGTTGTCAATGAAATGCCTCAAGCTCTTGTTTCTAAATTATCTCCAATGAACATGATTGACTCTCAATATTACACTTCATTAGTGTCCAAAAAGGCATTCTCTTTTGATACTCAAAGTTGTTTGCTGATATATTTTGTACTTCTGAGACTAATGCCCAAACATCCAAAATCACAAATCTACTTTAAAAGGAGAAGTTAAAACATGCGCGAAATCCTTAGAAGAAATGATAGAGTTCTCAAAGAGTAGCTTGAAACAAAACCACCTAATTTCATTGACAACAGAAAGCATACAGGGGTCAGGACAGAAACTAAAAATTGAGAAATTTCATGAAATCAATTCCCAAAAGAGTAGTGTATCATGCCATGAGATATTCCTTCCTTTTGCTACATACTTTTGTCACTTGCTATCTTCGACTAATATTTACGCGTTGGAGTTAGTTGATTTAAACACTAATGTTCATGTTAATACAGCTATGGTTGTTTGTCATATGGATACTTCTTCATGGCCAGCTGATAATCCAGTTTTTAAAAAGTTGAATTTTTCACCTGGAAAAGGAGAGGTTTGTCATTGGATGTCACAAGCTGATCTTGTTTGGGTTGGAGATGATGCACATGCATAAAAATAAAAAAGTAGTCTAACTTATGCCTTTTAATGAAGCTTTGAGTTTAATTGTAAAAATGGATTGTCTTTTTTCTTGTTTCTCTGTTTTAGGAATAGTAAGGTATTGTAATTATGGAGAAAAAAAAGTCCAAATCCTTACTTTCCCTTTCTTTTGTGAAGTGTGTATTGTGATGGTTTTTATTAGAAAATGCTATTCCCTTCGGTCTTTTTATGTGTATTTTAATAACTTTCAGTTAATACTCCTATTCTAAGTTGCTCGCAGGGTGCGGGTGTCCGATACGTGTGCGGCTCAAGAGGTGGGTTCATGATCTCAGGAATATGGATCCATGTATGAATACAAGTATGGGTATTCGCTTAAAAATAATTAAAATATCTAAAAATAGAGTTATAAAATCTAAATTATGACATATTTTATGGTGAACTTGAGGAGAATCCTGCGAGGAGATTAAAGAAAAAGAACTGACATAGAATTTTTTATATAAAAGGTATCTCATTCAATTTCATTTTAGCCTTTGTATTGATTATATAAATTATTAAAATTGTCTAGACTTTTCCCATCGATTTTGGTCAAAGTATCCAAAATTGGTTGACCAAATCGAACACGGATCCCACACCCACACCCATGTCGTGTCGACTTTGTGGGACCAAAGGTGAAGATTCTGAGCAACTTATAGCTAGCTCCTATTAGTTTTAACTTTTCTTCAATAACAATACAATTTAAAAGTTGTTTTTTTATTTATTACTTTTTGATATTTCGTACTAGAGGCAGGGTGGATCTACGTAGAGTTGAGAGTGTTTATCCAAACTCTTGAGTCGAAAAATTATACAATGATATAGAATCAAATATGTATTTATGACCATATATTCAATATTGAACCCCTCAATACAAGTGAGAGGGCTTGGGCTGTTATAGGGGTTCAGAATCTAGTAGGCGCGTGGATTCAAATATGGTTAACAACATTTTTTAATGTTTTAGCTTGAAATTTGCTACAAATTATTTGTCAACACTATTTAACATGTTATTTTCACCTCAAAAATCCTGACTCCGCCATCCTAAAGGTAAAAAGATATTTTGAGGGATATGACACTCAATTTTCTCTTGTCGATAATCTTATAACCTCATATAAAAATGGCAAAAGTTTGATCTCATAAAAATGCCTAAATAAGCTAAACTTCACACGTATGAAGTTATTTTAAACTGTTTATAAAGTGCAAGAAATTGAACTTGTGGCTATATTTTAAATACTCGCCCCCGATATGGATATCCTATTTATGGGCCGGATATGGTTGTGTCTGACCCATGAGAAATTCGGGTCAAAACTTCTGATAGCACTAAAATATGTGAAGCATAGAGAAGAAGAAGAAAATTGACTTACAGCTATGGGGCTCTCAGCTTCTAAGAGAGTTAGCAATTCGCTCCAAAATTCATCCGAATTCAACTCGGCATGTGATTCAGTCTACGATGATTGTCTCTCCCTATCACAGCACGCTTTCGCCGGAGTGAAACCCTACCAGCTTTTCTCCGCCGTGGAACGCCTGCACGCTTCTCTCTCTCCCTCCGTCCCTCTCATAAACAATTGGGTTAAATCGCCTCCGACTCGATTACAGGTCGATAAGGCCTTCAAAATCGTGTCAACGCGCCGATCCGGCGAAAAGGAGAGTGAAATTGTGCTTGGGAACAAGGAATTCAAGGAGTTTTCAGTGGAGGTATTTGCGGACGCTGTCGTTTCGTGTGCAGGGAAAGAGCTGTTGAAGAGGGTTCCGGTAGGTGCTTTGGGGATTGCTGGCGTTGGTGCGGTGGTGAAGCCTGGGAAAGAATTGATTGCAGCGGCGATTGGTGCTTACGCGCTCGGTGTTGCAACTTCGGTATACGTCAGCTTGGCTTAAACGTATGTTTTTTCTTTTTCTTTTTTTACTTACAAAAGCGAATGATAAAAGTTTTTATAAATTTGGTTAAGCCAAAAGTACAAATTAGTCATGTATTACATTAATTATAAGTTTATAACCTCTAATAAGAGACTGAAAGCAAGTAGAATAATTATGTTTAGTTTTAATTTTAATTAGATGATTAGGCAGTCTTTATCTACATTTATATAATTTATATAAAAAAACAGATTTGCTAAAGTGTTTGCTTCACATTAGTAGTATTAGTTGTTATTCACGTAGTGTCATGTTTTTAATTTTTACTATCATTTGTTAGATTCATTGGCTATTCAAAATCAAATCGAAATTGATAATTTAAAATCAGAAAAAAATTATTGATTTAGCGGATCTTCTAGATAACGGTTTGACTATTTTAGTATTGACTTATTGGTTCTTAGCGAGATAATTAATAATTTAATAACAAATTAATAAATTATAGTGTAATCATTTGGTATATAAAGTTCTTAACTTAGAATTTAATTTCATACTTTTACTTTTGGTTGTTTATTGTACAATGTCGGTATTTGTTTTGAGCAAAATTTAATCTGAGTTTGTCTACTCATGTGCATGGTTATTTGGATTGTCATCTTTTTTAAAAAAAAATTCAATCATTTTTTTGGTGTTAAAGCTTAACGATTAACTCAATAACGATCAATAACACCGATAATGAATAAGTATATATCTTAATGACGTAGCATATATATAAATTAATAATCGATAAGTTATAATGATAAACAAAAAAAGAACAAAATCGAACCTACATGACAGTGACCATAAATTAGTTGAGTTTACCTTACTTGCGCTTAAATGTCTGAACTTTATTTTGATACGTCTATATCTATATTTATATGATAGTAAATCTAATTATCTATTGTATATTAGTAATTAGATGAAATTTATTATAAGAACGCGTTAACTTCTAGTTTCTTTAAACGCTTTCAGTACATATTCACATATATAATTTCCGTAAATATATCTATGAAGAGTAATGAAAATATTGGAGAAAACAGTCTAAAGCCGCCTCTAAAATCTATACATGAAATTTTAATTATACATTCAAATTTCACGGGTGTCCTATTATTTTGAGCATTGTATTTCTCTATTTAGTGCACTCTTAAGTGTTGATTTGTCATAGATGATAAGAGATGAGAACACCTCCTCTAGGCGCGTTAGAAGAGAAAATAAGCTGGGAAACGTTAGAAGAGACAATAAATTGACAACAATCATCTTCCCCAAATTCAACGACCCTTGTTCCATTCTTCCTCACCATTAATCCTTGCTCTGATTTCTTATTTAGGTTCTTTAATTTGAATTTTGAATTTTCTCTAAGTTCTTTAAAAATGACAAATGAAAACTTGAATAAGTTTTGTATGAATAAATCAGACCCAATGTTCAACGTGTAATGAGATGCAAACATGATATTTTTGTTGAATTTGCAAACTTCTTGATAAAAATTAAATTCAGGAAGAAGATTTTCGTCTTACCCATACTATTGTGTATTAGTTTTCCCTTGTATTCTTGCTTCTCTTTATAAGGGACAAAAAATTAACCTTTACCCATTCAGTTGATAAACTACATAATCAAGTTGAAAATACACACAAAGATGCTTGAATCATCACCAGAAATGCATATTTAGATATTGTAATCAAATTTTGATGAGGGAGATGAAACGGAGAAAAGAGAAAAGAAAGAATTGCGGGCGAAGGTTGAGGTCGTTCGATCTTTAGGAGGGTAAAGAAAAGGTTGAAGTGGGGACCCCGCATGCAAATCATATTAGTTAATATATTTGATGTATGTGTACAAGTCAAAACTCGGATGTGAGATTTCAAAATATAAATTCAGAAAGCTTTAGATCATTTTCTCAAAATAACGATTAAATTTATATCGTCTTTTTCTCATTCCAATTTAACAGGTGGAATCAAAAAGAGGGGTTAGAAGGATCTGGATTAATAATGGTAAAGATAATATATAGTGTGTAGGATAATTTATAACCACATAAATTGGATGATCTGGACCATGAAAAACAATAATTCAAGAATGATCTTGACCGTTTATAGCCAATGTACTAAGTATGAAAAACACCAATATTGAAAGTGAAAGTGACTTGAATCCACCAACGTACAACTCATCACTCAATCCAACAATCTCAATCTTCACTTGTCACCCCACAAAACAACAATAATTTGAACTCCCACCTTCCCAATTTATTGTTGTGTTTAATTAGTTGGTGTGAATAGAAAATAAAAAGAAAAAAACAAAAGGAAAATGAAAATGAAATTTTATAATCTTATCGATTATAATTTTATATATATATCGGTTTTTAAATAACGGTATTGTTTTTTGGACGGATATTTTCCGCACTATTTTGAACTCCAAATTGCGGATATATCAATCAAAATATAGAGGCCACCTTAACTTTGATTATTTAATCTTTACACTTCTTTCTTCTTTATATATTTCCACAAATAAAAATTGAGTTTTTTTGTGTGATTAATAAATATTTGTAAGTTTTTTTTGTATGAGTTATGTGATTTTAATAATATATCTTATAAGAAAGAAGATATATATATATATTTTTATATATTTCCACAAATAAAAATTGAGTTTTTGTGTGAATAATAAATGTCTTCAAGTTGTTTTGTGTATGAGTTATGCGATTTCAATAATATATCTTGTAAGAAAGAAGATATATATATATATTTTTATATATTTCCACAAATAAAAATTGAGTTTTTGTGTGATTAATAAATGTCTTCAAGTTTTTTTGCGTATGAGTTATGCGATTTCAATAATATATCTTGTAAGAAAGACAATCCACTCTTCAAATACACAATAAATTATATGGGCTCGAAATATTTGTTTGTTTCTTCTATATCACATTAAAAAAAATCAATATATTATCTACTTCGAATTTATGTTTTTTTTTTTCACTTTTAGTAAAAAAAAATTAAAGAATTTTAAATAGAAATGGAATTACAATATGGTTATTTGAAACTGAATTTGTGTCTTTCCTCGATTAATTAAGATAAAATTTAGTCCTCCTTAATGAAACTTTTCCATTTGAGGTTCTAGTAGTAAAGTCCGCAACAAATTTGGGTGGTATTAACTTTAAAAAGGAAAAATAATGATAATTAATAATACAACTAATAATAAGATAATATTAGCACAATAATAATGATAATAGAAAATGTAGAATTGTAGATGCTCCCTATTAGGACGTTACTCTAATATTTAGAAGAAAGAAAACACTTCATTATCTACTACCTATCTATCATAAATGCCAGACATTTATGCTCTTCTATTTAGAGTTATATTATCGCTAAGTTAAAATATGTCATGTCATATCTAATCACGTCTTTTATTATTTTCTTTGGTCTGCCTTTATTTCTCCTTAAACCTAACACGACCAACTCTTGCACCCTCATCGAATCACCTGCACGCTCTTCCTCTTCACATGTTCAAATCATTTCAGTCTCACTTCTTACATCTTTTTGATGATAAAGGTTACTGCCACATGCCACGTATATCTCAATCCATAATCACGTCTCTTATCCATCTATGCATCCTCGTCTTTCAAAACGTGCAAATTTTAATTGATCAAAAACATAATCGATCTAACAATTCCTTTACAAAAACTTAGGGAGAAGGCTCAAATAATTCGGCCACGTCATTAAATCTTTTGATAAAAAAAATTAAAATTTTGAACAAAAATTAAATTAAAATAACTCACCCAAATAAAGACCCACCAAATAAAATTAGTGATATTTTTAAATTTGGGTGGCTCTTTACTTGGGTGGGTTATTGTAAGAGCAAATTTCAGATATATCAAACATAAAAATTATATTTGTATGTGATAGTCATAGTTGCATAATTGCGCTCCGTAGCAGATTTTATGTTTGCTATGGAGCTTTTGATTTGTATAATTTGCTACAAACATCCAATTTATACAAATTGTTTAGTATTGTATAAATTCATTTTACACTGTAATTTGTAAAATAAGATCTGTATTTATATAATTATAAGTATATAGGATGAAATTATATGTATTTGTATTTGTATATACACTTTTCTCTCGCTTTATACATACACAAATGCATTTTGTATTGAAATGTATAAAATGACTAATTGTATACCAAATCAGGTGGCAAAAAAGGTGATGTTTGTTGCGAATTACAATTAAAATAAACTATGGCTATAGCATTTAATTTGAATTAATAGTTTGCTATTTCATACAATTTTCTCTTATTTTAATTCAATTTTTGTTGAGAAATTTGATTTTTTTAATTAAAAAAATTAACGACGTGACCGAATTATAATTGGTCACGTGTCAATAATTGTTTTGCAAAATCAATGTTAAAAAATAATAACATAAATGAGTTTTTTTTTAAACGATAATGACATAAATTGACCAAACTTTTAACGAATGACATAAACGATGACATATTTGAACCTTTTATTAAATCTCCATAACACATTCTTATCACCCCACTCCAACATTATTTTAAATCCATAAACTTCAAATCCTATATCCGCCTCCGACTCTAAAAATATCATTGATATATTGAGGTAGATGCGTGTGAATGTGGTATTTCAAACTCCCACCACCAACAGCCATCGTCCACGAAAGGGGAGCAGAAATTAAAAATGCCCAAATATTCATAGCCACTAATATTAACGGCAATCCAACAGCCACACAAAAGGGAAGAAAGTGGAGCCCTGCTGCTGTCTCAATACTCATCAAGTATTTTATACGCAAATCTTATTCTCTTATCCACACAAATATCCCTCTTCCACTCATTTCATTGTCTATATTCTTCTTCTTTTCTTCTTTCTCCTCTCATTTTTCCCATTACAAACACCACATTTTTCTGTTTTTGATTGAAAGTTTTCATTTTTAGTATTTTGGACTAAATCACCTGCTTTGAGTTTTCTTGATTTCTTGCAGGGTTTTTCATTTTTGTCTGACTGACCCTTTTGGCATATATGAATTTGGGTATTTTTCAAATCTTGAAAAGTTCTGAGTTCTCTTCATAAAAAGCTTCAAGACACTGTTTTTCCTATTTTTCTTGTGTGAAACTCAAAAGGGTATGTCTTGAAATTAGTGTTAGGAGTCAAAGAGTTGAGTAATAAAAGATTAAAAGATGAAGATACAGTGTGATGTGTGTGAGAAAGCTCAAGCTACTGTGATTTGCTGTGCTGATGAGGCTGCTTTGTGTGCAAAATGTGATATTGAAGTTCATGCTGCTAATAAATTAGCAAGTAAGCATCAAAGGCTTCATCTTCAGTGCCTATCTAACAAGCTTCCTCCTTGTGATATTTGCCAAGTAAGGGAACTTCTTCTTTTTTTGTTGACCTGTTTATGGAATGATTTGTTTTTAGTCTAGATCATGTTACTAATATTTCAATCATATAATTGTGTTGCTCCTTGATTAATGGAAAGTTAACTTGTGATGTTCCTTTTAATTAGACTCTTGATTAGATTATTAATAATACTATTTCACATATAGTTAATTTTGCATTTCTATGTTTAGTATTTATCACTCCCTTTGTTTCAATTTGTGTGACTTCTTACCTTTTTAGCTCCTGATCTTCAATTCCAACATGTGACATGTTTTAAGGTCATAGTATTTATAGGGTGTAATGTTGATCTCAAGTTTGAGACCACTTGATTCAAAAGTCTCTTGATCTGTCGACCCGAAACACAAAATTGAAAGCCGAGGGAGCAAAGGCGGATCTAGGATTTCAACGTAGAAAAAGGGTGCACCACAAAAAGAATGTGTTAAGTGGGAATTGATCCCGAGTTCTCTATTCGAATAACTTAGCATTTAACCAACCAAGTGCACCATTAGCTTTACAAAATATATACCTAAAATATCTAGTTTCACGGAGAGACCATGGGTTTATGTGCCCCAAAATTAGCATGTATATTTGCCACTGAGAGGGAGTATGGTAATATAGGTCTTGTTTTGCTAGCTAAAGATAAAGGGGAGAGAGGGAGGAATGGAGACTTACCAGACTGCGCATCTTAAACCTCATGTCATAACCAGTAAGTATCTCAAATAAGAAAGAAGTTATAGGTGTTGATAGGGCATAGTGAAAATGATTTCATGGATATGGGATAGTTTATGTTTTCAATTTCAGAGGGCTGTGATTCAACATCAAAGGTAGTACAACATTGGATGTATGGAGGGCGCACGTCACAAGTTTTACCTTGATGGGAAACTAAGCCTAGTGTTGTAGTGGAGAATAGTAGATGTGCGGACTTGTTAACCACCGAATTTCGAAGTTGGAAACAAAAGGTTTCTTTTGTGATGGTATCAACCCTTTCGAAGACCGGAAACCTCAAAGAAGTTCCATGTCTATATTATTGCACATAGAATTTATACCTTATATTTGAATAGGAATATGCATATGTAAGTCGAGTAATAATTAAAAGTGATTTTTCTGAACATGGTTATATCTGTCAAAATGATGTAAACATACCCGAGAAAAAAGATTGGAAGTTAAAGATCAATGTCTTTTCCAGAAATTCTCTGACCATCTTTGCGAGACTTTTATATTTGCTTGCATTTAACTTGAACTATCACGTATGCAGGATAAAGCAGCCTTCATCTTCTGTGTTGAGGATAGAGCTCTCTTTTGCAAGGACTGTGACGAAGCAATTCATTCAGCCAGCAGCCTCGCTAAGAACCACCAGCGCTTCTTAGCCACTGGAATCCGTGTAGCCTTGAGCTCAAGCTGCAATAAGGAATCAGTAAAAAACCAACTGGAGCCACAACCACCTCAGCAGAATACTCAACAAGTTGGCTTGAAAATGCCTCCACAGCAATTGTCCGGTATCACATCACCATCTTGGCCTGTCGATGATTTACTAGGATTTCCAGATTATGAGTCGAGTGACAAGGTAATACAAACTTATTCCCTTTACATTTTGCAAGTATCCTATATTTTCTACCACTTGGGTGGCTGGGGGATTGATGTATGGAGGACTTTTCTAGATGAGAAGCTATCCATTTTCTTGGTAAAACAGCTTATGCATTGAACTTGAATTTGAAGCACTCAAATATGCAAAGCGACGTCCTTAGATTCCTCGATACATAGGGCGACATTTTATAACACCATTACATGTATATATGAAGTTGGCCTAGTGTTCAGTCTAATATGTGAAACTGTGGCGACCCTTGATTCAGTGTACAGTGTCATTGTCTATTCGTCTAATATGTAATGAATAACCTTATATTGATTGTTTCAATCTATACAGAAGGATCTACTTGAGCTTGGTGAATTTGAGTGGTTAGGAGGCATTGATCTCTTTGGTGAACAAACAGCAGCTGAAGTGCCCGAGCTATCAGTACCTCAGTCGAGCAATACAAATATTTATAGGACTACCAAATATCAAATGACTTACAAGAAGCCCAGAATTGAAATCCCAGATGACGATGAGTATTTTACTGTCCCAGATCTTGGTTGAACTCCAACTTCAAGAAGTTTCTAATTAAAAGTGTATGTGTGCTTGTGTGTAGTACTTAATAAGTGCTCTCATACTGTCAACAGATATGTTCAGTAAGTAGAAAAAGTATTGTTCTGCTTAAGATACTCCTTGTCTTGCTTACTTTCGCAGTGCACTCATATTGTCAACAGACATGTTCAGTAAGTAGAGGAACCATTATTCTGCTTAAGATATCCTTTATCGTGCTTACTTTTCGCCTCCTTGGTAGAATTGCATCAATTTCTTGCCCTTATAGCGATTTAAAAACATATTGAGGCACTCTTAGACATACTATGCATATTGCTATATCTGAGCGATTGGAACACAAGGTGTCTTCCCATTTTGTGTTCTTTGAGCTAGTAAAACCTGGTTTTGTTACAAGAACTACTCCACAGTTGTGATTTTACCTTGTAGACTCTAACTTAGGAACAAACTTTCTAGGAAACAGTTACTGCACTTAGCAGTTGAAGCTATGATCGAATATAGAATTGAATAATGAAATACTTATATAATGATGTAAAGGATAAGTTATGCATATGAAGAAAGTTTAGTTTATTAAGTACCTTGGTGGACATTCATCACAACAAAACATTAAAATCCAAAACTGAAAATTGATAGGCTTTCCTACTAGATTCAAAGTAAAAAAACTCATAAAGGGGGGGGAATATATGGAGATGGAAAAAGAAAAAAGATAACATGATGTTTCTATGCTCCTCCCTTGAGCAAAGTGAGGGCTTCAGATTCAGTAGGCAGAGCTGGGATTGCTCCTTTCTTGGTTGTAGTGATGGCTCCACATGCACATGAAAACCTTAGTACTTCCTTCAACCTTGCTTCATCCTGCATTTTTTACACAAATTAGTATATTATACTTCACGTTATCGCTTAATTTAGTGCTAAGAAAAGGTAATTATTTTACCTCAAGAATGGCTTGATCATCAACAATCTTGGTTAGAAGGGCACCCACAAAAGAATCACCAGCTCCAGTGGTGTCAACAGTCTTCACATGGAATCCTCCAACGGTTCCATGGAATTTCTACACCCCCAAAATAAAACCAAGTCAGATCAAATTATCAAAACTAATTACACAATATTCTTTTTAACAATTATTGAAATCACAGATTCTAATTAAAAAAATAAACGCCCTTATTAGCCATGAGGGGACACAGTAATTAGTAGTACGGCGAAAAGTATTAAATTAAGATCAAGTGACACAAATAAATGAATAATGTACTCAAGTGTTGTAGGTCCTCCTTGGCTTTACTTTAATTACAAATTAAACAACAATGGTTCGTCTAAGTTCTTACCAACCACTTTACAGCTATCTACTAGAGAATTCAATAACAAGCAATTAAATAAAATATGAACGATTACGACTTTGATAGTATAAAAATTATTTTAAATGAAATATCAAAAGATAGATTATACCTTGGTGTAGTAATTGCAACCCTTTTCACCAAGAGTGACCAAGAGGAGCTTCAAGTTAGGATGCCATAAGGACATGGCGGATTCATCATCAATCTTGTTGCTTCCAGTGAGGAATTCGAGTTCCACATCGCTGACCTTGATCACATCAGCATAGTTCCATATGCTCTTGATTTGCTTCTTGGCCTCTTCTTCTGAAGGCCACAACGGCAAACGAAGATTAGGGTCATAAGAGAGCAATGCCCCTGCCTCCTTTGCTACTTCCATTGCCTTCATATGTGCTGATCTACATGGCTCCACAATCAAACTAATTGATCCATAGTGGAACACCTTAGCCTTTATACACAAAAATTCACAAATTAAACTAAAAATCCAAACAAAAATTAATTAGTTTGTGAGCTAAATAAATGACAATTTATGACTCCATGATAATGACACCTGACATGAATTTAACTGTACTTCCTCCACCTACCCCCTTTTGGCTCCACTCTTTGCTCTAAGATTCGATACACTCTATAGTATTCCTCCTAGTATATATCGTCATTATACACTTTTTCACGACAAAGCTAGAATTTTCACTGGATTCAAAATCTGAAAGCCAGAGTAGACTCGACATCTATTGTAAAACTAATTTGAATGCAAGCAAATCAATTTGGTTTTGTAGTGAACTAAAAATCTACTATATAAGAGGCAAGTGGAAACAAAAGAGAAAGAGACAAAGCATAGCTCTTTGAGATTTCAACACCTGAAAGGCAGGAAAAGTTGTGTTAAGCTAACAGACAACACTCACCCACTCTTCAAGAAAAATCCGTGTCACTTACACCGCCATCTTAATTGCATGCAACACAATAATTCCTAATTTTCTCTAACTGAATTCCTAATTGACAAAATTTTAAAAGTGGATAGGGATCACCTTTTACTTATAAAAGGGAAACCGCTATTGAAATGGATGTGTGGGCATATTAAGGCGATATCATATTGGATCCAATCGCGCAAATAAAAATGATACGTTGTTAATTAGAAAAATGACAGTACAGTAAAAAAAAAAAAAAAAGGACACGAAACCAACCCACCTAAAAATAAAAATACGTTTTACGTCTTTTTCAATTTATTAATTAATTAACTACAGTTGAGTCAAAAACAGACAACAAACAAACTCACCAGCTTCTTTGTGATCACAAAACAAAGAAATTGCAAGTGAAAAACACGCACAGATCATCAAATCCAATGCGAGTTGGGAAAAAAAACAGATTAAATAACTTACAGATCTAATAAGATCAAGATTCAACTCAGCGGGCGTGAGCAACATATCGGCACTGGGATTTCTGTAAAACATAAACTCACGCTCTCCGTCGGCGCGTAGAGTCACGAACGCCAAAGCCGTCCTGGCGCCCTTGTCAAAATTAATTCCTTCGGCTTTTACGCCGTTCGTTTTCAGAATCCCGGCGAGCATGTGACCGAACTCATCATCGCCGAGTTTACCGACGAACGCCGACTTTCCTCCGAGCCTCGTCACCGCGATAGCGACGTTCGCCGGTGCACCGCCGGGAGCTTTCAAAAATCCGGGAGCCTCGGCAAGGGATACGCCGGAGACTGTCGGAACGAAATCGATCAACATCTCACCAAAACTCACGATCAAACCAGAAGAAGAAGCACCGTTGACTGCCATGGCGACGATGAATTAGAGAAAATATATGTATCTATAGGTGTATCTATAGGTTTTATATAGTATAACAGAGAGAAGAGAAGGAGGAGGAGGATAAGTGAAGATTATAAGAAGCTTTATATAGAAGGTGGTTGAAGAGTTCTAAGAAGAAGAGAAAACTATTTAATTACGCACTGATAATTTTATTTTATTTTAATTATTAAAAAAAATATTGTAGTAATAATTATCCAAAAAAATATAATGAAATATATATATTCCTTAATTTTAGGCTAATAGTAATTATTATTAATCTTAAATGGCACGTCACTTTTATGTGGATGTAGGACCTTTATTAACTTGATTAAAGACAAGAAAAATATCACACAAAAAAAGTGAAGATGTTAGAAAAAATAGATAAATACTTTATACGATTAATAAAATAATTTTTTTAGTAAATTAGTGCTAAAAAATAGAAAGGGGGAGAGAAGAAAAATCTTGAAGGATTTTGTTGCTAATTTTTATTTTGTTGACTTGTTATTAGTTAATGGTAAAAGTTATGCTAAATAATCTCCTAATTATTCAACTAATAACTAATCTTCTAGGATCTAGGTGTTAAATTGTTCTAAAAGTTGAACAATTTGAAGTCTAATTAATAATTAATTGACTAGATCATTGATGGTTTAGTTATTTTTGGTTTTAATTATAAATTGTTTTGATTTTCTTATTAATTAATTGAGTTTTTTGGAGTATAAATGTGAAAGTATAATTAATGAAAAGATAAAAGTATGAATTTCAGTAAGGAGTGAACATTGGGACAAAAGAACGGTAAAGAATCTAATTGGTAGAAGAAGGATTAGTATAATTAATACAAATGGGATTAGGATTCAACTAAGTTAACAATTAGTACTCCTTATCCTATTTTAATTGTGGCTTGAGTTTTTCTTAAGCTCATTAAAAATAATTAAAAGTTGTTAAGTTAAGCAGCGAAGTTATTGTTTTATGATTATTCATAAGTTCGAGTAAGATACGGTCTCTAATAAAAATATAAAGTAAAGTTGTGTATAATAGATTTTTTAAATTCGAAACTTTCCCTGAATACAACACAAAATGAAAGCTTAATACGTCATATTGCTTTTTAATAATAACTACGCGATACAATTTATTTAAATTATTCCTATTATCAAACATTTTTTGAGAATGAAAGTAATAAAAGGAAAAAATTATTATTTTTTACATTAAGAATATATTTACTAATTTTAATTCTGAATTTCTAAAACAATAATAATTTCTAGATAATTTTCATATTATTATAGAGATAAATTTTGGAAAAAAATTTATAAAATTATGTGAAAAATCTAATTTGTTTAGAATTTGATATTTGGTAATTTATTTAATTTATCTCTAAAAAAGTTTGCAGTAAAAATTATATATATTTAAAATTTCTATCCAAGTAAATTTGAGTCAAAATTGTATAGAAAAAATATTTTTAAATTTTTAGTCAAAGTATATCTGATTTATATATACAACAATTATGAGTAGAGGTGTTTTTAGTAACTTTGAATGTGAAAAAAGAGTGGGAAATTATATTTTCTATAGTTATTGTTTTTATTTTTAGGGTATAACGATAAGAATTTTGACTAATATTTTATGATATATTTTTTATTATCTTTATATATATAACACTTTTTATATAGTTTTTAAAATTTTAATTTTTAATTTAAAATATTAAATTCATATAATCTAGTATAACTTTAAAAAATAATTAAATTAACTTGCAAAATATATAACATGACAACTAGATAAATGGAGAAAGTACGAATTATACACGGATTCATAGTATTTAGAGTGTGTTTGGTTGGGACAAAATCTTGGAAAATGTTTTCCAAATCAACTCATTTTTCTCAAAATTAAGGAAAATGACTTCCCTTAAAAAATTAAGGAAAACATTTTCCAAAACTTTCCTCCAATTTCAAATTACATTTTATTGGGGGAAAATCAATTTTTAAAAAAAAAAATTCAATTTCAAAAATTTATTTTTTCATTTGATCTCTAACCCCCCACCCCACCACCACCGGCCAGCTCCCCCCACCCCCCAACTCCACCCCTTCCCAAAAAAACTAATTTTGTTTTTTAAAATATTTTCAACTTCAAATTTTTATTTTTAAACTCCTACCCCCTCCCTCCCTCCGTCCAGACCCCCACCCACCCCCAACCCCCAAAAAAATTAATTTTGCTTTTTAAAAATATTATCAACTTTAAATTTTTATTTTTTCACTCCTACCCCTTCCCCCGCCGCACACACTACGCCCCCCCCACCCTACTACCACCCCAAAAAAAAAAAAAAAAATTTTAAAAAATATTTTTCAATTTCATAAATTATTTTTTAATTTAGTAAAAATAAAAGATGTCTCTCAAAAACATTTTTCATTCATAAATCAAACACTAAAAATCATTTCCGAAAAATATTTTCTACTCACCAACCAAACATGAGAAAATAAGTCCAAAATCTACTTGTTTTCCAGGAAAACATTTTCTAGGAAAACATTTTCCTTCATACCAAACACACCCTTAGAGTAAATCATTTTACTTCATTGAATTATTTTATTTTTTCTTTCACTTTATTAAATCCATCATACAAACGAAAAACTTAATACCCCATATCATTTATTTACGCATTATATAAATTAAAAGAATGTTGTAAAGGGCAAAAAATCACTTCTAAAGTACTTTTTTTCTACATGGATTAGTGAAGCTTCTAAGTAAAAATATTACAATTTCATTAGGATTATAAAGCTATAGTATTATTTTATTATTTTCTATTGAAAGTTCATTATATAATGATATTATATATGAATATAAGGAAGACTTTTTAAATACAATCAAAGTAAATTAAATTATTTATGTTGAATTTAAAAATTTATAAATCAAATCAAATTAATAAAATTTGGATTTTTCACTTCGATTTTTCCAATAAAATATTATTTATGTACATAATTAACTTGTACTTCAAATATTTCTTAGTCCTATTAAATATAAATATTTAAGTGTTTTCTAAAAAATATAAAATATAATATAATACGAGTGATGACACTAAATATTTAATAAAAAGTAACAATGAGATTGCATTAAACAAATATTGCAAATAAATAAATCATAATAAAATGATCGTAATTTAAAAGTATTGAGTAATGCTAAAATAAGTACCAATTACAAGGATAAACATTAAAGAAAAACTAAAATTAGGTTATGTATTTTATGTAATTTTCTAAACCAATGAAAAAATAAAGAACAAATATTCAACATTATTGACATTTTTAGTGTTGAATAATTTTTTTTTTATTAACATTAGTATTGATTTGAGCTTTTTTAGAGTTACTAAATATTTATGAATAATAAGCTTTATTAGAAGTCAAACTCGAAATAATATATTTAAAAATAAAAAATATAAAAAAAACATATGAAATACTTAAAAATTATATTACAATAAATATTTCTAGACATAGAATATATATATATATATATATATATATATATATATATTTCAAAATATTATAAAGGCCACGAGTGGTTTTCAAAGATTCTGTTTTGGTAGGCTGATAGTAACCCATAGTTTTTAGTTTTAATAAATTTCCACTTGTTTCAATATCTTATTTAAATAATGCCCCACTTGAATCAATGTAATATTTTTCTAATATTAATAATAAATGATAAATTGTTAAGTTTTGGATTTTTTCTGTTAATATCTCTAATTCATCTCAAATTATCTATTTTATTTCTCGTAAATATAATTATTTAAATAAGATATTGATATAACGTGTCATGTCTTATGTATTAAGTTTCGAATCAGAATTATATATTATCTACTAGTTGAAATAGTTTCAACTAATCAGAATACAAATTTAATCTTAATCTTATTTTAGATATTTTACTTTATCTAATTCAAATATTCTATTTTATCCTATTTAATTTGATATTATTTTATCTTATTTCTTATAATTATATCTTAAAATAACTTTATCCGCAAATTAGATATCCCCTTTATACTCAAAAGTCTAATTCACGTGAATATCTATCATATGATTGTAATTTAATTTGTGGGTGAATGGGGTCTTCTTATGAAACCAACAGAGTAGCAACCTTGTCTGTTCATAAAAAATATTAGCATTAGGTGGACTTAAGTAAGAAGTATTAATTAACTAAACTTATGATCGAATATATAGAACTAGATCGAAAAATGCAAGTTTATGTATAATCGAAAATACAAATTCAACGTGAGGAGATTATTTATATTACGGTCGAGAAATGCAAGTTTAACATGAGGAGATTGTTCGTACTATGTAGGAAAATTATATTAAGTCGTACATTGATTTTGTTCAATTTTTTTTTTATTAAATTAAAGTTTGATCAATTCAAGTTAGATGAAACAATTACTTAAGTGGAGAACAAATAACTTTGTAATAATTTATATGCAATTTCATAAATTTTTGTTTATTTGGTAAGACTAAATAAACAATTGGTCTATTTTAATAGTTTTAGATTCGTATATTTATGAAAAAATATATAACACAAAAAATTCATATTGCATTTTCAAATAAAACTTAATTTCATTTCACAATTTTATATTATTATATTATATCATAATTTCATATATCATGACCAAACAGGCCCAAATCTAACTACAACGAATTGAAAATTTTCAAATTCAAATCTCGAAAATAAAAACAATCTTTAGCGGTAGGGGTTCGTTCTTCTTATGATCCTACATAGTGTATGAATTCGAAAAAAGATTGGACGGTTTATAAATGATAGTACTATTGTTAAATACTAGTAAGAATATTTTTATTTAAAAAAACGAGGTGACATATTGGCCCATTAGTTTACAAATTAATAATCAAATTTTATAGTTGGAAAGTGAAATTAAAATTATCAATTTGTTTGCAAAGCAAAGTCAAATCATTAGATTGGAGGGTGTCTCACCAAATATTGTCTATTTCTTTCTTTGTTTAATGATTACACAAATCCAACCAACTTTTATTCTAATTAATTAACTCTACCTGCTCCATTATTATTTTCCACACATTTTTAATTAATTAAAGCCCAACACTACCAATTTGCTCTCATAACAATTAAGCATAATCATTACCGTACCTTTTTTTAAAAAAATAAAATAATAATTTTGTGGAAAAATCAATAGTTTTTATGTTTTAATTTACATGATATAGTTCGAGTTTTAAAAATATAACAAATAAAACAATCAATGTGGTTTATTCATATCTTTAAATATTAGAAATGTTAATTACTGAAATTAACATTGAAAATTTTCATGAATATATGGAAATTTAAAGAGTAGTAACTTCATTAAGTTAAAGCAAGATATATGAATTATTCTCGTACATTCGGACCTTATTGGATTGGTTGAGTAAGTGATCCAATTCAAAATAAGAGTTTGCATATCAAAATTTTTTACATGTTTTTTCTATCGAAATAGTCATCATCATGCAATACTTAATTTAACTCATCATACAATACTTAATTTAACCCTCTTATATGATTTACGAGTTATTAAATTAAAATAAAATTCACTTTATGCATGTTCATCCAGGAAAAAATAGTGGTTGTAGGTTGACTTGTGAATAAAAACATATTCAACATTCTTCTTAGATCTAATCTTCAAATTCAATTTGCTTTCTTAATTCAATTTGTAGGACCTTTAAAGTCAACTTCTTTTTCACGCCACTGTATTATAAATTCAATAATTGCACCTAGCTACATAATCAAGATTAATTAAATGGATATAAAGAAATGTATTTTTCAATATAGATATCACTAAAATGATGTATTAATTTCTCTGCTCAAACCCTTTATAATTTAAATACTCAAGGGTCAATTATTTTTATGATTAAAAAATAAAAAAATATCAGACATCATTTTTTTCTATTTAAATTATCATGGCTTATGTAACCATATCATCCATTACGAAGTAAAGAAAGTCCATTACAAAGGATAGTGATGATCTCGTCTTTCTTGCTGTGAGAGAGGAAGCTTCCGAATCATCTTTCCAGCCAAATAGTGAACGATTACTCAAAAATAAACACCAACCGAAAGCGGCTGAAAATAACTATATCTATCCCGAGAATTGAATCCATATCTTCGACATAAAAAGACGATGTCCTAATAATTGAATATCGAAAATTAAGTATTTTGACTCTCATACTTCGAACGTTTCCAAAAAAAACACAAAAAAAGAGTAGTATGTTTTCTATGTGGGGGTGGGGGGTGGGGGGTGATTTATTTTGTTTTGGTACTATGAATGAATACAACGTAACCATAGGGGCCATAAGTTGTTGATTAATGGATGCACGTGATGGGGCATGAAAATCAAGGAGAAAATAAAGAGTAAACATGAAGAAATGGAGGTTAGGAGAAAAAGACAACAAATCAATAAATAAAATTAATTATTTAGCCATGAAATTTTTGTAAGTAATGAACTTTAAGTGAAGTCGAAATATTAGATTAAAAGTCCATTTCAAAGTACAGTAGTAATAATTTTAATATTAGTGGTGGATTATATAAATAGTCATTGTTCAGAATCACACCATTTTTTTATTATTACTATAAGCTATATATTGTTTTAGTAAGAGTACTTTTGTAGCTTCTCTAGCATTTAAATATATATTAATAACAAACATATGAGAAATTTAGGAATGATAATTGAGCAAAATAATAATATTGTGATAAATTATTTAAAAAATTGATTCTAAACTAGTAAAGAGAATAATAATGAACTTGGAGTGTAATGTTACATATTAAAAGTATGATTTGACATCGTATTTACTAAATACATATATTTGAAACAATTATAATATATAATTTCTTATACAAAATTACGTCTACCACAAGTTTTTATTCTGCTAGTTAATGTTTGTGAGTTGCCACTTTGTTTTATTATATTCTTAAATAAAGTATAAACATGACAAAAATGGGGATTACATAAAAAATGAGAACTAATTAGCAATTGTTATTAAATATGTATTTTTAGCGGTAATTAACATTCTTTGTATATGTCTGTAGAGATTTTGGCGATATTAGATCTAATGACACTTAACCAATATCGATAAAGACTTTAGTACTCTTTATTAATGTGTCTATTTTATTATCGTTAAAAGTTATTTTTGTTATAGTGGGATGAATAAGATAATTTTTTTTTCTAAAGAAAATGTAAATAAAGATGAGAAATAACAGGTCAAAATTTACCACACTCTATTGTCATCTAAAAAAATATTAAAAATGCTCATAGATAATATTTTAAAATAACTTCTTTTTTAACACTTTATTTTAGGAAACGGACCCATCACCTTATTTTGCTCCCTAACTAAATCTTAATTGGATACAACTTTTTCTTATATATATATTCTTTTGCTACACTTTATTTATTCACAACTTGAACCATCGGTTTATATTGAACGATTAGACCTATGACCTTATTCTAAATATATATATATATATATATATATATATATATATATATATGATGAAATCTAATTTTATGATGATTTCAACTTTTTGATGTTATCTAGTATGATTTCATCTTTCATCTCAAAGAAGGTGACAGATAAAAATTAATTAATACTATAGTATAAGTTAAGATAATTTGTCTTTCTTTCAATTTCTTTTTTATTCATGATATATATCATAATTACATTATCTACTTTATTAGGTGAAAATAATCATTATATCTATCAACATATCTACTTAGACCATTCACACACATAGACAACAAAAAGTTAAAAAAAATCTTAGAATTTTTGGTGTTCTTTAGATCGATATCTTTATGAAACTCTATGTTAATTTCAATAAATACAATACCACAATATATAAGCTAATGTTACCAATTTGATAGCCTTTGTTAATACCTACTCAATTAGTTTCTTGTAATGAAATGGTAAGTTCACTCTTTTCACTCTTTTTTTCTTCAAAGCATTCATTAATTTTATCAATTCTCTTATTGACGAGAACATGTGTTTTAATTTTAACTATTTATTTCAATTCGTATCTCTTAACCTACCTTAGTAACTTTTATTTATCTAATAAAACTCGAATATTCATATAATGAGACTAATTTATGTAATCACAAGTCACAACAATCTTAGAAAAGAAGCCCTTCCTTGAAATCACCCATACTTGGACAACAAATGTGATGAAACCCTTAGGCCATTGAACATTTTATAAATACATCAACATAGCACATGTCTAAGATATTCCAATGCCTCATTTAGTTATAATTTTAATATATTTTTAATGGCTTACAAATAGTTTTAAAAAAATCAAATGGTTCTACATTTGAGTATTACTCTGTTATTTGTGAAATTTTTTCTTCTAAATTTCACTCTCAAAGTACCCATTTTAGGAAGTTTTTACATAAATAATATATTTTATATGATTAATTACATTTTATTTTTATTACTATATAGGATAAAAATTTAGCTTTTATAATCATTTGATATAAATTTGTATTAAAGTTTTAAAATTGATTACTGGTTGAAGTTTTGGAAAGTTGTATTAAAGTTATATCAAAATTATATTAGATATAAACAATCGATGGTCTGATTGTGGTGATTACGAAAAAGAAGAAGTGAAGCTATGAAAATATGTATTAGAATAGTATAAATATAAGCGATAGTTATAATACAATTCGAATTTTATATTATATGTTATTATAAATTCGATAGTTATTATTTCAAAACAAATATTATATATTTCTAACAGTGTAAGATAATTTAAATAGTACCGAAATATTTGAATTTCACATATAATACTTATAATACACGTTAGGAATCAGCCTCAGCTCAATGTCGATACCTATACGGATGTCACATAACTAGTTATTGGGCCGAGAAGAAGCAATAAAACGGGAAGGCTTTTGCAAAGGCTGATTTGAGACCCAAGCCCATTTGACAACTAGTTAAAAGGATGATGGATGGAATAAACAATTTAGGTAAATTGTTGAGAAAAATGTCGAGTCCTCCCATCCTCTTTCTCTAACATATTGTTGAGTTTGTTACAATATATTTGTATTAAAAAATATTTTAGTTATATATTAGATGAAGTTCTAAAGAATTGTATTAAAATTGTATTAAATATAAATAATCGATGATCCGATGGTGTTGGTTTATCCAAAAAAAAAAGGTGAAACTCGAGAAAATCTATATTAAAGTTGTGTTAAAATTTGTATTAAAATTATATTAAAAAGCGATGATAGTGGCTATGTTATTTGTGGTAAGAAAAAAGTAAAGTCAATCTGTGTAACAGTAAAAGATATGTTATAATTCCTAAATACAGTTACCTAGTAATATATAATGGGAAAAGACTTAAATATGCCATCAAACTTTTAGAAAAGACTCATTTATATTATCCGTTAAAATCTAGCTCATTTATGCCATTGTTGTTAAAGAAAATGCTCATCCATGCTTTTTTTTTTTAACTCCGATTTTGCAAAATTATTTTTTACACACCAAACAAGGTTTAACACTTTTTTATTGGTGTTTTTGAATCAAATGTATACTTTTTGCTTGTTTTTCTTTAAAAACACCAAGAACACATGAAGAACATAAACAACTCTCAAATTTTCAACATCTTCAATTCTTTACGAATTCATCTCAAATTTCGACTACACCACTAATTTCTTTTTTAAAAAACTAAAATTCTAACATTATTTGCAGAGTTAAAAAAATTCATCCGTATTTAAAAAATATATTTCAAAAAACGAAAATCAGTCCTAAAATTTCAAAATTTTATTTGGTTTTTGTTTTTGTAATTTTTTACCTTAGATTTTTGTTGACTAGTGTTTTTTGAGTTTATGTTTAAAATTTCAAATGATTTGAAGTTGTGGAGAATCTACCATTAAAGAATGTTAAAGTTTTGAAACTTAGAAGAAATTTCGATTGGGTTTTGTTGAGTTAGGTTGAATTGGAGCTCAAAATAAATTGAGTTTTGGTATCTAGCTCAGAGCGAAACTACTCTTGAAATTTGAGGTGATTGGTGAAGAATTGAATAAGTTTGAATTTTGGAAATTGTGAATGTTCTTATGTGTTCTTGGGGATGTAGAAGCAAAAAATGTACATTTCATCTAAAAACATCAATAGAAAAGTGTTAAACCTTGTTTGGTGTGAAAAAAAAGGTTTTGCAAAACCGAAGTTAAGAAAAATGTCATAGATGAGTCTTTTTCTTTAACAGCGATGACATAAACAGTCTTTTCTAAGACTATAATGACATATTTAAGCCTTTTTCCAATATTAATTATGTAAATCGCCCTTTATTTAGCCCGGTCCACATTTTAAGCCCGGAGTGTTGTCGGGTCCAGAAGAAATAATAACGCACAGTCCACTCCACAAAAGTGAAACACGTGTCAACATTTAAGTGGATTTTACCAAAATTGCTGACTTCTTATGGCTGGTTCAACCCAATCAATTTTCAACATCTCATACTCACATATAGCCATAGTTTAGCTACTGCCTGAACCCTCAACCCCTCTTTCTCTTCTCCGTCCACCCACCCACCCACCACGCCACCCCACCCCACCCCCACCTTCTGTCTGCTCCGGTAAACCCTTCACGACGTGGATTCATTTCGTTATTTATACGATTTTGAGTAAGTTTCTTGTTTCCGACTATCTGTTTTTTCGTTCCTTTTGTTTTGGGGATTCCGCAAAAAGATTGAATTTTTATTCAAAAATTTGCTTTCTTTTTGTGTTTTTTGCTGTTGGGTATTGAGTCCCGAGAAATTTTCATTTTTTGTTGTGGTGGGTATAGTAGCTGAACTGGGTAATGACTATACTTTTCTGGGGATTGTTCTTTTTCCCTCTGGGAATTAATTTATTGGTTTCCCCTGTATTTGGGTATTTTTTATATCCTCAGTATTGAGTGCTGGAGTTTATGTTTCAGACTGAAAGTTGTGTGTTTGGTGCTACAGTATTTATTTGGTATTGGCTTTTGAATCAATCATTACCAATAATTTAAGTTATTAAACATGTTGAATTTACTTGCCCCATTAGTTTTTTTAACTGTGATGCTTATAGAATTTCTAGTTTTAAGAAGCCCTTTGGACATATTAGCAAGTATTGGAGTGGAATGGACCTATATGGAGTGAGATGAATATTGAGGATTCGATGGCAACTCCGAACTAGTTTAGGATTGAGGCATAATTATTGTTTTTGTTGTATAAAGAAGGGAGTATTTTCTAAGTTGGGGATTTGCTGCTGCAAGAGTGTATAGTCTTCATAAAGGATAACTTAATCCAAAAGAATTAAAACCGTATAGGACTAGCTAAGTTATAAGGATGACTATGGAGATATAGTTGAGAGGAGAACTTTTTGTGGAGAAGAAGTATCACAGCAAAATATGGAAAAAGTGATTGCTGGTGCACTAATGGAGTTAGTTCTTCACATGGTCATGAACTACGGAGATATATTAGAAGTCTATTGCCTAAGTTCCAAATACTTACTTCTCTGAAAGTTTTGGATGGACAGAAATTAGGGTCTGGAAGGATATTTGGTTGGGAGATCTTTAGATTGGCGACTATAGTTCATTGTAGAGCTTGACAGAGTTTGGAGCATCTCATGTAGAACGAATTGCTTTGGCTTGAGAGTTTAGAAGACTTGATTCAGCCTATCACCATATTAGAAGGTAGCAACCGGGGGGGGGGGACTTTTTGAGATGGCTCGTGATAGAAAGGGCTTATAGGTTAAATCAAGGTTTGAAATATATTCATGAATGGGGAATATGGTTGTCCGTGGATTGTTTCAAAGGAAGTACGCCTATCCCATGAGAATCCTGAGAAAATAGGGATTTGTTTGTGTACCTGATGCTTCGCGTGCAACATGGAGACAGAAGTTTGTATCATTTGTTTATACATTGCTGAATAACGACCAAAATTAGGACATGTTTTTGAACATTTTTGGCATTAACTGGTTAACTCCCAAATCCATATTTTGAAAAGCAGAAAAAGGATATAAAAGTTATGTGGGAAATTATACCTGTGTGCATTACATGGACCATATGGGCCAAGAGCACGAGTGTTTTGAGGCCAAAAGCAGATCACTTCATCAACCAAATATCATTGTATTCATTTTCTATTATAGGTGTAAGTTAAACGATGAAAAAAATGCTACAAATCCCATAGAATTTATTTGCTCTGTACATCTATTTATAGATTAATCTACAGTAAGCACTTGCATTGTAAAATATGGCATCCCCTTATTCTCCTTCTTTTAGCTTAAGCTTGTTACATAACTTGTTAGTCGGCATGGGGAATTGTAAGCTTATGCTGCCCACATCATCTATTTCTGTTGTTCAAACTGTGAGGCTAATCTATTCTCTTGTTTGGACATCCTTGTCTGTCTGCTTTTTCTATAACCGTTTTATCTGTCAATTTTATGTTATTGGAAAATTACTGACCTAATTGATGCAACAGTGGACTTTGTGGTTGATGATCACATCAGTGGTGATGAGGAAGAGGGCTCAGTTGTGGAACTCAGAACAGTAGATGAAAATGTGATTGGAGGAAGTTCCAGTGAGGAGGCACTTCACCAGGTGCATGATGTCAAGGTGGATGAAGACCTTCCTGAAAGGGAAGACCTTATATTAGAAGAAGCACAATCTCTAGATAATTCAACTTCAGATGAACCTTTCGTTGGCCTGGAGTTTGAATCTGAAGCCGCAGCACATGCATTTTATAATGCATATGCAACAAGGGTGGGTTTTATCATCCGGGTTAGTAAGCTTTCGCGATCTAGGCGTGATGGCTCCGCCATTGGTCGAGCACTAGTTTGCAACAAGGAGGGTTTTAGAATGCCTGATAAGCGGGAAAAGATTGTGCGACAGAGAGCAGAAACAAGGGTTGGTTGCAGAGCAATGATATTGGTCAGAAAAATAAGCTCTGGGAAGTGGGTTGTAACAAAATTTGTCAAGGAGCACTCTCATCCATTGTGCCCAGGCAAAGGTCGCAGGGACTTGATCTATGATCAATACCCGGTTAGTTTTCTGCCTTATCTTTATTAAGGTCTTGCAACATAAGGTATCCTACTTTCTTTTTGTACATATATGTCATTTAATTTTCTAGACTATATCATCTTATTTTTGCCTTTGATTAAACATCTTTTGTTTGTACCGTTTGATGGAACCTGAATTTTTAAAGGAGGCAACAACATGTATGTTATATGTACTAGTTTCTGGATACCGTCTTTGCATGTGTATCTCATTTAATGAGTATATGATTTTTAAAACTCACATAAATCTTATTAATCAATGTGTTTTAGTTATCAAATAAAATTTAAAGAGAGAAGTGGAATTTTATGAAAATGATGAATATTAAACTCATTTAGCTAGCTCAATAAATGAAGAAATCTTGCGCCACGAAGGTCCTCAAATGCCTTATTGCAAAATAGAGACACATATGGGAGCAAAACTTTCTTCTAAACTGAAATCTTAGTTTATCTCAAAACCTAATTATTAGAGAACATGTTTAGAACCACCAAATGCTGAATATAAATATTATGAAAATTGTAGTTAATAATGCTATTGTCGAGTTACTTATTTTGCTATTAAAAGACAAATAGCAAGGCATGTTGGCAAATGATTTTCAATCATTGCTGCTTAAGAAATTTTATTTCTATAATCTAAATTTAAAAGCCTATGATGATATGAAACAGAGGGAAGATGGCTGCTTCTCACTGAAATCACTTAATTTATAAGTGAATGATTTCATGGATATATCAAGTGGGTGTCAACATTATATGTGCTTTTACAGTCCACCTTCTCACTTTTTTCCTCACAAAGGCAACACCAGCTAAACATCATCCTTCTCAAACTTTCTACTGTTAGTATGCTGTGGCAAAATGGTATAAAGGATAGTTCCATTTTGGTATGAGGAACTTATGGTATGAGAACAAAATGTTGTAGTAACCAAAAAAGGAACAACGGAATTCATATCTTACCTCTATAAGTGCAACCTCTATTTTGCTGGGGGAAGAGGCGTCTGTGCAAATATTTGCCCATTTTGCTTTCTTTTATATCACCATTATCCTGCTGTTCTCTCAGAGCTACCATTTAAGGTGGAGTGCTAATTGAATTTTAAGAGAAATTCGACAAGAGAAAAATCATTACGAAGGAAAAGGGAGAAATTTGGCAAGATATATCCTTCTATGTTGTTTGGACTCATTATTCCTTGATTGCAAATACTAATAAATGGTAGTCCATCTTTCCATTTTGGGAGTTCTGTAAAAGTGACGGCTTGTTACTTGTACAAATTTATTCAGTTAGCACTCTGTTATGTGGATAAAAGATGATATAAACTGTTTTCATTTGTGTCTTTGGACAGGTTATATATTCGTGAGTCACCTTACCCTTCAATTTCCGTCATCATTCATATTGATATTACATGAACCTAGAAATGTAATCCTTTTTGGCTTCTTTGGTGTGCTAGAAGAAGTGTTTATAGAAGTCATGACCGTTGTGTTTTTGGTTGTAATATGCACTTAAAATACTGATCAAGTCGAAGTATCAAATTCAAATTTGAAAACGTTATCTTTAAATACTACAAATACTTGGAGATGGTAAATCTGTCATAAAGTACATATTATTGTCATCGTGAGGACATTTAAACTAGAAACTAGATCATATAAACTGGAGTGGGGGAAATTAGTCGATTTATCAATTGCCACTTGTAGCAGTAGTTTTAAAATTACTGATTTTCTCTGTCGATGCATCTAAAAACTGAGATCTTTTGCCTAATTTTCATCTGCAAAGAACTAACTTTACCCGATTTCAGCTAACTCTTGTTTTGGTTTCTCAACCTCTTCCTGCAGAACGAGCATGACAAAATCCGGGAGCTATCTCAACAACTGGCAGCTGAGAAAAAGCGATCTGCAACATATAAGAGGCATTTGGAAATGATATTCGAGCACATTGAGGAGCACAATCAATCTCTGTCTAAGAAGATCCAAGATATTGTTCACAATGTAAGGGAGTTGGAGTCCAGAGATCAACATCATCATAGATAGTTTTAGCTTAATATGCCTTTGTTGATATTAGTGTAGAACCTAAGTTCAGTAAAGATCTTAATGATTACTGTCTTGGCTTGCCTTTTTTCTCTCTCCCTGTTATCCTTTTCATTTTCTTTGGGAAGAGTATGAAGCATTTAAGATCAGATCATATCTTGTTTTCACTTTTTTTTTTCCTTTCCCTCTTTGGGTAGAATTGTGGAGAAGTAGGAAAAATTGGCACAGAATGTCTACTTCTGGTGCTTCCATTGTAACATTCTTTTGGAAGGTTGGGGTCACCTTTTTTCATTTTTGTAAAATCTCAAGTCCATTTCATTAGGTCTTTCCATTTCTTTTAGATAATAGTTAACTGTATTTCAGCTTTCTTTGGATGCTTCAAGGATTACTTTGAGACGTACTCCTAAAGGTCTGCATACACTATCTTTCCTAGACTCCGTTTGTGAATTAGATCGAGTATGTCATTGTTGGCTATTCTCTTATGCCTAACTTTCTTGGACCATCTTGAAGTGCTTATGTCATAGTTACATCTGACAGTCCTATAAGTGGTATCTGCTGACTCGTTTATCCCGGATCAAGAATTTCTTCACGCAAAGTTTGAACTCAAGATAATGCTGAAGAAATCTCATTCATCTCGCCATATCGAGAACAGATGAGTTGGTAATTTTGTTAAATCTTAATTAAAAAATACATTAAAAAAATGAAACAGTCAAACCAAAAATTGTAGTCTTCTTATCTTGTACACATTTTGGATCTTTAGTGGTTTCAACGCATTAGATGTAATTGCTAATACATATGGGCTATGGTATGTGTACAATAGTTTAACTTAACAAAATATTACGATTGCCTAACATAAGGGATGAAGGTATTGTAAACTCGGCCATATACATATTAAAAATTACTAATTATTAAAAAATCTAACTGCAGTGCTAGTAATCTTCATGATTAAAAAACCTTAATCATTAACATAATTCCAAAATTAATTAGTCTCTAACCAATATTTTAAAATCAATTTTTTTCAAAAGTCTTTCTAAGAAAAAAAAATGCTTTTAGTGAGAATCAATTCGCGTGTGACTAATCAATTTTAATAGTACTTTTGATCAACAATTAATAGTTGACCGATTTTTTTATAGTGAATATTTCTCATTGCACTTTTGAGAAAAGAAAAACTTTATAAAATTTTGAAAAATAATTTTTGCATATTCCAAACATGCTAAACCTTTTTGTCCATTTTACCTTTTATTTTAGGGCCAAAGTTTTACCTAGAATATTTGTTCTTCAGAAACAGAGTAAAATGTTTGCCCCAAAACACTCATTTTTGCTCAAGGGATGACTAGTAAGTCCTCTTTTCTTTCATTTTCGTTTTTGAGTTTCGGTAAAGATCACTGCTTTTTGTTTACATGAATGCAATTATGTATAAAACTAGCTCAATAACAGCATAAAATTGTTTCTTTTGGTGTTTCAATTTCTTCAGCAAGATTAAAGCTTTCTGTTCCTGCAACTTCTCCATTTATTTTCAGTTTTTTTCCACCATTGATTTAAGAATTTTAGTTGGGTATTGAGTTCTTGAGGATTATTTATTTTCCCATGAAAACTTTTCTGGAGTTTTTGATCTTCCTAATTGCTGAGTATGGGAGTTCTCTTGAAAGGGGAAAGTTAGGTTTATGATGCGTGATATAGATATAATTTTGGTCCATTTTATAATTTGAATTAGTTATACAAATTTGCTTTCTTATGTGCATATTGCTGACACCCCTTTTCTATTCTGTCTAAATTTGTTGCTGGTTTTGAATTGATACGAAGTTTGAAGAAAAGTAGATTTAGACTTCTAACTCTTGGGGTCACAAACTAAAGATATGTAAAATCTGCCAAAATGCTCCTTAATCTTGTGGTCTTAAACATGTCACGTGAAATGTTAGAAGAGTTGCCAAACAAGGAAAGAGACATACTTTTGGAACGGACGAAAATGGGAAATAAGACAAAACTAATTGAAACAGGGGAGTACAATTTTTATGTTTTAAATCGATAGTGAAAAAACAAGTATTTGCTTCATACCGTCACGCGTTATCCTGTTTTGATTGATACTACCAGCTCCAAATACCTTTGAAAGTTGTTTTAGACCAATTTCCCACCTTTTGTGAGGTTGTTAGGCTTGTTAGTGAAAGTTCAAAATTCTAAAAATTGTTTCTTTTTGCGGTATTACACTGGGTATATTGTTGTTTCTTTTGGTCTTACTGTCAACTTTGCGAGAAAGTCTGCCAACTGAAAGTTCACTTATTTGTTTGTTTATCTCAGTGGATGTGCACAATTTAGAGGATAATGGTGCTAGAAGAGTAGAATCGTCTGCAGAAGGACAAGTTAGTACATCTGAAGCTGATAGAACCCAAGAACCAAGTGAAGGTATGACATTTGAATCTGAAGAAGCTGCCAGATCATACTACAATGAGTATGCTGGAATGACAGGATTTATAACCCGTGTTCTGTCATCTCGCAAGTCAGAGCGTGATGGGTCAATTATATCACGTGGACTTGGTTGTAGAGGGATACCAGATAATCAAAGGCCAGTAAGTTTAGTCAATCAAAAGCGAGATAGACGACGTGATGGTTGTACAGCAATGATCCTAGTCAAAAGAGAGAAGCCTGGTACGTGGGTGGTCAGAAAATTTGTTAGGGACCACAATCATCCTTTAGTTATGTCACCTTCCAAGAGACGCCCAACTTTCGTAAGCTTTCTTAGTCTTACCTTTCTATCAACATGTAATTGAAATTTTTATTTCAAATTCCCTAACTTTAACCCCTCTCTTTTATCTTCTTTAGGCTCCTTATTTGCTAATTTTCTTCAGCTACACAACGAGGTATCCACTTTGGATGTGTTTGTTTGCATGCATGATGCATTGAAGAATTTTTTTACTTGTCTGCACAGCCTCTTGGATGACTGCCTGATTTGTTTGTAGTGCTTTAGTCAACATACCTAGAGGTCCCAACTCTCTCGCTAATTGTTTCAAATAAGTAATCCCCTGTAAAACCTAACTATTCAATAATGCTTGATTTGGTATGCTCAACAGGTTGCCAATGGTTATCCACAGTAGCATTGCAGTATTAAACTTTCCATTTTCACATAGTACTATATTTGGCTTGGGTTGTCAAAATTGTACGTAGGATGTACCACCTCTGGTACTACTCATTGTTGCTTAAGCACTGGTCATTTTGCTTGGAATCCAGTTTAACGCAGAAAGAGATATATTGAATGCATTAATAAGTGGTCTCATCTAGACTCTGCAATATAACACGAGAAAGATTCATTTTAAAACTTTTAATAAGTACATGAGATTGTGTTGCATCTTGGTTGTTAGTGATAGTGGATAAAAGTGAGTATCTGTGACAGTAGAATCTAAATGTACAGGCTGCCTTATGCTTCCATCACTTTTTGTTTATCTCTATTTATTGTCCTGCAATTTTTATGAACTTTTCACCCTGCCCATCCTTTTCGGCTGGGAAAGAAAACATTAAGTGCATGAGAACATATGATTATAGGAAAAGAAACATTAAAGTTAGGGAAAAAGGAAAAGCTGCTTTTAGATTATTAAGTTCATTCGTAGTATTTGATTCTGCTAGTTTGCAGGGTTTAGTTTTAGAGAGGAAGTTGGTGGTTGTTTCTATGCATGGTATATGACTATGTACATTATTACACCGGCGTAGTTTGACAAGACATTAGTTGGATGCTTGGATGAGTACAAAACATAGATTGACTAATAGGAACTTATGTAAAGATTGTTCTAAACTTTAAGCAGTCAGGCTACTTGGAGCCAACTTTTGCAATAACCAATTGCTGATGAATTCCCATTTTATACTTGGAGCCAACTGAGGTTTGTTTATGGGACTGTCGTAAATTGATACCTTTTGTGTAATTCTTGTAGGATGAGAAAGATAAAAGAATTCAGGAATTAACAGCAGAACTTCGGATCAAGAAACGACTAACTGCAGCCTACCGAGAACAGCTCCTTAGTCTCATGAAAGACGTGGAAAGCCATAGTGAACATCTGTCTACAAAAGTTCAAGCTGTTCGGAGCATTCTTAAAGAACTTGAAGCTAAAAGACAGGAGCTTTCCAATCATAGAAGACACCATAAGTAGGGTAAGCATTTTTTGTTTTTAATTGATATTTCTCTTTTAAGTTTTTAGCATATATGCTGATTTTCAATGCAACTCCACCTTTATGAGTTTTGCAAAGCATGCCTATTGCAAAGATTTAATTGTGTGGGTTCGATGAATCTTGATAATTTTGTCCATTTTGCCAGCACCTACTGGTGATGCCACTGGATTTCGATTGCCCTAGACATTTGCTGCCTATTAGGATAAACCATATCATTTCCATGGGTGTGTATAATGCTGCTCTATAGGAAAGTATAGAAACATTAATTAGTTTCTGATGCATCGTGAGGAATAAGTGGAATGGCTGATTATCAACATGAAACACAATGCTATTCTTTATTTGTTTGTTTGTTTTGGTTGAATCTTTTGTTTTCAGCTTCATCCTCGAAATATTTGCTGCCGTTAGCAGACTTGCAAATAATGCTTTCGGTATCTTACCCGTGTAAAGACCTAGACATGTTCACCTTTTTTCAAAAACTCTCATAACTACCTGAATCTTGATTTGACTTGCTCATCGTCTTGCAAATGCAGAAACTCTAGAGTTTATACCCCAGTCGAAAGTGTTTATGATGAACTGATTAGAACCAAAGATGTCTAACTGAAGGTCATGAGTTGAAAGCTGATACAAACTTGTGCTTTTGGCTGCGCAGCGGCTACATTAAGTTTAATGAAGCGGATGGGTGCAGCCACCAATCAATATAAGAGAGAGGAAGATATTGTCGAAGAGATTTGCACAACTTTTTTGCGTAAATATGATGCTAGATTGAACCCCTGGTACATAATATCTGTATTTAGGAGCCAGTTCAGAAGTTGTACTAACCATATGCATTTGCTAGGATGGTTGATTTTTGTTTCTTGATTTCTTAAAGTTAGCATTTGGAATGGAATTGAGGTTTCCAAATTTTAGTTCCTCAACTATTATTTAATGAGAAATGTGGGCTTCGACCCGCATTGAATGTTGGGCTACTCGTTGAAGATAAAAGTACATCGAACCCATATGAAGTTTTACCATGAGCGGGTTGTATCCATTGAACAAATATAGGTTCAGTCAAGGTTTGCTTCTTGTGATAGGGACGGAGCTACAGTATATCAAAGGATGATCAAGCAAACACCTTTCATCGAAAAATTATAATTTATACCATGATATTTATATGGAAAATGACACTTAATGTGGTTAAATGATATATTGTGGACACCTTGCAACAACTAAGTGAAGCAACCCAATGTTACCTTTTCCAAACATTTGTTAAGGAGCTCCTAAATTAGCATTTTGAGGTATAATAATTAATGAATTTGTAATTTATGAAATAATTCAAAATTAGTGGTGCTTATTTAAAATAATCTTTAATTAGAAACCTACAACTAATTAGATTTCCAATACATTTGTCTTTGATTTTAAATTTTTTGAGATATTTATTCATAATAAAAATCAATTATCAATACTACGTAGTTTGATTTTAAAAGTTTTGTGCACCCATTCGTCAGTTTTTTTAATTTTATACGGAACTTATGACTCCGTCACTAATTTTCGATCCTTAATTATTCAAAACTCAAAGAGTGTAAGTAAATTCATCCAAAAATAAAAATGAAAATGAGGAAGGGAAGTTTGACAATTTTAACAGTATAAAGTGTCTAGGTACATAGAGTAAAGATTTATATTATACGTTAACACCTTTGTTTCAGTTCCTTCCTTCATAGAGAGGTAAAACATTATTATAAAATTCTTAGACACGGTTTTCTTGTTACTTTCCCTACTAAACTTATAATATCGAAAACATATTCAGTGTAATCTCTTAATGATACAGTATATACAGACTTTATCCTACCTCGTCAAGATAAAATGATCGTTTTTATACACAATTATGTTGCAAATATGTTTCAAGTGCTACAATATTCAAATTATAAGTTTAATATGCTTAAGGACACGAATTTAGGAGTGTGGCCATAAACCAAAAAACGCTATATTCCATTATATGAAATATGAAATATGATGTAAAGTTTGTGTAACATAAAATTAAATATCCAAACTTTAAGTTTAAGTGTATAAAAAAATATGTCATAATTAATTGGCAGAAACATATACTATAACTAGAACATGGCCAAAACAATTTTTTTGGAAGCAGCTTTAAATTTTGAAATAAGGAAACTTGCCCATGTTCATCAATTGTTTGAATTCAATGAACTTTTTTTAAATTCAACTTCACTCCAAATATGTGATCTCTACTTAATTATATGTAACCCCTACATTTAGCATGTCACCAAATTAAAACTGTGATTACGTACACTACTAAGATATTCAATAAAATAGTTAAGTTGCAAACAAACTGACTCAGACATAATTTTTATTATTATAGTGTAAAGATTACTGGAGTCGAAACTCAATATGTTGAAGCTAAACTCGATTTGAGTTAAGTTCCAAGAACATGCATGTATTTTGCTTTAATTTCTTTTCAAATCCTTGATTACTAAGATGTTCTAATTTATTTATTTTTATATTCAAAAAGTTTCCTAAAAGTCAAATATTTGTAATCAAATAAATACTTTTCTTGCTTCATACAATAGCCAAGAAACAAAGGCTTTTCCTTTACTTTTGTGCCCATAGAATTTTTAATGTTCAAAAATAAAATAAAATGTTAACTTCACTCCTCAATCATATACGTAAACGAGTAATATTCTTTTTGCCACTTTATAAACATTTCAAGCAAATTAAACATCAAGTCAACGCTAATTGAAGTGGTGATTTCTAATTAAAGACTACATTAATGCCTAAATAACTATGTTTTTACTTGAAATTAACTACTTAAACATGCATAATCTAATATATTTAATATTTTCTTCACAATAACTCCACCATTTAACAAGCAAATATATGCAATTGTTGATTAATTTAATTTCTTTCATAATTAAGTCAATCTATTTAATTTTTTGCTTCTTCTTCACATTCCTCCCTTTCTTTCTAAAGTCAACTCTTCCATTTTCCCACTCTATTAAAAAATATAAAACCCCTCTATATATATGTGTCTCCCATTTATATCATTTCACAAAACCAAAAAAAGAAAAAAACACTTCTCCTCCCCTCCTCCTCCTAGTCAATAACGAAAACTAAGATCGATTTCATCATACCATTTAATATTATCGATATATCATTAATATTATCAATCAGTATCACATTCAAAAATGATGAAGTTGATCAAACTCATAGTTATTCTAGCCATTACAATGGCCCTCACCATCTCTCTACTCACCATGCAACACAAATCACAGAACCCCGAAAATCCAGGATTTCAGGAGGATGTAAAATTTTCAGACGTGAAAGTACCTCAAGTAACGAAGAAGGTAAAAATAAGTCGATTTCTAGCTCAACAAGAAATCAAGAACCCTAGGGCCGCGGATCATTGCCATAAAGACAATGAAATATGCCACGTGTTGGAAGGTGGTCGAAATTCGACATGTTGTAACAACAAATGCATGGATTTAGGTTACGATGATCATAATTGTGGTGCTTGCAAGAAAAAATGTCCATTCACAGAGACTTGTTGTAGAGGCCAATGTGTGAATTTGTCTTATGACAAAAGGCATTGTGGCTATTGCAATAATAGGTGCATGACTGGTGGATATTGTTTCTATGGCATATGTGATTATGCCTAAATATGGATCGATGAAGACCTACACTAATTTTTTACTTTTGATGCTGCATTGATGTTGATTCATAAAAATACTATTTTTAGTGAGTACGACACGCACCAACGAAGAAAAGCTCAATCTATACATATAAAATATTCATTTTTACCAATAAAAGTAATGAACCACATTTATTTTGTGGTTAATTAATTACTCCTAAGAAAGATGGGATTTATACGTATATATATATATATATATATATATATATATATGGTGTAACAGTTTTATACATTTTATTTATTAAGAGTGTATATTGATAAGTATTTTTGTAAACAATTTCTTGTTCTTCTAATAGATAGGGATGTGCTCATGAACTTTGATGCGATTGGTTCAACTTTATTAAACCATTAATTGTTTCTTCTTCCTCCTTTTCTCCTTTTTGCCTAGTCGTTTCGATCTAATAATATATCAAAATACTTAAATTTTTGCGCTAACTATTTCTCCTCCTTAATTTAGCCCAATAAATATTCACAAAAAATTAGTTCAATAAATATATGGGGTATACTTCATGTATAGTTAGCAATATTTAATCTTTTGAGTGTATCATAATTTACAGTCAGTATATAGCTCATTTATAGATACGTTATATTCAGCTTTTTGAATGTATCACAATGTATAATTGTTGTATACTTTCTATAACTTTTGACTATTTTTTATGTACATAAATATGGTCATGTTTGTTTTAATCTAATAATTACTTCTATCGTATAGATTTAAGATTATCCCAAAGCTGAGGGTCTTAATTAGTGTATTTTTATTTTATTTTTAGAACACCATTTACAATGATATTTGAGTGCTTAATTAGAATAGATTCGATCCTGAAGTAAAAAAGCTATTCTAAACAAATAAACAATATCAAAATAATGCATTTTACTTTGTACATATTTTAGGCACACTTTAAGATGTTGTAAATGTCTAGCACATGGTTCTACAACTAAGAATTCAAAATTTTAGGTTCTAAAACTATAAATTAATATTTTGATAATTTGTTAAGCTAATGTATTTGCAACCTAGAGTTCCACGGTAAACTAATATTTATTTGAGTTTTGATTATTTCCTTATCTAATATTTATATCATCTAAAATTTCATCATTAAAAATCACAAAACAATGTGTTTTCGTGAGAACTTAAAAAACTTTATAATGAAATTTTATTTATGAAAACATAAGATTTTTTTCATGGAATTCTATTAGATGCAATATATTTATTGTTACAATTTTATGTACTAGCTATCTAGTAGTTCTCAATTTTATTGTGTAGCTAAAATTGCCTATAAAAGGTGACTAGTACTGTTGAATTAAAAAGACAAGGAACAATTTTTTGATGATAAAACTTATCCGCATCGAGTGTTTACATTAAGACAATATAATTTTCATTATCACGTGATTTAATCAAATAAAATGAACTAGACACGTATATATTGATTTAATGTAAACACTCAAGACGAATAAGTTTTATCGATGTCTATGTTATATCTTGATACTAATTGCAAGTGAATAATAGTATATACAAAAGAAAATTTTGAAAAACTATTAATGGTAGATCATCTAACACACAAAATATGAAATTTTCTCCCCCATTGTAAAATTTTAACACATTTTTGATTTGTTGACTTTTATCATTTGAAAGAATACTTTTTTAAAAAAATATTCTTAACTTATAACTTTTAACTTATAAGTTGCTTTAAAAAATCAATTTAAATATTCTCAATATCTTAAAATAGTTCTTAGCCGACTATCTTTTTATACTCTTTAAATATATATGTTCGCAAAAAATAATTATTAGTTTGTAGAGTAAATAATTAATTACAATTAAAAGAAAAAATAGAAAAATCAATCTATGGAAATCGATTTACATTAATGTTTTCTTATAAAACCGGTCTCCAAAAATTAATCTTTTAAAATATAGTGTCTGTTATGCTTAACCATCTCATCAACGCCCGTGGACTCTAGGGAAAATGATCCAATAAATATTTATATTCTTCAACTAAATATTTCTTGAAGAATAAAATAGTTAATTTTCTTTATATTTATCTTGAGAATGAAAAACTCTTATACAATGAAATTCTCTTTTAATGGGTTTAAATTCGAGTCAGTAGATTTCAGTCACCAAATTAATGTAAATCTATCCTCTTTTTGTTAAAATATCCATGTAAGTATTAAAATTCTGAAAATATGTCAATATTATAACCAATAATTTATGCTTCACTATTTTTGTTAAAATATTCATGTAAGTATTAAAATTCTGAAAATATGTCAATATTATAACCAATAATTTATGCTTCACTAAAATTTTAAAGAAAAATCTTTTTTTCACTCTTTTTTTTTTAACGTTTGAAAGATAACTCCTACTGTATTACTATTCAAAATTTTTTTTTTTTTTTTTTTTTGAAAAGCATGATCAAATATTTTTATTCTCTAATTAAAAAGAATTTATATGCTTTGCCTGAAGCGCAGCTTAGTTCATGTTTACTTTATAGCCACCAAATATTGTAAGATGACATTTTAATCGTCGTAAAGTTCAAACGGACCCTTCCCCGGCGCCGCTCGTCAATTGCAACCACTCCGATACTCCGCCGTGGTTGGTTGCCGCCGCCTAGGAAGATTCTTCCTCTCTTTTCAAGTCAAGGTCAGTAACAACTGTTGACCTGCTCTTTCTCTTTACTGGTCAGTTTTTATTTAGAGACGAGAGACTCAATCAGTATTATTTTCTTAAACTTTACTGAGCGAATACTGTAAGATCCGAAGCTATATATGTAAATTGTATCGTTGAAGTCTAGTTGTCCCTCGGAATTTGCAATTGCTGAAACATTGGTTGGCTTTGAGTGAGTTGCCAAATAATTAGAGAGCATTCGGTTTTTATTTGACAGCTGATGTTTCGATTGAATAAATTTCTGTTCTAAACTGTCCATATAGCGTAAGATCTAAAGCTGTATATACATTGTGTTTCTTAAATGCTAGCCATGGACCATGGCTGTTTCAGGAATTATGTACAATTTGTTACTTAGTCTATTTTTACTTGTCCAACAATGACTTTGACACACTCAATGAACAGAATGACAATTTTATTATATTACCCTTTCAATAAAATAAAGTCAATATTGGAAAAATAAGTATAGATAATAATAAGGGTAAAATCCTTTGGGGTGGCCAAGTGATTTGAGTTTGGGACTTCCATGTTGGATATCTCAAGTTCGAAACCCCTTGCCAATAAAAACAAGAGTTTTGCCTTTTGGGTTCAACTCATTACCCGGGGCTTGCCTAATGCAGGTTACCTCTCGTGTGTGGTTTGCGAGCTGTTGTGCGCACCCAAAGGTAGCGGCTACTGTTTCCCTTGTCATATAAGAAAGAAAAAAAAAGTAATAAGGGTAAAATGGTAAATTATCTTTTGATTTTCTAAACTGGACTAGTAAAAGTGGACATCTTTTTCAAGTGTAGTGGACAGTAAAAATAAATGGAGAGAATAATTAATAAGCACAACTGCTATTCCTAACCTGTAAATCTTTGTACAATATACTGACTATACTCAATTTGGTCAACATATACTATTATCTCAGGCATTGAACTAACTTATCTGCCTCGTCAGAATGATGGATTACAGAAACAAGCTAGTCTTGGCTCCAATGGTCCGAGTGGTAAGTACCTTCGAGTGAAATTGAATTAGAGCAGTCCTGTTTGATACTTCATGTTCCCATTTCTAGATGTCTGTGGCTCTTTTTAAATTCACCAGGAAGCCTAGTTAAAAAACTGCTTTTAATGTGTTTTTCTACTTTATTATATGATGTTTTTAAATGCCTATTTGTATGCTTCATTGCTTTTGGCCAGGGCACATTGCCGTTTAGGCTGCTTGCTGCCCAATATGGTGCTGACATAACCTATGGAGAGGAGATTATTGATCATAAGATCATCAAATGTGAGCGGCGAGTTAATGGTAATTTCTTGTTCATCCTTTTGCATCCTTCGTCTGGGTTATCCTTGAACACTTCTCGTGTAATATGTAAATACATACTACTTCTATTGAAAGAATGAAACCAACAGTTCCTAAAAGTGCCAAGACACCAATGACGTGACCAGTATTGTTCTTATTCAAGACCCTTTATTTGATGAATATAACCTTGGTCTGAATGTGCTGTATATGTCAATTTGAGTACTTCTATATTTCTAATGGATTATCAGATCTAATGCTTTTATGTTAATGAAAGAAGGATGTGAACTCTGAATTTCATCATGTTATGGCTCTCCCTATCAAGAAAATTAGCCTTTTAGTTGAAGAAATCTGATAATGAGAAGTTTTACCTGGATCTGTGGCTTAAATGGAATATTTGAGAGATGACTGAGCATTTACTGATGATAGTTAATATCAGAACTTTAAACCCTTGAACTGAATATTTTAGTGTGAGTGTTGATTGCCCCTCGAATACCAAACAAGGATTTGTAAATTATTATCTAGGTCGTGTATATTGACATAGTATAGATGACATCTGATACCTGATTCAGTAGCTTTCCAAGCGGAGAAGATTTATTCAAAGTCATTACTCTGTTAAGGCTTTGTGACTTGCTGTATATGTTATTGACTTAGCAGTTAGCACTATGCTTTATGCCTTGCAATTTTACTTTACATTTTTATTTTTAGGTATTATGAGCATGGATGAATAGGATTCACAGTCACTTATGAAAAAGAAACGAAAAGATAAATATTGTAGTGAAGCCTGCCTTTTGATGCAGGTTACCTAGTACATTTGAGATGGCAAAAGAAAAAAGTTGCTAAACTCGATGCTTCTAAAATATTTCTCATGAGTTTTACCCCTTATTCCTTAGATGTCTTAGGGACTACTGACATAGTGGAGAAGGGAACTGATAATGTTGTTTTCAGAACGTGCCCCGAGGAGGGAAATCGAGTTGTATTTCAGATGGGCACTTCTGATGCCATGAGGGCTCTCAAAGCTGCTGAAATAGTGTATGTTCCATTCAGTTCTTTCTTTTTTTCTCCCTTATCATAACTAATCTTTGTACTTTAAATCCTTCTCCACCCCCCCACCCCACCCGGCTTTCTAACGCACACACAATCTGTTTTTCACATGGTCATTCACAGTCTTATAAACAGACAGATTGGATTGGATACCTATGATGAAATTACACTCTTGTTTCCACTTGTTTTATTTTCAATATGCGTCTTCTAGCATTTTTGGTGGTATGTCTTTTAAGTAATGTGATGCATTATGTAGTATATCTCTGTTGGTTATGTAAGAACTCGTATGGTTGAGTTTATGAACAGGCAAGCAGTTTCTCTAGTGAAACCAGATACCCCCATCCACACCCACAAAAGGCAAAAAAGACAAACACATTCATCTTGAGCAAATACAAATGCCATTAATTAATAACTCCTTTACGCCAGTTTGGGGGTCCTAATAAGTTGTCATTCTCTCGCTTAGTATAGTGGCACCTGCATAAGTCTTCTTGTGCCATGAAACATTTTCTTGATAACAACAGATCCTATTGGGTTTTCTACAAGGGGTTAGGTAGAGTACATATGTCCTAATTTCCATACTGAACATCAAGATTATAAGTGGTCTTGTTGGATTCAAGAGTTAGACTTCATATATTCCCATTCTCTATATTCTACATCAATGTTAGAAATGTTCTTGTTGGAATTCTTTACTAATTTGCTTGAGGAACTGTCCTTTTTCAAGAAGATGCAACTTACAGAAGAAATCTGCTAGTAATTACTAGTAAAGTGAAGTTGTAATTCCTTATACAAAGTGCTACCCTAAGCCTAGGGAGCTTACAATCTGAAAAAATGGTCGGTGCTAGTTACAGACTTAGAGGTGTCAGTTTAATCAGGCAAAACAGACTTAGCAGACACTTTGCTTTGAGGGAAGAGTTTGGAGTTGAAATACCATCAAAGCATCTACTGTTTCTTTCAATCCACAGACACCAAAACATTTACTCCAGGAATCATTACCCAGATCTTCTTGATGGCCTTATCAACTCTCAAGTGGCAGTGTGGCACCAGCTTGAATAAACTTCCCTCACATGCACAGGCATCACCCAATTCAGCCCAAGTAGGAAAAATAGAAATTATTGAGGAACTGTTTTTGAAGCTGGACTCTGTGCTTTTGCTTTTCATTTTCTCAATGATGTCATAGTTTTGTGCTTGGAAGTCTAGATTTTTAAGTTTTTATGTTGTTAGCAGTTTAGAATCAACCTTTCTGACATTAATTGGATGATGGATATAGCTGATGTTCGTTTATAAATAACAGGCTCGTCAGAGTTAAATTTATTAATGTTGAACTGCAACAAGCTGTAGTGATATGAATTCGCTTCTTCAACAATTTTCTTTATATTGAATAGCTATCATGATATTCTGTGAATTGCATTCTTATCAAGGTTCATGATCTACTTTCTTAAGATAGTGAAGAAACTTCAAAGCACATGCTTGAGTTTCTTTGCTCTATTTAGGTCTTTACTTCTGACTTAGTCATGAAAGCTTAAACCAGCAATTATGCTTGATATCGGTAGGAAGTTAGTGCATCTGATCGAAATATTTGATGGTCTGTCCCTTTTCAGGTGTAAAGATGTAGCAGCGGTGGACGTAAACATGGGATGCCCCAAGTCCTTCTCTATTAGTGGAGGCATGGGTGCTGCACTGTTGAGCAAACCAGAGCTCATCCATGATGTATGCATTTATTGTTGCTCCTTTATCAGTAGGCGAATTTCCTTCTAATACAGCATAGGAGTGTATGTCCTGTTCATAATGCTTCCCTTCTTCTGAACTCAGATTTTGACAACATTGCGAAGGAACTTGGATGTACCAGTAACATGCAAAATTAGGTTATTAAAAGATCCGCAGGATACAGTGGAATTGGCACGACGAATTGAGATGACTGGTGTCTCTGCTCTTGCTGTCCATGGAAGGTACATGATTTCTGTATATCTGCTTCTCATGTTCTTTATAAACTTAACCTTGTGCTCTGTCATCAATCAACCCTTTGAATATCCAGTAATCCAGATTGCCTACTTTGATGATCAAGTTATTTCATATAGTTGTTGGAGTATTTTTATGAAATGAGGTGGGGTTTGCTGTAGATTCAAACAGTCCACCTTAGAAGCGAGAGAAGAACCATTTAGTCTGCTTCTTGGTTATATTGGAAAGTATTGTCTCTTCAGTATGTTATTGGTGCTTTCCCCGATTTCTCTCTCCTTTCACTTTTTGTGATTGTGAATTTTAACTGATATTGAAGTTCCATTCTGAAGATGCCAATTCATGAATTACTAACCACATCTAGGGGTAACATGATTGTTTTAGGTTCTGATCTTCCTTCCATTTGCTGAGGGGTGGGTAGGTTTGTGCACATAAATGGCTTTCCATGAATTATGTATGTGCTATCTTTATGTGTAGTCAGTGCGGGATGATTTAAAATACAGAAATTGAACATGCTTTGTTTGGAAACGATGTCAAAACTGATTTAATGAGGGTGCAATTTGTCAATTCTCTCGGCAGCTACTCTTACTATGTCTGTTACCACAGAATATGGTCATGGCTCATTTTTGTTTGTTTTTTGTTCGGGACAAGGAGTCATCACTGGTTGCTTGTTTGAGCTTTCTCCTATTTTGGGCTTTTAACTTGAAGTCGAGTGATATTAGTATTTCCTCTGACTTTCAAATGTGGCATGATTGTTGATTGAACTACAGGAAAGTTCCAGACAGGCCAAGAGATCCTGCAAAGTGGAATGAGATTGCTGATGTTGCCGCCGCTCTCTCTATTCCGGTTATAGCAAATGGTGATGTTTTTGAATATGAGGATTTTCAACGTATTAGAAATGTAACAGGTGTGCTTGTACTTCTTATAATTGCTCTTTGTTCTCATATCTCTGATGAATCAGTTAGTTTCACTTTCTATGTGAATTTTTTTAATTGAGATATTAAATAGATCTGAGTGTTTGGCACAATATGACAATAATATTATATTTTATGAAGATAAATGTGTCTTTGCCGTCCATATATGGGTATATATGTTTGATTTTCATCAGATGTCCATAGGTTTAAGGAAATGGATTAACATAGCTTACACATCTTTTGATGTGTGCAGCTAAGACACTTGATGGTTCTTTCTTGTAAAAGACGTATACAGACATTTTGTATGCAGCAATCTTCCCTTCAATCAATGAGATAAACTAATTCTATAAAAAAAAATGTAGAAAAAAGCTTGGATTCTTGTTTCTGCATATTTCTTTCTTTTGCTGTAAAGAACTGTGGATGCATTTGATAGTCTTGTAGATGCTTGCAGTTCACGCCCTTCCAGGAAAGCGTCACACCAGTTTTGGATCCTCCAAAAATGTGTTATATTTGGAGAATATCTGACATGGGTGAGGTGATATTTTTGAGGATCTGGGCAACATAGCCTCCAATTCAGAAGTTGTAATCTGAGAATGCTGTTGCCTCAGAAATACAAATTGATCTTTGTAGGCATGCTTCTTTGTGACACATCAAACAATGAACAATCTGTATGTGAAAAGCATTGTTCATATTAAGTTGATGGTGGTTTTCTTATCTGTTCTTATGAATATCTACATGGTTGTTTCTGCTTATGTTTTGCAACGTGTAACAACTTTATCTTATAGGTGCTTCATCTGTGATGGTTGCAAGAGGAGCCATGTGGAATGCTTCTATATTCTCTTCTGAGGGAAAAATACCATGGGAAGATGTCAAAAGAGAATATGTGAGAAAGGTATTCGGCCTGTGAACCAGATGTGAATCAATCTCTTATTACATGTTAAATTGACTCTAAATTAAGCAGCCACTTTGTCCATCCAGCATATAAATGAAATAGACTAAAATACATACAGCATTTGTTTGAAATTGAAGTCTTGACTTCCTATATGCTTTTCACTGCAAATGTAAGTAACAGGTCTCGGTGCTTTGATTTCAGAGTATATTGTGGGATAATGATATCAAAAGTACAAAGCACACCCTGAAGGAAATGATAACACACTATTCTTCCCTTGGGCGCCCGGAGGGGCTGGCAGTAATTAAATCAGATACCTTGGCAGATCTAGCGTAAGTTTTTCTATCTGCTGCCGTTACTTCCACCCGTAGTTACATGTGTTGGGATCAAATATAGTTGCTGTTCAGTTAATTTCCAAATTAAGTTGTTCATGTTCTGATTCCTAATATGGGTAGTTTGGATGTTGTTGTCTGGTATAACGTATGACATCTGCTTCACCTCATCCCCTGCTTTGTTTTCTACATAATTGCATAGTCTTCTCATTCTAAAAGTTGCTCAAAAGTTTCTGACCCAATAAAAATGAGGATTTAAATTGTGAAAAGGGCATGAGGTTCTTAATCTTCTCTTTCATCCTTGTACCATTATTCACTTTGAGATTTGTCCAACATTGGCAGAGTCTAAGTCCACAACTTTTACTATTATTTCCCATTGTTACAACTCTTCACATATAAGCTGTCGATTGATATAACTAGCCAAGTAACTATGATTGGGGCTAATTAGTTGTGAAATATGCTACATTGAGGCCCTTGTTGTTCTGGTTAGTGCTTATATTTGAGAGGAGGTAACGAGAACAGGGAGAGAAGAACGTTATTTCTCTCATTTGGCAAAAAAAGTTGCTTATTGGAAGGAGTAACACCTTTTCCAACTCCTCTGTAAGTGGTCGAAAATGAGTTTGAGGAGGGTATTCGGAAGATTTAATTCCCAAAGGTTTCTTCCCTGGACAGACAGCGACCTGTGAAGCAGTACTTATCCAAGATGATCTTCCCAATAAGAAGAGGAGGAAGATTGTGGTTTTAATGATAGTTCATGTGTGAACAGTATGAAGAATTTGCTAATCATTTTTCTTTGCTAAATGGGTTGGTGGAGCATGTTCCTTTTTGTTTGGGGTAGTGTATTGCTGATGTCAGTGATGTAGCATTTATTTGTTTGGAGGGGTTATACTGTATGTACCACTGGTTAAGAATTTTGGACACTTCTCGCACGCATCATGTGTCTGCTTCGAAGAGTGAAATGGGGAATATCTATGCGAAGTTCTATATTTAAAAAGTTGCGTAGCCAGAGAATGATAGTAATAAGTAGGGAGTTGGTTGTATTATCTGTCTTGCATGTTCATTTGCTTCCAAGGCGCTAGCGCCGACATAAAGTCATGTCAACTACCTAAGATTCTATTACTTCTTATATATGAAGTCATCGTCAAACATATTTTTCTCCTTCCTCGGGGTGTTTCTTCTGTGGGGCACCTACTAGTTTAACCGACTGCATACTTAATTGACTTTTCAGGAAACTTTATGGAGAAGAGGAATACTACGAATATGTCTCAGAAAGCCGGAGGAAGCAGCAGATGAAATAAGATAAGTAGTTCACTCTCACTAATCATAGAAGTCAATACACCAAGATATCGATGAAATTGGACTACCGTTATAATTTATAAAGCTAGTGGAGTATTTTGAAGCAAGAGATAGTGGTGGACTTTGCACATGAGGTTGTTAATGAGTTGAAGACTCGCGTAGTTCCGACTTCCTTCCCGTGATGTGACTATACCCAACTGCCATCTCTTGTTTGAGTTTGAAGTAACATTCCACAAACCGCTGAATGAATCCATCAGTTTGAACAAATATTCATTGTCGGCTATACTCTAAATTGAACTAGTGGGTTACCTAACCTGCATAAACCAACACGATAGCTATGTATCCTTTGGATTATAAGGGGGTACCATTGAAGTTTTTGCTTTATTTCCGTGGTTCATGTTACAGACATCATTTGCAAATTTAATATATTTATGTTTAGTGATATGACTGAAATCATGTATAACTAGACAATTTTGAAGTAGTATAAAGTCTAAAGACGATCTGCATTTTGACAGAACAAATCGACAAGGTTGCACACATATCACCTTCCTCAGACCCCATTAATGTGATTACATAGAATGTGTTGTTAAATAAACAATAGACAAAAGCAGAAGAATTTCCTTCTAGTGAGGTGTACTTAATAAGTCTTAAGCACTCACGTTATGTTCATGAGACAGGATTAAATAATTTTTAGTTTACATACACATAATACATCAAATTTCTCAAGATGTAGCAACACAAGGTTCTTGTGGTGCAAAATGGGTAAGGTATGCATCAGCCAACATTTGGCCTAATTTAACTTGAGACTCTGTAGTTAAATGGAGATTATCTTGCTTTAGCTGCAATCCCATGGCATCAACACATACAACATTTGGAAGATCATTCGCCTTTTGCGCCCCTCGGATCTTTTCAATATACTTCTCATCTCCTGATGCAATTGCAACCTATAGGACAACGCAATGCAGTTAAAGAACATGTGAAAATATTCAACTACTTTGATCCACGAAATACCTAACCACAATAGCCAAAATCCTTGAAAAGTTTTACATCATGCCTCATTTAGGCTTGAATCAAACTACATTAGCTAACCTGAATAATTGGCAGAGATGGCAGATGCAGATCAGAACGAACATCATGTATTAACTTCTCCATATTAGCCTTATACGTATCGACACAATGCTGAGATAATGTATCACTTTCTCCTTGATACCAAAGCAATGCCTTGATTTCTCCTCCATGATTCATGGCAGCTCTAGCTCTGTTGATCATATTCACATACAAGTGTTGCCCGTGTGCCCACTCCTTTATCGCAGTTCCTCCTACAGCACATGGCACTAACCCAATAGCTTCCACTCGGTCCTTGATTGCATTTGCAAATGACATTCCAGGTCCAACCCCACAGGTCTTCTTGGCATCAATGTCATGGTGGAGTGGCTCACGTGCCACCTCATAATGGAGGTGTGCACTAAGACGGAAAATTCTAGAAGCATCTGGATGGCACTCGTTTGGTACAACGCCATCCCAGTGATGCTTTTCTACTCCACCACGACCAGCCATGTTACTTTGGCCAGATAGAATGAATACATTTTTGGGGGAATAAGCTACATTTTCCATGGTTGAGTCCATAGTTCAGAGTTCAAGATGCTGTGATTGAAAGTGGGTTTTTTCTAACCTAAGATAAAGATGGTGAAAAACTCAGAATCCTTCAAATTCAACACCTCTGCTACTGTTATACCGAAAAATCATTCATCAAAAAACTAAAACAGATGCGAATTACATTGAATATCCTTCTTATTTATCAGAAGGCTGATGATATATACACTTACAACCAAAACAACAGCAAAATTGACACTACATTCAATCACAATTCACAACGAATAAACAATCCATACGCTTTTATAGCAGAAACTGTGTTTCGACAATCATAAACAACCACGCATCAGTCTCAAACGCCAACTATATGAATAATCACTGACCATATTACTCCATTTAAACTCCGATGCTGATTAATCCAAGCATATATTCACTCTTTCCACAAATAAACCTCTACCCCTTCCTAATTCCATCTTAGCATTTCATATCCAAAACTAGACACACATTGTTTGTTTTTTTATCACAAAACCTATAGAATTTTCACCTAGATCGAAAATTATACAACTCGCAACATCAAAAAAAAAAAAAAAAAAAAACAGAAGTCAATTATTAGATTATTACTGAGAGATTAAATTATACAAAGCATCCAAATACATTTAACAAAGCTTTCAAACAGCTCCTAAACCATCAATTGTTAGATTATTACCTTAATATTACGGGAATACAACCTTTTCCCCATTAACATCAACTTAACCACTAAATTACACATAATTAATGAGATTTAAACAATGTACGATTAATTAACACAGAAAATTTAAGCTGTTAATGCTAATGTAAGGGTTGATGAAAGTTCAAATTAAAAAAAAAATCAAACTGAGGATCCAATCAATGGAACACCACATACAAAAAATTGAACTAAATCGGCAAGGGAGAGGAATTACCAGGGACTTGAGAGTTGAGACTAAGCGAAAAATCCAAGTAAATTCTCCAGAGAAATTGAATCCGAATGAAGAATATAATAATTGCGGAGAGATGAACAAAACGACGTCGTAAGGTCACTGATCTAGTAGGAGTTGTTTGGTTCAGAAACAAACAGCTATACGGAGATCAACAAATAATGTTGAAGTATTTTTTTTATTTTTTTGTATAATATAAAGATTGTTCTTTAATAGTGTAAATGTAAATATTTAGGAATGACTTATGGAGTTCGAAAATTCAATATATATTTGAAAATTATAGTACTTTATCTTTTTTTATTTTAAACTTGAAAAGATTTAAACCTCATAAATTGCTATGGAGTTTTAAAATTATTTTTTGATTTTAAACTAAAAAGATTCATTTATAGTGCCTAACATTATTTTTTTTATAATTGTCGTTAAGCTCAGCCTACAATTACCTTAACTAATTTCATAGAATATCATGGAAGATATGATGTAATGGACTGAATAAGACTACAAAAGTTCGAAACACGCAACCATATGGGGGCAATGATTTACCATACTTGAAGGGCTCGTAATTGGAAATTGTTCAAGGGATGAATTGTACATATAGATAGTGTCATTATTAAGCATATAAATGAGGAGATGTTAGAAAGACCAACGATATCTTATCTTTATAAAAAGAAAGGAGGAGATATTAGAAAAGTTAACGATACCTTACCTATAAAAAAAGAAAGGAGGAGACGTTAGAAAGACTAACAACACCTTACCTATATAAAAAGTTACAAAAATGTAGAGGCTTAATGCATAGATTACACATATATTAGATTAAGGTTCTTTTAAATCCCGCAAAGATCTAGTCATAAGAATGTCGAGATGCTCCTTAGTTTGTAATTTTGTTGCTTTTGTTTGTCAAAGATAATATTAACAATATTGCCAATATATACCTAAAAAGCTGAAATTGTACTTAAAATGTCCTTAATATTAACTAATGTTTCTATTCGTAAATTGCTACGATATATGATCTTGTGATAGATGTTCATATAATTTTTACGAGTTTTGGTTATGTTTGAATTCAACCTCTGTTTACTAAAGAACTATTCATGTTCGTATATTTTTTTTATAAATTTTATTTGTTTTTAAACTTAACCCCCTTAAAGTATTATTCATTTTCTCAAGCCTTTTAATCATTCCTTCAGAAAATGACAACGAATGACTTTCAATAAGCTAATACGGTGTGCACTTCGATTCGTTATTTGTATTTTTTTTTTAAAAAAAAAGTCAAATTTGAATTCTAAAACTTTTAAGGAAATTTTACCAAAGAGTGCTTTCCTTCTAATGGGTATAAGGTGCCATAAATTGAATCATTGAACCAATCATTTAAAGTTCTCAAGGCAAATGATCATGAATCAGTAGATAAGAAAAAAATTAATTTAAGAGTTATAAAAGATTACTTAATATCTTTAGCTAATTTGATAAATTCTTCAAAAAAAATTGGAAATCTTTATGATTCGATTCTTTTCTTTTCAAATCACTATATAATGAAAACTTAATACACCTCGACGGATCTTTAGCTATTATAAGGTAACATCAATAAATTTTGGAGGTAAAAAGAGAATCCATACATTGAAAAAATAAAATAATAGCAGTAACAATTTATTTACATGTCACAGCCTATGACAATAAAAAAAATAAAAAAAATAAAAAATTATTCTTTCCTGAGAAAAAAAAAACGAAAAAATAAAACTAACTCAATGCAGCAAAACCACCTCCTCTCATCATCTGCTTAAACTCTGCATAATTAACCATTCCATCTCCATCAATGTCCACTTTGTTAATCATTTGTTTACAATCCTCTACTGTTCGTCCCTGTTTTAGCCCTAACGAAGCGAGAACAGATTTCAATTCATCAACACAAATGAATCCGTCGCCGTTTTGATCGAACACATTGAATGCCTCACGCATATCTTCTTCTTCATCGCGTTCATCCATGATGGTCTGGTAAAGCGAACCGAACTCATCTATGTCAACGCAACCGTCTCCATTCACATCGATTTTCTCGATCATCTGGATTAATTCCGGATCTGGTATGAATATCCCCATATTCTCTAACGAATCGTTTAATTCATTCTTCGTTATCCGTCCGTCGCCGTTCCGATCGAAGATTTGGAAAATACGTCTGAGTTCATCTGAGTCCATTCTCTTCTGATGCGATTGAACGGCGTCGGAAACGGAAACCGGCGACTGTTGTGGCGGCGCCGGTGACCGCGAATGGAGGTGCTTTTGGTGGAACCAAGATGGAGGAAGGAAGGAGATGAGTTTTTTTGGGAGTAAGGAGAGGAGGATTGGGTTGAAGAGATTGAAAATGTAACGAGTTTTGAAGAAAATGGCTGGGAATTGCATTTGGTTTTTAGATTGTAAACTAATGAGGGGGTGGTTGTAGTTTCTTTTGTTGAGAAAAAATAGGAGACAAATTAGGAGTAGCTTTGGGGGAATATATAAAGTGCAAGTTTGGAAAACATTAAATAATTAAACGGAGTGGATGTCGCGTATTAGGATATAAGGTTAATATAAAGAGAAAATTATGCGGATAAGTTAACTTATACTATTTAATTATTCATCGTAGCTATAGTTTGCTATAATTATCACTTGCGACTAACATTATATATTAATTACGTGGGCTAACTTCGAGTTTGTATAATTAGTTATGTTTGTATATGTATAATTCGCTAGGATATACAAATAAATATGTATAATATACAATTTTTTAGCCTATATACATATACAATTCACCTCTCTCCCACTCTCTGCCCTCTCTCGCTCGCCTCTCTCCTCCCTCTCTTAATGTCACTTGCCTCTCTCCTCCCTCTCCCAATCTCGCTTGTCATTTATACAAATGTATATGTATAATATACAGTTATATACAATTATATACATATACAATTCACTTCTCTCCCACTCTCTGCCCTCTCTCGCTCGCCTCTCTCCTCTCTCTCCCAGTCTCGCTCGCCATATATACAATTACATATGTATAATATACAATAACCAATATACATATACAATTCACCTTTCTCCACTCTTTTCCCCCTCTCTCTCCTCTCTCCTCTCTCTCCCAGTCTCGCTCGCCTCTCTCCTCCAAATAACATGTGGCTACAAATTGTAATTATCAAACTATAGCTATGGAGAGTAATTAATTATTTTTAAGTGGCTATATGTGAGTTTCCCTAATATAAATGGTGCGTTATCTTGTATGGTTTGGATTTAATGTACTTGAGCCGATGGTCTTGAAATGATTTGCGTACATTTTATTCTCCTCATACCCCACCTGATGAAAATTCACTATAAAACTAAGTATGTTTGTTGTAGTATTATTTCTCAATATAAATATAAACTTTGAGCCAAAGATATTAAAATGATGATTCAATTCACTCCAATTAAACATGGATAGTTTCACCCTTGTCCACTCGATCTCATTTAGCATTAATCTATATAATCCGATAAATTTTACACTATCAAATCGTTTATAATTGTTAGTCATCGATACATGGGGTTTAATTTTATCCGACCTACAAAATAATTCGATTTTCATAAATCTAACTAATTTTCAAGTGACTTGATTATGTAATTTTCATGTATTAGTTAATCCTCTCGCCATAACATCCGCCACTTGATTAGTTGACTAACTTATACTGTATAGATGCGTAATCTTTTCACTACTAAGATTAGACTTACATTAATCTTTTTTTTAATCAAGAGTAAGCTAAGTTTAATATTTCATTAGGAGAATTTTCTTTTTATAATATGAGAGGATATTAGAGCTGTCATAAATTAATTAGATCTGTCAATTGCGCGTTCGATTTTATTTGCGGATACGGAGTGGTTATTTTATTTTATTATTACAAAAAATTATAATTATTATAATTTTTATAATAAGAGGTGGTATTCTAAAAAAAACGCGTTGTAATTATTGATTGATTCCGTTTACCTAAATTTTTTATTTTATTTAATGCTATCCAACTGGGAACTTATTTAATAATGAAACGTAATATAGTACCCTTGCATAATTAACTGAATTTATGAGATAATTTATATTCATTAAGACAAATATTTAGGTATATGATTTAACGTTGCAAATAGTGTAATTTAACTCCTAAAAGATATCAAATTTTAGTAAAGAAAAAGGCAAATATTAAAAAAATTAAAACTTTAGACAATTTAATCATTTTGAACAGTGAATAAAATATACAAATTCAGTTAATATAAATAGAGAAAATATTTCTAAAATAAATTGAGCTTTTCGACTCCTAGAGGGACTAATCTTTTTGAGTAATATAATTTGGTTTATAACTCAAAAAGTCTAACTAAAGTTGTAATTTGTGTATATAATATACTCATCTTATATAAATTATTTTATTACTATTCCTAAACTTGAATATATTTTTGCGTGTAAACTACATTTTCGTTACTCAATTTTCTTCTGAAAATAGAAAAAAAAAAGGTCGTTGGTGTTGAATTTTAGTGGAATAAGTTTACTAAACCAAGACTTAACAAAAGTTATGGTTTCGCGTGCTATTTTTAAGAGTCAAATAAGTCTATTTTTAATTGTAATTTTTTTATAGATATTTCAAATATTGTGATTTATGAATTATTGTGACTCATAGTACTTTTTACGTAGTTTCATACATATAAATTTCACTAACTTCAAAAAAAATTGAAGATTCATGCGCAAATTTTTGGTCAAATTTAAATTGTTTGACTCTCAAAACATAAAATGTGTTGATAAATTGAGACAAAGAGAGTACTAAATATCTATATTAAAAAATAGTGATTGAATTTTTTATTTTTATTTTCATTTTACGTGAGGTACTTGTTTGGATCTCCCATTAATTCAATTTTACTATGTATAAGATCTATTAAATGAAAAAGAAGTTTTTTTATTTTTGAATTTGAATTTGAGATCTTTACTTAAAGATGAAAAATTCGAATCGGATAACAAATGACCGTAGCTAACGGATCTTAAAAACAAAGTCCAACAAAGAGGTCCCTACTTAAATGAATTTAAGCTAAAACAAACCGACACTCCAGCTTGTGGGGGCAGTTTTTGTTTTTTCATTTAATATTTTGTACCATTAATTCAGTTTTGTTCGGATGAACTCCTTGTACGAAAATGGTTCCGTTCCTGATAGTACATTTTATGTTTAGATCAAATAAATAAAAATATGATAAATGACATTGATTTAATATAACCTTTCAAATAATATTTATCCTTTCAATTATATTACAAGAGAAAGTAATCGGACCAGAAACTTTATAAAAAATGAACGTTGTTAACGGATCTAAATACAGAGTCAAATAATTATACACGTTGGGGAATGAAATTGGGAAAAGCCAGCCAAAACGCGTCATAATTAGGTATACCAGCAACTATATGATAAAAAAAAATTATTTTACGTTTATATCAAATCGATAAAAATAATTATTTTTTAAAAGGTAGCGAAAAATATATTGTGTACGTGCTATGCTCTCCGCTCTTTTAATATTCACACTCGTGTGACCACAATATTAATTGTGTCGCCCATGAATCTCTTTTGAACTTTTATTTAAAGCATGACATACATTTTTAGCATTTATCATAATCAAATAAATATAGGTATAATATTACTTTGTTCGTTTTGATTTGTTTAACTTCACACAAAATTTAAGAAAGTGAAGAAGAATTTTGAACTTTGTATTATAAATTTATTAAAGATGTGGTGATCTTACGACCTAAAACATGTCAGGTGAAAAGTTGAAATTAAAGAATTATCAAAAAAAGGAAAGATGCATGAAAAGTAGGAGAAGCGAATTGAAACAGAAAAAGTATTAGTATATTCTAACAACTAAAATTGAAGCAAAATATATTTTTGTTGCGAATAGAGACATTTTTTTACTTCAGAAAGTAACAAACGAAGCTTTTCTGAGCCAAACTATTAACAACCTTGTCATTTTTCGGCCAAAATATTTTATTCAATTTCGCATAGTTTAACCGTTATTTATACGACTACCACACTACACCCCCTCCCCCCAACAAAATGTTGATGGCAAAATGACAATACTTGTCATTCATTTCATTTTAGTGAAGTTAATATACAAGGAAAATTTCAAATAGTTTGGCCACTAATGACTTGTGAACTTCTTGGAGAAAAAGCAAGAAAACAAAACTTATGAAATGAAAAACAGAAATCCTAGCTCTGGGGAACTAGTTTCTTTTCAAGAATCATATCATCTGTAGAGAAATCAGCTGCTTTCCTGAATGTTCCTCGTCCGAAATCTAGGTTGTAAGAGTCTGTAAGACCTTCCACCAGATCAAAATTCGGTTTCCATCCTAGCTGAGCCTTTGACTTCTCGATGGATGTAAAGAAATGCTGTAGAATTATGATGTTAACGCCAACAAGAAGACATAGATAGACTAGTGTTGGACAAGAATTCGATATTAAACAGACTGCTAACAACTTCAACAGAGGAAATAAACCATATTTCTTGTAGTATTTCGTTTGGACTACAATTGATTGTACTAAAATGTGTGTTTTGTTCAAGCACATAAACTCATGTAGAATACTGATGTGTGTTTTAGGAATGGACTAAGATAAGACGCGGTGAACATGTTGTGAACCTTACTGATGATTCATTTAGTTTGATCATATCAATTTGATTCTTTGATAATGAATGTCTCAAATCTCAATATGAATGGTAAAAAACTGTAATCAACACACTAATATTTACCTGGTCACGGAATGGGAATGCTTTCTTCTTGCCAAAATCGAACTCCTTAGGGTTGTAATGAACAAGCTCGGGTTCAGGGAAACCACCAGCCTGGATTAGGAATATTGACGGTCAATTGTATATCATTCAAAGCTTTTACAAGCAATATAAGCTAACATTGACCAAAAAAAATTACCTTGGCGCAAGCCTTAGCTAATCCATCAAATGTGACATATTTCTCTCCGGATATGTTAAATACTTGCTTGCTTGCTTTCTCATTTCCAAGAACCTGAACAAAAGCCTTTGCAAGATCCTGCCAATATCAACCAAAAGCTAAACTATTATCACGTAGACACAGGGCTGTGATTCTTATTGCAGACAATTCCTAAGCTCATTATGTTATAATGCTGTTGAACTCAAGTATTGCCTGAAAGTGAACTACGAGTACGTTGCTCCTACTTGAAAAGACATATTTCCTGGTTTTTACTAAATGGAGGCCACTTGCGAAGACTGAATACGTATAGGACCTAAGCAAGCATGTCTCCGTTGAACTTCTAGGGTGATAGCATTGCTTGAAGCTTACACTAGAAAGATGTGAACTACTCTTTTAATATGTGCTGACTAACCTTCACATGTCCAAGTTGAGTTATTTGCATCCCTGAGTTAGGAATTGGAATTGGGCGACCAGCCTTCAATCGGTGGAAGAACCACTCTTCAACAGGATTGTAGTTAAGTGGCCCATAAATATAAACAGGCCTTAGAGAAGTCCAATTAACATCTCGTGATACTAACAAGCTCTCTGTCTCAAGCTTTCCTTTATGCCTACTTTTCGGGTCACCTGCATCAACCTGTTGACATTGGGCAATATGTTTTTGTTAGCCTTGGGGAAAACAACTACATTAAGAATAAGGGACAAGATAAGACCAAAACTTAGAAGAAAGGCTGAAGCAACGTGCAAATAGGACCGAGCAGATAAGCTGCTATTTGTTACAACTCTGAGATAAACAAATTATGAAGTCCAATCTCTCTGCCAGGAGACAAGGTTCAATAATAAGAATTTTGTAAGTGCCTTCAGTTGAACATTATTTTTAAGAACTTGGAACTGAAATATTGACAATAATCTCCTGTGTAAAACTCCTCCTTGTTTGAGCAAAAAAAACTGTTTTTAAGTGTCTACTAACCAAAATGACGGTCATGTATGTGTTGTTGTCTATTCTTATTAACTACCTAGTATCACAAGTAGACAGAATATAAGCTCAAAAAATAATCATATGCTACTAAACTGACCTCAAAATGTGGTAAATAATCAGTTTTAAGGTATACACCAGCTGAAGAGCAGTAGATGTACCTGAGATTCATAGGCAAGTTAAAATGATCAGATAAAAAGGAACACCACAATCTGGTCATTCAAATAATGTTTACCTACTAGAGAGTGGCGAATCCATATGAATGCGATCAATTCATGACCAAATATTGTAAAATAGTTCAAGCTAATGGTATAGTAGTAATGAATACTGGTACAGAATCATAGCAGATATGTATTAAAAGGATTCACAGCTTACTGTTCTAGATTAGGTAATGCATCCAATATTGGCTCCACTTCAGTTGCTTCACGTCCTGAATAAAAAAAGAATTGTTCATGAACAAGAGACCATAAAAGGAGGAAAAATAGAAACATACTTCTACCAGAAAAAAATGTTTGTAACAACAAAAAACGTGGAATACATTGAGATATAGAATAAAACACTAATAATGAGTACCATTTATGTCATACACAACATCATAGCCCTCTGCAGAAAGACTGCTCTTCACAAAATCGAAATCCATTCTGTCACCCTTCAAGTGCAGTAACTGCAGTTGGAACAAAAAATCTCGTTACTTAGACTCTTAGAGTAACTCAAATCATGAAATCCCAAAGCTTTAGAGCTCATTGAATTCCAACACACCTTGGAGGAGAAATCAGCATAATCCTGGTCCGATTCACCTGGCAATTGTTGAGAGATTGGAGCTTTTCCTCTTGTGAATAGAGTAACCTGCATTTGTGCATCATTAAAAGATTGTGAATTATCAACGCAACTTTAAACATCAAAGGCTATAATCTTCGCCTGGTAACAATTTGGATGATTATGTAGAAGTCAAAAAATGAATTGAACTTTAAAGAGAGCTTAGGCCGGGTTGATTACCTGGTGGCCTTCTTGTACAAGAAGTCTGGATAGAAACACACCAATGAATCGCGTGCCTCCCATTATAAGGATTTTCTTTTCACTTGAGGCTGTAACTTGCAATGCTCCTTTTGACAGGCATGGTTTCCTCTTATACTACAACCATCATATAAAAGTAAAGCAGAAAAACCTATCATATCAACTCATAATGCAGCAAAGCAAAAGCAGCAGCTCCTTGATACATATACAATATGAATTCTCAGCATTCTAAACAATTAATACTCACTCTTCTTGTCTTGCATAAGCCAAAAACTACCATAAATAGAGAAAGATAACATTATCACACTAGCACCCAAAGGTGTGGTCTAGAGGTCAATAAACTGAATCGAGAACCACGAGGTCTCAAGTTCAAATGCACTAAAAGTGATTTCTTCCTATTTATCAGAGACTTTGTTGAACAGAGTTATCCTAGTGGTGGAATGTAGTAGGTAGCCCATACCCGAGTAATTAATACCGCCTTATAAAATTAAAAAAAAAAAACATTACCACACAATAGACACATATGATAGCCTAATGTCAACTAAATATAACATTTTTATAATCTTCTTGAAACCATAAAAGATAAAGGTAGGATTTTTATGCAAATTATGAAATACTAGTTAAACCCCAAGTCAGTATTCAAACAGAGTGACAAAAAAAATTCTACCCAAACCCACAAAAAGCCCAACATTTCCTTTCTGGTAAAGTGGGTACCTGAAATGAGGAGATCAATCTGGCACCATTGAAATCAGAATTGGAAGAAGGGAGGAGAGAGAAAGAAGGCTGTTTGGGTTGAATAGCAACCAAACTAGCCATGTTGTTGTTGATTTGGTTCCTTTTTTTCCTTCCTCAGTGTGAAGAAGAAGAACTTGGGGCAGAAAATAAAGAAGAAGAAGGGCTATGATGATTTTCTTGTTGTCCATTTGTTCTTCTTCTTCTAGTGATTATGATTTGTTCTGGCTTCCTCTCATTCTTACAATTGAGATAAGACAGAGACCCCACTTAGAATCCCTCCACAATTTTCAGTTAGGTATCCACACTTGCCTCAGCCTTAACTTCAAACAAAACCATAGCCTCTCAATCTACTCATTCTTGATTGGCGCATAATGACAATATGTAAAGCACTTTTTAGTTTTTGGTCTCTACTGTAAGGGGTAGTTTTGAGGATAACCAAAATTAGTTTCATTTATATTATCTCAGCTACTCGATGGTTTGGACATATGACGGGAAGTACATAATGTGTTTTAGAAGAGGACATATGACGAGGAGGTATATAAATGTGTTATTGAAGAGGAAGATTAGACATGTCATGACATATATTCAGTTTATTAAAAATATAAATCCTAGATAAGAAGAAACATAGGTGAGAATTAGGACATAAAAAATAATAAGTAATATATTGCTCGTTAGATCGGGGCTAATCTCATATCCTTTTGTTTTTATCATATTAGTACTTAGTAATGTCGTAGTTTCTTATTAACCTTGATTGCTTGTTAGCTTTTTAAATTGACGATCAATTGAAAACAGTCTCTACCCTCATAAAAAATAGGAGTAATCTACCTGCATTTTAATCCTCTCCAGACCACCATACACGGAGTATATGGTTGTAGATTCTTTTTTATCTTCACAACATTCTTTTTAGATTCTGTGGTACATTAGTCGATAAACAATCATAATCATAATCACCCCCAATTCACCTAATTATAGTCAAAGTGGGTTAAATATCTTCAAGTGTGTGTATATTGTAAAGAAACTTATCTTAAAATATCAGACAACCAGAAAAGAAAGGGAAAAAAAACAAAACAGAATAACATATCCAATGAAATCCCACAAATGGTGCAGTATAATAAGTAACCTTTCCCCTGCCTCGTAGAAAAAAAAAATTGTCCCAAAAGAGCCTCAACTCGGGACACATATCATAGTAAATTAGAAAACAGATATGAACACAGCAAACAAATGGAACCTTTACCCCGTACCCCTAGTTGCACTTACTGCAGAACGTGAATGGCAAATTTCAGATACATTTATGCATATGGCCCATACATCTATTCACCAGCTGTGCGGTTCAAAAAAAAAAATACAATGAAGCAATTGGATTCATGAAAACTGAAAGGAACAAAAAAGTTTTCCCAGTTCGTTCATGTTCTGCATGTACAAGACCTCAATAAAGGAGAAGTCCAAATTAACACCATGTCAAAATCTCCTAAGCATCCCTCCGATATGTGCCATCATAATTTCACAGCGTATACAAACCACTATTATATAATCAATACATGATTGTTCGTAGAGGTGGACACTGACGACCAGTTTCCTCCCACGAGTAGCTTGTTCTGTATTAATTGTTCAAACAACACTAAATGCCGACTGTAGAGTAGAGGAGAACCGAGAAGTGAGAGTCTGGGTTGCAAATGCTTGAAGCTGCTTCTTAGCATCTGGATTTTAGAAAGAAGAAAAATATATGAAGATTAAACAGTAAACGCGTACTGGAAAGCAATATCCAAAAGAGAATAGTACACAGACATCTGATCATGACTACCAGACACAAAAATGAGAACTGAAACAAGCAGAGCAAGACAGAAGCGAATAAAAGAATACACAAACTAATGAGGGAACCTAACAAAATCTATCATCATACATATTATGCTCATGCATGAAAACTGGAGCACCCAAACGAAGTAAAACTCCAGTGCTAAAGATACTGTTAGAGGCAGAATCTATAGAAGTTAAAGTAAGTACACACCTTTGCGGCATCTGGTAAAACCAACAATATTTGCGACGCTGAGAGTCAAGCAAACTCCAACAACGAGAAGATAATCAGCTTGGAACCTAATGAGGGAGAATATCGCGAGAAAGAACCAAGCAACAGCCTACAACAAAGTACACGGATCAGGTGCAACACATCCACGACTAACTATTTCACTTTGCAAAAATAAGGTACAGATAGAAAGATAAGAAGTTCTACACCATATGATAGAATATCTTTGAAGTCTGAATCCTGAAAAAGTATAAGCTGAAAACAAAAATCGAGAAGCCAAGGTGTGAAGGGCCATTGTTCTTATCCACATATATTTTGTGTTTGTTGCCGATTTTTCTTGTTTTCTGATTGTACTGTGTACAATAAATGTGCTCAATTTGTTACGTTGAACATTAGAATAAGCAGCCAGTGTGATAGAGTCTTTACTTACTGTTAGGTACAAAGTCCACCAAAACAGCCACGAATCCTTCTTGTTCATGCGAGCCATTGACTGAAAGGAGAAGTGAAGGAAAAAGGTTTGCCCAAGGCAACAAAGTTAATCATTAAGACTAAATGGGCAACCACTTCTAAATAACAATCTTCTGAAGGTATAGATGTATGCTAAGGAACCTGAAACAAGATTACCCACCTCTTGATCAAGGCACTCAAATCTCCACACACTCTCGCCATTGTCATCTATTTCATTCCACCACCTTAAACCCACAAGAATACGTCCACTGACGTTCTTAACCACCCAGAAGTCAAGAGCAGCTAAAAGAACAGTTACCACAAAGATGATAACAAAACTATCAACAAATAGAGCTGACAGAATATAAAAAGCTAATGCTGCCGCCTGTCAATGCAAAGAAAATGTGTTAATTGAACACAATTACATCCTAAGACATTAAAATAAGAAGACTGTGTAATAATGTAGACCTTGAAGAGCACATGGAAAAAACATATCTGTGGGTGTGCATAGTCCTCCCCTGCAGGCTGATAAAAAGAATGTGACAGTTTAATAAACTTTATGATAGAATCAATCAACAAATTCTATGTGCTCCCTCCTTTCCTTACGGCGGAGAGTGTCTAGGGGGTGTAAGGGAAAGGGAGCAGCAAGGGTAGTAAAAGACAGAAAACAAGAATGGGAAGATCATCTAAAATAAGTAACAGAGAAAAGTAAGATAACTGGAAGGCCACAAACTCTTCTAAGCAATAGAGTATTATGTATTAAAAAATTCACCATTTTTAAAAAAATAAAATTACCTTCGAGGATGTCCGATAAAAAATCCTATCTTACCTGCACTGCTTATCCTAGATCATATATCCCCCTTTTATATCCAGCTGATTGATCTAAAAGGAATGAACTTAAAGATTACAACAATAACAACACAACTATCACTCAATCCCATGCTAGTTGAGATTGGCTCTATGGATCTATTTCCCTACATTCAGACCAGTTCCATTCCAATATTCAATAGTTTGGGATTATCTACAACTAGAGTTCTCTAGATTTTCAACTAATATACAAATATCTAAACAAGGTAAAAGGGGGTAAGGAAAATGTGAAATTAGGTCGTAGGCCTAACCCCCCCCCCCCCCCAAAAGCTAGCTCAAAGGGAGGAGGATTGCCCAAGCCTTATAAGGAGTCCACCCATCTCATTAACCACCGATGTGGGACTTTTGTCATTCTTTAACACCCCACCTCACGCCCAATGCTTAGCATTTGGTGCGTGGGCAATTTTTGATTTCGGGGGTCCCAACATCAGGTGAGACGGGCCCTGCTCTGATACCATGTGAAATTAGGTCGTAGGCCTAACTCACACCCCAAAAGCTAGCTCAAAGGGAGGAGGATTGCCCAAGCCTTATAAGGAGTCCACCCATCTCATTAACCACCGATGTGGGACTTTTGTCATTCTTTAACAGAAAACCACTACAATGTTTGAGCAAATGTAACTGTACCAATATAATCTATGTTGCTCGGACTCTCCAAAATTGTTGCCCCACCCGTGTCGAATCCTCCAAAAACCCACTACTTTTGGAGGACCCTACACACACCTGTCGACATTTTGAAGAGTCCGAGCAACATAGATTATAATAGCAACTACCCAGTATCTTCTATATGAATATTTTACTTCCGTCATTTTCTCTCTAAAGTTCAGATAGATTTTAAAAAGGAATTATACGTCTTTTGAAACAACTTTCATCCATGTGATCCTATCCTCTAAGGTAAGTGTAGTAGACTGCTAGTTGTACCTTTTACTAAACTAACCTAAAACTTAACCACGCCGATCATGTAACTGACATGATATAGTGGAACTGTGGGACTTACCTGACATCCAAAATTAATAGCACATATTTTAAAATAAATAAATATAGGTAATTAAATTAAATAGCACATTTAGAAGTTTAAATTTCAGAGTTGCATCAATATATACACACAACAAACTATGTAATACAAAACAATCACCAAGCTCCATTCCCAAGCTAAAATGATTGGCTAACAAGTCTTCTATATCCATTTCACAATATTTAGGTCCAGTCCAAGTAAAAGAAACTATTCCTTGAAGCAAAATAGGATTTCAACATTTAGAAGATATTTCTTTTACGCTAGAAATAAACGAACTACACTTTCCCTCCTTTGTCTGGATGTGAAATCCGTGCAATGCTCACATGGATTTGAGAATAGAACAAAGCAGGAATACTATGTCATCTCTCAAAAAGAGATGCAACAATATTAAATAGGCAATCAATGACAAAACTTAAGACACCATCTATAGACGCTTTATGCCCAATCATTTCGATCTTGCTTGGTAAACAAGGGGATCAACATGAGGGAGTACTCGACTACCCGTCCCATACTGAACTCATCAAATTGTGACTATGACTACATAATATCCTTGAGCCTAGCATCAACAAAACTAGCACATCACCACTTCCTACTAACTCCATTATTTCACCTAGATTTGTAGTAACAATTCATCCAACTACAACAAATTATTCACCTACCGGAAAATACAAATCACTAAAGCGAAAATTTTCAATTCCCAAAGACAGATCCGTAACACATGATATGCAGTAGAAAAGTAATAGAAACACAAAAATCCAAACAAACGAGCAAATCAACAGATCAAATAATAATTACAAGCTCAAACAAAACCGTAGCATCAATGCAACTCATTCACACAAAACAAATCAATTGTGATATTTCAAAGTATCAATTTACAGCGATTTGATTGTACATAAGGTGAAAAAATGAATCAAATAAGGAAAACTATGGAGCTTACTGGGTTAAGATCCATGTCGAATTTTCAAATCAATTGCCCTTATGAATTCGCCTGATCTCTCTAATGAATTTGTTTCGTAGAAATGAAAAAATTGAGCTGTTTTCCTAATTTTTAGATTTGGCATCCGGCGAACTTTTGGAATTCTAGAAATGTACCCCAACACTTCTTCTATTTAGGATATGCCCCAACAACTTTATTGTTCTTCCATTTTAGTCTTTTATAGACAGGTCGATAAAGTTTAAATGATCAATCTTATCGAGGAAATAGATGGTTTCAACTTATAACTCCACCAAACTTTAATTTATTAATCATATATGAGCTAATATGAGATTATTATCAATGTGGTGACCTGTATTTTGATTTATTTGAAATTGAGACATAATTTATGGTATGATGATTTATGATTTGACATAGTAACTGTTAACTTGATGGAAATTACCTAACTTTAATTGAAATTGGATGTTTTTTAATTAATTTGACAGATTTCATTGAATTGAGGGACATATTTATCAAGTTTTTATAAATGTGGGGTTAAAATTGACTAAATAAAAAGCTCATGGAGTCATGAAAAAATAAATGCCCTCACGCAGGATCGAACTGCGGACCTTCAGTTTACAAGACTGACGCTCTACCACTGAGCTATAAGGGCTGTGCTTGATAAAGATATCAAGTTAACATAAATACCAAACAAATTTAAGGTTCGATTATAATATCCTACAAATCATAGTATATGTTGATTTTTTAAAAATTTTACTTTTATGTATCTCTTTTTTTGATACTTGTGAATTTTGTATAAGAAAACATATGATCATTGCATCAAAGTGTGTGGTCGTTGTCAATGAAGTGGTTGAGAGTTTTAAGGTCTCAAGTTCAGAACTTAGGGTGTGTTTGGTATGGAGGAAAATGTTTTCCATGGAAAATGTTTTCGTAGAAAACAAGTAGATTTTGGACTTATTTTCTCATGTTTGGTTGGTGAGTAAAAAATATTTTTCAAAAATGATTTTTAGTGTTTGATTTATGAATGAAAAATATTTTTGAGAGACATCTTTTATTTTTACTAGAGTAAAAAATAATTTATAAAATTGAAAATATTTTTTAAAAACAAAATTTTTATTTTTTTTAGGGTGGGGTGGGGGTGGGGTGGGGTAGTGGGTGGAGGGAGGGGGTAGGAGTGAAAAAATAAAAATTTAAAGTTGATAGTATTTTTAAAAAATAAAATTATTTTTTATGGGGGGTGGGGGTGGGGTGGGGGGGTAGGAGTATAAAAATAAAAAATTTAAGTTGAAAATATTTTAATAAAGTAAAATTAATTTTATAGGGAGGGGCTGGGGTGGGGGGGCTGGCCGGTCGTGGGTGGGTGGGGGGTCAGTGATCAGGTAAAAAAATAAAATTTTGAAATTGAAAATATTTTTTTAAAATTGATGTTTTTCCCCCAAAAAAATGTAATTTGAAATTGGAGGAGAGTTTTGGAAAATGTTTTCCTTAATTTTTGTAGGGAAGTCATTTTCCTTAATTTTGAGGAAAATGAGTTGATTTGGAAAACATTTTCCAAAACTTTTGTCCCAACCAAACATGAAAAAATTGGAAAATATTTTCCTTCATACCAAACACACTCTTAGTGTACTAGTTTTGATAGATAGAGTTATTCATAGCTCGTGAAATTAATTAAGATGCACAAAAACTAATGATAAAAGAGATTATATACACTCTCACATTGAGTTATAATATAGCATTTGCAATCAAAACATTTTTTTTCTTTGTAGAGTTAATTAGAAAATATTTATATTCAATTTTTTAGTACTTCTTTTTAAAAAAAGAGTTATTAGTTGGACCCAACAAATTCATTTCCCACTGTGCTAACTTTAATTGTGAGTGTGTTTTGTATGAAAACTTTGAAGAAGAATTCTCACATTTTTTATGAAAAAAAACTATTTTTGAATCAATAGTCAATACACATGAAATAAGAGAAGTTTCTAATTGGATTAATATTATCTTTTATCCAATAATCAATGATAAGTTTTATGAAAAAAAAACTATTTTTGAATCAATAGTCAATACACATGAAATAAGAGAAGTTTCTAATTGGATTAATATTATCTTTTATCCAATAATCAATGATAAGTTTTATGAAAAAAAAACTATTTTTGAATCAATAGTCAATACACATGAAATAAGAGAAGTTTCTAATTGGATTAATATTATCTTTTATCCAATAATCAATGATAAGTTAGATTTTAATTTTCTTAATGTTTTTTCTTAAATCATTTAATTAGAGTCACTTGATCAACGACTAATTAAATTTATATTTTTAATCGGTAGTGTACAAACTTATTGCAGTAATTATTAACTATTTTTCATATTATTTAAACTTTACTCAAAATACAAAATAAAAACAGTTGCAACAGATCACAGCAATAGAATCTGAACAAAAAAATAATAATTCAAGTGATGATTAGGTACTTAGCGAATTGTAAATAAATAAAATAAACAAATTAAAAATAAATAAAAAGCGTTTCAATGGAGCAAAAGGGCAAGAAGATTAGGGTTCATTTTTAAAGCAGCTTTTGTTTTTCAGGGGTGTACTCCAGTGAGTGAGCTACAGAAGGAAAAAAATGGCAGCTATTCAGCAAAGTCTTTCTACTTCAATCTCTTCATCAGCATCTACTTTTCTGGGTCAGAACAAACTCCGTTTCAGGTACCCAATTTAATAATTTCCCATATTTGAATTCATTTTGTTAATTCAGTTACACTTTAATTCTTTTATTTGAATATTCATCATCTGCGTTGGTTATAGATATTATTGGTCTACATTGCTGGTAAAAATTCAATCTTTAAGCATTATATTAAGCAGTAGAGAAGAAATGTCCAATATTGGTTCAGCATTCTGACTTTGTTATGTATTTTCATGTGAAGAAGGTAACAATGTTCCCATGGGAAAAAGGAGTCCTTTTTTCTGCTGGTTTAATAGTGTACTTGCACTGATTATTGGGTATTTTTTCTTCTCCCAAATTCATGGGGGAAAAGGTGACCTTTTTGCGTTTTGTACTGATTCTTGAATTTGTTTCTTTATAAATTGTTTAATCTAAAAATATTTGGTTTTGTTTTTTTCTTAGTGTTCTCATTTTGACTAACATGAAGCTAAGGACTCTCCTTTTTTCCATATTAAACAAAGTTTCCAGCATTTATAGCATTTACGTGCTAGGATGATTTTAGTAGTGAATGAATTGACTGAGAATCTCATTTGCATTGGTAGTATAACAAGACCAAATGCATTGATGAGAACAGAATAAAAACCTATGATTGATTCCCTTAATACTTTGCTAATTCTAATGTAAAAAGTGTGCATTGATTGTTTCAGGAATCAGAATGTGTCAATGCCAGGCAAAACAAGTGGTATTGTCAGATGTGTTGCAACACCCTCTACGGAGAAAACTTGTAAGCCTTTATGTTAATGTTGTTTTCCAGTGCAAACTGTATCACTTTTTTATATATATATATTGCCAAGTTGAAATGAGAATAGTAGACTGTGAGCCTCTGCAATGTGGATCAGTTACAGCAAAAGACAATTGGTTTGAGAACTTTAAACTAATCAATGTATTGCATATAAATTATTTTTAGCTCGCTGAAAAAGCAAATTGAAGACTCAAAACGTTTGCTACATGCACGTTTTTGAAATGAAAGAATTGTAAAATTATTGTCTTTCGACAACTACAAAAGAAAACAACTGTCAGTCTAGGTGAGGTCTTAGTCTCACCTGTATCAGTCCATTCAAATAGCTATGCAATTTCTTAACATTTGACTGCGCTAACGAAATTTCTGTGTGTCTTGAAGCTTACAAGACACAGGTCTCCCGCAATGAAAACTTAGCGAAGCTTCAAGCTGGTTATCTGTTTCCTGAGGTCTGTATTTCAACTGGTCCATTTTCATTAAGTTGATTGCTGTTTATCTGTATTTTTAAGTTACTTTGCAATTGAAAATGTAGCATTGCTTTTGGGAACATGCAAATAAAATATATATTTAGATGAAATTGCAGTAATTTGGAATTACTATGAGCCAGTGAGCAGACTTAGTTACCTGAAGCAAAATTATTTGCTTTTTTAGCTGAATTTGGATGGCTAATTTTGTACCTTTACCCCTCTATGCTTCCACCCTGAAATAGGAGAAATAATTCAATTCTTTACAGTAATACACTTAAGAGAACTCTTATTTTGTAAACCATCTCTCCTATTTGCTAGGAGCTAAGTTCTAAACACTATCTTTGGTGAAGTTAGATCGCAAGAAGGAGATCTGCACACATGTTGAAACATCCTGATGCTAAAATTATAAGCCTTGGAATTGGTGACACTACCGAGCCCATTCCTGAAGTCATAACTTCTGCCATGGCAAAGGTAATACTGATGTCCTTGTTTGTGAATTTTGTAAAGAATAGGATACAATTGCTATCTCTATCATGCTGTAGTTTTTTGTTATGGGTCAAAACTTCGAAGTTCACTGTATTTTTGTGTCCTATTCTGCCTGACCAATGATGGGATTACTAACAAAAATCATGTAGCTGGTAATATTTGGTTTTATACTCAACATGTTTCTAAATATTTCTGTTGATAGATTTCAGCATATGCTTACATAGACTACCATTTAACTTGATAAGTAGTTTGTATTTTTAATCTAGTCTGCTTATTGAACTATAAGTCGATAACTTACTTCCTGTTCTTGATTTTGTTTTCTTTGCTCATTTGCAGAGAGCACATGAACTGTCAACATTAAATGGTTACAGTGGTTATGGTGCTGAGCAAGGAGAAAAAGTAAGTAGTGCCCCCTCTCTTCATATTTCAGTACTATGATATTAGCTCTACTATTTACTGTCCAATCCTTGTTTCTCTTCCTTCTTTTTCGACAACAATAATGGTTCTGGCCTTCACTGATAGTTTGTCTTTCCTCTTTTTATACCAATTTGATTATTCATTTGTCCTTTTCTTTCCTCAAATACATTGCAGTATTCTTTATTCAGTTATCCACACAATAAAGTTAAAACTTCCTCTTTTTTTCATAACGTCAAAAAGGGACATGCAGCCGAAATTTCTGAAGCATTTAAAAGCATTTCCATTTCTTAGATCAACAATAATCTATTGCTGCTTTGCAATTAGCTTTTTATTCCACAATTTTTTGGTTTGCCTACCGAGTTAAGAAAAAGAAATGTGAAATGTTTCATGTTTGGGTGTTGTCAAGCATCATTATTTTGGATCCTTATTTTAAGATCATAAGAGAAAATTATTCTTTGGTCGCCATATTTTTAATTCAAGCATTTAATCCGTGATTCAAGTGTAAACTCAGCTGTCAGAATAACTCTAAGAATACCTTGATTGTTTCTGCATGAGCAGCAACTTAGAGCCTCCATTGCTTCTTCCTATTATGCAAATGTTGGACTAGAAGAAGATGAGATCTTCGTTTCTGATGGTGCCAAAAGTGATATATCTCGACTTCAGGTCTGGTTTTCTCTGCATTTAGTGGGCTTTTCAAATTACTGAGCTGTCTTTCACTATCAGTTTATGAATTTCTTGACTGTATTGCAGGTTCTTTTTGGGTCTAATGTGAGTATGGCTGTGCAAGATCCATCATATCCGGTAAATTTTTCAGGCTTATACCTCTGTTCTTCTCTATTATATTATTATGACACAAATGAAAAAGAGTAGTTCGAGGGCAGCCAGATGCTCATCCAGGATACCTAGACATTGTAGATTAGCCATGCCTATTTTTTTTATGATTTCTCACATCATTGTGATATTTAAGTGAAGTGGTGCTACTTAATAACTTAGCACTAATTTTTATACTTTGTAAAGGTTATTGATATGTCTTTTGTTATTATCATTATTGCATCTAATTGCACCTTTTCCTTTTATTTGGTGTAGTCTTTTTATTGTCTGTTGGACTACTCCTTGTTTTCTTACTAGGCCTTGGAGAAAGGCTCTCTTATGTGATGGTGTGTGTAAGATTCTGAAGTATACCTTGATTGTTGTTTCTACTGTAGGCTTATGTGGACTCGAGTGTTATTATGGGTCAAACTGGTCAGTTTCAGAAGGATGTGGAGAAGTATGGGAATATTGCATACATGAGATGTACTCCAGAAAATGGGTTCTTTCCTGATTTATCCAGTGTTCCTCGGACAGACATTATATTTTTCTGTTCGCCTAATAATCCAACTGGTTCGGCGGCATCTAGGGAGCAGCTGACTAAATTGGTGCAATTTGCTAAAGACAATGGCTCAATCCTTGTTTATGATTCTGCATATGCTATGTATATATGTGATGACAGTCCAAAGTCCATCTTTGAGATTCCTGGAGCCAAAGAGGTAAGTTCAGATCATGTTGGTTGGTCAACATTAAGCTTTACTTTGTTTTCTAGTAAAGTTTCTGCTATCCTTTAGCATATAACAGTATAATATAGATGACAAACTCATAATGTCCGTGTATCAGTTTGTTAGCAGTTACTCATTGTTACATTGCTACTATAACGATCCATCTACTTCTAGTCTTCTATTACTCTTTTTTATCCCATTACAGCCACACCTCAATTTCATGTTACTTAGAGTCGGCATATGCATTCTCACCATTCATTTCGCTCTATTAGGACCTATTTTCATTCTAGTTAATAGTAATTTGTGGATCTCAAACAGTAGTTCTCTATATTTCCTATTGAGACACAAATCTCTAATTTGACTTTTGTTGTGCTGCTTTTTCTCATCACCCGTGGTATACAAAGTTTATTGAATGATTCTTACATTATTAACGGATTGTTCCATGTGATTCAGTATGCTTATTGTACTGCACTTGCAGGTTGCCATTGAGGTTTCATCATTTTCGAAGTATGCTGGGTTCACTGGAGTTCGTTTAGGGTGGACTGCCATTCCCAAAGCACTCCTATATTCTGATGGATTTCCTGTAGCAAAAGACTTCAATCGCATTGTTTGTACAAGCTTCAATGGTGCATCCAACATTGCTCAAGCTGGTGGTCTGGCTTGCCTTTCACCCGATGGTTTCAAGGTCAGCTCCCTATTCGCTTAATCATAAAAAACATCATTATAATAGGCTCAAGATTTCAATGTGAACGTACGTGTGTTGACTTTGCATTTCAGGCCATGATGGACGTGGTTGGTTACTATAAAGAGAACACACAAATCATAATGGACACATTTAACTCGCTAGGTTACAAGGTGTATGGAGGTAAAAATGCACCCTATGTATGGGTACACTTCCCTGGACGAAGCTCATGGGAGGTTTTCAGCGAGATACTTGAGAAGACTCATGTCGTTACTACTCCAGGCAGTGGTTTCGGACCTGGTGGTGAAGGTTTTGTGAGGGTAAGTGCGTTTGGGCACAGGGAAAACGTCATAGAAGCTTGCAGAAGATTCAAGGAATTGTACAAGTAACTCGTTCGCCTGCATATCTATGTGAAAAGATGCAGCAGGTTGCACTTCTTGCATTCATTGAGATGCTGTTTCTTGACTACTCTTTAACATTTTGATCATCCTGTATGGAATCTGTTGCTTTGGAAGAATAAAGCTTATTCTATGATTGCCACTATCAATTTCCATATTAAAGAGTACTATGAAGTTTGAAACCTTACTTTTACAAAGTGTCTGGTGAAAGAAGTGAAAAATACATGAAACTATTTAGTTACATTAGCATGACAAATCAATTATCTATCAAGGTAGACTTAATCATCACATCTTGGAAAGATGGCCAATGAATGGTGAATAATTAGGCCAATTTGAGTGATTCCACCTTCAAAAATAATAATCACAATGAGAATAAAGCAGAATCATTAAACCAAACTTGTGGTTTGGTCAATTTGGCTAAACAAATAAGTAGAAATACGTACGTAAAATGTATCACAATGTCTTTTAATTGTTTTTTTTTTAAATCAAAGAATTACCAAAAATTTAAACCAAACTTGTGGTTTGGTCACTTAGGCAGGCTAAACAAATAAGTACTTCTAATTTTTTTGTTGAAATAGTTACCAAAATTGAAATAGATGTTCTTTTATAACGATTTAAAAAGAAAGTAAGACAAACAAATCAAAACGGACAGCAAAATATATTATGTTTAAAAAGATGCCCTCACGCAGGATCGAACTGCGGACCTTCAGTTTACAAGACTGACGCTCTACCACTGAGCTATAAGGGCTTGTTTGTTGGAGTGAAGCAAAACTAGAAATATTGACAAACGTAGCACTCCATACATTTAATTGAACTATTACTCTAGCAAAAAGATATTTTAAAACTAGATTTCTTATTTATTGTATGCATTAAACTTATGAAAGTTAAACTTCAATTAGTGATAGACCACAACAAAAATTCAACTTACTCATATTCACAATCTATAAAAGGAAAATTTTTAAACGGTTCAAAATGAGTTATTTTTATTCTCTTTTATATTTGTCGCTCATAAATACCCTTATCATTACATTTTTAGCTCAAATATACCTTTCAACTAGCAAAAGGTGCTCCGAATAGCTTTGGAATCTTTTGAAAATTATTGGTGACCATCATAAAAAAATCTTCCTACTCATATAATCACATTTTTCTTTACAAAATACATAGAGGGATAGCTACTTCACATTTAATGGTCCTACTTAATAGTATGAATGGTGGTCTACAAAATTCCTTACTTGACAACCACCACCATAAAAACACAATGAATAGTTTGTAGAAAACTTTTCCATACCACATATTTAGAATTGAATGAGAAATAAGGTATCAAAGTGTTAATTAATACACTAACTTTGTATTTTTCTTTTGCCTATAGAGATAGAAGATAGTGATATAGAGTATCCAAACTCACCCAAATCTAGCCAATCTCATTCAAGCACTATATTTCCTTTGATGACATCTTTCTTTCACTCTCACTCATTTCTTATCTCATCCACCCCACCCCCTTTACACCCCCTTACCCCACCCTTGTTATATCTTAACCAAAATGTCCCACAATTTTTTTCTATCTTTTTCTCTTCAATACACTAAGCATTAAGCAAAATGGCAACAAATTCATTCAACTCCATTCATACACTAAGAAGAAGGCATTCTATAGATTGTCCTTACCCTTTTTCTTCCTCTTCTTCTCCTTCTTCTTTTTTTCCTAAGCCAATTACCAAAAAACCCTCCTCATTCTCCAATCATAACCTCATAACTTTCTCTGTTTCCTCAACTACCCCTACTACTACTACCACCACCACCACCACCCCTACAACCCCCTTCGATACACTCAAACAACACTTAATTTCTCAAAATTTCAGGGAAGCGGACGAGGAAACTCGCCGTTTACTCATCGTTTTAGCCGGAGAAGCAGCGGTTAAACGAGGATACGTTTTCTTCTCCGAAGTTCAGTTCATTTCCAAATCTGACCTAAAGGAAATCGATTCGCTATGGAGAAAATACAGCGACGGAAAATTCGGTTACAGTGTTCAGAAGAAGATATGGAATACGAAAGCGAACAGAGATTTCACGAATTTCTTCATCAAAATTAGATGGATGAAGAAACTGGAGTCGGAAGAAGTGGATCAGTACAATTACAGGGCTTTTCCGAATGAATTTATTTGGGAATTGAACGATGAAACACCCGAAGGACATTTGCCATTAACGAATGCTCTGAGAGGAACTCAATTGTTGAAGAGCATTTTTACTCATCCAGCATTTGTTGAAGAAGGAGATGAAGAAGAAGAAGAGAAGGAAGATAGTAGTAATAATTCAGGGGGTGATAAAGGGAACGCTAAAAAAGGGGGTTTATTTGGGGGTTTAAGGAGTAAATTATTTAGTAAACCAGATTACAGTTTTTAAATTTTTGAAGAAACTAAAAAGTTTGTTTATTAATCAAATCAGTACAAATTATGTGATGATAAAAAAGTTGAATGAATTAGAGTTTTTTTTTTTTTTTTTTTGTATTGTGTTCTTATGAGAAGTAAAAATGTCTTGTTTTCAAATTTAATATAGTATGTGTAGCTAAATAATAAAATAACTATTGATATATTTGTAGATGTTCATGAAAAAATAAAAAAAAATGTATATTTTAACTAATTGGATGTTATAACGTAACGTGTTTGTATTATATGTTCAATCTAGTTTTGGCGTTTTTGTGTTGTCAGTGCCGTAATCTTTTATTTAAATATATTCATATTTGAAAAGGGAAAAAAGGACAATTTTAGCGACGTTAACGAAGTTAAAATGACTCTGGCATGAATGTACTTCAATTTGAATGTTTTATGTCACGCTTATTAATTTTTTTGCTTCTCTAGTTTATTCTCTAGTTTATTCATATGATCGATTTTAAATTTGAATAAAAAAGAAATTTTAATAACATTAGTCTTACAAAAAATAAGAGTATAATTTCATACATATAACTTTTCTCAAGCTTTAGTGGTATGAGGTGAAATCTACTTTGTTGTACAATCGTAACTCGTTAAACAACTTGAATCCTCTACATTTATTGATTAATTAGCAATGTTAAGAAAATTAATCATACAAATATTGTATAAATTCTACTAATTTATGAACTAATTACTTAAAATACACTCTAACTTTTTTCATGTTATGCATTTTGATGCCTCTAGATACGTATATAAGTAGATTTGCATGTATCTGTGATACATAGCGAATATTCCTCACTTCTCTCCCGTCTCGCTTGTCATTCTCCTATGAATTTTGTTTTCCAGATACACGTGAATCAATCTAAATATATACGAATACATATATCTCATGTGATTCACATGTATTTGAAATGTACAATTTCATATTACGCATTATGATGCCTCTAGATACGTATATAAGTAAATTTGCATGTATCTGTGATACATAGCGAATATTCCTCACTTCTCTCCCATCTCGCTTGTCATTCTCCTATGAATTTTGTTTTCCAGATACACGTGAATCAATCTAAATATATACCAATACATATATCTAATGTGATTCACATGCATTTGGAATGTACATATCCATCCCCAATCTTGCTCACCTCTTTCCATATTTTTGTATATGTGACAACAAAAATATATGTATCTAACAGTAAATTACATAGGAAACTCTTAAATCAGTATTACAATACGTCTGAAAATATAGATAATAATAGCATATGACACTGAAGGATATTTAGTTATGTAGTTTTTCCTTTTATTTATTTGATATGATCCTCTACCTTTTGAAAGATTTATCACTACTGAACGATTAGGTAATAACTCGTACTATATTTACACAGTAAATTAAAAGATCCATCTTTACCGTAAAAATGTAGTTTCAACAGTTTCTTGTGGAAACGAGCACAGCCCCTACGGAATTCAAAAACTTTCACACCACCTATCTGTCTCCACTTAAATATCAAGCTTAGTCAATCCTTCTCTACTTAAATATCAAGCTTATAGCTTAACAACAAGATCCAATAACCACTCGAACTAAAAATCTGAGTGCTCAAAAATGCTTTTTATAAATAAATCTGTGGAGACAACTCAAATCTGAGTTTAAAATAATGAACCTCGAAGCTACATTCATGAGAAAGAAGACGTTTAAAATCAGTTTTGTTTAAAGTCATATGGAGGTTTTTAGCCACTTTTTGAACCTTACAAACACTTTACAAACCAACTTCTCCTTACAACTAGACGCACACAATTCACATCTCATATAGGCCATCATCGATTCCATAAGCAGATTATCACATGACATTGGTAGATAGGAAAGTTTTTCCTGTCACTACAGTCTAGTTGTTAAGTGCAATTTCAGCATGTAGCAAGATCTTGTCATCTAGAAAAACTAATTGTTCTCACATAACACGTCTAACACAGATTGAATTGCAAGCGTTAAAAGGGGCTGATATCAGGGTGCACTGCATTAAAGGGGATTAAGAAGTGTGGAATGTATGAATGTGCCGAAAAACAATCTGATGAAATCATATAGATGAAAAAGGCTTGAATGAGAGTAAGGTTCTCTATATTTGCCTTGCTTATAGCCAACATGGACTCCCCTTCTAATACATAGACAAGGTCGATATACTTTATCAACACCTAGAGATACTAGTGATTGAACAATCCTAATTGACCTCGAAAGACAAATCATTTCGTGCTTGAAGGAAATGGACTTGTAGGAGGAACTATTAAGGATTCACATAGCCAGACACAGATAATAAAGCAATCAATAGTCGAGCCATGATGTAAGGATTGATACATAATAAATCATTAAGCTACATTAGATAACGATGGGATGTACCAAGGAAGAAGATAAGCAAAGAAGACAACAAAACATACGTTAGTCTTCAAATTCTATCCCATAAGGAAGCATTAAGCTGAATTGGTCAGGAATAATTACTACCACAGTCTATTGCACTACGGCGGTGACAATTCCTCGGGCAATTGATGTTGTTGTGGGGGTTTCCTAAGTGAGTAAACAAAGCAAACTACAAAATGCTAATACTTTGAACAATTATGCTGACTTACTTTGGAATTATGAGTCTCATATCTATTCTGGCAAAAAAAAACATTACATTATAATAAGAGAACTCAAAAGAGCTCTTCGAACACCAGAATCTGTGCACTTGGTATGTTAATATAGAACCTCTGGTGCACACACCGAAGAAGGTAACACAGAACATAGACATAAAAGCAGTAAATTGGCTATTGCAGCGTCTAATTAACAATAGCAAAACATATAGACTCAGGAATATAGAAATATCAAGCTACTCAAACATTAGAAACAAACCATTATAAAAATGTAGATAACTGAAACAAGAGCCAGGAATTATCCATCAATAAAATAGTGCAAACACAAAAACAGCCTAATAGTATCTTTGATAACAAAAACATTCCTCAAAACTCTTTAATACTAAAAAAATTACCATTTCATCAAAATCGGATTCAATCTTCGCTCAGAACCTAAGCTTGGTAAAGAACCAGCGATTTTTCCCGGTCTTGAACCTCTCCTCAAGCCTAGCCTTGGTCTCCTTTGCAGCGGTCACCTTCTTGTCACGTGCCTGAAGAACATCAGCATTGACAACATCCTTCAGATCCACATCGAGTGTGTAACGAGTAGGCATGATGTGGTTGTAGTTCACGAGCTTGATGAAAGCCTTAACACGAGATTTCTTCGCCTGCTTCTTTGCTGAATCCTTGCGGATCACCTTCTTCGGGTACTTGGAGATACCTGCAACCAAACAATGGCCATATGGCCTGTCCCTTGTTCCTTCATCAAATGCCTTTACGATCACAGCTTTCCGGCCGGCATATTTGCCTTGAAGAAGGATAACAGCTTTGTTTGGCTTCAAAAACTTCACCATCCTCGCCGCCCCTGAATCTCTCTCTCACACACAACACTATCTCTCTCGGCTGGATGAAATGGAGTGTAAAACCCTAACGTTTTGGCTTTATAAAGCCCTAGTTCTCAACGGGTTAGAATGTAAATCAAAGCCCTAATTCTAAATGGGCTTAGGCCCATAATTTGTTATAATTGGATTGGGCTTTGATAATATGGACCTTCTCAACAAGAAGGGCTGATTTACATAAATAGCCTAATATACACCATCATGTAAATCTTTTAAAATTGGGCAACTTTCACATATAGCAAATAAAAAATTCATATTTGTATACTATAGCAAAGTTTGCATAATTGCGCTCCATAGCAAACATAGATACTGTATAATTCGCTATACATATACAGTTGAAGCGAATTGTATAAAATGAAGTGTATAAAACGAGAAAGAGAAAGACACTCGGGCAGAGACTTGTATAAAAACGAATTATATGATTATAAGTTTATAGAACGATTATATACAATTTGAATTTGTATAAAATGAGAAAGAGAGAAAGACAAAACAGACTTGGCAGGGAATATACAATTGAATCGAATTGTATAAAACGAGAAAGAGAGAAATTAGATACAATTTGAAATTTGTATAAAACGAGAAAGAGAGAAATTAGATACAATTTGAAATTTGTATAAAACGAGAAAGAGAGAAAGGCAAAAGAAATTGGGCAGGGAGTATTTTTATTGTATAATTATAAGTGTATAGGACGAAAATATATGTACTTGCATGTGTATATACAATTTTCTCACGCTTTATACAAACAGAAACGCAATTTATACATTTCGCTTCTGTTTGAATAAGTGAAAAGGCGAGGGTGGAGAGCGAGATTTGGGAGAGTGGCGAGCGAGATCTGAAAGAGGGGAACAAAAATATATGTATTTATACAATTTCCTCTGCTTTATACAATTAGAAACAATTTTTATACACTTGTGTTTGTATAAAAAGTGAGGAAGCTAGCAAGAGATTGGAGGAGAGTGGCGAGCGAGATATTTGGGAGAGAGGCCCCTGGCAATTTTTTGCAAACGTTTGCTATGGAGCACAATTAAATCAAACCCTATCTACTCCATTTATTTTAGGTTATTAGTTTGCTATTATATACAATTATCCCTATTTGTAATGACTAACAAAATTGTAGATTTTGATCTAACCTCTTCTCATAAAATTTTAAATTTCTTCGAATTTTTATTTAAAATATTATCTATTGTAAAAAATTCCTCTAAACAATTATCCTCAAAATTTCACAACCAAAAGGCTACGAGGCTTGTTTCTACACTTCCAAAGTAAAAATAATGTAATGTGTGGAGAAAGAGAGAAAGAAATACCAATTAGGCTATCTTTAGCTAAAAATAATAGGAGAAAGGAATCGCTTTGGGAGACTTCCTAAAGCAATAGACCGTATAATCTACATGGAATTTCTTGAATTAACCGGAAATTGCATAAGATAAGAGTGTCTGGCAAATCTTTTGCAAAATGAATACAAAACTGATAGTATTTCATTCACCAACAATAATTGTACTAAAAGTTATTCCAAAACTCGTCAATTGAAATATTCCAGAATTTTAGTTAAAAACTATAATCATTGATCTACTTTACATAACCTACACCAATGGATAAGTATCATTGATTTGATTTATTGATTTTCAATTTGTAAACATACTAAATTGATAACCAAATCTATAAGACATTTATTATCAGTTTTGATTCCTAACTGTATGATTTACGATAAAACAAATAAAAATATGATCATATAATCATTTATACACAACGTATAAAATTAAAAGCATGAATAAGAGTGCAACACTCATTTCCAATCACTTCTGTTTAAACAAGATAAATTTTTAAAATCAGTCTAAGACTCATATCATAAAATGCAGAAACATAAATAGGTCTGTTTTTGGTATGTTGAAAACGAATAAATAAACTGCTAAGGAAATTCATCCAATTTTTTTGGTGCCACCTCACTAGTTCTTTCCATCCCATCGTTGTTTTATACATATGGAAAGCACCTTCAATTTCATTTGATCGGTAAAAAAAGACCATATATAATTAATGCAAATGAATGTCAACACACAAACAATAGTAAACTTACATAACCTTTGATAAGACAAATCGTCACAACAAAAGTTAAAATTTACACAGTTGAATAAATTTCAATATTTGAATGCTGTGAGAACTATCAAAGTCACATGAGGCATGATATAGTATGACTAACATTTCGAGTACACACCCTTTACTCGTTTGTTTAAAACCTTTAAAACATTACCAAACAAAACACAGGTCAACAAAAATTCACAGGAAGATTGAAAGCTCTGCAATCATAGAATATTCAGATCATTGCACTATCAACATTGACAAGCTGTGACACAGTAAATTTCCAACTATTTCAGTCAAAACATTAGTACCAGAAAATACTTGGGAGGAATATGAACACTACTTGAACAATACGCAATGAGTATAGATCAGCGCGATACTGCAGGTTATGAAAAACTCAAAAGCTATGATATATAACATAATTGCAACTTGGGATCAAACAATTTTCACTCAAAGATAACGAGAACAGAAACATTTGGGATAATTGAAAGAACCACCAAGGCCACTTTGTCAACAAAATTTCAAAACAAGAACTAGAAAACTGAAATTCAAACAAGTCTGTAATATATAGTCTCCAAAAAACCTTAAAAGATATGGTAAAACGAGCATTAGGGATATGGTCCATCACCAACATGCCTACATCTAAAACACTCATTCTTCTTCAACAATTTTACCCTTCTCACTGACATAGATACCATCAAGAAACTTTCGGATATCCTTGTTCTTCACATGGCATTTCTGTACAACAAAATACAAAATAGAAAAGTTAAGTAATGCAAATTCATATTGATAGTATCGCAAACTTTAAATGTTCAATGTTAGAAGACAGAACATAGAGATTACTTGGTTAATGAGGGCAGCAGAGCGAGAAACGAGCTCAATGTCATTTCCATCCAATACAAGCTCGTCCTTAACCTTCTCAGATCGAACAACTGTTACTCCATCAAGCATGTCAACTTTCCTAACCTGATACAGCCATAAAACCAGTTAAACCTCCAGGTACTACTACAGCAAATGGGATAGATAATGAGCAGTGAAGAATACATATGGCATTGTCATACGTAGGGACAAAACCTAGCCAAGTAGTATACGACTATTAAATAAGCTAACACACATAATATTTCTTTATCAAATAACCAATTTCTAACTCATCTTTAACAATTACACTAGCTGCTACCTATTTCACTCACCTCTCAAAGTTCTACACCTACCTGAATAAAACTAATCTTAATAGCAGCATTATTAATACCAAAGTTACTTTTTCAAACAATTTTTAATTACTTTTAACAATAAAACAATCATTAAAGTAGTTCAAAAGGACTATGTATTGATATAGGAATTCATACACAAATTTAATAGAATCCTGCAATTACTTTTTGGACAAATATAGTTTTTCAACTTTCTTTTCCTGATTACAAAGCCAATCAATTTTACATTTGAAAATACAAAATCACAATTACACAAAAAACTAAGCAATGAGAATTTACATTTTTATAAAACTGATGCATTTCGGTCAAATGAGCCTCCATTTACACTCAAATTAGTATCTAATGTGTTATAACAGAGACTGAATCAGAGCACTCAACACACAAAAATCCACAGGAATAGAACTATCATTAAGAAGCATAAATCCAGATCACGTAGTCAACGAACATTTTAACTAACTAATGCATACATTTCATTCACACAAAAAGTTTCAGAAAAAAAAAAAGAAAAAAAATTCTGAAAAAAAAATTACCTTCTTCTCGCCAAGGAAGTTACGGATCTCAATGGCCTTGTTACCTCCGGTGATGGAGGCATTGATTGGAAAGTGAGCATACACGAAACGCATCTTGTATCTGTATCCCTTGGTAACACCAACGATGAGATTATTAACATGGCTAAGAGCGGTACGGATAGAAGCAGTAGCCTTTCGAGATCCAAACCAGGCATCAACCTTCAGCTTCTTCTGTCCAGTTTCCTCGTCCTTGATCAGCTGGAAATCGAGATTGAGATGCTTGAAGTTTCTCACAAGCTTTCCCCTTGGTCCTTCAACTTCGATTTGCTTTGCCTTCACCTTGATGGTGATGCCGTCGGGGATATCCATGGTTTCCGATGACAGAATTGTCTTCATCTTCTCTAAATTTCTCTCACACTCTCTCTCCGACTGTGTGTGTGAATATGGCGATCGCTAAAACCCTAGCAGCGATATGAAACCTTAAAGAAAGAGCTCTTAAATATGCTATGGTACTTATTGAAACCCTAGTTTCGATGGGCCAAATTACCCAACCCAAATCATCAGGCCGATTAGGCCCAATTATTTTAACCGGACCTTTTATATAAAATATAGGATAGAAAAGATAAATTTTCACATATAGTCATTTAAAAATATATATATATATATATATATATATATATATATATATATATATATTACCCTCCATAGCTATAGTTTGATAATTACAATACATAGCTATATGTTATAGGGTAGAAAGAGAAGAGCGATATTGGAGAGAGGAGATAGGCGAGCGAGAGATGTGAATTATATGTGTATATCGGTCAGATAATTGTAGATAATTGTATATTATACGTATGTATTTTTATATATGACAAGCGATATTGGGAGAGGGAGGAGAGAGGCTATCGAGATTTAAAGAGAGATAAGAGTGACGAGCGATATTGGGAGAGGGAGGAGAGAGGTGAGCGAGAGGGCAAAGAGTGGGAGAGGGGTGAATTGTATATGTATATCGGTTAGATAATTGTATATTATACATATGTATTTGCATATATGGCAAGCGAGATTAGAAGAGGGGGGAAAGAGGCGAGCGCGATTGGGAGAGGAGGAGAGAGGCGAGCAAGAGAGGACAATAATTTGTATAATTCACATCTCATTTTTATAATTTGTGGCTACATTTGTATAACTCCCGTGTTTTTGTATAATAAAGTAATATAAAGTTTGGAATTATACAAATATGTAAAACTTGAAATAACATATTGGTACAAACATAAACATATGAAATTTAAACTGTTGTACAAAATATATTATACAAATTACATTATATAGATTAAATTATACAAAATCCAAATACTACATGTTTAGACAAACTTTAAAAGGTTATACACAAAAAGATTTAATTAATACGGTGAAAAAACTGAAAACCCAAAGGAAATCATCGTATATACAAATATAAATCAAAAGAAGAATTGCTAGTTGCGAATTATACAAATGTGAGAATTATTCAAATGTATCTAATTATACAATTTGAAGTCAGCCCATGTAATTAATAGTTAATGTAGTCACGAGTAGTAATTATAACAAACTACACTAAAACCTTACTAAATTAATAGGGAAATTTTTCAAAATGTCAATATTTCAATATTTAATAGGATTCATTGTCAACACTTTTAATATTTAGTAAAAATGTCAAATTTTTAGTTTATTATGTATCTTGTTTAAATTCTATTTAAAGAATATAATTGTTAACTAACAAAAAGGAGAAATTTAGGGGAGAGAATTTTATAAAATAGGAACAATTGCTTAAAAGTCTCATCAGTTACAAAAATTTAAAAGTAAACACAAATTCAAAAAAATAAACACAAAGAACTCATCCCACTTGTTCATCAAATTTCTAGTATCGATTTTTAAATTTTCATTGATAATACTCAATTTATGTTGAAATAAATTCGATTAAATCGCGTTTTTTAAATTTATATTTTTTAAAATATTGTATCAACCTCAACAGATTGTAGTATTTCCATTATGTATGCTATTTTTTCCTAGAATTATGTATTTTTCTTTAATCGTATTCATATGTAATGACTAGATTATATTGGAATACAATTCGTAATTTTTTTGTAATACAAAAAGAAAAATATATTTGGCAGTTATGTAATACAATTTGATCACTAGGATATAATTTTAGTTTCACTATGCAAGTAAAATATCAATTTTAATTTAAATGGTAAAGTGAGCACGTAAAATACAAAATTTGTTGACATACAATTATGATGAAAACATAATAAATAGTAATACAAACTTATTGTCATTGAAATTGAGACTAAAATACGAAATGAGCACAATAAATACTCACATCAGTTGGAATACAAAATTGACTTTGTTGGTATATCATTATGATGAACACAAAAAAATACAAACTTTTCTAAATACAATGTGAGTGTTAAATACAAAATAATCACAGTAAAATACTCATCACAATTTGATAATCAGTTTTAATTTGAATTGTAAAGTAAACACATAAAATATAAAAGTTGTTGGTATTCAATTATGATGAAAACATAATGAAAAGGAAATACAAACCTGTTGTCATTGAAAATTAAGATTGAAATACAAAATGAGCACAATAAATACTCACTTAAGTTGAAATACAAATGTGACTTTCTTGGTATACCATTAGGATGAATACAAAATAAAAAAAAATAGAACTTATTTGTATACAAAGTGATATTGAAATACAAAATAAACAAATTAAATACAAAATTATCGTATTTATGTTTTAAGTTTCAATTGTAATATTTAAAAAATATAACATTGTTGATTAAGTTGAATACCTCTAGTAATTCTCTTAGATTCTGCCATTGAAGAGTGATCTAGAGTTTATCATACCCAAAAAGTGATTTCAACTACAAACAACAATTTTGAACGATTTATACAAAAATAAAATCATAAAACAAATATTGAGAAATGAATAAAGACTCATATTTTAATAAAAGGGATTGTGTGAATATCTTTATAAATATATTTTTCTGGAAAAAAGAAGAAGAAGAAGAGAGACAGATTTTGAAATGGAGAAGATTTGTAAGATGAAAATATGAGAGAGAGAAAATATTTCATTTTTTAAAAAACATATGAGAGAGGATTAATTGGAAAATTTGTAATTAAGATGAGATAAAATAGGAAGTAAATTATAATGCACAATCCTTTCTAAAATAATGATATTTTTGACATTTTAACTAATACTTATAAAGTATGGAGATTTTTACTAATTAAGTTAAGTTATTTGACTAGTTTGCTAATTTTTCCAAATTAATATAGGTGGAATCATGAAATATTATTATTGTATAGAGGTATTATTTAATTTATAAATTAATATTTATTTATTGAAAGAATGTTTCGACATTGAAAAATTATTGAGGGATGAAATATCAAATAATCTGAAAGAACTCACTTGTCAAAACGTCATTGATGAACTTGAGGTCATGGTTAATGATCTCGGTCACCGCAACTAAATTTATGCTAATAATCTTTGATGAATGAAAAATGATACATGTTCAGAGGTTCAGAAAATACAACAGATTGTGGATATTCATGAAAAAAAAAATGTTGATGATAAAGTTGAAGATGATACAATACTTTTGAAACCAGTTACGCGTAAGAAAACACTTGTATCTAGAAATCTTCACAACTTTATGGTGCAATTAGAAAATACAAACTGAAACTTTTGGATGCAATAAGAAAAGTTACAAATAAGCTTTAACTATATTTAAATTTTAACAAAAAACAGAACATAATAGAATCATATTTCAATGAATTTTCTTTGATATATTTGTACTTTTAAAATATTATTAATTTAAATTATTAATGGGACCATATATTTATTTAGGGGTCTTCATATCATCTTATTATCTTATCGAAATGAGATATTTTTCAATTGACCCAAGTGGGGACCGGAAGAAATTATTATCTTAGAGAGATTATTAATTGGTCGAGCATTGATTTAGTGAGGTTTTACTGTATAGCTACGATGATTAATTAAGTACTATAAGTTTGCTTAACTGTATTTTACACAACTAACTAACATCTAATAGTTAACTACAATTTAATTTAATCATAAAAACAGCTATAATTGAATAAAATGGTTATATGGTGGGTCTTACGTCTTGTATTAAAACGTGTTAGTTCTTTTTTCGAGAAAAAGTCTGAAAAATACTTTAACTTTGACCGAAACTTCTGTTATGATACAAAACTTTATGGAGGACCTTTTACCCCCCTACACTATTTAGTAATGTATTTTAAAGGTATATATGTGCTCACGTAGACACGTTACTAGTTATAATAATGCAATTTTTATAAAGTCCATGTAGGCACATATGTATCTTTAAAATACACTATTAAATAGTGCAAGGGGGTAAAATGTCCTCTTCAAAGTTCGGAATCGTTACAACAATTCCGATTAAAGTCTAAATATATTTCAAACATTATCCTCTTATTTTCATTGTTCATACAAATCGAAATACACTTTCTCTTATCACACCCACTAATCTATCTCCAAAAATATCTCACTTACATTAAATAACTTTTAACGAAATTATAATTTAGATTTTGAAAAATTCATTCATCCAATTTTGAAAAATCAAATTTGAAAACTATAGCTACCAATCCAATATTGTGTAATTATACAATATATATATATATATATATATATATATATATATATATATATATATATATATATATATATAATTTAAACTATGTTTTATTTGTATAATATTTCATAATTTTAAGACACATACAAGTATGTTTTATATACTTCAAATACAAGTATGATATATGTAACAACTTGTTTGATTTATACCACTCAATTTATACAAAAGCAATAATATATAATTTATTCATAAACATATACAAATGACTATACATCATATTATTTATACAAATTGATATACTTTAAGTAAAAAAAAAATTAAACTCGATTGAATTATATACATATACAATTGTTACATATAACGAGTCATATTTTTCTTGTCAAGATAAAAAATTATAATCAGATACAATAACCATAAATTAACAAATCATTTTCCTTTTTTGTAATCGAAATTACCGCATCATTTTAAGGATCTTAATAAATAATTTGTATATTCAATTAAGAAAATTCAAATTATACAAACTTAAATCGGTTATATCCATTAAAACTATAGCTAGACGATGTAGATAGGAAAACACTTGATAAAGAGGCCTATTATGTTTATTATCTTAGATATTTATGGAATTTTTTCAACATGGCATTTCTAAAATTAGGCTCAAATAGCTTGAATTGATGAACTCAAAAGGCTCGAATAGGGTAAAATGATATGTTTAATGTAAAAAAAAATCGGGGTAAACTATATTGATCATGCCATTTAATTTGTGTCTTTTTTTTTTTTTTAAAGTTTGCACATTTAATTATAAATTTATTGTATGAAGTTAGGCATTACATGACTGAACTTTAGTGAAATTCATACACATATAACTGAAATTGTAACAAAAAATATTGAACCGACACAATAATTATTGAACTTAAACTATTTAGAACTATATACATAATATAGAAAGTTAAATTTCGTTATTATTGACTTTACAGTTAATTTTTGAAGTTGCATCAATGAGTTTATACATGTAACTAAAATTTTAAAGTAAATATAAGTTAAATGACAATATCAAAATAGGGTACGGGAGTAACATGAAGATGGGCTCATGAACTACTAAGTGATGAGCTTGTGAGCTGTGTGGCAATGAATGGGCCAATGAGTTGCTCATTCAAACACCACTCAATTTCCACTTTTTCTTGGTGCCATTATTTTCATTATTTATTATCTTCAACCTTATTCTATATTTAATGGAACGATATAGATAAAATAGAGGCTTGTATTAGATAATTTTTTATGATAGGTAAATATCATCTAAATTTAAAAAGTAAGTTTTATAAAGTAATAATTAAATTAAATACGTTGTATCGGACAGAGTGTTGTTAAGCAAGGACAGACAATAATGATTGTCGATGGGCCATTGGGCCTAGGGGAAGATACATTGTAGCTAGATATAATAGGCTTGGACGAGTAAGTATGATATGTCGAAGCCTTCAAATATAAGAGAATTTTTACGTTTAAAAGAAAAATATAGTAGAAACGAAAATGTTTAGATGGATGTATGACATACTAGGAGAGACATAATAATAAATATATGCGGTAAAGTGAAAGTGACCTCCGGTAATGAAACATGATGTGGAAAACGAGCAAGACTGAGATGATTCATGCTTGCAACTAGGAAGAACACAAATGCCCCAGTGAAGATGTGAGGAAAGTTGATAGTAATGTATCCAAGAAGAGGTAGAGATAGATTGAAGATGAACTGGAAATAAGTAATTAAATATGTACTAACACATCTTTAACTCACGCGACCCTAGATAGAAAAAATATAGATGTAGAAAAACTCACTCGAGATCTCATTATAGATGTTGCTAAAAAATTCAAATAATTTATGTGTGTCATATGTATATGTTTTTTTAATATGAATTAAGTATTTAGCAAATACGTCTTCAAGTATTATTTGCAACTAGTTTTATTATTGAGATAGTGACTTGTAAAATTATAATCTAGGGTTGCTAACATGCCTCTTTAGAAAATGCCGTCATTCATTACGTGAGAGTTCTTTTGGAAATTAAAGAAATATGAAGAAAAAAAATATTATTTTTTAAATAACAAATTTTAAAAGAAAAACTTAAATTCTTTGTGGATATTTGTCAACTGATTTTTTATTTAGATCGATTAAAAAAAAAAATGTGTCGAACAAATGGAGTATAGTATTTTTTTTATTTTTGTGTAAAGAGTGAAAGAAAAAGTTGAAACGTGGTCATCCTAAAAGACCAATAACATTGTGCGTATAAGAATCAATCTGTAGAAGATTCTGCTTTCTTTTTGAATATTTTTAAGTTGAAACGTGGTCAATTAATGCTGAAAGAGTCGTTTTTACTATTTTATTCAAAAAAACAAAGGATATTATGTGTTTATATTTCCAAACAAAATTGTAATTTCATATTTTATATAAATTTAAGATCAATTTTAGGCGATAGCTTAATTAAACATATTTGAGTGATGATTAATCAAGAACGTATTCTCATATATTTAGAAGATGATATTAATGAAAAGGAGGATGTTGTGGACATATTAGGAGAGTTGAGATTGAAAATGAAGATATTTGGGTTAAGATAGGAGTGATCTCAGTGGAGGACAAGATGCAGAAAGCGCGAGACAGAGATGATTCAGACATGTGAAGAAGAGATGAATAAATATTTAGTGCAGAGGAGTGAAAGATTGTCTATAGATGATTTGAGAAAAGTTAGAGTTAGATCGAAAAATTATTAAGGAGAACTGATTAGACACGACACGGCATTATTGTAATTTGCTAAGGACATGATTGGTGGTTGTAGAAGACACAAATTAAGATAGAAGTTGGTATATATATATATATAGTAGAACATTGTCTTACTTATCCTACCTTACTATTGTTTTAGTATTGCTTATGTAGTTTATTATTTTTAGATTCCTGCTATTATCTAGTTTTTGTTGTCATTCGATTTTCGCTCTATTTTGTTGTAGTTAATGCTCCTTTATTGAGAATGCTTTGCCGTGCTTTTATTTAGTATTTGTCATGATTTCTTCATTTTTTGTTATTTCTTTTTCAATCAACTGTGATTTTTTTCTTCTTAAAAAGGCTTATCACAAACAACTTATTTATAAAGGTAAAATCTACAATACACTATACTTGTTCCGAAAACCCAATTATAATATTATATTGAGTATATTTTTATTTTACTTTTACGTTAATCGAACACGAGATATATAAATCATAAACGTAATAGTCTCAAATTTTATATTGTGATTAATATCTAGTAATGGAAGCAAAAGGGTGGTTTACTAGCTAATTTGAAAGTGAGATAGGTAGAATATTAAGTTTTATATAAGTAATACTCTGTTTGATTGCTAGTTCTAAGATGACATTATCAATACCTGTATAATTCTAACTAACTATCAAACGACTTTTCAAATTTCAAAGTAAGATTTTGTTCTTTTTTCTTCCTACCACTTGTTATAGTCAGAGATACTAAATATAGGTAAGTAATGTGAACTTTGTTCTTTTTTATTCCCTTATACTAATTTTTTTTTATAAAAAAAATCACTTAGTGTTTGAAGCACATTTGGAACCTTGATTAAATTTGAATTACAAATTGCATGATTCATTTGGACGTAGCGTTTCCGACAAGATTTTTGTCATACTCAAAACTAAAATTCGAGATCTTTAATTAAGAATGAAATATTCTATCATTATACCGCAATTCATGTTAGATTTGCCTATACCACTTGTTAGATAGAGATGCTAATGATGATTAGATATAAAATTACAAATTTGAGAAAATTCTAAAGGGAAAAATGAGAAAACATAATTTCCTTGTATATTTAAATTTTTTTTCCCTTTGAAACAAATAATTTCCTCTTAAATCATTATTTTACTTTTTTATGTCCACTTCCACCTCTTTTTTACAACATCCTTTTCATGTGTCCCTTAACTTCTTGACTCGTCTCTATCGTTAATCTCATGGTAAGGAATTACTCCACATTAGCATCCCTATCAAAAAATAAAACATTTCACATGAAAAATTAACTTTAAGGTGCTCGAAAAAATGATATCACATACTACATACCACATCGTTTACTATATTTATCAATTTCTTATAATATATATGCATAATCTGATTCGAATATCATTACATTAACAAAAATTAATATTAAAAATTAAATTTAAATGAAATTATAGATTAATATCAACTAAATTTTGTCAAATTTTCAAAAGTTATGGAGGTTCACATGGTAAGTGGACCCTTTGTGTTGGATATATTGGAGTAGTAAATAGTTTTACTTTTATATGTGGCTGAGAAATTTCCAATTAATTGGAAAAGTTCCAATTTTTCATGATATTTTCGTCGTTTATTGGTTTGGGAATTTTCTCAAGAATTGGATAGGATTTTTTAAAATTAAAATAATTTAGCCAATATCCAAGAAATTTCATATCGTGGTTGTACAATTAGGCTCTTTATTTTTCGATAAATTCCAAATATATAGTAAAGATTCTTGATGTTTCTTACAAATATGTCGTACAAATGGCCCATAATGTCATAGTTGAAATAATACTTTTATTTCTATCCGTTTTATTTTATTTATTATTTATATTACTTAAAAAAAATTATAATTCCACATATGAGTATATGATATGTTTATGATTACAAAATGAAATAATTTTGTGATACAAAATTCAAATCTTCATTATTTATAAATTTTGTATAAAATCGAAATGAGGATAACATATTGAATACTATTCAACTATTAGATTGTTTATTTTTTGTCGAATTTGCTAATTAATGTGAAAAAGAAACATATTTATAAATGTTATGTTGTTACGTATTAGATGACCACATGAGTTTATTTATCTTTCAAACATACAAAATTTGTTATAAATATTTATATTCTCACGTGATATACTACTGAGGAAGAAAAAATTTAATAGACAAAAATTTCCAAGAAATTATTTGGCATTCTCATAAAAGAAAACGCAATTAATTAAGTTCTTTTATTGGGACACGGCATATCACGTAAAACATAAAGCATGTATTTAATTTATATCCCAAAATTTAGTTCGAGTTATTATACAATTTTTATATCTTCGTTAAAAAATTATATTATTTAAAATAGTTCTTTTATAAAAAATGTTTGTAAAACTATATTGTTTAAATAGAGTAAAAATTATTTCAAGGCACCACGTTAATATATTTTGCAATTTGAATGACACGTAAAGATAAATGATTATCAATAACGTTTTATATTATCAAGCTGACTATTTAAAGATATTTATGAATAACTATTGATAAAAAGTGAAAATTTTGTATTCTTGAATAAGGATGTCCGTGCTAATTTACTAGCAAGTTATTTGTGAGATCTCTTCTATAAGCAAGTTAACTTTAGTAGATACTAATTTTAATTTTAACTATTAATATTAGTAAAATATCGACAATTCTTTGTACAATTTAATAAAGCCATGTTTAGGACACCTGATAGTTGATGTCATATTTATATGTTTCTTTTAAAACTTTGTGCACTTTTTTCTTAAGCTATGTGCATTATTAATTTTCTAAATTTCATATATAATATATATAACTCACTCTTAACATAGTTAAATTTTTGAATCAAAACGTCATGTATTTTTTTTAGATATAAAAACTGCTTTTTTCGTTCACTTTTAATTGTTCACGATATAAAACACATTTTCACTTTTATTTGTTATTTTAATATATCAAGAAAAAAACACTTTTTTCTTGTTGTTTTATCCTCAGTATTTCATTTATTCCATTTTCAGATCATTTTCCACTATTTACAACTAATTATCAATTAATTAATGTAAGTATTATGCTAAAATATTTAAATTAATTATTGTTGTTGTTGGTGTGGACTTTTTCATAAATTCAGCATATACATGAATTCTTCCAAGAATGTGGGTTTACATTTCATCACTTGAAAGTTCAATAATTAGTTCCTATTTAATAAAATATTTATTTGTAATTACATGTGACAATAAGTTCTAATCTCATCATTTCACTTTTAAACATGAATACGTCAATCACACTTAGTAGTTGTTAGGATGACATATATTTAAGCATAACATATATAATTATGGTTATAATTACAGTATCGCAATTATATTATATGTATCTCGTTCATATATATTAAAGTATTTGCGATATTCCACATATGCATAAAGATTCAAATAAATAAATAAATTTAATTATCTTCATTGACTACTAAATAATACCCCTGAATACTCGATTTAATTTTAAATAATTATTTTGATCGTCATCGAAATTACACGGGGTAGGTGAAGGGCAACAATCATAGACAATAATTTTGATTCCCTGCAAATAGAATTAAATAATTGTACGTAAATTAAATATAGTTTCGAATTAGGCCATCGAACGTGTTCATGTGAAAACCTTATCTTCAATGTCAGATGAATCTTTTTTTGTTAAAATTTTTTGAAAATTATCATTTTATTGCAAAAATACAGTTATTTAAATGTCCATTTGTTGTCAATGTTTTTATATATATAGCTTGATCCAACAAAAATCTCAGTACTAATTAAGGTGGTATTTCATAAATGTGGCTTAGTGGTATTTAATTAATGTGGCTTTCATAATATTTTGAATTGAAAATGAAATAGGAAATATAAGAAAATAGAGCTATATCTATAAATATTCGACTTTAGATCTAATTATTATTATAGTATTAATTTGAGATCGCAACAAAATATATAAATTTCATGTTTTGGTATTCGTTTTTAAATACAGGAAGGTGATCAAATTTCAAATGATGATTAATTAATATCTTACAAATTATTATTATTTTTGTTTGAAACCACGTTTAACAATATATTGCGTAAAATTTTATAAATGAAGATTTAAAAAGGATAGAGTATAGAACGACTTTGTTCCTACCTTATCAAGATAGATATATTGTTTTTAAAAAATAATAATTTATTAAAATAATTATAAAAGAAAATATGTCAATAAATAAAACATAGTAATTACAACTAATAAAAAAAGTTGTATGACCTATATTCGAACTAAAATAATTTTTATTTACCACGAACATCATCGTCAAAGATTTTGTCATTCTTTAGGTACAAACAATATACAAGTCTAGCTTTTAGGGCCATAATGCATGATAAATCTATGACAATATCACCAAATTGTATGTTACGGATCGTAAAATATAAAATTGTTCCTCCTTTAATAAAAAGTTTTGATGTAGCCTTAAGCATGGAACTACTATCATCAAATGGAGTTCTACCTAATATCAATTATCTAATTTTAACACAAGTATCAAACATCAAATAAAAAATAAAAAATAAAATTGATAATTTTTTTTTAAATAAATAAATATATATATATATATATATATATATATATATATATATATGGTTCTAAATCATGGTGACCGAATGGACATATATCATCGTCCGGACGTTCATACACCGAGCTTGACCCGCCGGGTCCTTTTGGGTCATTTTGGAAGGAGCAAAACAATAAACATATAAAAACAATTTAACAATATCCTTTATTTATACGAGAAACTTTTGCATATAGCCATAAAAATAACCTAATTACTCTCTATAGCTATAGTTTGATAATTACAATTCGTAGCTACATGGTATAGGGAGGAGAGAGGTGAGCGAGATCGGGAGAAGGAGGAGAGCGAAAGAGGGCAGAGAGTGGGACAGAGGTGATTGTATATGTATATTGGTTAGATAATTGTATATTATGCATATGTATTTGTATAAAAAACAAGCGAGATTGAGAGAGAGAAGAGAGGTGAGCGAGGTTGGGAGAGGGAGGAGAGAGGCTAGCGAGAGAGGGCATAGAGTGAGAGAGATGTGAATTGTATATCCATATTGATTAGATAATTGTATATTATACATATGTATTTGTATATTTTGGTAATTTATACATATACAAATTCGGTTAATTATACAAACTCAAAGTCAACTCACATAATTAATGTATAATATTAGTTGTGAGTGGCAATAATAGCAAACTATAGCTATAATAAGTAGTTAAAAAATATAAATTTACTTAACCGCGTAATTTTCTCTTTATCTTTTATACTATGTATTTGGGTTATATTTATATATATATATATATATATATAAGATAACAAATTATAATATTTTTTGAGGGCCTTAAAATAAATGAAAATTCTATTTTGATATAATAAATAGTGACATCCACGTACAGTCAAAGTCCTACATGCAACCTTGATGTCTATTTATTAGAATAATAAGTTGTGCGCCATTTAGCTCGAACCACCCATAACAAAACAAAAAATCAAACTATTAATTTTAAACCACTCAAATTAAAAGAAAAATCAGAATAGAAAATAACTCGCGATCATTATTAAATTTATTAAAAAGTAAGTATTAAAAAGAAAACAAGGACCACACAAAATAATATAATGTCGTCGTTTTGAATATCACCAAATTTGGGACCAAATACATTGGCATAGAGAGGACCACTAGTTCTTCAACTTCTACCCATTAACAAACCACAACCACTTGAAATAATGGGAAATTGTAGTGTACTATATAAGGAAAGTATTTTAAAAGTTGAATACGTTATACGTAAAATTCTTTGTATAGGCATATTTATATGTATATGTATATTCACGCGTTATGGTTTACTGGTGAAAGAGTCTTGGGTTCGAGCTCGAAAAAATTTCTGTTGGGAACGTCATCTTCGAATGAATATTGCAGTGCGCGATTTAAATTTAGTCGAAACTCTAATGCAGACATCAAATATCGAATGAGAAACCAAAAAAAATTATTTTTTAAAAAATATTCTTGATATATAAAGGGGTAACAATTTTGAAGTACTATATAATATTTGTATTTATAGCTCGAAAATTACATGTAAAAAACTAAAGATCACATAAAAATCTATAAAAAAGTTGAAGTACAATGAAAATTGTGAAAGTTGGTATTGGAAGATGTAAAGATTAAAACCTTTAAATACACGTGTCATCATATGTTATTTTTATAATTTTTGGATATATTTTAAAGTGAACCAACCGTATAAGGATATTTTTGTTTATCAACATTCAAATTTGACGGACACCATCTTAATAAAAAATGTATACGCTATTCCTTTAGTTTTTTTAGTTGTTATTTAAAGTTAATTTGATTAATTTTTAATAATAAATTATATTATATTAATTTAATATTCTAAATTAAAAATTTAAATATTAAAATAGAATACAAGAAAGAATTATAAATCATAATTCTTTATATATTAATATGATAAAAAAAAAATATCATAAAATATTGATTAAAGTTTTACTGTTTGACTTTAAAAATAATTATGAAAACTAAAAAAAATGAAGAAAATAATATATGATATTACTCTTGTTCTCGTATTATTTCAATTTCACTAAAATTATCTCAAAATATTTATTATTTTAATTAAGATATAATGAATTAATTTTGTTTCATGTTACTCATAATATTAATTGTCTTAGGAAGTTATTTTAATTCCCCTAATATTTTTTGAATCGAGCATATCACATAATGCAATTTATATTATCTTGAATCGAACCTAACAAATAATGTAATTTATATTATCTCTTGTAATTGCAATTATTATACAATGAAAAATTTATCAATAAACACAAAATGCTCACTCAAAAAACAAATTACGAAAAACAAATTATAGCGACTTACCGCTTATTTTAAATTATGTCTAGAAACTATCATACCCAAAAATAATGTTTACTTTCCAAATTTCGCTTATAAAATTATATGCTATCTTTATTTGTTCACCATACTATTACGCTATTTACAATCGGCCTTCTATCCCCGTTTCACATCTTCCACAGACTCCATTTGTATCGGTTCACATACAGTAGCAAAGCGCCATTATCTTACTCTACCCCATTGGCGAACCCACAGCCACAATTTTCCAATCCTCCATTATCCCTTCTACAATTTTCTATATAAATATCCACATCTCGCTGCTCTTTCTCCCTTATCAACAACAACAACAACAAAATTTCTTTTTTTTTTCTTCCATAGTAGCAATCTATCAACAAAAACAGAGACCCAATTAGAAGAATCTTGGAATTTTAGTGTTGGGTTTAAGAGGAAGAAGGGGTTATTGTATTTGCAGTTTTGAGGGTAAAGCCCAGTTTAACAAGTTGTAGACATCACGGCTATACACAAAGTAAACCGCCGACCACTTTTACATGTTCCAGCAGTACGTCGTAAGGGTTGTGTAACAGCTACTAACCCTGCGCCGCACGGTGGACGTGGCGCTTTGCCATCTGAAGGTGGTAGTCCTTCCGACCTCCTCTTCCTTGCCGGCGGCGGTTCTTTCCTCTCCTTTTCCTACTAGATATAGTTATACTTACTCTAGATCTCTAGCTTATTACGTACAGTTGTATCTAGTATTCTATTGATTATTCGAAGAAAACACACAAAAAGAAGTAAAGATGATGCTCAAAATTAAGAGGGTTCCTACACTTGTTTCTAACTTTCAAAAGGATGAGGCTGATGAAATTGGTGCTCGTGGTGCTGGTTGTGGCCGGAATTGCCTCAGGAATTGCTGCCTTCCAGGTACTGTATACTCCCTTTTCCCAATTTTTTGTTCAATTAAAGCTGATTTAGCAGAATATTGATTTTGTTGTTATGTGTTTGTACTGTTGAAGGTTCAAAGCTGCCACTGTATGGTTTCAAAAATTTGAGCTACGGCAAGTCTGTTGCTGCCGATGAGACAAAGGAATCTCCGATCGACTTTCTGGAATCCCTTGTTCTTGGGGAAGTAAGTGCGAAGCTTCTTTATTTGGTTACTGTTTTGCTATTTTAAATTGCCAAATTTGAGATGCTTTGATTTGATTATTCACTTTTTTGGTCAATTTTGATGTGCAGTGGGAGGATCGTCAGCAGAAAGGACTCTTTCGCTATGATGTCACCGCTTGCGAAACCAAGGTATTTTTTTCTTCTCTCTTGTGCTTTCTGTATTTGATGCCTACACGTTCTGCTTTAGTTATTACCAGTTAGATAGACTTGGTTTAGAAATGCTGGCTTGACAAAAATCTATCTAGGGGACTATTAGTGCAAAAGATAATAATCTCTCCGTCCATGTTTGACTCGGTACATCCCTTACAAAGTACTTAAAAGGTAAATAGGTATAACAAAGTGGAATATTATCTCTTGATTTGCCAAACTGGACAAGTAAAAGTGGACATATTGTTTTTATTATAGTAGACGAGTGAACATAGATGGAGGGAAGTATTATAATAACAGTAAGTGAATTGGGAACTTTTTGTATGGTAGAATGTCATGTAATTCTGGAAATTAGAGTAATGTTTTTTGGAGGTTAACATGGTTATTGCTTATGAGCTGCAAGTAATATAAAGTGTTGAACCAATTCTTACCTTTATAGACTAAGGTTGAGGAAGATGTTGTCATTTATGTCTTATTATAGCATAGTAAATTGATTGAACTAGCGTTTTTTGTCGGTGTGTGGAAAATTTGAAATGAGTGTTGTGATATTGCTCAGCTCTTGCTTTTCAAGTTGTTGGTTTGGAGGCTTACCGATTCTGACTGATGTGAAGAAAAGATACTTTATTTGTGAATCAGCAATTTAATTTGAAATAAATGGTTACAGGTGATTCCTGGAGAGTATGGTTTCGTTGCTCAACTGAATGAGGGAAGGCACCTCAAGAAGAGGCCAACTGAGTTTCGAGTTGATAAGGTGCTGCAGCCTTTTGATGGAAGCAAGTTCAACTTCACTAAGGTAGGACAGGAAGAGTTGCTCTTTCAGTTTGAAGCAAGTGAGGAAGATGAAGTCCAGCTCTATCCAGATGCGCCAATTGATCCTGAGAAATCTCCAAGTGTCGTTGCCATCAATGTATGTTCTTAGTTAGTTTTGCACATATACTGGAACCTTTTTGGTAAGTAGACACAGTGATTAATGAGTATATTGGTTTTCAATGCAACAGGTCAGTCCCATTGAGTACGGACACGTGCTTTTGATTCCTAAGGTCCTTGAATGCCTTCCCCAGAGGATCGACAGGGACAGCTTCCTGCTTGCACTGCACATGGCTGCCGAAGCAGCAAACCCATACTTCCGATTGGGTTACAACAGCTTGGGTGCATTTGCCACCATCAACCATCTTCACTTCCAGGTAGAGTCTACAACACTTCCCATAATTGACATGGTTGAGAGCTTTCATAATGAAGTACGAACTCAAATCTCATTGCTGTTGCTCTCTTCAGGCTTATTTCTTGGCTGTGCAATTCCCCATTGAGAAGGCCCCAACTCAGAAGATAACTGTCACTGATGCTGGAGTGAAGATATCGGAGATGCTGAATTACCCAGTTCGAGGTCTTGTCTATGAGGGTGGAAATACTTTGGAGGATTTGGCCAATGTTGTCTCAGATTCTTGCATTTGTCTGCAAGAGAACAACATCCCTTACAATGTCCTAATCTCCGATTCGGGAAAAAGGATATTCCTTCTCCCACAGGTATAACTCTTTGAACCATATTTTTACAACTACTTTGGGATTCCTTAATCGTTAACAATTCCCAACAATCGATGACTATTCTAACTTATATGTATTTTGGTGGATTGGAACAGTGCTATGCTGAGAAACAAGCTCTTGGAGAGGTCAGCGCTGAACTCCTCGACACCCAAGTCAATCCTGCTGTTTGGGAGATTAGTGGACACATGGTCTTGAAGAGGAAGGAGGATTATGAGGGTGCAACTGAGGCAAATGCATGGAGGCTTCTCGCCGAGGTCTCACTCTCTGAAGCAAGGTTCCAAGAAGTGACTGCTCTCATCTTTGAAGTCATTAGTCTCAATGTTGAAGAGAATGAGGACGCCAATGATGGTTCTCCTGAGGATCTAGATGTCACACCTCCACAGCCCATGGAGGAGATTGATGGTCTCAACACCCACAGTACCATGGTTCCCGCCTAGGGTTTTCAAGGCCCAGCTCTGGTGTTTATCGCATGTTATTATTTCATGAATTTCCATCTCTAGCTGCCCTTGTGAAATATCACTAAATAAGGCAAAACCATGTTCTATGTATTTGATGAATTTGGTCTGTTCCTCTGTGAATTGAACCTTGTGTATTATTGCTTTTTCTGGTATAAGCCATGTTCTATGTATATGTAATGTGGAGTTGGTGTGTGAAATGACCTTGGGTACTATGTATGCTGTTTCTAATTAAGACAATACTAATAGAAGTTTGATTTCCCTATTTATGCTCAAACTTTGTGCTTTTGATGTATAATTGCTTCCACTTGAATGATGATGATGGTGCCTTTGTATATGTATTTGAGCAGGAAGTAGAATTATCACTCTTACTAGCACTTCCCTATGTATGCTACAAAATATTAAAGTTGCACAAACTGCAGACCAATAGGCTAATATGTTACTCTGAGGAAACTGCACCACTTACAGAAGAAAACAAATTTGACCAATGTCTAAAGTTGTTCCCAAGGTTTGTAACAACTTTATCGGAATTAGTCTGAAATTGTGGAACTAACTAAACCACCTATAAAAGTTATGTTAAAACATAAACATGCAATTTTTTAATAAAAATCATAATACAACAAAAACAAAGATAAATACTTGCTTCGTCTCATATTAATTGCGTGCCCAACTGTAAATGGTTGTCCCAAATTAACCAATCTACCAAACCAAGACAAAATTAAATAATAATCTCCCATTTTTACCCCCACAATTATTGTTTTTTGAAAGCCTAAACAAGAGTATAAGCTCCAAGAAGTTTCTTTTTTATAGGAGCGGATAAAAAAGAAATTAGTAAAATTACCCATCTTATTTGCACTCGGTTAAAAGTTGTGTAAAAAGAGAAAATAGACATCTAATATAAGACGGAGAGAACACCGTGGTGACTTGTGGGTGACCTTGCCAATGTCACTGAGAAGTGCATATAGATGCACAGTTGAAATTATGCTACAACCAAACCTTGGTATAACAAGAATTCACTATAAATTGATAATTATATTTCACTATAACCTAATTTTTCTTCAGAATTGATTTTTCATATTAGAAATTACAGTAGCAGGATGCTTGACTTCCTCTCATCAGAGTGTGGTATGAGGATAAGCAAAGCACAAATGGAATAAAAGAAGACATGAAGGAATAGAGAGCATAAATGAATACATCTAAAAGTATTTGACTGCTACAACCATATTCATAAGTATACGAGTAAAGTTTCTGATACTAACAAATTAAAGATAGCATTTGCCATAACAATAGACAATTACTATTAATTAAATAGTAAAAGAAAAAAAAAGGTATAACAAAAATGGTACTCCAGGAGCAGCAGGAACTCAGCGTCCAATATATCTATGATCTGATTCAGTTCATTTTGATGTCGGAAATCTGCTTTTCCACATCTGTTGCAATGTACAAACAAGTAAGAGACAATTCTACCCTAAAGACGAACATCAATAGAACTAGGCTTTGTTTACAAGCCGAGGCAAAAATGAAAATGCTCCGACAGTAGAAGAAAATAAGAAGTCAGGCATATCTACCAGATTTATCTACCTTTCATTGTAAGTTCATCCTGAGGTTTGGCTTGTCCATCCTGAGGCTTGGCAGATTCCTCCTGGGGTTTTTTATTGCTGGATGCAGAAAAGAGAGCTCAATGAATAAGTGTGATGTTTTTTCTAAAATAGATTGAATGGAAAAGCACATGAAAGCTGTCTAGAAGCTCTCATTTTTGCAGTATCTACTTTTTAGACCGTAGAATGACAACACAATATCCTTTTCCACAGGTGCAACAGACGTTAAAAACCCTGTGAAATCCGTCTTAAGTTCCTGTATATTCTACTTTCCACCAAGAATACCAAGGTAACAGCAAGTTAACTTAGACTATGTCTTGAAAAAGCAACCCCTGCAAAACACCACCTATTTTGTTCTTTCCCAATCATCCATTATTATATAAGGAAATAAAGGATTTTGTAGCTTGAATCGTGGTGCAAAGAAGAAACAGGTACTTTGAACTGTGCACCACGGGGCAAGGGCCCTTCGGATTTTTATAGGCTTTTCTTATACAGCTCTCACTCCAGGCCAAGCAAACACCCAACAACAATTCTGGGCATTGTCCAATTTATTCCATGTAAAAGACGTAAAAATTTCCACTAATCCCTTCCCAATTAACAATGCAAATCATGTAACCCACTCTTTTAAGAAATATCCTCAAGCTTCTTTTAAAACATGTGCTACTTCTCACAATTCAGCTAGCAAAGCAGCATCACTTGTTCCTCTTTATTGGTTTTCAATATTATTCCACTAAATAAGGATTCAAATTCACAAAATAAAATTTAAAAAAATATATATGAGAATTTTAAACATAGGTTTCACTGGCAGCTACATCTTAAGGTAAAACATAACATCATAAATTATATTTACAAGCAAATATATGTGTTTCCTACAGCTAAGCAGAAACCTTACCCCACCGAAGAACATAGTAAACTGTTTTCAAAAATATTCCTCAAAAATAGACCACTGCTTAGTCAATATTTAGTATTATGGATATTATTTACTATTTTATGATAGTGGTGTCTAGGGCAGCTTTCATGCTCATAGACTATTCCACCGAGGACATACATCCTTCCATCAGTACAAGTACAAATACTCTGTAACTGTGGTGCCCAGCCAGTGTGCGCTTACAACTGTGGTGCTCAGCCACTGTGCGCGCACCAAAACTAATTGCCTGCTATCTCCAAGCTCTTCTGACACGAGTCCTAGTCGTTGTTCTCCTATTGCACAAGTACCAAGTAGTAACTCTATCCATCAAGATCCAGATAGATGAAAAAAAACACCTAGTGTTTTTCATCTCCTCTGGGAATTGAAGTTGAGCCCACATGGTTGTTAACCCACTTCAAATTTCCACTAGGCTACACCCTTGAGTTCCAAGTACAAACTCTACCCACAAAGACTAGATATTGATTTGAAGATCAATCAGTTTGCTAGTTTTTCCCCCTTTTTAGGGACAGCTTAATCAGTCAGCTGGCTGTCAGCATAATCCAAGACAAACCTTAATCCTAACCATCTGACAGCAAACACTAATAGCGGCATATATCACTCAGAAAAGAAAGGAGTAAATCTTTACCTTTCCTTGGAAGTTGGCTCATCCTGTGGCTTCATGGCTGGAAAGAGAAGAACTTCCTGTAGAAAAAATTATAACAAGGGAAAGAAAAATAGATTTCAGTATCTAACTCAAATAATACGAAACACTAGCTTTCTCATAAAGGCAGTGACATGAAATGAGAGTTGGAAATGCTGAGACAACACTAAGTTTGTAGAAGATCAGCCTTTGTGGGTTCTTCTATGAACGCCCTCCTCCATCCATCATCTAGAAATGGATGTGAAACAGAACACCAGAGGCATTGATGGAAATGAATGGTCATTTCATCATAGTTAAAATAAAAGAACCTCGAGTTACCAAAAAAAACCAAAGCTAGATCATGAGGTAAGAATTGCTAAAATTGTACAACTAGACAATCCATTTTTAAAAAATGTAAGATATGGTAACTAACCCACATGCCTAGGAGTTGAACATCTGGAACACGGACAATAAAACATGATTGCCCAACATTGGATAAACCAAGAACATGGAATAGTTTTGCTCTGGCTCTAATACCATGCTAAGAAAATGCCTAAATTAACCTCAAAAGCTATCTAATGAGGTGAAGATTGATGAAGATAATGTAGGTATCAGGAAGACAACAGCCCATTCCCTCGGCCAATGTGGGATACTCCAACATTCTGAAATTGGAGCTAAGTGGTCATTTCTTTCTAACAAGTAAATAAGTGAAGGCACAAACCTTGATGTTTTGTGAATCTGTCAACAACATTGCAAGTCGGTCAATACCCAATCCCCAACCACCAGTAGGAGGTAATCCATATTCAAGAGCGGTGCAAAAGTTCTCATCCAGTGCCATAGCTTCATCATCACCTGATTGTCGGTCCTGAATTGACATTAATTATGCCTAAATAAGTAGTTGCTCATAATTGAAATGATGCAACAAGATGAACACGAACAACCACCAAGTCAAGTTGCACCCTTCCCAAAAATACCTTGAGTTGATCAGCAAAGCGCTGGCGTTGGACAACAGGGTCATTCAACTCGGTGTATGCATTACAGAGCTGTCAAGTTATTTAACAGAGAAGAAGTACATTACAACATGTATTGGGATGGTAAAATACAGCTTGAACTTTGAAAGACATGAAAGAATGCGTACTTCATGTTTGTTTATAAACAGTTCAAAACGTTCTGTCAGGCCTGGTTTCGATCTGTGCCACTTCGCCAAAGGACTCATTATCTCTGGATGGTTGATAATGAAAGTAGGGTTAACGCATGTCTCCTCCAGAAAGTGGCCCACAAGCTAAATTCACAGAAAATGAAGGGAGACTTAGTACAGACGTCATAAAGCTGCTTAGGCAAAAACTGTCACCAATAGCACCAAAGGAATGAGAACACTCGACTCCTGTTAATACATGTTTTTTGAAGAGGTATCACCAATAAATGCAGAAATGGGACCAAACATTAAACAATTTATAATGTTACATGCCGAAAAGCAGACATACAGCAATTGATTCTAAACCAATTTAACAATCAACGATGACATTTATTGCCAATAACACATATTACAGGTCAAATGCCACACAAACTACAGACTTCACACTAATATAGCTCTAAAACGATAGCAACCCTATTCATCTCTATTTCTTTCCTCTTTATTTTCTCACATTTGCCTCTATTCCCCCCCCCCCTTTTCTTTACAGTAGCCTTTTAGCTGCCCCATGTAGTACTGCTCGTGGAGAGAACAGAAGAACACAAAGCCCAGAAACTGAAAAAAATTCTCAAACATTGAATACCACTAGAGAGAAGTAGTGTGCAACAATACAAAAGAAAAGGGGAACAGCAGGAAAAGCGAGTTTCTAGATCGCATATGTAAAAATTGGCTATCGGGAAGATATCTGAAAGAAAATTTACTTTATCAAGTAATCTAGTTGTTGTTAGAGGTGGAGGACATCTGATCTCAAACTTTGCACAAGCATCTATGAGATATTTGTTGGTCTCATCACTTGAGAGATCCTTGGGTATATTCAAGTTTGCAATCTTCTCCAATTCCTCTACCATATCAATCCGTCTGCAGAAGCAACGCATAAGTATCTTAGTGCCTGGTAAACTAAACCAAAACATGACAAACCAGAAAAGCTCCCAAACCTAAAGGGAGGAGTGAAGTCGATTTCAATTGGGTCATTCTCCAACCCTTTCGCATGATACTTGATTATATAGCCACCTGTAAGTTCCTTCACCATCCCTGTTCATTTATAGTCAGTAAGATATAAAGTAAAAGAATAAATATCATGAAAAGATTAAATATACATAAGCTTCCCCCACAACATTTGGATCCAATTCTTTTGGTTACTTACCACTTAGCATATTTTCAGTTAGCTCCATCAAGTCATTGTAATCTGCATATGCCATATAAAACTCACAAGTGGTGAATTCAGGATTGTGCGTCAAGTCAATTCCCTCGTTTCTAAATTGTTTCCCAATCTCATAGACACGATCCAAGCCACCAACAACCAGCTCTTTAAGATAGAGTTCAGGAGCAATACGCATGAAAAGCCTCATATTCAAATCATTGTGGTGGGTCACAAATGGACGTGCAGCTGCCCCACCAGCAATCATGTTCATCATGGGGGTCTCTACCTGTTACAAATACAATTATATATTTTACTAGTTCTATTCAAGCTAAAATCATAATCTCAACTAAACAAAGGCAAAGTAAAACAGCTTTATTAACACCAACCTCTAGGAAGTCACGGTTATCAAGAAAGCTTCTAATAAAAGTTATGATCTTTGCACGGGTCTTAAATATGTGGCGGACCTCTAAGTTCAGCATCAAATCCAAATAACGCTGTCTATATCGTGTTTCCTGGACAGAGAACAAATGAACCACAAGATCACATCAGAGGCATAAAATCTTTTAAAGGAAATAGGATGAAAGTAAGGCACTTGAAAGAAAAAAGGAATCTGAAAAAATTGAGAGGCATAAGATACCTGATCCTTTAACACATATGAATCTGGATTGCGGCCACTTCCGGGGACCCATGCTTCAGGATTCTGCAGCACAATTAGATATAGTTCAATCAAACTGAGACTGGTATTAGACATAATGCAAAACGAAATTCACTAACCTTAGTTGTTTCTGTCTGGGCACCTTTCTGTCGTGGCATCATATGAAGACAGTGAGATAACACTACGAATGATTTGGGAAAAATACTCAGCTCTCCCCTTTTACTCTTACCTGATGAATGAGGTAGGAAGAATTAGAAATATGTTACCAAACCAAAACTCCATTATTATCATCTCATGAGATCTTGCATAAACTACATTTAAATAAAGATATTCACCCTGGCAATTGCAGAGCAGACAATACTTGATGTAAGAGACTATGGCAAAACCCACAAGCCAAAAATGCACGCAAACCGTAGAACATGTTTTATATTCAACATGAATACCGCCGCCCCTTTAGGAGACAGCTTGACAAAGGTCAGCTCTGGTAATCATGGTCTAATAAATGTAATGGGATAAGTGTATTTTCTCTCATGCACCTGCCAACTAAACCCCGTGTTTTCTTTTCTCCTTGCAAATGCATGCATCCATTCTCTCGACCTCCATTTTTACTAATTCACGGCATTTTATCATTCCTCTCCCTTATATGAAAGATTGAAACTTGTGTATTTTCTATAAAAATATTATGTCACTGCTCTATTTGTTGTCCTTTTTTTTCAAAAACTTTCTGCTTTGTCAAATAATTCTCCAGATTTTATTTTTTGAAAATCAAATATAAAAAGACAATTAACTGTATCCAGTCTCTAACAGGTTATCAACCTCCTCTTTCAAAAAAATTATGTGGTTAGGAAAAAAGATTATTAATTGAATTTGAATTCAAATCAAAGCTTCAGAGTCGAGGATCAAGAAATGATCAACTTAAATACGAATAAATTAGAATTCATGCAGTAAGTGGTGTGAAGAGAAAATGTCGGGTAAATGCAATTAACTGCCAGTAAAGACATGAATCATCAAATCTTTCATTTGGATAGCTGAATAGCTGTTATGGTATTAAATATGGCCATAACTTCACATGCAAATCTTAACCATTCAATCTGCTGCAGTACACCAATCCAATAAAATACATACACGTTGTGTTCCTTTCCGCTGCATTAATTCATGGTGTTTAAGTACGTGATGGAGTGAGTGAGTAACATTTCTCTTCTAATAGAACTTGTTTGTACACCGCCAAAACCAACACTACCACAGATAACATCTGTCACTAAACTAACAGGAAATAAGAATCCCACACCTGGACATCCAGTAATTCCGACAATATCGCCACGTTTCACACCAGAATGAAATTTAATGAAGTCTTCTTCACTCAACACAGAATCTCTGCAAATATATAAGGACATAATACTTCTCAGTGAAAAGAAAATTCTATTTCTCACAAACAACAAAATGATAAAGAGAAATAGAACCACCTTGCACTTGTCATGACTTGAACTTTGGCACCTTCACCATGTAAATCATAGAAAAGCAGCTTTGCAGAAGAGGCACGTTTGTTCATTATCCTTCCTACAGAAAAAAACATATCATTGATGCAAATTTATTTTTTTTAACAAAGAACTGCAAAAAATAAATTGATCAAGAAAGTAAGCTCAAAATGCTGCAAAACTTACCAGTCAAGGACACTTCATCTTCGGAATGAACTCCACTCTCTAAAACTCCGTATTTATTGACAAAATTAGGGATAGACAAATGGTTTTCCCCTTGGAATTTGTGTGGGTAAGGGTTCTGCCCATTTTCCTTCTCAGCTGCAAGTGCTTTCAGCCTATTTTCAAAGTATTGCTGCAATCCAGACAAACCAGTCACAAAAAGTCAACTTTTATGCCAATTCGCTATCTGTGGATCAATCTAAAACTTAAACATATCTGACAACTATTTATACTGGAAAACATCAGCAGAAAGTGTTGCTTTCCCTTATCATTCTTGTAAATTACACCTCAGAAAATATTAAATTACACCAAATGAAGAAATACAGAGAGTTATAGATTCACACTTGGATTCATTTTGTTGTCTGCTACAGAATTCTTTCTGACTTCCCCCATTACTCCGACGAGAAGACGAGAGAGAGGAACACGACCAGAGAAAAAAAAATTGGCAGCTATAGGGTTAAGCAATTGAAGCCTTTGCCTTAATGCCCCGAATATTCATACGGTAAAGTATACAAACTAGCCTAAACCAAATTAACTACACCCAAAAAAAAAAAAAATCTACACAGGAAAAAGGTCCCTCCCATTTATACCTGAAAAAATATCCCAAAAACTTTCGAGTTTTATCCCAACTCTTTATCAATCTAACACTTACACATGATAGATTAATTACACCTAAAAAAATTCAACAAGAAATAGGAAAGGGAAAAGGGAGTCACCGTTGGATCCATGTCATCATCGGCTGCAGAATTCTTCTGTGACTGAGCAGCTGGCTTCTTCTCCGCTTTCTGGGGCTGAGAGGCTGGCTTTTTTTCCGATTTCCCCATTGTTGACGGCGGCGACGGGAGCAGCCGACAATATTCTGATGCAGTGTAACTGTAAAAACAGAGGGAGAGTTTGGAGCTGAAAGAGAAATGGATATGGAGGCTAGGGTTTTAGCGTATTTGTGCAGCACCTAACTTTACATTAACCGAAAAAACCCTTTGTTAATTATCTTATCTATTTTAATTTAATACATTCTTTAAATTTCTTCTATTTTTTATGATTTAAAAATATGGAAAATTACGCGGATAAGCAAATTTATACTATTTAATTACTCATGATAGATATAGTTTGGTATAATTATAACTTGCGACTAATATTATACATTAATTACGTGAGCTGACTTCGAGTTTGTATAATTAGTCATGTTTGTATATGTATAATTCATTAGGATATACAAATAAATATGTATAATATATAATTTTTTAGCCTATATACATATACAATTCACCTCTCTCCCACTCTCTTCCCTCTCTCGCTCGCCTCTCTCAATCTCGCTCGCCTCTCTCCTCCCTCTCCCAATCTCGCTGCCATTTATACAAATATATATGTATAATATACAGTTATATATGCATATACAATTCACCTCTCTCCCACTCTCTGACCTCTATCGCTCGCCTCTCTCCTCCCTCTCTTGATCTCGCTCTCCTCTCTCTCCCAGTCTCGCTCGCCTCTCTCCTCCCTCTCTCAGTCTCTCTTGTCATATATACAATTACATATGTATAATATACAATTATCTAACCAATATACATATACAATTCACCTTTCTCCCACTCTTTTCCCCCTCTCTCTCTCCTCTCTCCTCTCTCTCCAGTCTCGCTCGCCTCTCTCCTCTATATAACATGTAGCTACAAATTATAATTATCAAACTATAGCTATAGAGTAATTAATTATTTTTAAGTGGCTATATGTGAAAGTTTTCCAAAAAAATATAACGTTTGAAAGTTTTATTTTTGTTTGAATGAAACAAAAAAAATTATTAAAAGAAATTACATAAGTTAATTTAAATAGATTTTTATAGCATGTTAGACTGAAAGCTTAATTTTTTCTAGAAAAGTGCCTTAATTTATAAACATTGAACTATTATGGTGTTTTGGCTAAATTTATAGAAACAAATAAGTATTTTTAGGAAATAGCAAAAGCTTATCTTTCAAGACTAAAAATAGTTTTTATCTAAAAATGCCGTTCTAAAAAATATTTTTAAGAAAATACATTTTAAAATAATTTTTTTAGATGTAATCAAATACTAATTATTATTCAAAATTATTTTCAAAAACTCATTGATCTGCACGTATCGATTAGAGAAAAAAAACACTTTTCAAAAATAGTTTTATCAAAATAAGCTTATTTTAAAAGTTAGGTCAAACGGACATTGTTCTATTAAGGTTTGAGCCTCATTATATCCAATCTTCTACTTGTGTTATATTGTAAATTTAGGAGAAAGTTAATTATTTTTTATTTTGAAAAGTCGATCTAAAAAATCATCTATTCATCAAACAATTAAGTTTTTCAGTACGGAGACTAGAGTATGTTACATTTTCTCTTATCCTTAATTTATTATCCTATTTTAATGTGGTGATATGTTTATTTTAAAAAATAAAAATTGATCACGATAAAATTCAACTCGCCTCTTATTATGTTTGAAGAGTTGAAAAGGAAATGTATATAACTAATGCTTTCGGCTATTGGACGTTCACCGTCTAGGGTGCAACATTTGTACTGTGTCATCTTGTTGAAGATCTACTGGTGTTACTCAAAGACTTAGATTAATTAACATAGTTATTAAAAATAATCGAGATCGTACTTGTATAACTCCTAATTTATTTATTTTATGTAAAAAGAAATGATTATAATATTAAAAAGAAATTTGTGAAAGACCTGATATTTGCTATTGAAGTAAAAGATAAGCTTCCGATTGGTACAAGTATATTCCATTCTCGCAATTTTTAGTGAACAAATTAAATATTCTATCGCCCCATTAACTCCGACATGTCACCTATATGCATAAATACCAAAAAGGATAAATATATTCTTCATAATTCTGTGATTGTGCAGATAATGAATCGAACAATAATTTGAAATGGGTTGATGGAGAATAATTTTGATCAAATTCTAATTGAGGAAAAAATATTACGTAAATTACGTAAAATATAGATAAGTGAAACTTCATAGATAAATAAATATGTGTCGAGATATTGACAATTCACATTTACGATAAAAAAAATATAGGAAAGATTTATCAAGTCATATTAAAGTTTATAAGCGAATTAGCTGACATCTATAAAAATATCATCAAATCCATCCAAGTGTATTTTGACTTTTGGGAAAAGGTACAACTACACCCTAGATTATGACTGAGATTTCAAAGAGACATCTTAACTAAAGTAAAATATTACTATCCCTAAAATTCATTTTATTTTGTAATTTGTACACCTTTGACTTACGTGGTATCCACATATCTCCCACGCGCATTAATTGTGTGGAGTCACGGTGTACCACACGTAAACAAAAGGTGTACAAAATTATTATTTTTTAAAAAAGAGTTCAAAAAGGTAATAGGACATTAGATTAGTTGAGGTGCGTCTCTGTATTTCGGTCACAAGTCTAGGGAGTACTTGTGCCTTATCCCTTTCGACTTCAATAAAATTTAATGGTATTTAATTTTACACCGTAGTTTGGTACAAAGTATAAGGATTAGAACTTGAGGTGATTAACTTATCTCATGTTTGATTGAGAAATGAAATTGTAGAATAACTTATTTAAGATTAGTTTTTTCGTAATTGTAATGTTATTTTTATCTTAAATTTAAAGTAGAATAACGAAATCATAAAATAACTAATCATGAAATAATTTATTTCCAACCAATTGAGTCCCCAAAGTCTCTCTATCCATATATATCTAAAGTGCATAAATAAGTACGTAAAATCAGTGACTTTTTTTTTCTTTTAAAAAATGACGAGAAAATTATAATTATAGAAATTAAATACCTTCAATAATAACTCGGATATAATTTTAAAAATTAAAAATCGAACCAAAATGATATTCAATAATTCATGTCTTCTTCTTAAAGTTTAATTAAACATACATAGAAAAATTGACTAATAACAAATGAAGGTAATTTTTTTACGGCGAACAAAAAAAATAATATCTGAAGTAAAATTTTACTAGCTGAAAAGAGATGAGAGATTTATTATTTTTACTAGGAGAAAGACACAACATGTCCCTTATTTAGACAAACACAAAATTACTAAACCAACTTAGGAGAGGAGTAAAACATATCAAGATTTATATCTTTTATACTTTTAACGTAATTTAAAAAGAATATGTTTGACTCCATATGTTTCAATTTATGTGGTACATATAAAATTTTAACAGTTACTAACATTTTAATATATTTTAATTTTTTTTTTAAGTCTGTTAAATTTTAAGTAATTTAAATTGTTGTATTATTTATTATAATTTATAATACTTTTAAAGCAATTTAAATTATTGTATTATATATTATGATTTATAACACTTTTAAATTATTTTTCAAGTTAAATTTTAAGTATTTTGAATTATTGTATTATTTATTATGATTTATAATACTTTTAAAGTATTTTTCAAATTAAATTTTAAGTTTTTTTTGAATTACTATATTAATTATTATGATTTACAATATTTTTAAAAACTAATATATTTTTTAAATATTGTAAGTTATTAATTATTGTGATTATTGATATTCTTAATGTGATTTTTCAAATAATAATATGTTTTTTTTTCATAAGAATGTATGTATATATAAAAACAATTAAAGCACCAACATGGTTGATGTATTGTTTCCATCCGTAGAGTTTGGATGGCCGTTAATAGTGTTATGGATCACACCCCGATCCTGGGAATAAGTTATTCCCTTTGTCCCAATTATACAGGTGGCATAAAATTTCGAGAATTAATCGAATTTGTAATATTTTAAATTTATTTTTAGTACTATTTGAAAAGGAAAATATTAAAATGAAACGAAAGGGGAATTAAAAAGAAAAATATTACAATATAATGAAAGAGGAATAAAAAAAGAAAATATTAAAATACAATGAAAGAGGAGTTTATAAAAGTAGGTGAACCCAAGTCAATAGTCTCCTAGTATTTAATAAAAGAAATTTAGTTCCCTTTTTTGTAATACGAAAACTTGACCCTAAGCTCCTCTAGTATTCCCTCTTATTGTATATAGTAAAAAATGTATTATAGAATATTAAAACATTAATGTCGTCTCACAAAATAAAATATGAAAGAAAGTAATTATTTTCACTAGATTTTTGTCTCAAGAAAAAACAATATAAAACAATTTAGAAAAAAGAATAAACACAAATAAAAACATAATAAAACAATCTAAATAGAATTACGACAACAAAATAACACGACAATTAAAATCCAAGAAACATCAAATAGTAACAGAAACCAACAGACAAAAAACTCAAAAAACTAAAACAAAAAATAGTACGACTCCAGAAGCAAAAAACAAAATCCTAATTTAAAATATATAAATTTATCGCTTTACTTAAAAAAATTTAAATAAATAAACTTTATAATTTATTCCTCTATAGTAATCATAATTTGAATTTTTACATAAACCTTATCTCGAATAGTTTCTTTAATTTATAATATATGCTATATTAGAAAAATTAATACGTATAACAATTTTTAAACCTTGGGATTTTTTTTTTCTTCCATAATAATCCTAATTTGATTTGCTATATTAAACCCTTTTCTATGGCAATTAGAAAATCACTAAACAAACTTTTTAAACTCTCTTAAAATCTAAAACCACAAATTGCTTTGGACAATACTTGCTTTGAAAAACATTATAAATAAACTCAATTTCTATTCTTCCCTTTTGCCCACATCATAATCAACAACCTACCTTTTGTTTTTCCCCAATTTTACTTTTCCAAGTTGAGCTAATTCGTATTATTTGGACTTTTAGGGTTTCAAGCAACAATTTTCAGCTGTAGTTTTGGTGATTGATAATCTCTACTTGATGGATTCAGAAGATGATATGCACGATGCTAATGATATGGAGTCGGTAGATGAGGATTTCTACAGTGACGGTGATGGCTATGGCGGTGATGCGGCAGATAGTGATGCTGATGTTGCTGATTATGATTTCATGGGTAATGAAACCGATGATTCTGATGAACAAGCTATTAGTCGTACCCAGGTACTCAACTAGTACTTCTACCATTTATTGATCTTGAATTAGGTGGAGGTGAATACTCTATATACATCCCTGTTTTCTTTGGTTGCTTCATTCTACTTTTTGTAAGTTGTAACCTTCAGAAACTGTTGTACAGTTCAGTTGGATGGTTCATTGGAATTGGGGTACTTGATTTTGATTTGGGTGTGAATTTTAAAGTGAATTTTACTATAAAGATTGCGCCTTTTTTGTATCCATTGGATATAGGTGCATATAAGGACAGAATAGTTTTATTGTTTGTGAGTATTTATCGGGAGTTGTAAGCTTCAGAAACTGTTGTGTATGTAGAGCTGTATAATTCAGGTGAGTGGTTCATTGGAATTGGGGTCTTTTGATTTTGATTTGGTTGTCTTTTTGCATCCCTTCTATATAAGGATAGAATAATTGGGGGTGTGATTGAAAAAGTCACCAACCTTTCTGGAAAGACGCCAAGTGGTGAAAAAGAGATGATCTTGATTGATTGGGTTGTGAATTTGAAGAGTCCTGATATGTAACTGTATCCTGGGGCAATGTGAAAACTTTTTAAAGATGTTAGTATATGATGTATAGGGTTATAGCAGAAGTGAAAAGTTTGTCCGAATCATAATGATTAGTGAGTTGCTGTGTCAGTATTCTTTACTTGCTTGTTTTGTGGGACAGCTATGTTTTTAGCTAGAGATAACTTAAATGTGCTACAAAGGGGCTTTTCTTGAGCTACTGTTGATTTTCTCTGCTAGTTAACTCTTTGATGCGATACAAGTAGACTTCTCTTAATTTAGATCCTCTCTGCGAGAATTCCCATTTTAACTGTTCATTCAATGCCTTTTGGTTTCAGATTTTTCTTTGTCATTAAATCCTTGTCGATTTTAGATTCACACAATGCCTTTGCAATTTGCAGAAAAATTATACTGTCTTGAAAGAAGAAGATATACGTCAGCGACAGGAGGAGGATATGACGACAATTTCTACTCTTCTCTCCATATCAAGAGAAGATGCCTGTATATTACTTCGACGTTATAACTGGTAACCTGATCTTTTCCCCCTTTCAGCCATAGGAGTTAATAATTATTCTGAGTGCTGCTGGGTGCTATTACTTGGATTGACATATTTTTTCCTCTGTAGCTTTCACTTGATGAGCATCTTTGGAAATGTGAATTGTGCAATGCTATCACATTATATTCTTGTGCTTTCTACTTGTATATGAGTTATGACGGACTTGGTTTTCCTTCTGTTTGACTTGTTTCTAAGAGACTAATAAACAATGATGATTGTAGGAGTGTGAACAAGGTGCATGAGGAGTGGTTTGCTGATGAAGAAAGAGTGCGCAAGTCTGCCGGCTTGTTGGAGAAGCCCGTTGTCTCTCTTTCAAGAGTTATAGATGTAAGTTCTCTACTTTGTAACCGGAAACTGATTCACTTCTTAGCCATTATAACATTTATTTGTGCTTGATGTCTCTCTCCGGTGGCCTGAATCTATCTAAATTCTCGGCAGGTTGTGTGTGGGATTTGCTTTGACAACTTCCTTCCTGCTGACATAATATCCGTCGGGTGTGGTCATCCTTTTTGTACTACTTGCTGGAAAGGTTTGTTTCTTCTTGGAGCTTTGGCCGCATATATAGTTCTGCTTTACTCTTAACTTGAAAGAAGTGTCTAATTTGATATTCTTCGACCTAAATTATCCAATATTTGATTCAGTTTTTTTAGGGTACAAATCCTTCTCTATTGGAAAGTGTAATTTATCAATTTTTATTTCTGTTTAAAAAGCAAAAAAAAAAAAAAAAAGAAGAAAAAAAAAGAAAAAAAAGAGGTAAGTGTAATCCATCTGGACATGCAAACCCTAGACCCTTGTTACTGTTTTATGAATACTGAAGCTTAAATGGTAACCAATGAGGGTTCTTGTGCAGCATCATGAAGGGAGAACTCTCCGTCAGTATCTTATTCAGTTCAAATTTTATTGAAGAATTTTGGTTGTCTTTTACCTGCCATGCGTTTTATTTTCTTGTCTAAGGGTTTTTGTTTTTGTTCTGGCAGCTTACATTACCACATCCATCAATGATGGCCCTGGATGCTTGACGCTGCGATGTCCTGACCCATCATGCGATGTTGCCATTGGTCAAGATATGATTGATACATTGACATCTGGTGAAGATAAGGAGAAGTACTATCGCTACCTTCTTAGATCCTATATTGAGGACAATAGAAAGGTTGGTGCCAAGTGCTGTCAGTTTGATGTTATTAAGGACTTGTACAGTTTAGATTGATTATGCTACCCATGATTGTTTGATCGAACTGTTGAAGAAGTAACATTTTGCTGCATATGGATTCGTCACATATTCTTCTGAATTATATGTATCCGCGGGCCTGAGATTTTCTTTCCTGTGCGTCTTTTGTACATCTGTAAAAACATATACATGGCGGAACAGAGTACAGCAGAAGTGAGGTGAATCTAGTAAAGGACCTGCATAAGGATTGGAATGTCAATGCCATTATTTATGATTTTAGACACAGGAATAGCTTTAAAGTTCAGTATTTTGGTCCTTTAGCATTTTTTGGTGATAAGTAACTACATAAACTACAAGTCTCTTGGTCTTTTATCTCGCATTTAAAAATTTCTGTTTTTCCTGTTCTCTCTCTCTCTCTCTCTCTCTTTCTCTTAACCTTTTCTTCCCTTCTTTCTTTTGCATTTTATATCCTTTCACATTTAGAAATTAACTAATGAATGCGGCCGTCTCTGCTGACTTGTCTGGATCTTTTTCATGTTGGAGTACTTAAATTATCAACTTGAATTGGTTATTGTATATCACATTTTATTGACACGAGCTTTGTTTGTTGCAAGGGTTCTTTCGTCTCTCTTTATTGTACCTTTATTATTTGCCTTATTTGCTAGCAGGTGTAATACGTTTGTTTTCTTGTTTTCTGTAGACAAAATGGTGTCCTGCTCCAGGTTGTGATTCTGCAATAGAATATGATCTTGGAAGTGGAAGCTATGATGTTACTTGCTGTTGTTCCTTTAGTTTTTGTTGGAATGTGAGATTTCTTTTCACTTTTGTATTAACTTCAATTTTTAGTTCATGAAAGTGTTGGTTCTTATTGTACCGTTATTTCTTTCAGTGTACAGAAGAGGCTCATCGGCCCGTGGATTGTGATACAGTGTCAAAGTGGATTTTGAAAAACAGTGCTGAGTCGGAGAACATGAATTGGTAAGTATTCATCTTAATGCTGATCGTCTGGTTTTATATTGTTTTTCATATCTCTGTTAGTGTTCCATGAATGATTCTTAGTTAGATTATTTATATTATGTCTGCAACACTTTATAATGGTCATAAGGTTTTGTCAAGTAGTATAATGTTTGATACTCATCTGTATCATTTTTTATTTGGTGTTTCTTGTTATTTCACTGGGTATGTTGTTGTCGTTGTTGTTTCTTGTTATTTCAATACAGTGTGGGTTGAACTAGTTTTTGGTTAATAGATTCTGATCTTACACTTGTTGGATCCCAAATAATTAGTTCGTTCACATCCAACTTTTTCCTTTCTGGTGATTTCAGGATCTTGGCTAATTCCAAGCCCTGTCCAAAGTGCAAGAGACCAATCGAGAAGAATCAAGGGTGTATGCACATGACTTGTACACCACCATGTAAATTTGAGTTCTGCTGGTAAGACTTTTGCACCTATATTGGACTGCTCATTCTTGAAGTTCAATACCTTCTATGCACTCTCTATGCGGGACCAAAGGAAAGTATATACATTTATGAATGAACATGGGCATCATTTCGTCAAGGATATTTTCTAGGGCATTCACTGGTTCAGGGACTTACTTTTTTTTTTTTGGGTATATTAGCTCAAGTAGAAGATACTGAATATGCTTATTTTGAAGTATTTCATGTGGTTAGCAAAAGGTCCTTACTCATAGTGTTATTTGATATCCCATAGGTTATGTCTTGGTGCATGGTCAGACCATGGTGAAAGGACTGGTGGATTTTATGCGTGTAATCGCTATGAGTCAGCAAAGCAAGAGGGCGTGGTGAGTTTTCCAGTTTTCCCATATTTGGTTTGCATTTTATTCTTTTTCATCTTGGTCTTTGGATTTGAATTGTAACTATTGATCCTGAATGCAATTGATTTGATACTATATACATTGTTGCGTATAGTATGATGAATCTGAGAGGAGGAGGGAGATGGCCAAAAACTCGCTGGAAAGATACACACATTACTATGAGCGTTGGGCAACCAATCAATCGGTATGGATAGTTGGATACTCTCTCTATCTTGTTTCCTTTGAGCTTGTCTTGTCCGTACTTATTGAAGCTGCACAAATATTGGGTAGAAGCGTTATGGAGTGTGAGCACAGACGGGTTGGGTTATGTCATATGTTACCTTGTTTGCTGCTTCTTTCCCCTTCTCCTCTTTGTAGATACTGGAATTGAATATGCTTATTTACATTTCCCTTTTTGAACTGTTGATAATTGACGCCTTAAAAGAAAATGAGATTACTAATTGATTCCATTGATTTGTATCTCTTGTGAGGTCTCTCTTCTTTTTTATTAGGTAAATATGTAGTTTCATTCTTTCAACATTTAGAGGATGGAAATGAGTACAAAAAATGATCTTCTACTGTTTTCTAGAAACAGATTATACACATCTTAGAAATGGTAAAATGTGCATTAAATTGTGAAATTGAAAGTTCCGTTTGACTTTGTATACTTCTTGAGAATTGTGAAACGTGCTAATTTGTGAAAATTGAAATTTCCCATTCACTTTTTTTTTATAAAGCTAACATTCCTTATTTACCTGATGGCAGTCAAGACAAAAAGCCCTGGCAGATCTGCATCAAATGCAAACTGTTCATGTAAGTATAATATGTGGTTGCTTACAGACCACACTTTACTCTTTCTACTATGGTACTCTTTACAGTTTTGTGGGACTATATTGGATATGTTGTTGTACTTGAAACTAGGGTACAGTTGGCTTGCTGTAGGGCTGTGCATATTGCAATTTTACTCCTTAGTTTATGTAATAATTTACTTTATGTTTGGTTGTGATTTTGCTCCACAGAGTATACTAGGTGTGACAATATCAATCCCAACCTGCACAACCCATTTAATTATAACCCTTTCATTTATTAACTCAGCCCATTTCACCTTTGCGTTGATATGTAACCCAAAATGGCTCATGAGGAATCTTGTCAAAACATTTTTTAATTTTTTTTAATTTGATTTTAGAAGAACAAATAAAACAATTAGACTTGGTAAAAATTGTGTTGGGTTGGGTCTTGACCTGTTGTATGATCCATTACCTCAGCCGTTTTGTCCCAAGCAGATTTGGGTTGGTTGGGTCTTGACCTGTTTGTTGTCTTGACCCACTATGGCCTGCCCAAATTTTATCCTACCCACCCAATTGCCACCCTTAGGGGTTGTTTGGTAGGGAGTATTAGGAGATATAGTCCAAGTATTATGTATGGTATTATCTAATACTATGTTTGGTAAAAAAATTGGGTCTATGTATTATCAATCTAGGGATTAGTTATGCACCCTACATGGTATTAGAGGGTGTATAACTAATACCTTCCATTTGATGGTATTAGCTCTAATACCATGGGACTATTCTAGGTAAAGACAAAAATACCCCTCAAATCCTTTTAATATTTTATTTATTTTTTTGATTTTATATTTTATATTTTATATTTTATATTTATACTAATAAATTTATTTAAATAAATTAGCTTACAAATTTTATTATTTAGATATAATTTTTTATTTCTAAAATATGAATTACTTAATCTATTTATTATTAATATAAAATATTATAATCCGACTAATATGTTAATGTTGATGTATGAATTTAAGAACAATTCATAAGTAAAATATTATCTCTTAACGAAAGTTCATTAAACATTACACAAGTAGTCTAAAATAAGAGTGTGTGTATATATATATACACACATCTCAAGTATAAAAATAGTTTAATTTATTTTTCTATATTTATTTTATATTTTTATTTTATTTTATGATAAAGAATTTTTTAAAATTTATTGATACAAAACAAAGTTTAATAAATTTTCTCTATAATCATTATAGTTGTGTGACCTTTTGAGTTATTAACTCTAATTTATTAAGTTCACAATTATTTACTCTCAAATAATTTAAGTGAGAAAATAGTGAACATGACAATAAAAATTTTATTCTCCTAACTAGTTAAAAATGTTATAAAAAATAATATTCTCCGTTAATTATCTACCTTGACTCAATTACATGAAATAAAAAATCTCATAATAACTCTAGGGTATAATTGGAAAGTTTTTTTTTTAAATTTTTAAACCACACACAAAATTATATAAGAAACATGAACCAAACACTTGATAAAAATAATCCCTGTATTACTAATCCCTGCATTGCTAATCCCTGCATTGTTAATCCCTGCATTACTAATCCCTGCATTATTCATTTTTGTACCAAACGACCCCTTAGAGTATACACAGGCTAAAGAAATAACAAAATAAGAGTAAATGCTCTTTATGAAAGTTGGTGCTGAAGTTTTTGCTTACTGGAAATAAGTTATCTTTTCTTTGCTCTTATGTTATCTTGCGAGGCATTACTTTTGTTTTTTTCCTTTTGATATATCTTCAAATATGTGTTTAACGTAGTTTCTGGTTTATTCTGCAGCTTGAAAAGCTTAGTGAATTACAGTCCCAACCCGAGTCACAATTGAAATTCATTATAGATTCCTGGCAACAGGTGAACACTGAAATCTTCTTCACATATACATTATTGAAACATTAGTTAAATGACATTTCTCCGACAATCAAGCAGTTATAATAGTATGACTACACCGAGGAATCTGTTCATGGTTGGCATATTCCACATCAACTTGTTACCCTTTATGTACTGCATATGACTGTATCTTTTTGTAGGAAATCATCAGCCTCATCTCATTCCCAGTTTTGAATTGGTTTCCTAGCAAAATGTTTTAATTTGTTTCATACACTACAGGGATGGTAGAAGATATCTCTTACATCCCCGAGGGACTAAACTATGTTGAGGACACTCGATATCCAAAGTTTCTATTAACTTCGGTTACTCTGGCCTTCTTATCAATGATAGTGAAGGAAGAGGAGTTTTCGGGGTTGTGGGGGGTGTTGTTGGGGTTTGGAGATTTGTCTTTAACAATTAAGTTCCTGCAACATACATCAAACCAAAATACAGGATAGTCCCTTTTGAATAAATCCCTCCCACCCCCACCCCCATCCCCAACCGCCCGTGTGAGTTCCCACATGAGGTTGCCAATCAGATGAGGACAGTTACTGTGTTCATCCGTATTATGCAACAAATTTTCCTACCGTAGAGGCTGCCTGTTTAAATGCAGTTTTGGATAGCTATTTCCCTAGAAGAAGGATTTGGCTGGAAATGAGTAATTTGTGAATGTGCACCTACTTATGGGGACTGATCCTCTTTGCCAGATTTATCTCTTCTTTCCATTTATAGCCATCCCATAAGATGTTCTTTATAAGTATGTTCCACTATCCAATTTGCAGATAGTTGAATGTAGGAGAGTGTTAAAATGGACATATGCATATGGATACTACCTACCGGAACATGAGAAAGCGAAACGGCAGTTTTTTGAGTACGTACAAGGTATTTACAGTTCTCATCATCTGTATGCCTTGTTCTTTGATCATCTTCAGTAAACTTATCTCATGCTTCTGTTACTTTTGTGTATGCAAATTTTTATCTGTACAGGTGAGGCAGAGGCTGGTTTAGAAAGACTTCATCAATGTGCTGAAAAGGAACTCCAAACTTATCTTAATGCTGCAGGAGCAACCAAGGATTTCAATGATTTCCGTACAAAGCTCGCTGGTTTAACAAGGTAATTTTTCTTACACTGTTGCCTAGAAGCATAAATAAAGTATGGACGTACCTTTCTATGAGGCAATATAGAATTAATCCAGGAGTTCTAGTTTCACACTTTTTACTTGAATGTTTAGAAGATCATGAATGTTTAGAAGATCACATATCACTAAACAATAATCTTTAAACTCCTTTGTTATATAATTGTTCATGTTGAAAGTTATTTATCTTGAGTTATGCACAAGTTTAAATTCTTTTTTGTTTTCGTGATTTTTTCACTAAAATTGTCCTCTAATTTGGGCTTTGCATTTAAACCCTCAATTGACCAGAAAACACTTTTTGTATGTGGTCCCCACACTCAATCCCCCTAACCGCTGCCTCGTCCATTCAAACAACACCTCCACTTCCATGGAAAAAAAAGGAAGACAGCCTGTATGTTCACAGATTAGTGTAAGTTGGAGGAGTACCAAACACGAACTAGGATTTCACATTGTAAATGTCATGGGATAATTGTTTCCTAAGCTGCCAGTCGACCTCTCAAATATGTGGAAGAGATGTGATGGTTTTGCACTTGATAGTTCATATTGATATTTTAACATTTAAATGACGGCTCTGTTTTTTTTCTTCAAATTGCAACAGTGTCACCCGAAACTACTTTGAAAATCTGGTTAGAGCACTGGAGAATGGTCTTGCTGATGTGGATCCCCAAGGTGCTTGTAGTAAGGCACCCAGCTCAAAGAACGCAACTGGTAGCAGCAAGGGCAAAGGAGGAGGTAGGGGCAAGAACTCCACTAAGACGTGAAGGCCAAAGCAAACAAAACGACACTACCTATACTGTGATTTTGGGGGATAAAATGATGTTCAGATGGGTAAGTTAAAGAATCTCTACTCAACGATAGGAAAACTAGAGGGGTTGATCCTCTCTAATTGAAGCCACCAATTGTCAGAGAACAGTATAGGTAAAAAAAGGACCCCTGAAACTGAAGTTTGCTCTTGTGCATCTTCAAGGGTCAATTTAATTTATGGTTCTGTTGTAAATAGTTCTGTGATAGAGTTAGGTGCAGAACTATTCCAACTCATCTCATCTTTCTGGGATGGTGGGTCAGTAGCTGCAAACAAAGCTGTGCTGTTGTTCTTGTGATTTGTGTATAATGTTCCCTTGTGTGTATATAATGATATATGTTATTGTTTTTAGAATCGCTCTGTTCGTCTCTCCATTGTTACAGTTTCATAGCCTTGTTGAGATAAACCTTTCGACATATTTGAGTAGCATGCCTCAGTATTGTTACCTGATAACGATTTCCATTTTCATGGGGAAAAAAAGAGATTACTCTTTCTATTACTCAATGAAGTAATATCAGTCATCCTCAAAATGATATTTTGTCATTAACATTAAGAACTACTAGCCTTTGTAAAACAGAAAAAAATTTGAGACAGACATATTCTTGCTTAATGTGGAACAAAACCCTGTGTATTTGTTAGCCATACCTTCTTCTCTACATTTTTTTTTTCTTCTTCTTGTCAAGTGAAGGATATAGTAAAAAGCTCAAAGAATATTGGAAGAGAGTTAATTTGTCAATTGCATGGATTTGTCTTTGAAAAGTCTCATGCTAAGTGCATTCAGCATTGCTTTTGAGTATTGACGTGAACCCATTTTCCAATCTGTTCCTGTTGACATCATAACCTTGAAATCTTGATAACTTATCCTTCCATCCTGTATTCATATGTTATTAACAAATCAACAACAAGAAACGATCCAATGTAATCTCACGAGTGAGATCTGAGAAGGGTAGTGTAAAGCGACCTTATATCCCTACTTTGAAAGGTGGAATAAATGTTTCCGATAGATCCTAAGGAAAATCATATCAAAGTAGAAATAATGCAATAATCGAGACAATAAATTATAACAAAAATCGAAGGACAAGAACTATTGGAGAAATATTACGGCTACATATGTGAGTATAAGCGAGCAACGCGCTACTCCAAACTAGCATTCAATCATAATCAGTGTCCTTCACAACCTCTTATCTACTTAGTGTAGTTCTACCTACTAGTTCATTAGAACTCATTTATGCTAAGTCAAGTTAAATAAGGAGACCAAGATTATTCAAATGATAAAGGTTAATTAATGAAATTTTACCTTATCCAAATCAGCATCAAATATGATGTCATTAATAACTTGATCATTTTGAGGGGCAAGACTATCATCAAACAAAGAGATTTTCAAGTCTTCATACTCAATAAATCCACTTTTATTCTTGTCAAATTGGAGAAATGCATGTTTAAGATGATCATCATTGCTTAGCCTTTGTAAGTGCACAGCCATTGTAACAAATTCCTCACAATTCAACATTCCATTTCCATCAACATCAGCCTAATGAACAAACAATCTTAATTAATTAAAATTTGTAAAATAATTAATACATAATCAAGGGAAGATTAATTAAAGCTTACAGCATCCATTAACAATTGGACTTCAGGTTCAGCAACAGTTTGTCCCATCATATGTAGACCATCTTTGAGTTCTTGGAAACTTAAGTTTCCATTTTTGTCAGTGTCCATCATATAAAACATTTGCTTTATTCCATGTACTTGATCTTGCGGTAAGTTATCTGCTACAACCTGTAAAATATCGCATGTACGATACAACTATTTTATATGAAATAAAATACCACATTGGTATATACATGTTGCTATTATTAGGAATTAGTACTCACTCTTAGAACTTTCTTCTTGAATTTATTCATCAAAGTGAATTGCTTAATCTTGGTTCTCACACCTTCTCCCAAACAAACATTAGACACCTTGTCTGCATTCTGTATCCAGTGATGATCTAATTTGAATATCAAGAATTGATATATTAGGTTTAAAATCAAACATAATAAGATAACTCAGACGACAGAACAACAACAACATACTCGGTGCAATCTGGAGGGGAGGATCAAACATAATAAGATAACATCAAAATAATGCAATAATCGAAACAGAGAAACTAACATGTATCAAACAGATACCGAAGGGCATAAACTACGAGATTAGAACAAACACTACTGGAATGTATAGAGACTAACACTCAACTATCTACGAACCTTCTACTCTAATCCTTGACTTTCAAAACCCCCCTATCTAAAACAATATACATGTATAATTACTATACTCTTATCCTTATCTCACGTAGCGAACGAGCTGTGATAGTATGCTTACCAAGTACTTCTTCAACAGTAAACCTGTTATAAGGATTAGCATCAAGCATTCCTTTGACAAGATCTTTAGCTTCATCAGATACTCTTGGCCATGGATCTCTGTTAAAGTCTATTGTACCTTTCACTATTGCATGTGCAATTCCTTCTTCAGTTTCTGTTCTAATCAAGGAAACACAATTAGTTAGACTATTCATAAACTCAATTAATTAAACTACTAACAATAATAATTAGTTGTAACTTAATTACCTGCCCAAAAAGGTGGAACACCACATAACAAAATGTAAAGAATAACACCAGCACTCCATACATCAACTTCTGGTCCATAATTTCTTCTAAGAACTTCCGGAGCCATGTAATACGGACTTCCTACTATTTCCCCAAATCTCTGACCTAACCATGAAAAATTAAGTGTTTTTTTTTTAGTAGAAGCAGAAGCTAAAGTTCAAAATAAATAAACAGAGTACTTACCAGGTTCAAAGAAAATGGAAAGTCCAAAATCAATGGCCTTTAATTGGGCATTTTCATTTACATTGGCATATAAAAAGTTCTCAGGTTTAAGGTCTCTATGAATTACCCCATGCTTGTGGCATACCTGTTATATACGTATCGTCAGTGTAAAGAATTTAATTTGTATATCAAAATCAAACAAACAAATTGAAACAATCGATTTACCTGGACAACTTCAAGAATAGTTTTAGTAACAAGAGCAGCAGCTCTTTCAGTATAATGTCCTCTTGCAACAATTCTATCAAATAATTCTCCACCTTCACAAAGTTCCATAACAAGATAAACAGCATCTTTATCTTCATAAACTTCTTTGTAGCTAACAATATTAGGGTGTTTAGGCAAATGCCTCATTATAACAACCTCCCTCCTCACATCTTCAACATCTATCTCCGTTCTCAATTTGCTCTTTGCTATTGTTTTACATGCCACATTCTCCCCACTTATCTTATCTACACATTGGTATGTTATACCAAATTCCCCTCTTCCTAACTCCTTCCCAAACTCATACCTATTACAGAAACCATAACGACGTTTGAATTAGCTGATCGTAAATAGTTGATAAACAATTATGTAATTGGATACAAGTGTTGAAATTGATAATAAACCGTCTAAAACAATAACTTTTCTTATAGAGATATTGACTAGGGAAACCCTAGAAAAATCCCCCTTTTGGATAGTGGCAGAGTTGAGATTTTTGTGAAAATATAAAAAAATAAGTATATATACAAACCTATCAAAGAGTTCAATTGACGCCGTTTGAACAAGAGTGTGGCTCCATCACTACCTCAAAATATAAGTAAACTTATACACACAAATCCCTTTTGGATAGTGGCGAAACCAAAAAAATTCACTAGGGAAAGTCAAAATATAAATGAAAATTATGCAAAAGTTATGTGAGTTCAACATATATTATATATATATATACAAAAAAGTAACTTATTTACACAATCTAATTTTCTGTATAAAATGACACCACCTCAAACAAGGGTAGCTCCAACACTACTTCAAACTTTTAGTGTGCCGATAAATTTTAACTTATTAGCCACTTTTAAAAAAATAATGCATGTAGAAAAAAAATTATTTACTATAGTCATCTTATTTCGTGTAGTTCATTTAAGTTTAAAGCTTATATAAAAATTTATATCTAAAATATTATTTTAAAAAACATAGGAAGAAAGAAAGCCAACGTAACTTACGTACATTGAAAAAACATGAGTTAGAAGAATTAAAAATGTCATTCAAAATATACGTTTGAAAACTTATATGTAACGCCTTCAAAATCATCAACCTTTTTAACGTGATAGTTAATAAATTGAATAAACTTCATATATATTACGAATTATATAAAAAGACGTACCTCTGATAAATATCATCACCTGATGGATCGGTCACGACATTTATTGGTCTCGAAAATTTTTGGGATTTAGGCACGGATATTCTGCTTGCGCTCTTGGAACATGTTTCTTGATCAATAGGAGTAGGCCTCATCCTAGTCCTTTTCAAGAAACTTGCATTTTGTACAGACATGCATGTTCCCATTTTTTTTGGGATGTTAAATTTTAGATTATATGTTTTGTTTTTTTTTTTTTTTTTTTTGGAATTTAGGTTATTAGGTTGAACATCCCAAAGGGAACAAATGATCAAAAGATCATAAGAAAATTAATGAAGTGAAGGAAAAAAAGAACAAATTAGAGAGAAAGAGGAGGAAGAAGGAAGAGGGAGAGAATTAGGAAAAATCCTATTATTAGGGGGAAGTAGTTAATTAAGTTAATTAATTTATTTTTTTGGTCAAGATTATGTTGTTTTATTGCTTTCCCCGGTTTTGTCTCACTTCATTTTGACCACTTTTGGTCTTGTACCATACAAATATAGGAAGATGATTTTATGCGAAGAGATTACGAGGTGGATAATCGAATGTGTATTAATGAGATGAGTGTTTAGATAGTTAAATAATTGAGTTAGTAAAATTCTTGTATGATGGATCTTTTCGTGGATTAAAAGTGAGAATTTTAAAAAGAAAAATACGTTACATAAAATGGAATGAGAAAATATTTACATACACTTTGTATGTATGATAAATTCTATGTACGCACACGCCGTATTTACTTCATATTATAATTAGTCGACGATCTTCACTTAGATGTTACAATGTTTGAGTTCTCTTATAGATAGAAATTTCAATCATTATGGACAATTTTTGCTTCATAAATTAAAGGCATAATACATATATTAGACCCTAAACTTGGCTTCAAATTTTAACTTTAACCTCAAACTTTCATAATGCACAAATAGGCACTTTAACTATCCTATCTTTCAATAAATAAACACGCGAATATTTCAATCAAAACCGTGTTACACACATGCTCTGACGTGGAAAAGTAAACCACTCAGTGGCTGCCAACTAATTAAAAAATTTACACGTATTTTTTTAAGCATAATACATAAATTGGACCCTTAACTTGGCTTCAAATTATAACTTTGACCTTTAACTTTGATAGTGCACAAAGAGACACTTTAACTATCCGAAATTTAAACAAAAAAACACGCGAATATTTCAATCAAAACGCGTGTTACACACATGCTCTGACGTGGAAAAGTAAACCACTCAGTTGCTGCCAACTAACTAAAATAAATACACCTAAATTTTAAAAATTATAAAAATAAATTATAATATAGAATAAGGTGGAAGTGAGAACAAATTCATTTTTTAGGTAAAAAAAAAATTAGTACCTCTTTTCTTCTCTCTCTTAAAAATTCCTAATCTGAAATTCATGTTCCTTATATTCAAATCAAAGAAAAAATTGTTCAAGATATTTGCTGTAATTTAATTTTCGAGTTATCTATTTTTCTTCCTCAATTTAGTCAAGGTAACAAGATTCAACATTTTACAAACAAGAATTTGCATATTGTTGGTCAAATGTTCAAACTAATATGAGAATCTCTAGCAGAAACTAATGTTTTTATTGCAAAATTATTTCAGAGCAACCCATAAATATGGAAAGACATGAGATTCAATGAACTTGTCCTTCTTTTCTTTAGTTTGAAGTATATTTGTGCTTTAAGTTGTCAAATATTTGACTGAAAAAACAGGGTGCTTTGTGTATTGTGATTGTCATAGTGAAGAGAATTGTAATTATGAATTTTGGAGGCCAACAAATGAACGTACAGTACTAAAAATTATTAAGTGAAATGGTGCACTTAAAGTATTTGATAAATTGTCTGATAGAACTTTTCACATATTTTTGTCAAGTTTGAGTAGCAGTCTGATATCTAATCAAAATGCCTTCATAAATTGCATTCAATTTGTATAATTGTATACTCACCCCATCTTGTCAAAAAAGACTTGATTATAATTTTTTTCATAATAACAAAAAAGTAATTAAATGTCAATTGCATTTTGCAATGAACAACAAATAATGCAAAAAAGAGGGGAAAATTGTTGAAAAATTAGAAAGAGAGTTTAATTGTCATTTCAGTGTTTTTTTTACTGTTGGGCACTCGATTTTTACATCTGACGCGCCTAATTTGAGTGAATTTTACGTATTTTGCCCTGTAGGATCCGAGTATTTTTTTGTTTAAGTTTTGGATAGTTAAAGTGCCTATTTGTGCACAAACAAAGTTAAAGGTCAAAGTTATAATATGAAGCCAAGTTAAGGGTCCAATTTATGTACTAATTAAGGGTAGAATTGTCATTTTAGCAATTTTTTATCGTTTTGGGCCTCAAAAATTACCTCTCACTCGCGCAGAATGCGTGTATTTCACGCATTTTGCCAGGTAGGAATCGCGTGTTTATTTGTTGAAAGATAGTATAGTTAAAGTGCCTATTTGTGCACTATGAAAGTTTGAGGTCAAAGTTAAAATTTGAAGCCAAGTTTAGGGTCCAATATATGTATTATGCCTAAATTAAATTTTGATATTGAACTAATCCTAATATTCGTTTCTTTATTACGACATCAGAGTTATTGGTCATTTTAATTCATAATTTTACATGATAATGATTCCACGTTTTATATTATCCATACTTTATATGTTCAATCCAAAGCGAGTTCGATTATCAATTTTCACGGGTTGAATTATTTATCTCCAATCTTAGATAAGGATTTTTTTTTTGTATAAACTAAAACATCAGGGGGTTTAATGACATATTTCTGTAAGTTGGAGAGTTTTGTGTAAATAATCTTTCCTCCAATACCCCCATTTCACAAAATTTCAGTGACTGACCAATTTCTCTCTTATTGTGCTGTATCGGGAGACTCAGAATCATCTTCATCTACGTTTCGGTGAAAAGCAATGGCGTTTTTGCTCAACAAAACAGCTTTATCGAAGCTTCGACTCAATCCTCAGGTCTCTCTCGTTTCTAATTTGAGTTTTCTGTTCTGTATTTAGTTGATGCGTTTATTAACTAATGAAATCTCGCTTTTTATTCATACTGTAGAAGACCGATGAATCCTTGATGCTATCACGACGTGGGATCCATATCGAACCCGGGGCTCGTGAGAAGGCTGTGAGTACTTCCACTTTCCCCTTTGCCTAATCGACCTTGTGTGTTTACTATAAAGATCTAAAGTCGCGTGTAATTTAGATTTGAAGCTTCAATTGGGATGAGCAATCGGTTGATTTTGGTGAACATTTGGTGAGACCACGATGTGTATGTTAGGATTGAGTTTTTTTTTTGAAGAGTACTGTATTTTGTGTAGGTTCTCCTTTTTTGTATAGCTAATTTTTTATTTATAGAAGAGCTGAAGAAATTTTGAACTGATAAAGAGATATTGGGAGCTGTCTTTGATTGTTCTGTGTGTTTAGCTAGATGGAGTCTAGCTGATTGATTGATACTTTATTGTAGCCTCACGGTTGATAGGTTGCATAGATACACTGTATCCCGGTTATCATTGTGCCGATAGCCATCTAAGTTCTTGGAAAGCTAATTTGTTAAAATCACCTTATCGAAAAACAGCTGATTTGTTAATTTTTTTGTTGTGTAGTTTCTTGCACTAAATAGTGTACTCGTGGATTTTTTTTCCTTTTAATTTGGATGGTGTAGTTTACTAAGTTGAAATGCTTATGAATTTTAATCATTGTGAATCATTTTAAGATAAAAGATTGTTTGTCTATTTTATTGAGGGCACATGTGGTATTGCTATAGCAGCAATGTGAAAGTTACACGACATTCTTTCTTAGTATAGTGATATATGCCTAACAGCAAAAATAATAATTGTGCAACATGACATTACCCAGAATGTCTTCCATGTTACAACATGTTAAAGAAGTATCAGATGTATTTCCTATAGCTTGGTCTAAAATATTGGAGGTGGGGTGGAGTGGGGGTGGCTTTTCTCATAAATAGACTTCTTCTCGAGACAATCTATATTATAGCTACTCGTGTGATAGCTACTTGTGTGAATGTTGCTTGTGATGGGGTTGTTTGTCAAATCCAATGGTGTCTCCAGTATAGGTGTGCTTGAATGAGCATACTATGTGTGTGTGCGCACATAAGAAATTTAGAATGAGCATGAGCTATAAAATTTCCATGTTCATGATATATTCTTTAGTGGAGTTAACATTTGAGTGACTTGCTCTCAATTGCAAATCATTAAATTTCCTTGGTAAAATGCTGTAAGCTATTTATTTGACAAGTAGGATCGCTTTATTTGAACTTGCTTAATTGTTTGCAGCAGTAGCTCTTTCTTTTTTCCATCTGCTTTATCCTTGCCAATTCTTATTTTTTGCAGCTCTTGGCAGCGGATCCCTCCTTGAAACGCTTTAAATCACATAAACAAAGTGTGCGAACCCTCAAAAGGGTGGGAGATGTTCTAACTATTGTTGTAGTAGCAGGTTTTGCTCTTCACCACTTATTGGATTCACTTTATTTGTTTTTCTGTGAATGTAGTTTTAAGGGACTAATGAGTCGTTTGATATGAGGTATAAGTAATAATTATCTTGGGATAAGATGCATGATTGCATTTGGTTAGTGGTATTAGTTAGTCCAAGGATTATTTATCCCACCATTTATACCATAGTGATGAGATAAGTTATCCCATATATAATGGGATAACTTTGCAAAGTTACCTATTTCAATAATAAATAAATAAATAATGGGATAACTTTGTTCATCTCATCCCCCATTCCAAATGACCCCTAAGGGTATGTACTGCAGAGAATCTGAAGTTGTTACTTAATTCATGCCACCCCCTGACTGAGCACATTCGTCAAATTGAGACAGGCAGCCCAATATTGGCTCATGATTCCATTTCTTTCGGGGTTGGGAGCGTGGTATCTGTACCAATGTCACAGCACTATTACACAAGCAGTTATCTATCATCTGTGATAAATTTTGGTAAAGTGGAACCTTTGGGTAATTAGTAAAGTTGTTGACATGTGACTGGAAGGTCACAGGTTCAAGCTGTGGAAACAACCTATTGCAGAAATGCAGGGTAAGGCTGCGTGCAAAAGACCCTTCTTGTCTGGCCCTTCCCTGGCCGACCATAGTGGGAGCTTAAGCACAGGGGTACCCTTTTATTACTTGTGGCTTGTTATAGATGTCAGTCTCAAAACAAGTTGGTCTGAGTGTACTGTGCAGTAACACCCTGTCACTAGTAGTCTTACTGCCCTGCATTGAGTTTGACGCCATTGAAAATGCTTTAGAACACCCATTATTCCCCAACAAAGGAAAAAAGAAAATCTAAAGCCTTCTTCTATGTTGTGTTACATCCAGATCTTGTTCAGAGGCTTATATGTTCTATGCAACATCTAATATCAGCCAACCTTTGGTGCTGTTAGAGTGACATGATCTACGCTACTCTTAATATAAGCAATGATCAGTTCCCAGTCTTCATATGTATTGGCTTTTCATTCATATCCGAAACTATTGAAAGAACATTAGTAGCTTCTTCGATGTTGATTTGTATCCAAGTCTTTGATATTCAGAGGCTATTAATTATGTTCATTGCACATCTTTGTACTATTATTGGGCTGCTATTAGAGCTATCTTCTGAATCCTTAAAAAAACTACTCTATTTAATACTAGTTTTAGCCTTTTAATTCCCTCGTCTGAGGGATGTCTTGTAATCTTTATACCCTGCTGGCTTGTTTTGCCTGCAATTTGCAACAATCAATATGGATCTGTTTATAAGTTTCACCATTTTCTGTTGATTGCTAATACTTTTGGAAACCGCCATTCTGATCTTCCTAATCTGTACTTTCAGGATGTTGTTATGAGATATATGTAAGAGCTGTTATGCGGGAAGAAGCAAGGAAGCAGGCAGAAGGAAGTGCATAATGCAGATGAATCCCTTTTTGCATATCTTCACTGCCTTTATTCTTCGAAACATGGGGTAGAATTGGATAATGAAAGTTGAATAACTTCATACTAAGTAGCTAAAACTCGTGTTTTGACTTTTGTTTGGGTTGGTGGTATGAAAATAAGATGGCTCCAAACAGTTTCGAGGCTGCATTCAACCCCATGAACTTTGCATGCAAATTTTGGTTTTATTTGAACTTTACTGTTTGAATGCTCTAAAATGTATGTGATTCCTGGTGAGATTTTCTCACCTAAAATTATAATGCTTTCACTTAATGTTTCCGTCTTAAAAGATGTGGACCTTCAGAAAGTAAACGTTGGCAATGAGGCCTGTTTGGATTGGCTTACAAGTCTTATAAATCAAAAGCCATAAGTGATTTTATGGTTTTTGATTTATTTTTTATTTTGGCTTTAAAATAAGTGCTTATAAGCATTTTTTAACTGTAGTCAAACACTTCAAAACTGATTAAAAGTTATTTTGGCTTAAAAACATTTAAAATAAATCAATCCAAATGAGCATTGAATATATGTCAACAAGTGACAAATTTTTTTATAGACTTATATGACAAGAAGCAAAATATCTATGTTTTGGGTTTTTCGAATCAAGACCTGTGGAAAAATAATGAAACTTAAACTATATTCTCAAGCTTAATAGGAAAAATTGAACAGGAAAAATTGAACGTTGTAAACGAGATTGGTAATGAAAGTTAATTAACAACCTTATAAATTAAGGGGCATTTTATTTTGTGTGATCATGTTTTCTAAAATAATCTAGAACTTTAAAAAGGTGAATCGCAGATTATTCATTTGTTGTTATGCAAAAAAATATTAGTACTAGCTTGACTCATTATTAATCTTATGAGATAAAAAATGAATTCCATAAACTTGAGAGACTCAACAGTCATTATTCCAAAACCTATGCACTAAGTGCAAATCACCAAATAGTTTCACTATAATACAATTACTATATTGTCCTTTTCCGCCTATATATAATCTCAAACTGTTCGATCAGTGCTAGGGTTTTTGAGAGTTCTGCATCTCTTCGCCAGATAAAGAAGCAGCCGCACCGCAGAGAAGGATTTGAAACCCTAATCATGGTGAGATAGATATAACTTCTTATTTTGAATTTGTGTGTTTAGTCTATTGGATTGCTTCTGATTTTGGGTTGTGTGCAGTCGCTTGTTGCAAATGAAGATTTTCAGCACATTCTTCGTGTTCAAAACACAAATGTTGATGGGAAACAGAAGATCATGTTCGCTATGACATCAATCAAAGGTATTGGTCGTCGTTTTGCTAACATTGCCTGCAAGAAAGCTGATATCGACATGAGCAAGAGGTTACTACTTTTTCCTCCCTTGTTTTTCTCCCTACTAATTATGTAACTATGATTGAAGTTGTATTTTTTACCTCTTAGCATGTGTTATCATTCTCAAAGGTAACAACTTTGCATTTAATCATGTAATGAAATCTCCAATTTTGATCTGATCGTTGTTTTGGGTGTATGATAAGTTTTTAATCATTCGGGTATGTTTATATCATATTGGAGTGCTGTGTATTGTTATTTGTCTGTAATACTTAATTATAATGAATGCTCCCCGGCGCAACCAGAATTGTATTTCCAATCTTGTTAAGTCTTCTTGTCACTTTTTTGATAAATTACCAATAGATGGGCTGCCCGATAGTTTAGAAACTAAGATTGATTATTGAGGAAGATTGCTGATTCTCTTTCGGTTACTTAGTTAGTGGAGACTGGAGGGAGCCATTAATGTACTGCTGGTAGAGAAAAAGGAATGATGAAACTATCCCTTCCTGATTTTCGGGTTGCATTCACTCAGTATGGAATAGCTCGACACAGATGATGCTGTCAACATAATTGTAGTAGACTTTATCATTTGCAGCCTTATTAGGTTGGTGCTACTTTGAAGTATTGAGGTAGAGAAAATATTCTCTTAGTAGGGAGAGAAAATATTCTCTTAGTTAGGGAGAGAAAATATTCTCTTAGTTAGGGAGAGAAAATATTCTCTTAGTTAGGGAGAGAAAATATTCTCTTAGTTAGGGAGAGCAGAAAAAAGTGATTTTTACATTTACAGAATTTACTGGTAATGTGCTGTTACACACTAGTATAGAGACTTGAATGATCCATTATTAAGTTTAATCAGTAGTCGTCAGTTTTAAATTGTCCAACCTTTTTGCCTTTGCTTTGTGAAAGTTCTGCACCAGCTTATGTGTTGCACTGAGTGTTCCTGCTTTGATAATTTTAGTTATTGCCAAGTTATCGTAATTTCTTCTTTCACTCTTTTCTCTAGGGCTGGTGAACTCACTGCTGCTGAACTCGATAGCTTGATGGTTGTTGTGGCAAATCCACGTCAATTCAAAATCCCTGATTGGTTTTTGAATAGGCAAAAGGATTACAAGGATGGAAAGTTTTCACAAGTTACATCTAATGCACTGGACATGAAGCTTAGGGATGATCTGGAACGCCTGAAGAAGATCAGGTTTGTCTTGTCTACTTTTGCTGTTAACATGACCTGTTATATTTGATATTCTCAATACTTTAATGCACATTATTGTTAAACCTTGTCTGTGTGTGTCCTTTATCTCTCACTATGTGGTTGTGGCAGGAATCACCGTGGTTTACGTCACTACTGGGGTCTTCGTGTGCGTGGTCAGCATACCAAGACCACTGGTCGCCGAGGAAAGACTGTTGGTGTTTCCAAGAAGCGATAGTTTTCTTCTCCTGAGCCAATTTTGCATGTTTTATGCTATTTCATTTTGATATGGGACAAGAGATGGTTTGACAGTGGAACTTCTTAGTTTTATAATTTTGTTGAATGTAATGGATTTTTGAGTTCTATAGAACGACATTGCTTTGGAAGAATGTATTATCTGCACTAGTTTTTTGTTACTAATGATGTTCAATTTTCTACCCCTTCAATCGATGTTCTTTCTTTATTGTGCATTTTTTTTTCTTTCAATCTGCTTGGTTAGTTTTATGATCGAATTTGTGGGAGGTTTCTCAACACATGCTTTATCTTCAATGCAATGATGTTAACTAGTAATTCTCTTATTATTGTGTATGTATGTATTCTTCAGAAAGTTTTTGATCATTCATTAATCGTTTTTAAAGTAAAATTATCAACAAATGATTGGGAAACATCTTTTCCTACTAACCTACTAATAATTTTCCTAGGGCAGTGACAACAATTTCTAGCAACCATACAAACTAATCTTGATTTAAGGTTAGACTTAATTGGGCAATCAACTAGTTTATGATGATGGATACAGACACTATCAGTACAACATGATGCAATTTTGTTATTCTGTGAATCAAGTTATAGATCATTAACTTGAAAGAAAATACAGATCAATGTGCAATTTCAATCTATAAGCCAAACTGTAGGAGCATGTATTAACCAAGATAATGTACATTTAATTTACACCTTCAAAATAAGGAAGAAAAGAAGGTCCACAAGCATAAATAACTACATAGATGATAGACCAGCAGGACTCAAAGCCATAGATAACTTGACTATCATAAGTTGCTCTAGTAATCGTATGATACTAGTAACATAAATATCAATGCGTAAAAAAGAAACAACGTTAGATGAATAAAATTTAGGGTGCTGAGACATGCAGTGGAGTGAAGTGAAGTTGACTGTCCTTTATTTGAAAAAGAATTTCCAAATCTCCCTATCTGCTAGCTCTTTCACTAAATGGGCACCAAAAACACCTTCCTCATCGACCACACTTCTCAAATGACGTGTTGCGCTGTTAAAGCTCACATAATTCCTTTTCACGGCCAGGTATATTACTCCATAAGGAGGCCTCAGACACTGTTAAAGAAGGTGTGAGAAATTGTCACAGCTCTATCCCGTTGAATAAACAAATGCAAAATGAAAATTATAGTTTCCAATACTTGTGTAAATAAAAAGAAAAGTTAGAGGTGGTGGAAAATCAAACATAATAGCCAAATCTGGAGTGCAAAGGGAAACTCATTAGCATGTTTAAAAATTTAAGTTTACCTTTTTTATAAGCCCATATAGCTTCTTGAGGGAAGGCACTGAGTAGGGAAGTTCAGTCAGTAAAATTACATCATATCCACCTTCGCCGTTGTCTGCATCATTAGCCCTCTCCCATGCTCTGCTTCCAGAGAGCTTCCTAGATCTCCTTAAGGAAGACTCCAGACCCAATATGCTCCCGTCTTGGCTACTACAACCATCCATAAAATCCTCCTCTGACAAGCTAAGGCTCTTTCCTGTTGGTACCTCAGATATATCATTCCTCACCACAGATAAGACTGTAGGGAGTTCCTCCCACTCCCCAGCATAAAAATGCACCACTGGAGCAAGAATCTGTCTTGAAGGAGTCAAAGGACTCTCAGGTTGGCGGCTTTGCCTATCACGGGCCTGCTCAATGTTTGCTAAAACATTAGGGATGGTGGTGCATCTTATAGTTTCTGCACTGAAGTCTTGAAAATGTACCGTTGAAGCTCCCTGCAAGAGGTTATGTTACATCAGTTTATTGGAGTAACGTGAAAGCAAGGGTCCTATAGACTTCAGCTACAACTGGACTTCAGCTATCATGTCCGTATACTACATATTTGTAGCTCTGTCATTTGCATTCACACACTTGTGAGTTGTGAAATGAGTTGAATTTTCGAGTTAACATCCACCTCCTGCATTATTTAAGTTCCCCCAAGTGATGAGAGTTACAATATATCCTCAAAGAATGCAAACTGTCGACCTGCACCAATCAGGCTCTTAAAACCAATTTATTGATCATAAACAGGACCCTAAGAGGTTTTACAAATTACTATGCATTGGGACCTATAACAAAACTGAGGGTCTATCAGAAACCTCTACCTCTAAGGTAGGTAAGGTCTGTGTACACTCTATCCTCCCCCGACTCCACTTTATGGGACTGCATGCAATATGTTGGGACCTCACACAAAACCAGTAGTTCACATGCAGGTCAAGTAGTTCCTTCATGTTCACGAGGCACCCTTTCAAACTGTGCAATCTAGTGTTCATTGTTTAAGGAGTTGAGCCTCTCAACTTCTTCCTTGAAAATCACAGAATTGCCAATACAGCTTACAAGTTGGCTTCGCAAATGGCAATGATGAAAAGTTGAAAATTGTATAAAGTTCAGATTACCTAAGCTCGATGCTCCAGGAGATAAAAATGTAACATATAAAATTAAAATAGGAATAGAAAAATGCTGTTGGATGCTATATGCTGGAAAAGAATACCAACCAAACTGAAGGGTAAGTTCTATAAAATGGTTGTTGGGCCCATAAATTAGGACGGTTGAAATAGAAAAATACTATTGGGTGTTACGTTGCAGAAAAAAACTACCAAGTGAAAGCTAAGTTCTATAAGTTGGTAGTTAGGTTAATAATATTATATGGGGTCCATCATATCTATGAGATGGATCTCCCACAAACATAAATGTTTAGATGGATGTGCTGTCATAAATAACCATTCAACAATAGAGATATACAAATTCTGCAGAAAGTGCAAGTAGCACATGCAGAGAATAAAACTTGAGAAGATCACTTGAAATGATTTGGTCAATTCCTACAAGACCTTCAAATGCACCGGCATAAAGGTGGATAAGTGTAACCATGATGATCGGAAGGCATTAAAAAGAAGCAGAACAGACCCGAAATCACATATAAGAGGGTTTGTCTTAAACGACCTAAAGTTTCTAAGAAGTCCAAGAAGACTTAGCAAAGATCGAATACAATGGGAAAAAATAGATATAGGCAAGAGGAGAGTTTTAGCCATTTGGTTTGCTTAAACTAGGTCCCTTAATTGCAATAAGTCCTCTCATCTCGTTAGAAATTCATATCTGAGTAGAAAAAGTGGAAAAGTTAAAGTGTCAAAAGAACCTAAACAAATGATTATTAGAATGAAACGAGGGCACAAGTGGAGTATAATGGATAGTGATGATTCTTATAACAGACTCCAACAAGCTTGAGATTGAGACTTATGATAAGCTAGTTTTTGAATGTAAATCCAAATTTCACCCAAGAAAAGAGGGTTACAAAAGGAACAAGAAAGGATTAATAAGAAGGATCACAGGATACTGACAAATGTGGGATTAAATGACTTCTATTGAGATATGAAAATCCTGATTTGAAGCGATGCACATATTTGGTGATGATTCGTGACAAATATGATAATCAAGACACGACTTCTCTGAAATCAACTGATTTATTTCCAGCAGTTGACACCCTTTGTGTGCCTAGATTTAATTTAGAAATACTTCTTGAACACTTCACACCAATGACATTCAAAAGTATATTTGTCATATATTTCTGCACACAAGACTACATTAATGCTGTTACCTTCAAACAAGCGAAAATGCCAGGAAGCCCATAACTGCAACCGAGCTGAAAGGAAAAAGTCCATAAAAGAAAACAGAATTAACTTCCAGTATTTAAAGTGAGGAATATTGGGAATACAACTAGGTATGGTTACTTCATCTCCTATAGATATGAGGAGAGACGATAGACTGAATGACAAGCAAAGCTGTAATCTAAGCAAATGCTAAAGGCACAGACTTGCCATTTAAGCAATTCACCAAGAAATGTATCACAAGATCAAAGATAAAGATTTCAAGCAACACTATTAACAGCACCCAAATATATGATGCACTAATACTCTATTCAGTGCCAGCATTACCCCCATTAATCAACAAGTTATTTCAGAATGCTTTGGGGCTTTATGGAAAAGCTTCAAAAATGTTATGTTTGGCAAGAACACATTGTGGGTGGGTTATGTGCAGTATATCATGTGCATAAATCTTTTGATGAAATGAGCTACAATCCAAAAGGCACCAAGTAATTATGCATCTTAGGGCCCTACATCTTGGAGGCAAAATAGTTATCTTTCCAAAAAGACTATTGCTAAGGTCCAATGGCGCGAAAAGGTTTCTCTTGAATCAAGCATCATGATCTTCTGCTTGCTCTCAGCCTATCTCATCATCAAGGTTCTCTAAGGTGATTTAAAATGCTTATACCAAGTTCCAAGAGATACATTTTTGCAGCGTCTATTCTGACCGAATTTTGTGCTACAGTTAAGTTGGTGGTGTCCAAAAGGAACCATAAAAATCATTTGCTTCTACAATCTAACACGTTTCTTAGAATCTGTTGATAGTGAGTCCAAAAACATGCTACTAAACAGGTATTACATTTATCACATACTTCTCTGCTTAGAAACGAGCTCCCTGGCGTTTGAACACATCTTTGTAAAAATTTGTACGTAGATTGATCTATATTCTTCCAAATATGCATGTTAATTCATTGTTATCCAAAAAAGGGAAGATGAGGTGATAAATGGATAAAATGCATGTAAATCACATGAATGATTTCAGATGAAGTACCTCAAGCACCCTTTTGCCTCTTAAGCTCAGTTGTCCATCCCGAATCTCATGCTTGAGAACATTAACAAGATCAATTGAGATGTCCCAAGATTTAAGATGTCCTGTAGTGCAACAGATCAACTAAAACTTGTTATTCAACGCCCTTTCACAATTTCCGAAACCAAAACCTATTAAGAATTATTTATAACATTTGGCCTATGCAGAAAACAGCTGTATTACCATCTGATTTTGAGGATATTGTTTCTGAACCAGTGAATCCAATAATATCAGCAACACTGACTCTACCCTGCATAACATAGAAACAAGTGCATTTCAAGTTACATAATGAAATCTTTTAGCATCTTAATGCTCGGAAAAATAATTATGCATATATATTTAAGCTCAGGATAGAGGGCATGCATGATTTTCAAGTGAAAAACACAGAATCGACTGTAAAACTGTATTCTCTCAATTTCAAGAGAGATGGCCCATTTTGTATTATGAGGGTCAAATTGACTACATTTGGATTCTTGGACATTGTTAATTCTTTTCTATAAATTGTTTTTACATGTTTAGGAAACATACAGGTCAAGAAGCACAGTTTGTATAAAAACCGATCCAAACCGATTAAATGAACCGATTTTATTTAGGGTTTGTTTGGTTTTAGATTTTTAAAAACCCGATAGTATTTGATTTGGTTAGGGTTTTGTTCAAAAAAATCAAAGAAATAACAGAACCGATAAATAATATACATAAATTTTATTATTATACATACATAACATATTATTTTTATAAACAATTTTAAAGATTTTATATATGTATTCATCAAAAAAAAGTTATAATTTACTTGTGAAAGTAAAAGTGCCCAAGGTGAGAATATTTATCTTATTGATATTCTATAAGACAATTCTTTGTGGGACTGCAAATGTCAATGTCTCTTTCTTCTCTTTCTTCTGGGCCAAAAATAGTGAATGTTGAAGCTTTGTTCATAGTAAATTCAATGATCGAAAGATCTGTGATGTCAACCATTTTAACTATTTTTCGTTTTGAATGGATTATTGTCACTTTTTCACATTTTGAATGAATTATTTCTTTTAATTTTATGTATATAGTTAATAACCGAATAACTGATGCAAACCGAACCGAACCGAAACCGCTAACAACCAAACCAATAAATGTATATTATATTAGGTTTAGTTTGATTTTGATAATTTTAAAACGGATTAAGTTGGTTTGGGGTTTGGGGTTTGACCAATAACCGACCCAAACCGACCCATTAACACCCCTACATGCAGGTACACAGTAACTTCCCAAAGAAAGATATTGTTATTAGAACTCGGTCCTAGGTTGTTTCCTGCCATGCCAATATAAGGATGTTCACGGGTTGATTTGGGTCGGTTATTGGTCACACCAAAACCAAATCAATTTAATCGATTTTTAAATTATCAAAACCAAACTAAACCAAACCAAATACAATATATATTTATCGGTTTGGTTATTAACGATTTTGATTTCGTTTAGTTATCAATCATACACAAAAAAAAAAATAAAAAATGATTCATTCAAAAGAGGGGAAAAAGATAACAATTCTTCCAAAACGAAAAATAGTTAGAAGACTAACATTACAGAACTTTCGATCACTAAATTTACCGTGAACAAAGCTTCAAAATTCACCATTTTGGCCCAGAAGAAAGAGACCGTGACATTCCTAGTCTCACCAAGAATTGCGACAGACACTCATATATATAAAACCAATAAGATAAATGTTCTACTCTTGGACATTTGCCTTTCATAAATAAATTGCAGATATAATTTGCTGAAAACATATATAAGATATTTAAAATTGTTTTAAAAACTAATATATTATGCATGTATAATAATAAAATATAAGTATTGGTTCGGTTATTTTTTTGAACAAAACCATAACCAAAACCAAATACTATCGGTTTCTAAATATCTTAAATCAAACCCGCATTTACTCAGTTTATTTAATCAGCTTGATTCAATTTTTTGATTTGGATCGATTTTTGTCCAAACCGTGAACAGATGAAATCTAAAAGCAAACCCACATACAAGTCACCATGTTAGCCAGTTCTTCAAAGACTAAGTAAAGCTCCCGTAATTCAAATAAGGAAAGAGTTATGAGTCCTTATCAAAATAAATAAGGAAAGAGTTATGAGTAGCCACCCATCCTTAAGACATATGAACAGCAACTTCACTTGAAAATTTGTATCAATAGCAAAATAAGTGAACTATTTGTACCTTGAAGACATCCAAATCTACAGTCTCCCCAGCATATTTGTAGGTATGAGTAGCCTGCACAATTTAATGCTTACGTGAGACTCAAGAAAACTAAAAAGCTAAAAGGGAACATTTTGAAACCAGCTAAAGAAGGTATACCTTTGATGGAACTATCTCCACAGCCGGTGAGGGAAGATGGACATCTTTGTCAGATACGACTGACATGTGACAGCCACGGTCTTGCGATATGAGACCAGGCAAGCAATGTGCAAGAAGTGATCGTGTACGCATTATGTACTTTACTCAGGTATATCAAACTCGCTGAAGAGAGAACCTGTAAATGGCACCATCAAAATAAATAACAGCTTTAAACTTGGACTCTTCTTTCTTTTCCAACTAAAGAGAATTCAATTTCAATTTGCTGCCCTGTGGTAGAATTTTTACTAAATCCATGCATGGATGACAAAGTGTGGAGTGAAATTAGTACATTATATCATAAATCTTCTATAGAGCTCTGTACAAGTATAGGGATGTTTGTATTTTTTTTCAGGGAATTTCCTAGCCAATTATACTTATCTTATAAAAAGAATAATACAATCTTAATGTGAAAATGTAAATAAAGCAAGTGTTTGCCTCTGCTGAATAGACAAGGTGATGTGGCATCTCCAAAACAAATGTAAGAAAAAGTTTCAGTTACCAAGATTCGAACCCTCACCCGGGGGATTTAAAACATTCAAACGTCAGCTTTAGAACCAAAGCACCCATCCGACCTTACAGTTTATGAGTGCTTGTGAATAGATTATATCGAGTTTCCAGTATTCTCTATATATAGAGAGAGAGAGAGAAAGCAATAGGATCAATGGGTGCTCGAGCACCCGATACGCTATACGTGGGTACGCCCCTGCCTCTATATGCATCTAATTATATCTCAGAGTTAATCCTTTATTTAATAATTTAAGAAAATCTTTATCGAATAATTAAAGAAAAAGCTTCTTATCGAATCCTGGTTGTAAACATCTAAAAAAAATTTCCCTACATTCTCTTCATTAATTAATTTATTTAATAATTAAAAAAAATCTAACGAATTTATTGCATCTAATCATGCCTCATGAGTTACAATAGTATTCCACATATTTGTGTTCTCTACTTAAATAGCATGCCTCCTAATTCTTGTAACTTAATCAATAAATAAATAACAACCACCTATGGAGTTGTTGGATCAAATAGCCTCTATCATATTTAAAGCATATATAAGAAAAGAATGAAGTAAAAATTGCATCAAAATTTAATGGATAAAAAGAAAGGGATAAGAACAACTAAAAAGGAAGGGGACAAGTAAGAACTTAAAAGTAAATGATAAATTTTTTTTTCTCATTATGAACATGGTGTCCAGGCCAGCATTTGTGCACCTCAACTAATTTCACGAAATATCTGTCACCACCCACAAGCAACATCAACCATGTACTTTGTCGACTAAGGCTAAGACAAATGTAAAGAATCACCTAGCATTTTTGTCTCCGTTGGGATTCGAACCTCATGACTCTCAACCACTTCATTGACCACTAGGCAATTGTTTCAAGTATGGATAGTCACTCGCTCAATATAATTATGACAAACACTTTGCTATGAGTTGTAGCTAACAAAAATCCTATTCATTTTTGGAACAATGTTTACAACCACGATTCGATAATAAGCTTATGTAGAGACTTCAATTTCAAATCTCCTTTTTTCCCCTGTGAAACAAAGAATTTAAGTTTTTATATTTTTGAATTCTCATGGTCATCGTCCGTATGGATTATCTTTAGTGCTTATTTGTATATGGTTGTTTTTTCATATCTATGTTTTTTGCCTTTTAGTAGTATCAATCTCAAGCTTTTACTAATAGGGAACTATTTTTGTCGGTGCTGCAATAAATACTCTATGTACATGTACATGTACACATATACATATTTTGGCATCAATATTAATTAATCGGATACTAAAATGTACAACCCTTTATTTTCCATATTCCATATATAATTTTGTGTTCATTTTCAGAAATGCTAGATTATTTTGTTTTCAGGAAATGATAAGAAGGTCCTTAGGGAATTTTATTTCATTTCTCTCTTTGGATTGGATCGAACAACGGTAATGGAAAGTTAGAGAAAAATCTAAAACAAAGTGTTAATAATAAAATGGATTAACACCAGGAAGCGCGGCCAAATTTAGTAGTTATTACTGTAAATAAATGAATGTTAGACCTAACTCGACCCCAAAAGCTAGCTCAAGGGGAGGAGAATTGTGTGTGCATATAAGGAGATCATCTTATCCTCATCCCACCGATGTGATGTTCACACCCAAGATGCAACATTTGGTGCGTGGAAAACATCAATATGGGGGCTCATTGGTAAATCATATATTGGGATGAGCCCAACTATGACACCATGAGAAATTACAAGGAAAGGAGAAGAGAATTTATTTGTTATCATCACTAAGTATGGGAAGAAGGATCTTTGGGCCCCTAAAGCAGTGGTAACACAAAATATCACAGTTGTATGGAAAAATATTTGTAGACCTTGGGATGACTTTCAACATAATAGCACATTTAAGATTGGAAGTGGGAGAACACATCAACTTTCAGACAGATAAAATGGCATGAACATGGGAGACTGATGAATATCTTCCCTAGCTTATTCAATGTGTGCTTAAGCAAAGAAGTCATGGTGGCTGATTGCTTCACGGTCAGAGGATGGCTTATACACTTCGGAAGAGATATAGTAACTGGGAATTAGACGAAATTACTCAACTATAAAATTTTCTGCATCCTATTTCCATGGATATTAACAGGAAGAACTCTCAAATTTCGCTAGGAACAGGAATGGATACTTCACTGTGAAGAGTTACTACACTCCTGTACAGCAGCAAGAAGAGAACTGGAAGTTCAATTGGCCTTGGAAAATGCTTTGGAGAATAAGGGCCCCCTCTAAAGCAGTCTGTTTTGGGTGGAAAGCTGCAAAAGAGGCTTGTCTAACTCCAAGCTGCTCTTCAAGAAAGAGGTCTATCTCTGTGCAATAGATGTTTCTTATGGGAAGCCTCACTGGAAACAAACAATTGTCTTCTACTTCCAGTAAATTCTCCTGGAAGATATGGTCATGCACTCTTAACATTTTTGGAGTCAGGGGTATGCCCCAGAATGTGAGAAGCCCTTATCTTGATGGCAAGGGCAGTGGACTGAAAAGAGGAAGAAAAAGCTTGGAAGACACCTCATATGCATCATGTGGACACTATGGTTGGAGTGTATCATTAGATGCTTCGAAGGGAAAAAATTGCATTCATCCTTTGTGAAGTATAGATGCTTACAAACACTACATCTGTGGTGTAAGAGTAGTCCATTGGAAAGGCCAACTCTTCCATGGGAGTTTTTAAAGTATTTGATGTTGTAACTGTAGCAGTTTCACTGTAGATCTATTTTGCATTTTTATGTACCTTCCTGATACTAGTTATCAATAAAATCCTTTATCTTATTAAAAATTGTGTTCTTGTCCTTAAACTTGACCACCATATGAATCGAGATCCACATACAGATTTTCAAGTAACACTTAAATTGAAGGACTAGAAATAAAATAATTTTAAACATTCATCAAATAAAATAATTTTTAAACATATGGAGGAAATTCTTAAGAGACTAGCAATGATAGTTGCAACTCATGTTAATTATACATGGAAAGCAAAATTTGTGTGTACAGATGTATGGACTCGATTTTTCGTTTCCAATGAGCCATATTGTATCAATCAGAAGTATCCAATCCAAATTCATCATAATAAGGATGCTTCTGCAGTAATAGTACATGTGGAGATATTTAAGTAATCGTGATAAACTAATTGATTTCAGCCTTTCTCTTGGATACCAAGGACTTGGATTCCAAGGACACAGAAGTAAAGTTGCAACCAAGGGTGTGTCCTAATGGTCAATGAAGTGGGTGGAGAACCATAAGATCTCACGTTCACGTTCAAATCCCAGCCCAATTGAGGAAAAAACACTAAGTAAATTCTTGTCATCTATCCAAGTCTTGAAGGGGAGAGCTACCTGGTACCTAGGTTGCCGGAGGTAGCAAGTTCTACTTGGAACTAGTCAAAATACGCGCAATTGACTGGACACCACATTTATATCAAGGGAAAAAAACAGAAGTAAAGTTGATTAGAAGGGAAAATCACAATATTTCCAACATACAAATCCTTAAGTTTCCAACACTTGCCTAAGAAATAACAAGTTCAGAGTCAAATCCCAAAAAAAATTGGATCCTTTTCTTCTCTTTTGAAAAGTTAACCATATTATAATCTTCCTTTTTTTAACTTCTTTTCTACTTGCGCCATGTAAGATAAAAGACGAAATTTCTACACACAGATCCTTAGTTTTTGAACACTAAGAGGTAAAAACAAGCAACAACTGGAAGAACATAATAAGTACAAATCAAAACCAAAAAAAGTTGGTCCTTTTTGGTTTTAATTACACAATGCAAAACTAAACAATTAATTATACTACTCATCTCCAATGCCACTGAGTTTTCATCACGAAACTACAAAGCATCAACAACGCCTAAACTATATAAATCAATCCCCTATATCCACGCCGTTTCATATACCAATTTAGGGGAAACTATCCTCATCAAAATATAACTCCTAAAACTTCATTTTTCCAGCAAATTGAAGCACTACAAAACCCAAAACAGCAAGAACATAATACACATAATCCAAAATCCATCAAAAGCAAAAGCAAAAAAAGTAATGTTAGTTAAGAGAAATGGAAACATACCACCAGTGAAGAAAAGTCCAATGAATTCAATAACAATCTGTACTGGGAAAAAAAACACTGAATTTGACCCTTTAATGTTGAAATCAAAGATCAAAAAACTATTAAAAATATATTAATCAAATAAAAAAAATGGAGAAATTTCCATCAATTTCAAGGAATATACCATTAAACCATAAACAAATTTTCAAGTCAAAATTAGAAGAAAAAAAAAATAGTGAAAGAAAAAGAAGCTTCGATTTTCAGACTGAAAGGTCAGTGAAAAGTACCGATTTAGCCCTCATTCATGTCACTATTACGGATGTGACCTGCTTGGTTCTAATTTGACAAAACGGCGTTTTATAGTATTTATATGTCACTCACCCTTTACAACCAGGCATTGATTTGACACGTGGATGACACGTGTTCAATAAAAACTTTTAAAAAAAAATTCCTTTTTTTCTCAAAAGATCCTTAATTTAATTATAAATTGAATTGAATTGTGAAAAAATATATATATGAAACTTTAATCAATGAACATATTAAGTTTTTTTTTTCAAATATTGTGAAGTTTGGTTGGGATTAAAGTTTAAAGCTTATATTGATCATAGATTAAAAATGAAAATTGTATTAAATTGAGCTCTATGATATTAAAATTTTTGTTGTTCCTCAATAAGTTGATGGTAAATCATCAAATATTAATTAATTTTAAGTTCGAATTCTAATTAAGAAAATTTGATTGATTTTATAATTTTAAATTTAAAATAAAGGTATTTATTTTACGTGTTAATAGTAGATGAGTAGATATCACATCTTATTTATAAGATTAATAATCACCGACCTCAATATGAATCCAAGATAATTCTTTTGTTTTATAGCTAACTAACTATATGCTATTTATAGTAATGGTTTGTACTTATTATGATGTAAGGTTTTTTTTTTTTTTGGATTTGTAATTAAGCCATATTTTTTGTTCACCATTTGATGTTTGGCTACTTTTGATATTCTTTTCTATGCTTATTTTGCTCCCATATCAAATTTGTCAAATTTCTTTGCCTTGCTTTTGATTTCTAATTATTTTATATTAAATTAAATAATAAATTGATTTACATTACAAAATAGCCAAATGCCTCTTTAATTTATTATCGATTTTTTAATTATACACTTATTTTTCATAAGAAATCTATCACTCCTTAAACTATTTAAAAATAAAATAATTATAACCCTTATATACTGACATGTACAAAGAGTGTCCTAACTTTCTTAAATAAATGTGAAACTATGAAAATCAGAAGAATTGATAAATAACATTATAATAATATTTTTATTTACTTTTTGTTAAATATATGGGGGGGGGGTTTCTTTTTCTTTTTAAGTTGTTGGTTTCTTTTTCTTTTTTCCTCTCTTTCTCATTACTCAACACATTCACCCAAATTACCATTTCCTCCACCTTGAAGCACCATCACTGTTGACTGTACTAATCACATTTTTTAAAATTCATTTTCTAATATTTCTTTTACAATTTGCTTAACTAGTTTCTACAACTAACGCCACAAATCATTGTTAAAATCATCAAAGAATCTTAAATTTATTACTTAATTATATTACTGGAAAAAATAAATTTTCTTTAATTATCTCACTATTTCAAAAAAAAAAGAATAAAGACAAAAAAAAAAAAAAAAGAAGAAGAAAGATTGGGAGAAACAAAATTTAAAAAAAAATTACTAAACAACTTCAATCACAAAAATTCATTCTAATTTTTTTTAGTTATTGAAAAAATTCAGTTAATTAAAATAATTATAACTATAAGATAATTTTTTTCGATCATGAATTTCATAAATCAAATAAACATGAGTTTTGATAATTAAACTTGTCAAGGTGCCTGAAGGATGCTATAGTGTGATGAAAACCTGATGATTTAAATAGCTTCAATTTTTTTGGGGGGTAAGCGATTGGAAGAAGTGAATGGAAAACAAAAGAGAAAAGAAGAACAAGAAATAAAAAGAGAATACATATTTTTGTGATTAATTAAAAAGGGATAAAGAGATTTTTTTACTTTTTTATAAATAATGATGAATAATAGTTGGAGCGAGTGTGTATTACTACATGTTGAGAATGTGATTGTCTATAGGGTGATACATATTTTATTATAAAAAAGTTTACGAGGGACATAGGACGCCCGCAAAATAAAGGTGTGCAGTTGAGAATTCGATAATAAATTAGGGAGATATTTGTCTGTCAGGTAAAATTTACCCTTATCGGATGTTTCTACCAATTTAATACATGCATGCCATGTGTTTATATATACAGCTCATTTTACTTCATCAAATCACTAATAATATATTTTACATTTATTTGATGTAAACAATCGATGCAGATGAGTTTTTTCTTGTCTATATTCTCCACATATTTATAAAGGTTATTCTTAAATAAGGTATATCTAGTAGATATCATTGATTTAAATAATTATGTGTTTATTTTGTTTGGGGAAGGGGGGGGGGGTATTTAAAATTAATATTAAATTGAAATTTGATAGGATGAAAATTTTATTTTGGCAAATAAAAATAATATCGACTCCTTCAATAGTGGTGAAATAAGATAAAAGAAGATACATAAGATTTTTTTTTTTTATATATATATAGTGAAACTTAAGATTTTAATCATTAATTTATATGGCACATTTTATAATTTCAGCTCAATCTATATAAATTATATTATTTTATAATTGTTATAATGTTTTTTAAATTGATTTTATCAATCAATTTTCACTTGCCAAATATATTTTTGTAACTCTTACTCGACATCTTTTCAATCCAATGTATCATTTGAGTTTGATAATTTTGGCTCTAAAAGGCAATTGAAATGAAAATTCGAAGTCTTGCAATTACTATAAATTTTTTGATATTTCATCAAACTATTTAGTTTCAGTTTGATGAATTGAGTTGTAGTTTAAAGGTAAAGTGTTCACATTGACTCATCTAGAAATACTATTGTATTAGATAATAAATTTCGAGTATAAAATAAATAAGGACAATTTTCACATATAACAAATAAAAAATTCATATTTGTATGTTATAGCAAAGTTTGCATAATTGCGCTCCATAGCAAACATATAACTGTATAATTCGCTATACATATACAATTGTATGATTCTCTGGCCTAAATTGTATAATTCGCTGGCATCACCATACATATACAATTGTATAATTTACTGGCCTAAATTGTATAATTCGCTGCAATTGTATAATTCGCTTCAATTGTATAATTCGCTGCAATTGTATAATTCGCTGGCAAATTTTAGCAAACGTTTGCTATGGAGCACAATTAAATCAAACCCTAGCTACTCCATTTATTTTAGGTTATTAATTTGCTATTATATACAATTATCCCAATAAATAAAGATTGATGATTTATTAGGTAATTTCTCTATTATATTTATTGATTCAAAGTTAATGTTTTTTATCATATGCCAAATAAACTAGTTGATTTGAAAAAAGGCTCCCACTTTATATGCTGGTCATATATCTCATATTTTATATATCGGAATCGAATATGTCTAGTTACTTGAAATATGTGCATGCAATCATAGATAAACTTGAGAAATTGATGTTAGTTGCTGATAGAATTGACTATCTATATTATGTTTGATATTTAAAGTTATTAATCGATGTCAATTTTTACTAGGTTGTTCAAATTAATAATATAAATTTTAATATCATGTGAAAAATAATAATAATAAAATATTATTAATTCATATTTTAATCATAATTTTAAATCTCAGATATAATATTATATTACACAATATATTCAATCAAATTTATAATCAATGCCTATGTATTTGATTTAATATGACGTGATCTCTAATCGTGTTAAACCATTCGAGGAGTAACGATAATATTTTGTGGATAATAAAGAAGAAATTCTTCGACTTTAAAATGTGTCTATTTATAACATCATTTTTATTAAGGAAAAAGTATAAATACATTTTCAAACTATAATAAATAGTATAGGTAGATCATCCATCATGCTTTTGAGATATTGGTTTATCTGCCGTCAAAAACTAAAGCATATAATATAAATGATATTTATGTTTTTAGTTTTTGGATCGCAGAGACATCGATATCTCAAAAGTATAACTGAACGTATCAGCATATCATTTACGATAGTTGAAAGATATATATATATATATATATATATATATATATATATATATATTAATAAAAACATGAGACGGAATAATATATAACAATTTTTGAATAGGTATTTGGTCATGCGATATCATGATATGAAAATATGATATGGTATCATATATAGAATCATAAGATGAAATTAAAATTTTCTTTGAACATGCGACATAGATTTTTTGTGTTGTATATTTTCTCATAAACAGAAAAATCCCATAAGTTATAAAATTATTAAAATAGCCTCAATTGTTTATTCAACCTTTATCAAATAAAAAATTATAAAATCGCATAATAAATTATTATAAAGATATTTGTTCTCCACTTAATAATTGTTTCATCTAATTTTAATTTAATAAAAAAATAAAACATAAATTATAGTGTACTAGTTTTTAATATAATTCTCCCACATAATACGAAAAATTTCTCAAGTTGAACTTGCATTTCTCGATTATGTGACTGAGATGACGAACCAACATTGTTACTTTGAGTCATTTATTGGTGAATATCTCTCCGCAACTATATTTTCATGTTTATAGATCATAAATATTTTATTACTTTTAACAATCGATTGGTGTGAGTTAAAGTGACTATATGTTGGTGAGAATAATAAATTTTATATTGATAAGAATAATAATTTGAGAAAGTAATGATATGATTATAAATTTTATTTATATACAAAGTAAATGGTTAGTAGATATAAATGTGGGATTATTTTAACAAAATATAATTATATAAATCAATTTTTATATTAAAACATTTCAAATCATAATATAAAATAACCCTATAATTACATATCATATTTTCGAAAAATACGAAATTACATCTCATAAAATAGATCAGCATAAAATTGTATACCATATCGTGACATAATATCTTGTAAACGCCTACTAAGACTTTAGAGTTCCTTTTAATTGAAATACATTATATTTATTCTATTCGTCCTACCCCCAAGGCAATTCCAGTATTGAACAACCGCCGGCAGTTTTCCGATCGGATCCCGGAGCCGAGTAGCAAATGGACTGTCGTGAGGTGACGAAAACGCGAATTCCTTTCAAGGAAAGGCCGGACTGGGCCGATGTGAAGCCCGTTCCGCAAGACGACGGGCCCTGCCCGGTGGTTCCCATAGCCTACACAGAAGACTTCTCTGAAACCATGGACTACTTCCGGGCAATATACGTAGCCGATGAGCGATCTACACGCGCCCTCCAGCTTACTGCTGAAGCTATTCAGCTAAACCCTGGAAATTACACTGTATGGCAATTTAGGCGCGTTGTGCTGGAGGCTTTGGGTGTTGATTTACATGAAGAATTGAAGTTTGTTGATCGCATTGCTGGGGAGAATACCAAAAATTATCAAATATGGCATCATAGAAGGTGGCTTGCTGAGAAGCTGGGAGCTGATGCTGTGACAAATGAGCTAGAATTCACCAAGAAAATATTTTCTCAGGATGCAAAGAATTATCATGCTTGGTCCCATCGGCAGTGGGTCCTTCAAGCACTTGGCGGATGGGAAGATGAGCTTGCTTATTGTCAACAACTCCTTGAAGATGATATTTACAACAATTCTGCTTGGAATCAGAGACACTTTGTCATAACACGATCACCTCTACTAGGGGGCCTAGTGGCAATGAGGGAATCGGAAGTGAAATACACAGTTCAAGCAATCAGAGCTAGTCCAGAGAATGAAAGTCCTTGGAGGTATCTTCGTGGTCTTTACAAGAATGATACACAATCTCTAGTTCAGGATTCTCAAGTAGCATCAGTAATTTTGGACGTCTTAACCTCCCAAAATAGTCATGTGCATGCTCTGAGGTTCTTGTTGGATCTTCTTTGTCATGATTATGAACCGAGCCAAGAATTGAAAAGTGTTGTAGATGTTCTTACTCCCCAGTCATGCTCACCAGATTTAGCACAGACAAAGAAAATTTGTTCCATCTTGGAACATGCTGATCCAATGAGAGTAAAATATTGGAATTGGCGCAAAAGCACGGTTCAGGTTCAATTACTTCAGAATGCAGATAGGTTGGCTAATTTGAGTATTCAAGAATGACTTGTGAGAATATTGTACTGATGTTGTACGAATATACATACTTGCATTTAAGGTGATCCTTCGGGCACGTGTGCTGGAAAGTGACTGAATATCACGAACTGAAAAAGCTGTGATTGGCAACATTGTGCTTCTCAAAAGAGGTCACTGTGATGACTTTTTGTACTGCCTTTAGTTTTGGCCCTGCTATGTTTTGTAAGTTTGGATTTGGATGCATAGCTTATTGATACTTTTGGTGACTTCAAATACTCTGGAAAGCTGGTAACATGTGTAAAATTCACTTCTTCCCATGTCGAGTTAGATCTTGAAAATTTTAGTAGGTGTTCTTTTATGAAGCATACCTTAATGTGAAATAAGAGTAGTATTCTCCATCTTTATCAAAATCTGAAGAATGCAGCAAATAGTATCAATACAAAATATTGATAGCTTGGAAAAACTTTCCTTGATATCAAACCAAAACATCATCTTACCCCCTCCATGCATTGCAGGTCAGTGAACTGTAAAAGATGGAACTAATTTTACAATATGTACTTCGCCAGTCTACCAAACAAAACCAATAGCGTTTTCATTCCAGCCCATCAAGATAAGAAAGAAACGCACGACAAAATATGAGCTAAGAGCACAAAATTCGTCTATTGCTCAAGTAAAAACTGGCAATGTTATGGGAGAAAACTGTGTCCTCACTGCAAAACTTGATGAGATTCCATTAAATGTCACTTTTTGGGTGTGGAAGATGGGCTTGCTACCTCCTTGAATGCGGATGGGCAGAGATCACTTACTGTACAGATAGCACAACGTGGTCTCAAAGGAGTACAAATGGTCTGACCAAACCCAACCTGTATTCAAGATCAATGAAACCAAGTAAACTAAGCAATAAAACAAAAAGTGATTCACAAGGAACATATAAACAGAAACGATTTAATATGTGGAAAGCTAATTGTGTACTCTATTCTTCTTGATTCAGATGGTGAAAAGTTTCAAGAAAGAAGAGGTTCTTGAGATGGTCAGTTTCTCAACATTGCACCAGTGTGGAATCAATTCAAGTAAATATGTTCAGCCTTTTGAGCTTTTAAGATAAGTTCCCTTGTCAGATACGTAGTTCTATGGATTATGAGCAGCACCCTTGTTTTTTCCCTACCAAAGAATTTATAATGTGCCTCCACGTGGATGGGTTTTTTAAACTTCATATGATTGATATCAGACCTGCAGAATTCATGTATGCAAGAAAAATAGATGAAAGACATACCAAGAGAGGATTGATTGGCACCCATTCTTCCTTCGGAAGCCAAAGTTGCAAGGACTCCCTAGTCTCCTCAGGGGTTCTCGTTTTCTATCAAGAACAAAGTAAGAAATTAAACAAAGTAGTGCATTATGATAATCAGAGAATTTATAGATCCTTAGATACTGCAACTGTTTCTCAAATATATTTAATATGTTACTGTGCCACAATTACTGTTACCCAAAATGGTTAATGGAGTGCTCAAACAAAACTACAACATGTCCAGTGTAATCCAACAAGTGGGTCTGGGAAGGGTAGGATGTACTAAGACCTTACCCCTACCTTTGTCAGATAGAGAGGTTGTTTCCGACCCTAGGCTCAAACTCCACACCATAAGTTTGCTATTATGAAGGTAACCCATAATTATTTGAAAGCTAAAGCAAGGCAGAAGTTTAGAGTTGCTTCTATTTTCTTTTTTTTTTTACCAAGAACTTCCATACAATTTTACTTTGACACAAATATGAATTTTAGTTTAAAACTGGAAAACGATAGCATCTAATTATATGAGAATCACACTCCTGAAACACCACATTAGATGTAGCCTCATTGTCAGATGGAAATCAAGAATACCTGCTTAGTTCCAGGACGTGATACCCATCCAAGCCGATTAGAAATACGATGCACATGAGTATCTACACATATCCCTTGGACGTTTTCCCATGCAACATTCATAACCTAAAGGAATATACATCGAACTAGTTTACAAGTGAAACTGACAAGGAAATAGAGAAAAACACAACTTCCTTACTAGATGAGCCATCTTGGGACCAATTCCTGGGAGCAGAAGCAATTCTTCCAGAGAACTAGGGATGTCCCCATTGTATTTTGATAGACAAATTTTTGCTACTTTTTTCAGGTTGCTAGCCTTTCGCGTGTAAAACCCCACCTGAAAGGGAAACGGTTTGCATACATCAACAATCAATGTTCAGAAAACTCTCAAACATGTTGATCAAAGGACAGTGCTTAATGTTTCTTAATCGTTTTTTGTGTTCAGCTGATCTAGGTCTAACAAAAACATTATAGTAGACAAGTAATTGGCATAAAAGAAGGCATACTGGATATATCAAACTCTTGATTGTTTCTTCATTTGCCGAGTCAATGGCATCTGCAGCAAGCAAGCCATTTTGAAGGAGACGCTGGATAGCTCCTGTTAATAATAAGTCCTCAATGAATACAAGTAAAATAACAGCATTCCATGCCTGGATGTATTCCAGATTATAGGAACCGGGGCCTTAGTTCTATCAAAACATGATCTAGTAACGATAACACACGACAATTTAGCACTTTCAACTCAAAGATCATGTATTTCATTTTTGGACATGAGTTCCGTGAGTTCTCAAGTAACAAATGAGCATTTGATAGAAAAATCACCATAAAAGGTCACGGGGATATGAGCAAAGCTTTTATGCTATAACCAGGGCATAAAACGAGGCTCTTCAAATAAAAATGCAAAAAGGAAAGGCAGGAATACTAAAATTTTGAGGACAATGGCAACGACCAAATTTAGAATTTAAGATATAGCAATCAGTAGAAAACGAAGTATCTTAGACATAATCAAGTTGAAATGTTAGGCACAATATAACTAGGAATAGCAACCTCGAGTTGAAAAGCAAATCAAATCAAACAAAAAAGTTGAGAACAGATCAGTAAGAGATATTTCAAATTAGAAGATTAGCAACTTCAGAACTTGCCATGATTAACTTGATCTTTGGTCTGGCTTGACAAGAGTGATGATACAAGGACTGCAAATCTTCTTTCCTGATAAAAACATGAAGTGTCAAAATTAGCAACAAAGTTAAGATGGAGCATCCAGAAGTCATCAATAATTCAAGAGTTCTCCACCAAAGAGCCAGCAAGGAATACAATCTATCAAACTTGAATGGATGAAATACCCATTCACGATCAACAACTAGAAAAATTATTTGTCAAGAACACGTAAGCATCTTCAACTGAAAAATAGTTTGATTATAATAACTTCCTAAACTAGGCAGCACTGAATTAGTAGGATATTAGTTGAATACCTAACCTCAATGACAAGATAAAAAAATAACATCCATCAATTGTATATTTTGCTGAGCTTCTTTCACCACAAATGTTTTTGCCTGTCCTTTTCCAGAGTTAAATAGTTCCTTTTTTGGGGTAATAAACATGGATGATCCTCTAGATTGCTGAAATTAAGCACCTCCCTGCTTAGGGAGTTACACTACTGACTACACTCGAATTTAGTTCCATGGTATATGTGACCCATGAAGTTCTGCTTAGGCCAGAGGTTGTGAATGTCACATGAAAGAAAGGCTCAAGTCTTTCCTTTCTGATGTAACTTCATTTTTACTCTTTTCCATGTACTTTTCACATGAAAGAAAGGCTCAATAAATATGCTTTTGTGTTCAATTAGTGCTAAAATATTATCACCTTGGCAGGAAGTGAACTCCCAGCTTTCTCACAACCCATGGAGTCTACAGGTGCATCTTCTGCGGATCTCATCTTGCGGATTTCTTCAAGGACTTTTTCCCAGTTCGACGGTGGTTGTAGTGGATCAGATAGACTGAAGCCTTTAATTTCTGTCCTTGAACAGACCTTAGCTTAGTGATATGTTTAAGCAAGACAAAGTGCCCATTGGCTCAACATAACATAGAATTGCACACAGAGGTGCTTCAAGTCCTATTTATTTCAAACTAATAATGGTAAGATATAAACCAAAAAGAAACCTCGGTATTAGCAAACCACAGCAAAATAATAAACAGAACTCTTTTGCTCACAAAGAGTGGTGGAAGATTTTTCCAGCTTTCATATGGTAGACAATTTGGAAAAAGAAGAATGCAAGATGTTTTGAAGTCAAGAACAGTTCAATCAAGAAGATCAAGAATTCTTGCATTTCTCTATTTCATTTTTGTAGTAACACTTAATAGATGATGCAGAGTCATTACTAGATTTCTTGGCCTCTTTGTAAGTTTTTTTCAGGGGCCTGTATTTGTAGATATGATGTACCAGCCCTTTTCTGGGGTGCTGATAAATATACATGTTAACAATTTTTAAAAAGATAGGCAGAACTCTATTAAAGCATCAAACAGAATCTCATTAATTCAAGACTAAGGCTAATTCCCTTGTCACCTAAGAGTGTCTAGAAAGATAAACTGAAGAAAAGAACTCTTTCCTTTTTCTTCTTCATTCACTTTGGTAGGATAAATTACAATCATACATTATCAAAGAAAAAATAACATCTTCATGCTACATTTTTCTATTCAATGTGTCAATTGATGACTTCTACATATATTGTTTATCCCATGAATTGTACTCTTCCACTGAAAGTTATAGCCATTGACCAGCAGATTTGTCAAGCTAGTTGGCATAGAAATAGTTTTACGGTTTTAACTGTCCCATCTTAAGCTTTTGATCTACCAGACAGCCATTTGGAGAATCTATATACATGTCTAGTTGGGTTTTCTTTGTGAGTTTTCTTTCAAGCAAAATCGATTATTTTCAGGATTATAATTTGTATATGATATTAGTTAGAGGTAAGATCTGTTTAAAAAAAATTATCCTAGAGATGGAGGTTTATTATATCCCGAAAAAACACTCTGCAGTGACATGAAGGAAAGAAGATTTGAGGAGGTTCTCTATTTCAGATTTGAAATAGACTAGAACGAGCTTTTGAACCTTCAATTAAGTAGACAAAAGATATCTCGCAGATTAAATACTTATCCCTTAGGTGACAAGTTTTTTCCTTTTCTTTAAGTGCATGTTCACCTTACCACCAAAATTTCATTTGCACAAGTCTTGGTAGTTAAATCAACATGTATTTCCCATGTCATCCAAAGCTACATATTTTCCAACTTAAGAAACAATAATGGGAACCTCCAGATTACCTCATTTACCTGTTTGCATCAACTGGGATAGAGCTTTTTCTCCTGTCAAACGCACAGTTTTGGAAGGTGCTGCACAAAATAAAGAATGATTGGCACACAGATGAAAAAAAGGAAATTAGGAAAGTCCAAATGCTGATGGACAGGAACGTAAAATAGCAGAGCTGCAGAGGTGACTGAAAGCTTGTACTTGTGACAGAGTTCTATACCACTCAAGCATCATTAAAAGCATGCAAGAGAAATGGCGATAGCCAATAACAAAGAAAATTCTACCTTCTATCTCTCCCTCTCATACAAAAAGAAGGCCTTTTTCGCTTGCTGACAAAACAAGTTCTTATACTTTCATCACTTATTTTTCTTTTTCTAAGTAGGCCTGCACATATTTTATATCTTAGAAGTTAGTTAGTCAACAAATTATCAGTACCTTTAATGCTGTCATGACATTAGATGTGCCATTGATAAGCCAATGATATAGATCTTCAATAACTATATGCCTTTGATAAAACGATTAGCAAATAATGGGTCGTGTACTTCCTCTCTCTACACAACATAGTTTTTACATGCCTTACTCATACACTTTTCCCTTCCTTTCATTTCACCTTGGTTAATACACAAGGAAGTCAAAGTGCTTGGTCAGGTTTCTCATGACTACTGCTTCTATGTAATAATAAGGATATCTGGCGGGTTATAAGGACTCCATCGCATAAACTTACTTCAATTAGTCATCTCCGATCACTTTTGCTGTATTGATATCTTTTCTTACTTATCCTTGTTTAACTTCCAAGAGTTGGTTCAAGTCAAATCATGCAATTTTTTGGGTTTCATCAACTCAATCTTGATCTCTTCGAGTCAATAAACAACTACGCACACTAACATTTTTTTAGCACTAGATAACTACATGACTTGGATATTCTATATTTTTCCATTTTTTGGACAGTCACTTTATCTAATAAAAGTTCTTGGTAAAGTTGTATGTTTTTAGTGTCTTGAGCTTGGATAAAAACTTGTACAACATCATGTTCAAAACTTCATCTAATCATGCAAAAATTTTGATCCAATCGCATTCATTCATTTCATCAAAAACTATAGCACTGATTGTCAAATTTATTGTACAAGTACCCCATAGAATGGGGTAGGCAAGAATATGAAGTTCAACAATAATCAAGCTTAACAAGGTAAAAGGTATTACTTTCCAGGCACAAGGATACAAGCAGCAAGTTAAAATAATTAGGTTTGTGCGGACATTGCCCTTGTCTGCTTGGCAAATAATGTTGTTCTTTTGATTAGGGGCATCTAGGCAAATAATTGTCAATGCATTGATGGTGATAAGAATAGTTCTGGAGTCAAAATAAAGACTAGAGACTTACTTGACTGGGAATGTGTAATGTCCTTCGAATAGGAAAAATCCTCTATCTCAGGCAGTTTAACAAGCTGCAAAAGCCCAGAAAAAAAAAAGATCAGAGAGTTATCTTTCCTTTTGTGTCACTGAAAAGCCAAATAATCAAATTACCTTAAATGACTCAAATGATCAGAGCAAAGAAGTATCTCGAGATAGTAAAAATTTTAATCAGTTAGATACACTACCAGACTCTGAATTTGGATGCTAAAAGTTCTAAAAGTCTATTCCCTCTGTTAATACAATTAAATACAAAGGATCTTCACACAAATAGCCGGGCAGATTTACATTTCATTTTTTCTAGACGGTATACATATCTTACAGACGTACACTGTTATACACAAATACACATATTATGCATGGATTATGGACGTCTATTTAGGTTAATTCTTTGAAATACAGCCAAAAGCAATAAAAACGAAGTGGTACCATACTTTTCTGCCAGAAGATTCTTCCTTGACCTCTTTGGCTATGACTTCCACAGTCTTTTTAACTCTCTTTCTTCGGATGAAAACACGAAGTTCAGGAACGGAGCTTCCACCTGAGCCATCACAACCTGAACACAAAAAAACCTCAATATTACAGAAATTTTCCAACAATAGCTGAAATCTCCCCCCACCCCTAAAAAAGTTGCCTCCTTTAAACTCAAAAATGGATTCTTTATTGTTTGGCTGACCTGGGTTTTTCTGAGAAGGGGTTTCTTGGTTGAGGGAGCTTCGTGTTCTTCGCATTTTGGCGGAGTGAGTAGTTTGAATTCCAAGTGAGATTGAGGGAAGAAACGCAGTGTTTCTCAGAAGAGAGACAGACATTTTTGGTTAAAACAAAACCATAGTTTCGTTTCTTGATTCTCGGAGCCAGCATCAAAAATTGAAAAGAAGAAATTGAGGGATAGCCGGATAGGTGACAAAAATATTGATAAATTTAGTTTATTTAATAAGTAAATATATTCAAAAATAATTTTTTTGAATATTATAATAAAATAACCTTTGTAATATGTTTGAAATTAAATTGTCAAAAAATGAAATACACATTTTCTTTAGCAATTTTAAACTACAAGACGAATAAATTAAAATAAACTAAATACATTTGACAGCGAAATTGTTATTAAAATATTCTATCTAGATACAATAAATAAAAATAAACAATAACAATGTGTATGATATTTGATCTTTTTAAAGTTGGAAGTTAAATTTTAACGGATAAAGAATAAATATAGCTAATTCTAAATAATGAATAACAAATATAACTATAAAATATGATTGTATAAGTATATTTATTGAAAAGAAAGTCATAACAAACAAATATAATCTCTTTTTTATAATAAAAGAAAAATATAATCTTTTTCAATAATATAGACTAACAAAAAATAGAATAGTTCATATTATAATAGACTAAACTACAATACTTAGGTATATAAAATTACTATAAAATCAAAATGGTTTTCATACATCATATTTGTATTATTTTGATACTTGATAGCCCTTAAATGTATGTAAAAAGGGAATCATTTTGAAGTGAAAATGACTTCTAAATATTTTTAAGTTATTAAAAAAATTAAATTCAACTTTAAATTGAATTCTTAAATTTTGAGAGTTAGAACTCAAAATGAAAAATCTTAGTCAAATTGATCATTTTTTATAGGCACTTTTAAGGACTATATGTATCAATTAGAGATATCAACAAGGACCAAAATAATGCAAATCCAATACATGAGGGACCATTTTGATAATCTTCTTTAGGAATTAGTAACATTCTTTCTTTTAGAAATTTTGAAACATTGATCCCCAAAGTAGTTTTCTTCTTGTTGATTTGCAGGTAAAGCCATGACAGTGGCTGCAGGAATTGGATACGCTTTGTTAGCTCTTGGCCCTTCTCTCTCACTCTTCATCGCTCTTATCTCAAAGAAACCCTTCTTGATTCTCACACTTCTTTCAAGGTAAACTTCCAATTCAGGGTTTACTTTTTTTTTTTTTTTTTGAAAATTTCTTCAAATTCTCAAAAAGTACAGTTATTGACAAATTGGGTGCTTTTATAGTGAGGCAAGCTTGGTGGGGGGTTTTCCTTTCATGGGTGTGACTTGGTCATTGTAAATGGGGACATATTGTTGTCATTTATTACTTAAAGATTGTGTTTTTTTGGTTACTGGGTGTGGTTTGTTTGTTTCATCTGAGTCGAGGGTCTATCCGAAACAATCTTTATACTTCCAAAAGGTAGGGGCAAGGCTGTGCACACACTACACTCTACAGACCCCACTTGGTGGGATTGCACGGGGTATATTGTTGTTGGATGTGATTGGTTTGTGGTAAATGCTGACATATAGTTGTCATTCTTTGTTCATTTGATTATAATGGGAAATCCTTTTGTTGCTCTATTACTTCACTAAAGGTGACTATATGAACTACTACTGTTAGTTGTTACATTTTCATCATATATGATGTTTTTTTCTGCCGTGAACCGTTTGGTGTTTGTCAATCGTGGTGTGGTTTGTGTTGTGGGTTAGCAGATTTCCATATGTATTAGTATTGTCAACTTATGATTGTTTCTTTCTACTTTGGTAGTACATTGGTATGGCTTATGAGTCTGATAGTAATGTCAGCGCTTTGGAGGGCTTTCCTTCCACTAAAAACAACAGCATGGTGGCCGTATGCTATCCTCGTACTCACTTCTGTTGGTTTTCAAGAAGGACTTCGTATTCTCTTCTGGAAAGTTTACAAGTAAGTCAGCCTACAACTAATGTCTTGTGTACACTCTTCTGTCTGCATTGGTTGAACTAGTTGTAACTGAGTGAAATCCATAGGCGATATAGATCTCACTATAACCAATTCGTAGTTTATTTGCAGAAAAATTGTGTGAAGAGTAGAAATGCTAAATAGAAGATAGATAAGTTGACATTATGCCATTTGAATTACTTGTAGATTTCCCAAAAACTTTTGGAGTTTCATACTCATGATATTTTTTTCTCGAAGAAGTATACACATGATTGATGTGCTATGATAATGTAAAGGATTTACATATGTATTGAACTCTTACAATTTCCAGTGAAATAGATCATCAAAGTGGCGCACTCCAAATTACAATCATGTAGTTGCAAAATACAAGGTCTGTTGGGGATAAATAATGCCTCTAATTTGGAGAGCTATGTTTATGACATTCTGCACTGGAAATTATATGAGTTTAACACGTATGCAAGTTGGCTCTTCACATTTTCATAGTATAATCTAGAGAGCGCCACTTTGAAGACCTATTGCACTGGAAATTATATGAGTTCAATACCTATGTGAGTGACCACACAGAAATCCAAGATGAGATATATCATTACGTTGATAATCATCTGAAGTAGCCTTTGACATATAGATCCAATCCCTGTATTTCAACTAACATAGTTTCACATGGAACTGCTTGAGTAAAGAATATGTTGAAGCCAAATGAAGTAAATTACATGCAGAAATGAATAAACATAGCTTTATTAAGATGTAAACATCCTTTCATCAGTAGTGGATAGTCCATGTTTCCTTGCTATACTATGCTGACTTGGTGTATAGCCACTTATTGATCCCTGCCGGCTCTTTTATCTAGGATATATGGCCGTGCTTTCTATGTTGGAAATGATGCGTGGTTACGAAAACTAGTAAATGAGGAATTCAAATTTATTTATCAGATATATTGTGAAACTTATTTTTCGAATTAAAAAGTTGGTAGAATATTCCATCTGCTTATATTTACGAGGACTAGACCTCAACAAGAAATCTATCCTTCTGCTCATTCCCTCTTCTCCTTTGCCTTTTTCATATTCAGCAGATTTCCTCTATTTGTTGCATCATTGCTTGACATGGTTTATATTTTTCATTTGGAAATTTGTTGCTGATTTTGCTTGGTCTCAACTGTCACCTCAAAAGATTGGTTCCAATTTGTTAGGAAGAACTTTTATGACTTCCAGTACTTTTATCCTACTCTATTTGTAGAATTTACCCTTAACTTTGTATTCCATGTTTGTGTTATGTCAGAAAGCTGGAGGATTTATTGGATGCATTTGCTGACAGAGTCTCTAAACCTCGCCTCTTTATGACGGACAAGATGCAAATTGCTCTTGGTAGAATACTGAACATTTTCGCTACATGTCTTTTAAATTCTACTATTTAGTTTTAATACTTTTTCTATCTCCCCTAGAATTTTATTTGTTATATTTTTCTTTTTTCACCAAGGTACCTAAATGGGGAGGCTAGGAAAAATGAGTGTGGAAGACTTGTCACAATGATCTGAAAATGCATAGGGCCTAACCTTAACCCAACCCAATAAGCGGGTAAAAAGGTGGAAGCAGCTCGCCTACCCATTGAGGGTGTACCTTTTTGTTGCAAAACATGTTACATTTTAGTTTCAGAGCATGCAACAGCGCAGCAAGCTCGTACTATATATATATACATATATAGGTCCAACAAGACAGCAATTCTTAGATCGAAAACAATAAAAGAGAAGAGATGAGATCATAGAGAGAACATAGATACTTCCAGGGGTAGGTACGACCATTGGAGCTGGCAGCTGCTATTGCATATTATTCGTTGGCTGCTTCTAAGATTTCACTGTTGGCGACATATTTTAGCATTAAAAATGAAATTGTTGATATCATATAACTGAAGATCCCATAGCACCATACAACTTCTAAACCCTCTTTTCAGATCTGCACATAACTAATTGATCTTCTCCAGTGGAAACAGAATTGAACAGGAAAAACCTCAGCATATTTAACGGAAGCTAAAAAGGAACTTGCTAATAACTGATGCATCACTTATGCAAATTTTAGGTCTAATGATTGACAAGTTAAGAATAATTTCCTAATAACAAAATCATCATGATGGTTTCTGATGTTATACAGATAAAAGGATTCTAATAATATCATGAAAACACGTCCGCCCATAGGAAACTTGAAGATGCTGTTAGTTGCACTCTCTATATTGGACTGATGCAATTGAAGTTCTGTTTAGAGATAGGCAGGCAAAGGCGGGACTTAGTAGCTGAGATTGATGTGCTGTTTTCATTTAACCGAGTGTAAAATGGACCGAGAGACTGTCAGTTGGAAAGGAGTTGAAAGTTGAAGGAGGACAGTAATGGGATTGGCTTATTGATTGAGGAAAGGCACGTTCAATGAGATTGGGATGGAAAAGGCTAGCCTTCTTCTTTCTTTTTTTTTAAATATTAATAGGAGTAAACTAAGAACATCTTTCGTAGTTGTCTGGACAACTACTGAAATTGTCTGGAGAACTACTAAAGTTGTTTGGACAGCTACTGAAGTTGTCGGACAACTACGACAATTGTTGGACTAAAGCGTAAAAGTTAAAAGTTTGGGACTATTGAGAAAAATATGTTTTAGCCTAAATTATACTATTTGTCACTTCTACCTAATTTTTAAAACTTGAAGGACTCCTACCTAATTGAATAACTAGTTTGTCCCTTTTAGTAGACCTTCCCGGTTAGATGACTGTGAGGTTTAAGTTTTAACTGCTCTTTCTTTTTTCTGAAGGTTTAGATGTTGCTAATCTGATAGTTATATAAGCTACTTCTACTAGACGGTATCAAGTATTGAAGTGTGAAAATAAAAGATAAAGGAGTTATCTTTACAAACTACCCTGCAGTTTTCTCTATTTAAACAACCCTCTTTGCCGTTTAAATTGTCAATAGATGTTCTATTAATTAGAATAAGCATTTTAAGGGTCATTGTTGTTCATTATGATTCTGAATCCGCTGAGATGTCGAAAATCATGCTGCGCACCGTGATGTTAATTGCTTGTGGCCGCTTTATCTGGGGTACTATTACTGTTTGTACCCCTTTCCAGCTCCTAGTTGTTTCAACTTTCGAATATTCTTTTGATCTTTCCATTTATGGTGAAGGCAAACTACCTTACTGCTATTAGATATCTAGTGTAGTCTTTGATATTCTTTTTGTTGATCTGACACTAACATCTGATATGAGTTGACATGCAGCTGGGGGTTTGGGACATGGTGTGGCTCATGCTGTGTTTTTCTGCCTTGGCCTTTTGACACCTGCATTTGGACCAGCGACATACTATGTAGAGAAATGCTCAAAGATACCCTTTTTTCTTGTTTCTGGTAAGGGAAATCTGCTATTTCTGAGTTCCTCTTTTATTATTTTGGAATTAGCTTCTGAGTACCTTGTATTATTGATCTTCAGCAAACTCTATATTTGAAAGATCTTCAGAACCAAAGTTTAAAGCAGTGAATGGAGTAATTTAGGACCATTATAAACTTCTTTGGATATCCTTACACAACTAATGAGTGACAATTGTAATCTTTAACCCCCCCCCACACACACACACAACACACACACACACACACACACACGTGTAACCCGGTTCTAGAGCATACACGTGGACTTTAACATTTTTTTTATTCCATGCTCTTTTTCAAGTAGATTAAAGAGTGGGTTTGTAGTAGAGAAAGAATAGTCTCAACAAGTTGAAGAGTGGCCTGGAGCATAGAGATAAAAAGAGAGTAGGCTCAACAGGCTAAAGAGTGGAAATGGAGTAGGGAGATAGTGAGAGAATAAGCTGAAGAGTCGATCAAGAGAAAAGTCAGTGACTCAATACACTATATTGGGATAGAGAAGCCTAGAGCTGCTTGATGGCTTAAGTTGAGATATAAAAGCCTACAGAGATAAAAACAAGTAGGGATGAAGCATGTGTGATAACGAGCTTACCTAAAATTTTGGGTTCCCTTTTCTTGGGGCTGCAACTATGGTTTTAACTTAGAAAAATAGGGTAAAGTATAGTGCATGTTGCCATAGTATTGCTTATTACCTCCATATTTATGCAGTCTTAACACTATTTGGCATTTTAAATTGCAGCAATTATAGCCCTTGCCTTTGCTACCATCCACACTTTCTCCATGGTTATTGCGTTCAGCGGATATGAAGAAGGAAACAAAGTGGACCAGTGGTTTGCTCCTGTTGTTCACTTAATTGCTGGCTTGTTGGTAAGTTTCCACATGATTGTGTATGCATACTTGAAGAATGCACACTAAACCTGTCGAGAAAACCAACTACTAAACTGAATGATATCACGGATCTGGTAACCGTAACTTTCCTAAATAGATCTGCTAACTGTTTGGAGGAATCTAGCATGAGATCAATATAGAAGCAGATAGTTCTAGCATTTGGTGTGGCTTCTGAATTATTTCGTATTAAAATGTACAAAGTCAATCATAACAGGTTACTTACATTCTTGGTTACCGAGAGTTATAGCTTCTACATTTTTCATGTGCGAATATCTTTAGTACAAGATCTCCAAAAGAGGTCCATTTCTTCTTATTTCCTTGAAATCAATGACTTGACCATACTATTCAATGTCACTTGCTGATTTCATCTAATGTAGTACAGTTGATCGAGTTTAATAATTATGCTTCCCTCTGTAGATTTACTATTTTGATGAAAAACTTGAGCGATGTGAGTGCATTTTTTGATTAAATGACGATTGATGATCTCTGGTTTGTTTTCAGACACTGACGAATCTTGCATTTGGAGGCTGCATGATTGGCATTCCAGTTCTCTATTGTGTAGCAATCGTGACCTTGGTACATTGCGGAAAGATGGCATGGAGGAGATTGATAGAAAGCCGAAACAGGGAAGGGAACTTCAGCAATAGCCAGTAAGCAAGGATAATAACCTTTTTTGTTATGACTGAGAAGTGTAAGATTAGTAATTGCCAGATATGTTAAATGCATGGAGCATTTGCCAAGGGTGTGACTCAAAGGAGAGACCAGTAAAGCCTTTGTTTTAGGCCTCCAAAAATATTTCATAGTCGAATTTATATTGGCCAAAAATACATATACGGGCCACTCAAACTTTACATGAATTTTCATTGTAACACCTAACATTTTGCCTTGTACCTATTGAACACCTAATATTGCAAGAAATCGTGTATATTCAACACTCGTACCTCATGTGAAACAAAATATGTTTCTCACTTTTTATAGATTGAGCGCGTAAAATGAAAAAAATTGTAATGGGTTTCTTGTTCAAAGACATCAGATTTTTTTTTTATAAAAAAAATGCCCCTAACCTGTTAAATTTAGTAAGAAATTCAACTTCGAAAGTGAAACATTTAATCACTAACAACCATCAAAGTTTGGAAATTATAAATTAAAAAAACTAAAAAAATGTTGTTTAGTTAATCTTTTTTCAGCCGGATTAGAGAAGAAAAATGGAGAATTTCTAATAGGAAAGCATGAATTTTCTTTTTGTGGCGATGAAGAAAATAAAATGTTAAAATATTTTTTTATGTTCAAGTTTAAATGGCGCGTAGTATTTGTATTCGAAATATATTGAACTTCATTTAAAAAAAATTGAAAAGAAAAAGAAAGAGACAAAAATATTTTAGGACTTCCAATTAAACTTTTCAAATTTTTATACTAGTAAATAATGTTTTTCACAACATCTAGAGTAATAAATCACATACATATGGCAAACATCTCTGTGAGAAGATTTAAGTCTAATAAAAAATGAGAAACTTTCACATATAGCCACTTGAAAATAATTAATTACTCTCCATAGCTATAGTTTGATAATTACAATTTGTAGCTACATGTTATATAGAGGAGAGAAGCGAGCGAGACTGGGAGAGAGAGGAGAGAGAGAGGGGAAAAGAGTGGGAGAAAGGTGAATTGTATATGTATATTGGTTCGATAATTGTATATTATACATATATAATTGTATATATGACAAGAGAGATTGGAAGACGGAGGAGAGAGGCGAGCAAGACTGGGAGAGAGAGGAGAGAGGCGAGCGAGAGAGAGCAGAGAGTGGGAGAGAGGTGAATTGTATATGTATATAAGTGTATATAACTGTATAGATTATACATATATATTTGTATAAATGGCAGCGAGATTGGGAGAGGGAGGGGAGAGGCGAGCGAGATTGAGAGAGGGAGGAGAGAGGCAAGCGACAGAGAGAAGAGAGTGGGAGAGAGGTAAATTGTATATGTATATAGGCTAAAAAATTGTATATTATACATATTTATTTGTATATCTTGGCGAATTATACATATACAAACATGACTAATTATACAAACTCGAAGTCAGCCCATGTAATTAATGTATAATGTTAGTCGTGAGTGGTAATTATAGCAAACTATAGCTATGATGAGTAATTAAATAGTATAAGTTTGCTTATCCGCGTAATTTTTCCATAAAAAATTTAGGCTATAAATAATAAGAATATAATGAAATAAAGAAACGAGCAATACGAAAAGTTTGACTTTAAATCTTAATTGAAAAATAGAATGATTTCAATACGCAAATTGTCATTCAACTATTCTACTTTAATGATAAAGATGGTGTAAGATGATGTCGTTAAATCAACGTTCATTTCGCTATTAAAAAAATCATGAAATCAAAAAATTAGGGCTACCAACAGCTATGTTGGATTTAAATTTGGACAAGATGACATAAATTAATCAAATAATTAATGATAAAGAAAAATGACACGGGACACTTTTAAGCTGGTCCATGACAGTGAAAACACAGCACAACACACCTCATGTGCGTGGTAACAACCTATATGAGGGAATGAATAAAAATGACTCACTTACAAAGATATTAAATAATTTTATAGAAATGATAAGATACTTTGAAAGTTATAGTGTCTTTATGCAAATATATGACAACTTTGATAATTTCTTTATATCTTTTCTCTTAAAAAATTATACATATCTATATTCTCGTTGCCTAACAAATTGTACATTATTCCATTAGTTCAATAATTGCCACCGTATCAAAAATAGTTATCCACTTTAAAAATGAAGAAATAAATTTATCTTTTATGTTTATTTTTCTTATGCTATTAAATACTATTTGTCATCTAAATATTAAATTTAATAAAATCAAAACTATAAAATAGTAATATTTTAAATATTATTTATTATTTTAAAAAAATATATATATTAATGAACAACTATTATTGAACAAAAAAAAAATATTTACTCATCCACGTTAATTATCTTTACGTAGGTGAACCAACAAAAGATATACTTTTCATATAAAACATAAATTTATGAATAAGTTATATAATTTTAGAAAATAAATTATATCTTTTGAAAAATTTAAATTATGAAATTGTGATTTCAAAACACAAGCTTATCGTCAATTTTAATGTAAAAGACATAATTTCTACTATAGTAATAAGAGAAAAGACATAAAAACACCATCAAAGTTGTCCCGTATTTGTATAAAGACACCTTAACTTTCAAAATGTCCTATCATCCCACAGAACTATTTAATATCTTTGTAAATGGGCCATTTTGACCCATTCCCTCATCTAGGTTGTTACCACGCACATGAGGCGCGTCATGCACTATTTTCACAGTCATGGACCAGTTTAAAAGTGTCATATGTCATTTTTTTTATTATTATTAATTATTTAATCAATTTATGTCATCTTCCCCAAATTTAAACCCAAAAATAACTCTTGGTAGCCCTAATTTTTTTGATTTCATGATTATTTTCATTGCAAGATCAACGTTGGTGCTCTCTTTTTGACGACTTCATCATCTTCCCCAAGAAAATAAGATACTACTGTTGGCTAAGATCTATTTCTGCGGCTTTGAAAAGATGTGCAGAAACTTTTGGACGATGGAGAATGTGATGTTCTTGTTCAAAAATTCAGAGTAAACACACTCCCAAGCTTTGGATACTCTTGTCTAAGCAACGAATCAACCCACCAAAAATATGTCATACCTTAATCACTGAAGGCAAACACTTCTTAGATCTGAACATAATTAGTGCAAATATGAGCTTTGCTACCAAAAGGGTTGCAACTAAAAGCAATCCCACACTCAAAATCTTGTAATCACCTAACTCCATAGTTGAATAAAAAACTCGGAATAAAGAAAAATTAATGAATTTTTTTTTTTGAGGAGAGATTGATGATAGTCTAGTGAAGGGGCATGCCAAATAGAGAAGAAAAGAAAAGGAGAAGATGATTTTTCTTCAAACAATAGGGTCGGGTCGGGTTGAACTCTATTATAGGGAGTGAGCAACACGCACGACTACATAGACTAGGGAATGGGTCAAAATGACCCATTTACAACGATATTAAATAGTTCGGTGGAGTGATAGGACACTTTGAAAGTTAAGGCGTCTTTATGCAAATACAGGACAACTTTGATGGTGTCTTTATGTCTTTTCTTTAGTAATAAAGTATACATGGGGTACGTTCATAATTATGTGGTCCAAATGTCCAATCATTCAAATACTATAAATAATATAGTATAATACTTTTTCGTGTTAAAATAATATTTCCTTATTTAATAAAGAATGACCGTATTTCCTTTTTAGTCTGTTTAAAAAAAAATAACTTTTTTTTCTTTTTGGCAACACATTAACTTTAATTTTTCCCGTGACATATTTAAGACCATAAAATTAAAAGGTATTTTGATACATTTGACATAACTTTAAATTAGCATAACAAGATTAAATTTTTTTTTTCTTTTTTTAACTCCATTCCAAATTAAATTAGGCTAATCTTTTTGAAACGGACAGAAAATACCTTTTCTTTTCAAAAGAAAAAGAAGTGCAACGTTTTCCCTTTTGCTTCTTCTATTTTTGGCAGAGAGTTATAAAACTCTATCCAAATTAGATAAAACTTAGTGCATGGATTTGGAGCTAATTTAGGTTCATTACTTCTTAATTTGGAAAAAACACAGAAAACTCTGATTAAATAAAATATATACAGCTAACACAATATATTCTCCACGTTTCAAAAAAATAAATAAAATCCCTCCACGTTTCATTTTTTAAAATAATATATAAAAAAATATTTCTTTTTAACTCTTGAAAAATAAAAATGATATTCCCTCCGTTTAAAAAAAATATCGTTATTTTCTTTTTAATTTATTTAAAAAAGAATAACCTCTTTCTATTTTTTGTAACACTTTAACTTTAACTTTTCACGTGGTATATTTAAGATTACAAGATTAAATAATTATATTTGACATAACTTTTATTTAGAATTATAATATTAAAAAGTTTTCTTTCTTTACTTAAATTTTGTTTCAAATTAAACTAGACCATTATTTTTATAACCGTAACAAGAGGGAGTAGAATATTATGGTGGGTGACTCACAGCTTGTAGCCCTTATCTCGAGTCTTCTTAGCTGAATTGTTTTTAAACTCATCGATAATTTTTTCATCTTTCATTTGTAGTCTATTGAAAATCAATCAGCTGTCTAGGTCATTCGCTAGATTTCAGCAAGCCTTCTCTTTTTTTGGTTGAGCTTGAAAGTTTTTTCACAATATTTTATACATCGAAGACCCTGCAATTGTATGATATTCAGCTTCAGCAAAAGGGGAATTTGTAGTTGGGAACATTATTTTGATTGAAATAGAAATTGGAATGACGATCATTTCGTTACCGGGAAGTTCAGGATACTTGGATGCTAGTAATAATAGAAAAGTTTCTTACTTCAGCAATCCCTATGTATTGGGTTTAACTTTCGTTGCTGGTATTGGAGGTCTCCTTTTCGGATACGATACAGGTAAACAAACAAATAATTTGATAATAAGATTATTTTTTTTACTGTTTGATTAAGTATTTGTGATTTTTTTTTGGATGATCTTATTTTTAGGAAAACTTTTGTTAGAGGGTAGTTTTGACCATTTTTTTTTTGATTGATTATGAGTGTTCTTGCTTAATTTGCTGATTAATTATGATAGATTTGCAATTACTTGACTAAGAACTAGTCATTTTTGGCTGTAATGTTATTGTTCTAATCATTCAGCTGTTTTTTAAAAAAAAATTATGAACATGGAGTTGGTGACTAGACAACTATCAGGATATGTTTAGTTAACTGGAATAATATCTTGTCACATTAGAATATAAGAAACTAGAATTAACAGCTTGTAGATTCTATATATTTTGGAACAGCTCAAAACTCAACCACCTACAGGATTAATGGATTACTAAATTACAGAAAAAGATTACTGTAGTGTATGCCTACCAGTTGACGATAATTCCTTACTTTTTTTTCGGGTGGTAATGGAAGTGTGTTGTTATGTTATGACATGGAGATAAGATAATTGGCAAGAATATTCACAACACCGAAGTAAATTATCCATACTTCTTTTGTGAAAGTTATGAAGATATTGCATTTGTTTTCTCACAGAACATAGTTCTTGATTATCAATTATGTAACCTGACTATGATTGAATTATCTCACAAATCTTCGACTTGGTTGTAGGAGTTATATCTGGTGCACTTCTGTACATTAAGGATGATTTTCCTGAAGTCAATCAAAGCAGTTTCCTACAGGTACATGAATAACCAATTTTATTCTGAGCTCTATTGTAGAATCCGGACATAACAATTTAATAAGAAGTGATAAAAAAAACAAAACTTTTGAGCACAAAAGCTGGTCCAACATAATCATATGGCTTGTTGGAATTATTAAAAAAATAATTGATGGAACGGGGAATGGGTGAGGTTCGAGCTCACTTATTACTTTTACAGATGATATGATAATAACAGATTGTTATCTTAGTTTCCGAGTAAAGGATGTTGATTTGAGTCGTCTTGTCAGTTGCATTGAAGGGATTGTTCTAACCTTATCCAAAGATTTTTTCATAACTAAATGGGGTAATCTAATATGGTTGAACAAGTGTGAAATGCAAAATGACATGACGCTACTTGTATTTATTGTGATGATGCAAGTGTGGAATGTGATTTATCAGCTATCAAATGTGCTTTACTCTGTTGTAGTAGTAAACTCTCCAAATTTATTACCAATGTTATCTTTGCTAATGTTATATGATAAATAGGACTTTCAATTGGTCACCTCCTCCCAATTTCCGCAGCGAGCCAATAACACTTAATAGGTGGTCCTATTTCTGGTTAATCTATTTTCCCCCGTTAAAAGTTCTGTTTCATGATTTTGCAGGAAACTATTGTCAGTATGGCATTGGTTGGTGCGATGATTGGAGCTGCTGCTGGGGGCTGGATTAATGATTATTTTGGACGGAAGAAAGCTACTCTGTCTGCTGATGTTGTTTTCTTACTGGGATCTGTGGTAATGGCTGCAGCTCCGGATCCATACGTTCTTATACTTGGTCGACTCTTGGTAGGTCTGGGAGTTGGTGTTGCTTCTGTCACTGCGCCTGTTTACATTGCTGAAGCATCACCATCAGAAATTCGTGGGGGCCTTGTTAGCACAAATGTACTAATGATTACAGGTGGACAATTTCTTTCCTACCTTGTAAATCTTGCTTTCACAGAGGTTAGATATTTCTTCTTATTTCCTGCCTTATCTAACTTGATATTACTTTGATTTTTTGATAACTAAAATGAACAAAATATTGTGTTGCATATGGACATGGGGGATTATTTGACAAAATCAAAAGCTTAAAATGTTCAAAGAAAAATCTCAGAATTAGTCGAGCTTGTGGTTACTCCCTCCGTTTCATTTTATGTTCAATGGGAACAAAGTTTAAGTAGAGAATACTTTTGAATCTTGTGGTTTTAAACTAAAGACGAGTATAAAGTATCAAAAATCCCTTTAATATTGCGGCCTTGAACATCACATGATGTTGGAGTTAAAGAGCTATCAAATATAGAAAGTAATATTCTTTCTAGACTAAAAGGGAAGTAAAATAAGTAAGTGACTATACGGGTACAGGACTTGTATTTAGTCATGTGCATACAATTAGATATGCATTATTACTGCATAAGAACAGATAAGGTTAGGGAAAGAACTGCTTATGTTTTGTGATCTGCAGTTCGAGTTCTAATTAGAGGAACACTACCGAGAAGATCAAACTTTTGTATCCTCCTCACATAATTCATCCAGTGTGATCCCAATCTTTACTTGATTAAGGTTTCATGCCTTGGTCCTAATTTAAAAGTTATATACTCTAAATTATACTATTCATATAATTGCTCTATACAGTTTTTTATTGTACATAGCTGGAAAGGACTTGTTTTACTGTCTGCAGAATCTCAAGTTTCATTTTTCTTGATACTGGTTGCCTTAATAATCACAATTATGTGGGTAGTACAGTATAAACATCTCCAACTGATAGTGCAGGAATGCTGTTGTGTTGTCTTAAAGAAAATATTTTAGAATTCATGTTGATTTCCTTATCCGCTCGAATGTTTAAGCAGATACCAGGGACTTGGAGATGGATGCTTGGAGTGGCAGGGGTGCCTGCCGCCATTCAATTTGTCCTCATGCTATTTTTACCTGAGTCTCCACGATGGCTTTACATGAAGGTGCAAATTCTTAACTCTGTTGAAAACTACTGCTGATAAATAGCAATTGTTGACATAGAAAACCACTGCAGAAGGATAAATCTGAAGCTGCCACTGTTCTAGCTAAGATTTATGACCCTTATCGATTGGAGGAGGAGATTGATCAGCTTGCTACTGCATTAGAGGAAGAACGCTTGAGAAAGCAGGCTGTCAGTTACCTGGATGTTTTTAGGAAGAAAGAGATTAGACTTGCGTTCTTTGCTGGGGCTGGACTACAGGTACTCTTTAGGCTACTGTGATGCTACAATAATATGTACTGATTGCTTCCAGCAATATCTTCTTATTTTTGGTAACGCTATATTCGGGCAAATATTTTAGTTTTCCCACTTGGGGATCCCCCTTGAGCTTCAGCTAGGCTGGACATAAAATGTTGTCTTTTAACTTGAAAATTTTAAAAGGGCATGGGAACATGATGATGACACTTATAGGACCCTTTGGTGTGCAGTAGATTGATATTAAACAGGAGAACTTGATGCGATTTGTATACTATTTTCTTTGTTCACTTAATAGTTAAAAGCGCCAACTGCAAACATCTTTGTTATTTCCCTATTCCACTATTGCATGGGGAGTTCATTGTTTGATCACTGGAAATGAGTGGTAATTGCTTGTTTATAATCATTACTCATTTGAATATGCAGGCATTGCAGCAGTTCACCGGCATTAATACAGTTATGTATTACAGTCCAACAATTGTACAGATGGCTGGGTTTAAATCAAATCAGCTAGCATTACTTCTGTCTCTCATTGTTGCCTTAATGAATGCCATGGGTACTGTAGTGGGAATTTACCTCATTGATCACTTTGGACGCAAAAAGTTGGCACTGACAAGCTTATCCGGTGTAATTGTGTCCTTGATTCTCTTAGCTGTAGCATTTATCTTAGAGTCATCTACTTCAGGCAATGTTGGGGCTTATGGGTGGATTGCTGTAATAGGCTTAGCCCTGTATATTGCTTTCTTTGCACCTGGTATGGGTCCTGTGCCATGGACAGTGAACTCAGAAATATACCCAGAGTCCTACAGAGGAATGTGTGGTGGCATGTCTGCTACTGTCAACTGGATATCAAATCTTATAGTGGCCCAGAGTTTTCTATCCTTAGCTGAGGCTGTTGGCACTGGTGTTACTTTCTTGATACTAGCTGGTATAGCAGTGATGGCATTTGTGTTTGTCGCTGTGTTCGTGCCAGAGACCAAGGGCTTGTCATTTGAGGAAATGGAGAAGATCTGGAAGGAGAAAGCTTGGGGTAATGGATCTGGCAAAGAACCTCTTCTTGAATCGAGAAGCTAATCTAAAAGAATCTTATGGCATCTTCATTGTCAGGCGGTGTGTAGTACACCGACAACAATACTCGGTGAAAATTAACAAGTAGCGTCTGGAGAGGGTAATGTGTACGCGACTTTACCTCTACCTTTGTTGTACCACCTTGTATATTATGTACACATAATGAGATCAATGTAATGTAATGTGGATGAGGGGAATTTTGCAACTGCGTTTATTAAAGCTTTGGTTGCAAGCTCCATCCTCTAGTAGTACTATTTTTTTTTATATCAAAGCTGATGAAGGTCTAGGAAAACATTGAACGACTTTGCTCTAGACTTTTTTGAGCTTAATTGTATTATTATTATCCAATAAAGTAAAAAAATTGTTTGGACGCAGTTATATTTTATAGACAGAGTATTTTAATATATATAACCAGGGTTCTTTTCTTCTATCAAAATTTTGAATCGTCGATTTTATGATTGAACATTAAATTAGTGAAACAACAAACATGAGACGGATTTCGAGTCTTTCAATAAGTCAATCAGTAATTTTATATTCATGAGATTTAAAACTTACATATCATAATTTTTATAAAAATACCTTATATATATTTGTATAATTTTTTATTGAGAAAATTTGGATGAATCCTTGCCTGCCCTCTAGATTTGCCCTGTACACGGCTACATATAATGGGCAACACCTCGATGAAGTAATAAACTTCTAGCGGCGAGTATCAATTCACATGAGACCATTTGTGTTTTAAAAAAAATATATAGCCCATGTTTTTATTGGTCTACTATTAAATAACTAAATTAATTATAATATAGGCGAATAAAACCATGCATAATTTTTCTTCAAAAAATTTGAGTGAAATACCCAATTGAATTATTTATAACTTAATTCGTATGTCTAAATGTTCCGTCAAATTTAAGGATCCAACTATGTATTAAGCCAAAATTAAATAGGGAAAATTATATATGATGGCAAATTAATAAATCAAATTAATTGTTATAACCATCGTTTGATTTAATTGTGTCCCGTAGCAAACTGTTTGACAGTCACCTCTTTCCCTCAAACTCTCGCTCGCCACTCTCCTCTCTCGCTCCATCTCTCTCTCGCTTCCTCTCACTTTTATACAAACACAAGTGTATAAAATCGATTTCTATTTATATAAAGCAAGAGAAAATTGTATAAATACATATATTTTTGTTCCCCTCTCTGCCCTCTCCTAGATCTCGCTCGCCACTCTCCCTAATCGCGCTCGCCACCCTCGCCTCTCTTGCTTATACAAACAGAAGCGAAATGTATAAATTGCATTTCTGTTTGTATAAAGCGAGAGAAAATTGTATATACACATGCAAATACATATATTTTCGTCTTATACACTTATAATTATACAATAAAAATACTCCCCTACCCAGTTTCTTTTGTCTTTCTCTCTTTCTCGTTTTATACATATTCAAATTGTATATAATTTCTCTCTTTTTCGTTTTATACAATTCGATTCAATTGTATATTTCCCTGCCCAAGTCTCTTTTGCTTTTCTCTCTTTTTTATTTTATACAAATTCAAATTGTATATAATCGTTCTATACACTTATAATCATACAATTCGTTTTATACACTTCGTTTTATACAATTCTCTGCCTAAGTCTCTCTCTCTTTCTCGTTTTATACACTTTGTTTTATAAAATTCGCTTCAATTGTATATATATAGCGAATTATACATTTATATGTTTGCTATAGAGTGCAATTATGCAAACTTTGCTATAGCATATAAATATAAATTTTATATTTGCTATATGTGAAAGTTTCCTAATTAAATAAATAGTAGGTCAAACTGGGGTGTTTGTGAAACTTTTCGTTTTTAAGGGTTAATTTGCAACATTTCGGCATCTTATTGGGTGAAAATGTTTAATAAAATCCTTCGTCAAATTAGGGTTTTGACTGCCTATATAACCTCGCTTTCGTCCCAAAATCATCCCTCATTGTGAACAAAGTGAGTTCTGCAAAAGTAGGGTTTTCTTACGAACACATCACGCAGCCTCGCTTTTCTGCCTTGTGAAGATGGGTCACTCTAACATCTGGAACGCTCACCCTAAGAACTACGGCCCTGGCTCTCGCACATGGTATCCTCATTCTCCAATTGTTACTTCTAATCTCGTTTGTTGATTAAATTGCTGTGTAATTCAAGCTTTTGTTTCGTTAGTGCTTGATGTTGTTGAATCACATACGCGAAAACTATGTACTGTTGGTTGGTTTTTGGCTTTAACTCTGCGCCGTTTGTAATTTAGATAGAAAAAGAGATAAGATCTGAAAAGATTTCGATAGTTTCTATACGAACTAGAATTGTAACACATCTAACTAACGGCGGCTATGTAATTTTTCAGTAGGGTAAATAATTGATCCTCTCGTTCACGTTAAGGTGTTAGTAAAATTATGCGAATAAAGTTGTAGATTCGTGTCTATGGTTGTTATGGTTGATTTCCATGAACAATAGATTGTTGTGATGCTTACGAGTCTCTGAGTGTGGCTAGGTTTTGCTTAGTGAGTATTGTTGAACTTGATTCCTTTATTTTTCTGTCAATGTGAGCTTTCTATGTGTTCATGGAGTTGTTTAGTGCAAATAGGATTACATACAGAGGGATCTAAATGAGTGATTAGGCTTTGATTGATTTGATGTTTTTGCCACATTTGGAGTTTAGATGATGAAACATTGTTTCATCTCTTAAACATTTTCAGATTATCTCTCTTGTTCATGAATTGGGTGGTGAGAATTTAGTATAGTCGTCTTTGATGTTAAAGTTTTCTGTGTGAAATGCATTAGATTTTGGCTTTGCTAGTTCTGGAAGTTCTTTATAATTGATTGTAACTGCTCATCCAACTCTGGATTATCTTTAGAATTGATTGTAAATACTCAGTATTTTGTGCGCAACAACATTTTATTGTCAACAAATAAGTATTTCTATCTTTTTTGAGTTTTCTCTATGTATGTTTCTATTTAGTTTTATGTGCATTGTGCAAATAAAAAACGGTGGACGTGAATATCTTTATTGCCATTTCAGTAGTTGATCTTGAGTTCCTTGTATGTGTTGCAGCCGTGTCTGTGGTAATCCTCATGCAATTATTAGAAAGTATGGACTCATGTGCTGCAGACAGTGCTTCCGCAGCAATGCCAAGGAAATTGGCTTCATCAAGGTATACACTGCTTTATGTATTTGAAATTCTACCAGAGTTGAAGTCTTTCATTTAGCTATTTGAATCCGACACAAAATTACGTTTTGCCTGGACTGTCATTGGTCTTAGTGCTATTAAGCTTTGATATGTTCATTCCTTCGTTTTGGCTGATCAATTTTTTCTCTTAATGTTATTGCAGTACCGTTAAAATCTTGAATATGAGTTTCTACGAGGACCTCTACATGTGGTGCTGGTAGACATATGGCATTAGAGCTTTTTGATTTGCATCTCCCTTCAGTTACATGATGTAATGGGATAATTTTGATTTATGTTTAACTTTTGGAAGTGAACTGCTATGTGGACCTAAGAAGACTAGCTTTTTAAATTTTATATTTTGTTCTATACATTCCTAATTTTAGATTTTCGTTTACTCTTTTGCTTCTCAAGTTCAACTTACATTGTTATTTCTCTGTTTGTCTGAATGCCTATTAGTCCCTCTGCCAATACATGAGATTTCAGATTTAGGTACCCAACACAAAAGTAAGATTGTATGGGCAGTCTGTATAGGTGGGGTGTCGTATTAGTGGTGGTTGTCATGTTCAAACCTGTAACCTCCAATAAAAGAAAGTGCATTGGTCTGCCATTGGTGCCTTACAAAATGAGTTATAAACTGTTAATAGTATATCAGAAATCCCAAATCAAACTCTTAATTCCATAACGTTGATGATTTAGATTGCAAAAGAGACGGTTTGGTTGACTGTTAGTATATTGTCTCATGAGTGAGTATAGTATATCATTATATAAAAATAATATAGCATAGTTATGAAGTGCGCACTTCACTTGAAAATATGTTATGATTTTCTTTTATTTTTCATAAAATTTTGTACATTTTTGAGTGAACAATTGTAAAGGAAATTCTTGTAATTCAAGGAGACTGGACTAGGCATCACATCGATGATTTGAACTAGTATAAAAATACTCTGTGTTATTTGCAGTAATCATTAGTATAAAAATACTCTGTGTTATTTGCAGTAATCATTAATCGGAGTAGGAAGTCGACTGAAGAAAATTTTAATTCACCCATCTTCTTGACTTTCAGAGCACTCTTGAGTCGTTACACGGCGTACTTAACTCTCGGAGGTTTGTAGAGTCATTACACGGCATACTTAACCTCTCGGAGATTTGTAGAAGTCCTTAGATATCACTCAATGCATAATATATATGATAAGTAGTGGGGATTTAAAATTTTTTACATCATCTTCTCGAAATCTCATTTATAAAAAACAACAGAAATGCTAAGTCTCATCATAGCCAACTTTAGACTCACGAATATTTTGGGTCACAACACATACATCGACAATCTAGAAAAATATTTAAGTCTATTACAATGCCTTTGAATAAGAAAACTAAACATAGTTATGTCCTTGGAACAATTGAGGACATACCAACACTTTGCTTGAAAGATGCGAATATCCAAGCTTCACTTCAAATGACCCCTCTCAATTGCCACTTGCACTTCTAAAAGTAAGACAATATATGAAATTAGCACATTTTATGTACTAAGTAGGTGATATGCAATAAAATCATGCTAAAAGGACATTTGTATAAAACTGCTCTTTTAAAAAAAACTTCACAACATATGTATAAGAACCACTTTTGACATAAACTTCACATATAAGACATATTCCAAGTAACCAACATACAAGCATTATTAACACTTCAAACCATGTAGCATATAAACCTCTTACCAATTCACCTAAGTAGGATAAGAAGAGACTGTCTATACACCCTATTCAAGCTTACCTAAGTAACCCTCAAAGCTACCCTAAATAGAGGATATTATATTCAACATACATTAACTAAAGTCATAATCATTCATTAAGTCTATTAAGAAACATTACATTCATTAAGGACTTCACATAATGGTCTTCTATAAGGCCTAGGGAACCTACATACTAGCATCTTCAAAGCCTACTCGTGCCTTGTCTAGATAACGTCCCATACCACTACCTAAATGTTATAGAAATTCTCTAACAATGTATCCCACATGATGAGAATAGACATTAACCGACATAGACCATACTAGCTAGGCATAAAATCCAGAGTCTACCCTACTACGATGGAGGATGTTCTACTTGCCAAGGGTAGAACTGGAACACATACCATGTATGCACATGGTTAAGGAATATCAAGGTTTTCTTTGCACTCTAATCTCCTTCTCAAGAAGAGCTACTACCTATAGCATATTCACTCGGTGCTTAGCTTTGTTTTTTATAGAGTAGTTCAATAAAAATGGCATATGAAAAGGTACTATCTCTTAGTCTTTACCTAGTCATAATGCATCTATAAAAAATGGATCGACTAGAACTACCACTCAATGGTCAATAAGAATAGCTCAATGACCTTCTTAGAGATGGTTTCATACTGTTCCGGCCAACCTGTCCCTAAGTCAACCATTCACACAAAAAGGATACCATTGCGATTCAACTTCAAGAATATCTTAACCTCATTTCTATATAGAAGGTTCTTCAAATTAGTCATGCTTAGAAGGGCACCATCTTAGGTCTACCAATCCTAGACTTTCATTCAACATTCATTTATACACATACAAGACAAAGATGCATAAGCTACTAAGTCAAGATGCTCATACTCACATACTTAGCATGCATCAAGTAGAGGGACACAGCCTACCTGACAAGACACGCACATCATCTTCATATCACATATATAATAGTATTCAAGTATCACATAAGAACAAACAGGTCAACCTATCAAGATACACTAGTAACACAACTAGAGACATCACCCTAATCTAGCATGATCACATATAGTTAATTAGGAGAGTTCATACTCTAATCTCACATATACACATATATCACATAGTCCTTCACATTGATCATATACAAGTCATAGCATGATAACATTACAACTCATAAAGTAATGCCTACAAGGTCACGTTCATCACAATTATAACACATAAGCACCGTCACCATAAGTGGACCATACCAATCATCACAATTCAATCTCTATACTACACAATATAAGTAGTTTAGGTCAACTTACCCCAATCCATCACTAATACCAATCAATCCATTAGCCATTACAACCAATACAACTCACAAGGCTCTTACCAACAACCATAACATCAATCCAAACCAATAATCAAACTATAGAATTGGTCTATCAAGATACTATATGAAAATCATCCAATTAAGGCAGCCTATATACAATTCTAACATAATTTGTACATATATCAATAGCCTATTACAATCTACATAAGAATTCAATACCATTAAGCCTTAATCAAATCATCTATATTAGAGCCAAAATAAAGAAATTAGAATTTGCATGGGTTCATAAAAATTTTGATCTAAAATCATTCAGTTAACATCAATTATAACTTAAATCATTGTTTCAAATAAATTTTATGCAATAATCGATGGCTAGAAGTTGAAATAGAAGAATTCATGTTTGTATCATCTTCGAAACCATTTGAAATTGGCTCCTTGAATAGAAGATAGTTCAAGGATGAAGCACCATACCTTATATGAAGAAAAGCCCACGAAATTGATGGAGAAAAACTTGGAAAATCAGTCTTCTTCCTTGGAGCTTCAAAGCTTCAATAATGGAGTTTTGAATGGAGAAGTTTTATTTTGAGTTGAGGGTTTTGCTTTGATTGGTGAGTTTAGGGATGTAAAAAGACTCAATAACCGTCAATAAGTCATCCCCAAATTACCCAAAAGACCCATGCACGTATAGGACCTTTTAACCAATCAAATTTGACTTAAAAACGACGCGATCAAATCTGAGAGGTTATTGCGCGTCACGAAGGCATTTTCAATTCTTGGTTTTAGAAAATTTCGAGACAGAATGGTGTATGTAGGCTCCGCATCGAGGGCAAACTTATTGCCCTTTAAGTGTAGGCTGCGCGACGCACCTTGGGCCTCAGATCTTGGTTGTCTCTGCAGCTTCATGACCCATGTTTGGGTCCTCCTCAATGACCCTTTGGCTTATCTTTGGGGCATCGTTCTCAGACGTTTCGACCCTTTACATGTCAGGCTAAGTGGAGGAACCATCGATACTCAATTTCACCCTCAAACCATACCCAAAACTCCACTACAAAACACTATGACACACTAGTTCAACTTAGACTAGTTTTCGAATGTCTTGGACGTTCTTGGACGTTTGACCTCAAAACACTTCCAAACTTTATACAATGCCTATAAACACTATTATTAACCATTTTAGGACTTTAAAACCTTATGACACACATGTTAGTCTCTAGTTCAACCTAGTTTGTTTTTAGGGACGTTACAGTGAATGTTTTTGCTTTTGAGCAGATTATAGTCTGTCAACTCATGTGAATGGTTCATTTGATTTGTCCCCTTGTTTCTAAGCGATTTCAATGATTTTTTTGTATTACACTTAATCGTTAAATCGATAAATCAATAATCGATGGGTCAATATCTTAATGGTTTTACAACGATTTAGCATGTCTACAAATCAACAATAAGTCGAACCGAAAGATTTCAAAACTAAACCAAAACAATCAATACACCACCCTACATTCGATACTCTCCTAATTGTCATAATTAACAAAAATAACAATAAACAATTTTAGTTATCAATAAATAATAAAAGAATTGTCGATTATATCATTTATTAATGAATTATCAAAAAATTGCTAGCTACAAACTAATGAAGGATTATTAAGGAAGTAATATCCTAACTAATTCCCTTTTTTTCTCCTAATAAAGGAAAAGTAATGATTAGTATTTAGAGTCATTTTGACATCCTGGCCAGAAGATGAAATAAAATGATCATCTTTCTCTTTTATATGAAACGGATATAGCATGACAAAAAAATTTATTCACGAAAAAGACTTAATTATTCATTCTAGTGTGGTTAACTTGTACAAATGAGTAAAAAGATGCATAAAAACTCATTATTAAAATCTATTAATGAAATTTCATTAACATAAATAAATGAGTAAAAAAATGTATATAGTCGGAGTCAGCTATTAATAAATTCTCATTAACATTGATAATCACCTGAATAAGCTATTATTAAAATTTTATTCACGCTAGTAATGCAATCTCTTATATTATAAGACTACAATCCAGACACACCTAATTTATATAACTTAAGAATTAAGATTTGCATTTTTAAAAAATATAAAATCTTAAGTAATTATATATATAATCATTATAATTATTATTATTATTATAGTTGGAAAAAAAACTTAGGTGTTCGTATAGATGAGAATAATAATTTCATTAAGTTTGTAATTTAGTATTTGTAATAAAAGTAATTATTTTTAATAGTGGTAAATGTGAATGGAGACCCAATTGAGTGAGAACAAAATTTGTTATAAAAGTATTTTAGCTAACGTTTTTTATTTTGAAGCCTGTAACGGCATTTTGGCTTATGATTGTATTTTGTTTTTTATTCATTACAAATGAATTATCCCTTTTTATCTCTATTTTTTGTTTATTTAATTTGTTTATTTTAACCACCCTTCTCTATATTCTTTTCATATTCAATATGTATTATATTTAGTCTCTCATTTCTCATTTTTACACTTTGCCCCTTATAGGAAAAAAGTTCTATAAATTGGCGTAACCTAGGTTACAATATCACATAACCTGAAAAAGAAAAAAATGAAAGAAGGCGGCAAGAATAATCATGGTCATTTGCATGATGATGTCTGGTCATACTTAGACTGGAATGACCATCAAGTTGAGAGTGGAGAGACTGAGGGTAACAAGTTGCTAAATCCGACTAGGTCTGATACTTTTCAGCCATTAACAGTTATCAATGAGGTGGTTCAAGTGAGTGCTGATGTTGTCAAAAAGAGAAGTCCACCCAATCGGAAAAAAAATGGTAATGGAATTGCTGAACCAAATTCTGGTGCTGATGAAACCGAAGTTAGAAGATTATCAAAGCATGAGGTACACAAATGGACAGAGAGAGAAAGGAGAAAGAAGATGCGAACCCTGTTTGAGACTCTTCACGCTTTGGTTCCTAACCTCCCTGCTAAGGTAAAAAGTTCTTTAAATGACATATCTTATTTTTTATTATCCGATATCTTATCAATCAAAAACGATATTTTCAATAAATTTTATGATTATCTGTAAAAAAAATTGTTATTTTTCTTTTATTGTCTTGTGCAAAATTAATCAAAATCAACTCATCGAAAATTATTCGAAAATGAACATTATTTTTTAGATCAAATAGAAACTTGTAAAATAATTTAAAAATTAGTTCCTTTTTTTATTCTTCTTGGCAATTACATAAGATAACCCTTTAATTTTCATATGTGATTGTTCCGTATTTCCAACTTTCTAAATCGAGTAAATAAATCTTAGGAGAATCATTTTAGGAAGCTTACTAAAGAGACATGATCCTTTTTTTAGAAAGCTTACTAAAGGAGACATGCTGAAAATGTAACTTGGGCCTTCAAATTTCGAGGCCTAAGGCCGCATGCATATATATATATATATATATATATATATATATATATATATATATATATATATATATATATATATATATATATATATATATATATATATATATATATATACATGTTTATTAATACAACAACAAACACTATGTAATTTCATGAGTGAGATTTAAAAATAGTAAGATGTAGGCAGACCTCTTTTTTTGTGAGTTAGAAAGACTATTTATAATAGACCCTTGACATAATTGGACTAAATTTATTTGGTTATATACACATTTTTCTTATAACTAATTTGTACATATCTACATGTTGATTTCAAAATTAAATAATAAGATGTGTTTTATTTACAAAAAAAAAAAAAGAATAAAAAATATATGGTATTTCCTTGACCTACTTCCCCTTAATTAGTGAAAAATTTTGATTTGCAATCTGAAGTAGAAATTAAATTAATTTCATATTTTTTTGTATGTGCAGGCGGATAAGTGTAAAATAGTTTATGAAGCAGCGAACCACATCCAAAAGCTGCAGAATACTTTCGATAAACTTGAAAGTCAAAAGCTAGAAAGGGAAGAAAATAACATCAGGTTGATGGGTTCACAAAAAGTTGGTAATAGTTGGGAGAAGTATGCGGGTGATCAAAGATCAACCTGTGATTCTACAACTATTACAGCAGCTATTCATGGTTCTAGTTCCTTTATTCCAACAGGTTTTATGACATGGTGTTCACCAAATGTGATACTAAATGTATCTGGTGAAGATGCACATATTAGTGTGTGTTGTCCTAAGAAGCTAGGGCTATTTACCACCATTTGTTATGTTTTGGAGAAACATAAGATTGACATTGTGTCAGCTCAAATTTCATCTGATCAATTCAGAAGCATGTTCATGATCCAAGCTCATGTAAGTCCTTTCATTTTCGTAAAAATAATATATTGGTCATTTTGAACACTGTGAACTATGGTTTTTAGTTAGCACACTTTTTATTTATTTTATGTTTCTTTGTTTGATTGATCAAGAAATTGAAAAATGACACGTGTTTAGAAATTCTTTTGAATTGGGTGTTTGAGAAATATATAATTCTTTTATAAGTTTCACATCTAATTGAACATTTATCTTCACATGAATTGGAAGTAAAAAAAAAGTATATATCTATCCTCTTTTTTTTTTAGAAATGCCTCCTCCCACCTAGTCTCACCCTGATGTTGAAATTCTCGATTTATTCCTACATATAGTTTAGTCATAGACTGTGTTTGAAAATTATTAAAATTGTTTTACCTTAATAGTCTTTCTACATTTACAAGATCGTATGGATAAACATATGAATATATATAGTGACTATATTATCATTGTTGTTATTATTGTTTGGTTCTAAATACATGTTTGATGTGTATTCAGGCTAAAGGTGAAAGTGGGGTAGCTCAATTCTTCGAAGGATTCACCGTAGAAGACATGTACAAGCAAGCTGCAAATGAGATAATGTTGATGACAACCCCGAAATGAGCAATATCATATTTACTTTTGAAGTTCATTCAGTGGAGGATGAAGGTTGTCGCCGTATAGGCATGTTTACTTTTCAAGTTCATCTGATAGAAGATGAATTGTTGGGGTCGTAAATGTTGATTTATTTACTTTTATAGTTCATTCGATAGAGGATGAACGGATGTGACCGTAAAAATTGTCTATTATTATGTTATCAAGCTATCAAGTTCAAAAATACAAGTTCTATTTTCCTAAGTCTCAACTATCCATTAAAAACAAGTGAAATTTATAATATTTTTAATTTTTTTACCTCATAGGAGTATTTTTATTTTACTTCTTAGAATTTAAATATGTTGAAATATTAAAAATGAATCATATTGACTATTATAAATTTTCTTAATATTTAAGGTCTATTATTATAAAGTTTAATTTGACTTTAGACCCCTAACATTCTTCACCCGTGCCTGAATCTCGACTTCCATTTATTTTAACTCCTACCAAACCAAGAGGTTAAAAATTCATGTTACTTAACTTTTCAAAAAAAAAAAAAGAACTTTCATTTCACCTTCTACAACAATTAGCACTTGCAGAGAGTTCAAATATCACTTTTATTTAGGTCAATTTTAATGCTAAACTATCTAAAGACCAAAAAATAAAGGCTGTTATAGTTATCATATAAATAATTCTTGCATAACATTTTCTTTAATTATTAATCACGTGATAAAATATAATTAATTGGTCGATAATAAATCATATATACCTAGTTAAATAAGTGTATATTTGAGTTTTTTCAATTTTCTTAGTCAATTGAAAAATCATCTTAGTTTATCATCATAATTTCACCTCTAAGAGCCAAAATATTTTTAATCAATTGACAGACAAGGAATTTAGATAATTTCAATTTTCTCTTTGTCAAATAATTTATCGAAGGTTCTGGAAACCAAAATTTTCAACCATACATTATTTTATTTTGATAAAACATGTCAAAATTTTCCATAGAATAGTCAATTTTCCATGTTTTAATAATTTGATACTACATTAGGTGAGTGATCTTACATCTGCCTTTAGAAAATATCTAGTAGTTTTTGGAACCAATAACATCACACAACAAAGGAGGTGCATTCATGTCTACTAGTTTTGATTCAGATTTTATATATTGAATTAAACGAGATATAAATAACATATTATAAATTTAAAGAATTAAATAAATTAATATAATAAAATTCTTAATTCAAATTTATAAATTTCAAATCATAAATTTTGATCGTTAATGATATAAGAATATGAGATACTAAACAACTTGTCCAAATTAGGCCAAAGACTATAAAGTAGAGATATATAGGTTGACATCACATAGTTATATTTATATATGAGATATTCTTTATCAAATGAAATTTCAAAGGTATATGCAAGACTTAACCCTAGTAACATAAAAAAGATTGAGACGATTTTTAACTATATTTAACAATCCAATGCATGGAGTTTCATCTAATCCCTTGTACGCTCATCTCTTTAATCTAGTAAACGCACTTAATGATGTTCACTTTATCAAAATGTCAATATTATATGAAATCAAATATATATTAAATAGTCTGAATAACATAGAAGCGTGTTTTTATTAAAAATATATAGAGGATAAATTATCCTCTCATTTTTTTCATAGGGAAAATGTAAATTTGACTCTTTTTACAACTAAATAATTGATCTTACAGCACTACTTTTTAGAAATATCCCAACCAAATAAAATATGTGAAATGAAAAGAAATATAGAGAGACTTAATTAGAATTGGTCCAAATTAGGCTAACTAGTGATAGGCTGCCATCACACAAATTGTAGTATGATATATTGATCACCTACCTGACCTATCACCTACTACTTCTACTTTAAAAAAATATATTCTAGGAACATTCAATTTCGTAATGGTTTATGTGACTTGTTTTAGATCATATATTTCAAAAAGAAAACATATATAAGTATGTTCTTTAATTTGGTTTCACGTGAAATCTATCTCTGTCAACTTTTAGAATGTTAAAGTAGATTAGTATAAAATTGAACAAATGAATATATGTATTTTATGTACATTCTAAATGGTAGTTGATGATATATCCTATGTATATTATACAACATAAGACTTAAGAAAATACATACTTGTGTACATCTAAAATTAGGATTGCTGATGTTATTCGAAGCGAAGTCAAAGGAACATTATTCATTGGTCAAACAACCTCTAACCCTATGTATTACTCCAATTTATTGATTTATTTGTGTGTTTAATTATGCCTTCAATTTGGTAATCATTACTTATAATAGGTTTTCGTGTCTTATTTTTCTTTTTGTTTTCCCTATATTTCTTCCTCATCCATTGAATTTGGATAAGAATTTGGGGGGAATTTGTTTTTCTTATAGAATGGTCAATTTTGGAGGATAAAAACAATTCATGAGGTATCTATTTGTATCAAAAAAACAAAAAAATATGTTGATATCATTTTCTCAACTTTTATATTAGATTGGGAAAAGTAATTGAGAATTTAATCGGTTATTTATTTGTGTACATAATATGTTGAGATCATTTTCGCAACTTGTATTCGAATAATGTAATTTATTATTATATATATGTTAGTAAATTTAACAAATCGATCGAAATTATCATTGATTTTCAATAACTTCTAACTAAAATAAAACTATTTCTTGGAATGAAATAATTTTATCCACTATGTTATTAAACGATGAAAAACAAGTTGGTGCCAAAATTTAAATAAGATGAAAAAATCGAATATTATAACTTGTGGTCCTAGATGTTTTGAAGGTGATTGATATATTTATGTGAAATAATACAACATCATGTCATTGCACTAATCAATGTGTCAATTTATTTAACCATAATTTACAAATTAAATGACATTTTTTATATTCAATATCAATTTAACTTTAGCTTCTCATTTTATTCATTAAATGATTTATAACCACATACATTTTTCTTATAACTTTTCTTTCTTCAATTGTTTTTACAAGTTGGTTAGTTAGGGATTCCAAAAAGTTGAACTTTTACTAATACTTAATCAAATAAATTATTTAAAAAAAAAAAAATTATAGCTCATTTTAGATATCAAATTTAAAAATTTTATATTTAGCTAAATATCTTCGTATAAATTGAGAATAAATGAGTAGCAAAATATTTTTCTAGACAAAATTATGACAAGTAGGACAATTGAGAACCATAGGATAAAATTGATGATTGTGTTCACAATTTGTTACCAAATACCAATCACATGTCTCATGTGTGACTTGACATGTTTCATACGGCGTATTTTCATTATTTTTCTTTTGTTTTCAAACTCAAAATACACAATATTATCATATATATCTACGATGATCATTATCTGAAAGGTTAATTTATTATCTCTTTATAATAATTAGGTCTTTTTATTGTGAAATTGACCCTTCGTACATTCTATGTTTTTTGCGATAATATTTTGTTATAGTAACAAAAAACACTGATATAGTCGATATCGTTATATCCATCCCACAAATTTTAACTAATTAAACATTAAATATGCGTAATACAAAATTACAAGAATTTAAACAAAAAAAAAAGAGGAATCAAAGTATATAAGAATAATTTTCATATCATTTTAAAAGCATGTTTTTTTGGTTGAATCGAAGTATAGGACGATGTCATTATAATTGACAAATAAAAATGACATTCTTTTAAAGACGGACTACTATGGTAATTTAATATTTTTTTTGCGTCTTATTTTGCAAAGAAAGCAGGTCCTTTAATGGGCCAGGGCCCATTGGACTTGTGGATTTGAAGGAGTTTGCTGAGTGGGCTGATTAAGACTAGCCACGTGGGTTGTTGGAATACCTCTTGTCTTCTAGTGAACCCCATATGCCAAATTATTGTTGTCAACGTGGCCATCAATATGGGACCCACACATTTATGCTACCATACCCCACCCCCCAACCCATGTAGAAAAGCTACTAACATTCATCATCATCATCATACATAATGATGTTGGATGATATATGGGTATTTTCACGACGCAATATATAAACGTGTTCTTTCATTTCATCCCAGCTGGTATTTATGTCTTTCAATTTTGTGTATATACAAGTAAATATACAAACTTATATAAAGTTGAATATATGTATATCTTATGTGGCAAAATACGAATCAGTTCGAGTGTATAATATCACACAATACAAGATGATGTTGATTGTGATATGTGGGTATTTTCACAACATAATACATAAACATGTTTTTTAATATCATCTCAGCTGGTATCTATGTCTTTCAGCTTTGAATAAGTAAAAGTAAATACTCAAACTTATATTACATAATCTAAGTAGCATAATTCGAGATAATCTAGTGTATATCACGTAAATTATCACTTAAAATGTATGTATTTAACTTGATACAAATTTAAATATTTATTTATTATGCACAACTAAAATAAAAGGATATAGATTTCAGCTAAAAGTCGATGAATCGTATAATTTCTAAAAAAAAATTGTATGGATTTAAAAGACTTGGAGATTGACCCACATTATCTTCTTTAAATTAGCTTTATTTTGTGGTTCAATCAAAGTTGGTTGCTATATTGGTTGTCCCTTTTTGTATTTTTGTTCTTTTGTTCCATAGGAGTTGGATCTAACTAATACAAACCAATTTTTAACATAAATTATGCAATTATTTAAGTCTCAAATAAAATATTACCACTAAACTTTCTCTTTCGTAAAAGTCATTTTACCAAAAAGTTCTATATAATATTACCCTTTTTAACCAAAAAAAAGAAAAAGCAATTAGTGACCATAAAAATTAAGTTTTATTCGGATTAGGAAATTGTCATCATCTTTTGGTAATTTATTATATAAAAATTATGGTTTAATGGTCAATACTCATAACTTAAATGACACGTATTATAAATTATAATTATAATAATATTATGTTTCTTTCTCTTTCGTAGTAGTCATTTTACAAAAAAAGCTATATATTATATTTTTCTTTTTACCAAAAAGAGCAATTAATAATAATTAAGGAAAATGAAGACTAAAGACTTGTTGTTTGCCAAACGATAAAAGTTCTTTTTAATTTTATTTGGATTATAAATCGTCACCTCCTAATTATTTTATTCTATAATATTTTTAGGATATGGTTGAATATATTAAAAACCCATAACTTATAATTATTACAACATATTCGGTGAAATTACACAACTGAGACCTAAGTAGGATAGAATATACATGAATCTTACAACAAATCTTTCATATATAAAAAAAAGACAATGAAGAGAAAATCGGAAAAAAAAATCAATTTCGGAAAAATTAATTTAAAGTTGTAATATATAATCGACCAATCATAGCGCAACACGTATAATCAATTAAAAGAACATTTTTTGGGGCTCACTTTTTTTAGTGCTCCATACTAAAAATTCCATGTGAGTAACATGCAGTATATCTATGAAGGTGATGTTGCAACTAATAAGAAAACAAATCTAATAGAGGCGAATTCAGTATTTGAAGATTATCGAGGCATTATTATTTAATATATGTGTAAGTGAAATTTTTAATAATGATTAAAAAATAATATCATGTGACGTGTGTCAGATATAAGCGCTATAATACGATTGAATCCCTTATACATTATTTTTGAAGGTCACGATTGTGTAGGGAGCATCCTCAAACTATCTACACATGCATATACACATGCATATACACAATAGTTTTCGAAACAAATATATATCAATATTTTTCAAAACAGATATATATCAATATTTTTCGAAACAGGTATATATGCGCCCTCACTTATATATGTTGGTCTGCCTCTGGACTATAGAGTATCTAATTTATTATTAACACCTGAAATTTTTATTTCCATACTCTAACTAAACCAAATGGGAAATTTATTTTATTTATTATTAATAAATTTCTCCTAAAATAAGACAGTTTTATTCTTTTTGTTGAAGAAAATTAGTTGTAATAACACACAGCAAAACTGAGCTGGAAGGTCAAATTGCTTTGAAATAAATTAAGACAGGGTGGAAAAAAGAATATTTACCTAAAAAGAAATGATTGAAGTGGTTTACATTACTCGATAAAGAATCTGATTATGTTCGAATCATATAATATAATAATAATAATAATAATAATAATAATTATAATAATAATAGGCGTAATATTTTATTTATTTATTTATAGTGTATAAGATTTGTATTATATAGTATACTCAATCATTGACAAGTTGAAAGTATTTAATTTTCTTCTTCTCCACATAAAAACACCAAACATATCATGAGGACTCCTGAAGATCCCCATAATATGCGGATCAAACATTTATATAATAAAATGAGATAAGACACATAAAAAATTAAATAAAAATATAAGCCACTATCATCAAAATATATTGTTACGATTACGGTTATCACTATCAATTATTATTATAATTAGTAATTACTATGTTTACTATCATCAAAATATATTGTTACGGTTACGATTATCACTATCAATTATTATTATAATTAGTAATTACTATCTTCGTCCAGAATTGTTTGTCATGTTGCGGTTTTCGTAAGTCAATTTGACTAATTTTTAAAGTTAAAATAGATCACATTAATTCATTATTTTAAACAAAAAAATTAGATATTCTAAAATTATATGAAAAGTACTATAAATTACAAATTTTTGCATATTAATATGATGAAAAAATACATCTTAAAATGTTAGTCAAAATTTTTATAGTTTGACTCTAAAAATAGAAATTATGACAAATAATACGAGACGAAGAGAGTACTATATTTACTATCATCAACTACACAATTAATATATCACTGAACCACCATAGTTATTAACCATTAACATATTATTGTATCTATCACCATAAATAACCATTGTTAGTGAGTAATATCAACCAACATCATCATTAACTACTATCGGACAGTTAACATCATCAACCAATACAATTCTCAATCAACGTCTACAAACCATCAATATATTGTCATATAATTTTTCAAAAATAATGTAGTGATACAAACATATAGTATCAAACTAATTTAGTATTTTATTTAAATATTATATTTATTAATATTATTAAATAAAGATAAATTTTATATATTCAGACATAAAAAATAAATAATTCCAATTATTTAAATATAAATCTTAATAATCATATCTGTATCTTCATTTAAACATCTAAATCTCTATATGTATTTTAATTAAGTTTAGAAGCTTAATCTTTAACAAAAAAAAATAGGTCTTAAATAATCTTGAAGTTAAAGTATCATAATGGCCTATATACGAAGCTTATTTCTGTTAATTGCTGGTCACCAATATATAACGCAAAGAATTAAAGTAAACCAAAAAATAAGTCACCCTACTATTCTTTTCGTTTTTAAAAAAATTACACACAATTTCTTTTAGTCAGTTTAAAAAAAAATGATCTATTTTCATATTTAGTAATACTTTAATTTTGACTTTTCACGTAACATGTAATATATTTGAGACCACAAAATTAAAGTATATTTTGATACATTTAACATAACTTTAACTTAAGACCATAAGATTGACAATTTCTTTTAATTATTTAAAAATTTCATATTAAGTCAGACTAAATAATTATTTTTTAAACGAATGAAGTAGGCTTACTATTTTTTTAATACCAATTTGCCCAGTAGTCATTGGCTTACATTTGCGTGACTGTGTTGCCAATGGTTTTTCTTTTTTTAAGAAAAATAATATTATACATAAATAATCAGTATGAGTTTATGGGTTTTATTTATTTTATATTCTTGGTAGAGTATGTATGAGTTTATGATTCTTATCTATATATAAAAATATAATTATTCCCATGGATTCTGCATGATATTCGGAAAATGACTGATTAAACTATGAGAATTTTTCTATTTATATACTATATATATGGAGTTAACATTTATAGGCATATGACATTTATTATAATTAAAGCCTTTAAATATATTTATTATAATTAAAGCCTTTAAATATCTATCTCTTGTGTTTACATTGGTAGAGCTAAATTCTATTCGTGGAAAGTTAAATTGACATTTGCCTATCGAAAATCTACCCTATATATTATTTTTAAAAATATATATTTGAATTTTTGAAAATTTTTCCTTAGACCTACAAAAAAAATTCCTAGAGAAAGTGGATATATTCTCATGAAATTTCTATGATATGAAGCTATGTGAATTGAAATATGCAGAATATACTTTATATATGAATAAAAAGAGAAATTATTAATACGTGATGAATAAATATTTATTCTGTTTTTTTTATAAAAAAAAATCCCCCGTCTTATCTTAAAATAGACAGGATATAGTCACCATTAATTAAGTTGCTTACAATAGAGGGCATCAGGAAAAAGGGCAAAATAGTATATAATCACTTATTTTGATTCGATATATATGGTTGCAACTTTTCTTTCTCATATATAATAATATGATTATTGAAATTTCATAAATAAAGTCTGGAAGATACAACTTACCTATGCCATATTCATACAGCGTTAAAATAAAGAGATTATATATTTCTTAAAGACCCTCAGTTCAAATACAAAAATCAAACATTCTAATATATATTAGTTGTCTCTTAATTAATAATCACTAATTTTCTTATTTGATTTAAATTTACATTAAGTATAATTAAGAGCAAAAAAATCTCATCTCTAGTATATTATTATCATGAAATGCTATTATTTGCTTTACCAAATAACTCCAATCAAACCCTTTGTTACATTTTAAACCACTATACAAAATCCAATATATATATTAAGTTATATTACAAACTTTTTATGTTCTTTTCATTATTTGTACTCTTAATTATAACAAATGTAATCTTGCCAAAGTGAATAAGACCCACATGTATCTCTATTGAGGCACAAAGACAACAACCTCACATTTAGATATATTTCATGTGAAATAAAAAAAACCATACAATAAAGTTTATGTAATATACCTTTCTATCATCTCTTTTTACTTTATGAAAAGCAATTTACAGCTTATATGCTCTTTTATTCTCTTAAATTATCAACCACATATATACATATTTTATGACAATATTTATTTAAATTAATTTACAGCTTAAACGTTGCACACATCTTCTACGAAATACTAATTATTATACATATTTTATAACAGTATTTATTTAAATTAATGATTTAATATATATTAATCTTAGATTTTGAGACATAATTTTAGAGAATAAGTAACTAGTCGAAAGTAAGAAGTGAAAATTTATTATTAAAAACTAAAATACTAAACAAATAAAAGTAAATGGTGAAATATATATATATATATATATATATATATATATATATATATATATATATATATATATATATATATAAAGAACTCCGGATAAAGATTCGGTCAAGTAATATTAGGTCAAGTAATGTTCAATAGCATTATAGATTTATGACATGTGTACTATATAATAATTTATGGTTGAGATTCATTTAAATTATATACTCATTATAATAATAAAAATAACAAAGCTGTCAACTTTTTTATTTTTTAAAATTATCAACTAAAGCAATTAAGTGTACCCAAACTAATATTTTCAAGAAAAAAATTTAAGATTGACGGGAATAAACGAACTTCCTGACTTCTTACCCGCCAAACTTCTTTGGGAGTAATTTCACACCTGTTTTTTCCAAATTCTGAAACAATCTCCAAAAATAGGTTATATTTAAAAACATCATTGAGTTATAAATAAAAATTCAACTAATTAAGAACATGATAATACATTTAAAAAAGAAAAAAGCATATTTGGAGGTTTTGAAATAATTATAAAAATATATTCAATTAGATTCTTCAAAAGTGTCGGGTTCTTTAAAATTAGTATTAATTAAAAAAATCCAATACAAATACGAGGTTTGGCAGGTAAAAAAGTCGAAAAGTCCGCATATTTCCGCTAGTCTTATTTTTTTCTTGAAAATATTAGATAGAATACACTTAATTGTTTTATTTGATAGTTTTAAAAAATAAAAATAATTGAAGATTTTGTTGTTTTTATTGTTATAATGAATATATAATTTAATTAGATCTCAACCATAAGTTATTATACAGTACACGTGGCATGAATCTATAAGACCATTAAACATTACTTGACTTAATTATACTTGACCGAATTTTTATACATATAACTCCCACTAGTTCAACTTATTGAAGTGTTATCTTATTAGACTCCAAAATTTTCTTTTGAATAGATGTGGAAATCCCAAAGGATCATATTAATTACTTTCTTCGTACATAGACAATATAGAATTTAAAAGTTAAATGTTTTTGCGTTAGTCTTAATTAAATTTAACAGTTATAATTAAGTTTAAAAATCAAATAGGTAATGAATATCTTATGAGTTGAATTTGTCGTGTAGGATTTATTTAATGCTATTTTACGTTTTCTGTGTAATTTGTAGGATACTACATAGTGGGAGATTCAGTTTATCCTACGCACACAAAGTGCTTACCACCATAAAATTATAGCAACAACGAATTATCTTAAATTTCGAAGAGATATAAATATGTTATCGAATTTTCATGACCCCGTATATTAAATGAAATGGCATATTAGACAAAATACACAACTAACATATAATTCGCCTTAATTTCAGATAAGTTGTGATTGTCCATTAGTAAAATTTATACATATCCTTAATTACGTCGCTCCTTTTAAAATTTAAATATATTTAATGTATTATCTTAAGTTTTAAAAAAATAGTAGCACATTTAAAAGTTTTTTAGCCGAATACAACTTACTAATGAAGACAATTATCATTTAATTAATATAAGTAATACTATAATAATTTTTAGCTTTTTTCTGTTGAACTATGTAAGTTATAACTTATAATTAACTTTGACTATTATTGTCAAATACATTAAGATAAATTGAATAATTTACATCTTAAATAGCAACATGCAAGATACACGAGAATTTATTAAAATTCAAACGGTTATTTTTTTTGGTATTTACTTCACAATTAATTAGAAATTGATAATAATCATTAATAGTATGGCTTTTCAATATTTTTTTTATATATAACGTTCAAAAAATATTAATGAACCAATCCGTTGAGAAGCCTAAAAATATAAATGTTTCGTAAAAAACATTTAAATGCAAGGTAGTAATCTATTATATGCTGACATAAATGCTAAAAAGTGCTTTAAAAATAGTTCTTATTTTTTTTTAATTTATATTTTAAAAATCCCTTAATTGAAGGAAAATTAAATTAACAAGTGGAAGAGTGAAAATTGAAATCATACCTATATGCACATTTAAATTTATATTAAATCAGTTAACTTAATTTTAATAGTTGAAGAATATATTACGTCTGATGAATAACATATATTTTATATTTATTAATTTGATATAACAGATGCGAATAAATTTTTACTTTTCGAGTAACATCATTGACTATTTTTTTTTTCAATTTTGTGGACAAAAGTGCATATCTCTAATCTCTAATAATAAATTGTGTAGCTAGTTTCCAAACAAGTAGAATTAGTAATAATACTTTTTCCAGACTAATTGGGAGTGTCACCACACCAAATATACTCTATAATAAGTCTAAAAAGTGAGAGAAACAAATATTTACCACAAAATTAAAGAATCAAATAATAATTGAGAGGTCTCCAAATGTTGACAAATCTAACAAAAACAATATAACGTGGGTGGGTCCCAATAATCCAACTATATTCTATGAAAAAAACACTTTTATTTTTTAAATTTTCATTTATGTTTGGTTAATAAAATTATACTATTAAGTTCATTTGATAGGAGAAGTGTTTATGATGAAAGATTTTGGTTAAATTATCTTTCTATTTGATCTAAAGGTATATACTATAAATTTGCAATTAATATAAGATGTAAATTAATTAAAAGAAATGTTAAAATACTATTAACATTAATATGGAATATAGCTATACTAAAATAATACCAAGTAAAATAATTCACTATTTATAAAAATTCATCAAAAAAGAAGTAAAATCCTTCATATATATTATGAAGATTTCAAGATCCTTCATATATTAGGGAGATTTCAAAGTTTTTCAGACTTTACGAAGATCTCAAGATCCTTTATATTTTACTGAGATTTCATTATCCTTCATATATTACGGAGATTTCAAGATCGTTTGTTCATGACGACGATCATTTCTATGTTTATTACACATTCCATAATAGTAGGAGATCTATTATTTTAATTATCCATTCTGAAAGTTTTTTATTTTATTTTTAATTGTTCTAAAAGTATATATTATAGATTTGTAACACAATATATTGATAAAAATAAATATGACCTATATAAATAATAATAAATATTATCAATATAAATATGATAATTTAAGAAATTTCTAGCAAAATAAATTCAAATAATTTCATTAATTAAATTACTCAATATGAAAATTCTCCCTAAAATAAGTAAGATCCTTCATATATTACGAAATTGTATGAAGATTTAAAGATCCTTACATTACGAAGATTTAAAGATCCTTTATAATTTACAAAGTTTTCAAAATCCTTTGTACTTTACAGAGATTTCAAATTCCTTCATATATTACGGGGATTTCATTTCTACTTTTATCACGCAATTCCATAATAGTAGAAGATCTACTCTCATATTGTTTATCCACTTGCATTTTGCAGGAATTTTTAGTTATAAAAAATTACTTTAATTCTCATTTAATTGTGTAGACAAATGAATCTTTAATAATGAAAGAATAATTATCGTTCCACGTAATACGATATAAGGGAGGGTACCAGCATTTAGGTCTTATGGTCCATCAAACACCAACGTGTCCTCTCATAATTTTAATTCTGTCATTTTCTTGTCATTGTACAGCTGTCCATTTCCTTATGGGCCACATATACTTAATCTTATATTTTTAATCTCAAAATTAACTTAATTTCTGACTAATATGATTTTGGAATCTCATTATTTAATATGATTTGTTTAGAGTTGAAACAAATGACGGGAAAGGGTATTAGGTGGCGTCTCAGTCAAAAAATTTGATTAATTCAACCAAACATTAGGAAAGAACCTTCTTTTAATTTTCGACTAACTCAAATCATTTTCTTCTCGTATAAGAAACTATTTTCTAACCAGCAATCAAATGAAATATCATTTATACATAATTTTAAAACATTTTTATACATGTTATCAAATATTTATTACGTAGATGCTTAAAATATATTACATCATTTTATTATAAAATATAGCTTCAATAAGCAGGGGTGAACTCACCTGTTGTTGTTGGATGCTCGAGCCTCAGTTAATTTCATCTCGAATATATATATCTATATAAAAATAAAAAGGTATTTCTATAAAATTAACTAAAACGCGCAATTAACAAATGATTTGGGTAGTCTATTGATTTTTGAGCAGGTGGTTAAGACCTTTTTTAGTGTTGTTGAGCATGAGTTTGAATCTCACTGTTTATATGTTTCGTCACTTTAAGAGCACTCACAACCTTAAAATTCTAAATCTGTCACTGTCAATAAGCGCAAGACCTCAAGCGCGTATTCTCAAACACACATCAAATAGATAACTAAACTCTATAAAATATATAATCTTTTTTAGGAAAAAAAGATCAATATATCCCGAATTATTGTAAATAGACAGACGTCCTCCGTCATACTTTTGGGATATGACGCTACTGTCGTGCAAAAATGCGAGATGTATATTTTTTATACTAATAAATATATATGTGTCATAATCTTATCTACTGACTCGACATTTGTTAATTAAAACATATCATAATTGAAGTATATCTAAATAAATTTTTTTGGAGACATCGTAATTCGAGTAAATATCCAAATAAAATTAGAGTAATTAATTAGACACAATAATGTTGAAGAGACATGTATGTGTATATAGTATAGTGTATGTACATAATCTCTCTATAAATGGGCTATGTGCATCCACCCTATGAATAGCTGGCCATTATTGAGGAATTTTTCCTTTATATATAATCTGAGTCTTCCTTGTTAAATCATTACTTTAACTCTTACAGAGAGGAGCTCGAAAAGTTTTTGGAAGAAAAAAAAATGGAAACTTTTTCTCATCTATCATCAAGATCCAGGTCTTGTGAAAGCTTTTTTGATGATGGTGTTGAGCAAATACCAGAGGTAGTAGTGGAAGAGGAAGAAGAAGAAGAAGAAATGGAGGAGATTACCAACACCCCACAAAGTGGATGGTTTAGGAATGTTGAGGAGCCATGGTTGAATAGTAGATCTCAAAAGAAGAAGAAAAATCAAGTCTTTCTTGAAGGTTATGTAGAGAATTCAGATGAAGATGAATTAGGGAGGACAAAGAGTTTGACTGATGATGATTTAGAGGAGCTTAAAGGGTGTTTAGATCTTGGTTTTGGTTTTAGTTATGATGAAATTCCTGAGCTTTGTAATACTTTACCAGCTCTTGAACTTTGCTATTCTATGAGCCAAAAGTACCTTGATGAACAGCAAAAGTGTTCTGATGCTATGTCTGATACTGGTTCTTCTGGATCTGGTCATGTTGCTAATTGGAAGATCTCTAGTCCTGGTGAGTCTTTTTTTCTCTCTAGGGTTTTGTATCTGTTCATAAATCTTAACAAGGGTTTGTGATAATCTTGTTTTTCTAGTTAGATTCTTGTTAAAGCTCTCATTTTTATGTAGTAAAGGTGGAGTCTTTGGAGTTATAAACTCTTTGTTCCTTACTTTTAAGCCTTTTCTGGAGTCAAAAGACTAAACCCCAAAAGGAGAAAATGAAAAAAAAGGATCTTTTTGTTATGTGATTCTTGTTTTTTGTTTGTTGGGAAGGTGAAGATGATCAATAATCTTCAATTTGTTGCTCAATTGTCACTAATCTTTATACATTTTGTATAACCTCAGGTGATGATCCTGAAGATGTGAAAGCAAGGCTGAAATACTGGGCTCAAGCTGTGGCCTGCACTGTTAAGTTATGTAACTAAAAAGGGAAGAATGGAAAGCTAAGATAAGCAAGATGAGAGGGGAAATGAGATGATCTTTTCTTCATATGAAAGAGTACTTGTGCTGTGCTCTCTTTGCCTGGATCCTGAAAAAAAAAAGGCTCTATGGCCACAAGGCCAAGAAGAAGGGTACCTCATGCTTTACCTGAAGATAGATTCAAAAAGAATCATGTCCATGATGGGTAGGCAAAGTTAAATCATAATCCCAAAGTAGAAGAATATACATGAAGAGGAAGGAAGAGATGTTTCAGGTCTAAAAGATTAACCAAACACATGGAATAAAATCTGACCCTGATATAACTTTGTGTAATCATTGTGTACATTGTTGTATCAGTTTTAGTCCCAAGATTGCAATTCTTCTTCATGTTTTAATTTTGTTTTCTTATGTAATGCTGATCAACATACTGTTCTTGGTTATGATAAATCAAGTTTCTTCCTTGTTATATGTTCTTTTTTTAGTACCTTGTCTAGTCTACGGGTTTAACAGAACTCAATCGCCTAGATTCGTTTCGATTATGTAAAAATATTCTAACAGTATCTTTGAAACGTTTAACAAAAAGTCTTTACTCCAAAGGGATAAAAGAAAAATGAAGCATATTCTGATTCTAAGATATCCTTGCAAGTTGTGGTTAATTGGTAGCCACATGGTGTTGAGTGCCTCATCCTTCTCAATTCTGTTAAGGAATCAAATCCCTAATAGTACTCCCTCCGTCTCAATTTGTAAAAATAGTTGTTAGTTGTTATCGTGTGATTAGGAAGTTATAGATAAGTTACAGGTTTGACTGTGTAGCGCACAATCTTCCCACCGAGCATGCATATAGTCAAAGCTTAGTGCACTGAAGTTCTTCCTATATGGCCACAAAATAAACAGACATTGTAGTTCGTTATGCATATCTTTAATTTAAGATCATAAAATTAAAAAACGTATCTAATCACCCTATCTTTGCGTGGAGTGGCAAATGAACATTCCTCACTTGTTCAAAATCTTTGAAACACATTTTAAAGAACTGTTCTTATTAAGCAGCAAAATAACTGAACCTCTGCAGAAAGATTATTCTCATATTTCTAGAGCAATGCGAGTCATCATATTTCGTAGAACAGCGAATAACATTGTTCATAGCACCAACAATAATCAGTTTACCTACGCAACATTGTAGGGAGACATCTTGCACACAACTTATTTCTTATTATTAAGGCGATAACATACTTGTATATAGAGTTATTATAGTCACGAGTCATTGAAACAACTACTATGCAACTTTTATTTTTACAAATTCATGGCAATGAAAGGGTTTACACAACCAAAGTACATCAACAAGGAAAAACTAAGGGGGTGGGGTACAAGCTCGCTTGTTTCGTAGGCAGGGAAGAAGGAGAAAGATAGAACCATGAAAGCACTTCCAACTAATGACCAATACATATGCTGAACTCTCACACCTGTTGTGCTCAAGCCACACCCAACAGATTTTTTATGTCTTTCTGTAAAAGGACAAGAAAGAGGAAAATTAGTAGTAACATATACAGAGAAAAAAAGGTTTCATAAATGTTTACGTCAATCTGGTTCTTGGATTTTACTTGTGTTTCCTATCTGATGAAACATAATATTCGTAGATTGGTAATCTTCATTATGTTACTTCTGCAGTATATTATTATTATAATGACGGAATTTTGAGAAAGATGTAGAGTAAGGTAGAATATGAATGAACAAACGAAAAACAGTTGAAGTTTTACCTCAAACTGAAGAGGTGGTGTCTTGGGCGCATATCGTTCCACAACCTTTCCTTCTTTGTCCACAAGGAATTTGGTGAAGTTCCATTTGACAGCATTTCCAAGGAAACCACCCTTTTCTGATTTTAAGAACTTGTAAAGTGGTGCAGCATGATCCCCGTTCACATCAATCTGTGGAATCAAATAACTTCTTCAAATGACATGGAGTTTATGGCAATATCTACACACACGTAACGTAGTAACTGAGAATACAAAGGGAGATAGTCATGAGTTTCATCTTAGGATGGTTTCTGAGTTTCACATTCTGTTCCATGGCTTATTACCTAGCAAGTTTTTCTATAAGAAAAAGAGAGAGACAAGGCACAATCTTGGTGCAGTTCTCCAATTATGCAACAAATACCTATTTACTTGTTCGAGTAAAAACAGAAAAGAGAGGACAAGGAATATCCTGAGTTGATAGAGATACATGCTCATAAAATGCATATCAGGGCTGAACAGAACGATACAACTAACTTTTGCACAAAGCTTCCAAAGTTTGGACTGTTCACAGAGCAACTTAAAAGTAGTTTGCAACTTATATTACGTTCTCTGATAATAACTTGATAAATCTTTTTATAGATGTTCAGAGGTTGCAAGACAACCTTTAAAAAGAACAATAGAGACTCTGCAGAGAACATGTATCCATACTAGAATACCCAAAGTTTTATGCAGTTTCAATAGTATAGTTCAACAGTATATCACCAGAAATTGATCAGAAGGTAAAAATAAATTGTTGATTCTTGAGAGGCTAATATTGTTGGGGGGGAAAGAAGTTCTTATGTGCAGTATCGCATAGTATGCTGCGATCAAGTTTTTTTAAAAGAAGCATTCAAAGAAGAGAGCTACCAGTCATCTGGAAAATGATTCAAATTATACGGTTTTGGGCTGTCATACAGTAGCTGTTACCTTTTCAAATACAGGGAATTCAGCTTTGAACCTGGTGCATACCGTTTGCTGAATCTCCTCATTTGTTCCGGGCTCTTGCCACAGGAACTGGTTACAAGGAAATGCTAAAATTTCAAAACCTGAAATAGCACTTTACTGGTTATGTTTATGACCACACAATATGGTTTAATAGAAATTCATCATAGGTTGGAACTGCAGAAATAGACGAATTGTCAACCTTGATCTTTGTACTTCTCATACAAAATATTCAGCTCCTTGTAGTTTGAATCTGTTAAACCACTGCAAGGGAAAAAGGATACCACAACATAGGTGAAGACTGGAAAGATTGTCTTCAATAAATTTTTATGATTCATTCCTATTTAAAGTATAAATAATAGCTACTTTTAAGCTTCAACCAACCAACAATACCATTGACCTAAGAAAATAGAGGCACTTACCAATTTTAGAGTGGGGAAATATACAAATACTATAGTTCTCTTATTCAACAGTATAAGGTGCACATCTGGTTCTCGTTAATTGAAGCTTTTCTTGAGCATGTAGTTATAGGCATTGAGATATATCATCATCAATCAACATCAACAACTAAGACAGTCCAAAACTATGTGAACACTTGTCTCAAATTTTCGTTATTGCATTCTTTGCAAAAAAAATAATAATTATAAGTTCAATAAGTTCAAAGAACCTGCTAGCAACTTCTTTAGTCAGGGAATCCCAGAAAAGAATGCAGGAGGATGAACGTATCGTAAATTAAAATAGAAAGAAATCTTTAAGGAATTTTCCAACTACCAAAAACATGCAAAGACATACAAATCAGAATAACAGAAATTCACCCCTAAACGAGTACATCTAGTTTGTGCCAATTGACATCATCATTGTACAATAAAACTTAAATGCACCCAGTCGCACAATATTTGACATAGTATACACTCTCCAGAAGTAACTAGATCTTAGTCACACTTATATAACTCATAAGTCTAATTAGTGAAGCAGTGGACACACTTCTAAATGAAAACCAAGGAAAAAGTCAAGACAGAAACTAGATTACTTCACTTACCATTTTGATGCAACATTGACAATAAGAAGAACCTTTCCCCTATAATTGCTCAAAGGTTGCTCATTTCCCTGTATATCCTGCAATTTCAATTTCGTTAGCATGTTTTATAATATAAAAAAGAAAAAAACCTTTGGACAGAGTTGCTTAGTTCTCTAATAATTTGTTAATTCTCAACTATTCAAACCTTTTGAATTCCAATAGTTAGTTAAATTTATGAAAGTTCATAATCTAAGTAACCAATCAATTATGCCTAATGATAGAATTATAACTCGATTATGCTCTGAACTAGTTTAACATTCATCTCAAACACCAAATAAGTGACTAAAGGCCCAAGTTATATAAAGCGGCAAATAACCAGATCTTGAATTACCTGTCCAAAAAAACTGAACTTCACTAAATCCAAATTAAACTCTACAACAACAGCATACCCAGTGTATTCCTACAAATTGGGTCCAGGAAGGATAGAGAGTACATAAACCATACCCCTACCTCATGGAGATAGAGAGGGTATTACCGAAAGAAGCTCAGCTCAAGTAAACATGTTAAATTAGACTCTAGATAAGTGGATCATAAAATTGAGAAATGCAAACAATATTTCAAAGTGAACACATTAAATTAGAGACTACTAGATAAGTGGATCCTAAAATTGAGAAATGCAAACAGTATTTCAAAGTGAACACATTAAGTTAGACTCTAGATAAGTGGATCATAAAATTGAGAACAGTATTTCAAAGTGAACACAACCAAACTATGGTTCTGCAAGCATGCACAAACTGTCTTAGGGTCTCTCCTCCCCACTATCAACACCACCTTCCCACCCCCCAAGCACACACACACAAAGAAAGAGTTACTATCTACATAATTTCAAGAAAGAGATAGAATATAACAAGTGGGTACTAGAAAGATGAAACCAAATAACACCAAATCCAAAGTTCAAAAAGCAGTATGCAATAAAAATTAAATCTTTCAGAAAAATAAACCAAAACAACAAGTGGGTATTACAGATATGAAACCAAATACCACCAAAAAACAAACTTCAAAAGTAATATGCAATAAAAATTGAATCTTTCAGCAAAAGAAACCAAAACAACAAGTGGGTATTACAGATATGAAACCAAATAACACCAAAATCCAAAGCTCAAAAGCAATAAGCATTAAAAATAGAATCTTTCTACAACTTTCAAGAAATCAAAACCAAAACTTGAAAACTCAAGAACAAGGGAACCCCCAAAAAGTGTATACCTTGACAGTGAAATCATAAATAGATTTTGGTGATCCTTCAGCCATAGAAGAAAAAGATGGGTATCTATAGAACAAGAACAAAGCAAGAACAAGAAAGAAAAGAGCAGCTAAATTGGTGAAACTCAGCATCTTCTTATTCTATGTAACCTATGCATATATAAGTCAAAAAAAATTAAATGGGGTAATCAAAATCTAATAAGATATTTGGCAATGAAAGCGAAATTTATTACTTTAATTAGGAAAATATGCTCTTAATTTTGGTAGTTGTTGTTCTTCCATGTGATTGATCAACTGTTGCTGACAAGCAAAGCAGATAGTGAATATTTTGAGTTTTGACTATTTAAAAGAACTCTTTTTTATTTTTGGAGTTTCTTTTTTGTTGAAATTTGAACTTTTTTACATTTTTCTGTCAATTGAATATTTAAAAATTGAACTTACCGTAAAGAAATTGTAATTTACTTAATTAATTTAACTTAAATAAGTAACAAGCCTTTGAGAACATGAGTAAATAAATTTAAATTTTAAATCGAAAGTATTTAGTGTGAACATTTTTATTATGTGTTTAGATATTTAAAATATAAAAATATGAGTATTTAAATAAGATATACTGACGGATTTAACGACTCGTGATATAGTGAATCTTTAGTGAATTACTTTTTGTTTAAATTGAGTTGAACGATAATTTTTCGATCATGATAACGTTTTTGTATACTCTATTCTTTTCAAATTCATCTTTTGAAATTTCACATATTATGCTATTGTTGTTGTTGCATTTTTTATCCAAATTTATAAATTTATCCCTTTTCTCTATTCGAATCAGCTTTTATAAACTTTAATTCAACGGATACTCTCAATCAATTTATTTACCACATTCTTAGGTGCAATTCACTCTATAAATCTTTATTATTTATAAAGTAGCTCTTTTTTCTTTTATAATATTTTTTGTTCTATATACTTAATCTCTTCATAGACATAATTTATTTATATTTTAAATCATTTAAAGTAAAATAGGAGTCCCATAACTAATTTATAGAGTAGTAAAAATGATATTATGGGCACGTGCATATTTTATTTATCACGAGGAACATCTAACTGATGGATTTTTTTTGTTTAGGAGATTTGAAAAATAAAAGTATAAACACGTAAATAAGTCTTTAGAAATAAAAATCTTGAATTCTTTTGGGTTTAATCAAATTTCTAGTATTTTTGTTAGAATTCGAGACACGTACACGTTTTATTTATCACGAGAAGCACCTAACTGATGGATTTTTATTTAGGAGGCTTGAATTCTTCTGGGTTTAAAAATTAAAATTTTACTGCTTTCATTGGAATTTGAGACACGTGCACATTTTATTTACCACGAGAAGCACCTAACTGACGGATTTTTTATTTAGAAGTAGGAGGTTAGAATTCTTTTGGGTTTAAAAATCAAAATTTTAGTGCTTTCATTGAAATTTGGGACACGTGCACATTTTATTTATCACGAGAAGCACCTAACTGACGAATTTTTGTTTAGGAGATTTGAAAAATAAAAGTATAAACGTGTAAATAAGTCTTTAGAAATGAAAACTTTGAATTCTTTTAGGTTTAAAAATCAAATTTTTAGTGCTTTCATTGGAATTCGAACACAACATAATTTTGGAGGTACTTGCCATTGCACCATCCGTTACTCTTTGTTATTGAGGAATTTTAAAATATATATACTTGCAAAAATATAAAAAAAATTCCTTATATATATCGTGTAATTTTTTCCTTGAGGGTTCAAAACTTCAAATGAACCCCTCAATACCTCGTGGGTCCGCCCCTGAGTCTATGGATGGTGCACACTGCCCGAGGTGGGTCGGGCAATTTAAATGTTTGGATAGGTCAAGTTATGGGTAGTAAATTAGTATTATTATAAACTTGGGATATTAATAAGCATCGTACTAAAGTGATTAAAAAAAATTGATTTTTGACTAGATTTCAAATTGAGTCTACTTTAATATAGAATTTTTCAATGCAAATTTATATTTTAAAAACAAATACTTATCCGAAGATCATTTGTCAAATGAATCCAATATTAGAGGAGTTAATTAGTCTCTTTTAAATGACCTCGTTTAATTTGATATAAAAAAAATTAAAATGTATTTTTTTTAAAAATTGTGATTTTCTAAATTTTAAAATATTCATATGATGATAAATCTAAGAATAAAAATAATTTAAATTAAGCTATTTTTAGACTCTAAAAAGTCTAAACTATTCCCTTTTTAAGTTGTAAAAAAAGTTGGATCCAGAACTACCTTTCTAAATCTCTGTTATCCTTTCAACGGTTGGTGGGTGACTATTAAATTCCCAATCATGTGCCACTAATTAAGCAATAATTTTGTTCACTATATATATTGGTAAAGTAGTTACAAATGTGTTAGTATTTGAATATGAAGTGATCATTTCAAAGGTCTATTGAAAATAACTTTTCTATTTGACGATATAGTGATAAAGTATATGTACACACTACACTCTATCTGACGAGCTATCTGCATATGGAAAATTTCATGGTTAACTAGTAAATTGAATTAAATACTAAAAATATTAGTACTATAATACGCATCTTGCATTGAAAAATTAGCTAAGATTAAAAAAAAATTAAAAGAACAATGATAGACAAAATAAATGAAAAGATGGTACATTAAAAAGCTTAGAATCATGGTAAAATTTCAAGAGGAGTCATACATTTAAGTAAAAAGATAGATCTCTGGTTGATCATTACAGAATGAACTAAACTAAAGTTTAAACAGATGCTTCCATCTTTTCGTCTTCAGAATCTTTTTCATCCTCAGAGAAATTTGGAGCTTTAGGAACAAGTCCAAGTAATTTGAACATATTCTGATCAGCATCATAGTCATTATTTGGTGTAGTCAACAACTTCTCACCTGTAAAGATGGAGTTGGCACCAGCAAGGAAACAAAGAGCCTGCTCCGGGACAGAAAAACGAACTCTTCCTGCAGAAAGCCTAACCATTGCACCTGGCATTGTTATTCTGGCTGTCGAAATCATCCTAATCATATCCCATATGTCCACTGGCTGGAAGATGAAAAATGAGTTTGAGATTAGCAATGATATCAGAAAAAGTTAAGGTTATTAATCCACTTTTCCCTACAACTCATTTCAGAGAGCTGTATCCATTGAATCAAGGAAATTTAAGATCTTATCCATTCAATTAATTTTCAGAAATGCATTGAATTTCGTCAGAGCATGGAATGGGTGTCAATTACTTTGTGGTCTATGAATATCACAGTTTTGAGGAGTTGTTTTAAGCTTTAAGTTGTGATGAACTAGAGATTGTGTTTCCAGTCATGATCTGAGGTGGGAGATATCCGCCCGCAATCATGCGTGCTACTTAACAGAGAAAAGCAATGTTTTATGAAACTACCAATGCTGAAAGTTAAAGCATCAAAGTTCAATCAAAACTAGAACTAAATAAGATAAAGTTTCTTAATATGGTGACTGTTGACACTCTACCAAGGGCACTTCTACGATGGCTCAACGTATTATGTTGGTAGTATAGTATGGTTAGGCTAAGCTGATGAACATGTTTTTATTCCTGTTTTGTCTGCGGAAAGGATGTGTACAAAGCACAAATCGTTTTAGAATCAGAAGTTAACGGAAAGCACTGCAACAATATTTTTTAAAAATAAAAATTGAAGCACTGTAACAATATCTCAAGTTTTATTCCTTAATAAATGAGGATTACCTTCTGGTCTTCCAATGGTGTGCCTTTTACTGCAATAAGTGCATTAATCGGCACACTCTCAGGGTGAGACGGGAGAGTTGACAGGGTATGCAACAAACCAATTCTATCCTCTTCAGCCTCACCAAGCCCTATTATTCCACCTGATCAAAGAAAATAAGGGGTTAGCAAGATTTTGACAAGGATTGGCACACCATGAAGAAATTTTACCACCCACCCTCAGAAAGATTGTGTCAAAAATTAATTGATGGTTCTACATATTGTTATTCCAATGAGTCACAAGTGTCAATATATAAACACAACATAGCAAAAACCAAGGTGAATGAGAAGTTTTATACTTCAAACGAATACCTGAACACACATTAATTCCTGCTTCGCGCACATGCTTGAGTGTTTCCAGCCGCTCATCATAAGTTCTAGTGGTTATAATATTAGGATAGTATTCTCTTGAGGTGTCAAGATTGTGATTGTATGCTGTTAGACCAGCTTTCTTGAGCTCTAAAGCTTGCTGCTTCTCAAGCATTCCCAAGGTGCAGCAAACCTCCATTCCCATGTCCCTTCATATTGAGAATAATTTGCACAGCATTAAATAACTGGGCAGAACAAAATTAATGGATGCCTCAGCTGTTATGATGTCATAGTGATTATTTTCAACTTGTTTGTGCATTACATGTACACATGATGGCAATTGATAGTCTATAGTTTTTCTGTTATTTTTTGTTTAACTTTAATAAACAATATTTGAGTATGCATTAATGCCACAGCCCACAAACAAGGAGCTAAGAAGAAAATGTGGTGTTTTTGATTAAAAGTTGCACAATCACAGAACTACTCATGAAAATTTCTTGCGAGGAAGAATGCAAACGGATGGTCTAATGTTTAACCAATTAATTAGTAAACCATATCCTGCTTGCTTCTGTAGTCATTCTGAGAAGCAGAAGAAATGCTTCTCAATTTCAGAGATCATCGTAACTCCAAACTACTAGGAATTAGCAAAATAGACAACAAGGCCCTGCAATACTGTCCTCCTCAGAGTCTAACCAGCCTACAGTTGTCTGATACTTGAACAGTTTGAATGAGTTTAAACTAACAAAATATCGAGAAGCTTATTGTTTCTAGATTCTTGTCTCTTTTATGAGTTAACTCATATGTTTCTCAAATTAGTGTCCGCCTCATGATTGAAGGTAAATAGAGAGAGTTGCTTCTTTTCCTATATAACTTTTGACTCCTAATGCTTAGTCATGAAGTATTTTGACCATTGTAAATCCAAATGTGGCAAGGTACTAGCTCCGCTTACTTGTCAAACAGAAACTGAAAGAGATTTCAGAATGCCAGAAACATCTCACAGTTTAAAAGATAAGGATGCTATCTACGAATGGTTGGTATCAGCAGATATTGAAGTTCATGAAACAAAAGTCTGTCACAAGGAAATTTAGCACCATATCGTTCTGTCCTAAACGTGAATCGGTAGAGATTGTCTCCCACAGCTTAGGCATTTTAAGATGAACCATGGTAATCTTTACCCAACCCCCACAATAAAAGGCAGAAACGGGCATTTTCCTTTGCCCAACATACTCTAGTGGTGCATAACACCATATACAGCAATCGATTGGCTTTAAAGATCTCTACTGCTTGTATACGTGAGGTTCCCATTACCAATAACAATAAACCTTATCAGAAAAAGAAAACAAAAAGATCAGAGGAGATCATCCAAGGCGCTGGAATGAAAAATATAACTATAGCTCATTACCTTATTTCCTTCACATACTCGACGATCTGGTTCATATTGGTTTTCCTTCCTATTGTATCCCTCCATGCAGCACCCATACAAAAACGAGTGCTACCTCCCTCTTTTGCCTGTCAATGCATAAAGTAGCTAAAAGTGCATTACAAACAAGATTGAACCTCATTGTATGTTATGTATAACACAGTCAAATGAAATCTAATTAACTGGGATTATTCACCGTTACTGCATTTATCTTTCATGTTTATACATCTAGAGGTTGGCTTAGGACACATTACATCCTTGGCCGCCGTGGTAAAAGAGGCAGAATCCAGGTAACTCTGAGGTTTTGAGAACACATAACTAACTTGGGATGTGTAGCATTTGATTAAACGGAACCTATTTCGGGAAGAACTCATGTCACCCTCTAGTTTCAGTCAAGGGTTAAAGAATATCTACTTGTGCTTAAGGGTGAAATATTCTACAAAATCAGACTAAGAGAAACAGAAAGAGAGCACCTTTCTTGCTGCTTCCAAGACTGCATCCTTATTCATAAGTTTCTGTGCTTTCAGTCCTGTGTTGTATCTAGATGATTGAGGACAATACGAGCAATCTTCACTGCATCCCCCTGTCTTAATAGACAACAAAGTACACTGCTGTACTTCTCTAAAGTTATGAGAATGTCTATGTACTTGAGCCTGTAAAATAAAGTATCATAACCAGAAATTAGAGAGCCTCACTAAACTAACAGAAAACAATTAAGGTGCAAGCTCCAAAGTAATTAGAAACACGTTCTTTGGTTGTTGTTTTTTCGGCATGAATCATAAAAATTTCAGGTCACTGGGATAGCATTTAGTATTTTGAGTTAAAGGTTGACAAAGTGTTGATTGAAGTACCCATATGTTGTAAGAATTGTGATATTTGTAAATCAATTGTATCTGACAGAACGGGAGAATGTTACGCTCAAAAACATTTTTTCAAGGAAGATGTCTTCCCCACAATTAAGAAAATATCTCCTCACTCTTATGGGTGAAAAACACTCTCTTAACAAATTTTTCAACTGATTTAATTTCATTTGTTTCAATCAACACCTAGGCATTGTTAAAAACGTTTAATACTCTCTCCGTCCATCTTTACTTGTCCACTATACTGTTTTGGGATGTCCAACAATCCTTGTCCGGTTTATATAATCAGTGAATAATTTACCACTTTGTGCCTATGTTACCCTTGCTTTTAAATACCATTCATTTTCAATGTTTACATATGACTTAAATTTAACAGCTACTGCTTCTTAATCCTGTGCCATGTCAATAGCGGACAACTATCTTTGGACATAGAGAATACCTAACAACAACATCAAACCTATCCCACACTTTGTACAATTATCATGTGTCACCTACTTCTACCTCCCACCAAACACTGAAAAATGATCCACAAAAATATTTCCTAAGGGGTACATTTCCATCTAAGATGTTTGTAAAGAAAAATGATGAAAGACATTTCTCTCTTTCTGTAAGGTAATCCAAAATGTTTTTTCCATCAATATTTTTGCCATACAAAACACTCCTTACAAACTAAAAATCAACTGCAAATTAGCACAAAGTGAAGCACATTAACACAAAATTAAACCAAAACCACCCTTGCTAAACCTCAGAACAAAATCCCCCATAGATAAAAAAAAATACTATCTTTGTAATTGATGTACAGTAAAGCCAATTAACTATAGACAAAGCTTAACAAAATAGAACCAATGCAGTAACCCATATGATTCAAACTCAAACTGTAGAAACAAACAAAGATAATTAAATTAAAAATTAAAAAGAGAGAGAAGAGAATACGGACGCCATGAAAGAGGAGATCGAGGAGTGGTGAATCGTAAATAGACTTGATTTCATCTCTAGTCCAGTTATTTCTGGGTCCTTCCTTTATACATCGTTCCGCTTCTACTGCAGCTGCTGAAGCTGACAATGAGGAATAATTCGGGGCACGCGACTGTAGTAGAACCAACGACGATAATGGCCGCCGAATCGATCGAACCCACATCATCCTTTTCACCTTCTCTCTCTCTCTATATATAAAAATATATGTATGTATAGATATGGATACAGAGAATGGCCGGATTTGCAGAAGCAGAGAGGTGAAGCAAAACAGAGCAGCTTTCAATTGTTATTTGCTGCCCTCTTTTCTCAGTTGCTTTGGAAGTTCCGCTGTGACTAAACTTATTTAAGAGATTGTGGGTGGGGGGGGTTTAGGTAGCTCTTTCGAAAACAACAAATTAAGATTTGCATAAATTATACTTTTAAATTAAGATTTTTCGAAAACAATTTATACTTTTATGAAATAATAATAAGATTTGAATATAGTTATATTATTGATTGATGTTAATTTTTAAATAGAAATTTTAGAATAGTTTGTATAACTTACATTTCGTTTGTATAATTTGCGTGTTTTTATATAATTGAGTAATATTAAGTCTAGAATTGTACAAATATGATAAAATTTAAAATAACAAATTGATACAAACATAAACATATGAACTTTAAACAATTATACAATATATATTATACAAATTACATTATATAAATATAAAATTCAAAAACTACATGTTTATACAAACTTTTAAAAGCTATACACAAAAAGATTGAAGGTATATGGTGACAAAATTGAAAAATAAAATAAAATCGTCATATGCAAAAATAAATCATCATATACAAATGCAAATAAAACGAAGAACTGTTAGTTACGAATTATACAAACGTGACGAATTATAAAAATTCGAACTTAGCTCACGTAATTAATACATAATGTTAGTCGCGAATGATAATTATAGCAAATTATAGGTATACTGAGTAATTAAGTAGTATAAATTTACTTAACCGCATATTTTTTTTTAAAATCAGTTTATCGTTAATCTAAAAAATTTATTGTACTACTGTTTTACCCCATTAATATATTATATAAATAATAATCTTGTAAACATTTGTGAGATCAAACATTAGATATAATCAATTCTAATTAAGTTAACATTAACAAATATGTTTGTTACAAAAAAATTATTTATAAAAGAAAAAAATACTACTTACGAAAAAAAAAAAAAGTAATATGTGAAAACATTTCCTAAAACTGAGGAGATTTTAGTTGGATTTTTGGAGTGTTTTATCTCATATAAAACTCTATTTTAAAATAACAGAATATCCAAATATTACGATTTGAACGTTTTAATATTGAACCGTTAAACACACACAAAAAAAACATCTAAATAATTCTTTTTAATTCTTCTTTTTCTGATTTCTCCATTATACAAGAAAAAAGAAAAATATCTCAAAGATTTTTTTCAGGTATAATTTCCTTTTCCACTCTTTTTGTTCATCATTCGACAAATCTAAAAGGTTAAGATTTCATGCATTCGGATTTTTATACTCTCAAATTGAAGTCATTATTCATTTATTTTATGTATAGATAGTATATTTTTTTCGAGCAAAGGGGATTCAGATAAACTCCTAGCTCCAAACAATTCATTGAATGAGTGCTTATTGCTATACATTTTGCAGGTTGATCAGAGTATTTAGACTAAAATTTGATAGATGACTTGGAAACAACAAAAATATGATAAAATGTGCAAAAGCAAAAGCAAAGAATCTCCATCCAGGTAAAAAATTTACATACTAATAAGTTAACAATCACTTTGTTAAACTTTTTTATCCTTTCTTCTTTTCAGAAAATTAATGCATACTGATGTTCAGCTTCATATTTATGGAGTTCCATTCTCTTTAAATAGGGTAAGAATTAATACGATCCTCTCCATCCTTCCGCCCTTAACTAGAGGTCTCGAGTTTAACACACATCTTTTCCTATTGTGTTGAACTTGCAGGGACTTTTGGCTGCAAGATCTTCAAAGCTAGCTGCATTGTTGAAAGAGAATCATGAAGATGATATATCTCATTTGCTAGGAGATATTCCCACTGATTCTGAAACTTTTGAGCTTGTTGCAAGATTCTGTCATGGCTTTGATATAATCCTATCACCTGAGAATATCATTAAAGTACTTTGTCTTGCTCATTATCTTGGGATGTCTGAGATTCACAGCACCAACAACCTCACAAAGAAGGCTGGTCTCTATTTTCAAAACAATGTCTTATCGAGCTGGAACAAGACGATGAAAGCTCTCAAATCTGCAGAGATCATTCTTCAACAAGCCGCGGATCTTTCTCTGGTTGATGCATGTGCTGAGTCTATTATCGCCAAGGTACTGCACAATCCAAGTCTTCTAGGAGAGCCTATGAGGAATGTAACAACAACAGATGATGACAGTGAGAACGATGAAAATGCGTATAAGTCAAATGTCAAGAGGAGGCTTTTTGTTCATGACTGGAAATCAGAGGACTTGACACTACTTTCCATTGCCCTCTATGAGCCCATAATTCGTGCAATGGTTCATCGAGAAGTCCCTCTGGAATACGTGGCATCATCTCTGTTTCAGTATCTCAGCAAATGGGTTTTTCTGGACACTAAAAGAGAAGATGATGATCCCTCAACTTACGCGAGGAATTCTCAAAGAGAGATCATTGAGGCAGTGGAGAGACTGTTGCCTCAACAAAGGGGGCTGATCCCCAGTTCTTTACTATCTAAAATGATGCAATCCGCGATAATCTTGGATGCTCATACTGAATGCAAAAACGGATTGGAGACTAGAATAGGAAAGCAACTAGATCAGGCAACAGTCAAGGACCTCTTAATACCTGCACAAGGATATGCAAAAGAAGAACAGTATGACACTGAAAGTGTGAAAAGGATATTGAAGAATTTCTACAGCAATTACGAAAGCACAGATAAATCTGGCCTAGTCGTGGTAGCAGAACTTGTCGATGACTTTTTGGCTGAGGTTTCTAGTGATATAGATTTGAAGTTGAACACATTCTTATCACTAGCAGAGTTATCACAAGCAGCAACAGGAGGAACTAATAGAAATTCGGATGGAATATATAGAGCAATTGATATATACTTGGACAAGCACAGATATCTCACAGATTGGGAAAGGGAGGAGGTTTGCAGGGTGTTGGATTGCAGCAAAATGTCTCCTGAAGCCTGTGAGCATGCTGCAAAGAACGAAAAGCTACCAGTTCGAGTGACGGTGCAGATTCTGTTTTCTGTGCAGCTGAAGTTGAAGGATAATGTGACCAAGAGGATAAAAAGGGGTCCTGATAACCGATTGTTGAAGCTGGAAGAAGACGAGGAAGATGCAAAGGGGACTAGCAACAGCGAAGAGGAAATGATGAAAGCAGAGATGGAAAAGATGGGAAACAAGGTGACTGAGCTGGAGAAAGAATGTCATATGATGAGAAGGGAAATTCAGAGAGGTAGTTACCAGCACAAGATTCAAAAGGAAAAAACAAGCATGTGGAAAGAAATGAAGAGGAAGATTGGTTGTATGACAAGTTCGCATGAAACTAATTGCCATGTGAAGAAGAAAAAAGTCCATCCGAGATAGAAGATATCTTTTTTCTTTTAATCAAGATAGAAATTTGTGCTTTCATGTTTACATTTTGTACCTACTGAATAATTGAGTTCACATTTGCATTTTCTTGGAAAATTAAGAGTAGTTTTGATGATCTAAACGTCCTCAGGGCTCAGTCCAACCGACTTCATTCAAAATAACAGAAGAGGTTGGTAGAACTGTTATTTCGTAGTTTCTCCCAAAAAAACAAAAAAAAAAAAAAAACAGACCCATATGGGCATCTGCAATTCTAGGTGTCTAACGAACATGGAAGGCCTACAACCATATCTTATAGCACAAGCGAAAGCAACTTGTTCATTGCAACAAAGCCAAAATGACAGGACACAAATAGTTATCTTCACATGTGATGCATACTGATAATACAACCAACTAGTTCATTGCAACAAAGCCAAGATGGTTAACATAAGTGTGTTCACACAGACCTGTTTTCCAGCAAGCACTTCCAAAACAAACAATTTTTCCCAAGAGCAGAGTCAATACATCTTAATTAAGTTCAGAACTGTACATAATTTCGCAAACAAAGATGCAGTTCAACAGCATAGGTTTCACGTTGATAGCTAAAAACCTTGAACACAGTTTCAGCACCCATAAGGATTCAAGAGCAACAAATGGAGTCACTTCACCATCTTCCTCAAAAGAAGATAAACATTATTTGTTCCCAAGTCCCACCCACCCAAGCTTGAGGATTATGTGATTCCCATAATCATTCTTTAGTAATTGTAACAACTGAAGCATTACAAATACATGTTACAATTCGTCGGTCGGGTTGATGTAAGACGAGAAGGTATCTGAAGTACACAAGACCGCAATTATACTGATATGGGATAAAGAAAAGAACTGTAAACATCGTCTGGTATCGATTCCAATGCAAATAGACAATAGATTGATGAATTTTATGGAACACTTTAAACTACATACCTCCATTATAATATGCAGAATGAAAGTGGAAACAAAACCAGAGCCTAATGATGAAGTAGTTGTGGTAGCTTGCAAATGAAGACAACATGCTCCGGAAAGAGGCCATCATAGCAAAATATGGTATGGAAGATAAGTGGATGACTAAAATGATAAGTTCTCCATATAAATGCACTGTTTGGAGGGCAACCAGAAATCTATGCCCAGTGCTATATCACAGAACCAAGGTAGGAGTGGGAGATGGTTTAAAGACATCCTTCTGGGAGGACAAGTGGAATGGGACTGTCCCTATGAAACATTTGTATCCTGAATTGTTCATTTTATGCCAACGTCAACAGGCCAATGAGGCTACAATGTGGACTGGACAAGGATGAAATTTGTTCCTAAGGAGGAACCTTCATGACTGGAGATAGACAAAGTGGCAGAATTTCAAGATTCAGTAGGCTCTTTCAGCAACCTCACTGAAAAGGACTTGCTAGTTTGGAAGAATGATACAAAAGGTAAATTCTCAGTACATTCAATTTATGAGGACAGGAGATTCAGAACGGCCACGGAAGATGATCTGTGAACCAAAAGTACCCTATAAAGTGAACTGCTTCATGTAATTGTTGACAAAAGAAGCAGTTTTGACTCATGAAAATCTAAAGAAAAGAGGCTATCAGATGGCTTCTAGATGTACTTCATGTGGAGAACATGATGAGACAATTAACCATCTGTTTTCGCATTGTACATGGACAGAATAGCTATGAAGAATGTTCATCTGTCAAAAGGGGATAAGATGGGTGAAACCCGGGAACTAAAGGAGTCCTAAGCAGCTGCAACAGAGATAGAAAAGCAGCTGCAACAGAGATAGAAAAGCAGCTGCAACAGAGATAAACAACAGGAGTTTTGAGGGCAGAATAGCTTACAGAAGATCAAAATGAATTGCTTAGCTCTTTTCTATTTTTGGTGTAAACAAGATATATTAACTAGGACAGAAGACACCTTTGATGTGCTAGATTGCTTATAGGCAACATTTTAGATTAAGACTAAGACTGTTTTACTTTGTCAGTTGTAATATTTTTGAAGGGAAACTGCACTTTTGTTGTAGTATACCTGTGGATATATAGACTAAAGTTACCAATTTCAAAAAAAAAATTATAATATGCAGAAGGCCACTTTATCATTGTAGTAGGATTTAGGAAAGATTTCAAAGTCCAGTCACAGCCATCAAAATGCTCCTAATTCATTAGTGAATCAGCCAGAATAGAGACTTTCATGCAAATTATTTTAAAATTTTGTGATGCCTAAAAAGGTAGTACTTGTTTGCTTCTGCACCTGCAAAATTTCAAGACATCCTATAATGGACAAGCAGCAATTCCCCCTTAGTATAAACAATTAAATCTCTAGAACTGGCAAGCATAACTTTTCAAAATATTATGACGTTCATAAGGACCCAAGGATGTGGTTTACCTGTTGATCAAACTGAAACGATTTAAATCTCAGCTGAAGGGGAAAAAGCTATGTGATTTTCTTTTTTTGGCAAAGTAAGTAAATTGCATTAGAAAGACATGCAAGATTACATAGAGAAAGAAACTAATAGCCTCAGAACATTGCTACATGAAGCTATAGCAATAAGCAAAAACTTGTTGAAACAGTCAAAAGAATGCTACCTTGGAACTCTTCTAAGTAAGAGTCAAGAAGCTATGTGATTTTTTCCCATCTATCTAATTTTTGGTGAGCGCAATTATCCAGTACTTATATATGTGCAATATCCGGTGGAGTTGAGATCCTCGCAAGTTGGCCTAGCTACGACAATTGTTTTCCCAAAAGAAGAAGAAAAAGTTAAGATGTTCATGCGACAAATATGTAGTTCCTCAACATTCTCAAACGCTGCTATGCTTAATTACCAAATATCTCACTGTGAACTAATGATAGTAACAGGTAATAGATGATACTGTCTGCAGAAATAGATAGCCTTCCTGAACAGGCCTAACCTAGAATGTGTCTATAATTCAAGACTTCAAGTTATCCTAACACCCACTGTTACTTAAATTACATAAGGTAGTCAATGCCTCTCCTATGAGTTCGCAAATTAAATGAAAGAAAATATAGAGGTGATCAAACTTCTGGAACAATAAGAATTACCATTAAAAACAATGATAATGGTCAAATGACAATAATGTTAACAATATTTTTTCGGAAAAGTAAAGTATCAAGATACTTACTATGAGCTAAAATCATATTGGCTTTCAACCTATGCAAAAGATATAAACCTCTGATAATAACTAAATAGCACATGATTTCCCTTGATAAAGAACAGGAACCACCTTACCAGCTTTTAGGATGAGTTTTCCAGCCATGAGGAAGCAGCTTCATGTTTTTCAAGGATTTTGAGACATCTTAGCTAGATTTCTACAGAGAAGATAATTACCCTTGATAAAGAACAGGAACCACCTTACCAGCTTTTAGGATGAGTTTTCCAGCCATGAGGAAGCAACTTCATGTTTTTCCAGGATTTTGAGACTATCTTAGCTAGATTTCTACAGAGAAGATAATTACCCTTGATAAAGAACAGGAACCACCTTACCAGCTTTTAGAATGAGTTCTCCAGCCATGAGGAAGCAGCTTCATGTTGTTCCAGGAGTTTGAGACTATCTAAGCTAGATTTCTACAGAGAAGATAATACTGGAAGAGAAGAAAAAATTAACCTGCTCCTCAGTAAACAGCAACTTTAGGTACAAGATAGTTAGAATATGTTATTCAAACCCTGGAATGGGCTTCAGCAGCAAATGATGTCAGGATATCGCTTCAGGTCATATCATTTGGTGTGTCATACTGTAAAGTTATCCAAGGTACACCAAGCTGTAAAATTGTTTAAAATGATCCCACAAAATGATAGTAGTCCAACAGCAACTGTGGGTGCATTTCTACTACTTCCATGATCTGAGACTGAGAGTGTAAACCTCGGAAAGAAGTTACAAAAGGAAGAAGGTTGTGAAGGTTCACAAGATGGATGTTGTATGCAATGACAGCCTTACTGAGAAGCTGCCAACTCTTTTTTTATACAAGTTAAAAGCTGGTATTTTCCTCCAATTTCAAAGCTTATGGCTTCATAATTAACGTCGAAAACCTAAGATTCCAGAAGTTTTTCAATCCCGGAAACAGAAAAGATTAGACAAGTTTGACACGCCATTCAATTAATTGTGGAAAAAGTTGAAGGGACAAATTTCTCGTAGCTGGCAGGATTATTGCAATCAGAGCCAGGTGTGGGATGTCTTCCATACAGTTATGTCCTATTGTTTATGAATGCTTTTTCTATCAGAATTTTAGGTTTTTTTTGTTGTTGTTTTTATAAATCCATTAGTCTTCAATCAATTATTTTTTTCTCCAAAGTTTCATCCTTCCACTTCAGATCTTGTTTGAGCCTCATTCAGCACCCTTCATAACTGAACAATGACAGCAGGGATCCTAGCTTAGTTCATAAAGTTCCCAACAAACCTTAACATTATAGCCTTGTGCAATTATTTTATATCCTAAGTACCCATCAACAGAGGCCTTACCTTAAAAAATTGGTCGTAATATTCAATAGAGATTTTAAAACCATTTAATTGAATACAAAAGAATTACTCCCTCTGTTTAAAAAAGAATGACCCTATTTCCTTTTTAGTCTGTTTCAAAAAAATGACCCCTTTCCTTTTTTGGCAACACTTTAACTTTAACTTTCCACGTGGCATGTTTAAGACCACAAGATTAAAGGGTATTTTTGTACATTTGACATAACTTTAAATTAGAACCACAAGATTAAAAAGTCTTCTTTCTTTTCTTAAACTCCGTTCCAAGTCAAACTAGGCCAATCTTTTTGAAACGGAGGGAGTACTTGGTAAGAAAATAAACTTATAAGTATTAGATAGGCAGCAAATGGAATTTAGAACAAGAAAAAAGGAACCAACAAGTAACATCAACTAATGATGTCGAATTTCAGGAACTCATATTTGCAGTAACTTGTATCTAATATGAGTTCTGAAACTTGACATCATTAGTTGATAGAAATATGAAAAGACCATAATCATCATGCTGAAAAATCATCCAAACTCCAATCACATTTTATTGGAACTTCTTACCATGATACAGACAAATCCCAGGTATCATAAATCGCACAACCTCTTTGTTAAAATCTATTTGAATAAAAAAGTTAGGGCTCAACTATTGACTCATGTACTTGAGAAAGGAACTAAACACTTCATGAGATATTTATCTTCTTAAATCTGTACATAAGAGACTCTATTGACTTTTGTATCCTGGAGTTTTCTGTTTGTTTCACAGCCAGGGAAGCTTGATGCAAACTTTGGATTCCACGACCCAAACTGGCGATTGAAGGAGCTGCTGGAAGAGATTCAGCAGCACATTCTATTCCATCTCCATACACAAGCAAGCTCGCACAAGTAACTACACTGCACCCAAAGGTAGCCCATGGCAGAAAGCCAACGGGTCGTACTCGGTGTTTCCTCATGATTTCATAGAATGCCGTTCTCATGGCTGAGATGCTAGTTTTCTCTGCAGAGGCTATAACGCCGTGCGCCACAGCACGGATTTTCTCTGCAGAAGCAGTTGCCTTAAGGACAGATGATTTGACACCAGAACTTGCCATTGCAGGGCCTGCTACGTTTGACTTTCCAAATACAAGAGCAAGGGCCTTTTGGGTTTGGGTTATCATGATTTTTAGAGAAGCGGGGACTTTGAAGGTGACAACCTTCAATATTGTAGATGCAGGAACAACTTTAGAAAATGAAGAAGCTCCCAGAACTGCAGTTGCACCAGCCCCAACAGCTACCACTGGCTTAACAGCTAGTAACCCTTTTTTGTCACTTTGGCTTGAATTGTCCCCATCGTTTTCAGAGTCAGTGACCAGCTGATCAACAATTTCCTTAACTTCCTCAGGTACATCAACATTCCAGTGCTTCCTTAGTCCAGCTAAGCCACCGGCATCTACTACTGCAACTATTGATTTGAACTTCTCGGTCTGGCTTCGGAGGGCCTGTGCAAGAAGGGCATGGGACTTGTCCTCAATAGAAAGCTCAGAAAATTCAGTTGTATGACTCCCCATTTTGCTAAGTGGAAGCCGACCAGCATTGTTCAAAGCTATTCTTAACCCTTCAACTGCAATCTTGAAGACATAAACCTCAGAAAGAACATCTGTATTAACAGCATCTCCGTTACGAACATCATGAAACATCTTTTGAGCACAAGCTAGAGCTCTTCCTATAGAGGGAATATCAACAAAAATATTATGTAGATCCAGAAGCAAAGGATAAACTGTCTGTGCAAACTGTGGTACTTGATAATTCAACTGTTGTTGAATATCCTCAGATTCAATCTTTTGTAAGGAACTTGAATTGACCAAATGTGATGACAACAGCCTCACCATCTGAGACTGAACATCATTTGTAACACGAAATCCTCTACAATTTTCTGACACCATTAACCCCGTCCTTAGAGGAACCAAACTATGACCAGCCTCTAAGCCAAACACTCCAAACCTATTCTCATACCCCTCCTCCAAACCAAACACTCCAAACTTATTCTCGAACCCCTCATCCCCAACATCAGAAGACTCACCAGACAAACTGCATTGGACAAACGGCGACTCAAGCAGCAAGAAAGCCGAACCAACCTCTTCAGCTGCTTTCTTGGCAGCAGGGAAATGCCCATCAAACCCAACCCCAAATATCTCTCTCAAAACAACTCGCCCCGCCATATTCTCATACTTCTCCTTACTAGTTTTATGCACAAAACACCTCTTCAAAACCTCAATCGACGAAGTTGGTACCGACTCCTCCTCCTTTAAATCACCAACATCACTCAACCCAATTCCCTCATTTTCATGCCCATCTACAGAATTACCCACTTGTACAACTACAGCCTCAGGCTTAACTTCCCTAATCAAACAATCCGCATCTAGAGCAGATCGCTCAGATAAATTCTGCACACACAATACGTATATAACAGCCTTGGATTCAGGTTCTTGAATTGCATAAACGAACTGTTTGGTAGTTTCGGGTATTCCTAATTTCCTCACAAACCCATCTGAAATTCTCAAATCAGTGGGGTTTAATACAGAAAAAGGCCACAGATTTTGCAAATAGCTAAAACCCCACATGACCATTAATAGCTAATGCATCAAGAATCGATTAAACCCACAATTAACATCAAGAAAACTAAACCCTAATGGACTTAATACTGGTGATTATGGAACAACAGTATGAAGAAAACAGATAAATGGAACAAGGGTTACCTCATTGGCGTTGATGAACAAAGTGGCAGTTTTTTTTTTTTTGGGGGGGATGGAAGTATCTATAATTAAATGAAGAAATAAAATCCTCGAGACTTTTATTGGTCTATTTTTATTTTTAATTTTATAATATAATTTAATTTAATTTTTATGCTTCAGGATGTGAAATACGATTTATTTAATAATAAAGAATTTTTACGTCTGAATTTAGAGTATTTTATTAATTATTAGGTGTAGGTATTTTCTGGAAAAAAAAGAAGAACTTGGTCAAGTGATTTTGTGGTTATTTTAGTTTTTTTTTATCAAATAAATATAATTAAATGAATCATGTCAATGATGAAGTGATAATTGTATATTATACATATGCACTTGTATATATGGCAAACGAGATTGGGAGAGAGAGGAGAGAGACGAGCAAGATTGGGAGATGGAGGAGAGAGACGAGCGAGAGAAGGCAACAAGTTGGAGAGAGGTGAATTATATTGTATATGTATATCGGTTAGATAATTGTATATTATATATATATATTTGTATATTCTGGCAAATTATACATATAAAAACGTGAGTAATTATACAAACTCGAAGTCAGCCCACATAATTAATGTATAATGTTAGTCACGAGTGATAATAATAACAAACTATAGTTGTGATGAGTAAGTAATATAAATTTGCTTAACCGCATAATTTTCTCTAAGTTTAACCCTTCAGTTTCATTATTAACGTATCATTTCATATATTTTAAATTTTATCTATATAATTAATTATTTCTTTAAAAAATATAAATAAATTTGTCATTTTAAAAAAAAAATAACATATTAAAAAAAAAAAAGTTAGTAAAACCTTAACCTTAAACTCCTTTTTTTAATAGAATAAAAATAAGCCGCCAGCCAAACAGTCTCAACAGGGACACTGAAGTCACGTGCTTCACACGTGTCTCCTTATAGAAAACGACACCTCTGTGTTTCTCCTGACTTTTACACTGAGTTTATGGCAAAAGATCTTCGATACAATTAACGTTTTCCTCAGTTTCATTTCATTATTACTCTGTTTCTTGATGTTCATCTCCGCGCCTTCATCATCAATCTCCATCGGTAATTACAGAAATCATCTTTACTTTTGATACAAAAGACAGAGGACCCAAAAAGTTCTCTTTTTTATTTTCAAGAACCCTTTTTTATGTGCCTGTTTAAAGGGTTATTGATTTTATTCATGTTTTTTCACTTCAATTTTTTGTGGGGTTGACTTTTTTATTTGAATTAGTAGCACCCATTTGCAATAAATTTGATTTTTTTTGGGTGGTGGTGTTTTTTTCTTTCTGGTATACTGCAGTTGTATGTCATAGTTTCTTGTATTGTCAAGGTGGTAGTATTTTTGAATGTCTGTGGACAAGGAGGATGTTATACTCGTCTCAAAATAAGTGTCACTTTAGCTGATTTCATACTCATCAAGAAAAATATTAAATAGAAGAATTGAGCACTATTAACAAGAAGTAGTTCTTTCAACATACTAAGTTTTGTATTGAATTCCTAAGTTGACAATTTTGTTTGCTAAAGTGACAATTATTTTGGGACGGAGGGAGTAAATTCTATTGTAATGGTGGTTCTTTGTCTTAACTATGTTGCCTTAGAGGTTCTGTAATTCTGCATAGAGTTTGTGAATACAGTCAATTCCACCGTATCATAAGTTTTGCTTCCTATATCTAGAGGGCTAATAAGAATTTGTGAGAACCACAAACTCTGCCTTTCTTCCTTCTACATTTCTCTGCAAATGAATAATTATGTATACCATTTGTTGTTTTTCATTGCTTGAAACCCAGATAAGAGTAGGACACTCTTTGTTAATAGTTTTTTAAAGTGTCATGGGTAACTGAATACCAAATATCTCGTAAGCCCGCAACTCAATGTGATGTAGCTACTAATGTACCATAGTTTTGTTCTCTTCATTGGTGGTTAATGATGCATATAGAGAGTTTTAACATTCTTAATTGGAAAGGGTAGGTCTGGGAGGTGGTATTGTGTCTCTTCTGGACCTTTTGAAATAAAAAAATAGAAGAGTTTGGAAGAGGTCTTACTTTTAGACACAATTGATTAAATTGTTATCTGATAACCAAAATAAAATTTAGATGAAAGCAAGCTTACTTGTTCACATGATCTTAATGAGGGGATGCGTCTTCATTAGATGTTATCATTTCTTTTACTTTTTGAGTTTTATATGGTCCTTAGTTTGCCTTTTATTTCTAAAGATATTGGCGACTATTCCAGGTCCCTCACAATGTTTCATATGTCATGCTGATGGAGGTAGTTGCTCAGCATCATTAGGAGCTACAAGCAGTTGGATCAAGCCATCATACGAGGTTCAGAGATTCTCTGACCATTCAGGTATAAGGTATATAGCTTGAGAATCCTTTTCCAATAATGACAAAGAAGCTTGACTTGACTGATATTTCTGATCCTCTGGGTTTCTGCTGCTTGTTGACCTTCCATAGTTAGCTATTGGTGTTTGTTGTGTCAAATTCTCTTTTTTCTTTGGGAACTCTTTAGTCCAAAGCCAGTTCGTTGGAACCAATATGGCTCTGCTCTTGGAGACTGGTAAGAAGTAAGAACAAGATCAGAAATCATCTTAATCTTCTTGGTCTAGTTAGGAATGATCTTGATTTATTCTATTCCATTCCTCAATGTAATTTTGTTTGGTAAATTATGAGTTAATCTAGATTTTGCAGACTCCTAGTTCAGCAAGTCTACCCCTATTCCATATTTAGAACTTACATGGCTATAAAATATTCAACATTTTACTTGTCAAATGGATGTATGGAAGACTGTACAGATGGAAGTCATTTAAATGACTAGTTAGAGGGAGTAGCTTCCCGACCTCCGTTCAGTCGGTCTTTTCCAATCCAAGTCAGCAACTTAGCACCATTTTCTACCTTCAGGCTATCACCAACCATTACTTCCCATATTGCCAGAACGCCTAGATGCTTGAGACTTCGGCAGAAAAACCCATCACCCAAAGAGGCAGGTGTAATAACTTTACCACTACTAGAGATGATTGTTTAGTCAAGTACTCTTTGAAAGATATTAGTTTTCTGCATATGGAGACTCTAGTTGTATGCACTTTGTATTGATATTTACTACCCCAAATGCATTTGTGAACTTTGTATTGCTGTCGAGTTCTCATTATTATTTTACCATAGTTCTCAAAAAAAAAAAGCTCTTAACCTTTTCACCTTTTTTACTGAAGGAAAAAAGTTTACTATTTTGGTTCTACTGTAGTTTGACTTTTTCCAGATGAAACTATGTGTTCTTACACATGTGCTCCCCTCCTGTATAGTTTCAGGACTGAGAACCCTTTCTTCGGAGCTGCTCAATCGCATTGGCTTGCTGTAGGACGCGAGAGTAGCCTTTCAAGAATTTCAGTTGCAGCAGATTACCCAGATTCTGTTCCTGATTCCCCTAACTATGTCGGCAACAGTGGCTATCACCCTCTTGAAGGAATGCGGGACCAGAGACGAGTTCGTGATACTGAACTCACAGCTGCTGAAATAGCAAGGACAACTGTTGAGGTTTGCGCTAATATATGCTATATAAATTAGATATTGTTCATTCTACATGCAAGTGAAAAAAGTTTGCACGGTATAAGTACGATTATATTTCTTTTGGATGGCTCAGATGGGGTATTTTTATTTCTAATTGTAGGCTAATAGCAATGCATTGTTGATATTCCCTGGCATGGTTCATTGTGAACCTCACGAACAAGTGTCATGGGCAGAATTTCAGTACGTGATTGATGAATATGGAGGTTTGTCTGTTTCTGTTGTAGTGTGTCTCACAGTGTTGTAATTTGATCATTTCCCTTATTATGTTCATATTTGATGGTTTGCTTTCATGTGCTCAGACATATTCTTTGAAATTTATGATGACAAGAATATCTTGCGGAATCGGGATGCAAGTAATTCCGTGGTACATATTTCTACTTTTATGTATATTTTGTCTTTCATGGTTAATATCAGATCATGGTTGAGCTTTCTGTATTCTCGTTAGACATTGTGATTAGTATTTTCATATACCTATTAAAAAATTGTGATTAGTATCTTCATAACTCATAAGCATGTCCTCTGAATTCACCAAGTTCTTATTTATGCAGTGCAGTTATAATCTTTTGGCGTCTTATTTGGCTGCGTGTCATATCTCTATTTGTTATTGTCTTAAGGATCATACATGAACTGATGAGATCGCTAACAACCAACACCTATACCTTGGGTTGTTTTAATTAATTGTCACTTCATCATTTCTAAGGCTACTCATAACAAAAAGTGTTGGGGTATCATGACTTTTAACACCTTTAATCATTATAGTGTTGAATCTGAAAATTGTTGCATTTGGAAGTCCGTGTAAGAAATGACTAAACTATCTCGATGATCTCTCACTTTATCCTCTTTGTACTTTTTCTTTCCATAGGGATGTGATTGGATCAAATAGCTTTACGCTAGTTGTCAACCTACCGCAACTCTATTTTATCCAGACTAGGGATCGACATAAGAATACAAAGCTCACACAGTCGGACTCAATGGCTTCAATATGTTTTTCTTCCCTTTAATTTTATTTCCTCCTATCAATATATTAATGGAAGTTCTTCCTTGGGCTTTATATGAGCTGGCTAGTGTCTTGTTTTTGACATTGAGATGTTGAATTAGACTTGTCTTGAGGTTGATAAACAACTGTTGAAGAATGTGTTATGTGGAATTTGAGTCGTAAGAGTGTAGATCTGTAGTGAAATATATGTCTGTAGGTCAGTGCTGAAATCTCTACCATCCCTATTTTACTGGATAATTTCAGAATGCATTGATTGGAATGGACTTCTCCCAATACGAGAAGAGGAGGGTAGAATCACCTGATGACATCAATTTAGCAGGTGATTCTGTTGATGATTCTAATTTCTTTGACGATTACTTCGAGGTGAGTAAACAACCACTGCAATTTCACTATATAATTCAGCCGATTAGTCTTAGCTTATTCTTATGCTTACATGTGTCCTTGTATTTGTTTTTTGCAGGGCGAAAGTTCTGAAATGTATGACTATCAAGTTGATTGGGGGATGCCAGATAGTTCTAGCCCGCTGCACCCAGTTTATTTTGCTAAGTGCTTGACTAAGGTGGTTTCTTTTAGCAACTCTCCTCCTAGCTATTTTTTGTTAATGAACTATTTCTCGCTCCTAGCTCTATTCTGTAACTGTCACTTATATGTCTATGTTTTCATTTCCCAAATCTTATTCTTTGCACAATAACCAAAAAGAAATAATCAAAGGCATATACATAAGAAAAAGCCAGATGACATCACTACAACGTCGTGTTTCATTTACTGAGTACATCTCAATCCAAACTAGTTTCGGTCAGTTTATTCAAGTACAATAAACACTTTTTTTATTCTCTAAAGCAGAATATGTAAAGTCTCGGCTTTTGATGCCCCAACCTTTTTCTGTATTAATGAGTTTGGGTTTCATGCATTTTTCTGGGAAAATATTGAAGAAATAAACTCAAATTCTAAAACAGGAGGCAGTAGCTGTTTCTAAAATAATATATAAGAAAACATTCACACATAAAACCGGAGGAACTTTTCGTATGAGCAACCAAATCACAACTTTACAGAATTGACGATGTTTTTAAAAATAATTCACAAAGTAGTTATTTTATTGATGAGATCACTATTGTTGCTTATTTTAGTTGACCGTATTATGGAAGCTTGAAACACAGTAGAAAGATATTGCATTTTCCTTCTTTTTTTCCCTTCTTTTGTTAAGGTGAAAGTTGGAATATGAAGTACCCAGGAGGAGGAGACAGACAATGGCTGTTTTAAGGATGTATCTCAAAGTGAAGCTCTCAGTGACACTGTGTGATGGATATAAATATTAAGATAACCTTCACAAGAGGAAGAACTAATTTACCTTGTTGCAATGACATTGGTGGTTTCTTGGGGCCTCACTCTAACCTGAACAAGGTTGGTTCTGTAGGCTCATAACAGTGTAACCTTGATTTCTAAGGATACAAGAACCAAGTCTGGTAGAGGAAATATGGCCATTAGACCAGAGCATGATTAACAACACCATAACCTTTGAGTCATGGAGCTGTAGAGATTCACTCTCAGCTCCACTCTTGGTGTGCTAGGATGGTCTATTGTTTTTTTTTTTGATAAACCATAATTATAAGGAAAAAAAAAAGACATTGAGGTGCAAACCAATCAAGTAAACATGCAACAAAAAGTACAATAAAAACTCTTCTAGCATACTGCATTAAAGTTCTTTGCCTTCCTGTATATATTATTACCTCTCTCTGGTTAATGATCTCGCATTGTTGAGTTTGTCCACAATAGTTATGGGATGGGATTTGGTCTCTATGCTATTAGGCAGTTCTCACATCAGGAACTAGCTTTTGGGAGCCATCTCAATTCTTGGTCTACCCGATATTGGGCTTTCATATTATGTTCTCCAAGCTCTAGTTAATAGGCCTAGCTAGGTATGCAGCGGGGGATTGTTGAGTTTTTTGCTCATTGATTGTGGGATGGGGATTTGGTCTCCTTGTATGGTTATGGTAATCCTCATCTCATGTGCTAACTTTTCATGTTGAGTTAAGTTCAGGCTAGTTTTTGATCCCCCATAATACATGAGATGCTATGTGAAGTATGGTTTTCAGAAATAACATTTGCCCAACTTTTGGAGCATACATTTAAACCTTAGCTTCTTTAATGAGTTGTGCATTATATGGAATATGCTCAAACAATATGCTACATTTTCATTGTATTCTGTTCTAAATTTGATTTTTCTGAATAGCTTGTCCAACTTGGTTCCTCTCAAGCCACAACCTATTGTGTATTTCGTAGGCTGTTCACATGAAACATGCTAAGATGATGGATCATCCATCAAATGGCATTTCAATTTGGGGACTCCTCAAGCCTGCCTTTCTGGAAGAAGAATATTACGTGCGAAGGCTCTTCAGTGGTGATGAAGTTAGTGATGGATCCACCTTGGATTGGAAAGGTAAAGTTGAGCAATCAATAATTCGTTTCACACCCTGAGGGAAGCAGGGAATTTTCAAAATTCAAGGCTAGAAAATGTTATCTACGTTGTTTTGGTATCATAGTTTGTTGTCTTGGGTATTTAAGTGGAGAAGGGTAGAAGGGCTGATGCTCAAACCATGAGTGACGCAATGGGGATTTCTCATTTATAAAAAAAAAAATGTTTTCCTGATAAGTGACAAGTAGAAAATGTTTCTTCTGTTGATACCTTCATCTCAGGGATGATTGCTCATAAGCATTATGTATGTCTATACCTTTAAACCAATATTTGGCCTTAAGATTGCAATACAAAATGATGAATTTGCAGTAGGGATTAAGGTATAGACGATATAATGGAGTCACTTAAAATGAACTTATAGAATAGTCTAACTTAGATGAAGCTGAAAGGGGATGTTCTGGTAACAAATTATTTAGTAACTTCTCGAGGGCTGTTTAGACTACAGATTTTGTTATTTTTCAGGTTTAGTTTCAGGTTTTAGGAGATCAAAAAAAAAAAGAAGAGATTGGAGTAGAAAAAGATCAGGAATGATTTGAAGGAAAAGAAAAGAGATTGAGAAGGAAGGATCAGTAGATATTTCTCAAATATTTCTTTGTGCAAGCTGTCCCCGTCTCCTGAAACTCGGAATTATGCAATGTGCTTCTTTAGGAGATATTGGCGGAAAATAACAAAAGCTATACGTGAGTCTTGAACTTGAGGCCAAGCAAAGACATGAAACTTGAAGCGAGTCTCGAACTTGAGGCCAAGCAAAGACATGAAACTTGAAGCGAATCTTGAACTCGAGGCCAAGCAAAGACATGGAACTTGAAGCATCATATCTTTACTTTCTTTGATCCCCTTCCTCCTATAAGGTCTTTTAAGTTAAAATTCCTTCCACTTAAACCCACCTTTGGGAGAGTTCCTCTACAATATTCATTCCTTTAACAAAAGCGTGCCTTATCCCTTTCAACTCATTTATTTTGCCTGCAAAAACTGTATTGGTCTGCGCTGTTAGCTGTATGACCGCTGATTATAGTTTAGAATGATCTCTTACTCTAGATCTCAGATCAGTGTGTGACAGTGAAAGAGCTCTGGCCACCAAGAATCTTGTTCCTTTTCGAGTTAAAGATTTTTATTGTATTATTTGATTATTTATCTGTTGATTTGCTCTTTTTTTAAACAGATGGAGAAATTTTAAGCTTTAGTTCAAGATATGACAAGAGCCGCACTTTGTCTTCTATCTACAGATTGGAAATCACGAGAGTCGACCTATTTTCTGTGTATGGTGCTCAGGTATGTACTTAACTCATTTCGTTCTTGTAGTGGGATTCCAGCCAACGAAAATCAGATTAGTGGGGTGGGGTGAAATATGTTGATTCAAGTATTCTCTGTGTTCTTACTTCTAAAGATTATGACACTTATATTTGGTGTGTGTTATGCTCAATCCTTTTTAAGTAGTCATACACAAAAGGAGGAGGTATTAGGCTTGTCTTTGGAAAGATGAAGTGTGTAAAAGTCACCTAAGTATGTCAGGTGTGAAGGGGGAAATCTTGACGAGTGAGGGATTAAAGTATGTATTAAGTCTCTCTTTTGTCACATCTTAATCTTGCTTGTTGAGTAGTATTGCATGTATGGATTATCTAGTTTTAGTATTTCCTATCCGAAAATAACTGAAATATGGTAGAAGAATACAATGAGTGCAGATATGAAAATACTGTTTTTTGAAGTATTCTAGGACTCCGATAGGCAATAATGTAATGCTCAACGTTCATCCTTCTTTTTTGATGCAGTTAGCAGTAAATTTGTATGACTTCCATGATGCTGAGCCTGACAGTCTTGTATACTCAGCTCCAGCAATTTTAGAGTGGTTTAGGCAGCAAGGAGTAAGGTGCAAATATGCACTTAAAGCTCTTTGCAGAAAGAAAGGACTTCATGTTGAGGTACTCGTCAATTGATGCTGATGCTTAAACTTGATATGCATAGAAGTTGCAAAGAATTAGGTTGATCTAGTGCTGTTTCTATTGTTCAAATGATGATTCTTTTGTAACACTAGTTTGGACCATCAAATTTACTCTTATTCGCGGAACTCCATTTAGAAGTTGAAATCTAGTATTTCTGATGTAAATGTTGGCAGTTATTTCCATATCCTTTTTTCCCGCTTTAACTTTTTCATTTTAATGTCATTATCTTACATTAGAAAAGTTCAATGAGAAGTGAAATCATAGCTAAAATCGAAGATTTTACTCGCGTAAAAGTCCATTTGGAATATGTATCAGTCTTTGCAAACATCTAATATAACATCCACCCTTTTTGCAGAGAGCAAACTTGATTGGAGTTGACAGTCTTGGCATGGATGTCAGAGTTCTCTCTGGAACAGAAGTATGGACACATCGTTTCCCCTTCAAAGTTAGGGTAAGCAATAGAAAATACTCGACTATAAACACTCACAGATGTGTCGTGGTAAGAAACAATATGAAGTGAGTGATCCGATGTTGTTTGTAATTGTTGCTTCGGTGTTCTGGAAGTGAGCAAAGTAGAACTTGCTATCTATAACAGGATGAGAGACTACTTGCTAATGTGAAGTGTGTTACTTGGAATACACGGCTCATGTCACACGGTAGAGCGCTTTTTAGTGAAAACATCTCAAACAGTAGACATAATCTGAGTTAGGAATTGGCTAACTTGAGAAGGCGTGTATCCTCCCTCATCTATCTATCCATTGGCCAAAAACGTTCTTTTCTGTTAACATTTCTCTCTATACGACTAAGTTTTTGCGAAGCTTGAAGTAACTGAGATTTTGATTCTTTTTACTATGGCTTCTCTGTAGGCACATTCAGAGATTGCTGCTGAGAAACAGATCCGTCAGCTTATTTTTCCCAGGTCCCGTCGTAAGAAGTTTAGAACTGCTGAAAGAACTGGAGATTTGGACTCACTTTAAGTTTAATCTTACTGTTTAGAAACAGATGTTATGAATAAACATATTATCTATATGTTACTAAATAATTGTATGCAGTTAGTTCTCAGTTTTGATTTCTTTAATGTCATTCTGTTAATGATTTAGTGATGGATTTGAATTATAATGATCAGTTGAACCCCCTTTGATTAGATATACAAAGATAAAAAGAGGATAGTTATATAATGATTTATCAATATGGGGATTTCTAGTTTATAAAAAATAGTGTTGTCTAATTGGCAAGTTCAAATGGACATTATATCGAAGTGGGACACTTGTCGTATCGTAAATATTCGTTTAATCGGGCTATTTCAAACATTCATTTATACTTGACTATCTATATTGAAGTGCGACATTTGTCGTAGATATTTGTTCAATCGGGTTATTTTAAACATTCATTTATACTTGGCTACCTATGTCGAAGTGGGACATTTGTCGTAAATATTTGTTCAATCGGGCTATTTCAAACATTCATTTATATTTGGTTACCTCCGTCGAAGTGGGACATTTGTCGTAAATATTTATTCAATCGGGCTATTCCAAACATTCATTTATACTTGACTACCTACGTCGAAGTGGGACACTTGTCGTAAATATTTGTTCAATCGGGCTATTTCCTATCCTACGTCGAAGTGGGACACTTGTCGTAAAAATTGTTAAATCGGGCTATTTCAAACATTCATTTATACTTGGCTACCTATGTTGAAGTGGGACACGTATAGTTAAAAATGTTAGAGTGGAACACTTATCTTAAATATTTATTCACATATGAATGATTATATTGAAGTGAAACATATTTATTCACATCGAGCTAACTATATCAAAGTGGGATGCATATTTTAAATATATTCTTCAAACTTTGATTAATGTGCTCATAATTAATTAGATTCAAGGACTAATTTAGCAATACTCAGTCTAATTTTAGGTTAAATGTGTTTGATCAAATAACAATAAGGATGGAATTACAATATAACAATAATTAAGGGAGTAAGAGACTAAGAGCCTGTTTGGATGGACTTAAAAGCTGGTCAAACTTAAAAGTCAGTTTTTGACTTATTAGAGTGTTTGATAATATCAAAGTAACTTAATTTAATCCAAAAGTTAAAAGCTAGGTGGAGGTGTTTTTTTTTCAACTTAAAAGTCATTTTATGTTGACCGTTTATATTACCTTTTTACCATTATTTTTTTTATTTATTTATTTATTATTATTATTATTATTATTATTTTATTATTATTACTATTATTATTATTATAATTATTAGTATTATTAATATTTATTATTTTATTATTATTATTATTATTTATTTCATTATTCTTTATTATTATTATTATTATTGTATTATTATTATTATTATTATTAATATTTAATTATTATTATTATTATTATTATTATGTATTTTATTATTCTTTATTATTATTATTATATATTATATATTATATATTATTATATATTATTATTATTATTATTTTCATATTATTTTATTATTATTTTATTATTTATTATTATTATATATTATTATTATTATTATTATTATATATTATTATTATTATTATTATATATTATTATTATTATTATTTATTATTATTACTATTATTGATATTTTATATATTATTATTATTATTTATTTTATCATTATTATTATATATTATTATTATTATAATTATTATTATTATTATAATAATAATAATAATTATTATTATTATATTATTATTTTAAAATAAAATTATTATTATTATTATTATTTCATATTTTTATATTATTATTATTATTATTTATTATATTTAATTATTTTTATTATTATTATTATATATTATTATATATTATTATTATTATTATATTATTATAATTATTATATATTATTATTATTATTATTATATTATAATTATTATTATTAATATTATTATTATTATTATTATTTATTATATTATTATTATTATTATTATATATTTATTATTATTATTATTATTAAATTAATCAACTTTTATCATGTTAACAACCTTTAAGGGTATTTCAGACATTTTGATTAAAAAAAGTGTTTACCAGTACTTATTTGCCAAACACATCAACAACTTTTTTTTTAACTTCATAATTTTATCCAAACACATAACTACTTATTTTAAAAATAAGTTTCAGCACTTTCAAAAATATTTTTTAAAAACTACTATTTTCTTTTAAGGCCATCCAAACGGCCTCTAAAACTACTATTTTCCCGCTACTTTTTAACTCCTACTATTAAATTTAGTCACCAAACAAACCCTAGCAGCCCTAATTCTCTTCCTAAGTCTCCGTCAGAGTCGCCGGAAAATAGACCGGAGAGAGCAGGGGGACGATGAGAGTACACAATTTTGGAGTTTAGAACTTCTGTCAACTTGTGCTTGTTAATTGTACAGAGTCTTAATATTTCAGATTCTCTGAAATGGATGTAGACGAGATTGAGGAAGAGGAGTTTGGATTCTCGAGAAACTATTTCCTTGCTAAAGAATTGGGCTCTTCTTCAAGGAAAAAATCTGCTCGGAAGCTTTCAGAAATCGATCTCGTTGACGAAGAGGTTTGTGTTTTGATCCCTATTATTGTTCAACTGTATGTACAGGTTGAGCTGATTGCACTAACTGTTCGAACACTACATTCATGTGCTGGTAGTCTTTGGTATTGATGACCTGAGCGTATGTATTGGCTATTGTGCTATGTTTTTTTTTGATAGACTGCCTTTTGATTATTTGTTCTGTGATCGACTGTATAACCAAAAAATTTGACATCAAGCTATCTAATGTTGGCCAATTATTATGTTACAAAACTCTTCTTGTATAGTATATAGCATAGTCACTTCCTGGAAAAACTAGGAGAAAAGAGTACCCCTTAAGAGAATACCTTTGCTAGACCCAAATAGATTGGATTATTCATTTAAGTAATTGTTATCACTTGATGAAATATTTGAGAACATGCCCCGTTTATCCTATACGCTGTGTTTCAATCAATTCTACCCTGTGTAGAAGTACAATAGTAGTGGCATTTTCTTCTTCTTTGTCAGCATGACATAATATTTCAGATTAGCGTTAGAGCGGATTTGTGATTTTTGTTAACCGCCATTTTATGTTTATGAGTGTGCTAAGAGGTTAGACAAAATTTGTGATTTTTGTAATTAAGGAGAAAAGAAGGGCTGATTCCTTATTGGATACTTTCCAATAAGTGCTTGAAGGTACATTTAAAAAAGAGATGGACTACCTCAAAATGTGAGCTGTGATCATTCAAATGATAAACTATTGTCTATACTTGACCACTGAGCTAAGGCAATAAAGACAGTATCAATGGAAAAAGGCCATTGTACAATACCCTCAAAGATGACGGTTTATGCACAATCTCCAAATTATATTTCTTGTCCATGTTGTGCTCAAACATAAGAAAGAAGTCCATAACAATTATTGTTGCATGCAGGAATTAAGAGAGGTGGCAGCTAGTATTGAGCCCAAACATGAGAAAGAAGTTAATGAGTTGATCAGTAGCTACCAAAGTTTATATTCAAAATGGCTTTTCGTGCTAAGGTCAGAGTCCTGATGTATAGGTTTACTCTATGCTATGCTTTTTGGATAAGTTTTTAAATTTGCCTTTCCATTATCTATCAAATTTAAACCAGGAAGGTTTTCCTTTCTAATTTTCTTTTAATTTAATCTGATAGGAGTGGCTTTGCACTTTTGATGTATGGCTTTGGATCAAAGAAAGCTTTGATTGAAGATTTTGCCTCAAAATCTTTAACTGAGTACTCTGTCGTAGTTGTCAATGGGTATCTCCAATCTATAAATCTTAAACAGGTATTCGTCTATCGTTTTCTTCCTTGTTCAAAAGTGGTGCTTTCTTGGTACCTATGTTTTAAAAATATTGTGTAGGAAGTCTCAGAATCCTCTTTGCAAATTTTGTGAAAAATGATGTTAATAGGCATGTATATCAGGTCTAGACAGCTTACTACAAGAGCACTCATCATGCAGGAGCATTTTCTTATTGAGCTGTGTTTGGTTTGGTTGCAAGCTTCCTATTTAGTGCGTTACAGGATCACTGGCATGGATTTTTAAGTTAGCTGAAAATATTTTGAAGATTATTGTAATATGTTATAACAGTGCTAGTGGCTTTAGTGAGAGGGCTACGACTGAAGATTTCACATTGGCTTGCCCAATAAGATGGTTATGCCCAGACTTCACAATCCTAAAACAATTGAAATAGAATTCAAGTGGTTGAAAATAATTCTGAACGCTCCTTTTCTCTTGGTCTGATGGAGGCTATCAATGCTTGAAACATCAATAACTGTATACACAATTCATGTGACTCTTGGTGCATGGTCACTGGGACTTAATATGGCAATAGTAATTCCTTTTTCTTAAGTTCCTATACTTGTTCATAATATCAACAATTACTGCAGCTCTGACCACTCCCTCATTATGATATCAGATTCCAAAGATCTCCATGAGAAGCACATTTCACATTACCCATGTTGCTGGCGCACATCTTTCTGAGTAACACTAAAGAGATCTGCTATTGTTGATTTATAATTTCAGGTGGTGATAACACTGGCTGAGCTCCTCTGGGATCAAGTAAAATTGCGACAGAAGACTACTTCAGGAAGTCTGTGTAAAAGCCAACAACCATTTAACACCAGATCCATGTCTGACCTTCTTACTTTTCTAGACAGCCCAGACCTAGAAGTCGAGGACTGTTTTGTTTGCATTCTTGTTCACAACATTGATGGTCCTGGATTACGTGATTCTGACAGCCAACAATGTCTTGCAAGCATTGCTGCTTGTTCTCATGTTCGTATGGTTGCTTCCATTGACCATGTCAACGCTCCTCTTTGTAAGAGCTCTCTGAACACCTGTGTGACCGTTTATTTAATTGGATACAGGAGTATTTGTGGAAATCTTTTCTCCGTGTGTTGCATGTACTAGTGCATTTTACTAATTTACGTGTTTTAAGAGTTTCTAGGTGTAGTGTCTTGCTAATTGCTGCTTGAATGTAAATATATATCACTTTAACTATACCATCTGATGCTGAAGTGTCGAATTGTAGTCATTTCCCTTAATTATGTAACTTAGGCTGGTGTTTGAACTCTTGTTTATTATTTGCATGTCACATTCAAAAAGGTCTTATATTTGCTCTATTGGCTGTCGTATATGCCAGTGTGGGACAAGAAGATGGTTCATACACAATTTGACTGGTACTGGTGCCATGTTCCTACTTTTGCTCCATACAAGGTTGAATCCATGTTTTTTCCTTTCATCCTCGCCCATGGGGGCAGTGCACAAAGTGTGAAGACAGCTTCAATTGTCTTACAGAGTTTGACTCCGAATGCTCAAAATGTTTTTAAAGTTCTTGCTGAGCATCAGTTGGCCCATCCTGATGAAGAAGGTAAGTGCTTTCATACTTTGGTTTCCCATTTCTGTATCCATTTCCATGTATGTTGATGCAATTAGGTCTATGCCTTTAGTCATACCTTAAAGTTGGACATGGTTCTTGTTAGGTATGCCAATCAACAACCTGTACAGTACGTGCCGAGAACGGTTCTTGGTGAGCAGTCAAGTTACTTTGAATTCACATTTGACAGAATTTAAGGACCATGAGTTGATCAAAACCAAAAGAAATTCTGATGGTCAAGATTGCCTTTGTATTCCTCTTACAAATGAAGCCCTTCAGAAACTTATAGCAGATATCGTTTAATAGAGCTTCCAATACAAGAAGAGAAATTACTCAGCAGCAAGTTTGAAGCAGAGGCATGCTTAATGTATGGCAAACTTCATGTGTAAAAAAATGCACATCTTTTCACTTGTGCATAGGAGATGGCCTGATCCTCAGCTGGCTTTTACTCAACATGATAGGATATCTATTAAATATGGAAAACCTATCAAGCATCTCACAGAGAGCAATATGACTGGAATGTATTCAGTTTGTGGCTTTGTTAGATCCTCATGTAATGTCGCGATATTTATGGAGATTCAGCTATGTAAAAAGACCAATCTGCTTGGAATGTATTGTGTTTCTTCATGTATTTTAAGAAGATTACACAAGTTAACTAATTAGTGATTATTATATTTCAGCTGTAACCCCACGCAATGGAGCCACAATACTATGATGCAGAATGAATTTTTTAAAGTGACTTCATATACAGAAGGAGGTATTAAGTAATAGAAAATGTTTGACTTCAAAAGCTCAGACAGGTGTAGTGATAAAATAATACTTGAAGTTTTATTCAAGTAAAATGACAGAGTAACTGTTTGGCAACTACATTGCATTAACGCAAATTCACTAGCCTGAGAATCAACCCTAACAATGGAATAAGACCTTTTTCTACAGGGGATAGAGGAAGGAATAAAAAAGAAAAAAAAGTCTCAAAACTACAATAAAGTTATCTTCCGTATATTCCAGGCACTGTTTCGGCGTCAAAACTTTGCCTGTTTTCTTCAGTTCTTGAGCTCTCAATGGTATCTTTTCGTGCAGGATTATCTAGGCCAGTTTCCTCGTCAAATCGCTTGCTTCTTACAATGCCTTCATCAGCTACGTTCTTATCCACCTTATCCCGCCTGAAACGGAGTCAAATATGTAAAAATATTTTGCTAGTGAATAATGATTTGGTTTCTCACATAGGAACACAGGAAAAACATTTCAAGTACTGCACCAGCAACTCGACTGTTAAGGGTCTCATCAGTGAACAAGAACAAACTCTTTAATATTCTACATTGTGATAACTAGACTAAATTGATAACGAACAGAAACCATCCTAATCAAAGTTAGGATTAAGTGCAGAAAAGGCATGTTGGAGGAGAGTTATCACGGATAAGTACGAAGTTCAGGTTTTGGGTGGATGACGAAAAATCTCTCAAGGGTAGCTTTATGGAGGAGTATCGTGGAAGGAGTTCTACCAAAATGTTAAAACATTTAGAGATAAAGATGGCACCATAATCAGCTTGTGGAAGCAAAAGGGTAATCCCACATGGTGAAGCATTCCAGGCCACTTTCATCATATGCAACCAGCAGAGAGCAGTGATGGCCCAGCTTTGCGAAAAAACAGAAAGGAATAATTTTTTGGAACCTGAGCTATTGGCAGACTGGAGAAATTAACTGTTCACTTGAAGTGTTATATTAGCAGGTCTCATTTATGGAAAGGATACATGGAGATATGAAGGGCAGAGAGATAGTACATCTACAGTGAAATCTTTTGTAATAAGATAGTAAGAAGAGAAAGCAGAGTTCCCTTATTGCCCGATTAAGGTACCTAGGGTGATAATGGAAGTAACTTTCTTCAGCTTTTAGCATCAGCTGCATATGGTGGATTTCCCATCATATAAATAAAAGCTTAACCGACAGTTAGATTATCCTCTTAGTTCTATGAAAACATGGACAAAAAAATAATCTAAGCGCTATTATACAAAAAAGAAGATAAACCCCATTCAGGAACCAAATTGTTACTTACCCAGAATAAACAAGAAGACCCACAGCAACAGCAGCAAAAGCTACAAAATATATCCAGTCAACCTGAAGAACATGATACTGATTTCAGAACAACACTAATGAATCACAGAAAACGTAGTAGTTCCACGTCTAAATAGACTTTAGTGCTCAAAATGAAAGAAGCCGATTGTTCTGCAAACCTTCTGATGGTATACAAAGATACGAATTACAACAGCCCACATATCAGAGGTAAGCAAGGCTAGATTTAGCATTGTGGCACCACTCCTCTGCATCCAAAAGGTGGCATCTCAGAATGAAAAAAAAGAAGAAACTAGCTCCAAAACTAATGAGCATCAACAGAAAATAACTATCAAGAACCAAGAATGTGATGATATCTACAACAACACATCATTTTCTATAACAGGTCAACATAGTGTAGATTGAACCACAACTATATTTAGATTGGAACATAGTTGACTGTCAATGGCTTATTTTATACATTGACGGAGAGATTGAGAGAGGGGGCAATACCTTCAGCAAAACGGGAACAAATGAGTAGAAAAGAAACATCGCCAATGCAAATCCAACAAAGGGAAGTACCTGAAATTCCACATGGTAATAAATGTTTAAACAACTTGATGTGAGGATAAACTAAAAGACTGCCAGCAAAAGGACAATGAAACAAAGTACATGAACACAAAATGAGAAGGAATGATGAGTCAGTTCCCCTCTTAAATAACCTCACAACTCACATTGTTAGACTTACTTTTGGAATGGCAAGTTAGGCTCCTTGAGATAAAAGACCCGAAATATCTCATATTTTTATGTTATTTCAGTTAACAGAATTCAGTGACTTAGCCTGAATGCCCCTACTCTGAGCCCTCGCACCATAGCCCACCACCTTTATCCCAATTTCCTAAAATAACAGCCCTCTATTTCTTTCCTTTCCAGTTTTAGAATTAGAATTAAGATGGGAAAACTTACTCTTAGTAGCATGTACAATTTGTTAGGAGAAGTGGTTGAACAAAAAGAGTTATAATGTTTTTGAAAGTGGAGTGAGAGGATCTGAAAGCTTGGATACTGTTTTATAATTTATAATGGTGTAAGAAGTACGATGTTGCTTTCTCAATCACATCAGATGTCATTCTTTTTCAGCAGTGTTTTCCTCTTCATTATTGTGAGGGCAGATGACTGTATAGGAAATCAGGAAAATGTGGACCCCATTCTTCTTAGAATTTAAAACAATGCCGGTTGTGTATTGCTAAGTTCACCTTTTAAAATTACAGCTTCATGTTTGGGTTCCATTGATACTTGTGGGAAAAAGAAGTGTTCAATTAAGTCATAAATCCAACATCAGTGAACTTGCTCAGAAATTAAAGATAATAATGCTACACCAGTTTGCTTTTCTGAAGGCAGCATTAATTTCTTTCTTCATTTTCTGTATCCATGTTCATTTGCGAGGAAGTAGATCAAAGATAAGAGACTTACTGCTCCAGCTGACCAGTGAATGGACTTCAACTCATTGCGCTCAAGTATGCCTCTGTAGCATGGTTAAAGAAATTGTGTACAGAAAATCATCAGCAGTGAAAGAACATGGATTTATCAAGAAAGAAGTTTAACCCCTTTAAGCTCTTATAATGACTGAACCAAGTATCATCCAAATGTGTGAATTGTGCTTTGAACAATAAAGAGAATTAGGATACATTTGGCAACCACTAACAATGGCCCCAAAAAGGCCCAGAAATGCCATGAGTTCAACCATATCAGCACTTTTGACAAAAAACTCCTGCATAGAACATGAAATTAAAGCATTAACAATGTGAAACAGGCTAACCCACTTGAGAAACAAGACCAAGAAAGAAAAAGTTCATAGTAAAAATGGTACTGTACTGTACAAGGAATCAATGCTACCTGAGAGAAATATAATATCACGAGAACAGCACTCCCTGTCTATTATTGCCTTCACAGTTTGTGGAATGACTTTTATCATTTATCATAAGGTGAATTGCTAACAACAACATATGTTGTGTAATCCCAGAAGTGGGGCTACGCACCCCTACCTTGTGAAGGTAGAGAGGTTGTTTCCAATAAACCCTCAAATAAAGCATTTTAAAGCAGGTTTGAGAAGATAATACAACAGTGCCAAAATAAATAATATAGCAAAGAACAGTAACAACAATAAATAATACAACAACCGAAGCACAGGAATAACGGATAAAGTAGCACTCGAAGGACAAGATAATAGGAGAGTAATAGTAATAATACTGAGAAGGAACCTATAGTCTTCTACCCTAATCATCGACCTCCATATCCTCAAGGGTCATGTTCTTGATAAGCTACAAACGTGTTATGTTTAATCACCTCTCCCCAATACTTCTTCAGCCTACCTTTACATCTCCTCCTACCTACCATTTCCAACTCCTCACTGAGGCATCCACACAGGGAAGAAAGAACTTCTTTAACTATACATAGATGTCATTTTTGGTTCAAAAGAGCTAGTGAATATTCACAGATATCATTTGCTTACCTCACTGACATTACTAACGGCATACAGTGTGGCTCCAGCAATGACAAATATATCCCCTTTGATAGGATTGTTACCACCTACAGCAGTGAGAAATTAAAGTATTATTTTTCTGCTAATAGACATGCTGAATTTAAGTTAAATGGAGCCAGCAAAATACTAAAATGCAAAATCACTAAAATGAGAAGCAGCTGGATTAGATTCACAAAGAATCATATGATTACCCCCTTTCCAAAAAGTAGCAGATGATATACGATCATACATATAAAGCAACTTAAGCAATGGAAAAAGGGCATGCACTGAAGCCACATGAATAATTAACATCAAAGGGAACAAGTAGGATGACTACTGGTTGTAACAGTATTACTTGATCGATCTTCGGCATGTACATCTGAAAATATCACCAGGACAAGACCAGCAATACAGATGGCAACACCAACTAATTTTCTGGGTCTGTATTTTGTCTTCAAGAAAAACCATGTAAAAAGCAGAACACAGGGAATCGCCCAGCAATCCAGCAACATCACACTTGTTAAGGATGTGTACTGGTAAGCCTTCACAACTGCAAAGCAAAGGCAACAGAAAATGAACTGAGAGTTTACTTAATATCAAAATGTGGAATTCCTATTTTGTGCAAACATGCATTGCCAATCCTCATAATCTCAATCCAGATGAGGAGATTATAGTCTGTAGAAGTACAGAGGAAACTACGTATTTTGAGAGACGATGCAATGCTAAAGAAAAATCTTCATAAAACACTCATATGGTTTTGTGGTCAATCCTAGCAAGAAACAATCGAAGAAAAAACACTAGAACATTGAGGAAGAACTATGGTACTAGTTTTTTTGTTCTGTTGTCCAACATCATGATGTTCCCATGATGCATAATAATCACATAGTTCAACTGACATGCACGGAATTGCCTTTAATAATCACATAGTTCAGCGGACATGGACGGAATTGACTTTTTAAATAGAAGTAACATTGCATGTATATCATTTAGTAAAAAGCAAGTCATCAAGGTTTGATCAGTGAATACTCATCAAGTAGAACATGTTCATTTATGGAAGATTGAAAGAGATGGAGAAAGATGAGGGAGAACAGTTCAGTTGCATTCCATCCACAAGAGAAGGTAAGTAAGGCAATTACCTAGAAAGTTGGCCTCCACATCAACTATTCCAAGGAGGATGTAAAAATACCATTTTGCCTGGTCAAACAGAAAAGAAAATGAAGGTAAACAAAGCATCCAATCTAAAAGCAACAGCCTGCTTAATTAAATAAGCATCAGCAAATAATATTGTTTAAAACAAAGAACAAGAACACAATTCTTAGGAATTCTTTTGAAATATAGATGTCCATTATCTGATAACGGCATTAAAAGTAGCTTTTACATGTCTGGGAACTGGGATACTCTATCCATAGTGTCAAGGTTTCAAGTTGAATACTCGCCACATATGGTATGCTAGCCAACCTTTGATCTTAAGAGTATTTGATAAGGTATATAAAAGTTTTGAGCTACTCTCCCCCCCCCCCCCCTCCCGTCACATAAGGGTTTAAGTTGGATATTCATATTCTACACAAAATAGCAACACATCAGAACTTGTTCAAGCAATGTGCCTCGAAACGAGTTCAGGCTAGTTTTTTGGTTCTCAAATTAAAGATTCGTCAAAGCCCTTAAACTTACACCCAAAAGCTTTCACTCTATATGTGCTGAACATAATTCTCTTTTAATAACTACTTAGGTGAGAAGTGAAAATTGGTGTACTAAGTGGGAGAATATGCAAGGCCAATAGAAGAGAAAATGTTGTATGGAGAAGAATCAAATTAGGCCTAATAACTCTTGCAAGAATTGCTTAGATCTTGGACATATTTTGAAATACTATATTTTTTTCCTGAGCCTAGGATATTCAACATGCCTCAGAACACTGATAACTAACTTCCACCACAAAATGTCAGCCTTCATATACTTGTCAAAAAGTATTGTCATTCTTCAGATATATGTCAAATAATTAAATTGCAGAAAGCACATTAGAAAATTAAATGCCGAACAATGATGAAAAATCTAACTTCCAGAAGCAAACCTTGATCCCTTCTTTCCTGTAAATCATAACAACTCCATAAAATAATGCCAAGAACACGTAATTAAGAAAAGACTGGGACGTCGGTGCATTGATTCCTATAACAAGGAAACAAATTACTTATCAAAAAAAGAGATATGGATAAAGGACACTAAATTTTAAATTACATTTTGTCTTTTGAAGGAAGGAATGGAGAGGCCAAGGACAGAATATTGGGTGGCAATATCTTCTATATCACCCTCAAATTGTTGCTATCTTTGTACGAAATTTTCTGAACGTCCGTATTTAGAACATCATTGCTACCCTCTCCTTGCATTTTACCATCCATTAATACTAGCTAAAAGAGACAACAATATTCACAGAGTAAGTTAGCCATCTCAAGAACTCAATTTGCTAACTAGTACTGGTTCCACTCCAAAGGGATGATGTACTTTTGACCATAGACTAGATACTAAGCAAAATTCTGTTGAAAAGGAGTGTCTAGATAACAAAACTTTGTAGGGAAGTATTGTTTCCCAATTATCTACCTCCCAAATTGAATCTCCAATTTTCATTTATGAGACCACAATCAATATTTTACTACATCCACCATCTTCAATGACATATCAATCTTACCCTTTTAATCAATTCAAATTGCGGTGCCCGAACCAGCTTTCGTGCCACTCAACTAATTTCACGAGATACCTGACACCTCCAACTAAAAAGATAACTTTATCCGCCAAGACTAGAATACATGGAAGAATCCTAGTGTTTTTGTCTCGTTGTAATTTGAACCTAACACCTCATGACTCCAACCACTTCATTATTAACCACTAGGTCCCACACTTGAGTACTTGCAATATATATATATATAATATAACTGTTCAATGCTATGATGAATCTATACCTCACATTTAGTACCAAAAATTTAGCTCGTACAACACAGAGTCCACCTACTCGAGCTTCAGATAATATAATTTCCATCAAAATCAAACAGTATCCCTACAAAATTCGAACAGAAAGTAAAATAAAGAGAGAATTTTTACCTTTTCTAGCGAGTTCGGACGATAAAAACCCAGTAGAAGTAATCAAAAGGGAGAGAAATTGCCCTAACAGAAGATTAATCAATGTCTGTTTGGTCCAAATTCCCTTCATGTTCATCATAATTTAGCAATTACTCAATACACTTTATAGCTTCAAAAACCCCAATTAATCACCTCGAAGAATTATCACAGAGAATGCAGAGTGTCTTTGTTTGTTCTTCAAATAAAAATTAGTAATTTTTTCGAAGGATTATATAGTAAGTTTTGATGATGATAAAATTGATTAGTATTCGAATTAGCTTTAAGCCGAATCTTTATAACAATAATTAACGGCCGTAAAGACTTCCAAAATTCCTTGCCACTGTCGCCCATTATCATGAGAAATTGACCAACTTATAATATTATTATTATTATTATTACACCAACAAATTATTAATTTTTTTTTCTAAAAAATGAATTTCTTATTAGTAGCAAATCTTCTAATTAATATAAATTAATAGTCAATGTTGTAATCATCATATGATGGGTCCAATGAAAAAAGTCTAATTGGCCGACTATAACATATGCGTGGACTTTTAATCAATAAATATAAATTATTGGGTGGAAGAAAATATTACCTATATTTAATTATTAGTGTATGACAACTTTAACATATTAAAAAAATATTCAGAATTTAAAATTTTGGACTAAATTTTTCATTTCTGATTTGTACAAATTTATTTTGTTATATACTATTTTTATATAATTTTATTTAGTTTGCCCTCTGAAATCATTTTCGAGTACTAGTAATAGTAATTTTTCATATGTAAATCAATGGTATTTGCCTTTTATTTTCTTCCTCTTTTTTCAAATTTCTATTAGTTATGTGCGTTGACATGACTTTTTATCGAACATTTTCATTATAAAATGATAATACAAATTTATGGTTATTTTTAATAATTTTTAAAACGTATAGGTATAAATCAATTTTTTTTTAAAAAAACAAGTATTTTTCTTAAAATTTATGGTCAAACGTATGGTGAAACTTTATCCAAAAATGACTTGCCAAAAATATTTAAAAATTTATGATCAAACGTAAACTTAAATTGAGAATTTGCGAAATCAACTTTCATGTCTAATTTTAAAGATAGATATATGTAAACAGTAAACGCTATATCTTTCTCAGAAACTTGCTATTTAGGAATAGATTGAAAATGATATTGTTTTTGCTTCTAAGTTAGTTTCTTTTTATTTTAAAAGAGTTTTGCTTCTCCTAGTTTCTCAAAATTAATTTTTCTCCAAAATTCAACTTGATAATAACATTGATTACTTTTAATTAATAAAAAACAATGACGTCCATTTTTATATTAGTGTATAATGCTATGAGATAAAATCATGCAATTCGTTGACTTTAGTTTGTCCTTTATTAGTATTTATATAATTTAGAAAAATAACTAATTAAGCGTGTTATGAATAATGAATAATGATTTGCATTATATTTAAATATATAAGACAAATCTTAAAGATAAATGTATTCGATATTTTTAAAAAGAAAAAAGTTTAATGGATAAATGTCTCTTTTAATACTTGCAAGTTGTGGAAATCTATGTAGAATATAAATTCGTAAAAAATATGAATCCTGCGAGGTCTAATAATAAAACTCATACTTGATATAAAATTAAGTATAAAAAATATTATTACGAAATAGTCATGCTAAAAATAGAAAGGAGAAGAGAATAATAGAAAAAATAAAGAAAACAAATAATCGAAACAAATAAAATAATAAATTTAAGTATAAGACTTTGAAAAATTGTATTTACTTCATCATTAGAATCTACAATGCTAATATTTCAAATTAAATCAATAAAATACAATTTTGAAAACTAAAAATAAATTTGAGTGTTGCAATGTCAACTAGCAATAGGTTTTCTTTCTTTCTTTTTTGCTTGTGTAATGTCAACTAGAAAGAGTGTTATGTTGCACTAAGCTAAGCTCTATTCACATTATAAATATAAATTATATGTCTCTAAAAGTCGCATGATCTAATGCATTACGAAAAAAATTTGTTGAGAGTCATCTTCAAATAGATTATGTAATGCGCAATCTAAATATAATTGGGTCTCTAATGCAATTTAGGACACCAGATGGAATATGATAGATTGGATCAGTGTTTCAAAATGCGAGGGCGTGATGCGATACGTTTTATGTAGTACTGGGTGAAACGTAAACCCCGAGACATTGAGCGTAAGTCTTAAAGATCTATGGGATGTAGTCTCACGTATGTCCAATTTTATAATTTTATTACTAAGAAAATAAGCAAAAGTAAAATTTTCAATTATTTTACAAATAAAATTTTAGTAAGTAACCTTTAATATATAGAAAAAATATTATGATTTTTATTTGAGAAAGGTATTAATAACCAATAATAAGAAAAAGATATTGCAATTATTATTTGAAAAATATCATTACACCAAAATAAAAAAAATGATTTAAAGCAAAAAGATTCAAAAGAATAATAAAATAACGTCTTGAGCGTACGTTTTTACGCTTGGAGCTTATGGCTCCAAGTTCTCGGACTTGCACTCTATGAATCTACGTCTTCAATTTGCACCTCGAAGAATTTTTGATATACCCCACCTCGAGACTCACCTTAAAAAATATTTTTGAAAACACTGATGAGATCATTCTATAAGGGTCATTTGGTTCATAGCATATGCATATTTAACCCCAACAATATATTTTGCTTAAATAATGAATGCTTTGTTTGGTTGATAGGATGTGGTACATTATGATATTTCATGAGATTATTTTAATTTACTTTATATATGAAATGATTTATCAAATTAATTCTACTAAAATTATGGATAAAATAATCAAGAGATTAAATAATATTTATCACTAAATAAAAAATAACATAATCCTATAAAATATTTTAAAATTATTATTCTTATCTCACCAATTAAACGACCTATAGAATCTGAAGGTAATTCTTTCACATAACCATCTATATTTATCATCCACATAAAAATGTTTTTTTTTTCTTCACATTATCATTTATTATTAATACAAAAAAAAGGTGTTAAAAGGTAGGAGCTTTGGATTTAGAAGTTAATAAGATGGTCTAAATTTGGCAAATAAGGTATACTTCTAATATAGGCAGCCTAAAGAAAAGGTGGAATACAAGGAATTAATTCCTTTTTGAGTAAGAATATATTGTCATTTCAGAAAATTAAAATGGATTTTACTTTATGTGAACAAAACTTTTTTTTTTTCCATTCTTTATTCGTACTGAAAGCAAATAGTATAACCAATTAAAACAAACAAGTGGAGTGTTCTTTACGCAGGACGTAGCGAGATAAATTAAAAATTATGCGGATTAAATTCAATTCGCCCTACTCTCATTCCATTATCTCCTATTGATGGTTTTATCAATTCACTCCTAAAAGAACTTCTTTAGAACTTTATAAACAAGTGTGGACACATTCAAAAAGAATTAATCGCAAAGATAATATGAGAAAAAATCAATTAATACTTTCACAATTTTTAAATTTATCTAAATATGTAGGAGCTTGAAATTTAAAATTCATATCTATATATATTTATATAAAAATAGACATAGCCAAAGTGATGTTATAACTCTATGAAACTATAACAAACATCCACATTTTTTTCTCAAACTCTTTTACCATTCTCCTATTTTTTTAATTTGTTTTTGTCATTAAAATATTTTTTTTAAAAAATAAATAAAAAAGTCACTACTTAAAATATTTATTCTATATTTACGTTACTCATTTTTTCCACTCATCGTTAACCATCACTTATTTTACTTATTATTATTCTCTTTATAGTACCTATCATTTTAATTTAAAAGTCCATCTTTAACTAAATATTTTGTCAATTAATCAACGGAAGACTTATCTATATCTTCTTTATCTTATATATCATATAAAACTAGATATAAATAAGGTGATGTAATATTTTTGTATGACTAAAAATACATTTTATCTTTTTTTCTCTCATAAATTTTGTTAGTTCTTTATTCGTTCTCTACAATTAGCGTGATTAAATGTATTAAATTACACTAATGTATTTAAATCTAAATACAGAAGGACCAGGTGCGCGCGCCCATAATATTGGATAAAAGAGAGACATCGAAGACAAATTAAAAAAGGAGTTGACAACAACTATTTTGGGGCAAGGATCTATCACACATGGAAGGAAGTAAATGTAAATACAGAGGTAGCTATCGCAGATAATTGAAAGAATCGACCAAGTTAAAGGTTCTAAAAAAAAAGCTAGAAGTGTAGTAATTTAGTTCAGAAACTATGTAACTAGTTGTTTTTACTTACTCGTTCTAAGACTCGAGATGAATAACACTTGGATTATGATTCATTGTAGTGCTCTTATATGTAAATATTGGTTGTCTATGGTAATCTATTCACGATTTATCAAAAAAAATTTTTTATTAAATTACTAGTAAAAACAATCAACCTTTCATCTCCCCACGTTTAATATCATTAAATTCTTAATATTAACTTATACTATTACTTCTTTTTTTCTCCAATAAATTTTTAGCTATATATATCATGGAAAAGTAATTTTTGTTCACCAATTGCTTCATATTTGTTATAACTTATTTGTCAATTTTCAGGTACATTTTATTATTATTTGTTTTTGTTTTGAGATATTAAAATTTTATAGGATCCTAAGAATGATATTTTGTATCAGAAGAATACTTAATTATTATTCTTTACTAAGTTTGGTGTTTTCTTGAAGTACAGCATGTGAGTATTTTGATTATCTGTGCTTGAAATGCTATCTGGGGTTTGTTTTCCCCTTTTTTTGAGCTTCTAGTGGAAGTTCTGGGCTTTGTGATGGTCAAGGCTGTTTAGTTGATATAGTATCGTTTAAATTCATTGTTAGATAATTACGAAAAGACTCATTTTATGTAACGATCAATTTAGTGTGATCGCCTCATTACCTTAATATTTTTCTTCTTATTTTGTCTATATTTATTATTTAATAGTTCTATTTTATCCTGTATCTTATCTTTTAATTGTAGCTCTACCCTGTATGTGATATTGTGTAATTGTTAAGAAGTTTCATATCGGTAAGAGCCACAGGGATGAAAATTTGGTTTCTTTTATATGGACTTGGCCAAATCTGCCCTTATGAGCTAGCTTTTGGGGTGTGAGTGAGGCCTAAGGCGTAATTTAACAAGGTATTAGAGCCAGACCCATACCAATTTGTTGTTCACCGATGTTGGGTCCCCATTTAGAAGTGTTCACGCTTCAGTTGAGGTCTGGGCGTGTGCAGGGGAGTGTTAAGTAGTCCCTCATCGGTAGAGGGATGAAAATTTGGTCTCATTTATATGCACTTGGACAAACCTCCTCTCATGTGCTAGCTTTTGGAGTATGAGTTAATATAATACGATACAGTACGATATATTATGAAACAATAGTAACACTCATCGAAAGAGTACATGTTATTGTTGACTCTCACAAGTTTAAGAATAGAAAGTTGATAAAATGTACTTTCAGTTGCACATTTATCTTCTAGATTTTGTGCAACTATATAGCAATTCTATTTGCAATCTACATGGCTTAGCACTCACAATTTGCATTCATTTGTAAAGTGATTTACTTGATTAACTTATGATCTCATTGTTGCCTATGCATTTTGAATCTTTTCATTTCTAGATGTTTTTAGTGTTATTCACTTGCGTTCATTATGCATTATCACCATGTGTTATTACTTGTGTAAAACTAGATCAAATTCGAAAAGATCTTTGCATACATTTTTCCAGTTTTGCTGAGGATCTTTTGAAACTTGTGGTCTTTTTCATATAGAAGATTGTGGTAATGGCTGAACAAGAGTATGGTGAATCCACAAAGGCTCTGCCCCCTCCTCCCCCTGTTCCACTTGATTTTTCTCCAGAAAAAGCTGAACCAGGGCCGGTGGAGAAAAAGTTATTACGTGTTCCCATGGCTAGGCGTGGCCTTGGAAAGAAGGGACACAATATTCGGATCCTTACCAATCACTTTCAAGTGACCGTATCTAATGTTGACGGACACTTCTTTCATTATAGTGTATGTTATCACTGATATTTTCTCTTCTCAATACAATCATGTAACTCCATGACATTGTTACTCTATCTGTTAACAGGTTGCTCTATTTTACGAGGATGGTCAACCTGTCGAGGTTAAAGGAATTGGCAGAAAAGTTCTGGATAGAGTGCATGAAACATATCATGCAGAATTGGCTGGGAAGGATTTTGCATATGATGGGGAGAAGAGTTTGTTCACCATTGGTTCATTACCTAGTAGTAGATTCGAGTTCACGGTTGTACTAAATGACATAACATCTAATCGGTTGGTTCTCATAGTGGCTTAGTTTAATGTGTTCCCTAGTTCTTACTTTGGTTGTTAACTCTTTTCACCGCCTTATATACAGGAACATTGGAACGTCCAGCCCTCCTAATGAAGCTGATAGGAAAAGATTAAGGCGGCCGTATCAATCTAAAACTTATAAGGTGAAGATTAGCTTCGCTGGCAAGATTCCGATGCAGGCAATTGCAAATGCTTTTCGAGGTCAAGAGTATGAGAACTCTCAAGAAGCCTTACGAGTTTTGGATATAATTTTAAGGCAGCATGCTGCAAAAATGTAAGTGACATGTCTATTACTACACAAGTATTTTTGTGCCTCTCTTGATTGGTACATAATGACTATTCTTATAGTAGGGGTTGTTTACTTGTTCGTCAATCCTTTTTCCATAATGACCCAAAGAACTTTGTTGATGTTGGAGGTGGTGTTCTTGGCTGGCGAGGGTTCCATTCAAGTTTTCGAACCACTCAGTCTGGATTGTCTTTGAACATTGGTAAATATTCTGGGATTCATGTTTGATAGCCGTTTCAAATAAAATGTGATCCATATCTTATGGTTTCTTTGATCACAGATATGTCTACCACAATGGTAATAAATCCTGGGCTAGTGCTTGACTTCTTGATAGCAAACCAAAATGCAAGAGATTCCATTTCACTTGATTGGGTGAAGGTGTGCTGTTATATATATGATTATTGATCTTCTTGTATAATCATGTTCTAAGCAATGGATTCTCTAACACCTGCTCAGGCAAAACGCGTGTTGAAGAATCTGATAGTGAAGATTGCTACCTCTAACCAAGAATTCAAAATAACTGGATTGAGTGAAAAATCTTGCCGTGAGCAGACGTATGTTAGCAAATGATCTAGTTATATGTTTTTATCTTCAACAAAAATGCACTTGTGCAGGATGTTCGACATTGATTATCTATAATGTAATGGTCTTGACATTTTTAGGTTTACTCTAAAGCGAAGGAGCAAAGATGAGGATGGTGAAGTGCAAACTTCAGAAGTGACTGTTTATGATTACTTTGTTAATCATCGTAACATAGACTTGCGGTATTCTGCTGATTTGCCGTGCCTCAATGTTGGAAAGCCTAAACGTCCTACCTATTTCCCCATTGAGGTAAAAGTACTGAGTTAAAGTTAACCGCTTTTATGTACTGTCTTTTGTTCATGCAGTTTCGAATTCTTTTGTTGAATGTTGCAGCTCTGCACTTTGGTCTCATTGCAAAGGTACACAAAAGCCTTGTCCACCTTTCAGAGGGCTTCCTTGGTGGAGAAGTCCAGGCAAAAACCTCATGAGAGAATGCAAATTTTGAGCAATGTAGGTCTCTTCTACCCTAACATAATCTTTTGCTTGCTCTAGTTATACTTGACTAATTTCCTACTGGATTGTGGAAGGCTCTCAAAATCAACAATTATAATGCTGAGCCTCTGCTTCGTTCTTCTGGTGTCTCAATCAGTAGCAACTTCACCCAGGTTGACGGGCGTGTACTGCCTGCTCCTAAGGTATGCTATCTATTATAACTTCTTTTAGTTATATTTTTGAGTCTATGTAGTGAGTTTGAGGTAATATATTCGTTATGTGGCAGTTGAAGGCTGGAAATGGAGATGACCTTTTCACCCGAAATGGAAGGTGGAACTTTAATAATAAGGTAGAACTCTTCTTTCACATATGATTTTTCCACTGGATGTTGGTTTTGAAATTGTATGCTGACTACATGCTAGCTTGGCATTGCAGTATAGAGTTGTTATTTTTTTTTCATTTTTATCTATCATGGCAGAGATTCTGTGATCCAGCAAAGGTAGAGCAATGGGCTGTTGTGGACTTTTCTACACACTGTAATATCGGTGACTTAGTCGGACGTTTGACAAGACTTGGAGAGATGAAAGGAATTGTATGTTTTATCAACTTCTAATACTTAAAAACTGAGTAGAATGGACGAATTTCATTCCTGTTTTAACGTTACAGAGTGTGGAAGCTATACTTGAAGTGTTTGTAGAGTCTCCACAGCTTAGAAGGGCTTCTCCTGTTGTCAGAGTTGACAAAATGTTTGAAAAGATCAAGTCAAAACTTCCTAGTGCCCCGAAGTTTCTTCTCTGTCTTCTTCCTGAGAGGAAAAATTGTGACATATATGGTTAGTACGATTTTCTTGTTCTGTTGACCACTAAGCATCTCTTAAGTACTAATTACTAAAATAATGGACTGATGAAACTTGAAGGACCATGGAAGCGGAAAAATCTGGCTGATCATGGTATAATAACACAATGCTTGGTTCCTGTAAGAGTAAACGATCAGTATCTCACAAACCTTCTCCTTAAGATCAATGCGAAGGTGAGAGTTCTCTGAGCATCATCATCCTGGCACCTTTCTTCTGTCATTTCCTGGATCAGTCTTAAACATTACAATTTCTGTTGGCAGCTCGGTGGTTTAAATTCTATATTAGCTGTTGAGGTTTCTCGTTCCATTCCCATGGTATCCGAGGTCCCCACCATGATTCTTGGAATGGACGTATCACATGGCTCTCCCGGCCAGTCTGATGTCCCATCAATTGCTGCAGTAGGTTCTTTCATTGACGTTGCTTACCTTTTATACCCAATTGTTCAAAGAATTTCATTTTATACTATTGCTTTATCAGGTTGTGAGTTCAAGGCAGTGGCCTTCAATATCTCGTTATAGAGCTTCTGTGCGCACTCAATCTCCTAAAGTGGAGATGATTGATAACATATTTAAAAAAGTTTCAGACACTAGGGACGATGGGATTATGAGGTGAGTTCAGTATCTTATTCATTTTAAAGCTTGGTTTCACTTTCTAATGGTTTTCTGCTTTTTCTTATGGTGTAAAACTAATTGCCTTATGGTTTTCGGGTTTCTTTTATAATTCTGTTGTTGGTATCCTTTTGGTTTCATAGAATTAACTTTCCGATCATAATTAAATTTCAAAATGCAGGGAACTTTTGCAAGATTTTCATGCGAGTTCCCAACAAAGGAAGCCTCAGCAAATTATAGTATTCAGGTGATCTAACCCAGCCTGGTTCAGTAAATAATGTACATTCTAAGTGCTATTTCTCTATTATTGACATTACGCCTATGATGAATGTCTAAATGCTTCAGAAATTTGTATGGAGCACAACATTGGTTAGTTTTTATGGTTCTACCTCATTTTCCGTCATTTTGTCACTCTTGTTTTTAAGAGGATTCATGTAGCCGACCCAACTCTTGGGAATGAGAAGTAGCTGATTGACATATCTCTTGTTCTATTGTTTGTCATTATTACTGTGTGTTCCATCTGCCTAACTCTTCACACAACAGTGTACTTTGTAGTTTGTACACTGTTTTGATGGTTTTGCTAATGTCCACTATTGATATTGTCAGGGATGGTGTTAGTGAATCTCAATTTAATCAAGTTCTAAACATAGAACTGGACCAGATCATTGAGGTTCTGCACTCTCCGATAAATGCTGTCTTAATATAATTTGGATAATATGAGAGATTCTCGTGCTAACTCATCTGTTCTATCCATGTAGGCCTGCAAGTTTCTAGATGAAAAGTGGTCGCCCAAGTTTGTTATCATTGTTGCTCAGAAAAATCATCATACAAAGTTTTTCGAGGATGGATCTTCTATTAATGTTCCACCAGGTAATAATAGAAGCCGCAGCAAATTTTAGTTGTAATGAAATCAATTTGTTTACACATATTTTTTGCAGGGACAATTATAGATAACAAAGTTTGTCATCCAAGGAACAATGACTTCTATCTGTGTGCCCACGCGGGAATGATTGTGAGTTATTTGTTCTGTTTCGTTGTAGTTTGGTGTAATGTTTATATCATATGATGTTTACTTGGATATCGTTGTAGGGTACCACTCGACCTACACATTACCATGTGTTGTTAGATGAAATTGGTTTCAAACCTGATGAACTCCAAGAACTTGTTCATAATCTGTGCTATGTGTAAGTATTGCATATACTGGATTCTTCGTAGGCTCGACTGAATTTTAACCTTCAAGTACTCAATAGCAGTTGCAGTCATTCTAATTGTTACACACTTCTTGCAGGTACCAGAGAAGCACTACTGCTACATCCATTGGTAAATATAAACATATTTGGAAAAATGCAATATAATCGTCATCCTATGTGTAAACATGACTTGTGCTATTTGCTGCTGCTCTTCCCCTCCCCTCCACGCGCAAATGCATATAACGTTATGTTTCCCTTTTTGCTTGATTACATGTGTTGTTTGTGCTCTCACTTCCTTTTCTGTTCTGTTCTGTGCAGTGGCTCCGATAGGTTATGCCCATTTAGCCGCTGCACAGGTTGGACAGTGGATGAAATCCGAGGGCACATCAGAGACATCATCAAGCCAGGATGGTCTGAGAAATGCTGGTCCAGTTACTGTTCCTCAGCTGCCCAGTCTTCAAGAGAATGTTGTTAGCTCCATGTTCTTCTGTTGAGGCGTCTGTGCGATCTAAATTTAGTCGGGAATTCAATGTGGGCTCTAGAAACAGAATGGAATATGATAGATTGGGTCATACTATAAATGGTCATTTGGTTGATTGTATGTATATGCACATTTAACTCTAACAAGATATTTGGTTGATTGGTGGTATGTTATAGCTTGAAATCATGAGATTATAAGGTAACTTATCCCATTATTTATATTAAAATTACAGGACAACACAATCGTAAGACTAACACATAATATAATAATCCCATCAAGTACTTTGGAATTATTATCCTTATCCCACCAACCAAACGACCTATAGAATCCAGAGATAATGTTTTATGTTATAACAATCTACTCTATTTTCCCAATGTTTTGTCTGATTATTGTTATTTATCAGTACACTAGTAAAAAAATGGTCTAAATTTTGGCAAATAAGGTTTACTTCTAATACAATCAGCCTAAACAAGGTCTACAGTATTACCAAACAGTTGTTAATTTTTTAAATTCTTGAAAATTTAGTTTAAAATTTAAATTTCAAAATTTATGACAAAACGCATTTTTTAGAGTTTAATTTTAAAAAATAAAATAAACTTATGATTAAACAACCCCAATTGTACCATATCATATTGGAACAGTAGTACAACATTAAACTCACGTTTCATTTTTGACATTTTATTTTATGTCCGTTACAATGATGAAATATTTAATGTAATTTTTAAATAAGAACTGTTTCCAATAAATTTTGCACTTCAAAAAAAGTTTATTATATATATTTTTAAACATAATAAAATTAAGTGAACAAGTGGGTAAATAAGCTGTAAGAAGACGATTATGCCCTTGTATTGGAATTTCCTCTTATCCACAAAAGAAAAAACAGTTTGAAGAGAACATAGATTGTAACGAAGGGACACGTGGAGATCAAAGAGGGTGTTTAGTTACAGTTGTTAATGTTTTTAGGTGCACTAGCTGCTGTCACTCTCTAGTTCAACTACAACCTCACTCTCTTTCTTTCTCTTTTGTCGTACATTAGGGTTTCACCTCTTCACTCTGTTTCTTCATCCGCCATTTTTGAGCTTTAGGTATGGTAGTTTTGACTAAATTTGATGTTTTATTGAAGTATGGCATGTGGTTTTTTTTGTTTAACTGTGTAATGTGGTTGAAATGCTATCTGGGGCTTGATTTTTCCTCTCCTTTTTGTGGTTATAGTGGAAAGTTTGGGTCTTTGTGGTGTTTGGAGGCTTTTAAGTTGACTTATTTTTCAAACACAGAAAGCTGAAGAAGACTTATTTTGAGTTAAATTTGGTGTTTTCTTGAAGTATAGCATGTTTTTTTTTTTGTTTAACTGTGTAATGTGGTTGAAATGTTATCTGGGGTTTGTTTTTTTCCTTTCTTTTTTGTGGTTATAGTGGGAAGTTCTGGTCTTTGAAGGCTGTTTAACTTGATGTATTTTTTTCAAACCTAGTAAGCTGAAGAAGACTTATTTTGTGTTAAATTTGGTGTTTTCTTGAAGTATAGCATGTGGTATTTTGTTTAACACTAATGTGGTTGAAATGCTATCTGGGGTAGTTTTTTACCTCTCTTTTTTGTGGTTATAGTGAAAAGTTCTGGTCTTTGTGGTGTTTGGAGGCTTTTTGAGTTGACTTATATTTCAAACCTAGTAAGCTGAAGAAGACTTATTTGTGTTAAGTTTGGTGTTTTGTTGAAGTATAGCATGTGGATTTGCTGTCTAATAGTGTAATGTGGTTGAAATGCTGTCTGGGGTTTGTTTTATATCTCTCTTTTGTGTGGTTATAGTGAAAAGTTCGGTCTTTGAGGTGTTTGAAGGCTTTTAACATGATGTATTTTTCAAACCTAGTAAGCTGAAGTAGACTTGTTTTGAGCTAAGTTTGGTGTTTTCTTGAAGTATAGCATGTGAATTTTTTGTTATCTGTGTAGTTCTTTGAATGTGGTTGAAATGCTATCTGGAGTTTGGTTTTTAATCATCTGTTTGTGCTTCTGGTGAAAAGTTGAGTGCTTTGTGGTGTTTGAAGGCTTTATAACTTTGACACATTTTTCAAAACTGTTTCGAGCCAAGTTTGGTGTTTTCTTGAAGTATTGCATGTGGGTATTTTGTTATATGTGTAGCTCTTTGAATGTAGTTGAAATGCTACCTGGGGTTTGTTTTCCCCTCTTTGTTTGTTCTTCTGGTGGAAAGTTTAGGGGTTTGTTGTGTTGAAGGCTGTTTGATTTAACATATTTTTTAAACCAGTAAGCTGAAGATGAATTACTTTGAGCTAAGTTTGGTGTTTTCTTGAAGTAAAGCATGTGGGTATTTTGTCATTTGTGTAATTATTTAGATGTGGTTGTCTGGGGTTTGTTTTTTACCCCTCCTTTTTGTGATTACAGTGAAAAGTTCTGATTTTGTGGTGTTGAAGGCTGTTCAATTTGACATATTTTTCAAACCCAGTTAGCTGAAGAAGACTTTTTTTGAGCTAAGTTTGGTGTTTTCTTGAAGTATAGCATGTTGGTATTTTGTTTTCCATGTAGTCTTGAATATGGTTGAAATGCTATCTGGGGTTTGTTTTTACCCCCCTTTTTTCGTGATTATAGTGAAAAGTTCTGGGCTTTGTGGTGTTGAAGGCTTTTAAAATTTACTTCTTTTTTTTTATAGAAAAAACCAGTAAGCTAAAGAGGACTTATTTTGAGCTAAGTTTGGTGTTTCTTTAAGTAAAGCGTGTGTATTTTGTCATTTGTGTAGTTATTTGGATGTGGTTGTCTGGAATTTGTTTTTTACCCCTCTTTTTTGTGATTATAGTGAAAGTTCTGATCTTTGTGGTGTTTGAAGGCCTTTTAACTAAGTTTGGTGTTTTCTTTAAGTATAGCATGTGGGTATTTGTTATCTATGCTTGAAATGTTATTTGTGATTATAGTGAAAAGTTCCCTTTTTTTGGTGCTTCTAGTGAAAGTTCTGGGCTTGTTGAAGGCTGTTTTCAATAAGCTGAAGTAGACTTCTTATTCTGTACCAAGATTGGTGTTTACTTGAATTATAGCATGTGGGTATTTTGTTATCTGTGCTTGAAATGCTATCTGGATATGTCCCCCCCCCCCTCCCCCCTTCTTTTTTTTTTTTGCTTCTAGTGAAAGCTCTGGGCTTTGTGGTGGTCAAGGCTGTTTAACTTGAAATGTTTTTTCAAAACCAGTAAGCTGAAGAAGACTTATTTTGTGCTAAGTTTGGTGTTTTCTTCAAGTATAGCATGTGTGTATTTTGACATTTTGTTACCCTGTCTATTTTTGGCTTCTAGTGAAAAATTCTGGCCAATATACACGGCTTAGCACTCACCAATTTGCATGCATTCATTTGTGAAGTGAGTTACTTTCTTAGTTATGACCTCATTGTTGGCTACTGCATTTTCGGTCTTTTCATTCCTAGATGTTTTTGGTATTAATTCACTTGCGTTTCATTATGCATTATTAACTTTGAATTGTCATCTCATGTGTTATTACTTGTGTATAACTAGATCAAAGACTGGAAGTGATTCGTAGTTGTCTGCATTTAGTTTCTTTTATTGACTGCTTCCTAAGTGCATCTTTTTGCCTAGATCTTTGCATACTTTTTTCCAGTTTTTAGAGGATCTTTTGAATCTTGTGATCTTCTTTATAGAAGATTGTGGTAATGGCTGAAGAAGAGAATGGTGGATCCACAGAGGCTCTGCCCCCTCCTCCCCCACTTGATTTCTCTCCAGCACAAGCTGAACCAGAGCCTGTGAAGAAAAAGGTTTTACGTGTTCCCATGGCAAGGCGTGGCCTTGGAAGCAAGGGACAAAAGATTCCGATCCTTACCAATCACTTTAAAGTGAACGTGTCTAATGTTGATGGACACTTCTTTCATTACAGTGTATGTTTTCACATACCTCTCCTTGATATGCTCCTATCTTTTCTCTACTCAATACAATCATGTAACTCCATGCCATTTTTAACAATGTCTGATAACAGGTTGCCCTATTTTATGAGGACGGTCGACCTGTCGAGGGAAAAGGAATTGGCAGAAAAGTTCTGGATAGAGTGCATGAAACATATGATACAGAATTGGCTGGGAAGGATTTTGCATATGATGGGGAGAAGAGTTTGTTCACCATCGGTTCACTACCTAGAAATAAACTAGAGTTCACGGTTGTACTAGATGACATAACATCTAATCGGTTGGTTCTCAGAGTGGCTTAGTTTAATGTGTTCCCTAGTTCTTATTTTGGTTGTTGACTCTTTTCACCACCTTATATACAGGAACAACGGGACCAATGGCAACTCCAGCCCTGGCAGACATGGAAGCCCTCCTAATGAAACTGATAGGAAAAGATTAAGGCGGCCATACCAATCCAAAACTTATAAGGTGGAGATTAGCTTTGCTGCCAAGATTCCAATGCAGGCGATTGCAAATGCTTTGCGAGGTCAAGAGTCTGAGAACTCTCAAGAAGCCTTGCGAGTTTTGGATATAATTTTAAGGCAGCATGCTGCAAAACAGTAAGTTATATGTCTATTTCTACACAAGTATTTTTGTGCCTCTCTTGATTGGTACATAATGACTATTCTTATATTAGGGGTTGTTTACTTGTTCGTCAATCCTTTTTCCATAATGACCCAAAGAACTTTGCTGATGTTGGTGGTGGTGTTCTTGGCTGCCGAGGGTTCCATTCAAGTTTTCGAACCACCCAGTCGGGATTGTCTTTGAACATTGGTAAATATTCTATCTTTCATTTCATACTTATCTCAAATAAAATGAGATCCATATCTTGTGGTTTCCTTGATCACAGACGTGTCTACCACAATGATAATCCAACCTGGGCCTGTGGTTGACTTTCTGATAGCGAACCAAAATGCAAAAGATCCCTTTTCACTTGATTGGGCGAAGGTGTGCTATTATCAATTTGATTATTTATCTTTTTGTATAATCATGTTCTAAGCAATGGATTCTCTACACTTGATCAGGCAAAACGCGTGTTGAAGAACCTGCGAGTGAAGACTGCTCCCGCTAACCAAGAATTCAAAATAACTGGATTGAGCGAAAAACCTTGTCGTGAGCAGATGTATGTTAGCAATGATCTAGTTATTTCAACCTTGGCTCAACTAAGACGCTCTTGTGCAGGATGGTCGACATTGATTTGTTATAATGTAATGGGGCAAAACTCATTTTTTTCTCTTGACATTCTTAGGTTTACTCTAAAGCAGAGGAGCAAAGATGAGGATGGTGAAGTGCAAACTTCAGAAGTGACTGTTTATGATTACTTTGTTAATCATCGTAACATAGACTTGCGATATTCTGCTGATTTGCCGTGCCTCAATGTTGGAAAGCCTAAACGTCCTACCTATTTCCCCATTGAGGTAAAAGTACTGAGTTATAGTTAAACCGCTTTTATGTACTGTCTTTGTTCATGCAGTGTTGAATTCTTTTGTTGAATTTTGCAGCTCTGCACTTTGGTCTCATTGCAAAGGTACACAAAAGCCTTGTCCACCTTTCAGAGGGCTTCCTTGGTGGAGAAGTCCAGGCAAAAGCCTCAGGAGAGAATGCAAATTTTGAGCAATGTAGGTCTCTTCTACCCTAACATAATCTTTTGCTTGCTCTAGTTATACTTAACTAATTTCCTACTGGATTGTGGAAGGCTCTCAAAATCAACAATTATGATGCTGAGCCTCTGCTTCGTTCTTCTGGTGTCTCAATCAGTAGCAACTTCACCCAGGTTGAAGGGCGTGTGCTGCCTGCTCCTAAGGTATGCTATCTATTATTTAGCTATATTTTTGAGTCTTCATGTAGTGAGTTTGAGGTAATATATTCGTTATGTGGCAGTTGAAGGCAGGAAATGGAGATGACCTTTTCACCCGAAATGGAAGGTGGAACTTTAATAATAAGGTATAGTTGAGCTCGTCTTCACATATGATTTTTCCGCAGGATCTATGGGGTTCATATCATAATCTCATTTAAGATGACGTTGGCTTTGAATTTGTATGCTGATGACTACATGCTAGCTTGGTATTGCAGTGTAGTGGTTGTTAAGATGTGCTTTGAGGTTTTTCATTTTATCTATTCTTGCAGAGATTCTTTGATCCAGCAAAGGTAGAGCGTTGGGCTGTTGTGAACTTTTCTGCACGCTGTGATGTCCGTGGCCTAGTCAGAGATTTGACAAGACTTGGAGAGACGAAAGGAATTGTATGTTTTATCAAATTCTGTTTCTTAAAAACTGAGTAGGAAGGACGATTTCATTATTCCTGTTTTAACGTTACAGAGTGTGGAAGCTCCATTTGAAGTGTTTGAAGAGTCTCCACAGCTTAGAAGGGCTCCACCTGTTGTCAGAGTTGACAAAATGTTTGAAGAGATCCAGTCAAAACTTCCTGGTGCCCCGAAGTTTCTTCTCTGTCTTCTTCCTGATAGGAAAAATTGTGACATATATGGTTAGCCCGATTTGCTTATTCTGTTGACCACTAAGCTTATCTCATAAGTTTCAAGTACTAAAACAATTGACTGATGAAACTTGAAGGTCCATGGAAGCGGAAAAATCTGGCTGATCATGGTATAGTAACCCAATGCTTGGCTCCTGGAAGAGTTAATGATCAGTATCTCACAAACCTTCTCCTTAAGATCAATGCTAAGGTGAGAGTTCTCTATGCATCTGGTTCAGTGCTATCATCCTGGCACCTTCCTTTCTTCCGTCATTTCCTGTATCAGTCTTAAAGATCACAATTTCTGTTGGCAGCTCGGTGGTTTAAATTCTATGTTAGCTGCGGAGGTTTCTCCTTCCATCCCCATGGTATCTAAGGTCCCCACCATGATTCTTGGAATGGACGTATCTCATGGCTCTCCCGGCCAGTCTGATGTCCCATCAATTGCTGCAGTAGGTTCTTTCATTGACGTTGATTACCTTTTATACCCAATTGTTCAAAGAATATACTATTGCTTTGTCAGGTTGTGAGTTCAAGGCAGTGGCCGTCAATATCTCGTTATAGAGCTTCAGTGCGCACTCAATCTCCTAAAGTGGAGATGATTGATAACATATTTAAAAAAGTTTCAGACACTGAGGATGATGGGATTATGAGGTGAGTTTGGTTTTGTAGGTTTAACTTTCTCTTGGATTGATATCTTTTGGGCCAGGGTGAATTAACATTGACCGTTCAGAACTAAATCTTATATGATAAGAGCATGCTGTGCTTTCTAACATATACATTTTGATCTTTGAGTTGCTTTAGCTGCACTCGAGATACATTTATTTTTGTGGTGATATTTACATTTTGTATTTTGACTCCTGAGGGAGGTTCTTCACCAGAATTGTGATGTCTTATGGAAAAAGAGATTAGCATAATACTTTGTTAGTATGGATTGAGTTTCTTCATGCCAAATGAGCTCCTAAATCAAATACCACTGGTTCCGTGATTTTCTGTCTAACGCGTTTCTGCATTATCCCGCTGTATTGCACATCTTTCTAATATGGTTTTCTGCTTTTTCTTATGGTGTAAAACTAATTGCCTAATGGTTTGCGGGTTTCTTTTACAATTCTGTTGGTGGTATCCTTTTGGTTTCCCAGAATTAACTTTCTGATAATACTTAAAATTCATAATGCAGGGAACTTTTGCTAGATTTTTATGTGAGTTCCGGGAAAAGGAAGCCGGAGCACATTATAGTATTCAGGTGATCTACCCAGCCTATTCACCATTTTGCTTTTCATTAAATTATATACATTCTAAGTGCTATTGGTCTACTATTGACACTACGCTTATGATGAATGTCTAAATCTTCAGAAATTTGTATTGAACATGACATTGGTGATTTTTATGGTTCTACCTCATTTTCCGCCATTTTTATCCAGTTTATCTCTTGTTTAAGAGGATTCATGTAGCTGACCCAACTCTTGGGAATGAGGAGTAGCTGTTGACGTATCTCTCGTTCTATCGTTTGTTATTATTACCATTATTGTGTGTTCTACCTGCCTAACATTGTCACTTAGCTGTGAACTTTGTACACTTATTTGACGGTTTTACTGGCCCCTATTGGAAATGTCAGGGATGGTGTCAGTGAATCTCAATTTAATCAAGTTCTAAACATAGAACTGGACCAGCTCATTGAGGTTCTGCACTCTCCGATAAATGATGTCTTAATATATAATTTGGATAAGACGAGAGATTCTCGTGCTAACTCATCTGTTCTATCCATGTAGGCCTGCAAGTTTCTAGATGAAAAGTGGTCGCCCAAGTTTGTTATCATTGTTGCTCAGAAAAATCATCATACAAAGTTTTTCCAGTCTGGATCTCCTGATAATGTTCCACCAGGTAATAATAGAAGTCGCAGCGAATTATAGTTGTAACGAAAGCATTGGATCAATTCGTTTACACGGATTTTTTGCAGGGACAATTATAGATAACAAAGTTTGTCATCCAAGGAACAATGACTTCTATCTGTGTGCCCACGCGGGAATGATTGTGAGTTATTTGTTCTGTTTTGTGCCATATCGTTGAAGTTTGGTGTAATGTTTATATCATAGGATGTTTACTTGGATATTGTTGTAGGGTACGACTCGACCTACACATTACCATGTGTTGTTGGATGAAGTTGGTTTCTCACCTGATGAACTTCAAGAACTCGTTCATAATCTGTCCTATGTGTAAGTATTGCATAAATTGGATTCTTCGTAGCTCACCCGAGTTTTAAACTTTCAAATCATAGCAGTTGCAGTCATTCTAATTGTTATACACTTCTTGCAGGTACCAAAGAAGCACCACTGCTATATCCATTGGTAAATATAAACATACTTGTGCAAGTTATGTTATATTTTCCTTTTGCTTGTGCCCTTACCTTCTTTTCTGTTCTATGCAGTGGCTCCGATAAGTTATGCCCATTTGGCCGCCACACAGGTGGGACAATGGATGAAATTCGAGGATGCATCAGAGACATCATCAAGCCATGGTGGTCTGACAAATGCTGGTCCAGTTACTGTTCCTCAGTTGCCCCGTCTTCAAGAGAACGTTGCTAGCTCCATGTTCTTCTGTTGAGGCCTGTGCGCCTCCTGTTTTACTCTACGCGGTTAATGTATGCTTTAGACGAACGGTTTCTGTAAATAGCTCTAGTTTTAACAGCACTTGGAGTATGAACCTTGTCCTAGTGACCTCCCAAAACTGCTTAGTTATTCGGTACAATATTAGGTCTGTCGCTCTATTCAGGTCTCCCATGCCTCTTTTTCGCGCTTCTGTTCTTCGGAACAATTTTGCTATGTATCTGTTAAAATGCATAGGGATTAACTTGGTGGTTGTGACAATGCATCAATTATGCTTTTTTATATGTAAATGATAATGCTGGAATCTTTGTAGGGCTTCTGAAAAATCATATGATGTCATTTGTTGTAATCTTTTTCAAAAAATTTAAAAATATATTTTTTCAAATAATTCGACTAATTAAAATAAAAAATATTTTTTTTATATCGAATAAATACACTCTTTAACCCCACCACTGTTGGCCTGTTGTCATAAGCAGAAAATTTGGGGACATGGAAGTCTCTTTGTTAAAATTGTGTTGGAAAATGTATGTAGTATGTTTTACAAAAAAGTATTTTTATAAATAATATTTATGCAAAATTTAAGCGACTTTTTCATTATTTCAAAATATATAATTTTTGAAGGTAAGCAAATAAAAATTGGATAACAGTCCGTAAAATTTTCCAGAATAATAGTGAGAATATCTTTAAATTTTTATAGTCTGAATAGTCCAAATCTTATCTCTTTTGGAATCAAGAATACCTATATCTTTTCAATCAAAATAAATCTATTTTACCTCATTTCACATCTATTAAAAAATATATATATAAAATATAATCTACTAAAATATTTTTATTTATTATTTTGGAACATTAGCTTTTTAATATAGAATGTGTAGTTGGAACTTGGAAGTAATACTTTTGTTTTGAATTTTAAAGTGACATTATCTATTTTATTAAAGCGATGATTATTTTGAGATGAAAATAAATATTTACTACTCAATTTATTCTTACTTTACTCATCTATTACATTTAAAAATTCACTTTTAGTAGTATTACCTACTTAATTTTTAATTTATCCTTGTTGTTAACGAAAATTATTTTTTTAACGTATTTTAAAAGCATGTAATTAATTATACTCATAGGTTGATATCGTAAAATGATAATCTTATCTATTATCCTTTCAGGAATCGTTTCGTTGGAGAATAAGTTATGTTTGGATAAGTGCGATAATAATCATACTTCAATTTCGGGGCAAGTTATCCCAATTATTAATACGTAAGGGTGTGAGAGTGAGTAGTGAACGAATAAAAATAGACGGAATTAAACGAATTTTGGGTAGAAGTATAAAAATTGTGCATTGAGTAAAGCTGTCACTGTTTGACAACATTCAATATTTTGTCTCTTTGTCTGAAACACTCTTCAACCCTAGTAGTATCTCTCTCTCAGCCACCACACACCGCTGTAAACCTCCGCCGTTTTCGCCTTTTCTTCATCGGAGTATCACTCAATTTGAATTTATATATTTATATACATATAAGTTGCTGACTATGGCGGAAAATGAGAGTACTGGAGATGATCAGAAGGAGGTGATTGAGCCTCCAAAGTCACCGTGGAAGACTCCGGCGCCGGCGCCGGTGACGGCTGATAAGGGTTCTGCGTCGTCAGGGGATGCTGATTCTGATTCCTGGCCGGCACTTGCTGATGCTCAGCAGATGATTAAGGCTGGTGATTCTAGTTCCGCCGCTAAGTTGCCGTCACTTCCGCCGCAGCAGGAGATTGGCAGCCGCAATGTTGCTTCTGAGAAGGTTAGTTTGATTTTTTTTAATTACATTAGATTTAAAGTACTCTTTCTTTAATTTTTTTTATTCGTTGTTTGTATTGATTTGCGATTGTTGTGTAAAGGGGAAAAAATTTGTGGTATATGTGATGAGTTGTTGTTTATGTAGTTGATTTTTGAACTATAAAGACGCCATCTGTAAGTGTATCTTTGATTGTATATATACATGGAGAAAGAAGGGAACATATGGAATGAAGATAATCTGACTATATCATTGTTTGGGACAGAACTAGTATTTAATATTTTACACACTTAAATTGTTTGATATAATAACAAAATGTTTCAATTTACTGTGAAAGGGAAAAATAAAACTTAATATTTCATAAGGAATTAGATTTGCATCATTTTGATGTCAGTAACATTGGTCTATACAAGAGAATGTCTGGAAGTGAATGAGTTCTGGAAGATACAACATTCTGAATGATTCTCTTGACATTTTGAACGCACCCTCCAAGTTCATGTCGGCAAGCATTTTAAATGTTTATTTGGGAAGTTGAAAAGTAACTGGCTGAATTATCTGAAGAGGCAGTGTTGCTGGAGCATCTACTATAAGAGGAGGCATTGTTGTTTCAGTCATGAAAAATTTTGCTGCAAAAATGGCAGAATGCTGGTCGGAATAGGACTGGTGCTATCAAAACGATTAATGGAAAGAGTCTCATTGCCACTGGAATTGTCACTAGAAAGCTGAGAGATGTTACCAAATTGGTTACCAAAAAAAGGTGTAGTATTGCCGAACAATTGCTAGAGAAGAAGTGTACTGCTGCAGAAACAGTCATTCGAAACTATAGCTTGGGATTAAGATGTAGTTCTTTTAGTTGTCATAATTTTTTGGATTTTTGATGTTTTTGTAGTGTGCTTTTCTTCCGTCTGTTTCAGCTTAAATGTCAAAACTGATTAGTCATTGTTCTATGTCTGTTGATTGTGTGTTGGAAGTAATACTTTGTCTTTATAACTTAGCAAGATACTGCATCATATCTGGTACATTCAAATAGGTTCTTAATATGGTGACTTTGTCGGTCATTACACCTCTGCGGATGGATTTATTCCCTACTACCATGAACTAGGATGTATTACCATGAAATATATTTGATGATGTCAATGTGTTGTCTTGTAGGTCCGAGGTGAGCAGATAAAGTTTCATGGGTCTTCTAGTGCCAAGTCTTCAAATAAGTCATCATCCGCAGTTCAACAAAGACCAGGGCCTAGGCACAACCAAAATGGTGTGCCATCATTTCCTGTGCCCTTGGCTTACCACCAATCAGGATACCCTCCTTTTTATCAAAGTATGGTACCTATGCCGCATATTCCTCTTCCAGGGTATGCATACCAGCCCCCTCGAGGGCCTTTTTCAGGAGCTGAAGGTCACGTGGCTAGGTCCGATGGTGATGCTGCATCTCAAGCTTTTGTACCCCCTATAAATGGTGGGTTTCGCCCCCCGTCACGAGGGGATCCAAATGACCATGATGCCAAATTCTACAGAGGAAGACCTAATACACAAGAACGTGGTGGCCAGTTTAGTTCAACCTTGTCTAATCAGCGACCTGTGGGTTCTAAAGATGACATTCAGCTGCAACAAAGTATGGGGCTAAGGCCTTTCCTAAGGCCTCCATATTTTGGTCCAGCCCCGGGCTACATGGATGGTGCAAATTTTCCTGGTAATTTTTGCATAACTAACTTCATGAATAAGTGACCTCATTATTCTTAAAAATACAAAATTGGCATATGGCAATTACCATCTAAAGTAGCTTGATGTCCCTGGCTTTTTACCCTTTAAGTTGTACTGCTCCTATTTCACCCTCTCTTATAGTGGTGCTTTGCTGATGGCGCTAATATTGACCTTATCAACTGTTACCCCTTTTCCTTAACAGTTCATCTCTATCAGTATAACTAATTGTTTATTGTCAGTCTTTGATTTGTTTTTAAAAGTGAATGACTACTGACTATTTTACAGGTCATCCAGGAGCTATATATTTTCTTCCTTCTCCCCCTCCTGTAAGAGTGCCTTACCCACCTTTCTTTGTCCCACATTCTGTTAGCTCTGGAGCCTCTACTCCACCATCACCTGCATTAGCTTTGAGAGAGAGCATATTGAAGCAAATTGAATACTATTTCAGGTGATTACATCAAGATAAAAATTCTATTTGCGTTGGTTGTCTTTATGTTTACTTGAATAGATGTAATTATTCCCTGATTGTGGTACTCTTTGCATCTTCATTGGTATTGTATAGTTACAGTTGTAATCTTGTAGGGCAGGAATAATAGTAGGTGACCTTTTCATGGACACTCCTTAAAATAACATGTTGAAGTTCATAATGAGGATGATCCCACTCTTTATTGGATTTATATTTCAAGAAGTATTGTTGCATAGACCAATCAAAAAAGAAGTATTGTTGCACAGATACAGCTCTTGTGGGTTAATTACTTTGTCAGCAATTGTCCTAGAATTTTTTGACTACTGTAGATTGATATAAAAAATATGTACCTTTTGCCTTGGCAGTGATCAGAATTTGCAGAATGACCGCTTCTTGCTTACCTTAATGGACGATCAAGGTTGGGTTCCAATCTCTAGTATCGCTGAGTTCAAAAGGGTACAATCTCAAAACTTCTCAGAAACACTCTCATTTATGCTAGAGTGTCTGATAGGATGCAGTGCTTTTTTAAAAAAATATTGAAGTCCGTTAGTTTTTCATGTGTTAAACTTGGATTTGGTCCATTCCATTCTCGTCTTTTATAATGTCTGACACATTTAAGCATTTATCCTTTCTGTGAAATGAAATAGCTCTGATTGCAGATATTCTTTTTCCCATTTCTGCTTCAGGTTAAAAAAATGAGTACAGATATAGCATTTATAATTGATGCATTGCAGGCTTCAAGCACTGTTGAAGTAAAGGTAAAATGCTTTCCCTTTTGCTCGAGTACCCCATTGTCTCTTTCCTTTCCTTTTGGCATGAAAAAAAGTAAATTTCCCAATTAATTTTTTACATATATGTTCCAATTTTCTCTTACTAAGCTGTTTGTATTGTATTCTTATCATCTTTTAATTGCTTCCAAAATGGTTCCTTGGTGTACTGTTGGGCAGACTAAGACCTCCAAGTAAGGTAAAAATGAAGTTAAGAAATTCAGAACAGGATAAGTAAAGAAGAAAATAAACAAAAAGTAAAGCAAAGGTGAAACAAAAGAAATAGAAAGGTAAAGTTCAACTTGTAGGTTTCCCTCCTTGGTTTTCCTTCTTATTTGCTGCTCCGATTCTCCTTTCCTGGTCTTACCTTTTCTACTGACTTCAAGCCATCATAACAAATTTGCAAGTTGGGTAAATGTATTGAGACTAATTTGACAATTTGCTAGTAGAGAGAGTTTTGTAGTTAGCCTATCAGTAGATTTATGTTTTTCTTTGCCTTCTACATTAAATACTCCTGTCCCTTTGTCCTTATTTGTTAATGTGTTGTTTGCTTAATTTCTGCAGGGAGACAAGTTGAGAAGACGTGATGAATGGTCAAAGTGGGTTTCAGCTAGTGCTGATCAGAAATCATCCCCTTTGACCCCGGTGGAACACTCAGTGGAGAAGGTTATAAAGAAGGATGAGGTCAATGAAAATAAAGAGGATGGAGTTCAAGTCAGATTTTCCCAAGAAAATCGTGTAGGTGAGCTTGCATCATTAGAGAAACATGCTAAAAAAGTATCAGTGTTTAGTAAAGCAGAAACCAGTAGGAAGAAATCTGGATTCCATGGTTCAACTCACAGAGTTGACAAAGGAAGTGGTGATGCAAGAATGGTTATGGCATCAAATGTTGTAGAAGAGAATGTAGACGACTTATCTAATGATTTCTCGAGCACATTCATGCTTGATGAAGAGATGGAGCTTGAAAATAAAAAGGACCAGTCCTCTTTGAGTGGAAGGTATAGACAATTTCTGTAACTTTGTTTTGCTTATTTTCTTATCTAAATTTGTTAGAATTTCTCTTGGTTTTTCTTCATAGCTGGCTTGTTTCTACACAAAGATATGCTGATGACTGGCACTGCTGTTTACACATGTTGCTGTTCAGCTTATCTAATGCAATTTGGCCATACGATGCTTCATTTACTTGTACACTTAGCAAATTTGAACATCTCTTTCCCTCCCAGAATCTAACAATTTGGTTAATATTATAGGGGTCTTCTTGTTTGCTAGTAGTAAGGTTAAGGTGAAAAACCTGTTTTATATGCATGTTTAACATTTTCCCCCCTCAAAAAGTGTCATATAGCGATACTTATATACTTGATTTGCTTCCATAAATTGAGAATTGGTATGTCTCTGAAGGAGACTGGTTATGCCTGTGGGCTTATTTTAAAATATATAGCTTTTGGACCTTGATCTTCTTACTATAGCTGGTAGGAAGTCATCTGCCACCCCAAAATAGGTTTAAAATGTCAACTAGTGATCTTATAGTTACGAGCTCCTGCGTTGAGTCTTGGGAAGAAGAAGAATTTGTGGTCCCTGTTACAATTCATAGAATCTTTTGTGTAGATAACCAGGTTAGACTCTTCTTTTTTGTTTCTTCTTTTGGATGTAACTACTATTCTTTCTTAGTGCTAGATTTGATATCAATAATACTTGCCTTATCTCAAAAAGGAAAAGTATTTATGGTAATTGCTATCACTGTTACTTCATTTATCTGTTAACTCCACATGGAATAACCAAATCATACTGTGAGGACAGATTTTGTATGATCAAATATCTCTTATTGGTTCAATATTGCTGACTATATTGTTAACTCTTGGTGTGTTGCTTCATGAAGAGTTGATGAAGAAGATGATGAGATGTACGTTAATGATGAGGCTATTGAGAAACTTGTCATTGTAACTCGGGTAAGAAAATAACTTTCCATGTCTTCTATTTGGGTGAATTCAGTTTCCGAAGATCGTTTTTTCTTTGAATTTGTTGTCACGTGTTTAGACTTCACTTGGTTTTATGTCAAACTTCCTAAGGGGCCGTTTGGTTGGGAAAAAGTTATCCCAAGATGAGTTATCCTGGGGTTAGCTATGTTGCGATAACTTATCCATCACTATGATATAAATGGTTAATGGTGGGATAAGTTATCCCAAACATGGTAACCAAACAAGATACAAATTTTTTATCCAATCACTATTTTCTTATCCCATCACTATTTATCTGTATCCCTCACACCAAACGATCCCTAGGAGTTTTACTACATGCATTAACAACTGAAGGATAGACTCCTATTTTATGTTACAGGTACAATCAGGTCTTGTATAATCCTGGTGATATTAGTTTCTGGATGCGAAAAATGGGAGATGTAATATTTGATTCTTTTGAACATTCCGATGAATTGCCATAGAATTTACATTGTATTACTTTCACGACATGCCACAAATCGTATTATATTTTTTCCTTGGTTTGTAGTTCTAGTAATAAGTATTTGAATTTTGGGGAGGAATTTACAGACGTGGGCATTCTTACTGGCAGTCTTCCCTTTGGATCCAGCTGATATTCTGATTATGCAATTACAAGAGGATCCTATTCAATACTTTGTGCCAATCTAGTTGTGATAGAATTTATGGGATTTGAACTATATAGTTCAACCCTTTATTTCCTTTCCTAATTAATGCCTATGCCTTGTTTTGTACTTTGAAAATGTGGGGCCTCCTGCCTCAGGTGCTTTCCTCATTAATGTGTATACCTCATTTTGTACATTGACAATCCAGGTCCTCAGATACTTGACCACATCTAAGTAGTGTGTTACCGCTCCTTAGTTATCCAATAGTTACTGCAGTAATTTCTCTTTAGTAGCAGTTATTTTCCTGTAATAATGCAGTTATTTTCCTGTAATAGTGCAGTCTTGTCATAGTGCGTGCAGTCTTTCATTCCAGTTAAGTTAGGAAGTCATGTCCTAGTTTCTAGGGGTAGTTATTTTATAAGTATTGTATTTAAACTATCTGGTGACTGAAAATATAAGCAGAAAAATTATTGAAGTCTTTGAGTACTTCAAACTCAAGAGATTGCAGGTTCTCTCTTAACGAACCAGCACCATAGGTCGTACGAAGAAAACATTAGATTTCACACTACAGCGTCCCATAACCAGATCCATATCCGGGGACCATAACATAGTGGACATGCATTAACTGCAGTTATAACTAACTAATTATTAATTAGATAAAGTATTTGTTAGTAAGGTGCCTGAGATACCTACTTATTCATATTATAAGAAAAATTAATTTTTGTATTGAAAAACATAAATAAGAGGACCAGGGGTGCCTTGAGCTAAACTGGAAATTCAATAGAAGCTTAAGAAATTAATAGGAACTCCTGGTCTCGCTGAAGATCTACCAGTGGATCGATACCTAGGAAGAGGCTTGCAGCATTACCCCACAAAGCAACAGGAAACTTGCTCAAGCAGACTTGATGTAGCAATAAATTGGTTTTAGGTTGTAGTCCCTTGCACTTTGACTGCACAGACTATGTAGAATCAAGATGAAAAGAAATGTCTTGTTCCCCTTCCGACACACAATCTGATGATTAAGCTCAAGGATGAGAAGGGATTTTCAAGTTATATAGCAATTGATGTTATGTCAATAACGGACCAACAACCAATAAATACTTTGCTTTTAATGGAATATTTGCATTCCAAATAAATCAGTTAGGAGGAAGTCTTCAAAAGAATGTGAATGGACAGCCACAGATCCCCGCCTATACAGAAGTTTGTTTCTATATATGAACCACAAACAACTATTAGAAAAATACACCAAAATTGAAAATAACTTTTTGTCTTCATTGTTAGTTATTACATAGTGTAAGCTCCAAGGGGGTGGCCAAGCGGTCAAAGATTTGGGTAACAACCTTGGGAGCCAATGTAGAACTGCAATTGAGGCTATGCTCTATGTGTTCTAAGGTATTGGTGTGGGTAAAGTTAACCAATACTTGTGCAGGTGGGAGCTAGAATGTACTCGGTAGATTAGTCGAGGTGGGCCAAGCTACTTAAGCGACACCATTATAAAAATAAAAAGAAGTTACTAAATTGTGTAAGTAATCACAAGCAGTGTTGGCTCGATGCTGCGTATATATCAGACTGTTTTTATCCCATTCTTTCTTCTTCGTTGCGTATATTGCTGCGTAGTGCGTATAAATCCCCGTTTTTGTCTTCTCTTATTTCTTCTTCTTCAGCTTTTATTTCTTTGTGTTTTTTTCAGTTTATTAATTTAATAATTGAATTTGCCATGTCACTTTACTAATTCAATTAAAATTGTCATTAATTTATTTCTTTATTTTAGTCACCAGGCATTAGCTAATTAGCTATTCTATTTTCTCAGTAGGTAATTAGTTAATTTCTCCAAGGCACCAAGCAGTAGCTAATTATCTATGAGCCCTTCTTTTTCGAGTGTACATTTGGAATGGTGTTTAGGATTCTTATGCTTCCGAAGCTGGACTCCTGTAGTCAATATGGGGTTTTATTGGGATTTCACTAGATGCTTCACTTTATATTTTTGTTTTTAGGAAGGTAATTGTAATTTGCAGCCTTGTTATTGACAGCTGGGGTTGGTGTGTAAAAGCTGATGCTTTCCTTAGATTCTCTCTTTGTGTTCCTTACAAGTCTTTCATCTGCTAGCCTTTAATTTGCATGGCTAGGATAGTTTGTACCATCAAGATTCAACAAGTTCCAAAATCAGTTGCCCTATAGACAAAAGTTTTGGTCAAATTCATGGAAAAGCTAAGATACTGCAACTGATGCAGCTTAGGAGAAGCATGAAGAAAAATGAGCTGTTGTGCTTAAACAGCCTTTTTTTTCCTATCCAAAAATAAACATGACTTGCCTCTTTTATTTCTGCTACACTATGGGCTTGAGTGTTGTGTAATTAGGCTAATTACCTCATCTGTGTGGATTTTCTACAGAACACTCGGGCATCTCAGGTATCTGGAACTGCTGGAAAAGAATCAAAACCAATATCTACTGAGCTTGCTTCTGCAATAAATGATGGTCTCTACTTCTATGAGCAGGTTGGTGGTTGCTTTAATAAGGTCATTCTTTCCCTATTCATTCAACTTATGTATTATATTGATCTCTCATCTTCCAGGAGCTTAAAGCTACACGATCCAGTCATAGATCTAACAGCTCCAATAATGATCCTAGAGATGACATTACTAGGTCTTTTGGTACTGGTGCTGCTTTATCAAAATCAAAGTATGCGGATCATTCTTCTGGAGGAAAAAACACTGAAGGTCCTGGAAGTTCTAACTCTCGGAGAAAGCAAAACAAAGGATTTGCTAAGCCACATCCAATACATAAGCAGCGGCTGTTTTCTGGAAATTACCGGAATCATGGGGTTTCTCGCAACAGTGTAGGAGCAATATCTGAAAGTCCACCTAGCGATTCAGTTGGGTTTTTCTTTGGTTCTACACCTCCTGACAGTCATGTGTATGTTCTGGATCCTGGTGTTCTTCTAATTTAGTTGTGTATTGTAATATGTTTGAGATTATTTAATTATTTTGTCAAAGAGCAAATGCAAGTCTATGAAATATATGATTATTATGGACATTGTGAAAACAGTTCTGGGTTGTTACACAATAACTTAGTTACCTGAACTTCTGTTTACAGGTCAAGGCCTTCAAAATTGAGTGCCTCTCCGCACAGCAATCTTGCTAGTAATAGTCCGCCTGTTGGTTCCATGCCTAAACCATTTCCACCCTTCCAGCATCCAAGTCACAAGCTACTACAAGAAAATGGTTTTACACAGCAGCTGTGAGTAGATTTACTTTCATAAGGAGTTGGTGTTCTATGCATTTTGTATTCAAGTGCATTTATCTGTTCATGCGCGGCTCTGCATGTGCACTGACTTATTGTGCATCTCTTTTCGCTCCTGAATGTTGGTTTTGGGTTTTCCATCTTTTAGGTACAAGAAGTATCATAAGCGCTGTCTGACTGATCGCAAGAAACTTGGAATTGGTTGCAGTGAGGTGCCTACTTAATTTTTGTTCTGCATTGGCTTGTGTTTGATTACTAGTTCCATAATAGCATCACCGTCTCCTTGAGGATGACAGAAAGGAAACAAAGAGGAAATATATTAAATTTAATAACAGTGAATTGCTTCTTAAGGGTATAAAATGTGAGTAATTTATCACTCTTATTCTGCAAGTTCATTTCAGGGGTGGGATATGAAAATAAAGATGACTTATTTCTTTATGTATAATTTGGAAATTTGTTTCATGATTTCAATGACTTCCTTGAGGTTTTTGTTTTGACCAGTCAAAATTCATCTTATTATTGTTGATAGTAACAAAATATTACTAGAATGTTTTAACATTAGGTCTCTGAGAAATTTATCCAAGTATTGACACAGACAATTTCCAGTGCCCTCATGAAGAAAAACAATTTTTCCAGTACCTAGAATGTACTCTTTGTTTAAAACCCACTTATGATGCAAATCTTCACAAGTAGTACTGTTCTTTACCTAAAAGGTACTGTTTGTTGGTAGATCCAATTTTAAAATAGATCTGTACAAAAAGGACAGTTCTCTTGAATTTGGAATCCTTATATTGCTTGAAAGGAATCACATGAATGCTTACAAACTTTATAAATGAGCAATATTCTTACTAAGCAATTGGCTGAACTCATAATGAGAGGTTTCTAACTCATCTCTCTCTATGCATATATACATGTATGATGCATCTATTTGTCCATATACTGCCCATTTGTCTGTGTACTTGCGTGCCTAAATTGCACAAGTTAATTTTCTCTAAAGGTTCTTATCTTTTTGACATGCAGGAAATGAATACACTGTACAGGTTTTGGTCGTATTTTCTGCGGAACATGTTCATACGTTCTATGTACAATGAGTTCCAAAAGATGGCTCAAGAAGATGCAGCTGCTAATTATAACTATGGGATGGAGTGCCTATTTAGATTTTATAGGTAGTGTTTACATGCCATTGTGACTTGCATGGAAAAAAGGGAAGAAATATGACATATTTTGTTTTCCCTTTTACTTTTGAACCCTTCAGCTGTTGTTTTCTAGATCCACCTCCATGTATGCAACTTCAACAGTTCCTCTTCAACAGTCACTTGCCTTTTTTTTCCCCTTCTGCCATACTTATTTGACTGCTCATTATACTGTGTTTGTGTTTCAGTTATGGTTTGGAAAAGGAATTTAGGGACGACCTTTATGACGACTTTGAGAGATTGACGCTTGACACCTACAATAGGGGAAACCTTTACGGCCTTGAGAAGTACTGGTAATATACCTTACCTTGTTTGAAAGTTCTCGTTTCCGTGTCCTTCCCTCCTTTTTTTTTTTTTTTTTTTTTGAAACCTATGAGACTCCGGATGACATTGAAGGATCAAAGCACTGGGAATTAAGGTATCATGTAGATAGGATACTTTTTTATAGTAATTGTTTTAGCCCCAAATTAGAACCTATGTTTGCTGAATCTTTTTAAACCTCTGATTACTCGCCTTTCCAATTTTAGATTCACTTCATTCAGTGATCCATGTTCTGTGTTTTTTAAATCTCTTAATTTTAGAGAGGCAATGCGTAAAAAATGGTTTCTGAATAACAGCATTATTTATAGCCAACTGTAAACACAAATGGAAGAGTTAACTTTGAATCCTTTCTTCCAGGCTTGATTTTGTTTGCTTTTCTTTTTCCCTTCCAAGTTCCTGTAGTTTCTTCTTTTGCATTTTGATCTTCTTTTTCTTCTCTTGTTCTCCTCACCTGGGACCCCCACAGCTTCGTATTCTTTCAAAGTCCATGTGCCTAAGCATGTCAGCAGAAGCATCATGGTAACATGCCATGATCAATTTTTGCTGCCTTCTTTAGAGGACCTCCTGGTTGTGAAGCTCTTGTTGATCTATCACATAGGAAATTACACCAATGACCTTGGAAATTGATGATATTGAACTTTTGACCCCTTCTTTTGCCCCGTGGGCAAAACTTCAAGGGATCTCCCTCTATCACAGCAGTAAGGGACTTTGAAAGAGTCCCTTACTGAAACCAACATATACCTTAATAGTGGACTGTAGTTATGAGTGACTATTGCTTGCTTGCTTGCTTAAGCATCCGTGCAACTTAGGTTACTGCTGCAAATGAAGTGTGTTACTGAAACCAACATATACCTGTAACCTAAGTTGCAAATGAAGAAGCTAGCGATCAAATCCTTCAATAATTAACTTGAAACCAATTGAACCATTAGCACTTCTGACTAAGTAAAACAAAACATATACCTTATAGTGGACTTTAGTTCTGAGTGACTATCGAATAAAAAGTGGGGAGGGTTCCCAATATACACGAATGGGGCATATAGTGCATCCGACCACCTTTTCCCTTTTGTTAAAAGGAAAAACTCGGGTATGTTGGGGAAGGTGTTGTGGAAGGGCTGATTTAGAGCGAGTTTAGGGACAATATGTACACATAAACTTTGCTTTTGTTGATACCTAGATTTTGTATTGGAAGTATTTTTATGCTCTTACTAACATGATCTTACTGCAATCATTCTGGAAGGGCCTTTCACCATTTTCGTCAGCAGCGAGGTCAGAGAGCACCTTTGAAGAAGCTTCCAGAACTGGATAGACTACTCAGAGAAGAGTTCCGAAATCTGGACGACTTCAAACATGCCAGAGGAGGTGCCAGTGCAAGCACAAAGGAGGACGGTCACTAACCAACGTGTGATTCTCAGCTTCATTGAACCGTCTGTCAGCGAATTTTGATGCCTTACAGTCCATACAATGAGCTCAAGTTGCCAAATTAGCTTTCTGAGATGATCAAGGCAAAATTTTTGTATATAGAGCTTCTGTGAGGTTAATTTTTACCTCCGAGGTTGAGCTAAAATTTTACCATGAGGGGAAGGAACCTTGTGCCTTTTTGTACTTTTATCTTTAGGATTATAAGGTGTACATATAGGAACAAGTTGGAGTCAAAATAAAAAAAATGAAAAAAAAAATAAAAAATGTAAAACTACCCAAAAAAAAAAAAAAATAGTTTTAGAACTTGGAGATAATTGAGACCTTTTTAAACTCTATTTGTTGTCTATTTTTTATTTTTTTTTGTATACTTTCATTTGCTTGCTTAACGTGCTTATCATTGTCATGGCTAATCAAAAGTATAATCGTAAGTTTGTTACTCTTTAAGTAACAAATTGTATAGGAACTGAAGAGGGAAGAAAAGTAGACATCGAATGATTAATTTCGATTTCTTTGTTATCGTGGAGTATGTAAGATAAATATCTTACATATGGAATTTATACGGGTAAGTGGGTATACAACAAATATTTTGATGATCATTTGCAGCCATCGCCTTATTTTTAGCGGTAATTAGCACTTTTTATATATTTTTTTAAAGCCTTTAGCGACATTGATTTGAATAACATTTAACTAATATCGGTAAAGACTTTAGTACTCTTTATTAATGTCAATATTTTTACCGTTAAAAATTATTTTTATTACAGTGATAGTACGTAGAATCTTGAGTTTCTCTCTCAACAGTCCTACAAGATATCCAAGTATTTCTTTTTTATCTTCGTATCTTTTCCTACGGAAAGATCAAATGTAAGTTCTCTTTCCGTTTTTTTAAAAAATAAAATTCTAATAATACGAGAAAGGTTTAAGAAGGATAGAATGTAGTGATAATAATTGTGCTATAATTCTTGTAACCTTCTGGAAAGGTGTTTAGATTAAACATCGAGAACAATAATTTGTTGATTGAACATACTATATTTTATTAAGAAATTAAATCATATAGGATCCCCTAATTAATTATAATTTGTAACTAATTATTGATGTTTAAATAGCTCACGACCAATTACAAGTCTTCTTATTTCACTAGTTCCTGCTGCAATCTCATACATTTTGGCATCTCGTAGTAAACGTCCTGTTGGATACTCATTTATATATCCATTTCCACCTAGACATTGAATTGCCTGCAATTTCATTTAAACGTTAACGTGTCAAACACAAATTTAAGTTATATATATCGACAATTTCACGTTAAAAAAAGCTCTTTTTTTCACCTGAAGAGCTACTTGAGTGGCTCTTTCAGCTGCAAGTAGTATGGTCCCAGAACAATCCTGAAAATTAAAATAATTTACAGACTTAGAAATAAGTCATAAAAACATCTAAATGGACACAAAATTATTATTTTTTTTAAAAAGAACCTTTGGATCAATCTTCCCATTGTCACAATCCTTTGCAACAGCATACACATATGATCTGAAAAATACACAATAAAAAATAATCGACATAGGAATATGAATTTACTAGTTTTTTTTTTAAAAAAAAATTTAATTCGAATGAAATTCTAACCTTGAAGATTGTAAAGCAGTATACATGTCAGCTAGTTTTCCCTAGACGGAAAAAAGTTTGAATTTAAGAGCGACTCAATAAAATTTGTGACCTAAAAGACGTTACAGTTACATATATATATACCTGTATAAGTTGAAATTCGCCGATTGGTCTTCCAAATTGCTCCCTTTGTCGAACGTATGGAATAACAATATCCATACATGCTTGCATTATTCCAATAGGTCCTGCTGCTAAAACAAGTCGTTCCAAATCTAGCCCCGACATTAAAACATACACTCCTGATACATACGAAAAATTGAGAAATTAATGTACGTGATGAAATAAATAATACATACAATTATCGTATTTGTAGAGATTTTTCGATTTTTTTTGTTACCTTTTCCTTCGTGGCCTAAAACATTTTCTTTAGGAACAAAGCAATTTTCGAATACAAGTTCACACCTGCAATTTTTGGGTCCATATGAGATTTTACTACAATTTCCTCAATATTTAATATCGGGCGAATTGCTAGCTACGCTAAAAAATAGTACTCAGGAACTAGCAATTCACTCGATATTTATTAATTTAAACTTACGTATCGCTTCCTCGCATCCCAAGTTTGTCCAATTTTTGTGCAGTTGAGAATCTGCATTTTCAACATATTTATGAAATTAAATAGAAAAAGCTATTTATTTGAGATATTTATGGTGGTTTTCTAATACGAGTATAAAGATAACGGATTCAGAATTTGAATTTTACAAGTGAGACGTACCCTGGCATTTCTTTTTCGATGATAAATGCTGTAATTCCTTTTGAACCAGCAGTAGTATCCGTTTTTGCATAAACAATCTGATTAATAAATTAAAAACAAAATTTAATAATGTACCATGAAAAATTATAGTATATAGTCCACATATATGAATACGAAATTAAATAGTAGATCAATTTGTGTCTAAATATCAAGTTGGAAAAAGGAAAACTTTCTTGTATTTATTGCTCTGTAAAAGGCGAGTCAAGTCGATACTGAACAAGTAAAGATGAACGTATGAAATAATAATTACGAAGATATATATATACCAAAGTATTAGCGATAGGACCATTGGTGCACCACATTTTATTTCCATTTAAAACATAGCCACCATCGACACGATCGGCTCGACACTTCATGCTAACAACATCTGACCCAGCTGATCAAAGTGAAAAAAAAAAGTGTTATTAATCGTTTAATTTCTATACATTGACAGTATAAAAGTATATTTACACGATATTGAAATTACTTATTAAGTGATTGTAAGTAAAAACAAAATTGATAATGAAAGTAAATTATTAATTACAACAAATTACCATTAGGTTCACTCATGGCTAGAGCCCCAATGTGATCCCCACTTATAAGCTTCATGACAAAATCAAAGTTAGTCTGCATACAATAGATTTTAATGATTCGATTTTTTTTTTGAATTATATATCAAAAACTTAGTGCATGCATTAAAAAAATTAATGAAAGTAAGAAGGATAAAATTAGTAGAACCTTTGGCAAATATTTTTGCTTCTGATCAAGGGTTCCATTTCTCACCTACAAATTAAAATGTCATCCAAAATTTAATCGTCATGTCAACGTATACAGTACAGCTATTTGAACATGTTGTACTGTACCTATAAAGCATATTATTTATTTTTATAGTAAATAAATAGTTACCAATTGGTTAATGCAAACATTGGATTGAACACCATAGGAAACAGCAACAGCACCAGATGCACGACTAATTTCTTCTAAGGCAATGCAGTGATATAAATATCCAAGGTTGAGACCGCCATATTCCTCTGTTACACGTTTAACAGAACTCAAATACTAACTAGTTTTTGTATATAAATAATAATATTTACGAGAATAGATAAAAAAAATGAAATGGAGGGAATATATTATTGAAAATGTTATTCACTTTGTTAGAAATATAATTGTCCACTTGATTTTGTGACATTATTTTGTGGAAATAATTGATCAAAATAATATTATTAAAAAATGATAGATGTCCTTGTTTTCTGCGCTGTTACGTATATTATAGTTTTTCTCCAATTGGAATATGTTATTTAAAAAAAATAAAAATTGGTCTGTACAAAGTTTCACTAAAATCTATACAATATAATAATACATAGTGGGAATTTTTATGTTTGTTTTATACGATATGATTATTTATTCATGAGATAGTACTGTCATTAATTTGATATGTAAATAATTATCAATTTGAGACAAGTTGTAGGGGATGAGACTCGAGACTCAGACTCGAGCCTGACTCGAGATTCGAGATCCAAGCTTGACTGAAATCAACTCGAGACTTAAAAGACATGAGCTCCAACCCAAAATCAACCCAAAACTTGTTGGGAAAACGCGGACAAGCACAACAATATATATGGTAAAAGTAATGGAAATAAAATGGGAAAATAACGACACCAAGAATTTTACGTGGAAACCCTTCTAAATAAGGGAAAAAACCACGGCCAAGAGGAGCAACTGATATTACTATAGTAAGGAATTTTACACTGTGTAGTCACGAATACAATACTCAAAGTGACTACTACACACTCAAAAGAAACAACACTCTTTTGGTTTCCGTCTTACTAAAATATCGCTCACACTCTATTTTTCTTCACAGACTATTCTTTTGTATAGTCTATGGAATACCTCACTTTGCTCTCAAAATGATTTTTCTCTCTAACTTGGTGTGTTCTACAAATGAGCAAGAATGCTCTATTTATAGAAGGATAAAACCATGCCTATGTCACTAATGACATAGGTAAAATAGCAAAGTCAAAAATGGTTTGCAAATCTTACCAATTTGCCAACTACCAAGTCTTAATTTTCAACTCCAATTACTATTCCTTTTTAACAATTGCTTGTACCAATTGAATAGCTAAAGTTGACTAAAAATGGGATGGATTCAACAAATCTCCCCCTCCAGTCCCATTTACTGGAAGAAGGTATCTTCATCTTCTTTAGAGAGAGCTCATACCCACAAGTTCTTTGCATAAATCGAACTTGTCTTTCGGTATCGTCTTGGTCAGCATATCTGCAGGATTTTCACTTGTGTGGATCTTTTTGACGTGAAATGATTCACTCTCCACTTCCTCACGAATCCAATGATATCTGACGTCGATGTGTTTTGTTCTTGCATGGTACATGGAGTTCTTGCTCAAGTCTATTGCACTTTGACTGTCACAATAGACAATATACTCCATCTGATTCAAACCAAGCTCTTGAAGAAATCACTTTAGCCATATCATCTCCTTGCCGGCTTCAGTAGCCGCAATATACTCAGCTTCAGTTGTAGATAGTGCAACACACTTCTGCAACTTTGACTGCCATGATATAGCTCCCCCTGAAAAAGTAAACAAATATCCAGTAGTGGATTTTCTGTTATCAAGGTCACCTGCCATATCAGAATCTGTATAGCCTTTCAAGATTGGATTTGATGCTCCAAAACACAAGCATTCATCTGAGCTTCCTCTAAGATACCTGAGTATCCACTTCACAGCATCCCAATGCTCTTTTCCTGGATTTTCGAGAAATCTGCTGACAACACCAACTGCGTGAGCAATATCAGGTCTAGTGCACACCATTGCATACATTAGACTTCCGACGACGGAGGAATATGGAACTTTGGCCATGTTCTCTTTTTCCTCCCTAGCTGTAGGACACATCTTCTTGCTCAATTTCATATGACCAGCAAGAGGTGTACTAACAGGCTTAGCATTCTTCATATTGAAGCGCTCCAGTACACGTTCAATGTACTTCTTCTGGGACAAATAAATCTTTCTTTTATCTCTAAGACGAGTAATTCTCATGCCCAAAATTTGCTTGGCATGACCCAAGTCTTTCATAGAAAAAAACTTACACAACTCTTTCTTCAGCTCGTCAATCTTGGAAGTATTCTTGCCCACAATCAACATATCATCCACATACAACAGGAGGATGATAAAATCATTGTCAGAAAATTTTTGTACAAATACACAATGATCTGAAGAAGTCTTCTTATAGCCTTGCTCTCCCATAACAGATTCAAACTTCTTGTACCACTGTCTAGGAGCTTGTTTTAGGCCATAAAGACTCTTTTTGAGTTTGCACACAAAATTTTCTTTTTCTTCTACTTTGAAGCCCTCAGGTTGTTCCATATAAATCTCTTCTTCTAGGTCACCGTGAAGGAAAGCCGTCTTCACATCCATTTGCTCAATCTCTAAATTAAGACTAGCAGCCAAACCTAGAACTGTGCGAATCGAGGACATTTTCACAACAGGAGAAAATATTTAATCAAAGTCAATACCCTTCCTTTGACCGAATCCCTTAACAACCAATCTAGCTTTGTACCTGGGCTTCAAGTTGTGTTCTTCAACTTTAACTTTGAACACCCACTTGTTCTTCAAAGCTCTCATGCCCTTGGGCAATTTTACCAACTCATAAGTGTGGTTCTCATGCAAAGACTTCATCTCATCTTGCATGGCTTCAATCCATTGATCCTTGTGCTCATCTTCCATGGCCTCCTCATAACATTCAGGTTCTCCCCCGTCAGTGAGTAACACATACTCATTGGATGAATAACGGGAGGAAGGAAACCGCTGTCTTGTGGACCTCCGAAGCGGAATATTTGATTCGTCCACAACTTCATGAGCAACAGGATCATCAATAACAATATCATTGTTATTATCAACATCAACATGTTGATTTGATACATGATTCTGGGCGTCACTATGATTATCAAGCCCAACAACATCATGCACACTTGTGTGAGGAACGTCATCATGATGAATTATACCATCAAAACTTGAAGATTCTACCTTCTCCGCTTTGTCAATATCTTCAATTGTTTGATTCTCCATGAAAATAATATCACGGCTTCTCACAAGTTTCTTTTCAATTGGATCATATAGCCTGTAACCAAATTCATCTAGGCCATATCCAATGAAGATGCATTGCCTTGTCTTGGCATCTAACTTTGACCTCTCATCTTTTGGCACATGTACAAAAGCTTTGCAACCAAATACTCTCAAATGGTCATAGGAAACATCCTTTCATACCAAACACTATTTGGTACATCACTTTGCAAAGCAACAGCAGGAGATAGATTAATAACATGTGCAGCGGTCAATAAAGCCTCACCCCAAAATGAGTTCGGCAACTTTGCTTCAGAAAGCAAACATCTAACTCTTTCCATCAAGGTCCTGTTCATCCTCTCAGCCAAACCATTAAGCTGAGGAGTCTTGGGAGGAGTCTTCTGGTGTCTAATACCTTGATGCTTGCAGTATTCGTCAAATGGTCCACAATATTCACCACCATTATCAGTACGAATGCATTTCAGTTTCTTTCCAGTTTCTCTTTCAACTGAAGCCTGAAACTGCTTGAAGACACCTAACACTTGGTCTTTAGTCTTCAAGACATAGACCCAAAGTTTTCTCGAGCAATCATCAATGAAAGTGACAAAGTAGAGTGCACCACTAATGTCTTTGTCTTCATTGGACCACATAAATCAGAGTGCACCAACTCAAGCATCTCTGTCTTTCTCGAAGGGGGTAGGACTTAAAGGAAACTCTATTTTGTTTACCAGCCAAGCAGTGCTCACACTTTTCTAATTTAGCACTTTGGAAATTTGACAATAATTTCTTCTTGGCTAGAACATTAAGTCCTTTCTCGCTGATGTGGCTAAGCCTCTTGTGCCATAATGTTGAAGAGCTATCGCTCTCAACCGCATTCACCATATCAACACAAGCAGAGGCCGTAGTCCAATATAGACCACGACGTTTGTTACCACGAGCCACAACCAAGGAACCCTTGATGAGCTTCCATTTTCCATCACCGTTGGTACTAACATATCCTTCATCATCTAAAACACCAACAGAAATTAGGTGCAGACGAACATCAGGAGCATGTTTCACATTGTTCAAAACTAGTTTAGTTCCAACACTAGTTTTCAAACAGATTGTACCAATACCAACCACCCTAGAAACAGTCTCATTACCCATACTCAAAGTTCCAAAATCACCAGAAGTATAGGAAGAGAAAAAATCCTTCCTTGATGTCACATGGGATGCGGCACCAGTATCCACAACCCAGCTTGACTCATCACAAGCAATATTTATCATATCCGCATCAAGGATAGTAACAAGATCTTCGGTGGTAACGGTGGCTAGGCAATTTTCATTGCCATCTTCTTTAGTTTCCTCTTTGTTTTTGTTCTCCCTCTTCAACTTTCTGCAGAACTTCTTCGTGTGCCCTTTCATACCACAATGATAGCACTCAATATCCTTAAGTCTGCCTCTGGATTTGCTTCTATTTTGTTCTCTATTTGAGAACCACGAGTTTTGTTTCTCCCCCTGGGGCCAGTTATCAGGACATCCGACGAAGAGGAACCTTGAGTTTTTCTTCTCATCTCTTCGTTCAAGACACTACTCTTGGCGGAATCCATAGAGATCACACCATCCGGAGCAGAATTTGACAATGACGTTCTAAATGTTTCCCAAGAGTCTGGTAGGGAACCAAGTAGAAGCAAGCCTTGAATTTCTTCATCAAATTTGATGCCCATAGCAGATAATTGGTTCATGATTCCTTGAAAATTATTCAGGTGGTCTGTCATCGGAGAACCATCATGATACTTCAAACTCAACATCTGCTTTATTAAGAATATTTTGTTATTGCCAGTCTTCCGAGCATATAAACTTTCAAGATGCTCCCATAGGGTTCGAGCATGTGTTTCTCCAGAAATATGGTTCAACACATTATCGTCGACCCATTGCCTAATGAATCCACAAACCTGTCTGTGCAACAGATTCCACTCTTCATCTGTTTTATTATCAGGCTTTACAGTGGTAAATACTGGTTTGTAAAAATTCTTAACATAAAGCAGATCTTCCATTTTCCCCTTCCAAATGGCATAATTAACACCATTCAAAGTAACCATTCTACTTGTGTTGGCTTCCATTGTTTTCCCCAAAAAATATAGTTATCGCAAATCAAAGTAAATCTTTTCTGATGTGGAAGTTCAGACTGTGCTGCAACCACAGAGCATACTCAGATAAAACCTTGGCTCTGATACCAGTTTGTTGGGAAAACGCGGACAAGCACAACAATATATATGGTAAAAGTAATGGAAATAAAATGGGAAAATAACGACACCAAGAATTTTACGTGGAAACCCTTCTAAATAAGGGAAAAAACCACGGCCAAGAGGAGCAACTGATATTACTATAGTAAGGAATTTTACACTGTGTAGTCACGAATACAATACTCAAAGTGACTACTACACACTCAAAAGAAACAACACTCTTTTGGTTTCCGTCTTACTAAAATATCGCTCACACTCTATTTTTCTTCACAGACTATTCTTTTGTATAGTCTATGGAATACCTCACTTTGCTCTCAAAATGATTTTTCTCTCTAACTTGGTGTGTTCTACAAATGAGCAAGAATGCTCTATTTATAGAAGGATAAAACCATGCCTATGTCACTAATGACATAGGTAAAATAGCAAAGTCAAAAATGGTTTGCAAATCTTACCAATTTGCCAACTACCAAGTCTTAATTTTCAACTCCAATTACTATTCCTTTTTAACAATTGCTTGTACCAATTGAATAGCTAAAGTTGACTAAAAATGGGATGGATTCAACAAAACTTTAGATATGAGCCCCGACTCAAGACCTGATTTGGTGTGACCGTCAGCTTGAGATTTGACCCTTACTCTAGAGACGTAAGTTGGGACCTAACGTCCAAATCTGACTTCAACCCTAACCTTGACCCAAGACCCAAGATTTGAGCCTAGGCCCGAATCTGAGATCTGACTCAGACCTTGACTTGGGTCGATTGAGACTCAAGATTAGACCTTGATCTAGAATTCGAGATCCCATTCTATTAGATGAATGAAAAATATTTGGGCAAAATACGTGAGTTAGCTAGTAAATATAAAAAACACAGGTTGAAGTTTAGAATTATATTATACTTTACGGACAATCATTTTTGAAATAGACAATGCCTGACTATTGAGTTAAAATTTATCTAAATTTAAATTATTTTGAGTTCAACCCATAAAAATCTACACGAATTACGGGTCATTTATTAACACTTACATCCCTAGCACCATTTATTACCTTCATTTAACTACTCTCTGCCTCTGGTCTTTTGCTTTGAAAAGGACATTTATATATATAAATTTATTTATATTTGTTTTATTTCTATTGAATCCTTATTATAATGCAATTAGTTCTTCATAAGACTATATATTATATAATACTCCTATAAACTAATTTTTCTTACAATTGGATAGGCATTATCCAATATCTTTTGATCCCAATACGAAATTTATAAATATATATGAATTATTGCAACTTAATCATAATTAAATAATATTATTCTTATCTTATATTATATACATTGTTATTATAATTTTTTTTATATTATCACATTATTTTTACGATTTTACCTGGTGCTGTAATTCCATGCAAATTAAAATCTCCCATCAATTTCCACAAGTTAATCTCCTGAACAAAAATCATGAAATAGACAAATAATTAATCTCTATAACCATATTTTGATTAAAATCTTTAAAGTTTAATCACATAATTAAAGATAATGAATTTATTAACCTTTGGGAAACTGTTTGTTCTATCAATCTTTTCAGCATAAGGAGCTATATTCTCTTGAGCAAATTTTGCTACACTTTCTTTAAACTACAAAATTATGCAAACAAAATATAATTAGTAAATCTTGTAATTTAACTTAAAATTATAATTTGGTCCTTCAATTTCAATTTAAAATGAAAAATTGTGGTATAATAAGTATAATTTATTTACCTGTTTTTGAGTATCATCCAATAGTAATGAAGTAGAAAAAGCAGCTTGTTGATTTTGTAGGGACTTGAAGTTTTTGGCTAAGGTAGAACTTAAGGACCTTACTGCAAATAATTTATGCATTTTCTATGGATTTTTGGGTATTAGAGAGGAAAAAGAAAGAAGAAGAAGAATTATATTTAATGTTAAATGAGATTGAGATATATATAAGAAGCTCTATTTTTTTTTATTTATTAAATAAATAAAAGTTGTAGTGATTGGTAAGTCTAGTATATATGAAGGAAAGCTCTATTTTATTATGTTAAAAATAAAAGAGCTATATTTTGACTTATTATAACGATGTGACTTATAATATTTTTATGAAAGTTTCTAAATATATATATTTTTGAGATCTTAATTACTGAGATTTTTGATTGATAGTTTTAAATATTATTTTCTCTATCATATTTTGTGCTTAGGATATATGAGTATGAATTACAGATATATATGTATCTGTCGAATTTTAAAATTGAGATACATATTTTATTTATTTAAATTAATTAGATGTAACGAATTTTCTTAATTAGAGGAGTTATTAAAGATTTTCAAAATACATAAACAATTAAATCTTTAAAAAATTTTAAAAATAAAATTTTATGTCCGAATTTACTTTAGAAAAATAGTTAATTTGCCTATTGTATTCCTAATCAGAGTCAGCTAAATTAAAACAGTAGTAGTAGTAGTAGTATTCTCCAAAAAAATCATAGTTTATTTCCACTTCATAGTTATATTTTATCTTTGTAATCATTTGTTATAATTCAAAATGAGAAAAATATGTTTCGTTAACAAACAGAAAAGAGAAGAATTTAAATTTGTAATACATCCCAAAAATATATCAAGATAATTTGTAATTCAAATGTTGAAAAAAAAATCAATATACAACAATTATGAGTCGTTTGGTGTTTGGTGTGAAGTATAAGATATAATAGTCTTAGAGATAAAATGCAGAATTATTTTATTCTGCATTTGGTTGGAGGTATCAGACAGTCCTAAGATATTTATCCCATTATTTATACCTTAGTGTTAAAATAAGCCGATAAGTTATCTCATATATATATGGTGAAATAATTTATTCCAGAATAATTTATATTAAAATAATAAATCCCGAATAACTTATTCCCAATCAAATAACTCTTAAATCGAATAATAAATAAAAATAAAGGTCTCTCATCAAAATATCGACTTCAGACCATATATAAATAATGTTGAGCCAGCCTGTTTGAATTCAACCAAACAAGTATGCATGGATCCCAACTTTTGAAATATAAAGAAAGCAATACCATATACTAAATTTTTGCTATGCACAAAATTAAAAGTCGGACCATAAAAATCTATTGCATCAATCTTATTTGACATTTTTGTAGAAAAATATTTCATCATTGGAATCCATAACTTTCTAATTATACGATAGAAAGCAAACCTCTCATTTGTTGTTATTGAACCACCTAAACGTCTTCATCAATTAATAACTTTTTTTCTTATTAAGTGTTTGATATTTATATTAGAGTAAGCTTAAATTTAAATTCGCATAAAAAAATCTCATACTGTAATAAAACACTCTCCAACGACTTCATATCAAAAAAAATTCAAACTTAAAATTTCTGATTAAAATAAAATATTTACCACTCTACCACGATATCAATTACTTCCTCTGTTTCAAAAAGATTGATCATATTTCCTTTTTAGTCTGTTTAAAAAAGAATAACCCATTTTCTTTTTTGGCAACACTTTAAATTTAACTTTCCACGTAGTATGTTTAAGACCACAAGATTAAAGAGCATTTTGATATATTTGACATAACTTTAATTTAGAACCATAAGATTAAATAGTCTTTTTTTTTTTAAATTCCGTTATAAATCAAACTAGGTTAATCTTTTTAAAACGAAGGGAGTAATAACATTACTTTTATTGAACAAAGTACATTGGAGATTGGGTCCATACATAACGTGAGGAGTTATTGCCCTTTCAGAGGTAGGTATAAAAGCACAAGAAGAATTAAATTAAAAAATAAATTTTCTTTAAATAAATTTTACACCATAAAAAAATTAAAATAATTGAAACTCCATATCTTTTGAAGCATATGATAAAATTCTCATTATATTCTCCCCTGATAAAATTAAAGAGAAAAGAAAATCGACAATTTTAATAAATTATGTTTGTTGGGTGATTGACGAATTTTAAATTTAAATTTACATCAAAATAATATCAGAAAATGGAAAATAAATATAGTTGATCTATTTAAAGTTACTTCCTCCGTCCATTTTTAATTGTCACAGTTTCCTTTTTAACAGTTAAATTATAAGAATTTTGGCTAATATTTTACGATAGTTTTTTCTTCATATTGATATATAAGAAATTACAATTTATAATACTTTTCGTTTAGTTTTTTAAATATCAATTTCTTTTATTTAAACTATCGAATTAATATAATCTAATTTAACTTTAAAATTAGTCAAATTAAATTTTAAAAAAAGGCAATATAACAATTAAAAATGAACAGAGAGAGTATTTTTAAATTTCCAATATTCAACACTTGTGTCAAGGGTTTTAATTAAGCGTAACATTGAATTTATTGGATCTATTTTGGTCCCGTGCCCGAGAACTTTACTTGATCTTAGACGCAATCAAATAATATCACCAACGAATTAGATCGTTAAAATAAACTTATTTTTTAAACTTGGAAATTAACATTAATTCAAATTGTACACGTAAATGTTGACTTGTATGAAAGACTTTTTTATTTTTACCAGCAATTTATTTATTAGCGTTTGAATGATTTTTTTTACTATTTATTCTTGGAGATAAAGTTTTTTGATGTATGTTATTTCATAGGAACCTTACGTATATATTTGCAAGAAAAAGAATTTTTTTATGAATACAAATAAGGGAACCTGTCCTATTACTAAAATCCCACTTTAACATATAAAATATAAAAGTTTAATTTGAATTATAAAATATTACTTTTTTTTTATAATAAAAGGTTAATAATATCATTCTTTTTTGAACGAATTATCAAATACTACTTCCGATTAAAAAAGTACTTCATGAAAGAAATACAAATTGCAATATACAACGATACAATGGTAGATCTTATTGATCAAACAATACATTTTATTATTGATAATAAAACAACAAACATACCAAATTAAGATATTTAAATTATTAATTAAACCCCATAATACATAGGAAGCATACGAGGTTTTACCACAACTTCCAATGGAATTTTTTTAACCGCTGTAAAACCCGGCCCTTCGGTCATATCCAACGGGTCATTATTTGGTAAATCAAAATCAAATGCTTGAAGTAAACGCGCAATAGAAAGATAAGTCACTTGCATAGCCATAGTAATTCCAGGACAAGATCGTCTCCCAGAACCAAACGGAATAAACTCTAAATCTTTACCATAAACATCAACTTTTGCCTTAGTTGTTAAAAATCTCTCGGGTAAAAACTTTTCAGGCTCTGGCCAAAATTTTGGATCTTTTTGAAGTTTCCACACGTTTACAAATAAACGTGTACCTTTTGAAATATGGTAACCAAGTACTTGACAATCAGCTAAGGCTTCGTGAACTAACATAGGTGATGGTGGATATAAACGTAATACTTCTTTAATTGTTGCTTGAAAATACGTTAAGTTTTTTATATCTGAATCTTCGATCCAACGATCTTTGCCAACTTTTGTGTCAATTTCTTCATAAACTTTTTCTAGTACATGTTTATTATTTAGTAAGCAGGCAATTATCCATATCAAATGAACAGCTGTGGTATGTGTAGCATCTGAAATTATAGTCTGCGTGAAAACAAAATAACACATTAATCGTGGGTCCTACAAATAACAAATAAACATGTGACAAAATAATAATTGCATTTTGGTCTCTTGATTATTGATATATTCTAGATTTGGTCCAAAAAAAAATAACACATTAATCATCATGATTTTCAATGTACATAATTTAAATTAGTACGTATGAGCATAAAATATGTATTATCCTTTAAAAACTACAACAAAAATAACTTTTAGCGACAATAAATATAAACATTAATAAAGGATACTAAAATTTTTACCGGCATAATTAAGTGTCATTAGAATCAAAGTCGTTAAATGCATTAGGGACATATACAAAGAGCGTCGATTGCCGTTAAAAATACATATTTAGTGACAATTAAAAATTAATTAATGCTAATAATCACTTTTTTTTATATAGTGAAAAATAAAAATAAAAATCGTACAAAATAATAATTGAAAAATATGTATCATTCTTCAAATCATATCAATCGTGGGTCCTACAAATAACAATAAAAATGTTGCAAAATAATAATTGAAAAGTATGTATTACCGTTCAAATCATATCAATCGTGGGTCCTACAAATAACAATAAACATGTTACAAAATAATAATTGCATTTTGGCCTCTTCATTATTGATATATACTTAGATTTGGTCCTTCTGTAATATTTCACCTTTATTTGAGTAAAATCAGTGTTTTTGATCCCTAATAAAGGAAGTGTGTGATAATTATAAAACTATATCACCTTAAATAATGGAATAGCAGTACAAATTGAATGATTAAGCACTTAATTATTCGTTAATTTATGTAGATTCACAACTTGAAGAAAAAAAAATGCACGTGCACATATCAATTAATATGCTCATTTTTTTTAAAAAAAATTACTTTCTTTTGTTTTTAAATTTCATGTCTAATCAAATTATCAGAGTCAGATCAACCGTTAGAAGCACATACCAACATAGTATAACAATAACTATAATAACATATTCAGTGTAATTTATAAGCCAGGCTTGAGGAGCTGGTGTGTACGCAATATGATGACAGGGAGATTGTTATGCTAAACTCTCAGCTAAAAGCAAAAACATATATCAATAACAACAATAGCATATTCAGTGTAATTTACAAGTTGGACTTGAGGAATTGGTGTGTACGCAACCTTACTCTTATCTTGTGAAGACATAGAGACTGTTCTGACAAATTCTCAACTCAAGCAAAGACGTATCAAATATGTAACACATGTAACATACGATAATATAATAACTGAAGCAAATAAAACAACATATAACACTAAAATCGAAATATAAGATAGTTGCACACTTACCAACATTGTAGCTTTGATAATAGTTTCCCTTGAATAACCATATTGGAAATCATCCTTATCTAACTCTGTTAACATTATATCAATCAAATCTTGATCATCATCATCATTAGACTCATTATTTTTCCTCTTATTAGTGTGATCATCAAGCCAACGTTGAAGAATAACATCCATTTCATCAGCTATACGTTTCATCACCTTAATATTACCTTGTAAATCAAGCCATTGTAGTAATGGAATTGGAAATGCATCCTCTATACCAACTATAGCTATATAATACATCGTTTCGTTGAACGCTTTTCTAAAACGTTCCGCTTCTTCCTTCTCCTCTTCTTTATTATTCACCTGTGTAGAACAGATCGACTCACAATTTGAACTTTATGAATTTAAAATTCTACCACATAGTCTATTAGGTTCAAAATTTATTGTTGGTACGTTAACCATCCCCCAAGTGGCGGACCCAGGATTTTCGTTGAGGAGGTTCGGAAAATAAAAGTATAAACATCTAACTAAAAAAAAAAAAAAACTGAAACAAAAAAATATAAAAAATAAAATGTCAATCCAGGGATTCGAACCCTGGACGTCGCGCATAACATTGAGCTCAGCGGTATCTCATCCATTTGTGATTTAGGGTGTTCAAAATGTATATATCAATACAAATCAAGAAAATTCACCTTAGATATACAGTGTATTTTTTTATCGAGGGTGTTCGGGTGAACACCCTCAACAACACGTGGGTCCGCCCCTGCCCCCCCTATAACTTACATATAGACTTTTTAGACTAAGGTCTAATGATCGTATGAATTAACCTAATAAATGGACGGGTCATTTCAATCGATTAAGCAGATCATATTTTATGGGCTAAATTTTCCATCTCTAGTTAGGAGTAAGCGTGTGTATATTTATATAGCAATTTGAATTGATTAATTTTAAATTTTGGATTCGTTTCAACGTACCTGACTATATCTCTTTCCACCAATCATCTTCACCGTTATGTTTAACATCATATCATCAAACCAATGACCAATATCAACGTTAGTAGGTACATTTTTTGCTTTATTAGCAACAAAGAGTGTGTACAACTCCTTGATACTACTCTCGACTTCTGAAATTCGAACATGCTTTAGCCTCTCCAGACTCTTACTCGATAGCAAATTATTAACCACCAATTTTCGAACCATACGCCAATAAGGTCCATAATTTGCAAATGTAAGATTTGCATGGTCATAGCCAAGATATTTACAAGAACAAGTAGCTACTCTATTAGCTAAGTTCTTATCTTGTGTAGTAAAGCATTCTTTTATTGCTTCATAACTACTCACAACGGCTATTGGGAACATTCCTTGACGGACGGTGAAAACTGGCCCATACTTATCTGCTAACGCGGCTAGGGTATGGGCCAGAGGAATTTCACCGTCCTTGTTGATCCTATTGCGACCATCTAACGTGTCGCTTAGGATTTGAGGGAGGTGGCCTATAATTGGCCATGCTCCTGGAAGTTGTGGAGGGGGTGGACCAAATTTTTTGCTATTTTTCCAAGTTTTTGCTTTTTTTATGAGAAATAATAGGAAGAAAAAAACTAGAATTCCAATAATAGCTTCAACATGTGAAAGAATGTGAATTTCCATTGGACAAAAGGGGAAAAAAAAAGATTGAGATAGAAGAGAATGTATTGGTTTGATTGAGTTTTTGAACTATATATTTAGGCTTAATATATAAGTAACCTAACTAAATTTCATTTGGACACTCGAACTCAGGTTTATTCTAATTACACATCTAATTATGTTTTTATCAAACACACACTTTCGATTCAGAATTTGAAAAAAAGTTTTAATGTGTTATTGGACACTCGAACTGAGGCTTGTTCTAATTACGCATCTAATTATGTTTCTATCAAACACACACTTTCGATTCAGAATTTGGAAAAAAGTTTTAATATGTTATCAAGTGTCCATTATTTAAATAGGTATATAATTACGTAAATTGTAACTTCTTTTAATTATATGCATTTATTTTAATAAGTCGTATAACCTTAGACCTATACAAATTGAAGTTGATCTGTATATTTAAAAGAGATACCATATTTAATGTAATTAACTTAACTATCTCATAAACGATTTCACAATATATAAAGTACTATCTGCTTGATGAATATTTTATAAGTAATAATGATTTGATCCAATTATTGGGTCTAAATTATTGGAAGTAACAATATAATTTTGTAATAATTCCAATAAGGTGAATTGGAAAACATCTTTATCCGATTATGATAGGTAAAAATCGGCATTTCATTTATTTTAATTTGTTTATCTTTTATATTTCAGTTTTATTTATTTTAATTTATTTATCTTTTATATTTTAATTTTATTTGTTTTAATTTATTTATCTTTTATATTTCAGTTTCAATCATTTTATCAGAATTTGCAAAATCTTCTTGAAGAAATCAAATGATCTCAGCAATATCTATGTTGCTATATATTAGAATACAAACAGAGATTGTATCGTTTAATTTATCATATTTTCAAATTATGGCTAAAAAACAAAAACACATACCATTATTAAAATATGTAGATATGGGTATTCAAAATGATATGCACGTAATAATACTAATAAATAAATAAATAAAATCATGTACTTCTAGGTAAAATGAATAAAGTTAATAAATGTGAAGGTTAAAAAATTGTTTGATGTTATATGGATTGGATTGAAACATGCTGACAAGTTCGTTTATTATTTTATAATTTATCTAAGCAACTAATGATTTTTTTTTTCAATAGTATATAACATATCAAATAAAAAATATATTAATAAGATTTTCCATGTTTCGATTTGGCCTATGTATTAATCAAACTCTTAAATAAGTTGAATTAAATGAGTCAAAATTACTAAATAAATGAGTTATTGATCTGCTTAAATTTGGGTGGTTCATATTATCGTGGGATAAGATTTCTATCCCTGACTGCGGTCTGCAGTAGACAGTGTATCTAGAGTGGGTGCCGTGGGTCACGTGAACCCATAGTCCCCTCTCTAGATTATATATGGATATATAGTAGTGTTTTTAAAAAAAAAACTAAATATATGAAGGTGTGAACCCATGTTAAAAGTAATATATAATAATACGATGATGATTGAGTGCACATCTCTAAGCAAAGTTAGAAATTTAAATCTTACATATATTTTATTAGGAAACTTACATAAATATACTATAATAAAAAAATATTTACCATTTATAGCAATAATATTTTTTTTCACTTGATCACTTTTAATTCATTTATAATACAAGTTTAATTCATATTACAAAGAACAATTTTTTATTCACATATAATACAAATTTTAATGATAAATAATTCATTTATCACACATTTTAATACACTTATAATTTAATGTGTCAAATTTTTACGAAACAAACATAATATACTTTAAAAACAATTATAATTCATATATATTGCATACATAATTCACTTTAATACATATTACAGATTTAACATAGTATTGCTATAAATGGTAATAAATAAAAAGTATTGATAAAATCAGTAATTATTTATTAAAATATACCAATTCATGTAATTTTTCCTATTTTATTATTTTTGTTAGTAACACCCCTCCAAGTAGTTATCCGTAACACTTTTGGCGTTTCAATCAATTTTTATTTTGCTTTAATCTTTCAAAAATTTCAAGTGTGTAACATTGGCAATTCCTAAAAAAATTAGCACGATATTTTATATATATATAAAATTTAATCTAATGTGTATATTAAAATTTAAAATTAGTAGTATTATATATGTTAGACTTGCATTTTTAAAAATTAACATTTCTTTATTAAGAAAGTAAATGTTAAATCAATCAAATTTATATTTTAGATACATCTTTTTGTAATAGTACACTCATCCTTCTGAAAATCCTGAATACGCTTGTAGCAGCAGTTATATATATTGTATACCTTTGGAATGTACAATTCACATTTTGTATATCTTAAGTGCAGTAGTTGAATCACATTTGTTTTCTTGTATATCATTGACATATACATTATATATGTGAGTTGTATTACCTTGAGGTGCACAATAATGTGCATATTTATAGGGTATTTGTAAAAATAATAATTCCTAATTGGTGTTGAGTGTAATTTGTTTTAAGACTTGTTTTTTTAGATATTCAAATATATGTTCCGTGTCTTGTCAATATGAGATTCATCTAGAATGTTATATATAGTATCCCTCACCCTTGGGAACTTTGAGTTTTTGATGAGATTTGTCCCAACAACATTTAAGATTATACGTGGAGTGACTCTGATTGATACAATATTTAACAACTCAACTTATAAGTGATATTATTCATTTTGGACCTAGACTCACACGATTTTAATTATAAAATTTACATAAATATCTATAAGACTTGCTTCTTCACATACCAACATGTCTATCATATTTTATCCATGTAAAATTTGTGTAGGATGTTAATCATAAATTATTTTGCTATTAATCACGTAAACAAAACAGGAAACTCGTTGGAAGATAGAAAGTAGTTCATTTTTAAAAATGGCTGTGATAAATTAATCTCATTTGTCTTGTTTATATAATCAACATTTTTTATTTTTTAATATGACTAATCTCTGTTTTTTCTTCATCTAATGTCTGGTACCGGACGTATTAGAAAGAAACTTTTATTTCGTACATTTGAGTCTCCTCGTGATAATATAACACTTGATCGATAGTGCTCATAATCAATTAATCAATATTTAAAGGACGCGGTTATAGATAGATATTTTTACTGCAACATCCTAACTTAAAATAAGAAGTTACACACCGATAAAAATAAATGTGTAATGTTGGGTGAACAAGTTAGCATATTTTACACTTGAGTAATGTGATAGAAAGTTGGGTGTGCCTAGCTAGGCACAAAACAGTTAATGTCACTAGTGTGTTAGATCATTATGGATGGTATCAGAGTCACTTATGTGTAAGTCTTATTGATATGGGTAAGAGTTTAATTGAGTTTAGATAAATTTCGATTAAGACTGGTTCTAGTCATTGACAAACTTCAGCGAGTACGTTGAATCAGTAGTGGCGAAGTCAGAAATTTTATCAGGGATGTTCAAGAATAATGGTGTGTGTACAAGTGACTTATTGTCAAAATAAAACAAAAAAATTGTGCTACAAAGAGGCTCAAACTCGAAACTACTTTATATATATGGACACTCATTACCACTCCGTCAATGACTTAGCTTTGTCAAGGATATCAAACTTTAAATATATATCCTTTCAAAACACCGAATTTAACATATATATATAATATAATTTTTCAAAAAATAGTATCTAGTTGGACACACTTTGAGGTGGCTATAGCTCCGGCTCTGGGTGTATGCGACAACTCATGACATTCTAGAGTATGATAAGTAGTTTCACATCAGAAAAAACACAAAAGAGAAATATTGTCTATATAAGTAAACATATGTTACATTCTAGTGATACATTTTAATACCGTGTGAATCTAGATCAAAAAAGAATAATATCACTAGTAGACTGAACCGATAAATTTACAAAAGAGTGCAGCAATATTTTACTCTATGCATTAAAATATTTTGCAAGGACCACTATAAAATAAGGCATGGATTAAGAATGGTTCACAAATACATTTTCAATTTTCTACATCATCTTTACTTTAAGAAAACCAAAAAAAATGGCATCTCTGATCTCTAGTTGGTCTTCACAAGTGAAGACTGTGCCTGAAAGGTATGTGGTGCCTACTGAGAAAAGATTGAATGTAAATGTCCCAATTGGTAAAGACATTCCAGTTATTGATTTGTCACATCCTAATTCTGCCCTCATAGCTGAACAAATCATCAAAGCTTCTCAAGACTATGGAGTTTTTCAGGTAATATAAATAATTATAGAGTTTTAAGTTTTATGCACTGATAGTATACGTACGTGAACAATATTTATACAATCAGGTCATTTAAAATGTAATTGCATGATACTTGTATATGTTGGTGGATGTATAGTAGCTAGGCCCTTCCATGTAATTAGTTGAGAAGTAAACACAAACTGACTTAGACATCACGATGCAATTGCTAGTAGCTTTATTTAAACATACAATAACCTACAATATATGAGTCAAACATCTCTATAACAACATCGTCTGTTCTAATATGTTGTTAAAGAGAATGTAGTATAACATGAAAGTCGGCTCCACAAAAAAAATGATTGTTATAGTGAAATATTATTATAGAGAAGTTGTTTGACTATGCGTATATGCAAGTAACTTGTTATAACACGTTAAATTTAATTGATAATAGTGCGTACTAGTTATATTGTTAGTGTATATAAATTAAATCGATAATTATAATGATGTTTATGATGTCATCAGGTGATTAATCATGGAGTATCACAAGAGTTGATTGGTGATGTCCTTAAAGTTTGTGATGAATTTTTCAAGTTGCCAATTGAGGACTTGGAAAAGTATACTGAAGAAGAAGAGTTGAGTGAATTTCAGCCAAATCTTGACCAGAAACCAAAGCTTTATATTGAAAAGGAATATAAGCCTAAGAAGAATGGTAAAAATGATAAAGAAGTCATTTTTTGGAAAGACACTTTTGCTCATTGTACTCATCCTACCAAAGAAGATAGAATTAATTCTTGGCCTGAAAAGCCATCAAAATATAGGCAAGTATTAAAATATAATATCCCTCTATTTCATTTCGTTTTGGTATAATTTGACCTGCACGTGAAAATTCTTTTTAATTTTGGGTGACGATGAGATTCGATCTCTGGACGTCTGTCTGCTCTGATATCATGTAATAATGACACCTGAATCTAACTCATCCCCAAAAGCTAACTCATGAAAGAGACCAAATTCTCATCTCTCTGTCAATGTGGGACCTCTTAACAGTAATTAGAATAATCTCTTTTGATCCCCAACAATATGAACTAGACATTAATATTTTTTTTAAAACTTTTTATATCCTATATATATTTGAATATCTGATTCGCGACGAAATGTCTCACCATTATTACTATATTTTATTTACTAGGGAAGTGATTGGAAAATATAGTGAGGGAGTGAGGAAGGCAAATTTTAGAATTTTGGAGCTAATGTGTGAAGGATTGGGACTTGAAAAGGATTACTTTGCAAATGAGCTGAGCCATATTCAGTATATGGCTATCAACCTTTACCCAAAATGCCCCGACCCGACTGTAACAGCTGGAGCCGTGGAACATAATGACGGCGGAGTCATCAACTTGCTTTTACAAGAATTGGGCGGCTTACAGGTGCGCCGTCAGAAAGATGGACAGTGGCTTGCTGTTGAGCCCATTCCTGGTGCATTGGTTTGCATCAATGGCATGATTTTGAAGGTATCGATATATTTTGACGTGACACGAAATTTTTTTAAAATAAATATAGGATCTAAAATATATCATACATATTTGCATTATTATGAATATAATATTTATTTTTATTAAATATAAAAATATGTTAGACTGTTTAAAAAGAAAAATGAGTCAGTTAATTAAATTGACATAGATGAGTAAAACACAGAGTATTTTTGTTGGAATATGTAAAGCTATGATAAGGTTACACATTCCTAGAAAAGCAATTACTAACAAAATTTAAACTTATTTAATATTAAATAATAGATATTTTCATTAAGAATATTTGAAATAGTAAATTGGGTTCAATATCTGCTATTTGCACATAAAAGACTCTTTTTATGTGAGGTAGTTTGATGACTTTTAAAATTTATTGTCTAAAATGAATGATAAAAATTTATATGACTATAAATTAATGAACATTTTGAAGTTGAATTGGTACTTAATATAGAAATGTGTCATTTTTTTTGGGATTGACTAAAAATAAAGTAAGTCATATAAATTGGGACAGAGAAAATAATTTTAACTATATATAAATAATATATCTTTCAACGTAATTCAGATGAACCTCTGGACCATTACTAGCTTTGATCCTGAATAAGCTATATGGATCCTTTTGAATCTGTTAACATGGACTAAGTTATATCTATATTTGATTCCAAGAAAAATGATGGTTATTTCGATACAACTTCTTTTCATGTGATTTTTTGTATGATTGATCAACTAGTCTTCTTTTTAACACTTTCACTTATCATAATTTTAACGAGTGCATTTATAGGTCAACGCAAAATATGACTAAATTGTCAATTTTTTTTATTTTTTTTTTAACTCAGGTGATTAGCAATGGGAAGTTAGAAAGTGGAATACATAGAGTGGCTACAAATTCAGTGAGAAATAGAATATCTCTTGGATGTTTAACTAGTCCTTCTTGTGATGGAAAATGCATAATTAAGCCTGCTAAACCACTTTTAAGTGAAATTAATCCACCTAAATACAAGTCATTTTCCTACACTGAGTATTTGAAGATTTTCTTTAGTGACACCTCTGAATTTGAAGCTGCACTCAATCCATACAAAATCTAATTAATTAATTTATCACTATGGGATAAATTGATGTGTTTCTTGATTTTTGGAGGTACCAAAAATAATCATGGAGGAATAAATTGTGGTGTGTGTGTGTGTATTTATAAATGTTATGTTATGGATTTTCAATAATTCTAGCTACTATGTATTGTAGTACTACCTTTGTAATAGTGATTTGAGTTTGTGATATAAATAAAACAATTTCAATAAATAAAGATGTGTTTGAAGAATTGAAAGTGTGTGATTATCTCATCTAAAAATTATTAGATTCTTTTCTCATTGGCTAAGCACGTGAACATTCTTTTTGATTTGGGTGGCGGTTATAAGATTCAATATGATCTCAGCACCTATGTCTCACCATCTCATCTAAAAATTTAAGTTGTTAGAAAAAACACATTTTTATTATTTAAATATATTTTCAACAATATTATTATTTCCATGTTTAAAAAAGCAACAACAAAAAAAATCTATTGTAATTTCATAAATAAAAACCGAAGCAGGTTAAGATATATATGCGACCCCTTACTTCTATCTTTATAAGGTAGAGATAGTTTTTTTTCGATTGACTCTCGACAATCCTTCTTCTTTAGTCAAATTTAAAATATGTAATATGATCAAGCTCACACCGATCGAATTAACATATGGAGATCCGAAAACAAGATGAGAAATTAGTTATAGTTGATTTGTAAACAAATTAAAAGTCAACGGAATTGCGTTATATTGACGTGACTTGTAGCCATGTTCAATTAATTATAATAAATCAATTAATTATACAATTATTTAATTATAATTATTACAATAATAAGAAGGTCAACGGCCAAACATACGATGAACTTCTATATAACCAAGAAAATTAAGTTTGAAAAGATGTATCTACTTCAATATATAAGCATAAAATGGATTCAACAAAGAGGTAATTCTCTTGTTAATCGATCGTTATACTAATTCATTTCTAATTGATCTTATTATTTTGATCGATCGTTATATTTTATATCGATATTTTTTTTGGTGCGCAGCAATGAGGATGTTTCAAATGTTGATGTGATTAGTGCACAGGATTTGCTCTCTTCAGGTCACACTTATTTAGATGTGAGGTGAGTAATTAAAAAAACTTTTTGTAAAAAAAATAATCTAGTAAAAGTAAACTAATTTGTATTATTTTTGGAGATCTTGATAATTCAATTTCATTATTTTGGGGGTTTAATTTACAGGACAGTTGAAGAGTATAATAGAGGACATATTGATAAAGCCATAAATATTCCATACATGTTTCTCAATGAACAAGGTTTTTTTTTTTTTTTAACTTTCATTATTTTTGTGTATTTTTTTTCTTATAAACTATTTTGTAGTGTTAGCTAAGTTTTTTTTCTTTTTTTTTTTTTTTTTTTTGCTAGGAAGGGTGAAAAATCCAGATTTCCTTGAGCAAGTCTCTGCAGTGTGCCAAAAGGAGGATCATCTGATTGTGGTAAATTAACTCATAAACATTTTAACTTTCTTTTTAATAATTTTACTAATTATATATATTTATAGCGATAAAAGTTATTTACATCATGGTTTAAATAAAATTAACATGTTAGAGTAGGTTAGTTGTCATTTATCTTTAAGGCTTGTTAAATAGAGTTACTTGCTTATATATAATTATATTTTAAGTGACTTAATTTTGAACGACTTTCATAGCAGATGTCAAATTCATGAATATATATAACTTTAGAAGTGAAATGAATTCAATATTAAATAAACGTAATGATTGAAGTTGAACCTATAAAATTGAAATTTTAATTACGTCTCTCTAGTCGGTGAGTAAATTAACAAGATATTGTGATTTGTTTTGAAGGGATGTAACAGTGGAGGTAGAGGACTTCGAGCATGTGTCGATCTCCTTAATGCGGTTAGTGAGCCTTTCAATTTCCCATTTATATATGTTTTAAAAAAAACGATAGTTTAATATACAAAACATATTGTGTTAGCAGGGTTTAGGAAAAAAGCGGTACCCAAATATTAGTGTCTGAAAGTTAACTTTATTTTGATTTGTATTTGGTCTACACGAATAAAAATTTATTTTTTCGAAAAAATACTAGTGGTATACTACACACTACTATCACTATAACGAAAACAACTTTTAGCGGCAATAAATAAGCACATTAATAAAGAGTGTTAAAGTCTTTAACGGCATTAGTTAAGTGTCATTTGATTCAATGTCGCTAAAGTCTTTAGGGACATATTCAAATAGTGTTAATTGCCGCTAAAAATACATTTTTAATGGCAATTGCTAATTAATTGCCACTAAAGATCATTTTTTATGTAGAGTATATTATTGAATGTTGAGGCCTTGAGGGTGAATCGGTCGAACTCAATAATTTCTTGTATTTAAATAGTGTATAAGAAATGATTAAAATTAAGTCTAGACACCAGTTATATTAACACTTAAAATTATCGTATGTAATAAAATTTAGAATCGTAAAAAAATTAAAATTCTGATTTCGCGCGTGTGATGTTATTGAGTTTAGGGGTACAAGGATGTAAGAAACTTGGAAGGAGGATACTCAGCATGGGTGGATAATGAGTTTAAAGGAGATGAATCTGCTCAACAGTTCAAAACTGCCTGCAAATTTCGTCCATGAGCCAACATGCATTCACAAGAATTATTTTCTATGTTTTTTTACATGTAATGGGAAAAAATTGGATTTCAAATAATCATGTAATATTTATGTTACGTTTAATTTTCAAGTTATTGTGTGTGGATGATTTTCTCGAGACCTGTTTAGTATTTTTTATCTTTGCTGAAATTTATTTAAATCTGAGACTTTACGGTTTTTAATTCATCTGATTTGATAATAATCACTATGTCATATGCTTGAATACGTAGGAATGGGGTATGATATATACATAAATAGTCATTTTCAGCATCCATAACTAAAACAAGTAGTTCTATCTTTAGAAACTCAAAACCCTATATGAATTAATTCTTTTTCATAAATATGATCGAAAAGTGGTTAGTAAACGTTATTTCTATCTAGGAAGGATAGTCCAATACTATTAAAATGGGCCAAGTATTTATCATATTTCGCTTCTCGAGAGCCAATCTAATAATTTATCAGAGTTAAATTGAATCAGATTAATTCAATATTTTAAAATTAAAACTTAAAAATATTAAAAAATCACAGTTGTAGACTTGTAGCCAAACCAAATGAGGTATTATAGGTTCAAGACAATAGGCAGATAATTTTCTTTGTTACTAAACAAGTTTAACTAATACTGAGTATTTTCAGTAATTAGAAAAGCTTAGAAACCCAATTCACCATTCACCTTTTTTTATAAAAAAAAATAAAAAAAAATAAAATTTGTGATCCATATACCATTTTATCGACAATTAAATTCATTTCATCGTGAAGGGAAAATCAGTATAATAAATAAAATTATTGAGTTCTGTTGAAGCTTGTGGTTATTTTGTATGTTAGTTGACTTTGAGCTTTTATTATACGTGTGTTTGATGGTTACATGTAGATTGTTTATGAGTAGTGGCTTAGAAACTCATAATATATTATTTGCTTGAAATGTTAATTAGTGTTTAAAAAAAAAAAAAACTTCCTACTTGTCCAATTAATTATAAATTACTTACGACTTGTTCAATTAATTATCAATTACTTACAACTTGTTCAATTAATTATTTGCATATATAGTTAGTGCAATATATCATTTTGTGTAGAGAATTTTCAGCTGAAAAATATAATATTTTATCATATTTATCCATATATAAAAGGAGAAGAAATATAATAAATATATTCCAAACTGTGATAAATAATATATATATATTCTCCGTTATAATTTAAGATTTTTTATATATATATATATATAAGCCTAATGAATGGACAAGTGGCCTCATCTAAACATTTTGCCCGAATTTAGTTAAATTTTTAGAGAAAAATATGTATAGGTACGCATTAGCAATAAAGTATTAAACTCATTGCATGACAATTTAAACAAATATTTATCATCCCATAAACATGCATTTATTAATCTTACAAACTTTAAATTATTCAAATACAACTTACACCAAAACAATCAAATACTTCCAGATACTATACATAGATCTGGTTTTATTTCTCATAAACATAATAGTAATTTTATGCCAAAGAAGTGGCTTTATTTGTAACAAACATAACAATAACTTCATGCCAAACAAATTGGCTTTATTTCACACAAATATAAAAGTAGTTTCATTTCACTTAGTGGCATCACCAACAAGCTTGAATTCTTGAACTTCCTTGAAATTCTCCCATCCCTTCACCAAAATCTTTGTCTCATATATTTTCTTCTTTCCAGCATCAGTTGCCACAAGTGTTATATAATATATCATTCCAGCAACAACTTGTTCCTTCACATTCAAATTTTCTACAAACTCCAAATGAGCATTCTGAAAAATAGAACATACGTCGTTCGTTCAAATAAAAGAATTATTAAATACAAAAAATAAATTCAGGATTAAGAGATTAACCTCTTTCTTATTATAATCTTGAACAGTAAAACGAGCAAGATCTTTGAACTCGGGGAGGTTTGGGAATGGAACATTGGTAATGCCCCCAGGATTTGCACTATCATCACCAACAAGTAGGGCTGTGTATCGTCCGGTTCGATTCGGTTTTGAAGTTTATCGGGTTGGCTTATTGGTTATCGGTTTGTAGAGATATTAAACTGTTATAGAACCATTAAGATATTGACTTATCGGTTATTGGTTTATCGGTTTTTTATCGTTATCGGTTCGGTTATCGGTTTAACCGTTAAGATTTGACACAAAAGAAAAAACATTAAAAATCACTTAGAAACAAGGTGATAAACCATGCACTTGAGTTCACAAGTTACTCTTGTTCAAAAGCAAACACTTTTACATTGTTAAATAACCAAGTGTTTGAGACAACCAAAAATAAAAGTAGGAAATTAAACTCTAAGTCGAGGACTTTATATACAAAATGGTATAAATATAATTATTTAATTTACTACCGGGTTATCGGTTAATCCGTTAAGAAAAAACTTCAAACCGTTAAGAACCGATAACCCGATAACAAAAAAAATCAAAACCGTTATCGAAACCAGTAAACCAATAACCCAATACTATAAACCAATAACTTTTTTATCGGTTCGGCTTATCGGTTTCGGATCGGTTTTGAACAACCCTACTAACAAGCTTGAATTCTACAACTTTTTTGAAATCCTCCCATTCCTTCACCCAAATCTTAGCTTCGTATATTTTCTTCTTTCCAGCATCAGTTGCCACAAGTGTTATGTAGTATAACGTTCCAGCAACAAGTTGTTCTTTCACATTCAAATTTTCTACATACTCCAAATGAGCATTCTGTGTCTTATTATAATCATGCACATCAAAACGAGCAAGATCTTGAAGTTGAGGGATGTTTGGATCTGGAACATTGACAATGCCTCCAGTTTTTACACTATCATCACCAACAAGCTTAAATTCTACAACTTTTATGAAGTTCTCCCATTCTTTCACCCAAATCTTAGCTTCAAATATTTTTTTCTTTCCAGCATCAGTTACCGCAAGTGTTATATAGTACATCATTCCAGCAACAACTTGTTCCTTCACATTCAAAACTTCTACAAACTCCAAATGAGCCTTCTCTCTATTATTATAATCCTGAACAGCAAAACGAGCAAGATCTTGGAACTCGGGGCTGTTTGGGAATGGAACATTGATAATCCCCCCAAGCTTTGCACTATCATCACCAAGAACCTTGAATTCTACAACTTTTTTGAACTCTTCCCATTCCTTCACCAAAATCTTTGTTTCATATATATTTTTCTTTCCAGCATCAGTTGCCGCAAATGTTATATAGTACAACATTCCAGCAACAACTTGTTCTTTCACATTCAAATTTTCTACAAACTCCAAATGGGCACTCTGAAAAATAGATTGTATATGACGTTTATTCAAATGAAATAATTATTAGACATCGCATGCAATGGATTAAAAACTAAAATATTATAAATTTGAATGTGAAATTAACGGGAAAAAAATAGAAGATGAGTAAGTCATTGTAAATAACATCTTTCTTATTATAATCCTGAATAGCAAAACGTGTAAGATCTTGGAACTCGCGGTTGTTTGGGAATGGAACATCGGTAAAGCCCCCAATTATTGCACTATCATTACCAACAAGCTTGAAGTTTATAACTTTCTTGAAGTCCTCCCATTCCTTCACCCAAATCTTGGCTTCATAATCTTTTTTATTTCCAGCATCAGTTGCCACAAGTGTTATATAGTACATTATTCCAGAAACAACTTGTTCTTTCACATTCAGAACTTCTACAAACTCCAAATGGGGATTCTGGAAAAATAAATTGTATAGGACGTTTGTTCAAATAAAAGAATTGTTAGATAACGAAATAGATTCAAGATTTGAATACTATATATAGCTTTAATGTAAGATTAACGAAAAAAATAATAGAGGAGTAAGTGATTGTAATTGACCTGTGACTTATTGTAATCCTGAACAGCAAAACGAGCAAGATCTTGGAACTCGGGGTTATTTGGGTTTGGAACATCGATAATGCCCCCAACTTTTGCATTATTATCACCAACAAGTTTGAATTCTACAACTTTTTTGAAATCTTCCCATTCCTTCACCCAAATCTTAGTTTCATATATTTTCTTCTTTCCAGCATCTGTTGCCGCAAGTGTTATATAGTACATCATTCCAGCAACAACTTGTTCTTTCACACTCAAATTTTCTACAAACTCCAAATGAGCATTCTGAAAAATAGATTATTTATGACATTGTAGCGGATTTAGAATTTAAATATTATTGGTTTGAATGTGAAACTAACGAAAAATAAAAAAAAAGGAGTAAGCCATTTGAATTAACCTCTTTCTTATTATAATCCTCAATAGCAAAACGAGCAAGCTGCTGAAACTCGGGCTTGTTCGGAAATGGAACACTAATGATGCCCCCAGGCTTTGCATTATCATCACCTATGAGCTTGAATTCTACAACTTTTTTGAAGTCCTCCCATTCCTTCATCCAAATCTTAGCTTCATATATTTCTTCATTCCAGCATCAGTTGCAGCAAGTGTTATATAGTACATCATTCCAGCAACAACTTGCTCTTTAACATTCAAATTTTCTACAAACTCCAAATGAGCATTCTGAAAAATAAATTGTATATGACGTTGGTTCAAATGAAAGAATTGTATATTAATTAGATATTGTAGTGGATTTAGGATTTAAATATGAAATTAACGAAAAAATAAAAGAGGATTTAGTCGTGATTATAATTAACCTGTTTTTCATTATAATCTTGAACAGCAAAACGAGCAAGCTCTTGAAACTCGTTGCTATTTGGGTTTGGAACGTTGATAATGCCCCCAGGCTTTGTACTATCATCACCAACAAGCTTGAATCCTACAACTTTCTTGAAGTTCTCCCATTCCTTCACCCAAATCTTAGCTTCATATTCTTTCGTCTTTCCACCTTCAGTTGCCTCAAATGTTATATAGTACATTATTCCAGCAACTGTTTGTTTCTTCACATTCAAAACTTTTACAAACTCCAAACTAGAATCCTGAAATATACAAAATATATATTCACAAAGTAAGCATTTACAAAATATATGTAGATGTGTAGCCATTTCACACTATCAATTATGTTAACAAAGACATGTAATTTTTCATTAACTAATTATGACGTGATTCATGTGTAATTGAAGTAAATTAAAATAATTCTTTACATTTTTGTGATTATAATCTTTGACAGCAAAACGAGCAAGATCATCAAACTCGACTTTGTTTTGGAATGGAACATCGACAAGGTCTCCTAGGTTTGCCATCACTGCGAATAACTAATAACTTAATTGTGTTATAAGAAGAAGGATATATTATTTTTGTGATGAGAAGAAGGTGAACTTAGCTGCTTTTTATAGAGAAAAAATAAAGGAGGGGAAGAGAACTTAGCTAGCACGTTATAAATATTTTGATTTGATGGATTTGGATTTTAGCAACCAAAAATGTTTAAAATAAAATAAAATGAAAAAATTTAATTTTTATCATCGACTCCCCTCATATGTAATGCATTAAATGGTAGATACTGCCCTGAAAAATCGGATGGACCGATAAATCGAATTGAAAAAATATTATTGGGTTATTGTTATTGAATTATTAATGGGTTTATAAAAAAGTTATCGGGTTATTGCATAAACTGATACCCAATAAGACGGTTATAATTTACTATTTTACACTTCCTAATTATTAAATATTAATAATTTCATATATAACTATATCAAATTATTAGTACTCTACCCACTTTACAATAGGCCGTTTTACTAGTCTTTGTTGTTTACTCAAAACCTAAAGACTAAATTAGTAAGAGTTCGCAATTGTAGCTATTTAATTTTAGTTTTAGTTTTAGTCTTGTTAGACTATATATTTAATTTGATTTTGGTTTTAGTTTGTAATATAATGTAGTTCGCAGCATTTGCAAGTTTGTAAATGTCTGTAATTTGATTAACATAAAAATATTCATACTATGTTTTGGCAGTGACATATAATTATAGCCTTTGTACCATATATTTTTTTATTGATGCAATTTTTTATTATTTTTCTTGTTGCACTATATCAAAGAATTTAGAGAAGAGAGAAGTCATATAATATTTTACAGATATTTTCTTATTGGGTAAACCAAAAATCGAACCGATAAATCGAAAATCGATAAAAAAGTATCTTATTAATTTGTTATTGGGTTAGTATATTTAAAAACCAAAAACTGATAAACCGAACTGATAATACATAAAATCAAACCGAATCGATCAATACACACCCCTACTAAGTGGTCCTAATCTATATCATATTTTTAGCTTTTCGACATTTATTTGACGGTACTTATTTCCTGTTTTTTAAATCGCTAGCTATAGTAACTTAGTGTATTTCTAACCTAATATTAAAATATTAAAAATTAGTTATTTAAATACATGTCATAGCTAAAAAGTTTGAATCTCCAAAAATAATTTATCATATAAATTAAAAAAAAATATTAAATTTTAAAAAATAATAATTTGAAAGGCAGGAATTATAAATATATAAGTACATACTTATTATTATATTAAACTAATTCAATTTAATAGTTATCATGATTAATAAGTAATTTGATGAGTTAAAAATATACATAGATAATTTTCATGTTATTTTTGGGAAGGAAGTCTTTGTTCTCATTTTCAACCATTGTTTTTTATTTTAAAAAATTGCATAAATAATACTAAATAAAATTGCAAATTGTCCATATCTACCCAAAAGTGGGGTGTAAAACGTGTTGGGTGGTCTTGGGCCTTCTCAACCCAAAAGCTAGCTCAAAGGTTGAGGCTTTCCCTCACACTTATAAATTGACCACCAGCCCCTTCCACTTCCGATGTGGGATAACCCAACAATCTCCCCCTTCACACATCGGGCCTTGGGCTAGAGAGAGCGACAACCCAGTTTCTCCCGGTGGGCTGAGACTTGTTGACAACCTGGGCTCTGATACCAATGTTGGGTGGTCTTGGGCCTTCTCAACCCATAAGCTATCTCAAAGGTTGAGGCTTTCTCTCACACTTATAAATTGACCACCAGCCCCTTCCACTTCCGATGTGGGATAACCCAACAAAACGTGGGGATAATTGATAAGAAAATCAAATAATCTTATTAAAAAATGAAAGTATAGTGTGATTTTTCTTCCACCTATATACAGAAGCGGTTATTAAAAAATGAAAATATGGTGTGATTTTTCTTCCACCTATATACAGAAGCGGGTTTGGTGAAATTTATTGGTTCAGTCGAACTCATTAGCTTTTTCATAAATTCTATATTTGTGTTAAAATATTAAATATATGTATATAACATGTGAAATCCTAATAGAATTGATTCAAAATCCTCAAACTCCTAACTTTGATTTCGCGCCTAAATTTTTAATCAAATAAACAAGATAATTGATGAGGATTCAAAATTTAAATTTGATTAATTTTATTTTAAAATTATTTGACTAAACTCACAATACTTTTGAAATCATGCGAGAAATGTTAGATAATATGATAGCTTTCATATGAAGTGGCGAAATTTAATTTAAAAAAATAATATTTATATGATTTATTCATTTACATTTTCTACTACACGTAAAGGGCATTACATAATTCAGTAACAAATTGAGAAAAATAAAAGGACAGCAAATAATAATATGTATTATATAGTGTAAATATATAGAAAAATAAAAGGACAGCAAATAATAATATGTATTATATAGTGTAAATAAATATCATATTTTTACACTATATAATATGTATTATATAGTGTGGATGAATATCAATGGAATAAATTACCTTGTGTATACTGTGGAAACAGTGAGAAAAGATATATTTTATATTTCATATAAGCTATAATAATCAATTAGGTTTACAATGAAACCTAGAATTCAATCACTATTTCAATTTAAATATTTGTGTAGAATAAACTTCAATTAAATTTGGTGTATTTATTTAGTATTTTTATAAAAATATTATTACGATTTTTCAGAAAAAGTTTTTAGTAGTATGTTCAACTTTTGCTAATCAATAATTTTAAACCTAAGAGCCACCCCCTACCCTCCCCCTTGCCCCCCCCCCCCACCCCACCCCACATAATTATTCATCCCCCCTAAAAGAGGGATGAAAAATGTGTACGTTGATCACTAATAAAAGAATTGCAATAACTGTTTCGTTATTTTTGAACATAGTAAATAGGCGTTTCAGTTTTGACTATAAAAATCTTAGTATTTTTGTAAAGTTTTCGTTTTTAATGTGAAAAATAATATTTAAAAATTAGAGTTTGTAAATTTTTGTGAGTAAAATTTCGACTGTAAAAACTGAAAACAATTTTATGATATTTTTCTTAATCCTGAAAATTTTAAAATTCAACTTGAGATTTGTTCCCAAATTATAATGGCCAAACATGATTTTTCGGAATTGAACTCTGAAAAAGATCTTGACCAAACGCTCCCTTACTATTCGGAAGGATTACATCTTCTCAAATAAATTTGGTATATTTCATTAATATTTTTTAATTTAAAAAGTCATTAAAATTATTTAGAATGACATTTTAATAATTTCGAATTTCGATTTTTGGTTTAAAGGTTTCCCCTTTTGAATATAATACAAATATAGATAATTAAGTTTTTAATTAATATAAATATTATTAAATGAATTTTAAAATAAATATAATTAAAATTAAAATTATTGAATTCAATCGAATACATATTGTTAAACACTACCTAACTCCGTCCTTAAATTATGTATGTGATTCCTTCACTAATTTTAAAATTAACTTTAGATGTAAGCCCGGTGAAAGCAATCACTTATTATGGTAAGTTTTTCAAACTAGTCCTACTAATGTGGCACACTGATAAAATTTTATTTTTAAAATTTCTTTTTATAAATATGTGTATTGTTAATTATTCTTTTTTTTATTTTATTTTTTTCTTCTTCACAACAACATAAACCAAATCTCTCCATCACTCACTTTCTCTTAGTCGCCGCGACCATCACATTTATTGGATTCACCATGAAATTTCATTATTTCTCTTGATTTTAGAATTTTGATTATTCAATTTGTGCATGAAATTAGGAAATTTTGAAAATCAAGTCTTTATTAATTTGATTAAAATTGTTAATTATCATGCCTAACTACATGGCCAAATGGGTTATAAAATTTTTATCTTGATTTTTGGTGCCTTAGTTTATGATCTAAATTCAAATTTTGAATTGTCAACGAAATTCATATGTGATTTTGAAAATAAAAATGAAAAGATCCATTGTTATGTATCCATTACCTCAATTTAAAAATTCGATAAATTCATCCATGAAAATAAATTGAGTACCAATAAAAATGTTGGATGAAATGGTTAGGAATAAAATTTTCGCCAGATTTTACCTTTTAAAATTGTTGTCGCGGTCATCGATGATGAAAACATGAAACATATCATCAACTCCTCTAAATCTTGAGTTTTTTTTAATAGATATCAATGGTTTAAGACTTGATAATATTAATCTTATCACGCCCGAGCCTACACCCTATGCGGGACTGGCACTCGATGATCATTGTTAACCTCGAGCGGACCCTTGGTCTGGCTTACTTAACTCAGCAAAAGTCAACAATCACACTTAGAATGATCAAAGAACCTAACTAAACTGAATAATAAATTAACTGGATTGTTTTAAAAGTTTAAACATGCAACTTGGCCAAAATGGCAACCCAAGCCTTTAACATAAGAATGAAAATGTAAAGACTACTGAATTACTAATTGTCTATGAAGCCTCTACTGACTGAGATGGATGTTGGAACAAAGCCCACATCATCCTATTGAACTAACTAGAAAGCAATAAAAGATGTCCTCCGAGTGCAAGGATTCTCACCAACTGACTCTGGATTGCTCAACTGGATCAACGGTGCGTTGGATGTCGATCCTCGTTACCTGCGTCTTCATTATAATATGATGCAGGCCAACTGGCATCAGTACATTAAATGTACGAGTATGCGAGTTGGAATGCTAATACAACATAGGCTAGAAAGAGGCTCTGAAAGAAAAACTTACCTTGGCTCTTCTCAACTCATGAATACTTACTAAACTCATCTCATTATAAAGCATATTTAAACAAGTGCAATAAAAAGAAAAGTTATTTACAACATGCTATAAGCTCTATGTGTATGCAAAGATACAAGAAACTCTGAGATGTATGCAAAAATACAATGAATTGATGTATATGAAAATACAATAATTGTTATGGGAGTTTCTCTAACCGACAACCATCACTTAAGATCTAAAATGATGATACAATGATCTACCTCACGCTGCCAGCGCATCCTATACCCGGCCAAAGGTATAAGACCTGAATTGCTTAATGGATATACTAGTCTACTGTGAAAAGGGTTCATTTAAAAAGTATGAATCTTTTCTATCCATGGTGGCTACATGGTTTATGGGGCTGTGAATTATCTGAACTCTCTCCATATCGATGCTCAATACTACTCCCAAAAATATGTTGGCTCTTATATTTTAAAAACATACTGATTATGTGGTTTTGGGATTATGCTTAAAATACTTAGCTCAAAGCTATCTTGGAAACCATAGTTTCCTTGCTTGTTTCATTTAGAAAGCTATTACTCTTTTCTGAAACTCAAAACTTAAGTCTTAAAATAAAGTTAAAATGTTTGTGAAAGACTTATGAGAACTTGAAATGACTTCTCTTATGTGACTTGATTTCTCTTGACTTTAATTCTTAACTGCTCTTGACTTTGACTCTTAATTGGTCCTTGAATTGAATTATGGATTCAAGAAGTTAGATTTGTGTTTGAAAAGATCTCATGATAGTTAGGAATGATTCTAGATAGCTAAACATGAGAAAAATTCAAAAATCAGAATTTGAAGATGGGTCCGCGATGCGGGGCATAATTGAATTTTAGTTCCGGAAACGTATTTTGAGGAAGAACACTTCATGTAAGCTCCGCGATGTGAAAAAGAAATTTGGATTCTGGGAACAGGTCGTGCGATGCGCTCGCATGTCTAGATTTCGCTCGAAGAAATTTCTTCTTCGTTTTTCTTTCCCAATTCACCCAAACTCGGCTCTTCTTCTTAAATCTCTTTTAGATACAGATACCCAACAAATGTACCTAAGAACCTAACCTGAAACAACCTCATAATGCGATGTAACGAATTCAAAAACCTCACAACTCAGGCAATTCAAGAAAAACACATGAATTCAAGAAAAAGGATATCAAGATATCAATATTCTAATGATTTTAGGACGAATCCAAATTGAAATAACATGCTTGGCACGTGGGTGAACGATCTCAACGTTATGAGAGCCTCACATACCTGTTTGAAGCAAGTTTCTTAGCGAAAACACCAACAATCTTGGTTGATGTCCCTTCTTTCTTTTCTCTTCTCCTTAGCCTAGCGTGAAAATTCTAATTTTTCTAAAACTGACCATGTTCAGCCTTGACCAATATTTAACTCCTACAAAACGGAATTAAATAATAGGGTAGCTAAAAGATTAAAATATCCTTAAAAATCCCGGATTGGACATTTTCTTAATTCGACTGCGCAACTTTCAAAAGGTGTATCTCCCTCATACGATATCGGAATTGTGCAAATTCGACGCCGTTGGAAATGATCAAAACTCATCCTGAGCTAGAAGTTATGGTTGTTTGAAAATGATCAAATTTTATCCTTTGTTAATTTTCCAGATTTCCTTATACTTTTCAAAATTAACTATTCCCAGATTTTACACTTCCTTCTAGTTCCTTCTAGTTGCGAGATGTTACAAATCTAGGAAGGAAGAAGTGATTTGGGTTGATTGATAAACTTTTGATGTTCGCAAGGAAGATGAAAATGTTGGAAAAAAGATTAATCAATGGCAAAAAAGAAAGATTATCAAATATTTGTAATTTTACCTTTCAATAATAAAACTTGAAATTTCATTACTTCAAGCTTAAAATTATCATAAATAAAATTTGAAATTTTCTCTTCAATGGCAAAAAAAAAAAGTTTCATCAAACAAATGTCAAGAAAAAAGAAAAAAGAAAAAGAAAAGAAGAAATCGGCTGGAAAGAGAAGAAAAAAAATATGAAAAAAATGGAATAAAGAAAGAGATAATTTTTTTTTATTAAAAAAATAATATATATAACGTGACAGGCGAGTGCATTCACTTTCTAACACACATGTGGGTGTAACCTTTTAGGGGCCTATATATTTCAATTTTCAACAGTTTAGGGCGGTGATAGAACCCTCATGAAATTTAAATGTCTAGCTGAAAACTCGGTAATAGATTAGGGGACATTTGACCATTTTCTCAAAAAACAACACCATATATATACACATATATACCAAAAGTCATTTGAGAAGGATATGGAAATATCCTTTTGGCCTGATATTTATCTATGTTTATCCTTTTTAACTTTAACACATTTTAATTAAAAATAAAAAAAATATTATAAACTTTTTAATTTTCTGACCATTTAGCATTATTCATTTTCTATATAATGGACCTCATATAATAGGACCAATAAATATTAAATATGAACATTAAATAATCGATATGTGAAGTAACACGTAGTTGTTGGGACCATGTACTATAATTTATACTTATTACTTTTTTTCTCCAATAATAATTATCAGCTATTGATTTGAGTTTTGACACATCCCTACAAGAAAATAAAAAAATAGAAATATAATTAGCGCTTTGAAAAATGTATTACCTGATAAATAATATTTTATAGTAAGAAAAAATAAAATTATTTCTTAATTTTTAAAGCTGGACAAATACTGTTATATTTTAAGTACCACGTTTTACACCCTCTTTTTGGGAGGGAGAGAGGTATAATATGTACCTAACTATTATACCTAATTTTGTCGTTACATTAATATTCATAGTATCGTAATATTTTATTGGTCCTATTTTAGGATTTTCACATGTCGATCACTTAAATGTTCATATTTAATATTTATTGGTCCTATTATATGTGGTCCATTAAATAGAAAAAAATTAACGTTAAATGGCCAGAAAATTTAATCAGAATTTAATTAGAAAATTAAAAAGTCTGTCATATCTTTTTTTTAAAAATAATTTGATTTTTTTTAATTTTTAAATTAAAATGTATTAAAGATAAAAAGGATAAATATAGATAAATATTAGGCCAAATGGATTATTTTTTTAAAGAATGTTTGGTACTCTTATTTGTTATTACCACATTTTTCACATCTCTTTTTATTTTTTTATTTTTATGGATAACTATGTACCGATTATATTACATGATTAATTTTACGTTACCTCTCTCTCGTTAGGTAACTAACAACGCAAAAACTAATCTTTTAGAAGTTAATTCCTTTGTTAATTTTAGAATTAGTGAAGGAATCACATACATAATTTAAGGACGGAGTTAAGTAGTGTTTAAGATATGTATTTGTTTGAACTGAATAATTTTAATTTTAATTTTATATTTATTTTTAAATTCATTTAATAATGTTTATATTAATTAAAAAATTAATAATCTATATTTATATTATATTCAAAAGGGGAAACCTTTAAACCAAAAATTAAATTATTAAAATGTCAGTCTAAATAATTTTAATAACTTTTTAAATAAAAAAGTATTAATGAAATATACCAAATATATTTGAAAAGATGTAATCCTTCCGAATAGTAAGGGAGCGTTTGGTCAAGATCTTTTTCAGAGTTCAATTTCAAAAAATCATGTTTGGCCATAATAATTTGGGAATAAACCTCAAGTTGAATTTCAAAAATTTTAGAAATAAGAAAAATATCAAAAAGTTGTTTTCAGTTTTTACACACGAAATTTTACTCACACAAATTTACAAAAAACTCTAATTTTTAAATATTATTTTTCACTTTAAAAACGAAAATAATTTTACAAAAATACTAAGATTTTTATAGTCAAAACTCAAAGGCCTTTCTACCATGTTTAAAAATAAGAAAACAGTTATTGCAATTCTTTTATTAGTGATCTAACACATTTTTCACTACTTATTGGCTCCATTATGTGTTTGGGGTAAGGGGGAGGGTAGGGAGTGGCTCTTAGGTTTAAAATTATTGATAAATAAAAGTTAAACGTACTACCACTACAAAAAAACACTAAAAATCTGGGGGTTAAAATTACATATTCCGGGGGTCATTAACCCATGCAACTTAGTTTTACGGCAGTTGCAGAAACTCCTATAATTAGGTGTGTCACAATTAAGTCGCAGGGTTTTTTATCCAACCCCTGGTACCAGTAGCGGGGGTTTACTAGCGGGGGTTGTGAACCCACATATTGATAACTGCACAAATTCTAGGATTTAGAACCCCAACAATTTATGTACTATGGGAGTCAAAAACCCCACGATTCATGAATTATACATTTAAACTAGCAAGAGTTTTAACCCCTGCTATTTATGAAATGTATCTTTTTTAAAAATTTTGCTGGAAATTAAATGTATCTGATTTTTATAGAGAAAAAAATAACACCCTTCTCAACATTATTGTAATAATAGCTTCTTAATTGCCCACTTGCCCACTAAGCTGAGAGCAAGGTCCAAATAAAGACTTTTATCAATACTAACTGGGAGGCATTATTTGGTGACATATAATAATTAAAGGAATGATTATTTCTCAATAATGCACAGAACAAAGAAATTTTCCTTGTTTTCGCAATGCCAAAATCTGCAAGTTGCCATATGATCTTAGTATTAAACATAACACAAGCCTAATATCCATATAGGTGTGTGCACTGAAGCCAATTAACTGCAACAAAGTTCAAAACCTATTTCATCAAGACATTGAGAAAATCAGAAAGCAGAAGTGTAAAGTTTACCTATTGCTTCTACAGTCCAATACTTCGTAGACTCACGTCCAACAACACGCTTCTTAAATGGTTTCGGTTGTGATTCGGCCTGACTTGATGAAGTCGAATGTGATACAGCCTGATTTGAGGAAATCGACTGTGATGCAGCCTGAGTTGACTGAACCGGCTGTGATGTAGCCTGAACTGAGGAAGTCATCTGTCTTTTTGCCTGAACTGACGAAATCGACTGTGATGTGGTTGGTTGTGCATTGCGCTGAACTGACAATGTAGGTTGTGTTTGAACTGAGTTTTGCAAGTTCTGCCAGCGCTTGGTCTTTGTCATTTCTACAATTAACCAAAGATAAGATAAATCAGAAATTCTCTAAGAAAGAGAATGAATATAATGAAGCAGAAAAACAACAATAACAACAACCTAAAAACAAAAAGAAAATCATAAGAAATTTGTCTCTAAATCCACACACACATGAAAAGTTCAAATCTTAAATAAAGAGTAATGTGATTAGCAGATACAAATAGTTTTTTCTTTACACCAAAACTAAAAGGCATGCTATGCCTGTTCAGACATATGCTCCTCTGTTGAGATTTGGACATTTCCATAATCAAGATCGAAAAAATTTTCAAATTCTTGTTGTTGGTAGGGCTCATTCTCAAATATCTCTTCTTCATCAACTTGTCCCATGTCAAACACATCTCTTGGTTGTAAATGTATAGCTACACTCCATTCTTTATCAGTTTCATCATCAACATAGTAAACCATATTTGCTTGTGATGCTTCAATATAAGGATCATCATCCTCACGATCACCGGTGTGAATCAATTTAGAAAAATTGACACAATTAAAGTTCCAAACATCTCTTTTAAACCCTCTATCTCGAGTAGTGTCAACCCACTTGCATTTGAAAATCACAACCCTGAACTTTCCATAATAGTTAAGCTCAATAATATCTTCCAACTTCCCATAATATGGCAAATCTGCTTGTCTTGCATTTCTATCGGCACTAGATGCAATGCAAGAAGTGTCAGACATAAGAAAAACTCCACTATTTTGAGTTTTCAGTCCTTGTTCTCTAGACAAAGTTCAAAATTTGAACCCATTAATGTTATAAGCAGTGAATCTTCTTGCATATGGCGCTGGACCTTGTGCTAAAAACTTTATATCATCAGAGATTGTGTCTTCTATATCTGGATTCATTATCTAAATAAGAAAAATATTTTCGTCAGATATTCTAAATTGAATTAGAAATCCTATGCAAAACTATCATCTAATTTCAATAACTCACCCGCTTAGGAAATCAATAAGCAAACTCTCTATTAATTCTCCTTTCTACCTCTGTTACCGAAGGTTTTCTGCCTCTTGAACTCCTTTTAATGTTTGCCTAAATTCACTACAAAGAAAATCAATGAACAACCATTTTATCAATGTTTTTTAATAGATCAAGCTTATTTAAATTACTTACTCAATAAATGGCTTTGCTGAAGCGCAATTAAGTAATACATATCGATGAGCTTGAGTTTTCTCCAAATGAGTCAAAGGAAATGTTATGAAGCCTCCGACAATTTTACCTTGTCGAGGGAACATAAATGACTTTTCAGGAACCTCATTATGATTTGTTTCATCATTTACTCGTTTAGGTCTATTTACCCTCGACTCGATATCCTCAAAATAACGAGAAAAAAGAGTTAGAGCTTCTTCAATTTTTTGACCTTCAGCTATACATCCTTCTGCCTGTGATTTGTTCCCTATAAGGGACTTGAAATGACCTAACAATCTACCATTAAAATTACATAGTATTAGAACAAGCATTTACTTTGAGATAAAAGTTTTTAAAAATAAGATATTTTACCTTTCAACAAAATACATCCATCGATAATGTACTGGACCACCTTGTATTACTTCGTCCACTAAATGGACAGTTAAATGAATCATTACAGTAAAAAAGGATGGAAGGAACAACATCTCTAGGTGGCAAAGAGTGATAACAATCCGTTTTTGTAGTTTTTCTAGGTCCATGAGGCTCAAATTTTTCAGACAAATGTGTCTAAAAAAGGAACAGAACTCTACCAAAATTGCTACAACTTGATTCGGAAGCACATTGCGAATTGCTATCGGCAGTAATTGTTCCATAATGATGTGACAATCATGACTTTTTAATCCAAAGATCCTCTTTGATTCTAGATGTATACAACGAGATATATTACTCGAATAACCATCGGGCATTAAGATATTCTTTAAAGTTGTAAGGAAGGTCACTTTCTTATCCTTTGGAATTGTAAATGCACCAAGCCGAAAATCACCATTCTCATCTGCCCAAAGGTCTTCCCTTATACCCATATCTTGTAGATCTTTTCGAGCTTCAATGTGATCCTTTGACTTTTCTCTATCATTTAACAGAGTGTAAATAATATTGTCAAAAACATTTTTCTCAATATGCATAACATCTAAATTATGACGCAACAAGTTGGATTCCCAATAAGGAAGATTGAAGAATATGCTTTTTTTCTTCCACTGTTTAGTTGAACATTCACCGCACTGCTTTGTCTATTTGTTATTCTTTTTCTTTTTCTTTTATCATTCAACTTTTCTTGTCTTCCAAATGTAACATTAATATTTATCACTTGTTGCAAAATATCAGATCCAGATAATTTTTTTTTTTGGGGGGGGGGGTTCTTTCTTCTACAGTTCCATCAAAATGATTCCTCATTAATCTGAATTTATGATTTCTTGCCAAAAATCGACGATGACCAACAAAGCACCACTTTCCACTATGAGTAAGTCGACATGGTTTCATGTCAAAATTACAAGATGGACATGCAAAATCGGTATATGTGTTCCAACCAGATAAGATACCGAGTCCCGGAAAATCACTAATTGTCCACATAAGAGCTGCCCGCATTCTAAACATTTTATTCTTTGATGAATCAAAAGTCTCTACACCTTCACTCCACAACTCATTCAACTCCTTAATAAGAGGTTGTAAGTATACATCTATGTTATTTCCCACCATTCGTGGACCTGGAATGATCATTGATAGAATAGAATTTGGTTGTTTCATGCACAACCAAGGTGGTAGGTTATATGGAACCAAAATTACAGGCCAAATGCTATTATTAGTACTCATCGCTCCAAAGGGATTGAAACCATCACTAGCTAGCCCTAATCGAACATTTCGAGAATCAAAAGCAAATTCAGGATGAGTTGTATCAAATCGCTTCCATGCCTCACCATCTCTAGGATGCCTTAAGATTCCATCTTTGTTACCACCCTCCGCATGCCACCTCATATGTTCTGCCATCTTAGAACCCATGAACAATCTTTGTAATCTTGGCTTTAATGGGAAGTAACGCAAAATTTTTGCAGGTCTCTTTTTTGTCTTCTTACCCCTAGCAGCCACTTTACTGTTTGTATTCTTCTCATCAAGCTTCCATCTCGAAGTATGACAATGTTTGCATGTTTCCTCACTAACATCATCTCCCCAATACAACATGCAATCATTTGGACAAGCATCAATCTTAACATAATCAAGACATAACTTGTTGATAGTTTTCTTAGCCTCATAAAAAGAATCAGGGATCTTTGCAAATTAAAGGCATCCCTGAGTAGATCCAATATCATAGTCATTCCTTTGTCACTTAGACTAGACAAACACTTTATGTGATATAACTTTAACAAAAACTCTAATTTTGAGTACTTAGACCCTTCATACAATTCTTCCCTTCCATCTTCGAGCAACTCAAAAAAGTCTTTGTCATATGATGTGGGTATATCCTTTAATATCTCTTCTTCTGCCACTACTTGCGACGGGCCTACATCAACACTCTCTTTCCTAAATCTATGAAATGCTTCATTAATCAATAATTCTACAGGATTTTTGGGAGGCAGTGTATCCTGAGTAAACTTTCTGCTTTCAGAATTTTGCAAAACACTTGTTTCCCCATGCATAACCCAAATGACATAATTTTGAGGAAATGGCTTGCAAATTAAATGATCAAATACTACCTCTCTAGTCTGCCATTTTCCAAAACAACATTGAGGACACGGGCATTTTATTCTATCTTCTATAGCTCCATTATTAAATGCAAATTCCAAAAACTGATTCAAACCAACCAGATATTCTTTTGTGGTCCTTGGCATTCTTATCCAAGATTTATCCATCGAAAAAAACAAGATTAGCAGACAATGTCACCTATAAGATTTTCATGAGAAATTTATAAGGTTAGAGTGATATTTAACAATTTTATGTACGAGTTAATGCAGAAATTGAGTATATGCAGAAGAGGGTAAGTCATAGTACAATCTTTCATCTAGTTAGTTTTCATTTCAAGTTAATCGATCTATTTTTGGTCATAATGTTTTCTATTTTCATGCCAAAATTGTAACATAATGAACACAAGAAGTGGATGTGGATTTACAGAACAACAATCTGAGAGAAAATGTCTATTTTTTTCTCTATTTAGTACTACTATAGCAAGCTACTACACCTGAATTATTTATAGGCTTGTACTCGATATTCAATCAATTTGTGTATGTACTATCTTATTCGGCAGAAACTCATTGATTTATTTTGTAAGTTGATACAAGGAAGTTCATCAAGCTATCATGAAAGAGTACCAACAAATATCAAAAGGGGGTCAGAGTACCTCAACTTTCTTTATCCTTAAACAAACAAGATCTAGCAGCTCTCCAGTTCCAATTCCAGTTCAAGATAAAGCAAATATTGAAAGGGGGGTCAAGACCTGATAAATTAAACAAAAGAAATATTTTCTATAAGATTATGCAAAAGGAATATCTATACAACAGTCATGATGTCACAACATTAGTTATATAGAACGACTAACTTAAGTTATGAATCTATCAATGAAAACTGAAATTATAAACTATCCAGATCACTAGAAATCATGTCACTCAAGTCAGTATTCATCAAGAAATAGTAAAATATGTTCGTGAATCCTCTTACTCTTTAGTTTAATCAGTTAGTTCCTCTGTCTGGGATATGACCATGGTTAGGGAAACAGAGTAATTTGTCCTATCATAGTAAGTATTTAGGAGTCTTGAACTCAACAACAATGTACAAGAATGAGGGCATACATGACCACGTTATGACTGCATGGTTGATAAAACTGTGTAGTTCACTAACCAGAAAATGGGAAAAATATTCAGTCACTTAAGTGAGCTGAGACCTAAGGTGTTCTCGGGCCACTCCCAGAAGAATGCAAAGTGTATTTTGTATGTCAGTGTCTAAGGTTCAAGAAGTTACTTGTTTGGATTGTGACTTATGATTTGCGGCTTTCATGAATATATGCTAAATAACGATTCTTGTAGGATCAGATAGGGATTTTGATGTACTGCCAGCACTTGCTAAGTAGCAAATTAATTATTTCTTAATTTGCTACTTGAAATAAACCAAGGAAGATGTAAACCTATATATAGTATATAACAGAAGTATGATGGATCCTAGATACAAACCTTGTACAAACTACACCTGCAACTTAAAAACTTTGGTGCAGGAACTCAAGGTGTGAACTTTACATTCCATTTAGACACTAAAATTTTTGGAGTGCCCTCTTAGTATCTTATATATAATTCAACGTCAACAACAAATATCTTTCCATAAAATCACAGAGACCGCTTGGAGATCAGATTTCATTGTTAGGAAGCTAAGAAACTCGTGATTCTAAGTATCTCAAATGGTTTCCTCTACTCTAAAACTTGTTCCTTAGATTGTGAATTTTGAAGTTAAAATAAGGTGATACACACTCTAAAGGTTACACTTATGAACCTAAAGTTGGCATATCCTGGCAGAAATGCCCTCAATGTGTATTTCTAAAGGTTACACTTATACCCACTCTAAAGATTACAATATATACACCTTACGCATAAACAAGGATCGACAGAGAAGACAAATTTTACAAATAAACAAGGCACCTGTTGAGCAACACGATTGAGACTAAGAATCTGTAGACACAAAATTCCTCGAAGAGTCTGTAGAATCACAAAAATTATAACAAAATATACCTAATTCTACCACAAAATACATGTTCAAATTTGATATTTTGAATTTTTTCTCCAAGACAAATACAACAATATTAACCTAATTTTACCTCCATGCATCTATACAAACAGCAAAAAAAACAAACTTACATAGTAAATACAAGCAATAATTTGTACAATTTGTGAAGATTCAGATGAGAAAATCCAAAAATATGAGGTCGGTTCATTATTCAAAGAGGCGAGAAGTGGAAAATATTACCTTACAACACCTATCCCATTTTGAATCTCGTGAGTAGCTGAAGTTTATAGAGTTGTGACGAGACGGAGGAGAAGTGCGATGGAGACGGCGGAGAAGTGCCGTTGTAGACGTCGAAGAAGTGCTATCGGCAGTGAGAGAAGTGTGACAGTGAAAGAGTTGTGAGTGATTTGGAAGTTTCCTAAAGCTGTGTTTATTTTGTGTTTTGTAATTAAATTAAAAATAGCTTTTTATTAATTTACCTTTTTCCAAAAGTTGTGAGTTATATGTATTTCATGAATTAAATGTATATCCTATATAATGATATAAAAAATGTATTTTGAAATAGCAGGTGTTTAAACTCCCAGTATTTACTTAAACTTTTTTCTAGGGGTTTTAAACCCCGCTATTTATTTTTATTTTCCGTCACCTATCAAACCCTCGTTATTTAATGTAATTTGTGGGAGTTATAGCTAACCTCCGCTTTGAAACCTCCACGAGTTAGGTGTTTATTTGTAGTGTACTAATTTATTTTTTTTAATAATCACAATAATATTTTTATAAATATATTAAATAAATGCACCAAATTTAATTAAAGTTTATTTTATACAAATACTCAAATTGAATCAGTGATTAAATTCTAGGTTTCATTGTAAACTTAATTGAATATTATAGCTTATATGAAATATAAAATTTATGTTTTCTCACTATTTCCATAGTATACACAATGCAATTCATCCCATTGATATTCATTCAAACTATATAATACATATTATATAGTGTAAAAAATATGATATTTATTTACACTATATGATATATATTATTATTTGTTGTCCTTTTATTTTTCTCAATTTGTTATTCAATTATGTAATACGCTTTACGTGTGGCAGAAAATGTAAACGACAATTATAACAAATGATACGAATATTATTTTTATAAATTAAATTTCGCCACTTCATATGAAAGCTATCATATTATCTAACATTTCTTGCATGATTTCAAAAGTATTGTGAGTTTAGTGCAAATTAGAATTTTAAAATAATATCAAATTTAAATTTTGAGTCCACATCAATTATCTCGTTTATTTTATTAAATATATAGGTAGAGGCGGAGCTAAAGTTAGGAGTTCGAGGGTTCTAAATCAATCTTGTTGATATTTTGCTTATATATAGGTAGAGGCGGAGCTTAAGTTTAGTGATGATAGTGCAATGATTGGGGGCACAACTGATGTTCCAAACCCAAACAACCATGAGTTCCAAAAGCTTGCTCGTTTTGCTGTTCAACATTATAATAACAACCAGGTTATTTACAATGACTGAATTACTCATCTTCTATTTTTTTGCCAAATATCTAGTATATAATTTTTCATTTGAACGAACGTCCATTTTTTCAGAATGCTCATTTGGAGTTTGTAGAAAATTTGAATGTGAAAGAACAACTTGTTGCTAGAATGTTATATTACATAACACTTGCGGCAACTGATGACGGAAAGAAAAAAACATATGAAGCCAAGGTTTGGGTTAAGGAATGGGAGAACTTCAAGAAAGTAGTTGAATTCAAGCTTGTTGGTGATAATAGTGCAATGATTGGGTGCTTTAAAGCACTGATTGGGGGCTTTACTGATGTACCATATCCAAATTGCCGCGAGTTTCAAGATCTTACACGTTTTGCTATTCAGCAATATAATAAGAACCAGGTCTCATCTTCTACATTATTTTTTTTCTAGTTAATTTCACAGTAAAACCCAGAATCCACTAGTATATATATAGTTCTTTCATTTGAACAAACGTCAATTTTTCAGAATGCTCATCTGGAGTTTGTAGAAAATTTGAATGTGAAAAAAGCAGTTATGGCTGGAATGATGTACTACATAACATTTGTGGCAATTGATGCTGAAAAAAGAAAAATATGTGAAACTAAGATTTGGATTAAGGAATGGGAGAACTTCAAAAAAGTTGTAGAATTCAAGCTCATTGATGATGATAAAACAACGCCTGGAGGCATTATTAGTGTTCCATTCCCAAACAAGCCCGAGTTTCAAGAGCTTGCTCGTTTTGCTATTCAGGATTATAATAAGAAAGAGGTTAATTCAACTGATCATTTTTTTCAAACTAATACTAATATTCAAATCCTGAATTCACTATAATATTTAATTCATTCTTCGTATACTTTATTTTTCAGATGCTCATTTGGAGTTTGTAGAAAATTTGAGTGTGAAGGAACAAGTTGTTGCTGGAATAATGTACTACATAACACTTGTAGCAAGTGATGGATATAAGAAAATGTATGAAACCAAGATTTAGGTGAAGGAATTCAAGCAAATACTTTATGCCACAAAGTGAAATGAATGAAACTACTCATCAATGTGTTGTTTGGTCTGAATGTCTTGTATTTGAATAATAAATTTGAAGTTTGTAAGATTAATGAATGTGTGTTTGTTTATGTGATGATAAATATTGATTGAATTCTCATGCATTCATTAACAGTAAATGAGTTAAAAAGGGTTATTTAATAATGTTATTGCTGATACGTACTATGTTTAATTTGAATATTATTTAATAACGTTATTGCTGATACGTACTACATTCTACATATAAATTTATAACTTTTAAGTATATCGAGCTGCTGAATTGTTGTGGTACCATTTAGTAATCTATAGACCTTTCAATATGGATCGGCCCAATCCATGCAAGTTAGCCTATATACGGATTTTGGAGTTCGATGTGTTAGAGTAGACGACTAACCCATTATTTTGATGGGCTGGAAAACATCAAAATATTGACCAACATGAGTTGTGGTGCAGTGGTAGGACTGTTTCACCTTTAATCAAAGGTCTCGGGTTCGAGCCCTGCGTATTGGGACAATCCTATTGAAAACGTCACCCCTGAATGGGCCCTGCCGTGCGCGATCCAGATTTAGTCGGGGCTCCAATATGGACTCCAAACATCGAGTGGAAAACAAAAATAAAACCAATAATACCATTAACTCCATGTTTCAGTAAGTCGAGTTTCAACGTCTTTAATGGACAAGCACAGGAATGACTATTTATCGATTCGATTTCACTTTTAAGTATATCGAGTTGTTGAATTGTTGTGGTACCATTTAGTAATCTATGGACTTGTCTGGATCGATCCACTCCATGCAAGTTAGCCTATATACGGACTTTGGAGTTAGATGAGTTAGAGTAGACTCACCCATTATTTTGATGGGCTGGAAAACATCAAACTCATCCACCACTACGTGGGCTATGGCCACGCCGGGCCAGTCTTTTTGTAATTTTTAAATTTAAATTCTAATTTTATAATAAATATCTAAAAGTCAATATTACATTCTAATCTCATTTAATTATGAATTAAAAGAATAATCAATTAGCTAGTAGCTTACAACTCCGATATATCGGTTGACTTTGATCTTTTATCATACGTGTGTTTGACGTTAACATGTAGATTGTTTATGACTAGTGGCTTAGAAACTTAATTATATATCATTTGCTTCAAATGTTGGTATTAAAAAAAGCTACTTATTACTTGTTCAATTAATTATAAATTATAATCAATCCACACAACCTTATGAATAAATAAAGATTTTTGTCAATTACAATTACACAACTATACAAGTACCTGAAAAAAAAGTCAACAAAGGATTGAAACATGCTTAATTAGTTCTTGTTCATCCATTTTATTGTTTATTTGAGCCAATAATTAATCAAATCACAATTTACTATGGAGGAAATTTCTGAAGGAATTCGAGCAACTTCGTTAAGGATCAATGATTGTCCATCACCATTACCATCCGCTATTACTACTTCTGCTACTCCTCAAAAACACTTAAAATGCTTTATGAGCGTACATTTCGTGCAAAAGGTATTTAAATCCTCTCACTTCACAAAATTCAGGTTAATGATTAAATTTGAGTCTCGAATTTTCAAGTGTCAGATGAGCAGGTTGAGTCAATTTCGAGTTTAGTTATATAGTAATTTGATCAATCAATGGTCATGTTTGAACATTTCAAAGTTTGTGGAATTATTTTGAAGATTTTGGATCCATGAACCATTGCCTGATCATATGAATTGTATAATTACATCATTTAAACGCGAAAAAACATTGTTATTGTAGTTGATAGCAGAGTTTGTGGGAACGTACATGTTGATATTTGCTGGTTGTGCTGCTATAATTTTGAATATAAACAAGAACAACGTTGTCACACTACCTGGAATCGCGTCTGTTTGGGGACTTGTTGTGATGGTTTTGATTTACTCCGTTGGTCATGTATCTGGTGCACATTTTAACCCTGCTGTAACTATTGCATTTGCCACGAGCAAAATGTTTCCATGGATTCAGGTAAAAACAGAACGAAACATCATATCGTTTAATATTACTATTGTTGTTGTTGTTGTCGTTGTTGATACTAAATTATATTATTGTGTAGGTTCCGGCTTATATTTTGGTACAAGTCATGGGATCCACTCTCGCGAGTGGATCCCTTCGACTAATATTTAATGGCAAAGAAGATCAATTTGTTGGAACAGCTCCAGCAGGAACAGATTTACAAGCTTTGATACTTGAGTTTATTACCACATTTTATCTAATGTTTGTCATTGCTGGCGTTGCTACTGATGATCGAGCTGTTAGTTTCATTTCGCAATCAATTTCTTTTTTTACACTATCAATATAATTTTAATGTATACCGCGTTAAATTAAGTATATGTTATAATTTGTAATTGATGCAGATGAAACATTTATCTGGTGTTGCAATTGGAGCCACTGTTTCACTTGATATATTGTTCTCCGGGTACTTTCTCTTTTCATTTCAAGCTATTATTTTGGTCCCATCATGTTGAAAATATATTATATTTGATTATTTATAGAACCATATTATCGCTAAATTAGTCATATACACTACATAAAAAAAATGAGCTTTAGTGGCAATTAATTAGCAATTGCTGCTAAATATATACTTTTAACGGCAATTAACATTCTTTGTATATGTCCCTAAAGGCTTTAGCGACATTGGATCTAATGACACTTAACTAATGCGAGTAAAGATTTTAACACTTTTTATTCATGTGTCTATTTATTGCCGCAAAAAGTTGTTTTTATTGTAGTGATAGTATTTGACTTTTGGTATCTATGATCGTCTGTTGTTTATTATGTTTAGGTAATTAAAATTTTATTTCTTTTTATTTCTACTTTGATTTGCTTCACCTGAGCCGATATCGTAAAACATATGATTTTGTTGAAATACAGGCCACTAACAGGGGCATCAATGAACCCAGCAAGAAGTTTGGGACCAGCAATTGTTACAGGTCATTACAAAGGTTTATGGATTTACATAATTGGGCCAACTTTGGGGGCCATTTTTGGTGCTTGGACTTATAATCTTATGAGACTCACAAATAAGTCTTGGTATGAAATTTATTAAATCTTCATATAATATTAGATTCTGAATCCGATGAAACTCATCAAGTTCAAATCCTGTAAAAAAGACTCATATGACTTTTGAGGGTTAATTTCACGTATGGTTACTGAACTTTTCGATATTCTTATGAAGGGGCGAAGCCGCGAAAGAAATTTCACATCCACAAAAAGCTATAGAAGTGTCTTCCAAAGACAAAGTTATATGCAATTGTGGTGAAGGGTGGTCATGTGTTGTCTCCAAGACAGAAGAAGCAGAAGTAGGCAACATTTTCTTTGAATGTGCTGAAGGTTGTATTTGTATTGTTGATGAAACAAATACTCTAAAAAAACATGTATATGTATATGAAAAGACTAAAAGAAGAAAGAGTTACAAAATGTATATTTAAAGACTAAGATGTGAAGTTTTTTTTAAAGTTCATTAATAACATTTACTGTACTACTACTTTTATTGTATTAGTCAAGCAAATAGTCTTTGGTTATTCATTGCTATAGCTTAAATTTAAAAGTTCCACCTATCACAGATATGATTTTTTTCTAATGAATAACATATCGAAGTGACACATCAAGTGGAGTTCATATTTTAAATATGAGATTGTTTAGAGGAGATTTGAATTAGATAGGATTGAAGAAATAAAATAATCTCGTTGAGTAAGGTGAATTGCTGGGCTGTAGAAATATTTTATAAACAATATATATGAACGTATATAAATCATCTTGTTGATGATGCCCCGTGCACCTAGCTAATTCAGTAAAAAATTACATTATTTATAGAGAAACTTACATAAATATACTATAATAACAAAATATTTACCATTTATAACAATAATATTTCTTTTTCACTTGCTCACTTTTAATTCATTATAATACAAGTTTAATTCATATTACAAAGAATAATTTTTTATTCACATATAATACAAATTGTAATGATAAATAATTCATTTATCACACATTTTAATTCACTTATAATACAATGTCTCAAATTTTTACCAAACAAACATAATATATTTTAAAAAATAAATATAATTCATATATAATTCATATATATTGCATACATAATTCACTTTTAATACATATGACAGATTTAACATAGTATTTCTATAAATAGTAATAAATAAAAAATATTGCTAAAATCAATAATTATTTATTAAAATATATCAATTTATATAATTTTTTCTTATTTTTTTTTATATATGCCAAACTCATAATTCTGACTCTGACTCTAAATATATTGGTCCTACCAAGAATATTAGTTTTAATTTTCTTTAATTGTTTTGTCTGAATTTTTGTCAAACTTCAATATGGTTACTAGAAAATAATTAATGAGACATCTACTCTGTCCAGTATAAAATAACAGGTATTTATGCCCCACCAAAAAAAAAAAGAAAGGACTTTGTGCATCCCTTGATACAATATTGAATATCATGGTTCTTATGATAATCCTTCAGGTATCCCCTTACTTTAAGTGAATTTATTATTATAAGTATAAAGTACAGAAATTTCATATATTGAGGACTATTTATAATTTATTTTAAAAGTTTATTCAAATATAATATATTTTTAATTTTTAATTATTTTCGAATACTCTCTTAATTGTCTCATACATTGCAAATGATACGTTACTTAATGAAAGAAATATATTCGAGAGAGGTTAGAGACTTATCTGAGAATTGCTATATATATAGAGAGAGAGAACATTTTATTTTCCTGTTTGTTTTCTGCTTCGCTCTCCATGCTTCTCTTCCTTCTTTTTCTCTTTTTTATTTCGAGTGAATAATAGTATATCAAAAAAATTGAAACATTGAGAAGAGCTTGCATCTGAACTTTGAGGATTGTTTAGAGGAGATTTGAGTTTGTTAGAATTGAAAAATAATTAGTAGACACTGTATATTTTTATTGTATCAATAATGTATATAGATTTATATACACCTCTATACATATGATTATTTTTGTTGAAATTTTTTTGTTGCATATTACACATGTCGGTTATTGCTAATTCTTGGCTATTTTTTTAATGTAAGAATTAAGATGCAAAATAACTACTTTATTATATATTTATGAAATTTATCTATATAATACCTTGCTAAATTTTCTTTTAAAACAATTTGATGATAGTTAACCATATAAGTATAGATGGAACACCCATCTAGCAATGTTTAACTCACTATAATTTCATTTTAAGATAATATTTTAACATTAAAAACATTACTTTTAAAAAGATATGTTGATTCTAACTAAAATATACTAGTCCGGAGCCTAAAGGGTACAAAATATTAACAAAAATTTCAAAACGGTATATAAAATTTTATATTAACCAACACGGCAAAATCGCTGCATCAGCAGCGATTTACTCCACCGGAAAAAGCAAAATCGCTGCCTGTGCAGCGATTTTGCAAAATGTCTTTTTTTATATAAATCGCTGCCTAGGCAGCGATTTACCCAAAATTTTTTTTTTTTTTAAAAATTTTTTATTTAAATTTTGTTTAAATTATTATTATTTTTAAATTTATTTTTTATTTTTTGCTTCTTTTTTTTCAAACAAAAAGTTTAAATAAAAAAATAATTTTTTTTTTAAATCAAATCTTTGCCAAGACAGCGATTTTTAATTAAATTTTTTATTTATTTTTTAAAATCAAATCGGAAAAAAAATTTGATTTTAAATCGTTGCCTTGGCAGCAATTTGGTTTTGTTATAAAAAATTTAATTAATTAAAGGCATCTATTTTATTTAAAAAAGAAAAAAAATTGTTTTAAACTTTTTTATAAAAAAAAAGAAGCAAAAAAAAAACAAATTTAAACAAGTCGCTGCCTCAGCAGCGACATTTAAAAAAAAATATAAAAAAAGTTTTTTTAAATGTCGCTGCTGAGGCAGCGACTTGTTTAATGTTTTTTTTAAAAAGTTTAAAACAACAATTTTTTTAAAAAAAATAAAATAGCTGCCTTTAATTAATTTATTTATTTTTAAAAAAATCAAATTGCTGCCAAGGCAACGATTTAAAATCAATTTTTTTTCCGATTTGATTTTAAAAAATAAATAAAAAATTTAATTAAAAATCGCTGCCTTGGCAAAGATTTGATTTTAAAAAAAAATTATTTTTTTATTTAAACTTTTTGTTTAAAAAAAAAGAAGCAAAAAAGAAAAAATAAAATTTAAAAATAATAATAATTTAAACAAAATTTAAATAAAATTTTTTAAAAAAAAAAAAAAAATTTTGGGTAAATCGCTGCCAAAAAATTTTTTTTTTTTAAAAAAATCGCTGCCTAGGCAGCGATTTACGAAAAAAAAAAAATTATTTTTAAATCGCTGCCTTGGCAGCGATTTACCAAAAAAAAAGAAAAAAAAAAAAATTATATAAATCGCTGCCTAGGCAGCGATTTTAAAAAAAGAAGACATTTTGCAAAATCGCTGCACAGGCAGCGATTTTGCTTTTTTCGGTGGAGTAAATCGCTGCTGATGCAGCGATTTTGCCGTTTTGATTAGTATAAAGTTTTATATACCGTTTTAGAATTTTTGTTAATATTTTATACCCTTTAGGCTCCGGACTCTAAAATATACTATACTTATCAATTTTCTAAAAAAAGATGGTCAAAGAAAATTTAATTCTATGGCAAAATGAAAAGATAGCCATGTTTTGATTAGGTCAAAGTCAAACATGAACATGACTAATTTAGTAATTAGGTGACAAATTATTTTTCAACAAGTCTTTTAATTACAAAAATGATTCTACAATCCTCTAGAACGTGCTCCTAATTGGGTCTTCACTATAATAAACCAAAAAAAAAATAAATATTGAAATTGTATTTTCAGGTATGTATTAATACTAATAAATATTATTGAGTTCTCATATTTTGATGCACAAAATAAATACATAATAATTGTATAAATTTTACATAAAATTGACCCCTATTATAATATTTTAATTATTGATAATGTTTCCTTATCAAGCTTCAATTGATAGAAATGTGAGCTTATATGAATTTAACGGACTTTTAATTGTTATAAGCACATCACTCCACATGATTACATATCCTTTAATTGTTTTTAAAGAAATAAAATGTCATAGTAACCAATTTGAGTTAATATTAATTAAATAATTTTATTTTTTTTTTAAAAATAAAAATAATTAATATCGCACAATTATTACATAGAATAATAATATTATTTAGTTCAAATCATAATGAAAAATAACATAAAATTTTGTCTTTTTTAATATCAATTTTAGTACACTTGAACAGTTAATTAATATTTTGGTCATTGGTGCTTCGCAATAATGAAGAACCTCTACATAATCAACTTAATCAACTCACTACTTCTAAGTCCAAATATTTATAGAGCGCGCAATGTCAACAATTAAAATGTGTTAACGTTAATCCTTGAAGATCCTCATTTTGTAATCTAACACTGTAATTAAAAATAATAGCCTGTTTTTGTATTACCTCGACCTAGTTAACTTGGCTTCAGAGTCTAGTAATTAATACTCCCTCCGTTTCAAAAAGGATGACCTAGTTTGACTTGAAACGGAGTGTAAGAAAAGAAAGAATACTTTTTAATCTTGTGTTTCTAAATTAAAGTTATGTCAAATGTACCAAAATGCCCTTTATCTTGTGGTCTTAAACATGCCACGTGGAAAGTTAAAGTTAAAGTGTTACCAAAAAAGAAAAAAGATCATTCTTTTTTAAACAGACTAAAAAGGAAATAAAATTATAATTTTTAAAACGAAGGGAGTAGATCACAACAACAATGTATTCTATGGTCAATATGACCTATTGCTTTTTTTATTACTATTTTAATGTAATAAAAAGTGTTACTTTTTACAACAAAAAAAAGTCAATCAATATTTTTTATATTTAGTAAATGTGTAATCTTTCACTAAAAAAAAGTCAATTAATCTTTTTTATTTTTAAAATTATAAAATGTGTAGTCTTTCGCAACCAAAAAAGTCAATAATATTTTAAATAAAATTGAATAGTTATATCCATCAAAGTTCAAATAAACAAGAACAATCAATTAATATATAGTTGAATAAACTCTTATCCAAATATCATACATTTCACATATTTTGATTTTGTTTTATTTCAAGGAAAAAAATAAATAAATAGCACATAATAATATAATAATAAAAAGGTAATATTTAAAGACTTCAGTATATAATAAGAAAAGAAAAAAATGAATTGTGAAATTCCATCTGTAGGGAAACCCTAATTTCGTCGATTCAGTTTCATTTCAGCCTCGCATTACCTATCTCTCTCTCTTTCTCTCTCTATATTCAGTCCCCAATCTCACTTTCTCTCTCTAAAATTCTCAGAATTCTTCACCGCGTCAACGATTCCTCCACCGATCCGTCCCCTCCTCCTTCCGTTAACAGGTATTCCTTTACCGATCTTCTGTAGCTGATTGATTGGTTATTTTTTTCCAGTTTTTTTTGGTTTAAGTTTTTGTTCTTTTGATGTCTGTTTGGGGGATTGGAATTGTTTTTATGTGATTTTTGTTTGATTTTTGACGGTGATGAATTTGGGCGGTGTGTTGATTATAAAGCCATGTGAATTTTAGTGTTTAATAGAATTATCGATATGTGAAATGAATGATACATGGGTAAAGGAGGATGGATGCGGCCAGGGAACGATGGGTTGAGGACTTGGAATCAAACGGATGTAGAGGATTCATTGGATTGAGGGGTTGAGGCGTAGTCGTTGATGTTATGAGACTTTAATGGATATAGAAGATTTATACACATCTAGTTGGGATTGAGGCATTTAGGGCTATTTATTGATGTTGATACGCATGGGAATTTGTGGTTTTATAGGGTCAGGATGGCTTCTGGAATGTCTTTTACATGCTTCTATCAGAAAGCTAGATCTTCTTGTTCTATTTTTCTTTTAGGGCAAAATGTGCACAAGAACGATATGATGAAAGCCTAAATGATAGTGAGTTATTGGCTTCCATGGTTAAAATTAGATTCTTATTTATCTAGACTCTGCCCTCCCTTGGTTCCATTCACATTCGCGATTGGGTCCAAATATAACACTGTTAAGGATCAGAAATGATGTGACCGTACTGTGCTAATATAGTTTCAATCATGTTGAGGATCTGAAATGCTTGTAGTCTCCTGATCATCCAATAAGAAGTGTTCTAATTTTTTCAGATGAACGATTTGAATACCTATCCATTCTAATAACTGATTGCAGAGTTGATCATTCAGACCTCTCAATTCATAGATGGACTTATGAGTGGGGATATTTCTGAAACAGAACGACTTCTTGTTGTTGGCAATCAAAATTGTAACGTGGAAGCAATTTTAACATACATAGCAATAGGAAATCATGGGCAATAGTTGGAAAAGCGTTTATAATTTCATAGTTTTGACAGACTATGATAGTTTGCCAGATTTCTAATCAGACTAGTGTCTGTTCTTGCATTTTCTTGGATATCAACAGTTGTGACTGACTATGCTCTTTATTTTATAAAATATTTCAGTAGGTATTAGCTTTTTTGAATATGAATGATATGTGATACACTTTCAAATATCATTTACTCTTATGCTACTTTAGTCAATATCTATGAAAGAAAATAGAAATAGTAGAGCTACTTGGTAGAGCAAACACACATCGAATAGCCCACTTTTTGGCTCAAGGGTGGTTATACATTTTGAATGTGGAGACTATTATTTCATAAGACCACACACCCGAAGGTTGTTGTACTAGGACACTTCGACCATACTTGTTTGTATCACATGGACATGCTATTAATTCATAGTTCCATATTTTAAAGGAAAAAACCAATTCCTCATTGATATAGCATTTTTAAAAATGTTTCCTCATTTGTGGGATTTCACTGTGGGTATGTTGTTGTTGACTTGTTTAGTCTTTCTTTCTTAATGTTTGTAGTTAATTTTAGATGTAATATCTTGTGTGCCTGGGTTACATGGATTGTGGAACTTAAGAGTTTCTGTGGGAAATAATTGATTGTCAATTGAGAAATTACTGTTATCAAAGCTGCTATGGGTTATTGATTACACCATTTTTGTTCCGTACGGAAAGAATCTTAATTACATTAAAAGTGATTGTTTGTCAGTTGTACTGATCTCCTTTTTTTTCTATATGGACAATGTAACTTATTTAGCTTCTTTTCTACTTCTATTTCATGTATGAGGATGTCTCTACGTCTTGTGACTTTCTTCTCAACTCTAATATAACAGTTAAAGGAAAATGAACATATATTTGTTTTTATAGTTTTGTTTCATTCTTTTGGAGTTGGGAGGTTGGGGTTTGGTGTTTGGAAATTGTTGAGTCAGGGTTCATTCACTTATGCAATTACTGATGTATAAGATATAAATTTTGGATGGTGATTCAGTTGAGATCAAGGACGGGAATTTTGATATTTCTGCTTGAAGATGTTTGTTTGTTCTAACCAACCAGAGGAACTTAACCTAAGACAGTTAATTATACAGTTTTCTGCATGACCAAAAAGCCAGTCATATGTGTACTGTAGAAGGGTAGAGGGTGGACCCGTTATCCCTGAATTTCAAAGAATGTGTTGGCCCCAGAGAAAATATCTGTCATAAAAGAAAAGAAAAAGAATGATGCAACATACTTTACAATGTCAATTTCAACATGATCAAGGGATGAGGGTTGTAGTAGATTTCTGCCATTTCGGCTCTTAGAAGTCAAGAACATGGAAGTGATTGATTAGCGAAATAGTGTTGGATGCACTGATATTAGGATTACCTGGATAGGCACTCCTTTTATATTAATTAGTGATACTTTTTTGTATTAATTTTCCTTGGGCTTTGGCCTCTGATAGAATGAGGCTTCCTTCCTTCATTAGCTATGCTGTCTGTCTGCTGTTGCTCTCTAACTTCTGCAACATTAGAATCTGTCTCCTTGTTGTATAATCAGACTTCCTGCAGTATTCTTCATTAGCTTTTTTGCATGATAAAAGAATTGCACAAGGCATGCAATAGTAACAATATTTACCTTTCTCTCTTCGTTTGAGTTTGTATACATGTCTCCTCTTTGTATGGGAGTTTAATCAGTGCGTTGCATTACATCATTATCAACTTATTAAGGGTCATCTTTTTCAGGAATTAAATGAATTATCTTAACAGATAAAAGTGTGTCCATGTTCATCTATAGTTATCCTTTGCTTCCTTGTCCGTCAGTTGATACTGAGATGTGCACATCCAGCCTAGGAAATTAAGAACTTTAGTTTTTTGAATATTCTCACATCCGTGTCATTGATGTTATTATGGAACTTGTTAGTTCTTCCTCTCTCTTAAGGGTATGTGCAGACTATTTCTATTGTTCACCTTTTTGGTAGAAAGACGTTCTCTTCTTAAAACTTAATATTGTAAAATTTTATTGATGAAGAGTCTCTAAACAGTTTGTGCTATAAGTTAGTAGCAATTGCTTACTCTATGCTTTCTTCTCTGCTGTAGATTTTCGAATTAGAAGCAGTAGCAATGTCTCCAGCATCTAGGTCCAAGTCAAAGGACAAAAAGGGTGGCAAGGAACCACCCAAAGCTGCTTCAAAGCCTTCAAGTGTAAATGCAGGTGCTACTACACCCACTAGTGGATACAATCCTCTTTTAGGAACATTCCATACAATTGAGACAGCTCCTGTGACTTCAAATGCTGCTCTTCATGTGAACGGTCGTTTCAGAAATATTGACGAGACAGATGACCATAGTGGGCACTCACTTGGACCTAGCAGCGAGTATGATTCTGTTTCCCTTAATGGTAGCTGGTCTGGTGAGTCAGAGGACCATAAAGAGAAAATGTCTATTCCCACTCCCCGGGCAGAGACAGTAGTACCTGGCTCTGATAACGACAAAAGGGAAAAAATCCGTCAGAAAAATGAGAAGAAGCATCAACGTCAAAAGGAGAGACGAGCGCAAGAATTGCATGAAAAGTGCAGTGGTTATCTCATGTCAAGAAAGCTGGAAGCACTTGCCCAGCAGCTTGTGGCTATGGGATTCTCTTCAGAACGAGCTACAATGGCTCTTATCTTAAATGAAGGCAGAGTAGAAGAATCAGTCTCATGGTTATTTGAAGGTGGTGAAGAAGCAGATAAACTTAAGGAACATAATCTTGATGGTGGGGGTAATTTGAAAATTGACATTTCAGAAGAGTTTGCTCGCATTACAGACATGGAAAATAAGTACAAGTGTTCCAAGCAGGAGGTTGAAAGAGCCTTAGTTGCCTGCGAGGGTGATCTTGAGAAGGCTGAAGAGACTTTGAGGTCACAAAAACAGGAAGCACATTCTGCGCCATCTAAGCCTGAAGAAAGTGGTGATCCTCCTACCTTGGGCAATGGCAAGCTTCCAAATACCACCACCCAGAACTTACTAAGAGCACCTGTAAAACCTTCACCCAACATGATATTGCCTAAAAGGGATGATAGAGACTTCAATTATACTAAAGTTGCAGCCACATCAGGATCTTCTGCAGAGAATGGAAGCAAAAGTATACAGCCACTTAAAAGGGTTCAGCCAAAATTGGAGTGGGCCAAGCCACCACAAATGGCAGCGCCTGCTGAGAAAAGGTGGCAAAATGCAGGATCAAATCCTTCTGTTTCCTATTCTTTGGCATCTCCTTTGCAGGCATCAATTCAATCCTCCAAGACAGAAGCTCATTACATTGCTGTAGGAAATGAATTGAAGAATCTACAGCTAGGAACCGTGAGAGAACCAGTTATAGTTATGCAGCGACCCAGTCAATCATTTAATCCTAAGCAGATTCCCACCTCCACTGTAAGCTCTTCTCCTCCAGGAAGTACAGCAGGATGGGTTCCTTACACTGTTGAGACAGTGAAACCCAATGGACCGATGCCGCATATTCCTGGCACAAGAAGCCTGAGCCCAAATGGTGTCAGCACAAACCAGTTGTATAGCCAACTTCAGTATCAACAACATCAGCAGCCGCAACCATTTGTTTCTAGCAACGGCCCACTTGAATCGCCAGGAACAAGCCGGGGTAATAATTTGTGGAGTAGAACAGGTGCTTTGCAGACACAAACTCTTTCTGCAGCTTCCTCACTTGGACTCTTCTCTGGGTTGGGCACCAATGGTCTGTCTGGGTTATCGTCTCCGGTTGATTGGAACAGTGGTGGCGGGTCAATGGAACAGCTAGATTACACTAACATAGACTGGAGTTTAGATCGCGGGTCTTCCTCTTCAAGAGCCGGTGGCATGTGGCCAGGAATGAACCCTTTAATGCAACACAATGCACGTACATATGATTCATTTACCCCTGGACTGGGTGTTACATCTGGCATGAGACCTGCTCTGTCTAATGGTGGTGGTGGTGTTGTCTCGATACCTGGTCTTCAGGAACGAGGTGCAACAGCAGAGACATCTAGTGGTGGTTCTCGGGAGTGGGCTTCTCCCTTTGAAGAGAGAGATCTTTTTAGCGTACCAAGACAGTTTGTTTCTTCTCCCTCCCTGTAGGGTTGATAGGAGAGGATTTGCAATGAAATAAACGAGAGAAAAAATGGAATAGACCAGTAAATGTGCTTGAATTTGATGTTGGTTCTTATATGATGCTATTTCCCTGTTGATGTTAGTGGTAGAGCATTTTAGTTTACTTTTTGGAATTAATCTTTAGGTGGAAAGTGCCTTAATATAATACTGCAAGGGATAGCCTTTAACGAACACAGAAACATTAAAAGAAGTTGATCGATTTTTCTGTTGAAAAAAACAAATATTAACAACATCATATTGAAGTGAAATAGCATGAAATTTATTCGTTTGCAGTAAGAACATTAGGAATACAGTGGAATGGAAAACTACATTGGTTATCATAAGCATCTATTCACAAAGGTACAAAGTGAAGGTGCCCTCCCCAGACTCTGTATGAGAAAGGCAAGCTCTTTATGTGTAGTGTTGCTGTTCAAGAAGTTGCTTGTCATGCTCGAATACACACATTTCTTCTTCATTCAAATTAACAAATGCTTCAAGATAATAGACTTGTTCAGTGGACCCTTTGCAAAACTTGATCTAATAGGCGAGAAGTAACAATGGGAACTTACATACGCTACTCGAAAAGTAAAGATCACATTTCCTTTCATTGTTCTATATGCACTTAGCATCTCCATAACATATTCATTTTGGAGATCACATATCCATAACAATGGGAGATTACCTATAGAGTTTGGGGATATTATTTCTCGTAAGTCAAAGAACTGAACCAACTGAGATAGCTTGAATGAACCTGAATTAACAATGGTGGCAGCACATTTGTAGATAAGAGCATTCACAGCCTCATTGCTCGTCACATTTTGCGTCCCAATTGACGATTTTAATGCACTTAGCTTTGTGCTAGAGAAAACAAACCTCTTTTGGACACATTTGTCCATGTCTGATCCAAGAACAGGGGAAACCAATGGACCAATTGGCGATGGTATAATAGAGTCCTCGATGAAATAAGGAGATGGAGTTGTATTTGAACTTCGAGTTGATGCAGCCCAATCCCTGAAGAAGCAATTGGCGATGCTTCCATCTCCTATTTTGTGCGAAAAGCAAACACTGAGTGCTATTCCTCCACAATCAAAATGGCTTAATTGAGCTACTATTAAGGCGTGATCCACGCCATTTGCCCAAGGTACACCATGAGGAAATGTCAAGTCTTTGACATTTGAGTCAGGGTGATTAACAACTTTGTCCATTGGAGAATTGATTTGAACTTGCAAGAACTCAGCACCATGGTCATCACACTCAATAGTGGCGTTGTCTTTTAGAGTTCCAGCCCATGGATAGTAATAACTTAAAGTTTTTGACAAAGAGTTAGATAGAAGATTTGATAGTGTTTTAAGCCCATTTGGGATGGAATTAACTTGATTTTTTGGGTAGAAACAAACAAGTGAGTGAGGCATTGATCTAAAATGGAAAGTTTGTGCCATCTTTGAGTAGATGGTGTGGGAGTGAAAGGCTTGATGATTTTCTTGGATATCATGATATTACAACTAAGCTAGTTATTTATTTATACACATGAAGCCTTCAATACAAAAGGAAAACAAATTGGCCTAACTCCTAGTTATCGTGTGCAATCGTATATTCACAATAACAAAGGATTCAAAATTCCCCGTCTCATGGGGAGCGAAAAACTAATCGACTTCTCTAAATGGGTTGCTAATTTTACTTACAGACCAATATATTAATTAGATATGAGCAATTCATCCATGAATTAGCATCAAGTTAGTAGCTAATTTAAATTTTTATTATGTGAGTAACAACAAATACATATTACTTTCTATGTCCACCATACTATTTCAATTTTACTTATTCCATTAGAAAATAGTACTAATAACATTTATCAATCACTTAGTTAAATACTTATTTTATTATATTTTTGGAAGAAAGTTAGGTACATTTCTACCAATTTTTTAAAAATATTAGGTATATATCGTTAATAACTGTCATGACCAAATCCCTTTGAAAATGGAGATGCTATCCTTATAACAGAAATATTCAAATCAATTATAGTAGAGAGGGTAATTACTAATTAGAGTTGTGTCTAATTTTTATCCAAGTGATGATGGACCAGATTATTTTATTCAATTTCTAAGTAAAATAACAACATAATATTTACTCGGTTTAGAACGGTGAAATACTAGGATTTGTCCCTAATTTCACTAAAACAAATGAGCATAAAAAAAAATTAAATCACAAATACTTGCAATCCATAAACTAATTTGTTTTTTAGATTAGAAACACTTGCAATCTATGAACTAAAAAAAATTCAGATTACAAACACTTGCAACATATGAACTAACTCTTATCCCTCTCGCAATAACTTACGAAAGATTGTTGAGCCCCCTCCAAGCTACTCTATTTAGATCTCGATTTCTCTAAGTTTTTTTCCTAATACTACTTTTAAGGAAGCTGAAGTAAACATATGTTTTACCCTTTAGACCTCACTCGTACGATTAGATTGGATAGATTGGAGATATACTTATATAAGGTGAACTACTCTTGAAACAGTGTTAATAAAACGTCCCAAAGGGGAGACATTCATAGTTTTGTTGCGTTTTAGTTTTTTTTTCCTTTCTACATGGATAAATAAAGGTACGTTTAAGGTTTTGGGTCTCCTACCTTTTCTTTGTAGATAAATTTAGCCCATTTTTTCTCATATTTCAATATTATGGTGCATATGTAAGACTTTCTTTTAGGTCTTATTTGGAAGAATCTCGATTCATCAGCAACCATATAGAAAGAAAAGTGAAAAAGTGCACATTTTCGCACAAGCCCAAGCAACCAATTTCAAATTGCGATTTTCTCTTTGTTCCTTGTCCGATTGAGCTTATTTTTGGATAGCTTGTTCCTTTGGAGTCATGTAGCTCCAGATTTTAGCTTGTGAACAGTAGTTGCAGTTTGGTGATTTGGCTCCTTTTATGTCTGTAATTTTTTATTGTGTTGCTCATTGTTTGACATTTTGTTCGTGGCCTTTTTGAAAAACACTTTGATAATTCGTAGAATTTGGTCTTGTGGTTTTAACTCTTCACAGTGAAAATGGAAGAGTAAAAATATGAGTGATGGTGTGTTGCATGGATCCAGCACCCGTTAAACGCCTACCCATAAAAAGATGACCGATCTCTCTGTTGAAATAAAAACAAAGATCAATCTAAGAGTTGAACATCATATTATAACCTTATAAGTCGCTATTAAAGTGAAATTGCATCAAATTTTATTCGTTTTCTGTAAGGTCTGCGTACACCTTACTGTTCCATACCAGACAAGTTATGTTGTTATTGTTGTAAATTAAACAAGACAAGGAAATGATAATCTAGCATTGGGAATTATATATGGAGTATGAGTTTGTCCCACAATTCGTCATCGCGTGTAGTGCTGTTCTTCTTCATAACAAAAGTCTCCATCAATAGGACTAGCAAATTCAACAAGTTGTTTGTCATGCTCGAACACAGACATTTGATGTTCGTTCAAGTTAACAAAAGCTTCAATTCCTCCATCATATGTCCTCATCAAGTAAATCGACTTGTTAAATGGACCCTTTGCAATGCTTGATCTAATAGGCTTCCCAAATCCAAAATCTAAATCTTGTAACAATGGGAACTTACATAAACTACTCGAAAAGTACAAATCACATTTCCTTTTAGAGAATGGCTGCTCCCCTGTTCTATATGCATTTATCAACTCTATAGCATATTCATTTTCTTCAACAATATTTCCTACAAACAGGTTGTTTTTCGACTTTCTTATATCAGTTACTAATTGTGGTAACTTGAGCTCTTCCTCATTGTCGTACATTGGTGAGGAGAATATGGAGACGAGATTTCCTATGGGGTTGGGTGGTAGTGTAGATGACATTATTCCTCGTAAATCAGAGGATTGGACCAACTGAGATTGCTTGAACGAGCTCGTGTTAACTATGATGGCAGAAGATGCAGCACATTTGTAGATAAGAGCATTCACAGCCTCGTTGCTTGTTACATTTTGCACGCCAATTGAAGATTTTAATGCACTTAGCTTTGTGCTATTGAAAATAAACCTCTTTTGGACACATTTGTCCGTGTCTGATCCAAGAACAGGGGAAACCAATAGTCCAATTGGCGATGGTACAATGGAGTCCTCGATGAAATAAGGAGATGGATTTGTATTTGAACTTCGAGTTAATGCAGCCCAATCTCTCAAGAAGCAATAGGCACTACTTCCATCTCCTATTTTGTGCGAAAAGCAAACACTGAGTGCCATTCCTCCACAATCAAAATGACTTAATTGAGCTACAATTAAGGCGCGATCAGCCCCATTTGCCCAAGGTACACCTTGAGGAAATGTCAAATCTTTGACATTTGAGTCAGGGTGATTAACAACTTTGTCCATTGGAGAATTGATTTGGACTTCGAAGAATTCAGCACCGTGGTCATCACACTCAATAGTGGCGTTGTCTTTTAGAGTTCCAGCCCATGGATAGTAATAACTTAAAGTTTTTGACAAAGAGTTTGATAGAACATTTGATAGTGTTTTAGGCCCATTTGGGATGGCATTAACTTGATTTTTGGTGTAGAAAAAAACAAGGGGCATATATAAGTGTGTGAGACATTGATCTAAAAGGGAAAGTTTGTGCCATCTTTGAGTAGATGGTGTGGGAGTGAAAGGTTTGATGATTTTTTTTTATATTATTGATATCATGATTTTTCTTCATCTATTTTTTGTACAACTAAGCTTATTATTTATACACATGAGGCCTTCAATGCAAAAGGAAGAGAAAAATTGGCATGACGTACCAAGTTGGCCTTACTCTTGTGTGCAATCGTATATTACTTTGTAGGTGTACCATACCAAAAATAGATATTTCATTATAAAATAATAAGAAATAATTTATCACTTACTGAAATAAGTATTTTTGGAAGAAAGTTAGGTACATTTCTACAAAAAAAATATTAGCTGTCCTTGTCACAATAATATTCAAATCAATTAAAAGTAGGGGGTGGGGGGTGGGGGTTAATTAGAGTTGTGTTTAATTTCTATCCAAGTGATGGACCAGATTATTTTATTCACTTCCTAAGTAAAAAAATAGCAACACAATATTTTGACACAACCGTGAATTACGCATCTATAGGATTTGTCCCGAATTTCACTAAAACAATGAGCATAAAAAAAAAAATTCACAAATACTTGCAATTTATGAACTAAAAGAATTCAGAATATAAACACGTGCAACCAATGAACTAACTCTAATTTCCTCTTGCAATAACTTAGAGAGATTGTTGAGTCCCCTCCAAGCTACTCTTAATTTAGAGCTCGATTTCTCTATGCTTTTACCTAACACATCTTTTAAAAAAGCTGAAGTAGACATACACTTTACGTTCTTCAGACCCCACATGTAAAAAATAGATTGGATATATTTAATTTTTTCAAGTGATATTTAATTATTGTCAAATTGTCGCTCTCTGTTTTATACTAGAAAAGACGTCTCAAGATATGAAAACATTGATGGTGTGTTACATGGATCCTGCATCCATTGAACGCGTACCCTTACAAAGATGATTGATCTCTCATTTAGAAAAAAAAAAACAAAGATTAATATTAGAGTTAAACATCATATTTAACAATTTAACCTTATGAGTAGCTATTGAAGTGGAGTTTCATCAAATTTTATTCGTTTGGAGTGGAAGACTAGTACCAGTCCCACAACATTTGTTAAACATCTATCCCACAAAGGTCCACGTACACCTTACTATCCCTATACCAGATGAGGTATGTTGTTATTGTTGAGAAATACACAAGACAAGGAAATGATAATCAGCATTGGGAAGACAATTATACATGGAGTATCAATTTGTCCAACAATTCATCGCGTGTAGTGCTGTTCTTCTTCATAACACATGTCCTTATTAATAGGTGTAGCGAATTCAAGAAGTTGATTATCATTCTCGAATACACACATTTGTTCATCATTCAAGTTAACAAATGCTTCAATTCCTCCATCATATGTCCTCATCAAATAAATAACCTTGTTAAATGGACCCTTTGCAATGCTTGATCTAATAGGCTTCCCAAATCCAAAATCTAAATCTTGTAAAAATGGGAACTTACATAAGTTACTCGAAAAGTACAAATCACATTTCCTTTTATAGAATGTCTCCTCCCCTGTTCTATATGCATCTAACATCTCTATAGCGAATTCATTTTCTTCAACATTATTTCTTGCGGAGAGGTAATTTTTAGACTTTTTTATATCGGTTACTAATTTTGGTAACTTCAGCTCTTCCTCATTGTCGTACATTGGTGAGGAGAACATGGAGACGAGATTTCCTATGGGGTTTGGTGGTAGTGGAGGTGATATTATTCCTCGTAAATCAAAGAATTGGACCAACTGAGATCGCTTGAATGAGCCTGAATTTGCGATAGTGGCAGAAGATGCAGCACATTTGTAGACAAGTGCATTCACGGCCTCACTGCTCGTTACATCTTGCACCCCGATTGACGATTTTAATGCACTTAGCTTTGTGCTAGAGAAAACAAACCTCTTTTGGACACATTTGTCCATGTCTGAGCCAAAAACAGGGGAAACCAATGGACCAACTGGCGATGGTACAATGGAGTCCTTGACGAAATAAGGAGATGGATTTGTATTTGAATTACGAGTTAATGCAGCCCAATCACTCAAGAAGCAATAGGCACTACTTCCATCTCCTATTTTGTGCGAAAAGCAAACACTGAGTGCTATTCCTCCACAGTCAAAATGGCTTAATTGAGCTACGATTAAGGCGCGATCAACTCCATTTGCCCAAGGTACACCTTGAGGAAATGTCAAATCTTTGACATTTGAGTCAGGGTGATTAAAAACTTTGTCCATTGGAGAATTGATTTGGACTTCCAAGAACTCAGCACCGTTGTCATCACACTCGATAGTGGCGTTGTCTTTCAGAGTTCCAGCCCATGGATAGTAATAACTTAATATTTTTGACAAAGAGTTTGATAGAAGATTTGATAGTGTTTTAGGCCCATTTGGGATGGAATTAACTTGATTTTTTGGGTAGAAAAAAACAAGGGGCATATATAAGTGTGTGAGACATTGATCTAAAAGGGAAAGTTTGTGCCATCTTTGAGTAGATGGTGTGGGAGTGAAAGGTTTGATGATTTTTTTGGATATTATTGATATCATCATTTTGCTTCACCTTTGTTTTTTTGATAATACAACTAAGCTAGTTATTTATACACATGAGAAAAATTGGCATGACGTAGGAAGTTGGTCATTTTTACTTATTTTATTATAAAATAATAAGAAATAATTTGGGAAAATGCACAAGTACCCCCTAGATTATGACCAAAATCCAGAGAAATAACTTAACTAAACTAAGGTCTTATTACCCTTTGATATTTTTTTTTTTTTGTAATTTTATACACTTTTTGTCTTACGTGGCACACTCCGTGACTCCACGCAATTGGGGCGCATGGGAGATATTTGGATGTCACGTAAGTAAAAAGGGTGCACAAAAAAATTTTTTTTTTTTTTTTGGGGGGGGGATCATAGGACCTTAGAATAGTTAAGGTGTGTCTCTGGGATTTCGGCCATAGTCTAGGGGGTACTTGTGCATTTTCCCCTTATTTAAATAAGTATTTTATTATATTAAAGGAAAATACACAAGTACCCCCTAGACTATGATCGAAATTCCAGAGACACACTTTAACTAAGAATTTTTTACCAAAGTAAGTCATTATTAAAATCAATTCACCAAAATGATACGTTTTTTTTGTAATTTTACCAGACTAGTATAAACGTAGTTCACAGTAACGTTTTATGTCATATTTTATTGGGAAAATGCACAAGTACCCCCCTCCCCCCCCCCAACCTATGCTCGAAATCTCGGAGACATACTTATACTTTATTAAGGTCCTATTACCTCCCTGAACTTATTTTATAAATAATTTTCTACCTCTTTTCAGACTACGTGGCACTATCATTGAAAAGATTGTCAACACACGCGGGGCCAAGAATATAGTGCCACGTAGGCCGAGAAAAGGCGTAGAAAATTATTTATAAAATAAGTTCAGGGGTGGTAATAGAATCTTAGTATAGTATAAGTGTGTCTGTGAGATTTCGGTTATAGGTTGGGGGTACTTATGCATTTTCCCTATTTTTTTCAAAAAAAATCAACAACAAAAAGATAAAATGTGACACATTAAACATACACAGTAACGTTTTATAATTTGTTATTCTGAGGCACGTTTTATAGCTAAAACGTGACTCATAGTAAAGTTTCTTTGGAATTGCCGAAAATTGAAATTCCATCTTGTACATGTCTCATTTATTATTCAAATTCCCACTATTAAAAAATATATATATATATATATATTCACTTCTACCCGATGTAATCCCACAATTGGTGCCCGGGAAGGATAAAGTAAACAAAGACGAGCATTTGAGGAAAATTCTCCACCTTCTGAAACGTTTTCACTTGATAGAAATTGGTAAAATAAAAAATTTCAATTTATGTACATACAATCCATTAGAACAACATTATTGCAAGGTTCAACCTCAGAAGGAAGATGATCATGCAGAGACCATCGAACGAAGAAAACTGCTAAATTACAGAGTACGAAATGCAAAATACTAGCAGCAAATTTATGATTGTTCTTAGTTAGCCAAAAGTGTATCTATTCATTTTAATAGCAGAAATTTGAATAATTAAAGGCATGCACAAGATTGAATTTTAATTTTCAGTAATTTCAGAGAAACGTTACTATGAGTCACGTTCTAGAAGTAAAACGTGCTTCAGAGTAGCAAATCATAAAACATTACCGACAATAATGTATTATATATGTTTACCTTGTCATTTTTTTGTTTTTTTGTTATTGAATTTTTTAAAATAAAATATCGTCTAAAATGTTACTGAGAACTACGTTTATACTAGTTTTGGAAAATTTCAAAAAAAAAAATACTTCCCCCTTTTAAAAAAGAATGACCTAGTTTGACTTGGAACGGAGTTTAAGAAAAGAAAGAAGACTTTTTAATCTTGTGGTTCTCAATTAAAGTTCTGTCAAATGTACCAAAATGCCCTTTAATCTTGTGGCCTTAAACATGTCACATGGAAAATTAAAATTAAAATATTGCCGAAAAAGGAAATGGATCATTCTTTTTAATTAGACTAAAAGGAAATAGAGACATTTTTTTTAAACGGAGGGAGTATTATTTTGGTGAATTGATTAATAATGACCTACTTTGGTCAAAAGTTCCCTTTAACTAAACTAATGTCCTATTACCTCCTGAACTTTCTTTTTTTTTGTATAATTCTGTGCACCTTTTTTACTTATATGGCATCCAAATATGTCTCACGCGCCTCAATTAAGTGGATTTACGGAGTCTACCACTTAAGACAAAAGGTATATAAAATTATTAAAATAAAAATAAGTTCAGGCAGATAGTGAGATCTTAGTTTAGTTAAGGTGTGTCACTTATATTTTGATTATAATCTAAAAGAGTACTTATGCATTTTCCTAATATTTTTGGAAGAAATTAGGTACATTTCTACCAAAAGAGTATATATCTTCAATAACTGTCCCTTTTGAAAATCGAGATGTTATCCTTATCACACAAATATTTAAATCAATTAATGTAGAGGGGATAATTAGAGTTGTGTCTATTTTTTTATCCAAGTGATGATAGACCAGATTATTTTATTCAATTTTTAAGTAAAATAATAATATAATATTTTAATGTAAAAAAGTACTCGGTGCTGAATGGTGAAATACTCTTTTATAGGATTTGTCTCTAAATTCACTAAAACAATGAGTATAAAAGGAAATAGATTATAAAACGGCATAATTCATAAATATATCCTTCAACTTTGTCTAATTTTATATTTATGTCCTTCAACTTTGAGTATGCACAAGTAGACACTTAAACTTGTGTAAAATTAAACAAATTGACACACACGTCTTATGTGGCATCCTACATGACAATTTGTATCCTACGTGGTGTCCTATGTGTATTGTGCCACATAGGACTAATGCGTCTACTTATTCAATTTTACACAAGTATAAGTGTCTATTTGTGCACACTCAAAGTTTTAGGATATAAACGTGAAATGAGATCAAGTTAAAGGTCATATATATGTATTATGCCTTACAAAAACACTTGCAATCTATGAACTAAAAAAATTCAGATTACAAACACGTGCAACCTATGAACTAATTGTAATCCCAATGGCAATAACTTATGGAGATTGTTGAGTCCCCTCCAAGCTACTCTTAATTTAGAGCTCGATTTCTCTACGTTTTACCTACACAACTTTTAAGAAAGTTGAAGTAGACGTACACTTTACGTTTTTCAGACCCCACTTGTAAGATTAGATTGAATATATTTTAAAAAAATTCAAGTGCTATTTAATAATATATTGTCAGATTTTGGCTCTTCGTTTTATACTAGAAAAGATTTGTTTAATCTTGGACTTGGATTTATACTTACACCGGGTAAAGATAGAGATAAAATCTACGTACACCTCACCCACCCTAGACGAGGTATGTTGTTATTGTTGAGAAATAAACAAGACAAGGAAATGATAATCTGCTTTGGTAAGACAATTATATAATAAGTTGTTTGTCATGCTCGAACACAGACATTTGATGTTCATTTCAAGTTAACAAAAGCTTCAATTCCTCCATCAAGTAAATAAACTTGTTAAATGGACCCTTTGCAAAGCATGATGTATCGAATGCGCAAAAGTTTGTGTATCTTGGCGCCAGAAACCACTAGGTTGCATCACAGTGTTATATTACGAGTATCTAGAATATGTTATTTAATCACTTTATTTATTATTTTACTTGTATATTAACAGGGCCGGCTCTATGCATGCCAAAATGAGGCCTTTGCCTTAGGCCCCCAAAATTTGAGGCCTCAAATTTTTGTCAAGAATAAATTATATGTTAAATTTTTATAGAAAAAATAATTATTTATGATAAAAAGCATATATTTTTTTAAAAATAAATTATTTTACCGACTTTACCATCTTTTGTACTTTATTAAAAATAAAGGTTTTTGTTAAAAGTGTTGAACAAAGTGAATTACAATTTTTTTTTTGTTTCTTTTTAAATTTTAGTTTCAAGCATTATTACAAGCATATTAAAATGAGGTATACCAAGTCATCAACTTCTTGAGTTAAATTCTATGGATGTTTTTCAATGTTGAGTTGATAAAATTTTACCTAAAACTAGTAACTGAAAAAAAAAATATTATTAAATACTAATAATTTTCATGTAAATAGTGTGAGAAAATTAATTTTGAATAAATATGTATATGAAATTTATTCCTATTTTAGGCCACGAATTAAAATATCGCTTTAGGCCCCTAATTATGTTGAGCCGCCCCTGTGTATATATGATATAATTTTTCGACAAATAGTGTAGCTACGTCCCCTCGAGAGAGTAAATGCAAATTATTAAATTAGTTTAAGTTAGGTACATACTTTTCTAATTTTTGGTAGAAAGTTAGGTACTTATCTTTTTTAACTTTAGGTACATAACTTGCACGGGATGATTAAATATTAATTACTTCCTTGGTTTATTTTCACCTGTTTAAATTTGATTTGACATGTTTTTTAGAAATAAATAAGAAAATAATAAATTTCTTATAGTATAAAATAAATTAATTATCTTAGAAAATACATCAAAAATAACTATAATTAATAATAAAGTAACTTAAGAACTAACAGATAATTTATTTTTTATTTTTTCAAATTGAAAGGAGAAAACTGAATATGCTAAATTTTACATAGATATACTATATTAAAAAAATAATTACCATTTATAATAATAATATTTTTTCACTTGATCTCTTTTTATACACTTATAAAACAAGTTTAATACATATTTCAGAGAACGATTTATAAAAAACATATGATATAAGTTTTATTGAGATAATACATTTATCACACATTTTAATATAATGTGTCGATTTCTTAACAAACAATCAAACAGTTATAATTCATTATATAATTTACTTTTAATACATATTACAGATTTATCATGATATTATTATATATTGCTATTAATGGATAATAAATAAAAGGGAAAAGGGTCAAAAATACCCCTCAACTTTAGTTTGTTAGTTGAATATACCATTGCCGTTAAAATAAAGTTATTTATCCGCTCGCCGTTACCAATTTCACCATTTATACCCCTCAATTGACGGAAATTTCCAAATCAATCAAAATTGACCCGATTTCGTAAAAATTACTCATTTCCCATTTTAAACCCATGTCCGACCCATCTAAGAACCTCCCTAGACTATGCCCAAAATTCCAGAGACACACCTTAAATAAACTAAGGTCCTATTACCCCCGAACTTATTTTTTTTGTAATTTTATACTTCTTTTGTCTTACGTGGCATACTCCGTGACTCCACACAATTGAAGCGCGTGAGAGATATTTGGATGCCAAGTAAGCCAAAAAGGTGCACAAAATTACAAAAAAAATAAGTTTGGGGGAGGGGGGGGGGTAATAGGACCTTAGAATAATTAAGGTGCGTCTGGGATTTCGGTCATAGTCTATGGGGTACTTGTGCATTTTCCCTTTATTTAAATAAGTATTTTATTATATTAAAGGAAAATACACAAGTACCCCCTAGACTATGACCAAAATCCCAGAGACACACCTTAACAAAGAATTTTTACCAAAGTAAGTCATTATTAAAATCAATTCACCAAAATGATACGTTTTTTTGTAATTTTACCAGATTAGTATAAACGTAGTTCACAGTAACATTTTATGTTATATTTTATTGAGAAAATGCACAAGTACTCCCCCAACCTATGCTCGAAATCTCAGAGACATACTTATACTTTACTAAGGTCCTATTACCCCCCTGAACTTATTTTATAAATAATTTTTTACCTCTTTTCGGCCTACGTGGCACTATCATGTAAAAGATTAAAACATTACTGAGAACTACGTTTATACTAGTTTTGGAAAATTTCAAAAAAACATACTCCCTCCGTTTAAAAAAGAATGGCCTAGTTTGACTTAGAACGGAGTTTAAGAAAAGAAAGAAGACTTTTTAATCTTGTGGTTCTAAATTAAAGTTATGTCAAATGTACCAAAATGTCCTTTAATCTTGTGGTCTTAAACATTCAACGTGAAAAGTTAAAGTTAAAATATTGCCAAAAAAGGAAAGGGGTCATTCTTTTTTAAACAGACTAAAAGGAAATAGGGACATTCTTTTTTAAACGGAGGGAGTACCATTTTGGTGAATTGATTAATAATGACCTACTTTGGTCAAAAGTTCCCTTAACTAAACCAAGGTCTTATTATCCCCTGAATTAATTTTTCTTTTGTATAATTATGTGCACCTTTTTGCTTGTGTGGCATCCAAATATGTCTCACGCGCCTCAATTACGTGGAGTCACGGAGTGTACCACTTAAGACAAAAGGTATATAAAATTATAAAAAAAAATAAGTTCAGGCGGGTAATGAGATATTAGTTTAGTTAAGGTGTGTCACTTAAATTTCGGTGATAATCTAGAAGAGTACTTGTGCATTTTTCCAATATTTTTGGAAGAAATTAGGTACATTTCTACCTAAAGAGTATATATCTTCAATAACTGTCCCTTTTGAAAATCGAGATGTTATCCTTATCACACAAATATTTAAATCAATTAATGTAGAGGGGATAATTAGAGTTGTGTCTATTTTTTTATCTAAATGATGATAGACCAGATTATTTTATTCAATTTTTAAGTAAAACAACACAATATTTTGATATGAAAAAGTACTCGGTCCAGAATGGTGAAATACTCTTTTATAGGATTTGTCTCTAATTTCACTAAAACAATGAGTATAAAAAGAAATAGATTATAAAACGGCATAATTCATAAATATATCCTTCAACTTTGTCTAATTATATATGTATGTCCTTCAACTTTGAGTATGCACAAGTAGACACTTAAACTTGTATAAAATTAAACAAATTGACACACACGTCTTATGTGGCATCCTACATGACAATTTGTATCCTACGTGGTGTCCTATGTGTATTGTGCCACATAGGACTAATGCGTCTACTTATTCAATTTTACACAAGTATAAGTGTTTATTTGTGCACACCCAAAGTTTGATGATATAAACGTGAAATGAGATCAAGTTAAAGGTCATATATATGTATTATGCCTTACAAAACACTTGCAATCTATGAACTAAAAAAATTCAGATTACAAACACGTGCAACCTATGAACTAATTCTAATCCCTATGGCAATAACTTATGACGATTGTTGAGTCCCCTCCAAGCTACTCTTAATTTAGAGCTCGATTTCTCTACGTTTTACCTAACACAACTTTTAAGAAAGCTGAAGTAGACGTACACTTTACGTTCTTTAGACCCCACTTGTAAGATTAGATTGGATATTATTGATATCATGATTTTTCTTCACCTTTTTTTTTTGTTTATACAACTAAGCTAGTTATTTATACACATGAGGCCTTCAATGCAAAAGGAAGAGAAAAATTGACATGACGTACCAAGTTGGCCTTACTCTTGTATGCAATCGTATATTACTTCTATGTCATATTTCATTTTTACTAATTTCATTATTAAATAATAAGAAATAATTTAATACTTATTTAAATAAGTATTTTATTGTATTATTGGAAGAAATTAGTTACATATCTTCAATAACTGCCCCTTTTGAAAATGGAGATGCTATCCTTATCACAGAAATATTCAAATCTATTAAAGTAGACGGGGTAATTAGAGTTGTGTCTAATTTTTATCAAAGTGATGATAGACAGCATGCGCTAATAAAAACGTTGTTGGTTGTTTCCACAATTCGAAGTAGTTGATCTGCACAAGTTACACGAAGATAACTTTACTGTATTTGCTCTTGAACAACGAATCATAATTCTCTCAAATGTGCTCTCGTGTATTTGCTCAATCAATTTTTTTTCTTCTCAGTATAAATGCGGAGATTTATTTAATTAGTGAAAGAACACCTCCTTAAATTATATATGTGATTCCTTTAGTTATTTTAAAAAGTAATATCTATGCCTTATGAAAGCAATCTTAATTAAATAGGTTGACTCACTTTCTGTGCAAAGAGAAGTCACAGTTTACTGGCACAACTTCCGTCTCCTATTTTGTGCGACAAGCAAACACTGAGTGTTATTCCTCCACAATCAAAATAGAGTGATGTCTGTTTTTTATCTTAGTGATGGACCAGATTATTTTTTTCATTTTCTAAGTAAAATAACAACACAATATTTTGACGTGAAATACACCTCTATAAGATTTGTCCACTAAAACAATGAGCATAAAAAATATTCAGATTACAAACACTTGCAACGTATGAACTAACTTTAATCCCTGTTGCAATAACCTACACAGATTGTTGAGTCCCCTCCAAGTTAAGAGTAACTTGGAGCTCGATTTCTCTAATGTTTTGCCTAACACTACTGTTGGAATGTATGCGTCCACGTAACTAAGATGGGACCAGGTCCTCGATACAGTAAAGTCAGACAGTAAAGAACAAATGCAGAAACGTAAAGATTGACAATCAACTTTACGTGGAAACCTCCTTGCTCAAGGGAGGAAAAACCACGACATGTTCTCAACAGGACTTTTCAAACCACTTTCACTAATCTTCAACAAGCAAAATTAAAAGTCGGTTACAACAAGAGATTAGCCTGCTAATCTCCCCCACTAAGTAATACTCCCTGTCACTTAGCTGAGCCTGAGCAGATACAACACTGCTCTCTATACTAATCCTACCTGATTAATATAGACTTAGAGTAAGAACCTAAGTTATCCTTAACCTAGCCCTTACAATGATTCACCCGCGTTTGAAACGTTTCTTTCACAAATGAAAAGAATCCTACAATGTAAGAACAATTACAAGCAACTTAATACAGCAAATAACAAGAAGAATTGAAAGCCTTTTGATCAATATCTTGCTGTTCTTGAAACTCGAAAAATCTCTCTTTGAATGAATGAATGAAACTTGTTGTTTTTGTTTGATATATACCATGGAGAGTCATTACCCATCAAACAAAAAACCTAGTCGTCCCTGATTGATGAAGTACTCTGCTGTTTCACCAACTTTCCTGACGCAGACAGCTTTTACAGTTGTCCAGCACTTTGAAGCCTGGACGAGTTTCATACTCTGTAGAGGACCAGGTCCGTGCACTTGTGAGAGGATCATCAAAACATCTAAGAGCATAAACACTTATCAATTTCCACCGTTTTGATGATGACATACAACCTGCATAACTCCTCACGTGAGTGTACAATCATTCATTCATATGACCATAAACAATAAGCATTATTCATATGGCCAATGAACTCTCCTTCACTCTATCAAGTCCCTTTGTTGAGTTGAGCAAAGTTCTTCCTTGAAGATGGCTTTTGCTTTGTAAGCTCGTGAATTTTCAGAGAGAAGAAAATCCTAATTTAGTTTGCCAAATTTTGAGTTTGTGTTTTAGTGAGAAAACTATATATGAAATACACACAAACTCCTTGGGACCGCCCATTGGCTGAGAACCTGCCTTTCTGGAAGGACGTGCACCTACCACATCAGAAGTGGCAGCTTTCTGACAGCTGTCTTGTCGTCCTTTCACATACGCAGTCTTGCGGGGACCAGGTCCCTTGCAAACTTCTTTATGACTTCTTGAAAGGCTTGCTGGCTGACTTTCTTCTTTGAATGAATGTATTTAATATGGTGTTTGTCATGCTAAAAATATCATAACATAAAGAGTTATTATCCGTTGGACAAACACCTCGTCCATTCTGATTGGTGTAGTACGTTGACGCCTCACTAAGTATGGCAGCGGAACCGGTAAATCCCGGTTCCCGGTCCGGTACCGGTTCGGTACCGGTTAATCTCGGTACAGACCGGTTCGGTCCGGTTCCGGGACAGGTACCGAACCGGAAATTGGGATTTACCGGTCTGTCCCGGTTCCGGAACTTACCGGTCCGGTCCGGTTAATTTTTTTTATTTTTTTTATTTTTTGTTTTTGTTTTGGACGTTTATAGCCGTTGGGTAACGGCTAGTGGGGCCCCCCAATGGCTATTTCACTCAAAAAATAGCCAATTAAACCCCCATACCCCCCCCCCCCCAACTTTTTTAATGCCCTAAAGTTTTAAAATTTACACTTTAACCCATTTTTTTACTTATAAATACTCCTAAAATTCATTATTTTTAATCACAAACTCATCTACTCATCTTCTATTCTCTCAACTCTCTACTCTCTACTCTCTAATTCTCTAATATATAATATCTTAAATTCCGGTGTTGCCTTATTTGGTCTTTGAAAATTGGATTTGGAGCTTCAAAATTCAACTTTCAACTTTCCACGTTCGGCTTTCGGCGGTCATAAACGTCTGCTTTTTTAAGTAGACATTCGGTACATTCGTTCCAACTTTTAGTTTACATTTCATTTATATTTAAATAATTATTTATTTATTTTGTGATTTATTATTTGCATTACATTTTTCGTATTATTTTGTGATTTATTATTTACATCTCACGTTTAATATTTTAATATGGATTCCGGTAAAAATATTGTTCAAAAAGGAAAGGGTAAAAAAAGTTCATTTGAGCGTCTAAAAAATATGTGTAACTTTAAAGTTTGAATTTAAAATTTCCAAACTTTAAAAGTTTGAATTTAAAATTTTTGAACATTAAAAGTTTGAATTCAGAAATTTATAACTTTAAAAGTTTGAATTTAAAACTTTCAAACTTTAAAAGTTGAAATTAAAATTTTATAACTTTAAAGTTTAAATTAAAAATTTTCAAAGCTTTAAACTTTAAAGTTGAAATTTAAAATTTTCAAAGTTTGAAATTCAAATTTTATAAACTTTAAAGTTTAAATTTAAAAATTTCAAACTTTTAAAGTTTGAAATTTAAATTTTAAAATTTTTGAAGTTGAAAATTTTTTAAGTTTCAAACTTTTAAAGTTTGAAATTTAAATTTTATAACTTTAAAGTTTGAAAATTTTAAATTTTTTAATTTTTAAAGTTTGAAATTAATTTTTTTATTTTTTTAAGTATTATAATTAAATTATATTCAATTAAATAAAATTAAATCAATGTTTAAATAATTTAAATTAATTTTTTTTAAAAAAAAATTAAATACCGGTCCGGTCCGGTCCAGTACATTACCGGTTTCCTTCCGGACCGGGACGGAACCTATATTTTTTACCGGTTTACCGGTCCGGTCCGGTCCCGGTTCCGGAACGGTACCGGTTCGCGTAGTACCGGTTCCGAAACTTGCCGGTTCCGGTACCGCCGCCGGCCATACGCCTCACCAACCTCTGACGCGACAGCTTTACATCTGTATCCCATTATAGATCTGGACGAGTGAACTCAGACAGGGACCAGGTCCCTTTATTTGTGAGAATCATCAAAACACCTAGAATATAACATTTCCCCCCTTTTTGATGATAACACACAAATATACCACACGCTGAGTTTATCATTCATTTCACTGTCAGCAGTCCCAATAACAAGGATCTGGTTCCTTGTTAGATCCTTGTTAGATGTTTTAGTTTGTTAAATCATCAAAACTTAATATCAGCTTCAAACTAACAACTACTTTTAAGAAAATTGAAATAGAGGTAGACGTATACTTTACCTTCTTCAGACCCAATTTGTAGGATTAGACTGGATATATTGTTGTTTTATCAACTTTCTTATATCAGTTACTAATTTTGGTAACTTAAGTTCTTCCTCGTTGTCGTGAGGAGATAATAGTAATGAGATTTCTTGTTTGAAACAAGTTCTTCCATTTGATCCTTTGTATCAGATTGCACTTGAACGACTAATCAGAATTCTCTCAAATATGTTCTTGTTTATTTGTCTCAATGTATTATTTTTCTTCTCAGTATAAAATAAATGTGCAAATTTATTTAGTGAAAGACCAACGCCTTAAATTATACATGTGATTCCTTCAGTTATTTAAAAGAGTAAGATCTAAGCCCTGTCAAAGCAATATTGATGGTGTGTTACATGGATCCATTAAACGCGTACCCTTAAAAAGATGATCGGCATAATACATATATTAGACCCTAAACTTGGCTTCAAATTTTAACTTTGACCTCAAACTTTCATAATGCACAAATAGGCACTTTAACTATCCTATCTTTCAATAAATAAACACGCGAATATTTCAATCAAAACCGTGTTACACACATGCTCTGACGTGGAAAAGTAAAACACTCAGTGGCTGCCAACTAATTAAAAAATTTACACGTATTTTTTTAAGCATAATACATAAATTGGACCCTTAACTTGGCTTCAAATTATAACTTTGACCTTTAACTTTGATAGTGCACAAAGAGACACTTTAACTATCCGAAATTTAAACAAAAAAACATGCGAATATTTCAATCAAAACGCGTGTTACACACATGCTCTGACGTGGAAAAGTAAATCACTCAGTTGCTGCCAACTAACTAAAATAAATACACCTAGATTTTAAAAATTATAAAAATAAATTATAATATAGAATAAGGTGGAAGTGAAAACAAATTCATTTTTTAGGTAAAAAAAAAATTAGTACCTCTTTTCTTCTCTCTCTTAAAAATTCCTAATCTGAAATTCATGTTCCTTATATTCAAATCAAAGAAAAAAATGTTCAAGATATTTGCTGTAATTTAATTTTCGAGTTATCTATTTTTCTTCCTCAATTTAGTCAAGGTAACAAGATTCAACATTTTACAAACAAGAATTTGCATATTGTTGGTCAAATGTTCAAACTAATATGAGAATCTCTAGAAGAAACTAATGTTTTTATTGCAAAATTATTTCAGAGCAACCCATAAATATGGAAAGACATGAGATTCAATGAACTTGTCATTCTTTTCTTTAGTTTGAAGTATATTTGTGCTTTAAGTTGTCAAATATTTGACTGAAAAAACAGGGTGTTTTGTGTATTGTGATTGTCATAGTGAAGAGAATTGCAATTATGAATTTTGGAGGCCAACAAATGAACTTACAGTACTAAAAATTATTAAGTGAAATGGTGCACTTAAAGTATTTGATAAATTGTCTGATAGAACTTTTCACATATTTTTGTCAAGTTTGAGTAGCAGTCTGATATCTAATCAAAATGCCTTCAAAAATTGCATTCAATTTGTATAATTGTATACTCACCCCATCTTGTCAAAAAAGACTTCATTATAATTTTTTTCATAATAACAAAAAAGTAATTAAATGTCACTTGCATTTTGCAATGAACAACAAATAATGCAAAAAAGAGGGAAAAATTGCTGAAAAATTAGAAAGAGAGTTTAATTGTCATTTCAGTGTTTTTTTTACTGTTGGGCACTCGATTTTTACATCTGACGCGCCTAATTTGAGTGAATTTTACGTATTTTGCCATGTAGGATCCGAGTATTTTTTTGTTTAAGTTTTGGATAGTTAAAGTGCCTATTTGTGCACAAACAAAGTTAAAGGTCAAAGTTATAATATGAAGCCAAGTTAAGGGTCCAATTTATGTACTAATTAAGGGTAGAATTGTCATTTTAGCAATTTTTTATCGTTTTGGGCCTCAAAAATTACCTCTCACTCGCGCAGAATGCGTGTATTTCACGCATTTTGCCAGGTAGGAATCGCGTGTTTATTTGTTGAAAGATAGTATAGTTAAAGTGCTTATTTGTGCACTATGAAAGTTTGAGGTCAAAGTTAAAATTTGAAGCCAAGTTTAGGGTCCAATATATGTATTATGCCAAGATGATCGGTCTTATTGTTGGAAAAAAACAAGTATTAATCTCAGTCTTAACATCATATTTAATTAACAATGTAACCTTATGAGTCACTATTGAAGTGAACTTGCATAAAACTTTATTCGTTTTTGCAGTGAAAAGAAAATTAGTAGGCACATATATAGTGGAATGGAAGTCCCAATTCCACGACATTTGTTATTATAATTAAACATCTATCCCACAAAGGTCTACGTACACCTTACTATCCCCATACCAGACGAGGTATGTTGTTATTGTTGAGAAATTATAAACAAGACAAGGAAATGATTATCTGCTTTCGAAAGACAATTATATATGGAGTATGAATTTGTCCAACAACTCATCAAGTGTGTTACTGTTCTTCTTCGTGACAAAAGTCCCCATTAATTGGAGTAGCAAATTCAAGAAGTTGCTTGTCATGCTCGAACACACTCATTTCTTGTTCATTCAAGTTAACAAAAGCTTCAATTCCTCCATCATAGGTCCTCATCAAATAAATAAATTTGTTAAATGGACCCTTTGCAATGCTTGATCTAATAGGCTTCCCAAATCCAAAATCTAAATCTTGTAAAAATGCGAACTTACATAAACTACTTGAAAAGTACAAATCACATTTCCTTTTAGAGAATGGCTGCTCCCCTGTTCTATATGCATTTATCAACTCTATAGCATATTCATTTTCTTCAACATTATTTCTTTTAGACTTTTTAAAATCGGTTACTAATTTTGGCAACTTCAGCTCTTCCTCGTCTTTATATATCGGTGAGGAGAATATGGAGATGAGATTTCCTATAGGGTTTGGTGGTAGTGGAGGTGATATTATTCCTTGTAAATCAAAGAATTGGACCAACTGAGATCGCTTGAACGAGCCTGAATTTGCGATACTGGCAGAAGATGCAGCACATTTGTAGATAAGAGCATTCACAGCCTCGTTGCTTGTTACATTTTGCACGCCAATTGAAGATTTTAATGCACTTAGCTTTGTGCTACAGAAAATAAACCTCTTTTGGACACATTTGTCCGTGTCTGATCCAAGAACAGGGGAAACCAATAGTCCAATTGGCGATGGTACAATGGAGTCCTCGATGAAATAAGGAGATGGATTTGTATTTGAACTTCGAGTTAACGCAGCCCAATCTCTCAAGAAGCAATAGGCACTACTTCCATCTCCTATTTTGTGCGAAAAGCAAACACTGAGTGCCATTCCTCCACAATCAAAATGACTTAATTGAGCTACAATTAAGGCGCGATCAGCCCCATTTGCCCAAGGTACACCTTGAGGAAATGTCAAATCTTTGACATTTGAGTCAGGGTGATTAACAACTTTGTCCATTGGAGAATTGATTTGGACTTCGAAGAATTCAGCACCGTGGTCATCACACTCAATAGTGGCGTTGTCTTTTAGAGTTCCAGCCCATGGATAGTAATAACTTAAAGTTTTTGACAAAGAGTTTGATAGAACATTTGATAGTGTTTTAGGCCCATTTGGGATGGAATTAACTTGATTTTTGGTGTAGAAAAAAACCAAAGGAATATATAAGTGAGTGACACATTGATCTAAAAGGGAAAGTTTGTGCCATCTTTGAGTAGATGGTGTGGGAGTGAAAGGTTTGATGATTTTTTTGGATATTATTGATATCATCATTTTGCTTCACCTTTGTTTTTGTTTATACAACTAAGCTAGTTATTTATACACATGAGAAAAATTGGAATGACGTAGGAAGTTGGTCATTTTTACTTATTTTATTATAAAATAATAAGAAATAATTTATCACTTATTTAATGGGAAAATGCACAAGTACCCCCTAGACTATGACCAAAATCCAGAGAAGCAACTTAACTAAACTAAGGTCCTATTAACCTCTGATCTTTTTTTTTTTTTTTTTGTAATTTTATATACTTTTTGTCTTACGTGGCACACTCCGTGACTCCATGCAATTGCGACGCGTGAGAGATATTTGGATGTAACGTAAGTCTAAAAGGTGCACAAAATTACAAAAAAAATAAGTTTGGGGGGGGGTAATAGGACCTTAGAATGATTAAGGTGTGTCTCTGGGATTTCGGTCATAGTCTATGGGGTACTTGTGCATTTTCCCCTTATTTAAATAAGTATTTTATTATATTAAAGGAAAATACACAAGTACCTCCTAGACTATGACCGAAATCCCAGAGACACACCTTAACTAAGAACTTTTTACCAAAGTAAGTCATTATTAAAATCAATTCACCAAAATGATACATTTTTTTGTAATTTTACTAGACTAGTATAAACGTAGTTCACAGTAACGTTTTATGTTATATTTTATTGAGAAAATGCACAAGTACCCCCCCAACCTATGCTCGAAATCTCAGAGACATACTTATACTTTACTAAGGTCCTATTACCCCCCTGAACTTATTTTATAAATAATTTTCTACCTCTTTTCGGCCTACATGGCACTATCATTGAAAAGATTGTCAACACGCGCGGGGCCCAGAAGATAGTGCCACGTAGGCCGAAAAGGGGTAGAAAATTATTTATAAAATAAGTTCAGGGGATAATAGGATCTTAATATAGTATAAGTGTGTCTCTGAGATTTCGGTTATAGGTTGGGGGTACTTATGCATTTTTCCTTATTTTTTCAAAAAAATTCAATAACAAAAAGACAAAAATCTGACACATTAAACATACATAAAACGTTACTGTCAGTAACATTTTATAATTTGTTATTCTGAGGCACGTTTTATAGCTAAAATGTGACTCATAGTAACGTTTCTTTGGAATGACCGAAAATTGAAATTCCATCTTGAACATGTCTCATTTATTATTCAAATTCTCACTATATATATATATATATATATATATATATATATATATATATATATATATATCACTTCTACCCGATGTAATCCCACAATTGGTGCCCGGGAAGGATAAAGTAAACAAAGACGAGCATTTGAGGAAAATTCTCCACCTTCTGAAACGTTTTCACTTGATAGAAATTGGTCAAATAAAAAATTTCAATTTATGTACATACAATCCATTAGAACAACATTATTGCAAGGTTCAACCTCAGAAGGAAGATGATCATGCAGAGACCATCGAACGAAGAAAACTGCTAAATTACAGAGTACGAAATGCAAAATACTAGCAGCAAATTTATGATTGTTCTTAGTTAGCCAAAAGTGTATCTATTCATTTTAATAGTAGAAATTTGAATAATTGAGTGAGGCATGCACAATATTGAATCTCAATTTTCAGCAATTTCAGAGAAACGTTACTGTGAGTCACGTTTTAGAGGTAAAACGTGCTTTAGAGTAGCGAATTATAAAACGTTACCGACAATAACGTTTTATATTTGTTTACCTTGTCAATTTTTTGTCTTTTTCTTATTGAATTTTTTAAAATAAAATATCGTCTAAAACGTTACTGAGAACTACGTTTATACTAGTTTTGGAAAATTTCAAAAAAAAAAATACTTCCTCCTTTTAAAAAAGAATGGCCTAGTTTGACTTGGAACGGAGTTTAAGAAAAGAAAGAAGACTCTTTAATCTTGTGGTTCTAAATTAAAGTTATATCAAATGTACCAAAATGCCCTTTAATCTTGTGGTCTTAAACATATCACGTGGAAAGTTAAAGTTAAAATGTTGCCAAAAAAGGAAAAGGGTCATTCTTTTTTAAACAGACTAAAAGGAAATAGGGACATTCTTTTTTAAACGGAGGGAGTACTATTTTGGTGAATTGATTAATAATGACCTACTTTGGTCAAGAGTTCCCGTAACTAAACTAAGGTCCTATTATCCCCTGAACTTATTTTTTTTTGTATAATTTTGTGCACCTTTTTTGCTTATGTGGCATTCAAATATGTCTCACGCGCCTCAATTACGTGGAGTCACGGAGTATACCACTTAAGACAAAAAGTATATAAAACTATTTAAAAAAAATAAGTTCAGGCGGGTAATGAGATCTTAGTTTAGTTAAAATGTGTCACTTGAATTACGGTGATAGTCTAGAAGAATACTTGTGCGTTTTCCCAATATTTTTGGAAGAAATTAGGTACATTTCTACCAAAAGAGTATATATCTTCAATAACTGTCCCTTTTGAAAATCGAGATATTATCCATATCACAGAAATATTTTAATCAATTAATGTAGAGGGGATAATTAGAGTTGTGTCTATTTTTTTTATCTAAGTGGTGATAGACCAGATTATTTTATTCAATTTTTAAGTAAAATAACAACATACTATTTTGATGTGAAAAAGTACTCGGTGCAGAATGGTGAAATACTCTTTTATAGGATTTGTCTCTAATTTCACTAAAACAATGAGTATAAAAAGAAATAGATTATAAAACGGCAAAATTCATAAATATATCCTTCAACTTTGTCTAATTATATATGTATGTCCTTCAACTTTGAGTATGCACAAGTAAACACTTAAACTTGTATAAAATTAAACTAATTGACATACATGTCTCCTACATGACAATTTGTATCCTACGTGGTGTCCTATGTGTATTGTGTCACATAGGACTAATGCGTCTACTTATTCAATTTTACACAAGTATAAGTGTCTATTTGTGCACACCCAAAGTTTGAGGATATAAACGTGAAATGAGATCAAGTTAAAGGTCATATATATGTATTATGCCTTACAAAACACTTGCAATCTATGAACTAAAAAAATTCAGATTACAAACACGTGCAACCTATGAACTAATTCTAATCCCTATGGCAATAACTTATGGAGATTGTTGAGTCCCCTCCAAGCTACTCTTAATTTAGAGCCCGATTTCTCTACGTTTTACCTAACACAACTTTTAAGAAAGCTGAAGTGGACGTACACTTTACGTTCTTCAGACCCCACTTGTAAGATTAGATTGGATATATTTAAAAAAATTCAAGTGCTATTTAATTATTGTCAGATTTTGGCTCTTCGTTTTTTACTAGAAAAAATTTGTTTATTCTTGGACTTGGATTTATACTTACGCCGGGTAAAGATAGAGATAAAATCTACGTACACTTCACCCACCCTAGACGAGGTATGTTGTTATTGTTGAGAAATAAACAAGACAAGGAAATGATAATCTGCTTTGGTAAGACAATTATATAATAAGTTGTTTGTCATGCTCGAACACAGACATTTGATGTTCATTTCAAGTTAACAAAAGCTTCAATTCCTCCATCAAGTAAATAAACTTGTTAAATGGACCCTTTGCAAAGCATGATATATCGAATGCCCAAAGTTTGTGTATCTTGGCGCCAGAAACCACTAGGTTGTATCACAGTGCTATATTACAAGTATCTAGAATATGTTATTTAATCACTTTATTTATCATTTTACTTGTATATATGATATAATTTTTCGACAAATAGTGTAGCTACGTCCCCTCGAGAGAGTAAATGCAAATTATTAAATTAGTTTAAGTTAGGTACATACTTTTCTAATTTTTGGTAGAAAGTTAGGTACTTATCTTTTCTTAACTTTAGGTACATAACTTGCACGGGATGATTAAATATTAAGGGGTCGTTTGGTAGGCCGCATTAAATAAAATAGTCTATGTATTATAGATGGTATTATTTAGTATTACGTTTGGTAGGAAATTGGGTCTACGTATAACTAATTTATGGATTAGTTATACCTCCTACATGGTATTATATGATGTATTACTAATACCTTCTATTTGGAGGTATTAGCAATACATGGGATATAATACCATGGAATAAGTCTACTAAAGACAAAAATATCCCTCAAAACATTTTATTATTTGTTTATTTTCTTGATTTTATGTTTTATGGTTGTGCAAGTAAAATTTATTTAAATAAATTAGCTTACAAATTATTTAACTCTCTATAAATAATTCGTAAGCTAATTTATTTAAATAAATTACTAGCACAACCATAAAATATAAAATCAATAAAATAAATAAATAATTAAATGTTTGTGCGGTTTTTTAATATTTTGTATTTTCAACAATTTATAACATTGAATACATACAAAAATTACAACTTGCAATTTTATTCGTAAATGTAGATGGTTTATTCAATTTTACTATTGTTTACCGTCTTTTCAATTTTAAAAGTTGATAGTTTATCTTTTTTTAAATTGAAAATTGACATTTGTAAGTGATCAATTAAATAAGATGACAATTATTTATCCTCAAATAATTTAAGAAAAAAAAGGCAATCATGACGATAAAATTATTCTTTTCTTAGCTAGTTAGAAGGTCATAAAAAATATTATCCGGCAATTATTTACCTTAACCCAATTGCATAAGAATTTAAGGGTATAATTGGAAAGAAGTTTTTTATAAAGTTTTAATCCAAACATAAGATGAGGTCGAAAACAATGAACCAAACACTTGATAAAAATAATCCCTGTATTACTAATCCCTGCACTGTTAATCCCTGCATTACTAATCCCAGCATTACTAATCCCTGCATTATTAATCTTTGTACCAAACGACCCCTAATTACTTCCTTAGTTTATTTTCACCTGTTTATATTTGATTTGACATGTTTTTTTTAGAAATAATTAAGAAAATAATAAATTTATTATAGTATAAAATAAATTAATCATCTTAGAAAATACATCAAAAATAACTATAATTAATAATAAAAGTAACTTAAGAACTAACCGATAATTTATTTTTTATTTTTTCAAATTGAAAGGAGAAAACTGAATATGCTAAATTTTACATAGATATACTATATTAAGAAAATAATTACCATATATAACAATAATATTTTTTCACTTGATCTCTTTTAATACACTTATAAAACAAGTTTAAGACATATTTCAGAGAACGATTTATAAAAAACATATGATATAAGTTTTATTGATAGATAATACATTTATCACACATTTTAATATAATGTGTCGATTTCTTAACAAACAAGTATAATATATTTTCAAACATTTATAATTCATTACATAATTTGCTTTTAATACATATTACAGATTTATCATAATATTGTTATGTATTGCTATTAATTGATAGTAAATAAAAGGGAAAAGGGTCAAAAATACCCCTCAACTTTAGTTTGTTAATTGAATATACCCTTGCCGTTAAAACAAAGTTATTTATCCGCTCGCCGTTATCAATTTCACCATTTATACCCCTAAATTGACGAAAATCCCCAAATCAATCAAAATTGACCCGATTTCGTAAAAGTTACTCATTCCCCATTTTAAACCCATGTCCGACCCATCTAAGAACCTCCCTAGACTATGACCAAAATTCCAGAGACACACCTTAACTAAATTAAGGTTATTATCCCCCGAACTTATTTTTTTTTTGTAATTTTATACATCTTTTGTCTTACGTGGCACACTCCGTAACTCCACACAATTGAAGCGCGTGAGAGATATTTGGATGCCAAGTAAGCCAAAAAGGTGCACAAAATTACAAAAAAAAAAAAAAAGTTCAGGGGGGTAATAGGACCTTAGAATAGTTAAGGTGTGTCTCTGGAATTTCGATTATAGTCTAGGGGGTACTTGTGCATTTTCTCTATTTTTAATATATAAACTAAACATGGCATAAAATGATTTGAGCATAACTAATACCACAATTTATGATATTATAATTATATTATACACCTAACCAAAGTGTCAATTTCTTCAATCTTTAATCCAAATGGTCTAAAACTTAGATCTGTTAGTCATAAGTATTATATAATTTGTTTAACAATTAACTAACAGTTGGGGATGTAGCTCAAATGGTAGAGCGCTCGCTTTGCATGCGAGAGGTACAGGGTTCGATCCCCTGCATCTCCATTTTTATCAATTTTCGATTTTGAAAAAGTTTGCATCGAACATTGACCGAATTAGCTCGATTTGATTTGGTATTTTTAAATGATTTTTGGTGCAAATGAAAAAATAAAATGATGATTAAATCAAAGTGTAAGATATTTAAAAACTTAAAACCATGTTAAATGATGATTAAAAACTTTGATCTGTTTATGAATGATTTAAGTGCTATATATATATACCTTACACCGAAGAAATGAATTGAACTTTTGAAAGAAAAAACATCGAAATCAAAAAATTATATTAGTTTGATTCGATCCAATTTTTTGATTTTTTGTTATTTATGCCCACCTCTAATATTGAAGATCTATTTTCTTATATCCTATCATATTCAAATCCTTCGATCCATGTTATAGTATATTACACCAAACATGATTGATAAGGAGGTTCAAATATAAAAAAATAAAACATGAATAGATAAAAAGATGGGAAAATTACGCGTCTAAGCAAATTTATACTATTTAATTACTTATTATAGCTATAGTTTGCTATAATTACCTTTCGTGACTAACATTATACATTAATTCTGTGGGCTCACTTCGAGTTTGTATAATTAGTCATGTTTGTATATATATAATTCGCCAGGATATACAAATACATATGTATAATATATAATTTTTAAACCTATATACATATACAATTCACGTCTCTCCCACTCTCTGCCTTCTCTCGCTCGCCTCTCTCCTCCCTCTCTCAATCTCACTCACCTCTCTCCTCCCTCTCTCAATCTCGCTTGTCATTTATACAAATATATATGTATAATATATAGTTATATACAATTATATACATATACAATTCACCTCTCTCCCATTCTCTGTCCTCCCTCGCTCGCCTCTCTCCTCCCTCTCTCGATCTCGCTCGCCTCTTTCCTCCCACTCCCAGTCTTGCTCGCCTCTCTCCTCCCTCTCCCAATCTCTATTGTCATATATACAAATATATATGTATAATATACAATTATCTAACCAATATACATATATAATTCACTTTTCTTCCATTCTTTTCCCCCCCCCCTCTCTCTCTCGCCTCTCTCCTCTCTCTCCCAGTCTCGCTCGCCTCTCTCCTCCATATTGTAGCTACAAATTATAATTATCAAACTATAGTTATAGAGAGTAATTAATTATTTTTAAGTGGCTATATGTGAAAGTTTCCCTAAAAAGATTTACTATTTGTTATATGTATACATTAAAAGAAATATTAATTTTATATATAAAATGTAATTTCTCATCGAACATGGCTTTACCCTTGCTCTCACTTGGCTCCGCCCTTTAAGATTAATTCACTACTAGTTTCATCTATTGCAATTTGAAATTCCTTTATTTTTGTAAATAACTTCACTTAATTGATCAATTTGGGAAAGACGTTTGCAAATTATAAAATTAATTAAACATAATAAGAATATATTAAAAGGAGCAAATTAATTAAATTAATTTAAATGTATTTTCAAATATTAATTAGGTTATAAAAATTGTTTTAAAAAATTAAAAATAAGAGATTTTCACGACTTTTAAGAATATGAATAAAATCTACTCGCTCCGTCAACAATAATAGTCTGTTATATTAAAATAGATGTCTAATCTCCAATTTTAGAAAATCAAGAGTCTATGTTATCCTTACTATTAAATACTTCCTCTTTCTCATTTTATGTGATACCAATTTTTTTTCCTCGTTCTCAAAAAGAATGTAACATATATTTATATGGTAAGTATTCCTTCCGTGCGGTATTGTTTGTTATGTTACGCTTTTCGAAAGTTAATTTGATTAATTTTTAAAGTTAAATTAGATCACATTAATTCGATATTTTAAACAAAAAAATTAGATATTTTAAAACTATATAAAAAGTATTATAAGTTGCAATTTTTTGCATATTACTATGATGAAAAAATACATCTCAAAATGTTAGTTAAAATTTTTATAGTTTGACTTTAAAAATAGAAATCATGACAAACAATACCGGACGGAGGGAGTATTTTAAGTTGTTTTTTTTTTATTAGTCTCACTTAATCTTAAAGATAGCAATCTAATATATTTATGAGGAGACAGAAAAGTAATTTTACTTTTTAGTACGATTATTTTTTTAAAGACAATTTGATAAATATTTTAAATTTTTTATTTATTTTTTAAATTTCGTATCCAATCAAATATTATCACATAAAATAAGTCGAAGAAAATACTATTTATCATCTAACACATTTGCATCATATAGAGAGAGTTGCATATTATTACATATATAACATCCAGCGCTCCTTATTTCAAAGCTAAAAATGTGAAAATTTGACCGTTAAAAGAACGTTTAGCACAGTATAAAACTCTCAAATTAACCCTTCTCTTTTCATTCACAATCTGTGAAAACCAAAAAGAAATCTTCAGTTTCTTCAAGAAGAAGATATTGAAATGGCTAACAGAGACGCAGTTCCAAAAAATTTACCCAAAGGTGAGGAAAAAGATCCTCTTTTTCGACACCCCAAATGCCCGATTACTAGTTGTTTGTTGTTGGTTTTTCATTTTCTTTGATTAGTATTGAAAGAATTTATTTGGGGTTTATGTTAATGCAGTGAATCTTGATTGATCATGATGAGTATCAATCTTTCTTGGGTGTTTTTTATTAGTTTAATACATGTTCATATGAGCTGATTGTTTTTGATTCTTGAGAGTTGTTAAAGTTCCTTTTTTTTTATGATTCATTTTATTTTCTTAATCACATTACTATTCCAAGTCCGAATAAAGAAAGGAAGATTATGTTTATACAGATTTCTGCGTTCTCTAGTTGTGATCTCGTATAATAATTATGTTGTTATTGATGGTTTGATTATCTTGGACCACGAGTACCACACTCGTGCTTCTGGTTTCCAATCCAATCATCATATTGATGATAAATCTCCTCGTGCTCTGCCATTTTTCCGTTGTGTCATTTAACTGTTTTTACGTTTGTTCATTGTCATTAGAGAACTTATTTCTTGGCTAAGGGTTTTACTTGTTTTGTATATTATTAGTTAGTTTAGAATCTTTACTGATATATGTGAGTTTGAACTATTTAGTAGTAGGAGGGGGAGAAGTTAAGAAGAAGAATGGACAAGCGGATGGAAGAACTAGACGTGCTTTGGGAGATATTGGAAACATTGTCACTGGTCCTGCTGTTGGAGCAAAGCCTCAAACTAAGGTTTCTCGCCCCGTTACTAGGTAAAGTTCAGTCACTCTCTACAAACAACCTAACATTTTTATGCATTATGGTTTAGTAGTAGTTGCAGTTAGTTATCTTGTATACGCTCGTGTAACTTGAATGAGAACTTTCACTATTCAGGAGGTCTGCTGCCCAGTTGATAGCTAAGGTACAAGAACCAGTGCAGAAGAACAAGGTTTAAGTGTACTAGTGAATAATAGTTCTTGAAAAAGTTTTCCTATTAGGAGTAATATTTTTTTTGATTTTAAAGATGGGGTTAAGATGTTTTACTGTACTTAGTTCTTGAAGAACCCCTTTTCCAATTGGCTTGTTGTTGTGGTTTGTTTGTAGACTAAAGGAGTTGCAGCAAGAAAAGTTGGTGTTCCAGCAAAAGCAGAAGCTATTAAAAAGGATTCTGTCAAGGCAAAAGCTGGAACAATTAGTGGTATATGCCCTGATGAGGATGTGAAAACCATTGAAAAGATCACCTTGAAAGAAAGAAAAGTAAGGAAGAGTGGAAAGACTCTAACTTCTATCCTTACTGCGCGAAGCAAGGTTGTCTTTTCACCTCTTCCCTTTGCTGAAAATGTAGTAAGCAAGATCAGTATATAAGTGTAATTGACCAATTATCTTTTAGGCTGCTTGTGGACTATCCAACAAACCAAGAACACAGATTGTTGATATTGATGCTGCTGATGTTGATAATCACTTGGCTGGTGTTGAATATGTTGAGGATATTTACAAATTCTATAAGCTCACAGAGGTATGGTGAAACTTCTGTCTCTTGTGTTCACTTTAATGTAACGAAATAGTTTTGTGACTTTATTGTAATAGTGGAAAAAGTTGGTCACCATTCGTGAAGTTGCTCTTGTTTTTTGATGATTTGGCTGATTCAGGACGAAAATCGACCATGTGATTACATGGATTCACAGCCAGAGATCAATGACAGAGTAAGAGCAATTCTTGTGGACTGGCTGATAGAAGCACACAAAAGGTTTGAGCTGAGGCCTGAAAGCCTGTACCTCACAGTCAACATAATGGACCGTTTCCTGTCGGAAGAGACTGTTCCTAGAAGGGAACTTCAGTTACTTTGCATCAGCTCAATGCTTATTGCCAGCAAATATGAAGAGATTTGGGCTCCAGAGGTATAAAAATGAAGTATTCTGGAAATGTTTAAATCTGTTTAGTTCAAATTTATCATAATCTCTGATTATATGTTATGTTTGTCTCTGCAGGTTAATGACTTCCTAACAATAACAGACAATGCTTATGTCAGCGACCAGATACTTCTAATGGAGAAAGTAATCTTGGGAAAGCTGGAGTGGTATTTAACTGTCCCAACGCCATACGTCTTTCTGGTTCGTTACATTAAAGCTGCAGTTCCATCTGATCAGGAGGTATTGTTTTATCCTCTATGTGAATATGCAGCTACTTAAGCAGATAAAGACAGCTGGTTTAGCTGATTATAAGCGCTCTCTTTGTTGTTCTGTAGATGGAGAACATGACATTTTTCTTGGCTGAGCTCGGGCTGATGAACTACACTACCGTGATATCCTACTGTCCATCAAAGCTTGCTGCTTCTTCTGTTTATGCTGCTCGTACTACTCTCAACAAGATCCCTCGATGGACTGACACTCTGAAACACCACACTGGCTACTCAGAAGACCAGCTGAGGTAAAGAAAAAGTTAAAACAGTTGTCATTTAGGATTGGTAACTCTACTAATTATGAACTAATTGTGTTGTATGTATTGTTTGAAACAGAGAATGTGCAAAACAATTAGTTAGCTTCCACTCTGGTGCTGCTGAAAACAAGCTGAAGGCAGTTTATAGGAAGTTTTCTACTCCAGATAGAGGTGCTGTTGCCCTCTTGCCCCCTGCAAGAGATGTTCATATAGGAAGTTCCTGAACAAAGATTGTGAATGTGTGAAGTCAGATCATGTCAAACTTTCTGATCTCTTACTTTGAAGTCTGAAAAAATCATACTACTATATGATTTACTTACTAGTAAAGTCATTCCCTTTTAACATTGTATGGTTCTTGTGAATATTTGAATGTTGAGTGACAGTTTTATCCATTAGTGTTGATGTACCACTTCTATTCTTTGGCTCACTCACTGTGTGCATAAATTTTCCTAGCCTGAAGTTCTTTATTCTGTGTCATGAATATATTCAGTAGCCTCGAAAACAGCAACTACCATATTAAGCTCTCTGTATACGCGGTAGCAGCCTACTTAAACTTCATGGTAAACATTCCTGAGGAGAAGTCCGTCCAATCATGACAGTAAAAAGAAGCAGTTTGGTGTATACATAAGGCTTCAAAAGCAAAATAAATAGAAGCTCTATGTATGAATCATTCAACAAGTGTTATTGTTGTCTGGGTAAATAGGCAAAAAGAACTCGAGAATACCTAAGCTATAAATGAGCAAACTTGTGGAGTTTCCGAGTTTGGGTGCAACCCAAGGGAATATAGGCAGTCTACCTTGATGTAAGCATCAATGGCTTATTCCATGGATCAAACCCCGTGGTTTAATAGGTGACAAGGAGACAGCTTTACATTTCTTTAAGGCTCCCCCTTCCATTAGAGGCATAAGCAATCATGATGAGTTAAATAGCACAGTTAGATCGTATGCACACAACAAAGAGGAATGAATTAACCATTTCTTAGTTTTCGGGTTTGTTTAAAAGTGAAGGGTTTGAATGAAATTGAACATGTGCCTCAGAGCTACCTACAAGAATCTGCAGACTTGTCATTGACTTTAACCTTCGTTCCACAGCAGCTCTTTCTCTCGTGTGCCTCCACTTTCTTTTTACCAGAGCAAGCTCCGCCTTGATCATGTGATGCCTTCCCAAGCTCTGGCATCCTCTCGATAAACTCTTTATTCTCTTTCCACACCTCTCCATTTGTATATACCTCCTTCTTCCATATCGGAACTGATGCTTTAAGCTCATCAATCAGAAACTTGCAAGCATCCAATGCATCTGCTCGATGGACAGACGAAATTGCAACAAATACACTAGTCTCTCCAACAGGAACAGTACCCAAGCAGTGAGCAACAGCTATCGAGTGGATATCCCACGATGATCGGGCAGAAGAACAGAGAGATTTAAGACAACGTACTGCCATTGGAACATATGCTTCATACTGTAACTCTAAAACTTCTTTACCATCAAATGTATCACGCGTTGTACCAGCAAATGTTGCTATAGCTCCACATTTGGGAGAACTAACATATCCAATATATTTATTGAAGTCTATTGGGCTATTCGCTTCCAAGATCTCGATTAAATTTCTATCCTCATCAGCCATTAGAATCACCTATAATTCCGAAAAAAACACCTCAAAACAAAAACAACTAGGCTTCAATTCCAAACAAGTCAGGGGTCGACAATATGAATTCTCATTATCCATATCGTGCTATTTAACGAAATAACTAACATTCACACACTTCCTTCTTCCCATTTTAAACGAACTTATATCGCAGCAAAATCAAATAAGATTCATACGATCAAATTAAACGAGAAGGGATTAGACAGGACAGCACCAGTAGATTGAGTTTCATGTAAGTATAGACTATAATTATCCAACTATATATACCATTTAAACATCAACTTCAACTCATGATCTTGGATTAGAATTCTCAAAGGCCACTTCCATAAACTCCTAAATCCAATAAATTGCAGTTTAATCCCCTCCGTCTCAATTTATGTGATAATTTTTGCCTAGTCTTTGGTGAAATTCACATAGTTTAAATCTCTCGGCAAAAAGTGTCACGTGAATTGAGACAGAATAGTAGTAATTATTAGTGATGTTGATATCTTTAACAAATCAATTAGTATCAAGTCAACTCATGACCAAATGACTTGAGAATATAAAGAAAACTTTGTTTAATTGATATCAAATACAAGGATTTTGAGATAATTAGAAATTATAATCATGATTAATCGAAATTAAAGATTGAATCTTCGAAAATTTACCTATACAATGAAGCGGCTGGCTGGCTGGCTGGCTGCTGGCTGGTTGTTGAACCGCAGCTTGGAGCTTTTTATCTTTCTGATGATTGTAGAGTAGAAGTTGACAAATTTTGGAAGAGACAATTGACAGAAATGGTCCCTTAGTTGTTGTACTAAGTTCAACATAGTATCTTAAGTATCAATTCAGCAGTTTTGATCTTTTAAGTTTGTAATAATATGTAAGTTATTGATTATTGTTACACAAATAAAAAAATATATCATACCTTACACATGAATGAATGAATGGGTTATAAAATCTAAAATAATTACAAGTTTATATTCAAATTTTAATTTCTAAAATACTCATTTTCTCATAAACAATTACAGTTCCCCATTTATTAATGGTGATAATTTTCTTAAATGATGCTAAATCGGTATCATATACTATATTGATATCATTTAATTTGATAATTTCCCTTAACTGATATCAGTATATATATAAGAGTATACATGTATAATGTTGTGATATCATTAAGATTTCTTTGTTCAGAAATTACTCATTAGTCAATGATACTATAAGAGTATATATAGACTCTTATTGTATCATTCACTAATGAGTAATATCTTAACAACAAACCTTGATAATATCAATAAGTATATATATTTACTGATTTAGTATCAATTCAGCGAAATTATTAGCCTTAGTGATACCAATATAGTATATATGTCAGTTAACCAAAATTAGTAAATGGGGTGTGTATAGTGTAATTATTTTATTTTTATGGGGTATTTGCTTATTTTCCCCTTATAGTTACGTTAAAATTTAAATTGATTAAAAGAATTGATATTTGATTTGATTTGGTTAGATTTAATTTTAAATTTGAAATCGATATCAGACTTTGTTTTGATTTTTACTAAAAAAATTATAAAAATAATCAAATTGAGTCGAGAAATTTTATATAAAATTTTTATAATTATCTTTATACTATTCATAAATGAAAGATAAATACTTTGTTAAATCTTAATTAACATATGTCTTTAACTTTATCATTTTTTAAAATTCTAACACTTAAATTTTAACAGCTATATTAAAATCTTAAGTCCAAGCTTTCTCAATTTTTGAGTTTTGGGGTTTTCTTTTTTATTATAAAGATTTAATATTTGGTGTATAATGACTTTAGTATTGCTTAATTAAAATTACATTGTCCGTATAATAATACCTTTAGTATTGCTTAACTAAATTCACAATAACTTTCATACAGATTGTTTATGTAGTAGGTGTCTATGTTTATCAAGACGTGTATGCCTCAACAAACTTATTACTTTTAAATCGAAAAGTAAAAAAAATAATTGAACCAAATCGATAATCTTTTGAATTTAATTTTAGAAATTTTAAAATCAATCAAATTAGTTTGATAATATAACCTATCCAAATCGAATAAAGGAAAATACTAATGAAGTCTATAAATAAAAAAATATTGAGGAAAATAAATATAGCCTTCACTGGTTTCACTGTTGTTCAAGTCTCAAATATCAATTGTGCCTTCTTTATTTTTATTTTCCTTTTTCAGATTCCATAACTCTTTTCTTGAATTTAGAGTCATCCAAACTGCTTGCTTTTCTTCATATTCCCATAATTTCCGATTCTTGATTTGATCTTCGTTTAATTTAAGCAAAACCCTAGTATTTTCTAGCTGAATTATCGGGAATTTGGGAGGAATTGAATCAAGAAAAATTCAATTGAAGATCAGTTAGTTAGAGATGGCAATAGCTGCACCAGAACAGCTTAATCTTACGGAAGCTCCAACTTGGGGGTCTAGAACCGTTGATTGTTTCGAGAAATTGGAGCAGATTGGTGAAGGAACTTATGGGTTAGTTCTTGTATTTTGAATTATGTCTTTTGCTTTGCGCTTTTACAGTCTTACTTTGGGTTTGTTGTTGTTGTTGTTGTTATTGTAGTGTGTGTTAAAGACTTAAAGTTGTCATTTTTTTTGTTTAAAAAGCATAATTATTGAGAGTTCGGATGAATGGGTCTGAATAGAACAGAATGAATACATGGGTTTTTTATATGTAGACTTCAATTATATACATGAGATCCTGGGTATTTCATAGCTTGTAGTAATAGAATTTATGGATTAGGACTCTGTTTGCTGCAAGTTATAGTCGTGGGCTACGTTTGACGTTCCACGTGTATTTGTTTATCCAGAATTAATTGAAAGTTTGAAACTTTATGTGGAAAATTAGGTATTTAGCAAATAGAAGACATTTAGTGTTTGTGAGCTCCTATAGTGCTCAGACTCTTCAAAAATGTAGTTGGGTGTGTCGAATCCTCTGAAAAGTAGTGCATTTTTGGAGGATCCAACATGGGTGTGGCAACAATTTTGGAGAGTCCAAGCAGCGCAGGTGAGCTCAAAAGTTAGTAGAGCAGTATTTTAGCTATTAGAATGGCGGCAAAAGAGAATTTTAGTATAAAGGTCTCATTTTTTTGGCTTATAGTGTCGAAGAGAAAAAAAATTCAGCTTAAAGTTCACAGCTTTTTGTATCTCATCAAAAGATTAGGTTTGCTTAAAGGTCTCATTTTTTTGGCTTGTAGTGTCGAAGACAAATTTCAGGTCAAAGTTCTCAACTTTTTGTATCTCATCAAAAGAGTAATTCTTTTTTATACTTAACTGAAGAGGTAACTCAGAATCTTTCTTAAACTATCTACGTCATGTCTTTTTTGCAACTTACACCAAAATGCTGAAAGAGAGACTGTTATACTTCAACTCATATACTCTCCTTTTATCGCCTGAAACATCTTTAGTTCCTTCATTTCCATACTGATCACCATATACATGCTGGATGGTTTCCCAAATCCTCTTCTTGCCTTTTCCTACCTTTTTTTTTGTCCAACTCAGTAAGGGTTCCTTCAATGATCTTGGCAGAACCCCCTTCACATAACAAATGCTCAGAAGCATCTGTCATAACCATATCACTGTGGGGCAATGTATGGGTCATAAATTTTGTTTTGACTGATCTGGAAGAGAAGTTTGTTATTGACAAGTGTATAGGTGGGAACATGTACTTTGATGTGGTATACTGTGCTTCTGAAAGTGGATATGATTTTAACAAAATCAAAAGGCAAACATGGTTGTTAGATTCTAAATGGAGGGAGTAGTTAGTTGATCCATTTTTGTAGTCTGACCTGTAACGGTAGAAATAGGATGACTACCTTAACTGGTGCTCAACAATTTGTTCATTAGATGTACAACCGTTAATGTGGCATATCTTTTACCTTGCAGTCAAGTGTACATGGCAAAAGAAATTAGAACAGGGGAAATTGTTGCTTTGAAAAAGATACGCATGGACAACGAAAGAGAAGGGGTGAGCTTCTTATTTTAAATATGAGTTGCATCTTGTTAGTTCTTTCAAACTCTTCTCACTGAAGCTTTTCTTAACAGTTTCCAATAACTGCTATACGTGAGATTAAAATCTTAAAGAAGCTGCACCATGAAAATGTCATTGACCTGAAAGAGATTGTAACATCTCCAGGTAAGAGTTGAATAATATATACTTGCTTTCACATTGTGTCATTTTTATTATTTACTAATGGTCCCCTTTTTTACGCTAACTTAAAAAACACATACAAAAGTTACTTGAACTTTTTTCCTTCTTACATGCCCTTTTTGTGGTTTTCCTTCGGTAATGAAAAAAATCGTACAAAAGTTTCTGTCTTGCAATTGCATTGTCAGCAAGATTTTTTTTACCTTATTAAACATGTCTTATCTTTTTTACAGAAAATGTATTAATTTTTGCCTGTATTGACTGTGATCTTCGTCAATATTCAATCATAATAACTACCGAACTAAATTGCAAAAAGGGGTCCTTTTAATATCAGAATTGACAGTGTAAAAAGTTCCAAATAGTTTTGTGAAAGTTTAGTAATTATTGTGTCCTTTTTTGTTCTTGTTCTTTATTTTGTGGTAAACAGTCCTGTGAAAGTATCCATTTTTAATTGTTGTAGGTCGTGAGAAGGATGATCAGGGGAGGCCAGGCAAGTGTTTCTAAATTTAATTTAGTTTCATATGGTGCTAAAACTGCTTCCCCCAAACCCCGCGCATGATGTCACTTCTGATTTAATTGAGTTTGTCATATTTGAAGTAAACATATGACTTTGTTTGCAGATGGTAACAAGTATAAAGGTGGAATCTACATGGTCTTTGAGTACATGGACCATGATTTGACTGGGCTTGCTGATCGTCCTGGAATGAGATTTTCTGTTCCGCAGATTAAGGTAGCATAATTTGTCACTTAACGTGTCTGGTAGCACTGCTGAGCAATATAGTTGCTTGAAAGAAGAGAGTGAGTAGGATGTTGATATTCACTTTCTTTTTTGCAGTGTTACATGAGGCAGCTTTTGACGGGACTGCACTATTGTCATGTAAATCAAGTACTTCATCGTGATATTAAAGGTTCGGTTTAGGAAATTCATGCTGATTTTCTAATTTCATATTCTCTTAGTGTGATGAAAACTGATAAAGGCTCCTCCTTTTCCTTGTAGGTTCCAATCTTCTGATTGACAACAAAGGTAATTTGAAGCTTGCTGATTTTGGGCTTGCCCGATCCTTCTCTAATGATCACAATGCAAATCTTACAAATCGTGTGATTACTTTATGGTACAGGTATGATTTGTGTGATACCAATTTAGCTGGATTTCATTTTAAATTCTCTTTTTGTGTGAGTTGTGATTTGTGGTATATCAAACAGACCACCTGAGCTGCTTCTTGGGACCACAAAGTATGGTCCAGCCGTTGATATGTGGTCAGTTGGTTGCATCTTTGCTGAGCTGCTTCATGGAAAACCAATTTTTCCAGGGAAGGATGAGGTAGCTGATCTTTTTACAAAATTAATAAAGATGAATGCACTTCCTTTAGTATTCTTGGCCTTACAAAGACTGTCTGTGGTCTAAGGAATAACAATAACAGCTTGCACTTGAAAAGAATTGTGATGGTGATATTTGCCTAATGTACGCCTTCTTTTACAACTGATTGCTTCTACACCTAATTTGTTGCATCACTTAGACTTTAAATATTCACCATTGGAGTTCTTTTATGTTTGAGCTGTGGTGCACCAGCTAATGACAAGATTTAGCCAAGAATTTTAAAAAACACAAACTTCTGTATCCTCATTAATCCAAATTAATTAGGATAATCAAACTTCCTTGTCACTTGTGGAGCTTTAAAGCAAGAGCTTAACTTGTTTGATGTTTCGTGTATTTAACAATTTTCTTTTTCCCGAATGACCTACTTAAAAGCAGTACATGTGAATGCGACTTTAGGTTGTGTTGAATTTCTAGTGTGCTCAGGTGAATAACCCAGTATTACATTGATTTCAGCCAGAGCAGCTGAACAAGATTTTTGAGTTGTGTGGCTCTCCTGACGAGGTTAATTGGCCTGGAGTTTCCAAGATTCCATGGTATAACAATTTCAAACCATCAAGGCCATTAAAAAGACGTCTAAGGGAGGTTTTCAGACAGTGAGTAAAAAATACATGATGTGATATATTTGCTCTAGTTCTGCATTATAATTATTGGTATTGAATAGATGTTCATGTATTTATACTATTGCGTCTCTGGATTTAGCTTTGACCGACATGCCTTGGAGTTGCTTGACAAGATGCTGACCCTTGACCCATCTCAGGTATCAGTTTCTCTGACATGTATGTCATTCTTATGCTTGTTCCAAGTAAGAATACAAGACAATGTTGAACACATTTGAAAAGGTTTATTCAGATGTTCATGTGTCATGGTGCTTTTTCGACCAAAGCTAGCATGTAGGTACCAAGTTCATCATATTTTTTCGTTTATGTTGTCACTTCTTTCAACCCTTGTTTTGTGGGGGGTCCATCCTATCTTTGAAATTGTGGAACCTACATTGATCTTGGGCTTTTAGTGCCGCTGATGACGCTAGTAATTGTGCCATAGACCAACGTGACTAATTCTGGTAGTCAACAATCTCCAGTGTCCTGCTTGTGCTATTTGCATCTGTCAACAAATTGAAGTGTAAATACCCCTGCAGTTGTCTCATTTCATGACCAACTCCTATCATTGAACACTAAAAATGTGTGGCTATCTATTCCAATGCCAACTGGATGTTAAGGATTAGTTCTTATGAATGATGTCAATGACCTGACTGACTTGTTTTTCTACTTTTTATCTCGTCAAGAGAATATCAGCCAAGGATGCACTTGATGCGGAGTATTTCTGGACTGATCCATTACCGTGCGATCCAAAGAGGTATTTCTTCCTAGATAATCATTTTTCCTTTAAAATATCAAAAAAGTGATTCTCTATGAATACCGCATAGTGAGCAACTTTGTTAATTATGACTTATTTGCTTGAGCAGTTTACCAACCTATGAAGCTTCACATGAGTTCCAGACAAAGAAAAAGCGACAGCAGCAGAGGCAGCATGAGGAAGCAGCTAAACGTCAGAAACTGCATCACCAGCAGCAGCATGGTCGGCTTCCACCGGTTCAGCAGTCAGGGCAAGGGCATACTCAAATAAGACCAGGGCCAAATCCCCCAATGCATGCATCCCATCCTCAGGCTGCTGGCGGACCTAGCCACCACTATGCAAAGCCACATGGACCTCCAGCAGGACCTGGCAGATATCCAGCTGGTGGAAATCCTTCTGGAGGATACGGTCACCCTACTCGTGGCCAAGGTGGAGCTTATGGCAGTGGTCGATACCCACCTCAAGGAAGGGGTACCCAATACAGTTCAGGAGGAATGCCAGGAGGCAGTGGTCCTCGGGGAGTTGGAGGCCCAAACTATCCCCACGGTGCCCCATATGGGTCTTCTGGCACTGGACGTGGCTCAAATGTGAATCGTAATCAACAACAATACAATTGGCAGCAGTAATACTTCATTCCTACTCTACCAATATGGTAAGCAAAACGTGCAAACTATGTGAAATACTAAGAAGCAAACTGTGGATTGGAATATCGCGCACTTATTGATTTTCTATTCCACCTCATGCATCGCAAAGAAGGGAGGCAGCGTGTGGGAGGGCATCGAACAAACCTGTTTATACGGAAGTTGTCACACGTAAAATATGTATCTTATGTTCTATGGACATTGTCTTGTTTTGTCTATTCCACGTCCAAAATTCATCTGTGAACAGAACAACCATAAATGTATCATCCTCAGCTAAGGAGCACTTATTTCATCCATTTGTGGTGAATGTTCTTTGTTTGAATACTGAAGTTAACTTTTATGAATCGTAAATTCAGATCCAAATGTGTAACAGCTCTTTTATTTTTTTTATGGCATAATGTGTATTTATTGGGGTTGAGGTTGTTTTCGATAGACCATTTCATCCATTCTACTTCAATATAATACCTCGGATTATAGATTTATTATACTTGAAAAACTCTCTTTGAGATATAACTGGTGTATGATCTAATATACTTAATCTAAAGCCTCTAGATTGTAGGACATATCTCCAAACTTTCAGTCTATCATTAACTTCAACGTTTGTCTCATTGATCAATATTATGTCATCTACAAATAATATTATACCACGACACCTCCTCTTGAATATACCGCGACATCTCAATGTACAAGTCTTGTGTTTTTATATCTTGTCTACTTTTTGCTTAAATGGAATCTTACTACATTGAAAATCCCAGATTGGCAGGAAAATGGACTAACTTCCATGTTATTCTATCAAATCTACTACTTAACAATTAGGTATAACATCAAATAAGAATGCTTTATATGGAAACAATATTCACTTTAATAATTTTGACGATAGAACAATATATGTCTATAAATGATGATGAAAGAAAAAAGTTAAACACCTTTTTCCCTTTTCTCTGTCTTGGTAAAAGTATTATGTTTACTTTCTTAGCTTTCTTTCGTTATAAAAATTATTACTCCTCTCGTCTTAGTTTATGTGATTCTATTTTTTCTTTTATAATTGTTGTTTCAAAAAGGATGATACTTTGAATTAAAAAGTAACGTAACTTTATTTGACCTACGAATGTAACTACATTTATTTTTTTAATAAAAGTTAAAAGAAATTTAAAGACATATTCAAGATCACAAATTTTAAAAGTTGATTATTTTTTCCTTGAAATAACCATATAGTATTTGGAATTCGACTAATTCAAGAAATTTAAAGACATATTCAAGATCACAAATTTTAAAAGTTGATTATTTTTTCCTTGAAATAACCATATAGTATTTGGAATTCGACTAATTCAAATTCACTAAGTGTCAAAGAAATACCCTACCAAAAGAAAAAGGGAATTATTTCTTTGACTCGAACACGAAATCTCTGAGTGAAATGACCTCAATCAAATAGCATTTGTGATGACGTGAATGGGTTTACAATTGTCATCCCAAAAGATAAGATGACGTTAGGTATTGTGAGTACTGAGTACGTTACATGAAATGACTATCTTTGCCCATAGAAAATGAAGGACTTACGTGAACATTTTGCCAAAGGGTTTAGCAAAAGCATTATCATATCTAAGTTGTCTTTTAGACCTTTTTTTCTCTTTTGTGCGTCCGATATTCGAATTGGTCCTAAATACACGAAGAAGTTTTACATTGAAGGTAAAGCAGATCGATATTTGAAATGAAATTCGACTTAACCAAATTCACGTCAGAAGGTAAAAGTACTTCTTAACAAAAAGTACTTACCACTCTAACACAATCTTTATTGATACCTTTTCTCTTTTTTAATCAAATCCAAAAGAGAAGTAGAATGATAAGTATTTTTTCATTCTAAAGCAGTCGTTAGAGTATGGAGTGGCTTATGCCAAGTACTATGTCCTCCAATGTGAGAGGTTGAGAATCCGAATTTAGTCAGATCCCAATCCAAATACCAATCTGCTTTACTAGATACATTTTCATAACATTCACATTATCCTTCACATCTCAATTTATCATTTGCATCTGAATCACAGACGAATTAATTAGGACAGAATAACAGGACTCGTGACAGATATCCATATCCTAATGTGAGTGTAAGAACAGTAACTAAGCATTAGTCTCTGCTTGCTATCGTTGCCTTCATAATTGTTTCCGCTGCTTACTATCTTTAGCTAAGTCTGCATTGATTCCACAAAAAACGCGCACTTCATCAAATCATTAAGATCTCTGCGGTGATGACATATGATCCTTGTGCTCTGTGCTGCCTGCAACACTCTATCATATGTCTTATATAACTCAAAACAGGAAGTACACAATTCATTTGGAGAAAAGGGGAGTATAAGAGAAAGCAATACTTCAAACTCTAATGTTCAATTTGTCCCAGCACAAAGGAGCTGTGTTGCATTTGTGGTCAAACACAGTGGAATTGAAAAGCAGGCAATTTAATGCCGCATACAAGCAGTATTTTGTGTTTCAATATCTAAAGACAATCTCACATGAAAAAAAATATTACATCAGTCTTGTATAGTCGTTTAATAGCTGACACGACAATCCAAGTTTGCATCACAAAAATGTTTGCAAGGCGTTTAAAAAGTACCATAATCGTGTTGAGATTATTGAGTAGATCGTAGACATGGCACTCCATGCACAAGAACCAAGTCCACAGCCTTGACCTGATAGTGTGGCTAATAGAGTATAATCATCAACAAGATCGGAGCCGTATTTTAGTACCAGATGGATCTTACAGTGTTTTGCATATGACCAAAACAATTGGACTCGAGCAAGAAGTCTGGCCTGGGACAGATAAGGTTTGATGCATCGTCCTTCCCATCATAGGGTCCGTAATCAAACTTCTCCTGCTTAACCTTGCAAGCTTCACCCACCATAAAACAATCAAATTACATAACTATATGCTTTTTCAACTGTGAGGAGAAGTTAATAAGATAATCAGTCTCACCTGGCATTGTCACTAATTGGGGCTCCTCTGATGAGCTTCCACTAGTAGGGGTGTATTCACTAAACACCGATGCAGCAGAATGACCTAAAGGGGAGATTGGATCACCATATTGTCCCCATTCAGTCATGTGGAGATCAGGACATGAATTATCAACCACATCACCAGAATTCTCCTGGTGCAAGATACTCTTTGAAGCTCTCATAGTTTGTGATTCATGAAGTACAGCGTCCAACAGACCACTGTTCCTAGGTGACAGATTACATGATTCAGTATGCTCAGTTGGAGGGGACTGAATCAAAGTGTCGACAGAATCAAGAGAAGGAAGAGGGGAAGTAACTAAGCCCCAACTTGCAATCGGACTTTGGAGTGAAGGGAGCTCGAGCTTCTTTGCCCATGAGGGCTCTGAAGAAGAGGTGTGGCCATTTAAAAGGGCATGGCTGCCAGGAATTACACCCAAGGATGAGTGGTGATAATCAGATGTTAGATTTTGATTAAATGAAGACGAAAATCCCATGGACTGAGCAAGCAAAGAACCATCATCCTGATGTTGATGGCATGTTGGAAAAGAAACATCATTTTTTGATGGAGAACAATCACCATTTAAACCAGAGAACAGAGATTCTGAGCCTCGTATACGCTTGGCTGGAGGCGTTGTTGAGAGGAATGACCGACTGTAATAAGCAGAATTAAGACCCTGTGCCAACAGGCTTCTTCCAGGAATGTCAAGTATACCACCAGTGGGAATATCAAGAAGTGCTGGTGGACAGAAATGCTGATTGAACTCCAACCTTTTGAATTCCACAGCTGGAATCTCATAATTAATTGGCAAGAAATCAGGATATTGTGAATCTGCTGAGGAGAATGTTCCCGACTCCTCATTTTGTTTGTTTTCTGTAATTGACTGAAAACAAATATCTGAAGGGTAAATTGGCAAGCCTGCACGCTGACGTCTCTTTATTCTGGTATTCCAGTAGTTCTTTATCTCATTATCTGTGCGCCCGGGCAACTGAAAAGAGAAAAATAGGGCCATTAGAATTTAAACAATAATGAATGGTATAGCACAATATTTCCGATTTGATAATGTGATGAGGTCACGGTGGTTATTTTAGAAACTCATCTGAAATCATAAAAGATAAAGAGCTATATGTGCTGATAAAAGAGGGGAAATCCACATTTCTAGTCCAGGAAGAACATTATTTAAACATGTCCATACATGCAAGTTCTACCAAGCACAAAGCACTATTTATATCTGGTTACATGCATTGTGTGAAACAAACCTAAAGCAAAACCATGTGCGCCATATGACAAAATAATGGACTCAGAATATCACAAAAGCCTCAGAAAGAGTGAAGAAAGTTTTACCACAGTGTCCCAACAATGTCGCATTCACTATGAGTATCTCCCAACAATGTCGAATTCACTATGAGTATCTTTCCTTTCTCTATATTATACCCTACCTATATTACTCACTGGATCAAGATTTCTGCCAACTGTAATATTGAATTATATAAATAGTAATAGATATGTTAAGACAGAGAAGTCCCTTGTGATATGATGAATCCCAACGAGCCAGACACTTCTACATCTTGATTTCCAAAAACTAATATGATTAACATTGCTAAGCCTATCTCGGCATGCCATGATTAGTCACATTTTCACCACTCAGTGTTAAGAATGATGACATAGCTAAGTGTTAAAGAGATGCAAGAGGACTACAGCTGACAACAGAAATCAGAAAGTACTGGCTTTACTCCAAAGAGAAACAGCACAATGCCAATACACAATAGGGCTAGAACTACAAGTATGCCACTTCATCAACTGTACAATGAACTTCTCAAATGGACATACGAAAAAATATCATAGTATTTTAAATTTGATGTCCAGATGAGGATCTAAAGCAGAACCCACATCCGTCATCAAACATAACTTCATACAACATAACATCACCAAGCATCCAGACCGGTTTCTAGAAAAAGTACAGTTGACCAGCCTATCTCCTATGTTAGTAGAAATACCTGACCACAGTCTTAAACTTTTACAACCAAGTATCATTGAGGATCAGACATAACTTCATACAACTGCCAATAACTGACGAGAAATAGGAAGACGAAAGATAAGAAGTTCAGAGAGCTTATCAACAAATAGGAGAATACAAATAATAACGAACAGGAAAATAGAAAAAGGAAAAGATAAGCATATCTAATGATATAAACTTGCAATAAGAAAGGTTTCCAGACATCACACCAAAAAATTAAGAAGAGGCAGAAGCACACAATAAGAAAAAGACTGAAAGAACATTAATTGCTTCTCAAAAAAATAACACTTCTTTATAAGCTTGCAATAAGCAAGGTTCCTAGATATCAAACTAGAAAAAACTTGCAATAAGCAAGACCCCTAGACATCACGCTTGAACTTGCAGTAAGCAAGATTTCTAGACATCACCCTTGAAACTTGATTCAAGTTAGCATTTTTCCTTCTCAGAAAAAAACTTGATTCAAGTTTTGGTTCTTAAACAATGTTTTTGAAAGGGAAGAGACATCACACTTGGAAACTTGTAATTGCTTCTCCCAAAAGTAGACTAATTGTCAACGACCATTAAACATTGTTTGGGAAGTGTTAATAGTAATTATCAATCCAAAATAGATTTTGACAATTAAGGGCAAATATAACATTCAGCTAAAACACATAATCAAAATAAAATTCAAAAGTAAAAAGATGGCAACCGTTTCCCAGAAGCGTGAATGTTGATTATAAACTGATGTTTAGATCATTTAAAGGGGCATTTGAGACTTTTAAACCAGCACAATTCACCAACTTAAGAAATGAGCCCTCTATATAATAGCAATGCATCAAATCATTTCAAGAAAAGGATCTTCTCCAAAAAAATAATAATAATAATGTTCACGTATGAAATTTTTGTTCCTGTTTTTTTCCTTCCCAAAAAAGCAACTCAAAAAATTTCCATAAAGAAATTCGAGTATATTAATTGTAATCATGTATGTAAGGCAAAAAGTTAGGCATAAAAAGATAGCTGTTTTACCAAAATTTATCTTGAACTGTCAATTTTTATTTTTTTAAAACTGGTGATGTTGTATTCCTAAGCATTAAGGATATGCTGGAGACCTTCAAAAGAGGAACAGAAAAAAAAGAAACCAGGAACTACTTACAGAGAGCCTAACAGATCTACAAGCTCTAATTCCTTCATATTGTTTGGTTACACCAAAAGAAAAATAAAGATACAATTTAACCAAATTCTGGAGAATTATTTGGCTAACATAATAACATCTGATCACATTTTGGATTTTATTATGAAATTATTATCTAAGGAGAGATCAGCCATAAGCATATATAGACGGCAATGACAAATCAGATTTTCAGATGATACAAACCTCAGCAGCCATTCGCGCCCATTTGTTTCCCATCTTAGCATGCAGTTCAATTATGTGCCTCTCTTCCTCGGGAGTGAATGCACCTTTCTTTAGATCTGGTCTCAGATGATTGGCCCATCGCAAACGGCAACTTTTACCACACCGAGCAAGTCCTGAGTGCTTTTGGACAGCATTCCAGTTCCCTTCACCATGTTTCGTGACGTACTCCACTAAAATTGCATCTTCTGCAGAAGTCCAGGGGCCTTTTTTTAGTGGTAGACCTCCTCCAGTATTTCCTCCACCACAAGCTTCTTCGGCAGATGGTGAATCCACCCCGTCTTGTGATGTCATCCTGTCATCGCTTTCACTTGTCATACTCATCCTAAAAGGTTAAAGAAGTAAATAATAGTGACGGCAAATGTAAAGGATATAAAATTGTTTGTTACTAGATCAAGGGAGTAATAAGGCATCACATCCAAGAGGAATGACATCATTCACGACAAAGCCAGTTGAGCTTACTATAACAATGAGTGACAACAAAGGAACTGCCAACTTCTACAAGCAAGATTGAGATTCTAAAATAATAGTAACAAAAATGGAAAACTATTTTATGACGAATAACCTATTCTGAAACTTCCTAGGGTACGCACTTCTAACCCATCAGACCACTCATCGCGACAACCAATTGAAGTGACATAGCACTTGTAAGGATCCTGATGCAAGTCATAGCACAATCTTTGTGCTCTTTTTCTATACAAAAGACACTTAATCTTCAACACAAATTATTGTAAAACAAACATTTGGAAAGAAACTCAAAATTCCCAGTAGATCAACCTCAAAAGTTTAAAAGGTAAAATGTAATAACTACAATATGTGCAAATGACACAAATTAGTGCTGCTCTAAGAATTTAGATAAAAGGAACTTTGAATATTAACAGTTTAGAGACTTCCACAACACCAATAATGAAGCCCCTACATCTCAACTCGATAAAAAAGACTTGTCATATGGGACCAGTCAAATATCGTGATATGCGTAAATCAATTCCAGGAAACACAACCTATTCTTGAATTCATGAACACATAATACAGGGCACCTAACTTTTAAAAAGCCATCACATCTAACTACTAAAAATAGTGTGACATGGCAACTTCTTCAAACAAAATGAAGAAAATACGGCAAGCAGAGGATTCAAGTTCTTTATCTACAAATCAATCAATCAACTACCCCTTAATCACATAATCTTACAAAGAAAACACTAGCTTAACATCCAGATGTACAAAAAAGGTAATGATTTGTCCGAAACTCAGGTAAAACATATATTTTGTAAGATGTATAGCAGCCGAACAACATAAAGAAAAGAATATCAACCAATCATTTAGCTTCGAATCAACCAACAAACTCAATAATTTTGCTGATAACGAAATATCGTACACAAGGGAACCTCGTGCACCAATTGGCACTTGTTTGCAAAATTATTTATGAATAAACAAACATCAGAATAAACAATAAACAAAAAAAGGCTCAAAATGCACGTGGTGGATGATGTAAAGGAAGGGAAGGCCCCTCCCGTGCTTTCGGATTCTTCCCACAAAAGGCAGATCTTTTTCTTTCCGCCCCAATAGAACAACTGAATAGGGACTTAGATGTGACCAAGGTGCTTGCAAGCTTAGGAGTTAGCAGGTTGTTGGCTGGGAGAGTTGGTAAAAGAATGAAACCTTCAAGAGACCATGGTTAACAAGCTAGCTGAGGAAGAACAATTAATTAGATCCCTCAGCTTAGACTCACTTAAAAATACTGAAATGTCAAGTCTATTGCGAGAAAATGCCTCAAATTATGTTGTTGCATGTCATCTAATGACAGTAAAAACAATATACAAATTAACAAATAAGAACCCTCCGACACTCTAGTCGGATAAAACTTTAACAACTAAAATTCCAATCAAATCATGATACATTTCCAAAATTCAAGTATTATGATAAATAAATACTTAGCATTGTAGCAATTTAACAGCCCTAATTTTACCTACAACACCAACCAACATACAATTAACTGAAACACAAATTTACATTTTTTGCATTTAATTACCTGAATGAAGAAACCTGGTGAAGTTGCCCAAGGACTCCTTGAAGTAACTGGACCACCACACAGTTCCTTCAAAACTCAGAAACACTAAGCAGGATTCAATCTAACTGAACCCAGAAAAAAAAACCAAAAACAAAAAAAAATCACTCAAACACCCCTCTATACACCAAATCACTAAAAACCCAAACCCTAAATATGGATCATGCAAATATAAACCTCAAACTCACCACCCAAAATCCCAAACCCAGACACTCAAATGTGAATCCAAAAATGTCCAGCTTGAGGTACAAAAAAAGATCAAATTTTTCTCGAAACCCTGGTTATGGGTCAGTGAGAAACGAAATGGGTAGCAGCAAGATCCACTTATTTTTCGAGATATTTAACAAAAACCAAAAAAAAAATAGAAAGAGAAAGAGAAATATAAAGGTGTCAGCTGAACATAGAATTTCAAAAAAAAAAAAAAAAAGAGTAAAATCAAAATCAAAATCAAAACTCAGAATAGATGGCAGAGGAAGAGGAAAAATAGAAGAGAAATATGAGGAATGGCTAACAACACAACACCATTAAGAATAAAAGAGGAAAAACAAAGCAAATGAAGAAGCAAAAGAAAATTTCTTTTTTCTGCAATTTTTCTTCTCCTTTTTTTTTTTTTTGCTTGTTTTATTGGGATCTTTTTCTCTTTGCCCCTTTTAACTTTTTTCCGCCATTTTCTCTCTCTTCAACAACTACGCGTAGCAATGGGCAATGGCACTTGTGAAGAAAGATGAAGATTTTTGATTTTTATAGGAAGTGAAGTTTTCTAGAGAGAGAAAATATGCAGTATCAGTTTGTAACCCAAAAAAAAATTAAAAAAATATTGAGTTTTTTTAAACATGTGGTGTTTTTGTTATTAAATAAATTATTTATTATTCACTCATTTATTGTATGTGATGGGGTTTAATCATTTATATTCATAAATAATGGATCAATATTATACTGTGAGAGTTTAATCATTTAATATTAATGATTAAAGAATTATTAAATCTATGTGGGGTTTAAAAGAATCAACTACTGAGAGTTGTATTTAATTATCTTTTATTTATATACTTTCTTCATCCACTTTTATTTATTTACTATATCAAAAATATATGTCCAATTCAAAATATTATGAAATAATTTATAACACAATTTCTAATTTATTTTTTTAATAATTAACTACAATCATTTTTAATGTATTATATCCAAGGAATAATATAGTAATATTATCATTTAATTTATTATTTTTAATAATATTGTATTAGATTAATATTGAACGAATAAAAATGAACTAAAAAGTAATATGCAATTCTTCTATCCTTAATTACTTATCCATTTTGAATTAACACACCTATTAAGAACAAATAATTGACAAATGAGTTTATCATTTTACCCTTGTTAATTATAAAGTTGGTAAATTAAAATTTTAAGATTTTTAAAAAGTTCTATTTTTTTATTATAATTAATTAAGAATATAATATGTAAAAATAATTTATCCTTTCTTAATTTGTTAAAATTAATAAATAATTAGTCACAACTAAAAAAAGTGAATCAATTAGTGATAGATGAGTATTTGATTGTAATTAATATTTATTAATAAGAAAATGATTAAGCTACTTGTGGTAATTATGGGACCCACAATATGACAATAAAGAATCCTAACTTTCATTTATCAAAAATTATACAATTTAAGAACTTTGTGGTTTGTAATATTTTTTTCTTTCGTATGAGTGTGTATCTATTTATCTTTCACACGATTCAAGATACTTATAGAGAAATAAATCTCACTTACTTGTAATTTGTGAATTTTCCATGATTATTTAATATTTTATAAGTGATAATTATATGAATTATAACTTACAAAAAATATATGATAAATGTTAAGTTTTTGTAGAATATCACTAAAACTTTTATTTTAATTAACCTTGGAAAAAAAATAAGTGAAAAGTTCATATTATTAAAGTTTTTACCCAAAAAAAACTGTTTAACTATTTTTGGTATGTTTGATAAGAAATGAGTGGGTAGTGTAATTTAGTAGTCTTATTTAATTAAAGAGGGGTGATTATAAAGGTAGAGTTAATTAATTACTAATACATACAAAGAATGAGTTTAATTAAGCAATAATTACCATGAAGAGAGAAGTTTATTGAAGAGTGTGTTTGATTTAGAAAAGGAAAGTTTAATAATCCCTTTAGTCACACCAAACTTACCCCACTTGGGGAACATATTCAGAAGAATATAATTAATTATAATAGTATAGTTTAAGTCTTTTTATATTAATTAATATAGAGATAAAGTGTCTTTTTCTATATTTGTATTATTGTCCACATATGTTTTACTATTGTTGTTAAGGGGTTTGGTACTTGTCTAAACAAGACCAGACCAGGGGAATTTATAATATTTTTCTTTTTTTTATAAATAGGTAAAAATAGTTTTGTTTTTTTCTAGATAAGAATTATCATAAATTCATTTTATCATCTCAATAAATTATTTTTTTCGCAACCTAAAATTATTTTTCTTTTGAAAAAAGATTATTATTTTTTGCTTACAAACAACTTAAAGATACATATATATAATATATTCATAATATATTTTAATCTTATAATCTTAAATATGTTACGTGGAAGTTAAATGTAAAAATTGATAAAAAGAAAAAAATACTCTATAATATTTCAAAACGAACTAAAAATAAACAAATAAATTGAAAGACATAGTATAATTTTTATTTTAAACAATTTAAAATAACTTTATTATTATTTAAAATTTGCCCTTCAAAATTTGGGGCCTAAGTGGATGTCTCATTTTTAAAAGGACAACTTTCACATATACCAAACATAAAATTTATATTTGTATGTTATAGTAAAGTTTGCATAATTGCACTACATAGCAAACATATAAATGTATAATTCGCTATACATATACAATTTAAGCGAATTGTATAAAACGAAGTGTATAAAACGAGAAAGAGAAAGAGATTTGGGCAGAGAATTATATAAAACGAATTGTATAATTATAAGTGTATAAAATGATTATATATAATTTGAATTTGTATAAAATGAGAAAGAGAGAAAGGCAAAAGAGAGTTGGACAGGGAATATACAATTGAATCGAATTGTATAAAACGAGAAAAAGAGAAATTATATACAATTTGAATTTGTATAAAACGAGATAGAGAGAAAGGCAAAAGAAACTGGGCAGGGGAGTATTTTTATTGCATAATTATAAGTGTATAGGACGAAAATATATGTATTTGCATGTGTATATACAATTTTCTCTCGCTTTATACAAACAGAAACGCAATTTATACATTTTATTTCTGTTTGTATAAGCAAGAGAGTCGAGCTAGATTAGGGAGAGTGGCGAGCGAGATCTGGGAGAGGAGATAGACGGGAAAAAAAATATATGTATTTATACAATTTTCTCTCGCTTTATACAAATAGAAACAAATTTTATATGCTTGTATTTGTATAAAAGTGAGAGGAAGCGAGCGACAGATGGAGTGAGAGAGGAGAGTGGCGAGCGAGAGTTTGGGGGGAGAGAGATAACTGACAAACAGCTTGCTACGGGACACAATTAAATCAAAAGGTGGTTATAGCAATTAATTTAATTTATCCGTTTGCTATTAAATATAATTTTCCCTGTTTTAAAACCGTTGAGCCGTCCCTAAAGACATTTTGAATGGATGGAAGAAGTTTTATTTTTTTATAAAAAAAAAGTCCAAAATTCAAAATAAATAATTATTGAGGTCAATTTTTGACAAATATTTGTAATTTCATTGGATATAATAAAAGCTTTTCCCGTGCTGCAATGTTTAAAATGTGAAATTTAAGGTAATTTTTTATTCCACCCATAATGTTTGCACCAAAATAAATGAACACAAAACAAATATACTTGCTTATAGTTGTTTTATTATTTAACATGATTAATGATTTATATTTCCTCTTCATTTCGTGATTCTTATAATTAAATTGATTAATTATGTTTAGAGACAACGGCAGACAAATAGATACGTTTAGAATATGAAAACTGAAGTTTAAAAATTTGAAATTTGAAGTTACATGATAATCTAGGTTGATAATTATTTAATTTTGAATTTGAAATTTGAAGTAATCTAATAATTTAGGTTACTAATATTCAACTTGGTTAGGAAACTTTTTAATATAATTTTATCCTTAAATTGAGATGTATAATTGTCAGGACACATGTTAACTATCCAATCAACTCACTATAAATCATTTTATTAAGAGTAAGATGAGTGTTTTAAATTTAAATTATTACTTAATATATAAATGAATAATTATCTTTTTTAGCTAACTAAAAAAAAACAAGTCACATAAATTAAAATAATAATTAAGATATCAAACAATATTTTCTTTTATTGAGTCAATCTTTTACTAAGAATAAACTTTCATAAAAAATAGACCTATAATTAATAGTCACTATAGATGAATAACTTCTTCAAAGGAATGATGACTTCTTCAAAAAGAATTGACTCTCATGAGATGACGCGAGTTTGTTAAAGACAACTATTTAACCTAAATATGAAAAAACAATTACTCGCAAATATTTATATCAAAATAATGTAAAATATATTATTATGTGATTTAATGAAGTAAAATGAATTGTAAATTTAAACACATCACATGCATGTATTGACTTGGTATAAGCACCCGATACGAATAAGTTTTACGCATAAAATATGTACATTCCACTATCATCAAACTCTATTTAATTATGAATCTAAATAAATTATTGTATTGAATTCCTTTGTTTTGTGAGTTGTGATTTACTCTCCAGAGTCGGACTCAAAATATATGTACACTTTTTCTACGTTTTTTAAAATTAAACTAGAGTAAAAAATGTGAAAACAGAACTGACACTAAAATAGGAAAAAATAAAACGTCGTCACAGGAATTCAAATTAGTGTGGTGAAGTTTAATTTCAGGGAAACTTGTCATTGCTATCAGTTTCTCTTTATCATTGATGAGTTTAATATATATGTATATATATATATATATATATATAGATAGATAGATAGATATATAGAGAGAGAAATACAAAAAATTTACCTTATATACAGTGACAGAGCTAGAATTATCAGTAAGGGGTTCAAAAATTGAAGAGATAGACACACGAAGTAGCCGAAGGGGGTTCGACATCTACTACATATACTTAAAAAGTTATTTTAACCATATAAAAATAATATAATTTTCCACTGAAAGGGGTTCGGGTGACCCCCCTAATGACAATGTGGCTCTGCCACTACTTATATATATGGGAAAATTACGCGGCTAAGCAAACTTATACTATTTAATTACTCATCATAGCTATAGTTTGCTATCATTACCACTCGCGACTAACATATACATTAATTACACGGTCTGAGTTTGAGTTTGTATAATTAGTCATGTTTGTATATGTATAATTCGCCAGGATATACAAATACATACGTATAATATACAATTTCTTAACCTATATACATATACAATTCACCTCTCTCCCACTCTCTGTCCTCTCTCGCTCGCCTCTCTCCTCCCTCTCTCAATCTCGCTCGCCTCTCTCCTCCTTCTCCAAATCTCGCTTGTCATTTATACAAATGTATATGTATAATATACATTTATATACAATTATATACATATAAAATTCACCTCTCTCCCACTCTCTGCTCTCTCTCGCTCGCCTCTCTCCTCTCTCTCCCAGTCTCGCTCGCCTCTCTCCTCCCTCTCCCAATCTCTCTTGTCATATATACACATACATATGTATAATATACAATTATCTAACAAATATACATATACAATTCACATTTCTCCCACTTTTTTCCCCGTCTCTCTCTCCTCTCTCCTCTCTCCCAGTCTCGCTCACCTCTCTCCTCCATATAACATGTAGCTACAAATTGTAATGATCAAACTATAGTTATGGAGAGTAATTAATTTTTTTTAAGTGGCTATATGTGAAAGTTTCCCTATATATATCATGTAATTTTTTATCGAGGGAGTTCAGGTAAACCCCGTGGAACCCACGTGGATCCGCCCATATTTTCCCCCCTTCCATCAGAGCTGTCAATTTGGGCTAGCCCACCCCATCCGGGCTAACTCATACATGCTTTGACATTTTACGGGCCTGGTCGGGCTAGCCTATTTTTTATGTGGGCCAAAAAAGGTCTGCCCAATCGACAAGTACTTAGGTTACAGACTTGCCTGGCCAGCCACTTTTTAAAATTTATATTTTTTATAATTATTAAACTAAATTCTACATTATAATTTTAAAATATTTATCATAGATAGTGACAAAACAATATTACATGATGTTAATGTTACTTGTTAATCAAATTCACAAATAAATTATCTTTATATTTATTAAGTTTTTTTCAAGTAAAAGTACAAATATCTAAATAAAAATATTAACATAATTGTTTTGAGTTTGAACACTCTTTAATTTTGAATTTTAATATCATATTATATTTTTTAGTTAATTTTTATTGGACCATGGACCGGCCCTACCTATATTTCTCAAGTCCACAAATCAACAGACTTATTTAGGTCGGGCTAAAAAAACTTTTTTCTTAAATGAGCTCCAAAAATCTTTGCTCAGCCCTATTAAATCCCGCATTAGGCTAGACCAGCCCAACGGACCTAGCCCATATTGACAACTCTACTCCCACCCCCTCTTCGATCCGTTCAAATATTGTGTTTTACAAAATAGTTATTTAAGAAAATTAAAACATAATTAATTATTACTAGAACCTTGGGGTTAAATTTTCGTTGTCAAGTTCCTATTTTTCTAACATATCTATATGAAAAAGTTTGGGTATTTAATGTGAAATTATATATGAGAATTGTGAAAATTGAAAGAAAAAAAAGTATTTATATAATTTGTTTTCAAATTGAGATTAGTATTTAAAAAATTGAAATTGTTGTTTTAAAAAAATTACGAATAATTTGAATTGAAAAATGATAAAAGCGACTTTTTGAAGGTTTTCGAATTCCAAAAAAACATTTAAACAAAAAATTATACTAATTATATGTAAAAAAAAATCTCAAAATATTATTCCAAAAAGTGAAAAAAGAAAAACTATCCTGGTCAAACGCTCACTTAATTTGATCACATATTGCCATGAAGAATTTTTATTTTTAATTTGATATTTTACATTCACATTAATAATAGATTGATTTCAAATTATGTCTCAAAAATAGTGAATCATATATAGGGGTATCAAAATAAGCTCAAATATAAATAATTTGTTTAAACAATTCAGAATTTTATAAATTGGACTCAAGATAATTTGAATTTGAAGAGATTGAGTCTAATTTTTATCCATTTAAGTCGTACTCAATTTCAAAAGAACCTTCATTTTAGACCAATTCAATCTCTAATTTTAACCCATTTTAAAGTCTATTTACTTGCATTAATGTGATGCATGTTTCTATTTTTTTTGAGATGATATTAATCTAACTAAAATAAATATTATCGTAAGTGCTGACGTATGTTGAAATTTCAAGTCAAACTTTAATTTAAAATGCTAGATATCTTCAATCTAAACTTCACCCAAATTTAAACTTCACCCAAATTTAAGACGCTCGCTCAATATATAATCAACAATTTCATCATAATAATTTAAGTGTGTTCCTAGTCATCGTCCCAAAAATTTATAATTACTTGATATATATGTGAAATTTACCTTGTAACGCAAAGTCATCTTTCACCGTCCGTTCCCTTAGTTCTAATCACCGTAGATCTCGCTGCTCTGTAAGTCTCTCTCGTAATTTTTTCCCCCAAATATTCAAATCCCTAATTTATGCGCAGCAATTTGTATAAACTCTATTCGATTCTCCATTTATTTTCTCTTTTGCGATCTGTTCAGATATAATTCATATCTTTTTTGAGTTGTAGAGAAGCTTTTTTCATCGATAGAGGTTGATTCTACTGCTATTTATTGAAATTTAATTAGGGTTTTGTATTATAATTTATGGGTCTTTCTCAGTTTTTAATTTTTGAAGATTTCCCCAAATTTTGGTGTCCAGTTGTTTAGGTTTTAGGTATTTGAGCGTGTTCTTGAGTTTTAGTTGGCTGTTTTTATGGCATTTGAATGCCAAAAAGTTATTGAGAGTTTGAGAATTTGTTCAATTGAACCTTCTAAGAATCGAGATAATTTGACATTAGAATCGGAAAAAAGAAAACCTTTATATATATTGGATGCTAAAGGTGGGATTGTGAATTCAAAATGTGAGGAGTTGCTTACTGGTAATGAAGTTCTTCTTGGTTGTCAGTCCATTACTGAACTTCCTCCGGTATTGATTTCAGAAATATTTAATTTGTTAGAGCCAAAGGAGCTAGGTATTATTTCGTGTGCTTGTACATTATTGTATCAGATTGCATCGGAGCACCATGTGTGGAAGGAGTTCTATTGTGAGAGGTGGGGCCAGCCAATATTGCAGCCACCTTTTGGTGCAGGGCATTCGGATGAGAAGTGGTGGAGGGAGCTGTTTGTGGAGAGGGAGTTTCGGAGTAAAACATTCATGGGACGGTATACTATAGATATGTTGTATGGTCATACTGAGGATGTTAGAGCAGTTTTTGTTTTAGCTTCAAAGAAGCTTGTGTTTACTTCAGGTTATGATCAAATAGTGCGAATGTGGGACTTAGAAGAAGGGTTATCAATTGCCTCATCTGAATCTCTTGGCTGCACTATCCGTGCAGTTGCAGCTGATTCAAGGCTGTTAGTGGCTGGTGGTACTGGTGGATTCATACATGGTTGGAATGCGAATGATGAAAATCCTCATTTGTTTGATCTTAGAGCACCTCAGAACGAGGATATGGAATTCCAAGTTTGGGAACATGGTGGGCCAATAACATGTCTTGCGTTGGATTTCAATAGGATGTATAGCGGTTCATGGGACATGAGTATTCGTGTTTGGGATCGATCTTCTCTGGAGTGTTTGAAAGTTTTGATACACAGTGACTGGGTGTGGAATCTTGCTCCCCATGATACAACAGTGGCAAGCACAGCAGGCTCGGATCTTTATGTTTGGGATACTAATAGTGGGTCAAAACTTGCTATAATCAACAATGCTCATGCTGGATATACTTACTCTCTGGAGCGAAGTCACACTGGGAAACTTCTGTTCACTGGTGGGGAAGATGGAGCTATTCACATGTTTGAAATCTTTGAAAATGCTATGTACCATGTCAGACGGGTTGCAACATGGATTCCTCACTTGAGTGCTGTTAACTCTCTTGCATTTGAGTTCCCTTGGCTTGTTTCAGCTTCAAGTGATGGAAAACTTTCACTTATTGATGTGAGAAAGCTGTTGAGAACAAACCGGAATTCCGCACTGAATAGTTCTTCTAAAGCTGTTAATCTGGTTGACAATGTCGAACCACCACAGAGAATGCTACATGGTTTTGGGAGCAATTTGTTTGCGGTGGATGTTGGATCTAACCGAATTGTGTGTACTGGTGAAGAAGGTCTTGTCAGGATCTGGAACTTCTCTCAAGCTTTGGAGATTGAGCAGCGGGTCCAAGCTCTAAGAGGTTTAAGGTTAGAGAATAGAATGAGAAGGCGTAATCGTCAGCTGGAAACAAATGATAAAGGTAGACATGGTAATCAGTGCTCATTTACAGAAAAGAAGAACCAAATAGATGGTCACAGAAACAGTTGGAACAACAGGCGAAAGATGGTTTGGAAGGTGAAGGCCTAGAAGTGACTGCAGTTTGTCATTGATCCTCAGAGTAATTCTCTTTTTCCAATACCTAATCATGTATGGAAAAACATTTTCTCGTTGAAAGCTTCGATAGATACATTAACATTGAAGATACAATCTGTATCATTTACAACTCTTTCGCTCATTTCTCTTATTTGATCTGTCAAGAGTTTTACTTGTTAAAAAAACTGATGTTGGCTATGGGATTTTTGTTTACAAACTTGTGCTGGCATCTTGCCTAATTTGACATGAAACGTCATTTCAGGAAGTTATTGTGGACAAAGAATTTAGTGTTGCTTTAAAACACCGTGATTTCTTAAGAACTAGTTTTGATTTGATGAATCAAGGCAGAGAGGTTGTTTTGTGATTCCCCCCTGGATTGAGCATAGTTTTTTGCTGCGAATTTACAAATTTGATGAAGACTGGCAGGAAAGGGGTATTACCCCCCCTATCTTACAGTCTGCTGAATTATATTCTACTCGAAATATATCACGAGGAGGGTGCAAGACTTGTAACTAGGTCTCGTTGCTTTTATATTACTGTTAAATTTTGAGTTCCTTGTTATGACGTTGTTCATTTTATCAACCTCCGCAATGGTAGTTCTCATCCCTTTTCTTTTATTCTGTCTAAACTTTTTTCAATAGACAAAACATTCAGTTTCAGGTGTTGAATATTTGATTTAGTGACACACTGACACTGAAAAGTGTTTGCTTTGGATTTATCATGCAACCAACACAGAGTCCAGAGATTACAGGTAGAAGATTGAACTTGTATTCTGTGTTTAACCCTTCCCAAAGTAGCCAATTTCTGATGACAAGGCACAATTTTGCTGAAATACACATCGCTTGTGCATTACCAGTTTCCTGGTGAAACTCTTCTTCCAAAAGCAGTCACAACTGACGTCGTCATGGACGATTAATGTGGGTTGTGTTGAACCCTGCTTGACTTTGCATATTCTATCGGGTACCTGCTACCTCTTAGCAAAGTAGGGCTGGCAAGGGGACGGGGACGGGGACTGGGGGACGGGACGAAGGGGACGGGTAGAGGGGATTTGGAGGGGGACCGGGATTGGGGGGACAAAAATAGGTCCCATCCCGTCCCACTATATATACGGGATGGGATGGGATTTTGGGTGACGTGACGTGATGGGACGGGTCGGGACGGGACGGGATGGGAGATTTTTTTATTTTTAAATACTTATATATTTGTATTGAAATTATACTTTTTTAGCTAATAAATTTTAAATTTAATTTTTGATTTTCAAATATCAAAATAAATTTTCAAATTTAAAGTTTCAATTTTCAAATTTCAATATTGATGTTTCAAATTTCAAGTTTCAACTTTAAAGTTTTAAATTTCAAATTTGAGAAGTTTAAATTTGTAATTTAAATATTTTAAAGTAATGTTTTTGAATTAAACAATTTTTGAATTAAAAACGTTAACAATTTTTAAATTTAAAAAAAAAAAAAAAGGTTGGGGGATCCCGTGAACCGGCCGGTTCAACCGGGCCGGGACCGGGCCGGGTCGACCGGGCCACAGGGGTGAACCGGCCCCTGACCGGTCCCCTCATCCCCCACCCCTTAAACCCCCTAAAAGAAGGGGGACGGGACGGGCGGGACAGGGGTCGGGACGCGGGCCGGGGCGGGACAGCCCGGTCCCCCTGCCACCCCTATAGCAAAGTAACATCATGGATAATTATTAAACTGGCAATGAACCTGTATTAGCTTTATTGTACTAATTATTCTCTGGTGTTAATAGTCCATTACAATACACTAAAATCTCCTAAAATTATGCATGATTTCCAGCCAACAAAAAAGCAGCAAACTTACCTTTTTGTTCAAACTTGTGATTAAAATTCCAAAACAAACACATATTGGACCATACACAGTGGGATGATTACATTTATAAAGTCACCACACTATATTAATAAGCTTAAAAATCAGATAACCAACTTAAGTGACAATTTATTTTTAGCATAGTAAACAAATAAAAGCGAACGGACCAAATATTATATACTTAGTAAAACAGGAAAAAAAGGAGTTGTTTTGGCAAATTTACTTAAACCTACCAAAAGCAAGTCTACAACTCTGCTCACTCACTTCCCCCACTGCTAACACATTCATCTCAAATCTACAACAATGGCCACATCCACCACAACCATTTTCACCACAGTTCTCATTCTCTCACTATTCTCCTCCCTGATTCCACCCATCAAAGCACAAGACTCGCCGCCGGCACCAGCAGCTCCGGCACCGAGCCCCGGAGTTGATTGCTTTAGAGTCTTAGTAAACATGTCCGATTGCTTAACATTTGTAGAAAGAGGAAGCAATTCGACTACACCGGGAAAAGGATGTTGCCCGGAAATTGCTGGACTGTTAGATAGTAACCCTATTTGCTTGTGCCAAATGCTTGGCCGAGCTCACTCCGGTGCTAAAATTGGGTTCAATATTGATGTCGATAAGGCACTTAAACTTCCTTCTGCTTGTAGTTTGGAGTTTCCACCAGCTAGCACTTGCTCAGGTACCGGTTTACTCTCTGTTTCTTCTCATTCAATTTTGGGCAACTGTGGATTTGTGAAGGGAAAAATTGGGAGATCTACTTTTTAGCTTGGATTTGCCTTTAATTTAGGTCGTCAAAATTAGTATCAGAGTTCACATTATTGATTTCACAATTACAACAGCAAATATTGAATATCACTTTGAACTTGTTTTCTTTTTTTTCTTTTTTTTAGTAGAGAAATATTTTTTCAAATTCTTTTATCAATCAAATATGAAAAAAAAAATATTTTTTGAAAAAAAAAAAAGAAATTCTCCACCCTATGGAAATCACTACCCAATTAGAACAATAATATATACTATATGATAATAACATTTTCATTTTGTTTATATTAGCCATTAATGGTAGTGAGAGCTCACAACATGTGCCTCAATTATTGATCCTTGAATTGTTCTCTTGCTCCAAATTTTACTTCTTCCTCACTCTATTCACTAGTGGGCTCATTGTACATTAACAATAGTTAACGATTCGAAATAAAAAGCATCTCGTATTCACCTAGAATTTTGGGAAAAAGCCGCACACAAGGGGTTGCAAAATTGTGAAATAATAATTTCTACGTGACTTTAAATTTCTTTATTTTTTCTTTTAAAGATCTTGGCATCCCAGTCGGAGCTCCATTACCAAGTGAGGAAAGCCCTGCTCCATCACCTGGTAAACAAACTCTTGCATTCTTTCATTATTGATTATACTGGTTTTGTTATGAAAATCCCGACTTATTTAGATTCGTGCTTCATGAATATCTAAAATAAAAGCAGATGGTAAGTGGGATCAACCATGATGGTACACAATTCCATAACCATTTTATGTTTTTCCACAGGAGGATTTGCAACTACTCCTACATCTGACAACAAAGATAATATTAATGCAGCTTCAAGCATTGCATTCTACAAGATGCAATTCCTTGTTAGCATGGCCATTATGTTTTTCATAAGCTTTTTTTGATTCAATAATAATTCTTGGTAGAAAAAAATATTACAGTACCACTTTAATTAGTAGAGAGAAGTATCCATTAATATTTAACTATTTATTCTGTATCTTTTCCACATTCAAATCATTATGGATAGAGGAATTCAACTCACTCTTGAATTTTCTAATGAAGAAAATATGTAATCTTTTGGTTAGTTTCATTAACTAATATTGTAAATTAAATAAGGTTTAGGAAATCAAACTTTTTTTTTTTGGGGGGAGAGAAATATAGTGGAATTCGAAATTGCAATGCCAGAATGGTGTGGATAGTAAAACTCACTCACTTGATAGCCATCGAGGACAAGATCATGTGGTTTCCAATCACATTTTTCTCTATATTGTTTCAATTTTATCGAATATTTCAAAAAAAATAATTTAATTGAGGAAAATATTTACCTTTTGATATTACATCATATTTCATATTATTATTATATTATAAGTGGGAAGAACTCAAGTCAAAATTTGAATTATCGTTTTAGCCTTTATATATATAAAGCAATTATCCGTTCTACATTAATAATAGGACAAATGACAGAAATCACATACTTTTAAGGCAAAATTACCATTTGTTCCTTATAATTTTATAGGTGAAACCCATCGGTGACCCCCTAAAGTTGGCACAAAATTTCACTTAGACACCTCAACTGGACGATGTTCACTTTAGACACCTCATGTAAGGTTTCGTTACGTCATTTTAGCACTTTCTTTTCAATAAGCAAAAACGTATAATGTGTGTGCAGTACACTATTGAGTGACCTGTAAAGTGTCCAATAAAATGAGGACAATTGTCATTTTCCCCTGAAATAATTCTTCAACAATGAATTTTAATAAAATCATAAAAATAACCAGTGAATTGATGACACATGGCATTTTGCCCAAATAATTACAAAAGGAAAAGTAAATCATTTTTAGAAAGATCGTTTTGCAGTTAAATAAAGCTCTGACGCGCTGTTAGTGAGTGTTATACACTCATTATGCCATGTCAGCGAAAAGTGTCAAAATGACACAGCGAACTCCTACTTAAAGTGTTCAAAATAGACAAAGATTACTTGAGGTGTCTAAGTGAAAGTTAGTACCAACTAAGGGGCTGCCGATGGGTTCACTAAAGTTTATAATTACAAAAAACCCTCAAGTGATATAATAATATAAGCGTTGATACATTAATATGATGCATTATATACATTAATAATTAAGTAAGATACATTACATTTTATACGTGATACACTAATTTGATGTACATTTATACAAGCTACATTAATCTGATGCGCAAGATACATTAATCTGATGCGCGATATACATTAATTTGATTCGCGAGATACATCATTTTGATGTGCTGATACATTAATCTGATGTGTGAAAATGAGGAATTTTGGAGATTTGTAAAACTAATAGGGGATAATGATAATAAGAGAACTTAAATGTGAGATTTCTGTCATTTATCCATAATATTGCAGTAAAAAAATTTATAATTATAAAAAAAATAAAATTTATAAATATTTTTTTAGCCAAAAATTAAAAAGACTCATCAATTTCCAACTTAATGGTTTAACTTTTGAAACACCAATAAATAAATAACTGACAATATATACTTTAATTATATGATCCATTTTACATTTTTTAAAAAATATGATCTCATGAGTTAATAATATCAAATGAGTGTTTTTTTAGAATTCAAATTCTAAAGAAATCAATTAAAAGAAAAATTAGGCGATGTGATATGTACTTAAACTGTATTTATGAGACATAATCAAAATTTCAATAAATTACTAAATGTAGCTACATTTTGAATGTTATTGCAATGCATAAGCATACTAATATACTTCTCCTGTTTCAAAAAAATTGACTTATTTTTATTTTTAGTCTATTTTAAAAAGAATGATATTTTTTTAAATAATATTTTAATTTTAGATTTTCAGTTAGCATGATTAAGGCCACACATTAAAAGACAATTTTGTACATTTAACATAACTTTAAGGGAAAAGGCTCAAATATGCCATCGAACTTTCAGAAAAGGCTCATTTATGCCATCAGTTAAAAGTTTGGCTCATTTATGCCATTACCGTTAAAGAAAAGGCTCATTCATGCCATTATTTTTAGGGAAAATTACGCGGATAAGCAAACTTATACTATTTAATTACTCATCATAGCTATAGTTTGCTATAAGTACCACTCACGACTAACATTATACATTAATTACGTGGGCTGACTTCGAGTTTGTATAATTAATCATGTTTGTATATGTATAATTCGCCAGGATATACAAATAAATATGTATAATATACAATTTTTTTAGCCTATATACATATACAATTCACCTTTCTCTCACTCTCTGCTCTATCTCGCTCTCCTCTCTCCTCCCTCTCTCAATCTCGCTCGTCTCTCTCCTCCCTCTCCCAATCTCGTTTGTCATTTAGACAAATGTATATGTATAATATACAGTTATATACAATTATATACATATACAATTCACCTCTCTCCCACTCTCTTCCCTCTCTCGCTCGCCTCTCTCCTCCCTCTCTCCTCTCTCTTCCAGTCTCGCTCGCCTCTCTCCTCCCTCTCCCAATCTCTCTTGTCATATATACAAATACATATGTATAATATACAATTATCTAACAAATATACATATACAATTCACATTTCTTCCACTTTTTTCCCCTCTCTCTCGCCTCTCTCCTCTCTCTCTCAGTCTCGCTCGCCTCTCTCCTCTAAATAACATGTAGCTACAAATTGTAATTATCAAACTATAGTTATGGAGAGTAATTAAATAATTTTAAGTGGTTATACGTGAAAATTTCCCTATTTTTTAACAGTGATTTTGCAAAACCATTTTTGACACATGGCCAATTATAATTCGGCCACGTCACTATTTTTTTTAATAAGAAAAAATAATAATTTAATTTTTATTCAGAATTTTGATTTTTTATTAAAAAAATTGATGACATGGCCAATTATAATTCGGCCACGCCATCATTTTATTTAATAAAAAAATAAAAAAAATAATTCATTTTTTTTTCCAGAATTATGATTTTTTTTATTAAAAAAAATTGATGCCGTGGCCTAATTATAATTGACCACGTGTCAAAAATAATTTTGCAAAACCACCGTTAAAAAATAATGGCATGAATAAGCTTTTTTTTAACGATAATGGCATAAATGAGCCAAACTTTTAACTGATGACATAAATGAGTCTTTTCTAAAGTTCGATGACATATTTGAGCTTTTTCCCTAACTTTAATTTGTGATCACATGATTCAAAAGTCTTCTTTATTTTCTTAAACTCCGTGGCAAGCCAAACTAGGCCACTCTTTTAAAACGGAGGGAGTAGTTTATTCGCGCTTGATATAATACCCGCCTAATATAACTGATAACTATCTAGTACAATTAATACCCGCCTAATATAACTGATATTTGTATTTAAATATACGCGCTTAATATAAAACCCGTCTAATATAACTGATAACCATCTAATACAATTAATACACGCCTAATATAACTGATAATCATCTAATACAATCAATATCCGTATGATATAACTGATATCTCGTATTTAAATATAACTCGTTTGTTGATACAACTGATACTCATATCTATATTATAATCATAACTGTATAAATACGCAAATTATAACTATATCCATAATTATAGATGTTTATAAAAAATACTCATAAAAAATATCATCATTTTTTCAAAAAAATTGCTTTGATTGATCCAAAATATCATAGTGTGATTGTATTTTTGTACTAAAACCACATCCTCCGGGCCCATCCACATCTTCATCTCAGCATAAGTTTGACGTAAATTCTATAGACTAATATCCACCGTTCAGTTTAATCGAACGGCTCAAAATCGATGTACCCTTAGGTTCATTGGTAATCCACACGACACCCACTAACTCTCCCTGTTTTCTTCTTCCCTCCGGCCTCTGCAACTTCGCCGGTGCCCAAAACGCTGCAAATTCCTTCCAAACGCCATCGTTTTTATTGTGAAGAACTCACTTGAAGCTTTCCAGGACGGAAGTAGCTTTATCAGAAATTGTTTGAGATCCGTTTGGCCTTAATTCTATCTCCTCTGATCATAGGTTTATCTCTCTTTTGTACATAGAGATATATACATATATGTGTATGTATATGTGTCATGTGTGTGTATATATATATATATATATGTACCTTCGTATATGTCGCTGTGTGTGTGTGCGTGCTCGTGACTATATATATGGTGATATAGACCTTTTTTATCTGCATGAGTGTCTGGTTATCTGTGTATAAGTATCTGTCTATTTACTGTGTATTGTTTATGTTCTTTCCCTATTTTTTTTTAGCTTTTTAAGTTTGATTAAGTGAATTCTGGAACGTATTGAATGACAAAGTCTATGTGCAGTGTAAGCTTTAACTTTGTTATCTCATAATACCGGAGATAACTTGTACATAATTAGAAATGGTGCTAATACGACTTTAATGATGCAAAAACTTGATTCATTGAGAAAATTTGCTTTGATTCTCGTGGTAAAAGTTTCATATAAAAAGGGATAGAGGAAGTACTTTGTATGAGCTCTTAAAAGGAATAGTTGGTGATTGAAGACAACAGAAAAGCATTGTACTAGTATTTCATTTGGTTTTGGTCAAGCGTTTGTACAAAATTTAGACCGAAGTAGAGTTTCTAAATCCATTATTGAGCAAATTATTTGAGATTTGGTTGTGCGTGATTTGTGTTATTATATTGGGTACTTTATTATTGTGTTGTTTACTTGCAGTACTCATGCTTGCTTTACTTTGCTCAATTTCGATAGCTGAATACACGAGGACGTGGTAAATAAGGGAAATGTAGGATTAGAAGAATAGTACTAGTTAAAGATGATTGTTATGGTGAATACTGAAAAAGTGACAACTTTATGCAGGTCGTTACGTGGTTATACATGCTATCTTCAAGGATATGAACTGGAGTACCTCTATGGATGTAATTCATTTTCCTAAAGTGGTTTCCCTGTTCCGGAATGGATGTTGAAGAAGGGAACATGAACCAGCAAGGTGGTATAACTGATGACGGTGATGATGAACCCAGTGAGAGTGGAGAAGCAAATGTAAATGGAAGATCAAATGCACCTGATGGAGATAACATTGTTGAGCCGCAAATGGGTATGGTATTTCTTTCTGCAGATCAAGCAAAGAATTTCTATGATGAGTATGCTAGGCGTTTGGGTTTTAACACCCGTGTCTTTCAGTTTAATCGACTGAAGACTGATTTCTTATGTGACAAGGTTGGTTTGAGAAGAGTGTCGGGTGAATCCTGTGAAGCAATGCTTAGAGTGGAGTTAAAAGGTCAAAACAAGTGGGTTGTGACCAAATATGTGAAGGACCACGGTCACTCCCTTGTGTATCCCAACAAGGTGCATCATCAGAGATCACACAAGCATTTTGCGGTGACAAAAAAGAAGGTACCTGAGAATAATCAGGGTGTTGGAGTTGTTCCTAGTGGTGTAATGTATGTCTCAGTAGACCGTAACCGCATCCCTGTAGAGATGAACCATGGAGCTAAGAGAACTCGTCCTGAAGAGTCAGATCAAACTGTTAAGAATTCTACACTTCAGGGTTTTTCTCCTAGACATTGCAATCAACGAAGAACATTAGGGAGAGATGCTCAGAATCTTCTCGATTACTTCAAGAAAATGCAGGCTGAGAATCCCGGATTTTACTATGCCATACAATTGGACGAAGATAATCGCATGTCTAATGTATTTTGGGCTGATGCAAGGTCAAGAAATGCATACAGTCATTTTGGTGATGCCGTTATACTGGACACGATGTACAGAGTTAATCAGTGCAGAGTCCCATTTGCTCCGCTCACAGGAGTAAATCATCATGGTCAGACAATTTTGTTTGGTTGTGCACTTCTTCTAGATGAGTCTGAGGCTACATTTGTCTGGCTATTCAAGACCTTCCTTGCCGCTATGAATGACCGTGCCCCAGTCTCATTAATTACTGATCAGGACACTGTTATACAATCTGCAGTTGCTCAAGTTTTTCCTGAAACACGACACTGTATCAACAAGTGGCATGTATTAAGGGGTGGCCAGGACAGAATGTCTCATGTATGTCACATGTTCCCAAATTTCCAGGTTGAACTCTATAATTGTATCAATTTGACTGAGACAGTTGAAGAATTTGAATCGTATTGGGAGATGATCCTTGATAAGTATGACCTGAAGAAGAATGATTGGCTTCAATCCATATATAATACACGTCGACAGTGGGTACCAGTTTATTTTCGTGATACTTTCTTTGCAGCTGTTTCACCTAACCAGGAATATGAATGTTCTTTTTTCGATGGGTATGTGAGTCAACAGATTACATTGCCATTGTTCTTCAGGCAATATGAAAGAGCTTTGGAGAATTCATTTGAGAAGGAAACAGAAGCTGATTTTGATACAATATGCACCACTCCACCACTAAAGACACCATCTCCAATGGAGAAACAGGCAGCAACTTTATATACGAAGAAAATATTCTTAAAATTTCAAGAAGAGTTGGTGGAGACATTTGTCTACACTGCAAACAGAATTGATGGAGATGGGGTTATCAGCACATTCAGAGTTGCAAAATTTGAGGATGACCAGAAAGCATACCTTGTCTCATTGAATATATCTGAACTGAAAGCAAATTGTAGCTGCCAGATGTTTGAATGTAGTGGTATCCTCTGTAGACATATTCTTACAGTTTTTACAGTAACTAATATTCTTACATTGCCATCTCATTACATCTTGAAGAGGTGGACAATAAACGCAAAATGTGGTGCTGAATCAGATGAACATGTACAACTTCATGGTACTGAATCAATGGCTCAGAGATACAAGAGTCTCTGCAGGGAAGCCATAAGATGTGCTGAAGAAGGGGCTGTATCTCAGGAGACATATAATGCTGCATTAGGTGCTCTTAAAGAAGGAGGAAAGAAGGTGGCTCTTGCAAAAAGAAACGTTTCTAAAGTTTCACCTCCTAGATCACAAGCCAGTTGTGTTGGCTATGATGATCGGAGGACGTCTACCTCTGCTTCGGAAATGACCCCATTATTGTGGCCAAGACAAGATGAAATGACAAAGCGCTTTAATCTTAATGATACTGGTAGCCCTGCTCGGGCTGTTGCTGATTTAAATCCCCAGCGCATGGCCCCTGTTTCTCTTCACCGTGATGATGGTCATGCAGATAACATGGTGATTCTTCCTTGCCTCAAGTCAATGACATGGGTGATGGAGAATAAAACTTCAGCACCTGCGAATAGAGTTGCTGTCATCAACCTGAAGCTGCAAGATTACAGTAGGACTCCTTCACGAGAATCAGAAGTTAAGTTTCAGCTATCCCAGGTCACACTAGAGCCCATGATGAAGTCTATGGCTTATATCAGCGAGCAACTTTCCTCCCCGGCTAATAGGGTTGCTGTCATCAATCTGAAGCTTCAAGATACTGAAACAACTTCAGGAGAGTCAGAGGTGAAATTTCAGGTTTCTAGAGATACTTTAGGTGCCATGTTGAGGTCAATGGCATATATCCGCGAGCAACTGTCGAATACAGTAGATTCGCAACTGGAGATTCCAGCAAAAAAGCAACGGAAATAGAAGTTAATGTCCTTTTTACCATTTATAGCCAGTTGTGTGAATAGTAGATAACCTTGCGGATTGAGGTGCTGCTGCTGTGCTGACATTCTTCTTTAAACATGTAATCAGTATGGTTGAATTTGGAATCATCCATCCAAGTTCTCATTGTGGAGTTTTAGGTAGGATAGCAGTTTTACATGCTTTGCGTTTTCTGCATTATCTGTACATTGTAAATTATTAATTTTATAACAACGCAAAGCCATGTTTTTTTTTTTCTTTTTAGTTTTCCTTTTTTTAAACATTTGCATTCAACGTATACATGTTACCTCTCACCAAACATAACAAGAAAAGGTCCTTTTCTTGTTTAACTCCCACCAACATAACTAATCCTTTTCTTGTTCAACTCTCCTTTTATTTCTTTCTTTTTCTAAACTTCAATCTCCTCAATGAACTGCTTACAAGACTTCAGTCCTTCTCAGTAAAACAGTATTTTTGTACACCTTTCTCACAAGACACATTTTTTCTTTATCTCACAAATTCGACACCTCCCCTTGAATATGTTCGTATCAATTCATCCATCACTAAAGCAAATAAAAACAGGCGAAAGACCGATCCCTGGTGCAACCCATCACAACTTGGAACGATCCTTCTTTTGTAGGAACCATTTAAATGGGGGACACAACATGATGCTTAGACTGAATAGGGGAAAAAACCATAATTTAAAGCAATTGTTTACAATTAGAGATTCACTCTACGAATCAGGTACTTTCGACCAACATAATTATGGTTTTTTTTTATGAAGTCAAACTAACATCAGAAATTACGAGTACTTTGTCTCTATTTACTTGACCTATACAAATGATGGTGAGAGTAGAAATTCTGGCAGTAATTTCTTTAAAGGAATCCCACAAAAGGGACACCAAGGTTTTGGATGTTCATCATCTGTGTTACACTTGAAATCTGAAGGATATCCAGGCATTTTGAAGACCGGTGAAGGGGCTAATATTGAAGCCCATCTCTTACAGCACATACAATGCCATACTGGAGCAATTGGGCAGATACGCATAGAAACAGCACATCGAGATAGTTTGTGTGTTGGATCATTTCCAGTATCACACTTCACCCCCTGACAGATAGCGGAATCTGGAGAATCAAATGGTACTGATGCTGAGCAGAAACTACATTCCTCCTTCTCTACATATTCACAAAAGGAGGGACGCTGACTGCAAAATAAGACGGAGTGAGTTAGAATCAGCAACATCCACGTGAACATGTTACTCGTATCTGTATCATCACACCACGATCAACTTGAATACTAATGGTCAATAGCTACAGAATAAACAATAACTGGCACATGAAAATGCAAAGTTCCCATCATCAAGAAAGAAAAGGTTTTATCAGCATCAATGTGATAAAGCCTAATCAACTGGTTAAGATAGAATTCAAACAACAAGTAAGATAAAATGCAGATTTCTTTTATCAATTCCTTAAAACCAATCAATGTTCGTATATAGTTAAGATCTAGGAGAAAATGAGCATCATTTTAGATCACAAAATATAATTCTATTTTACAGTTAAAAGATAATTACACTAGATATAGCTAGAAAAATTTTTTGAAACATCAGAACGTTGAAAATACAAAGACAATGCAAATGACATAGATCATGCGTAAACGAAGTTATTAAAGCAGACATGTGGTGGAACTACCTCTTCTTAACGGTTCGTACTTCATCTGCAAGAAGTTTCAGATCATTCTTTACATCTTTACGATGAATTGCAACCCACTGCTCCATCTGTGTTGTTCCAATAGGGACCCAGTAACCAGGTTTAGTACCCTTTCCACGAGAAGTAGAGGCGACATCAAGAAAGACAGTAAAGCTATAGCCAACCAGCCTATCTCTCAGTTCCATTTCACTATTTGAATGAAGCTGTGTCCAATCCAATTTTTCATCTTCAGCACCACCAGTGACCTCCAAAAGCTGTGATTTCCCATCAAGTTTATCTGTCTCCACCTTTTTCAAGACTACCAGCTTACTGATGATGTTGAGGAGTTGCAACTTACGCGAGGAGATCTCTGAGAGACATTTAATTGCTTCAGACAAGTTCGCAGAAACTCCAACAGAAGATTTCAACCATTTAAGTACAACATGTTCCACATATTTCGGAATAGACTGTTTAAAGGCCAAGAGTGCTGCTACAACATCCCAAACAACCAGTGGTTTATCCAAAGGTTCATGCTGATTTAATGACCATAATATATTATTCTCCCAACTAATTAGCTCTTTCTCAGGAAAATCTGGGAATATTTTAACATCAAAATCGGGACAAACAGTAGAGGAAATCTCCAGTTGCTGTCCTCCAATCCATAGAAATTCTACTGCAGCTTTCAGAGCCCTGGAAGTTTTGAACAAAGCGATGTTAGTTTCTCAAGCAAGCTATCCTTTCCCCTAAAGCACTGCCACTAAATTATAATCTCTTTTTTCAAAAATAAAATAGACAGAAGCACCGGGCAGCTGTCAGATTATTTCTGGTATCAGTGTGAATCCGTAAAAGATGTAAGCCTTAACTTTACAGAAGACAACATGTCAATAATCAACGAAATATCATTCATCACAATGACAGTTCCAAGTATAGATATCCATTATTTGTTCATGTAGATTATGTTAACTTTTAATTGAAAGATGGATCTATGCATATTGGAAAGTAGCAGTTTCACATAGCAGATAAGGAAATCTGTGTAGGAGAACTCATTGATTAATATAATGGTATAGCTTTCTTGAGAATGATAATGGCATAGCTTTAACAATAAAACCTACTTTTCCCTCACAAAAGATTAGGAGACGGAGGAGAAAAATGATCTTAAAAACTATATGGACTTTTTAAGCATTCTAAATTGCGAAATCCGGAATTTGTTGAAACTGGGAGGTCTACGTACACAAAAAAGAACACCAGTCATAAAGAAAATACTAATAGTTGACAGAAGAATCTTCGGGACCCTTCTTTTGTAAAAAGTACTAACAAGAGCATGACAATTTTTTATTAGTAGATGATAAATCTGCAGCCTGTAACCTGTTAACTATATACTAGATCCAGGTGAAAATTGGCATCTACAAATATATAAGAACAAACAGCCAAAAAGGGGAAATAGAATACCTTGCCTCGTACATTGGATTTAGTAGCGCGGTAGAAAAAGCTCTTACCTGCACAGTGTGTATAACTTTTGTTGGTATAGAAGTATTAAAACAGAACATAAAAGACTAAACATCTCATTCAATAATTACCATTATTAAGAAGGATTTTTAACTGATGATCTGTTTATAATGCGAGAAGCTTGTAACGAAAGAAAAGTAGATCTTATAAAGGGCGTATAATAGTTTCAGGAGGGAGTTTCTAGTTGAACTTTAACTGCTGAAAAACTATACTGATCAAGATTTAACAAGACTTGATCGCATTCTGTTCAAAGAACAAATACCAAGATGGTCCTAAGATGCTGGCAAGAATTATCTATCCGCTGCGCTTTTACGGGAGAGTTTCCAGTAAGATATTTCAGTCTGATTGTACTAGATTAATATTAGTGAATAAAAGTGGTCAATTTATCCTGTGCAGGCAGGGGAGAAAAAACAAAGTCAATCATTTAAAAATAAAGACCAATGCTTTCTTCTCTCTCCTCTCTCTCGGCGCAGGTTACCTAACGTGCGCCATCGAGATCCATGGAATGAGGACGAGGTAGGGAGCAGGACGGCCTAGGACATTCACTTGTAGCATTTGGTAGATCTGTAGGGTTTCGATCGCTGGTGGAGGCCTCATCTTCAAAACACCCTACCATATGGAACAGTTGACGCCGCTGAAACCCTCATCCAGTTCCAGCAAATTGACACAGGCGGATACAAGTATTGAGGCAGCCGAAGTTCTAGCTGGGGATTCACAACCCCAAGAGCTACTGGGGTCCGCTGCAGCTCACTCAAATCTCAGCTCCCCTATAATGAGTATTGGGCAGACAGTAAGAGACCTACTGAGCAGGGTGACAGGAAACTCCAGGAAGTGCCGGAGTGATGGAAGAAGTGATAGACCTGGAACCTAACCTTGAGCGGGCTACTCTTTTCTCGGGTAATAGATCCACAGATAATGGTATTACACTTTCCTACTTCTCTCCCCAACTTGTTAATGGACAAGCTGTTGTTCAACAGGACAAGGAGGAAGTAGACCCTGAGATAGAGAAGTGAAAATGCCCACTAATTGTTTATGTGATTGGAAACTCTCCTGGATTTTCCCTCATGTATAGGCTTATCAAGTAGACTTGAAATAAGATTGCTGATCCGGACCTGTTCTTACATGATGAAGGCTACTATGTAGTTAGATTCCAAAGTATGTTGATATGAATGAGATTGTTTACTCCAGACCATACATCATCAGGATTAAGCCAATGATACTGAAGCCATGGAACACTGATTGTAACTTCAGTGAGGAGTTTTGACTGATATTCCTTTTTGGGTCAATTTCTCCAATCTACCAATGAGTTGTTGGAGTTGTGGCAGATTGTTGACTTCGACTGGTCCAGGAATGGAAATCAAAGAATGCTGTATCCACTAGTCAGTCCATCCAGGCCAATCAACAAAAAGATGTTATCCCTTTGCAAGCAAATACAATGGCCTAGTAGTGCAAAGTTGCACACAGTGCCTGAAGTAAGCAAACAACATCAGGGAGTTCATGTAGTTCCTCAGGTTGAAAAGCTTCAAACTTATAGAGGAAAGGAGAGTTCGCAGAGTCAAGAACTCAACCTTGATAATCTTCCAATGCCTGGATCTGTGCTTGTTCATAAGAGCACGCCGCTTAGAAACAGTTTCCAACTATTGCATAGGGGAGATCACAATGTCAATCAGAGTCCTCGACATCCTTATGACTTTATTAGTGTGGAATATCAGGGAGGTGAATAAAACTTATAAACAAAAGGAGCTGAGGAATTATAGGAAACCAAAAAAACTAAGTTCATTGGCCTACTAGAGACTAGAGTCAAACAACATAGAAGTGAGAGGATCTCCAAACTCATTGTTCCAGGATGGGGCTTCCTATATAACTAGCACATGCTGTAAATGGTAAATATTTGGATCTTATGGGATACTCGACACTACAATGTCACACTTCATAAAGCTATTGCCCAATTTATCCACTGTGAAGTTCGAGATGTTACTACCAATTTTCAATGTGTCATGACAGTTGTTTATGGCTTCAATACAGTGGAACAAAGAACTCTATAGCCTTATTAATATGCCACAGGCCCTACTAGTCTTGGGTGATTTTAATGCTGTTTCTCTCATCTGGTGATAGAGTTAGTGGTAATCCAGTGAGTTATTATAAAGAAAAGACTTTGCTGAGTGTGTTAACACTCTTGTGCTGAATAAATTGAAATGGATAGGGGATTTTTCAACTAGAACAATAAACAACAAGGAACAGATAGAGAGTGGAGCAGTTTGGAAATGGATGATGACGTGGGGCAACATCCCTCTTGAATATGATCTGCCTAACCAGGATATTGGTGTTTGCTATGTTCATCGAAAATTGTGAATTAGTATACAGACAAACCACACTCAAAATAAGGACTGAAGGGATAATGCATTACCACAGCCAGCACCAGATTCCCCGGAGATACGGCTAGACCTAAGCTAGAACAAAATGCATTTGGCACCTGCAAAGAATTTTTTATTTATAAAACAGTTGGTGATAAAGATGCATGAACCAAGATACATGTGCGTACATCAGCAGAGCCTTCCACACCAGGTGTATTGGAAGGAATAGGTACTTCACACAGGGAATTTTCATGTAAAATCCAGCAGCGTGTGGAGTCATCCTGCAAAATATTCAGGAAGAAAGTTTATCTTACCATTAAATTATGCTCAAAATGCAAGAACTTCCATGTAAATCTCACATCAGGTTTGGTAAATAGAACTGTTTAGTTACCCAAAAAAATAATCTCACATAGGGATTTGGGGGACGGAATTAGGAAAATTCTTGTATGCTACATTACTTTTACAGCCATCATAGTCAGAGAGACATCCAAAGAGTACTCTCCATTAGGTTGATAACAGTTTCACTATTCAGAGAATGGTAATGTTGTGGTTTAAATGTTTAGGAAAAATAGTCAGAAAATAGACATAGATAGTCCAAGTAGAAACACCAAATAATAAAGTAGCTTACCTGGCTGCAGCTGTATAGGCAACGTCCGTCAAAAGCCCAAGATAGACCTGTAACCTAGAAAACATCAACACAAGTCAATATCTCCAGATGCTAAAGAGGTAAGGATTTGAGTATCAGTAAGAACTCACAGCATGGTTATGGGCATCATAGGAGCCAGCTTTCTCAAATCTACGAAGAAGAATGTCACAAGTCCACACTTCAATTGATCCAGATCCCTTGCCAATGGCTAAAAGCATTTTGTTAGGCGACTTCCCAGAGACCGTGAGGGAAACCATAGAGGCCATTGCAAAGTCGGCAGCCTTTACCTGTTTAGACAACAAGAAACAGATAATGAGACGAAAAAGTGAAAAAGGAATAATTATAGAAATTTTGTATGTCAAAAAGGGACCTCCTTCAATAGCGAAAAGGGCAAACCACTAGGTTCTGTTGATTCTACTAGTCTTCTGCAACACGCCTGCCAGATTTTCACACTACAAAATGAAAAGTAAGAAGAATAAATTGTTGAACCTATTAATTCGTGCAAAAATGCAATATATTGCAGGCTATTGCATTAACTGACACCGACATCTACATTTATAGGCGTCTTCTGCAGTTAGTATGATTGTTTAGCATCAGTTTGATTCACGATGTTATGACATACGGAGATGGGTATGCAGTGAGTGGAACTTTTCACACGGTATCAATGTGCATGCAATGAATGATTCCCCGGTATCTGTCTGAACTTCCATCTAGAAAGGAAGCAGATCATGTCATCCATGGAGATAGGAGATGGAAGAAATCCAAATTGACGCTTGAATGGTGGTCACCCACTGTTGGATGTTGGCCAGAAGAGGTGGAAAGAAGAGTACGCTTTGCCTCTGAACATGTGGTTGCAAACCACTTTCAAGCAGATCATCGACAGACGAGTGGGGAATGGATTAAAACAGAGGAGGAAACCTCACTCAGAAATCATCTGCGCTGGGCCTGGTTTAAAGTTAGAGGTGACGGTTCAGAGGTCCCTAGAGAGAAGGAAATGGAAAGTGACGGTTCATTATCTCCCAGCAGTTTGATTCAGGATGTTAACTAAAGCTTCTATCCTTGAAAGCTTCCATTCTACGGTTCTATTACCATTTGATTACTTAATTTCTTCCTCAATAACAAGGAAATTTAGCATTATAATATCGGATGGCACAAACACATATCTCGTCCCAGAAACTTGGACACAACTGTTCTTGGCCTCTTGCTTTACCAATTGATTACTTCATTACTTCCTCATTGACAATACAACGTTAACTATTAATAACGATCTTTTAGATTTACTATAATAGAATGGTCACTAACACGTACTTCTTATTTAAGGCTTTCATTTAACTGTTCTTCCCACTTGACACTTTATTTTGTCCTCATTGCCAATTATAAAACCACCTCATCCCTTCATCTAGAGCTAAGTGCTCTAAGTTGTTTTGGATTTTCTTGTCTTGATTTGTCTATTCAGAAGATAAGATTAACACTAAGGAGAAAAAAACGAAGCAGAGGAGTCTCAAGACAATCAGGTGAAAAATAGAGTCAGCATGCTAACAACTTCTTTTCATTTCATGGCAGAATGCATTGAAGTATACTGTACCCATAGCTGCTTTTTTGCTATCATTATTGAATAATAAAAATGTAGATACATACCTCCCATTGGAAGATCCAGTAGCCAATAAAAGCAGAGGATCTGAAGCTTCAGAAATGAACAAGCTCCAACTGATTGTTGTGATCCAAGTATCATGTGCATCGAGAAGTCCAATGAGCACTGTTTTATTTGAGTCAGGGATGCTCATAATAGAGTAGCTTTCAGGTTTATGAATTCTCCACAATGATAGTACACCACTCTTCCCACCAACAGCAAGTACAGAACAGCTACTGGTCAAGCCATTAGCAGAAGATATACCACATCCAGATGTCTGTGGCAGACAGGGTGACCATGCAACAATGAGTGAGGACAGCATTGCATTGCGAGAGGCATATTCCTCGGCAGTGATTAGTGATTGACAGTCATCTCCAAAGACTTTCTTAGAAGATTTTGATCTTAAGCGAGGAGCAGTAAAAGTATTTTTCTGTTTCTGACTGCATGCTTTAACCTCCATCACCTAACAAAAAAGTAATAGCATCATAAGAAAAACTGGTATTGAAGTTGGTAATAAGCAAATTTCATCATCTAAATAACTAAATAATCATTTGGCAAAGGTAGTTCTTAAATGTTCACTTCCTTTCTCTTCTATTTCTGTCTACATTCATTGCAGTCTAAGTAATTACAGCATGTGATAGTACAATATTCATGCATAGTGAAAATACTTGGAGGAACCAAAGAGATCAGCAAGTACGGGCAATGCGTTCAGTCTCCGACGCTTAAGTTCCTTTCTCATGATAGAGATTGGCAGATCATCATCATCTCCCTCATCAAAGCAAGCTTGACTAGGCTGTTAGAACAGAAATCAAGTCAAACCAAATGCAGCTGAAGATACAGAGAAGAGGCACTGTTTCATGTGAAAAGAGTAAAATCCACCCAATGGAGAAAACAATGAATTTAACTTACATCAGCACCTTCTGAGACTCTAAAGTTTGCTGCCTGAAAATTGGTAGTTTTGAGATAGCTATACAGCATGTTTGATATATCCATGACCTGTGAAGTTTGATAATTAGATCAATGGGCAAAGACTAGAAGGATAAAGGACGGAAGATCACTATGAAGAAACGGGAGAAACCCATTGGAAATTGTTCAAGAGAACCATGTGGCTTGATCACTGAGGACTCTAACGTTCTAAACTGAACTTCTAAATGCGAACTGGATGTTATTCACACCAAAATGATAAAGGATCTGGGATAAGAATCGAACAGGAATATAATCTAAAAACAAAGACATGAACTAATTGAATGCTTTCAGGCATTTGCTGAGGTAGTATAATACTATGTTTCAAAAGAATAGCACTGGGTATTAAAGTCTTCAATGTGTGAGGAAATATCCAAAACGTTATAAATATACTATTCCACATCCTTGTTTGATTCATACCTCTACCCACTCTGTTGAAAACTCGAGAAATGGCATCCGGTAAAGTCTCACATGTCCTTCAGTAGTGCAGACTGCAAGCAAACAACTACACCAAGCAAAAACATTGTTATTCACATTACTGTTGAGAACGACCAAAGATCATTCACTGATATGCTTCATAGTTCATACCCAGAATTTGAAGCAAATCCAATAGGTGACCAGGATATTGACCGGGCACATGGCCGATTTTCCCGATATTGTTTTTCTTGAGGAGAGGAGTCTCGAGATAATGCAATATGTAACATGCAATCAGAGAGTAAATCTGTGAAGATTTAAAGTAGAAATTCAGGCATAGTTGGAACACATATACGAACCATTAATAAGTTGTCTAACTAATTCACAACACTTTTTTGAACTAGTAATAAGTTTACTAATGTGGGTAATCTCCCGATACCCAAGTGGTAGTAAAGCAAATAACCTATACAATTTATGGTTCTGTACAGAAAACATCATCTTATACTAACAAGAATCCCATTCATGCACCAAAAATCAACTGTACAAGACATATAACATTACCTTTTCTATCAATGAACCCAACAGAAAAAGGTTTGCCAGGAGGTATAGTAATGAGACCTCGTGATCCAAGTCGTTTAGCTGGATTCTGAAAAAAAGAAAAAGAAAAATATTACTTTTCACTAGCATGTCTGCTAATTCAATGCCTAACCAATGATACTAAATCCCCAACATGGGTAGTGGTGCAATGGTGGGACTACTCCACCCTTAACCAGAGGTCTCGGATTCAAGCCCTGGCTATGGAGAAAATCCTATTAGAAAAGCCACCCCCAAATGACTCTGCAGTGCACAATCCTGATTTAGTCAGCTCCAATGCGGGCTCAGGACACCGGGTGGAAAACCAAAAAAAATGATACTAAATCGAAAGCTTGTTAAATATCCAAAGATGCAAACTTTTACAGCATTATTACAAGAACGGCACAAGAGGAACAGCTGTGAACAAGAAATTTACCAAGATGGTAACAATATGACCGGAAGCTACTGCCACCATATTCTCCTCAGACCAAGCTACAGAATTGGGGTGAGATGGGGAAGCCACAAGTATAGAAGCTTGAAAACTCGAAGACATTGTTGTATTTACCAACCTAAAATTGTGAATCCTGAGAAACATATCAACAATTACAAACTCCTTCTCTACAGCATAACAAGAGTCAATTTTTGTACAGAAAAAAAAAGGGGAAAAACTGAAAATAGAGAATAACATAAAGGAAAATCATCAATGCTGAAAATAATTACCTTGAATTGATTCAACAATGAAATTACATGCTTCAATGGCGTCTTATTTGATAAATAATTTAGAGAGCTTCGGCAAACTGGGGTTTTAGGGGTTTATAGGTTTCTTTTTTAATTTTGGTGGCAAACGACCAATTGATTAAATTTTGACGGTTAAATTGAACTTTAATAGTGTAATTTAGGTGTGTTTTAACTGTTAACTCATGAGATTATGAAAAAAAGAAAGATTACTGTATAATTTTCGGAAAAAATTTGGGATTTTTTTTAATTATAAAATTTGGGATTAAGTGGCGTTTAGATTGACTTTTTTATATATATAAAAAAGGGGAAAAGGATCAAAAATACCTCTCAACTTTAGTTTATTAGTTAATTATACCTCTGCCGTTAAAATAAAGTTATTTATACCCTCGCCGTTAACAATTTCTCCATTTATAACCCTCAATTGACGAAAATCTCCAAATCAATCAAAATTAATCCGATTTCATAAAAATTACCCATTTCCGATTTTAAACTCATGCCCGACCCATCTAAAAATCTGAAATAGTAACAAATTTCACGGGGTGCCCGATCCAAATTGGGCACCAAATTCACCAAATTCAGATTTTTAGATGGGTCAGGCATGGGTTTAAGATGGGAAATGGGTAATTTTTACGAAATTGGATCAATTTTGATTGATTTGGGGATTTCCGTCAATTGAGGGGTATAAATGGTGAAATTGATAACGGCGAGGGTATAAATAACTTTGTTTTAACGGTAGGGGTATAATCAACTAATAACTAAAGTTGAAGAGTATTTTTGACCATTTTCCCTATAAAAAATGACTTATAGATTAAAAGTCAAGAATTATTATTTAAAAACACTTTTTATGTTATCAGTGGATAATTTGTTAGAATATAGTGGCCTAATTACCCGTAAAATTCGATTTAATTAAATAAGATAAACGAGAACACTCTATGTTAGATTATACTCAATTGACTAATTTTTAAAATTAAATAAGATTATATTAATTGATATTTTAAATTAAAAAATTAGATATTCAAAAACTATATGAAAAGTACTATAAATTGCAATTTTTTGTATATCAATATGATAAAAAAAATACATCTTAAAATGTTAATCAAGTTTTTTGTAAATTAACTCTAAAAATAGAAATCATAGCAATTAAAAATAATTCTAAAAATATTTGTTAACAAATATACTTTACTATTAATAAGAGTTTCTATTAAAGGTGGCAAAAGTTAACCGTTCTTCCAATTATATGATATTTGGTTATGGCCGAAAAACCTCACTCCCATTTTTGTCTAATAATTGTTTTATACAAATAAAGTGAATTGCTAGTTAAACTTAATAAAAAAAACATTTACTTGCATAGTTACTTTAATGTCTAGGACAAAAATAATCACTTTTTTACCCATTTAAAAGTTTTACCCAATAAAATTTTATACGCTAAAGTGAAGTTTAAAAAAAAGGGTAAGAGTCTACACAGAATCTCATGAAAGTTGCACCGTATAAATATATGAAGGACTAAAATAATCCGACTACCACACATTAAGGACCAATTTGATTATATTCTCATTCTGTAAAAACAATAAAAACCTTTCTAATAGAAACATTTAGTGGGATTATCCAGCTTAAGCAGAATAAGAGAGGTAACTAAAACTTGTGCTCTTAGACACAGAACATGTCTGCGGTTTTAATATGATAGTTGTACAAAAGTTCGTCAACCAAACAAATGTTTCATCTACTCGGGTTCAAAATCTTTAGCAAGCCAACATCAGAAAGGGAAAGTTATAAGACATATAACGACGACTGATGAACTAAAACAGTTTGTTTTCCTAGCTACATAACATGTCTGAAGTTTTCATTTGATAGTTGTACCAAAGTCTTTCAACTAAACTGATGTTTGATCCATCCATCCGTTCTCAGGATTACAAGGCTCACACCAAGTTGCAGGTCAGTGAACGACTGGCTTTAGAGGATGTGCTCTCAGTTTTGACATATCCAAGTTACTATCAAGATCTTCATCTAATTCCCCAACGACGCTTCTGCAACAATGAAACAGAAAAAACTATTAGAGCTTAAAGGAATCCTTGTTTTTGGAGAACCATATGCATCCTTAAATAAGAAGTGGCAGCAAACAGTGCACATACATGTTGTCCCCCCTTATGATATAAAGACCTAACACAAGTTGCTGTACACCTTCCTGCACACAAAAGCTAAGGATTAGTAGTACTTAACACAGCAAGCACAATAATGCAAATAAACCACAGCATAATTGGAAAAAAGAGTCATTTTTACTTATAGGGGTATAAGCATGGGGAAAAAAGGAATCTTAATGTGAAAAAAGCCCATAATAGCATGAATCTATGGTTAGCAAACACAATTCCAGTCATATCAAAGCATCTTGTTTCACATCTACTGCAGACTGCTACAGGGCCGACATTCAGGAAAACCATACTCAACAACATACCAAGTGCAATCCCACAAGTGGAGTCTGAGGATGGTAGGATGTACACAAACCTTACCCCTACCTTTGTGAGGTAGAGAGACTGTTTCGGATAGACCCTCGGCTCAAAAAGGAGGAAAGCCAAACTCTACCATGAGGATGTTATGTTACTCGATTTTCAGATAAAGCCAAATTGAAGATGTAATCTCACTCTTCATTTCCTAGATTATGCAACTATGAGGAATTTCTTAAATTGCAGAGAATGAATAAATGAATTGTTCCTAGTAACACTGATACTAATAGTGCTTGTTGCTTTGTACTTAGATAGAAAGTAGGACCTGAAAATTCAAATTTCAGGCATTCAAGAAGTACCTCTAGCAACAGACTAGACTACCATGTAATGACTGAATAAATTCTAGCAAATATTAATGAGCTGGCAAAATACTAAGAATCCTAGAAAACTACAAGCAACAAATAGAAACATCCACACATATCAAAACGTCGTTCAAAAGTATTTTTTATAAATAACTGAACACCACTATTAAAATGAAATGTCTAGACATGATTGATGAATTCTTCAGATAGACACAGACGAACCTTTGTTGAATATACTCTCTCATGAGATTCATCAAGAATCAAGTTTGTAGCCTGGTCGAATCCTCTCAGGACTCCCTGAAAAAGAATCAAGAAGTCAGCAAAATAAAGGGTCTCCAGCGCAATATTGGCAACAAAAGCGAAACAAAGTCTCACCACAATATTCCGTCCATCATTTGTAATAACTGAGATAGTTTCTGGAAACACCAAAAGAAAGAAAACAAAGAGTGTTATTCCTTAAAACATGAGTTAATCTCATTAAGCAAGACAGAAAATAAATACAAGGACAGTCCACATACGATCAACAAGAGACTCAAGCCCAAGTCCAGTTGCCATGTTGCAGAGTGAGCAGACTTAGTTGTCAGCTTCTTGGTAAACTGATGCTTAAACCTTGTCAAAACCATCAAAGGAAGTCCACAAGTTAAAATACTTTAAAGCAAATTAAATAAATAAGATGCGAGAATGTGGCCATAAGAGAGCTATGGGTGGAGCATTTGCTCATTTTTCTAGGAAGAAACAACTCATTAAAAATATCAAACAAAGAGCAGAAGGCAGCCTAATCGAGTAGAGATTTGAATAATCATAATATTGTCATTTGCTTTAATACCCATAAAAGATATGGAGTAATGCAAACACAGCTCAATTTTTGCCGAACATAAAATATTTCCAAATCCCTTTTTCTCATCCACCTTTAGTCAGTCAGTTTTCTAAATGTTCTTTTTCTTAAATCCCACGATCAAAAGCTATAGTTTAGGTTTCATAAAAACAAAAGAGAATGCTTGAGTACTATCTATATATCCCTTTTTTTCCTGTTGAAAAGCTTACAACATAATTAAACCTAGATAGATATTCCACCTAGCAAAGAGATGAACCATTTTACACCAAAATGGGCAATAGGATTTTCTACCAATTCTAAAGCAATATTATTCTTTATCTACATAAAAACACAACTTCCATTATTCAGAGAGACTCTAGAATCACGAAAAAACAAATTTCCAACAATAATCTTCATTTGAACTCACCTAGTACCTGGTAGATGGCAAGTATCCCGTGTGCGCAAAAGCTGGCCTAGACACCACGGGAACTCACCAGAACAAATGTTTCAAATGCAAACAATACACTATCCCGTAACATTTATACTCAACACTGTTGATTATTTTTTTAGCAACTTTGCACATCGTGTTAAATTTTTAATTAGAATGCACAACAAAAATACATATATAGTACAGGAACACAAACATAATCAAGTTAATTTCATTCCAATGAATATAAACCCTAAATTCCAGTACAGTACCCTCGTATCGTCTTCTAAGTTCGATATACAGTTCATACAGTACCTGAACAACAAAAGTTCATTCCGATATTAAATCTGCCGCCGTATCAGATGATAATTATATCAGCCGAATCAAATTGAAGCAACAAAATAAATGGCGGAGATGATTCAGTACATGTAAGAGCTTAGATATCCAAAAAACAAATAATTTCTACTACGGAGTAAACAAGAACCCTAAATTTAAGCCCTAAAATTAGTAATTTACCTGCGAAAAAAATCGTCGAGGAGTTCTCGAAACTCGAACTGAGGAGGAGAGTGAGACGCCGTGCGTTAAAGTAGGTACCCAATAAAATTACACAAGTGATCCTTATAAGTTTTGTCTAAACTTCGATTTGGTCCTCAATATTTTACTTGTCTTTGAGATTTGATTCCTCAATAGATGAAAATTAAGCCGGAGTAGTCCTAGAACAATCTAGGTGACTTAACTACACTCAATTATTAGAATGAGGGGATTATGATATGAGAATTAAATCAATTATGAAATTATTTAGTGATATATTTATTTTTGAGGTATTCGATATAATTGAAATATATTTAATTTTATGCTAGATAGATCTGAATACAATTTAATTTTTAATTTGTAATAATAACATTTTTAAAGGGCTTTGAATGAACATTGGCAGAAGAGTGTTCTATCATATGATTGTTATATTTTGGATTAACTATTTTCATGATTGTTTTTCTGTATTAAATATGATTAGAAATTATAGCAATAAATACAATTTATGTTACTAACTATAGCAATAAATAACAAATTCATTTGTAATTTTATAGGTGAAGGTTGAGTAATATAAAATAATACACATCTTTTATTCTTATTTTATTGAGATAAAAATATTATTTCTGAAAAACCCTCGATTCAAATAATACAAATGAAAGCTACTTACAAAAAATAAATAAATTACACTAAATATAAAATAAAATAATCTCACGTTTTATTTGAAAATTATTATACTTATTTGATCAAACAACCTCTTAAACTATGTGTTACTAATTCTAGTGGGAAATAGTTGAAATGAGCCTCATTAGACCCTAAAAAATTCTATAAAGATTTTTTGTTCAAGTTCCGATCAATGAATTATCTTATTATATAATTCAAAACTTATATATTTTAAATTCTGAACTCGTTTTGCTAGTCAACTACATGACAAAGGGAGGAAAGCTATATGGTAAAGGCATTAGAATTGAGAAGGAAGAAATTAATGCTGTTTTGAAAAGGTTGGAATAAATTCTAAAAAACATTAGAAAGCATAATTTCCCCTGCCTTTTCTAATGGACTAAAGTTTAGAATCTTTATTGTTTTGATTATCAACTATGCCATATTTGCCTAATAGAGAAGCATTGTATCCCAAGTTACCATCTTTGTTACATATATTACTAATTGGGAATACAATTTATGTTACTAACAAAAAAAAAATGACTTCCTACTTGTCTTTATTCCTCTGTCTCATTCTTCTCTTTAATGGTATTTTTCTGCTCTTTTTTAGGTTTTTATTGTCATGATCTCAAACTATAATTTGACTAGTACTATCTATGTCCTTAAGGGAATCTTGATGCAACT